>OX383980.1:3050000-4326116 GCA_947532105.1 Athrips mouffetella | reverse complement strand
GTAAACCCTCTGGCTACTAGTCGTGCTTTTAGTCTTTCAATATTTCCATCAGCAGTGTATTTTTCTTTTAATATCATTTTATTTGTAACAGCGTTCATATTGTTTTCTTTTTGTATAATTTGCCATGTTCCATTTCTTAGGTGTGCTTTGAATTCATCTTTTATAGCTTCGTTCCATTTAGGATCATCAGCCTCTTCATCAAATTGACATAAACAAGAAAGGTAGTTAATACTTTCATTTGTATTTGATGTGTTTGTTTCATCTACACTTTTCATAATGTAGTCTTTGGACCATATTGGTAATCTTTTTTCTCTTTCAGATCTGCGAGGAGGTTCAACATCATCGACATGATCTTCAAGAATTTGATTTGATAGAGGTTCAAAATTTTCATCCTCATCAGAATATTCGAGATTTCGATGCGTTATTTGTGGAGACTCAACGACTGTGTCATCACTGTCTTCATTATTGCTTTCGCTCTCATTGTCAGACTGATCATCAACATTGAGTTCAATTGCATTGTCATCTTCTTTAGGATTTTCATCATTATTAAAATTTATATTAACACCATCTTGATGTTTCTCATTTGTATTTCTTATATTTTTATTTGTGAAAATTACATTAATATAATGTTTATCATTATTATTTTGAGTTTTATTGTCGTAATTTATGTCTTCATAAAACATTTTGTTTAAAATTCGTACGTCTTTCGTTATTTCGAATTTATTTTCAGTAGGAATATATATAATGTATGCTTTGGATTTTTCTGAGTATCCGGCAAACATTCCTATTTTTGCTTTGGGTTGAAATTTTCTGTTCCTTTTTTTATTAAGTAGGAATGCTTTTTGTCCAAATATGTATAAATGTACTCCACAGGGTACACGACCAACCCATTTTTCAAAAGGAGTTTCAAAGTTCAAACTTTTATTTATACATCTGTTTGACAGGTAGTTTGCACAGTATACAGCTTGACCCCAAAGATTTTCTGGTGCTTTAGCATCTATCAACATGGTTCTAGCTTTTTCTAGTAGGGTTCGATTTTTTCTTTCTGCTATACCGTTTTGTTCACTTGTATACGGGCAGGATAATCGCCTTCTTATACCATTTTTATTCAAATATTCTTGAAATTCTTTATTGACATATTCGGTGCCATTATCTGTTTGCAGGCATTTTATTTTTCTTTCAAGTACATTTTCCATTTCTTCTTTGTACATCTTAAAACATTCTAATGCTTCGCTTTTATTTTTTATTAAATATACTCTTGAGTATCTTGAAAAATCATCAATAAATGTGATAAAATATTTGCTATTTGCAGTAGCTGTTGGTATTTGAACGGGACCACATACATCGCTGTGAACGATTTGTAAAGGAGCGATAGTCCTTGGTTCCGTTGCTGCTTTGTAGTTAGTTCTTGTCATTTTACCTTGAATGCAGGCTTCGCATGGATCCAATTTATCATTTAGATTGAATGTCATGCCTATTATCTTTTTATTTTTAAGAGCAGTTTTTAGTACTGCTTCATTTGCATGTCCTAATTTTTTGTGCCATTCCATAATATTATTACTGGCATGTTTTTGGACTGTGTTGTTTATAATATTTTCTTTAATTTTAACATGTTTAGGTGCTATATAATATAAATCATCTTCACCTTTGTAAGCTCTCATCACTATTCTACCATCTGGGTTTTTTACTGTCGCTACTTTATTTTTAAAAAGAATTGTATTTCCATAGCTTGAGCTTTTTCCGACAGACATTAAATTTGTGTTTAAAGTAGGCACAAATAATGTATTTAACAAATTATGTCCAGATTCTGGTACACGAAATTTCACTGTACCTTTTCCTTCAATCCCGGTGGTAAAGTTATTGGATGCAAGTTTTAAATTTTCATTGCATTTTTCCATATTGTGCACATATTCTCTTTTGTTTGTCATATGAGAAGTGCAGCCACTATCTAGTACCCAAAGGTCTTCTTTATCTGAATTTTTGTTTTTATTTGAGCTATAGCATTTTTCTATATTTGCGAAATTGACTGAGTCATTTTGTTTTTTATAATACTTTGGCCCTTTGTTTTGCAGATGGGGTTTTGGTTTGTATCTGCATTCTTCAGATTCATGACCATTTTTGTTACAATGATTGCAATGTTTTTTATATTTTCTTTGGTTTCTTTTATAACCGTAAAACGCTTCTTGTGTGTTAGCGGTCTCATATCCATGTTTGCGTGACTCACACTCTTCCAGAATTTTTATTTTAAGTTCTTCAGGTTTGGGAAGTTTGTCCCTAGTTTCAATTGCAACTCTGAAGTTTTCAAATGAAGGTGGTAAGCTATACAGCATGAGGAAAGTGATTAAATCTTCGTGGATGGTTATTTCCATTTCCGCGAGCTTATCAACAGTCTCCATAAAAGATTTCAGCTGTTCTGAGATATTGTCACTTTCTGTCATTTTTGACACTATCAATTTTTTCAAAAGCGATGCTCTTTTTGCTGGACCCTGGCTGTCATATATGCTTTTTAGCTTTTCCCATATTTCGGCTGCTGTTTTACAGCTTTTAACCTGTCTGATTTCAGACGGGGATATAAGGAGTAGTAGCTCACACTTAGCCTGCACGTCGCCATCAATCACGTCACTTGTTGTTGGACTTACTGTTTGAGTTGTTGGTGGACTTACTATTGTAGTCGGCGTAGTTTTTTCTACATATTTCCATAGGCCATTTCTTGTTAACACTGATTGAGCCTGGATACACCATGTTTCGTAGTTATTTTTACTCAATGGCTCAATTTTATAGCTTGACATTTTTGTCAAAGAGTCCATTTTTTATATCACTTGTTTTTCACATTTTTATTTCCTGATATTTTATATTTCACGCTCTGCTACCATATAAGAATTAACTACGAGGCGAGATAAAACCAGAATATAAATTCAGGAAAGATTATTTATTTTTAGCTAGCACATTACAAGAGCATCTGAACAACAATAAAAAAATTCAGTCGCAATGACAACCACTAGAGTTGTATCAATAGTGCTGCCCTCATTTCAACAAATTCTGAGTGGTGCTAAATAAAACATAATAAAAACTAAAAGCCTAATCTTAATATGTACGGAAATGGTAAAAACCGAATTATAAGACCGAAACTCATACGAAACAAAGGTCACAACCCTTTACCAGGACAGAAAATAAAGTGATAAGAATAGTTTATGAAGAACGGAAATAATTGAACAGCAATAATGGCAACACCTTATTAAACTGTCATCACCGCAACTGTCACTTAGCCGTAGGGATTTCTAATGTCGACAAATACAAACATCGGTGTCTTCAGTTTTATAGAAATTGAGAATTCAATCATTTAAACAAATAAAAATATAGATCTGCAAATTTCTTTATGTAAGCTGTAAGACAGTTCAATTAATTTTCTCTGACGTTTTCCCACCAATAATCATAATAAATTAAATAGTACATTCAATTATTTGATAAATAGTTAATTTACAGAAGGTATTTTCGTTCCTTTTTCACAATGGAAAATTTTTGTAATTCAATAAAAAAATTGATCCTAAAAATTCGACAGATGGCTGTGATGAGAAGTGACTCAAAGGGAACATGTTATTCGAGTGAAAAAAAGGTATTAAAAAAAGAGAGAAGCCCTAATTAATAAGAGAAGGTGTAGCAAAAGGGAACTTTCCCATAGATTCCTTAAAATTAAACAGTTGCACTCGGGCACAAGTGTACATTTGTACAGCTGCCATCTCTTATTACTAATTTATTTTATTTTTCTTCGGCCTAGAGCTTTTCTATTTTCTATTTTACATAAATGATATCCCAAAACTGAAAATAAAATGTTTTTGTTTGCTGATGACAGTACTGCTGTTATTCAGTCATACTCATTAGAATCTTATGAAAAGAATATAGAAAATACGGTAAAACATATTATGAGATGGATGGAGGCTAATGGATTGAGTATGAACCTAGCTAAGACGAGCATTATGCCATTGCAGTTGGAAGCTACATATCGCAAATGTTTGCGATAGACTAGCTCGATTTGTGTACCCCTTAAGGTGTATTGCATATACTCGTAGCACATCAATAGAGGCAGCCATAATGGCCTACCATGTTTATGTTCAGTTGGTTCTAGTCTATGGCCTAATATTCTGGGGCAACTCTACTGATGTTTCACATGCATTCATTGCACAAAAGCGCTGCGTTAGAGACCTAAAAGGATTAGCCCAAATTGACTCATGCAAGCCGCTGTTCAGAAAATACAAGATTTTACCCCTTCCGTGTCTCTACATTAAAGAAGTTGCAATGTTTGTAAAGAAAAATAAGGCTCTATATGAAACTAAAAGTAAGCTTAATAGAAATCTGAGAGGTAAGCACAAACTGTTGCAATCTGGTGAGCACCTTTCTGCATTTTATCATAAAAGTATATTTTACATGACTGTGTCAATTTTCAATAAAAAAAAAAATTTTTTTTTTTCCTGACGAATTCAGAGACTTAACCGAGATTAAATTTAAACAAAAGGTGCATTCCTGGCTACAAACGAGATTGTTTTACGGTATTAATGAATTTTTGGAGAACCGCGGTAAATTATAATTATCATCAGCTAGTAATTGAATTTGTATTGTGACATTCGTTAAAAGTGTTAAATAATTGTAATTACAATATTGTACACCTAATTAGGTAGCTATAATGGACCCATGTAATAAATTGTTATACCTTTTTTATACCTATAATTATACAATAAAATATTTGATTTGATTCGCAAAATTTACATCACAAGCTGAGTTCTCTTTGATTTTTAAAAGAAAAAAACTCATTATTACGTATGCACAAGAGCACTTGCTTTCTTGATTCTTTAGACCTTTTCAAACATTTGAGGCTAAAAAAAATCAAAATATTGAATTTTATAGGACTGTTTTTTATGAATTTCTAATGAATTATATAATTCAGCGCGTTATATGGTGCGGACGGCGTTATAATGTGACGTCACGGCCTGTTGGCATAGTGCGCGTCGTGGATTTTAATAAAAAAATCAATCTTGAAAACAACTTTACGTATCGAAATATTTTTTTCTAAGATTTTTTTTTGTACTTTTCAGATTTTTTTTGTTAGTCTTAATTCAAAAAATGTTTACATGGTTTATTATTTTCAAAGATATAATAGTTACATGCGTGACTGTACCGACATTCGACTACCGCATGCTGCTAGAGCTGCTAGAGAGATTACGAATCGCGGGTTGTGAAAAAGGTAGTTAGGTAGCCAAGCGATATGTGATACATCGATATAAATGCATTGTGCATGCTTTTGCTTGCATCACTATTCTGTCAAAATATGACCATGTGCGTATAAACGATTAACGTTAAAAAGTGCTAAAATCTTGTGTTTTCTCATGAAAATAGTTAAAATATTGTAATGGATTACTCCGTAGGCAGCGTGGCAGCTTTAATATCTGGTAATACTACCCCTAACCGCCCTAGATTGACGAAAAGGGCTTTAACCCCTATGAAACATCCGTCCTCACCTAATGTTACACCAAAAAGTGAGTTTTTAGACGATAGATCCATATTTCTGTCTCCTAGTGTTCAAAAGAAGAAGGCTATAGTCAAGAAGTCTCCAAAAAGGATCTTTGAAAATCCAGATTTGGACGTTACTGACGATACAGAAGGTAGTCAGCCATTAGTAAGCCCTAAGGCTAATAAAGTAAAAAAGCATTTGAAAGACGACTTAGAAGCTGACATAAAGGTTAATATTAGCCCTAAGAGCCCTAAATCTCCCAAAAAATCCAAAACTAAACTGGTTAAGTCCACAGAAAATGAAATTCCTAAGAAAAATTTAAGTATGACCGACGATGATGATGAAAAAATGGAGGCCGTCTTTCAGTCAGTAAATGAAAGTACACCTAAAAAGAAGAAAAAGCTTAAGAATCTTTTATCTGTGCCTGTTGAAGAAGAGAAAGAGAATTTTACTGACCATAATACTGACGCAGATACGAAAACAGAAAAAAACTCAGTGTCTAAGAAAAAACGCAAATCCAAAATTTTTACTGAAGATACTAGTCCAAGTCAACCTGATAACATAGAGCAGCAATTGGAAAATGAAGGAACACCAAAGAAAAAAAAGAAGAAGAAATTAGAATCACAAGAATCAGATATTCAAGAAAAACCATCAGAAAACAGCGTAAAATCAGAAAACCAGCTAAAATCAAACAAGAAAAGGAATAAAAATAAAAACAAAAATAAGTTGCTAAACATAGCTACAGCTGTTATTGAAAACCAAGTAACTGAGTCATCCATTAAAAAACCTCCTAAAAAGAAAAACAAAGTAAAGAATATTGTTAACCCAAATGCAATCACAAACAAGGATTCAGACTCCGAACATGAATCTGACAATGAAATAGAATCAGAAAATGAGGAAACAAACAAACAAATATTAAAAACAGAACCAGCAGAAAGTTCTGATGATGATGAAGAAGAAAAAGGAGTAAAAAAATCTCAAAAACAAGAGACGAAAGTAAAAAAACAAGAGAATTCAGAAGATGAGGTTAAAAGAACTCTTTTTGTTGGAAATGTACCTTTTAGTAAGAAATGTAAGAAGGAGGTAAAAAAGCTTTTTGGTAAATATGGGGAAATAGAAACTGTTCGGTAAGTTATACTTGTAAACTTTTTGGGTTTGGTAAATAATCTGAAAAAAACAGTATTATGCAACTGTATTCAAACATTTTTAATAAGTTGCAAAGGATTAGAAGCGTCAATGATGGGGATTGATTTTTTAATTTATTTTATTATTTTATTTGTTGTTTTTAGGGTTCCGTACCTCAAAATAAAAAAACGGAACCCTTATAGGATCACTTTGTTGTCCGTTTGTCTATCTGTCTGTCTGTCAAGACCCTTTATCTCACGAACGGGTAAAGGTATCAGGTTGAAATTAATACCACATATTAGGATCCATGAACCACACAAGATCTGAAAATTTAAATTTTTTACAACAGCGCAATCAAAAGATGGCATTTTATGTCCTCATCTCCATACATTTATTAAAAAGTGCAAAACTTACAGGGTACTTCCCGTTGACCTAAAATTATAAAATTTGGCAAGAAGCTAGGTCTCACAGTACAAATAATGGGAAAAGTCTGAAATCATTAAATATTACAACTTTTCTCACAACTAATGGTAACCAATTGTGGTGAGCTCCCGTTTCAAGAACATTCATATAAGAGAGGGGTCAATTTGGATGGTTGCCGAGGCGATTTTTGTTTTAGTTCAATTAAAAAACGGGAACACTTACAAACTTGAAAATTGGTATGTTTATAGTGCATAGGCTATAAAATAACAAGAAATAATGAAATTTGGTCAAGCGCGTGTCGGACTAAAAAAATCTAGCTCATTAACTTACTGAAATTTCAACTAATATAATTATGTTTATGTGGTGGTACGGAACCCTCAGTGCGCGAGTCCGACTCGCACTTGGCCGGTTTTTTTATATTTAGATTTCTAGAATAATCTTATTGACCTACTGACTTGTGATAATGTATTACTAATAATTAATGAGTATGAGTATTATTTCTCAAAAATTATAAAAAAATTTTGGGCACACTTTTTACTACTGCTTCATCTGTTGTAGCAGTGCGTCTTTGTTTCATGCTTTGCATATTTTTAGCTACGGCAACAAATTAAATGACTCCCAAAATAAGTTTTTATACCCCAATACACTTCAGACAAAATGGATGAATGTACACCAAATTGGCTGAATGTACACCCAAATTTGGGTAACCGGTTCGGTTAGGTTGTGTTAGGTTATCTTGCGACCACAATGCACGAACGGAGCGAGCGTGCCGCGGCAGCGGCCTGCGAAGTGCCAGAAGCAAATTTGGTGTACATTCATCCATTTTGGTAGACAAAATTTGGTGAATATTATTTGGTAAAAATTTACTCAAATTTGGTGGCACGTTAATACACAGCCTTTAGTTACTATTTATTTATGACTGTGTTTAAGAAGAAATAATTTTGTTTATGTAACTTTCAGTATCCGTACAATTCCAGTGAAAGATGCCCGTGTCACTCCTAAACTGGCAGTCATAAAGAATGAGCTGCATCCGGAGAGGACTACCGTCAATGTATACATCAAGTTTCAACATCCTTCTTCTGTGGATAAGGTAAAATACTGTAATAAAAAAAAATAGAATATAGCTAGAGCTTATAAGAAAGTTCATATTTTGCAAACATTGCTGCCAAACATCGAAATTAATTCCATAACTTTAAATTGGTGAACAAAGTCATCTGATCCCGTGTGGTGCCGGCAAAGAATAGTACCAACCCTTACATACCCGTGGGTTATAAACTGGAGGATGGGCAGCAGAATCCTCCTTTATATCTTACTTACTGCGGTCACCTACGACCGCGGTCCATAGTGCCAGCCGTAAAGCTAACAAGCCAGGTGGCTATGGTACTTCCCCTCTACATTTCTCCAGCTAAAGCTAAAATTCTGGAGGAAGCTCCCTGTCCTGTAGTGGACGTTTCATGGGATGAATAATGCATTAAATTCCGAGTGGTGCCTTGAATAGCGAATAATGCATTAAATTGCGAATGCAATGATGCAATAAATTGCGAATGCAATAATGCAATAAATTGCGATTGCAATAATGCAATAAATTGCGATTGCAGAGTGTAGCATTCAAATGCGAATAATGAAAAAAATTGCGAGTGTCGCATAAAATTGCGGCCAAGGGTACATCGCATAAAATTGCGAGTATCGCATTCAATTGCGAATGGTGCATTAAACATTAATAATAATCCCTATTTAATAATTTCAGGCTTTAGCTGAAAACAACACAGTACTAAATGATTACCATCTCCGAGTGACCCGTTCAGACACAACCGGTGCGGAACATGACCCGAACAAGGCTGTATTTGTGGGGAACCTCCCATTCGCTATGGAAGATGATACTCTGAGAGCCAAGTTCGAGAATTGTGGAGAAATTGAGTCTGTTCGAATCATAAGGGATAGCAAGACAAATGCTGGGAAAGGTAAGAGAGAAATGTCGTATATGCGTCTAATGAAGCCTATGCGTTCTCTCGTATTTCGACCTATGTTCCTCGGGAAAAGTTCTTCAGTTACTGATACTGATCTCGCCCCTGAGCTATGGCACGCAATCAAATTAACACCCTGTATAAAATTAAAGGTTCGAAAATTGTTCGTCTTTAATGTCCGATTTCATCATAAGATTTGCAGAATATTTTTCGAAATTAAATTTAAGTTTCTGTAAGCTTGATGTCTTCCCAGTCATGCTTAAAAATTGGATCCTAAAAAAATTCAAAAATGTTAGTAAGTAAATAGAGTTTACCTAAAATTCGCTATACATAACGGCAATTACATAGTTAATTTCCCCCACATACTGTGAATAAAAACAATTATGGTACGGGTAAATAATTAAAGTGAGCTTTCAGCAAGAATTTCAGCTGCCGTCTTGTAGAACGGAAGCACGTAGGAGGGCTGTGATGTAAATGGCGGCTAAGGTTTACAGTACTATGAAGATAATGGTCGTAAGAAAAAATAAATTTCAAATATTTCCCCGAAAATTTACAAAATCAGGGAAAATAAAAGTGCTGTTTTCTATGTGATTTCTGCATTTTGTAAGAACTGAAACTTAAAGCATCCCATGCAAAGCCGGGGCGGGCCGCTAGTTTAAAATTGATTTTCCTCATTCATTACATGCAACAAAATTAGATTTATACTTATTATCATGACATTCCATGAAAGGTCCACTACATGACAGGGAACTCCTTCCAAATTCCAGCTTTTGCTGAAACTATGTGGAGGGAAAGTACCATAGTCAACACGCTTGTTAGCGTTACGGCTGGCACCATAGACCTCAGTTGTTGGTGATCTCAGAATGTAAGATGATACGATACACAGAAGGATGCTGCTGCCCATCCTCTGGTTCATTAACCCCTTACGACACCCTCGGGTAGAGATGGGTTGGTACTATTCTGTCAAAAGTTTTTCATATAAGTTATAACAAACCCAATATTTTTTCAGGATTTGGCTACGTAAACTTCGCATCCAAAGACGGAGTTGAATTAGCATTAGCTATGTCGGAAGAAGATCTAACAATCAAGAACCGAATAATTCGGGTCAAACGATGTAACGTAACCAATAAAAAGATAGGCGCTAATCAAAACAAGGGCAAATTTCAAGGAAGTTCCCAAAGGTTTCAAGGAAGTTCCCAAAAGTTTCAAGAAAGTTCCCAAAAGTTTCAAGGAAGGGATAGAAGCTTCAGAAATAATGACGATGTTGGTAGGAATCAAGGGAAATTTGGTAGAAATGAAGGAAATCAAAGCCAGTTTGGTAGAAGTCAAGGGAATAGAATGAGGAGTCAAGGGAACTTTGGAAATGTAGATAAGACTCAAGGTCAAGATGGAGCCCATAGAAGGATTTTAAAGAAGAGGCAGAGTGAGGTAAAATTTTTGATAAAATTAGTTTTATTTTATAAAAAAATCCTCGTGCGCTTGACGAATGAGAGCTAAGTCTAAATAAATAAACGTAAAAAAAATTAAATCAAGCTTTTATTAGATGACTCAAGTTTTCAAATAAAAGCGTTCTACAACCTCTTTCTTTTATTTCTCTCTTGTAGTTTTATTATGTTACACGCTTTTATTTGGAAACTTGACACATCTAATAAAAGCTTGTTTTTTTCGTTTATTTCTTTTTCACTTTTTAGTATTTAGCTTATTATTGGAGCTCCATCTCAGAACATGGCGCACTTGCTCTCTTGTCCACTGTGCCCCTACACCTGCGCGAGGCGTCGGGCAAAGCCATAGAAGTGGCAAGGTTTTGGGAGGAAATTATTTAATCCAACGTACATTGATACGAAGAAGAAGTTTTTAGTGACTACATTAAATATATATAATAGGTCTTTACCTATGAAATTGCCGAAATTTTCTTACAGATTAATGAGATCATAATTCCTATAATTTTAATGTTATTTTTTTCATTTGTCTTATATTTGAAAGTTGATTTCAAGGTTATCAATTTACGCATAAAATAAAGTTTTTATTTTTAGTTTGATATATAAAATTAAAGGTTCGAAAATGGTTCGTCTTAAATGTCGTCCGATTTCATCATTAGATTTGTTATATTTTTTTACAGATAATATTTTTCGAAAATTAAATTTGAGTTTCTGTTTGCTTAATGTCTTACCATTAATGCTTAAAAAAAAAATTTGGATTTATGATTCCTAAGAAAAATGCAAAAATGTTAGTACTGAAAATTGAGTTTTCCTAAAATTCGCCATACAAAACGGCAATTTCATAGGTAAAGACCTAATATATGGGTACGCGGACCCGAGAGGGGTAGAGCGGAGATGAGTGGACCAGATCAGACCGGGTTGGACTGGGCTGAACAACAAAATGACGTGAGATCTCTCTAGAGTGAGATCAAGGTGCACCGGTCTGCTCCACTCTGTTCCGCCCCGTTCCGCGTTAGTGGAAACACTCGCCACTTTTCACTGCTCCGCTCCGCTACTAGTTAACTAGTATTATTGTGATCTGTGTCTCCGCTCAGCTCCGCTTCAGTATAGTGGAATAAAGGAAATCCAGAATCACTGAATATAGAATCCCTATCTATAAGAACTCCGTCCGCAGAGAAGAACATAATGTAAAACTTAGCTACAAAACCTTTCTCAATACATTTGCTCGAAAAACGTACTTACAAGGACGTAAACATTGCTCGTAAGTCGTAAAATTATTTTGTAAAAATACTACAGCGGTGACTTTTTACTTGGGTGACGACTGCCTACCTATTTTTTTTTTCTTTAGGCTGGTTTGTCCCACTGCAGGGAAAAGGCCTCCCCTTTTTCTTTCCAATTGTCACGGTCATGAGCCATGCCCTGCCAACCCTTCACGAAGGCATCGAGGTCGTCGCGCCACCGTTTTTTAGGCCTTCCTCTACCGCGTCGGCCATCAAGGGGAACCCATTGGGTTGTAATTCTAGCCCATCTCTCCGGATGCATTCTACATACGTGACCTGCCCACTCCCACTTCAGTTTTGCAGTTTTCTCGGTGACATCAGCTATTTTGGTCTTGGAGCGCAGAGTGGTATTTCGGACTCTATCCGTTCTTTTATTGCTACCTATATTTAAAATAAAATGGAGAGTACCAGGAGAACATAAATCGACAAGAGGCTGACAGTACCCATGGTTGGTTCCTTTGTCAAGTGTATTACTTATACCTGTTTTCTCACAAATGTATTGAAAAACGTCGTAAGATACACGTCCGTAAGGGTTATGACGAACTCGTGCTGATGGTAAACCCTCGACTTCGTCTCGGGCTTACAAAACGTCAACTCGTTTGTAATAACCCTACTTACGGAACTTGTATCTTAAACTACTATTTTTTAACACGCGAATGAAGACGTGAGCGAAAGCTTGTTCATTCTAATGATGTGATTTTCAGGAAGGAGGCGACGGTCCACCCAATAAGCGAGCTAACATCAACCAGCCCGCCAAAGAGAAGAAGCCGAGAAAAGAGTTCGTCGGCATGACTGCTGAGAAAAAGAAGGTAATCTCGGCAGAATGAGTGCCCGGAATGTACGTCCACGGATTGTACCACCTCGGAATACGAAGCCATCCATCATCCAAAACATCTGGCTTCGGATTCCGAGATTGTACAATCCACGGTCGTACGTTCTCGGCTGTGCATTACGAGCTCGTACAAGGAAGGTCAAGGTACAATGAACCCTAAAAGCTTATTATAGATTAGAATTAAAGACAAATAGGTTCCAGCAAAACACAAGAAAAACATTGTACAAAGGCGATGCTTAAAGTGGGCCGTGCTGCAGTGGTTTCTTGCTATAGCACGATCGGAAACGGTGTAGACTCGCTGTATTTGCATTGTATTCTGCGTGTTCTGTCTGACGTTCAATCAGTATTCTGTAAATAATCTACATTGGATAAATGATTCTGTATCTGAAGCCTCATCACATAATGAGATGCCATGATGAAAAACGTCCACAACAGGACAGGGAACTCCCTTCAAAATTCCAGCTTTTGCAAAAACAATGTGGAGGGGAAGCACCATAGTCACCACGCTTGTTAGAGTTACGGCTGGCACCATGGACCACGGTTTTTGGTGACCGCAGAATGTAAGATGATACGATACACAGAATGATGCTGCTACCCATCCTCTGGTTCATTAACCCTTAGTCGAATCTTACCACACCCACGGGTAAAATGCATCTGAAGCCTATTTGAGTAGAATTTTTAATTTTGTCATCGTTCTACTCTTTCATGATAAAGTCAACGACAGGTCAAGCTTGACACTCGCAGTGCGACTCTAGCCCTTACGTCTATTGCAATAAGAACGGTACAAAAGACCCATCGGCGGAAACACAACTGCTCGTTTGCCCACTTGACATTAAAAAAAAATCTTGAGCGGGTCTCTGGTTTCGGGCGTTTTAGTGTAGGCAACGAAACAGTTGACCCCCGCATTAATTCCTCAGTCGATGAAACTTTTCTGGGGTATTACACTATATGAGACAAACCTTCTATAAAAAAATCCAAAAAAAAAATCGGTACTTTTAATTTTTCTATACAAAAATTGCAAAAAATTTATGAATTTTTTTTTTTGGATTTTTTTTAGAAGGTTTGTCGCATATAGTGTAATACCCCAGCAAAGTTCAATCGACTGAGGATTTAATGCGGGGGTCTTCATGCAACGATCCGCTTCGTTGCCTAGACTATATGTAGCGTAGCGCTGGTTCAGCTTATACTGGTTTTGATCCCACTTGCTTGCTGATTTTAGTAATTACATCGTAACTTTCCTATCTTTTACAGAAGCAGAAATTTGACAAAGGCCAGAAAAAGAAGCGGGCGTTAAGTGAGATTTTAACGAAATATAATGATAAGTAATACTTTAATTTATAATGATAATAATAATAAAATAATGTAGTAATTTTGTAAAGTCCCGTTTTTTAAGCACCTAAGAGTACAAAATTATTTTGCGGCTGTGAAATACTTGTGTCGTTGGCTTGGTATACTTATTATTAAAAAAAATTAATTCTCTGTTGGGATAATTCTACAAATTGCAAATCCAAATTTGTACTCTTAGGCACAAAATTACGTATGGATGTAAGTTATTGTTTTTTCTGCGTTAAATAAATTGTGGATTAGTTTTTAAACATACTTTTTTTTGTAACCAACCAAAACAGTTCCTACATATACCACAGTTCCCGTCTCTGGGGTTTTGTACACAGACATTTTGCTGTTAAGAAAATCACCATCATAACATCCCATGTAACGTCCACTACAGGACAGAGAGCTCCCTCCAGAACTCCAGCAAAAACGCACGGTACTTTGGAGGGGATTTACCATAGTCACCACGCTTTAAAGCGTTGTGGCTGGCGACCGCTCTTGTTAGTGACCGCAGTATGTAAGATGATACGATACACAGAAAGATGCTTCTGCCTATCCTCCCGTTCGTAAGCCCTTAGTCGCCTCAAACGACACCCTTGGGTAGAGATGGGTTGGTGCTATTCTTTGCCGGCTACACACGGAGAGTGATATAAACGGCTGGAATTCGGCTACCCTCAAACATGCGCTCGCCGCATCCTGGCTGGCTGAGTGGCAGTCCCTACCGGTACGGTCTTGGACCCGACTGAACTAATTTCCGGGCTGAGAGCCAATAGACGTACTTAGACGACGCTAGACCGCATCCGAACGGGTGTAGGCAGTGGTGAAAGAGGCTTATAAAAATGACTAGGCTCATCTATAACGCCTTACGAGTAGACTAGTCTTTTAAGTGTCAAGTCATAAGACTAAAATGTCACGACTAGTTTGAGCTAGGGGGTGATCGTGGTAAATTCAACGATATTACCAAAACAAAAACGTTAGCCTAAAACACTCAGTTAAGACTTAGCAAAACTTTTGAGACAAACGTTTTTGTTTTGGTAAAATCGTTGAAATTACCACGATCACCCCCCTGTAGTCTTTTGAGCTTAAAGACTCTAAAAGGACTCGCACCTTGAGAGCCTTCAGAGTAGCCCAAATATAAATACTTCGTACACTTATTATATTATTTACGAAATTTGTTCAGTTTCGTTGAATGACCACGCCCACTTTCAGTTTTCGGTACACCTTCCCTTTCACCCTGATTGTGTGTATCGGAAACTCCGGTATGCGAGTCCGACTATAGTCTGACCGTAACCACTGCACCGCGCCTGAGGGATGCTTGGGGAGGGGGAGGAGTGGGAAGGAAAGAACAAGATCTACACACACCCGCGGCAGAAATAACCGGTCGGTCTATTTTCTGTCGTACATTTTCATACAAGTAAGGGATCAAATGAAGCGTCAATATATTTCCTAAACGAAATAAATATCCGTGAATAAACAGTGAGATCATTAAGGCGATAGGATATCTCAAACTGCAATAAAGAGCTAACTTTGAAGGAAGACTACTTCTAAACTGATGGTCCAATCGTTACAAAAAAAATACATAATATAACGAATATGATAAACAATAATTTTTAAGTAGATTATTTTTATTATTACTGTTAATTTTGACACAAAAAAAATCTTTTCTCACCCCTCATTTTACGCAAATAAATCCAGACTGCTTCCAAACGTACATTTGAATTAAATATCCTTGAATAAACAGTGAGATCATTAAATAAGGTGTCTGACTACAGATTCTTGAAGATTAGTCCTGTGCACGGTATCCAGGAAATTCCGTGCATAGTTCAGAAAAAAATATACGTCATTTTGTCAGAAATCTCTTACATTTAGCGAATTAAAATGTTTTAAGAGTGGCACGGGTTTTCTTCAACATTTTAGATATACCTAATCTTTGACAATATTGTTAATAAGGTCTTTAACTAAAGACCTCATCAATCAGATTTGTATTTTTATTCATTTTGGGTAAGATATATTGACGCTTCGTTTGCCCCCATATTTTTATGAAAATATATGAAAGAAAACAGACCGGCCGGTTATTTCTGCCGGTGAGTGTTGTTGCCGCGACTAACTAACAGTGACGAGCGATGGCCCCCCCCGTTTCGCCGTGAGCATACCTATACAGCGGTTGCGGTCAGACTATAGAAATTGGCAGACTTTTTTTCATCTACCGTCTTCGCAACCCATTCCTTACACCTTCTCTATCTTGCAAAGGTTTATTAATAAAGAAAACAACACAATTTATTTGGTAGGTACATTATTATTGTATAATTGTCATTACAAAAAATGTCAATGTTAGCAAAAATAATCACAGTCTGACACTTCTACTCTATACAACTACACTATTTCTAGAAAGTACCCTTAAGTCTGTTGCAGGAAAGTCGATTAAAGTTAATATCACATTAGATCTAGTGCTGTTTTTTTTGTGTAATTGATAAAGCATCAGCAATAGATCTAAAGTAGTTTCAACTTTAATGTGGCTTTCATCAGCGGACGGTTTAAAGTCTAAACTACGATTTTCCATTTAATACAAAACAATGACATATAAAGTGTTGCCATAATCCGGCAACTTTAAAAGTTGCAGAAGATAAAATTAGCGATGTTTTTTGTTTTTGTTTGGCATTTATAAAATTTGTGTTGCCATAAAAGCGAAAGTGAAGCCTTTATTCAAGTCTTTTTTGCAAAGATATAAACACTTTTGTGTTGTAGCTGGCAACCCTTTTGCAAATTACAAAAATACTTGTCAATGTTTAGCAAAAAATTTAAAAATCACAATTTTACAATTTCATTGGATATCTAGACACACGCCACATAAACATAAACTTAGCTTAATCTCAAAACCACTAGTACTAGGTTTCAAAATACAAGACATAACCTTACTGTACAAATCTAAAACTGTCTAAAAACTAAACACGTAGTTCTTTATTAACCCATCTATTTAAAATTAAGTATTATTGATCGTTTATCGATTTAAAATAACGTTCTTTTTATTATTCTAAAATTTCAATTATTAATAATAAAAAACAAGATGGCGCTGAGTTTTTGTGCCTTAGAGCTCGGATGAAAAAAATGGAGACGAAATTTTTGAAAATGTTCTTTTTCTGAAAAGGGTATAAAAATCACTGTCTATGGCACCATCTTATGCTATGGTAACTCATTTTGTGTAGCAAACTGTAAAAAATTCGCTGCTTAAGATAAAAAATCCTCTACCAAAGAGAATAATTATAAAACACCCTTTATAAAGCGTACGACCAATCATTAATGCTAACATTCCCAATTATCCACCCTATAAATATACCTAGTGTTAGCACTATACCACGGTTATACCTTTTTATTACAGAAAATTTGAGTAATAAAATAATTTGCAAACATTATCATAACTTTGACACCCTTTCAAGCAGACAATTTTTTAATTTTTTTCTATATGTCACAGGTGTTGAAAAATATGAAAATATAAATTAATATTATAAAGAGAAATGGGGAGGCAAACAAAAACGGCAAAACATCGTTTTGGCGGTATTTTTACCAAATACTTTATTTTGTTTTTAGTGTTTCTCGAAACCAATAAAAAAATCCAGTAAAAAAAATACCGTTAATAACCAGTTTACACCAGAAGTCATTCTCGAAATGGTTTTGAATATACCGTTTCATACCATTCGGGTTAATTCTACTTGTGACCGGGGTATAGCAGCTAAAGTAACTAGAATACTCTCCATAAACATAACATTATAAATATTCTATATTTACATTGGACTAACAGTTCTTTAATAGTTCTAAGAAATAAAAAAAAGCTTTGTTCCAGTTTGAGCAAAAAAAAGACGTCAAATATATTATCGCAACCGAAAATCGGTTTCGGTACTTGTCCATTTCGAAACGGTTAAAAAACCGATAAGTCATTCGACATAACATAACTAAAAAAATAATAATTTTCAATTAAGTTATAAAACATTATTAAATTAAAAAGTTGTTCGTAAAAGGCAGATAAAGTTTAGAAAAGCTATAAAAGTAGAAAACTAATTAAATAAGTACCAAACCGACAGAGGATAGATTTTGACTAAAAAGTTCTAAAAAAATCCCAGTTTTTGATGGAACCCTATACAATAGTAAAAAAAACTAAGCGTTGTTATGAAATCTAAATTTGTGATTCAAGAATAAACAGTCTACACAGATGGTATCGATTTAGAATCGATTTGTGCCCTCAAAATTATCACTTTGGCACTAAAAAATTTAAACATAAATAAATGAAATTCATAAAATCCATCGATCAAACCCATTTCCATTTCGGTAACGATTCTTTCGATGTGTAAAAATAATTCGACCGTATCGTAAAAAAAAAATAAGTTACGACGAAACGGTATTCGGTACCTTCACCCTAAATTTTGACTATCGTCATTGAGCAACAGTGAAACCTACAAAATGGCATTCTAACCTCTCTTAAATTTGAGAATAGTTATAGTCAACGCTAAGAACACAGCGATCCATATTAAAGTCGAAACGAATCCCATATAGACTTCCGGGTCCGTGATTGGCCAGCCTCGTGTAAGAATGGATCGGAGCGATGATGTGGCGAGTGTTAGAGGGAGACAGAGGGATACGTAGCGAAGGATCCAAGGCATTCCCTCGATGGGCCAGATGACCCCGCTGAGAAGAAGCGTCGGGTAGAAGGAACCAAGAGCGAGCTGGATTGCGTTGCGTTCTAGCTCGCAAGCTGCTGATATTACGAAGCCGAAGCACATGCCGCAAAGACCTGGAAAAACATTTTATGTAAAATATAAATTAAGTCAAGATTGGCAACTATTACAGTGGTCTATAACATTATAGTTCGGCAACGTGTCTTAGATTGAGTTTAGTTTGCCTTTTTTAATTAATTCTTCAAGTGCCGCCCTATCCAAGGCTTGGAAACCTGTTTTATTTATAGCCAGTTTTGCTATAAATATAAAGATAAGTATTTATTTCGGTTTTATTCGGTACCCTGTATTTAACCATTTTTGGCGTCTAGATCGAGGTTTCGGGTTAGTTACCGGTTTAAACCGGTTAATTTAATTTTCGTGGTCTTCTCTGCTACCTTAGCACGCGCATCGCAACTTGGCCGGCGAATTAATGGGGTATTTTTTTCGCCGCGGAATTAACTGGTTAAAAGGTTATCAAAAAGGTCACACTTCGATTTAGCTTTTAAATATATGTTTTTGTTATAATATCCAGTTACCAGCAAGTATTAGTACTTATACATTTCAATAAATTACTGTAATGTAATTAAAAGGAAACAAACATTTTATAACTATATAAATAAAAAAAAAATCAGTATAAGTGATGGAGAGTCACTTAAAAAGGAACATTGTACTATGTTTTTAAACTCTGTATAAGAAATAATCTTTAAGTTAAATAAAAAAACAATCAAAACTCACCCTGCATCAACGTCAGCATGATAACGAACACAACATTCCCGTTACACTTGACGCCGAAGACCAGGATCATGAAGATGAGCACGAGCGCCGTCTGTCCGCACATCACCACGAACTGCGTCACCACGTGCGAGAACAGGATCTCGCCGGGGGACACGCCCGCCACCCACGACCGGTCCAGCAGGCCTTCCGTGCGCTCCACGATCAGCGCCGAAGAGGTTAACGCCACGGCTAAGAAGAACACGATCCTGGAAGAGAGACAATTGGTCAAAGTCAAACATTTATTGCATTTACAGGGTCCTAATGAAATAGTGAAAATAATTTTAACGTGTGTTGCCGGCAAAGAACCCATCTCTACCCGTGGGTGTCGTAAGACGCGACTAAAGGCTTACAAACCAGAGGACGCAGCACCTTTCTGTGTATCGTACCATCTTACATACTGCGGTCACCAATAACAGCGGTCACCAAGTGACTAAGGTAAATTTTCTCCTATGTACCTACCAAGCATTTTTCTAGAATTCTGCAGGAAGCTCCCTGTCTTGCAGTGCACGTTTCAAAGGATGTTATGATGATGATGATAACTAAGACCATGAAACTGAAAAACTTTCCCCAAATAACATGGGTCGAAATACGAAAAACCAAATTTGACCTCCCATACAAATTGCGCAATCAGCTGTTACAATGTCTATAGAAGTAAAAAAAAATCTTCTTATTTCGACCTATGTTCCTTAGGGTAAGTTGTTCAATTTCATAGACACATCCTTCAGAATTGTTTACAATTTTTGTTACACCCTGCATAATAGATCTGTGCTTTTGCACAGATTAGATAATAGTAACTTGTCGGTAAAGTGCAGTCAAGAGCACATCAAGCTTGAAACATTGGGCTTTGTTCCGTTCTTAATTCAATAGAATAGACGTACGGGCTAGAGTCGTGCTGGGACTGTCAAGCTTGACCTGTCGTTGACTTTACATCACACATCTCTTCTCTGTCAGATTTACTTCCAGATACGACACGGCATTGACCTTTTCCTTCGCTTTGTCTAAGTAGCTCAACCTAGGCTCTTCTTCTTTCTCTTCCTTTCCTGTTTAAATGGTAAATCATCACAGAGGCGATACTTACGTAAGAATGACACCGGGAGCGACGAAATCCGTAAATGAAGGGTTTGTGTCTCCGTAAATGGGTTCCTTGAAGTCGATAGGGATATCTCCCACTTTAGGGTTGTAATCGCATGTCTTCAACAAATCCTGGAATTGGAAAAAGAAAACATTATGAACGTATAAAGTATTTAATTACTGGCCTTGTACAAATGCAATATTTAATTAGCTAACAGTTTCTATGTTGCGTTATGTTATTGCTTACACAACGTTTTAATTTTAAATTCTTTTAGCAATCATAAAAATGCACATAATCCATGCAATATCCTAAAATCATGATACAATGTGTTCGAAGTGTTCACCGTGATGTTTTATGTACTAGAAAAAGGGTCGAAAAAATGCGCTTATAGCTGCTGAAGTTTCTATGGGAATTTAAAATTTTGTTTCCACATTTCGACTTATGTTCCTTGTGAAATTGTGAAAAGTTTTAAAGTTTCAGGAGCAGAATCGCTCCATATTTTTAGGTTGATTAAGATCAATAAGAAAAGTCACCGTTCATGTTTCTGGTTACAAATAAATCTTTCAGTTAAAGTGGTGCATCCCCATTGTGACAACATCTAGGTTGACTGCAGGTCCTTTGGAAACAAGTATATCTTTGTACAGCCGTTTCAGCACATCATAGATATTTAAACAGTTAGGAAATTACTCCAGAGGTTTCGTTATGTAGTTTTCAATTTTATATGATAAAAGCGTTGTCCTAGAATTCATAACTTCTGAGTGGATACTTCTTTGAACAATATACCGATAAGGAAGAATAGCGGTCCAATTACTCTACCTTGGCGAAGTCCCTGTATGAAAACTGTATATCCCGGTTCAACATGAGGCCGATCTGCTGGTTGGACATGTCAAGCCACACCTGAACTTCCGAAGACTCAATGGTTTCATCGTCAGCCGTATCCGCTGTAAGAAAAAATATAACAGTTGTGTTTTATGGTCTCAAAAGCTTAACAAAATTCTGTTGCTGGTAAACTTATGTTGTTATTTGATTCCGATTTTTGAGCAGAGCTTCTATGCAAGTGTATCTTGTTAAGTAAAGTCAAGGGATTTGTAACTCTTTCTTGGTGTTTGTTTTTAAAATCAAGGCTTGTTAACCTGTTTAAATTTTAAACCTAGTTCTGACGATTCCATACATACATAATAAAAGTATTATAGGTTGGTTTTAAACTTTCGCACTTGTCATAAATGTTTGTTTTTTTCTTCAAACATGTAAAAAGTGTTATAGTTTTGGTTTTAACCTGGTTTGGACCTGTAAACTTGTTTTTTGTTCCAAGCGGATTTGAATGAGCGTTGTTGCAAAACATGTTTTTTTTTAATCCCGGATACAAGCCATAGAAGAGAACGATGCTTCTATAATAGTATTATGATATTTTTCAAAGATGTCACTTACCCAAAGCTAATCTAGCCACAAGTGAGTCCGTGTAATTCTCATTGAAGTATAAAGCTCCCCACGCCTCGCCTTCTCTCACAGCGTCTAGTGCTAAATCCAAATCTGCGTAGTACTCCTTTATAATGGATTGATTCTTCAGATGGTCCAAGTATCGACATGATAGGTTGGCCATCGAGCAGTTGCCATAGTAGGGACAGAACCCGTCGATCACATTTACATCTTTGTTGACAATTGCCTGGTGAGATAAAAGTAACATTATAAAGTTACGTCTGGGACAATAATGGGAATTATAGTACATACATACATCACTTTCAAGAAAAATGACGTGGTTTTGCCGTAAAATTCTGAAGGGACTATTGTCGACTAGCTGGTGCCCCCGTAGAATTCAATCAAAAACGGAATATTCCTCCACACAAACTTTGAACCCCCGTTTCACCCCTTGAGGGGTTGATTTTTTTTAAAATCCGTTCATTATAACAACTATCTCGTTCATTGGTTTAAGCTGTGCGTTGATAGATGAGTCAGTCACGGTTTTTTTTTATATACTGAGAAGGTAGCTGGTTTTAGAATATTACCAATTTCAGCCCGCTGGGGTCACGTCCAATTGCCAGACAGAAGAGAATGACTTGCATGACAGGTAGCACGAATATAAACAGCATCACTCCAATATTACGCCACATTCTTAAGAAGTTCTTCTGGATTAGAGCCTTTATCTTGCCGCGGGATGTCAGCTGAAGAGAGACGAAAATTAAAGTTAGTAATTTGGCCCTAGTCAAGTGGCTTTCCAGAGTCGTAAACGCTAGTAGAACAGGTACTTAAAAACAAAATCTGTGGGATTATGAAATGTCATTCATTTCTTAATTTGTTTATTGCCTTCTTGAGTCACGTCTTATTGCCTTCTTGAGTCACGTGATAGCTAATGACAATCACACACATTTTCATGCTATTCTACCTACTGGCGTTTTCGTTAACAGAAAGCCCCATAGTGACCCATAGCGAGAAGCAAATAGTCCGAATTCTTTGACCCATAGACTGATATTTTGAATACTATTCGTTGAGAATCTTGCATCACATTAATTGCAATAAAATGTGTTTTATGTACAACAAGGAACATAGTACTGGATATGGCTGAGGAGTGAAGTGGAGCTAAGAAGTAGAATTTTCTGCCTGCTTCTGTGTTCACAAACGAATAAGCTTCATCTAGGCGAGCTAGTTTCATCGTCGATGGGTAAAGTTTAGTGCTACTTTCACTCTGACCTACCCCCTCAAACCACGGTCTCAAGGTATTTTCGTGGACCTCTTTGGATTGAAGAGGGGATCTTTGTTTTCAAAACGATTTGGTAAGTATGTCTATCGTTTTGATATATTTTAATCTGCAATCCATTTTTGAAGTTGCAAATGAAATTTTGCAAAGAACAATACAAGAACAACAAAGTAAGAGCAAGAGTTATTTTTTGCAGTGACCTTGTCACATTTTTATCGTGTTTAAGATGTAAAGAAAATAAAACTGGTTTTGTTCAAGCAAACAAAAAAGGTCTGTATGTCATATTGTAATTTTACGATGTTGCATTACCCCAAATTGATCTTACAGCAAGCAAGCGATATTGAATTACCGATCGATAAAGTGACTAACGTTGACGACTAGCTGGAGCCGTAGATAAATGACTTTCTAACGTCGTAAGCGCTTGTAGAATAGAATAAAATTATATTGAATTGACATAAGCAACGAAATTTCATAAGATAGCTGCATGAAAATCTCATACATTTTCATTCTATTTTACAAGCGTTAACGATAAAAGAAAGCCATTTGCCTACGACCCCTGTCATGCCCTTTGATCGTCCTTAGTTATAATTGGCCAGTGTACAGTCAACCATACGTCAGTGGAAACATTTGCAACTCTTTTACCGTGCTACAAAGTCCATAGCGTTTCTACTGACGTGCTGTTGGGTGTACGTGTAACAAAAAAGGTATTAGGGACGTTATGGACTTTTTTGTTGCATGTTGTAAATCGTGCAGGTGCAATTATATTCTAAGACCATTATAATAACGTTATTGGTGTAAAACATATCTACTACAAAAGCGTGTTTTATACGTGTTTATACAGTTTCTAAGTCTTTTTTCATAGTTAGCAATAATAATTTTAAAAGAGGCCATTAATAACATACATACTAATATTTACCGTAGAATTGTACTTACGGTTAAGAGATATTTCATTATTTTCTGCAAAATGTTTTGTAAGTTTAATTAAATCACGCTTGGTCAATATCTTACATACAAAACTCGCTTCAGCAATAATTATTTTAGCATCTTTTATATGATCTTTTATTTCATCATATATTTTATTTGCTTCAGCAATGTTTGTTTTAGCATGTATATAAATAATTACGATTTGTTTGTCACTTACGTTGAAACAGTCTCCACAATCTTCACATTCTGTTGTGACCACTTCCGTCATCTTTCCTGGGAGCTGGAATAGATTAAGAAAGATATTATAAGTTTTAAAATTACCACATTATTATGTTTTAATTTTTTGTTTCGTCATTATCTTCATCGTCTTATTTTCGTCGATAGATTAACTGCTATACCGCTCTATCTGGTCTTTGTTTATGCTTAAATTTTTTTATTTGCTTGAAAAGTCGTGACCTGTATTTTAAATTAACACTTGTGTTATGTAGTTTTTATAAAATTTTGAGAAGATTGGCTTTTCTTCGGATTTAGATTTTACGATGATTTAAAAAATTTATAGAACAGACTTGTCTTACCCATGATGTCTCTATGTAATCTATCATTTTTTATGTTGAAAATTTTACCCTGATTACAGGATAAAAGTTGCATATGGACGGACACCGTTTCGAAAATTAAAATACAAATATATTACTTACACGTTGGTCTATAGGACTTTAATAAAAAAGATCGTTTAGCATACTGTAGTACATTCACTTCTTAAATAATTCCTTTACTCTATCTATTATTTCATCATGATCGCCATTATGGTCCACGATCAGAACCTTCTTGCTCTGATAGAAGTTAATATAGCGACTACGTTGGGGATTTCACTTACAATTATAGCAGCTTTATTATGTACACCCCTTGTATTTTTATTATGTAACTTACCACAACATATCGCCGTCAGTGCTGGCTCCATAACTTTGCTGGGTCTGCCGACCACGTTGAGTTCTTATGTTACTTTGGTATTTTTATGATGTAAGCCTCTTATATCATCATCATTAATGTCACTTACCCCAACATCGCCATTAGTGCTGGCTTCTTTATGGCCCATGATCAGAAATTAAAATGAACCACGTTGGGTTCTTCCTTTCCAATGGCTCCTTTATGATGTGCACCGCTTGTATTTTCATCATTAGTATCACCTACCCCAACATCGCCATTAGCGCTGGCTCCATTATGGTCCACGATTAGAACCTCCTTGTTCTGAAGGAAGTTAAGATCGACCACGCTGTCTTCTTCCGTTACAATGGTATTATTATGGTATAAACCTCTTATATTATCATTGTAAATGTCGCTAACCCCACGATGCCAATAGTGCTAGCTCTACTATGGTCCACGATTAAGACCTTCTTACTCTGATGGAAGTTAAGAACGACCATATTGGGTTCTTCCGGTGCGTGGCACTAATATATAGTATACCCCTTGTATGATGATTATTAATGTCACTTACCCCAACATCGCCATTAGTGTTCGCTCCGTTATGGTCCACGATTAGAATCTCCTTGCTTTGATGGAAGTTAAGAAAGACCATATTGGGTTCTTCCGGTGCATTGGCTCTAATATAAAGTACACCCCTTGTATGGTAATTATTAATGTCACTTACCCCAACATCACCATTAGTGCTCGCTCCATTATGGTCCACGATTAGAACCTCCTTGCTCTGATGGAAGTTAAGACCGACTACGTTGGGTTCTTCCGTTGCATATGGTGCCTCTTCCCGCTTGGACATCTTGTTTAGGCCTAATGCTCCTCCTGACACATTTAGCTCTACTACTTGGTTCGCTTGACCTGGAACGAAGAGAGAAATGACTTGAATAAAATTGATACTTTGTTTCAACAGCAAGTGACATGGATTATGCAAACGTAATTAAAACTGCTTTCGCTGGTGCCGGCAAAGAATAGTACCAACCCATCTCTACACGTGGGTGTCGTAAGAGGCGACTAAGGGCTAATGAACCGGAGGACAGGCAGTAGCATCTTTCTATGTATTATACCGTACCTACCATCTCACATACTGCGGTCACCAACAACAGCGGTCGCCAGCCGCACCACAACGCAACGGAATTCTGGAGGGACCATGGGACGGTTCATGGGATGTTATGATGAATTAAAACTTTATGAACCATTTTTCAAATATGAAAATAATCATTTAGATGTTATGTGCCTTTAGTAAAAATGTACTACATTTTTGTGATAAAACTATGACAAAAAAATCTGTCCAATAGTCAGCAGTCCCAAAGAAAGAAGAGCGGAAATCCACGTCGCAATATACCTAGGTACACACGGCCGCACGTCAGTGTAAACACTTTGATCTTGAGCAGGCCTTTTTTCGGGGGTTAGTAGCGTAACCGTAGTTCAGCTTATACTGATTTTGTTTGCACTTCCTTGGTGCTGTGAGTACAGCAACTTTGTTATTAACCGACCCATGTCTACCTGTGGGTGCCGTAAGAGGCGACTAAGGGTTTATACACCGGAAGATGAGCAGCAGCGTCCTTCCGTGTATCTTACCATCTTACATACTGCGGTCACCAACAACGGCGGTCCATGGTGCCGTAACTCTATCAAGCGTGGTGACTAAGGTACTTCCCCTCCACTTAAATTCTGGAGGGAGCCCCCTGTCCTGTAGTGGACGTATTATGAGATGTTATGGTGGTGGTGGTAAATAATAGTAGATTAGTAGCCAAGGGCTGTAAGGCATCAATTGCAGCCCGAGATATTTAGGCGCACGAGCGCAGCGAGGGCGCCTATAGTTCGAGGGTGCAATTGATGCTTACACCCGAGCCAACTACTCTGCTTTACATCTCGATTGTGAGGTAAGTACGTCCTTATTACCACCAAATTGTAGGTGACCAATTAGCGCTCTAGGGTAATAATGTAGCTAGAAAAGCCCTAGGGCGGTAAGTAATTAAAAAAGCACTTCAATTTCAAATTTAATTACTTACCGCCCTAGGGCTTTTCTAGCTACATTATTACCCTAGAGCGCTAATTGGTCACCTACAAGCCCCATTTGGTGGTAATAAGGACCTACTTACCGAATATGAGAGATGTAAAATGATATTACAGCTGTCTAGATATTTAACTTATTCAGGGGATTGTAAAAATAATTTAAAAACTAAAAAATCTAGTAAAAAACTTTACGGAAGTTATTCAAAATATAATGTAACTAATTAATTACTGAATGCCATGATCAATTAGTAGTGTATGCATTAACATACTTCAATTACGAATTCAAATTCATTTAATTCGAAACACTGTCTTGATTAAGTATACCGGGTGTAAGGGACGGTGTACCGAAAACTGAAAGGGCCTGATCAGTCAATGAATCTGAACAACTTTCTTAAAGAAATGTTTCTGAGAATAGAAAAAATATTTTTACTTTTCCATACAAATCGCTCACTCTGGTCGAACAATTTCTATGGGGAGGTAATTTTTTTTTAAATTTACCAAAAAAATTTTTTTGGGAAAGTTGTTCAGTTTTATTGACTGAGCACGCTCTGAGTTTTCGGTACACCGTCCCTTACACCCAGTATTAGTACCTGGTCGACCAAACTTCGCTCTATAATCATCGGGTGAGCAAGCTATGCTACCCGCCAACAGATGGCGCTGAAGGTTTCTGTCTAAGACGCGATATTTTTTTTAATATGCTTAAAAAACGGGAAATAAGATTTTTTCCAGACATGAGACTAGCTAAATCGATTTTTCGCCCCCGAAAACCCCCGTATGGTAAATTTTATGGAAATATTTAGAGCCGTTTTCGAGAAACTGCTACTAATATAAGGTGTGATAATACTAAACGGTGTGAATCTGCCCATGAAACTGAACAACTTTTTCCAGGGAACATAAGGTCATAGAACAAAATCAATTTTTGACCTCCCGTAGAAACTGCATCAGCTGATAATAGCGCATTTTGTATGAGAGATCAAATTTGGTATCTGAAAAGGTTGGTATTGGAAAAGTTGTTCAGTTTCATGGGCAGATTCGCACCCTTCAGTTTTATAACTCCTTTCCGTTATACGTTGTATAAGGCACAAATATAATATTGCTCGTTTAATAGTAAGAATTATTGTGTAAAATACACAAAATTTTCACTGTAACAACGCGTGATATATTTTGGGTACATCAGTAGAAACACTTTTGGACCTTATGGCGTGGTAATAGAGTTGAAAAAGTTTCTACCGACGAGCGGTTGACCGTACTATAGTCACCACCCTTGTTAGCGTTACAGCTGGCATAACAGGCCACGGTGGGTGAACGCTGCTGCCAATCCTCCAATTCATAGCCCCTTAGTCGCCTTTTATGACATCCACGGGATGCTTCTGTTCTTGTGTAAGTCTGGCTGGTGTTGGTAGTACAAATTAATCAATTAAAGTAAAAAAAAGAAATTCTTGCTCTCCAGAAAAACTCAATGGATTATTGAAACCTAAAAAAGCCTGTTTGTGTTTATTACCTATAATTATAATATTTCGACATTGCGCAAAACTAGATTGGTAATTTAATTTGCATAAAAAAGAAACCATAAAATTGGTCAGTGTCTAGCCACTTTACGTCATACGTATAGTGTTGTAAAAAACTCGAGTCCGGGATTCTACATTTATAAACTCGACTCGATTTTGCAGTGCTCAGTGCTCTTTTTTTTATGTGACCGGTGAGCAAACGAGCAGATGGGCCACCTGATGGAAAGTGGTCACCACCGCCCATGGAGCCCGCTGTCTTATTAGTGGCATAACTTGACACTAATAAGACAGCAAAGCATGTTACCCACCCCAAGAACTAAGGCGCAGGCCAGACAGAAGAGGTGCGCCGCACGGCACGCCTTCAGCGCACCTCTTCTGTCTGGCTTGCACCGCGTCGTTCTCCTACATTTTGTATGCATGTGATTTGAACAGGCGACGAGACGGTATGCCTAAGGCGCACTGTCGGCGCACCACCGGCGTGACCGCCGGCACGCCGCCGCACAGCACAGTCCGCTGCCATCGATTGCGTCGTCCAGCCGAAAAGTGTACCACGGGGGCGCTAGAAGCGCGCCGCGCCCGTTCTGTCTGGCTTGCACCTAAGATGGTGTGTCTCGTGTGCCGGTAATTTCGCTGGCTCCCCACCCTTTAAACCGAAACACAGTAGTGCAATTACTGCTATTTTACGGCAGATATAGGCAAGGGGGTGGTACTTCCCTAGACGGACTTTGCACAAAAGCACTACCACCTTTGAGAGTAGAGTCTATCGCGAGTCGTTAGAGCACGGACTTGAGTCTAAAAAAAAGAATTCTAGTCTAATACTAAACTCGAGTCCTAAAACTAACTCGGATCGTAAAAGGGGCTACCTCCGGTCCACTAGCGCCCCCATCAGTTAAAAAAATATTACTCTCTAAATACGAAACTTATCAAAAATCCGAAAAGACAGATGGAAGGAAAGGTTTATTTGTTTATTTAGAAACTATATATTCTATAAAATAAAGTTCACTGTAGTTACAAATACAAAAACTGCTAAAAGTGGCCGTTTTTCGCACTTTTTGTATCCGTAACTACAGTGTATTATATTTTTCAGAATTGATAGATTCTGAATAAACTAGGATACCATTACTGCAATCTGTCTTTCCGGATTTTCGATAAGTTTTAGTGAGTAATATTTTTTAAACTGTTGGGGGCGCTAGTGGACGGGAGGTAGCCTCGGCGACTCGTACTCATCAAAGTTGCGAGCACTTCCCACTTTCGAGCACAAACCAAACTGTAAAAAAAAAACTCGTCAAGTGTGAGTCGGACTCGGGCGCCGATGGTTCCGATATACCTATAAGTCAATTTTTAGAACCGCAAAACGAATAAATTCAGGTTACATGAACACGGGATTACAGCACAGACGCAGATAGAGAATTCCACTATTATACTTATATATGTGCGGTCCCTTAGGAGCTCTTTGTCCTGTTGTGGACACAGGTTGTGGACCTCTTATGAGATGAGAAAATGACGAAGACAATTTTTTTTTATTGTCAATGGGCCTACTCTTGACCTCGATCTAGTCTTGAAGACAGAGATGAGGTCGACAATGGAACGAGCTTGCCCAGAAGAAGCCTATACACTCGCGACTCGAATAGATTCGGGTTGTATGAACTCGGGAACACAGACGCAGGCAGAGAATTCCACTATTTAGCCGTGCGTATTATAAAAGATGTTTCAAAGCGCTTTGTGCGAATGTGCGGAATATCAACCAAGTATGGGTGATATCCTGCGGTGCGTCTGCGATGCGATTGTGACAAAGAGCCAATAATTCTGCGAGTTAGAAAACAAAACCCGTTAATTATCGGAAGTAAATGCGTCATGCTCTGATAGGTAGGGTGATGGCCTCCAGCATTTCTATATAATTTGCACATGTGGCAGACGTGGATCGTTCGATTAAAGACGATGAGTAGAACCACAGAAAAATAGTCTGCCACCTTGGTAGCGCTGCGTTATCAATTAACAGGGCTTTAAAAATGTAAAAAAAAAATCATGAGCTAAATCATTTGCTCATGTCTGCCGCTTGCACTGATGGTCAGAATCATCCTCAAAACGATGAAAGTTGAAGAGGCAGACCACCACACCTCTGCGTTTTGAAGGAATATTTTTTTTAGTTTTTTGTTATGATATTAAAACGTGTATATCATTTGCTCATGTGGCAGACATAGATCGTTCGATTAAAAACGATGAGTAGAACAACAGAAAAATAGTCTGCCACCTTGATAGCGCTGCGTTATCAATTAACAGGGTTTTAAAAATGTAAAAAAAAAACACGTGCTAAATCATTTGCTCATGTCTGCCGCTTGCACTGATGGTTACAATCATCCTCAAAACCATAAAATCGAAGAGGCAGACCTCTAGACCTCTGATTTACCAAAGGCAGACCATTTGATTCATAGTCTTATATAAAGGGTGACTTCATAGATTTATATAGTCAAGATAGGGTCTTGGGAACAAGCGGTTCAAAATTTCCCCATACAAGAAAAAAAAGCGCCATCTGTAAAAGATCGCGTGAACTACGTAGTGTAGTACTTCAAGGAGGTCTTTGTTCTGAGGTCGGTGCTAAATACACGGAATGGAAATAATATGGCGGGAAAAACAAAACAAAGTCTTTACTGTTTATACGTGACTTAGGCCTGGTTTTCCGGTGTTATTCATTAGATAATAGTAAAAAACAATAAAAGTAAGTAATTTTTTAACTAAGAAAGTAAGTTTGTTGTTTTTTATTTGGAAAACTTACATCTGTTTATTGAAAAGTCGCGTCGTACACGAATTAATTGATCCATTTTTACTTATTTACTTTTTACATCTTAAATCTTTTGCTTTATTTACTTCTTCTATCATCGTTAGTGCACCCTTTTATGCAACAGGCTGGCATTTTTCGCGTTTCGCGTGGTCCGCTCCTCAGAACAAAGATCTCCTTGCTCGTCCGCTCAGATAAAGTTGACAATTTGTGACTGACATTTGTTGGTCCACAATGTCAGATTGTGGACCAACGAATTGGGGACAGTGTAACGTGCCGATGGACCAGTACTAAAATATAAGTAAATGTGACTTTTTTTGTATGTTTAATTAGTTCTTGATAGAAAAAGGTATGAATTGATACTGAATAACTTTCCCCAAGGAACATAGGTCGAAATACGAAAATCCAGTTTTGATCTCCCAAGGAAACTGCATCAGCGGATGGTGGTGGAGGTCAAATTGGGTTTTTCGTATTTCGACCAATTTTCCTTAGGAATAGTTTTTCAGTATCATGAGTACATGCATATCTTTTGCCATCAAGAACTAATTAAAAGTCACCCTAAACAACGTGTTAATGGAATAAGCGAAACCCTCATACACTCCAACTGATTTTTATTAAAATAAATCCATTCCCGTAAAAAAATTTTTTTTTTCTAGATATTGTTATTTTAAAGTTTCATCATAGTTCTAGTTTTATCGTTGTTCTAGTCCGCGCACTCCGCGCACGCTTCCCTCCCCTCCTCACCGCTCATGGTCCGCGCGGCACCGGTCGGCAGCGCGCTTATCCACAGAAATGTTTAGAATAGAAGCGGCAAAAATTTAAGTAATAAAAATTCAAAAAAATCACCCCCATCAAAAACCCGTGAAATTGATTCCACTCTCGATTCTGAATAAACTATTTTCTCAGTTTCGCTCAAAGATTTCGGACCTCCTTGAGTACCTTTATTTTTCTGTGGTTTCGCTTACTCCGTTAACACGTTGTACTCGTATAAGGTACTTCCTAATCAACTGCGTTCCTTTGAGTGTGTTACTCTGACCATAGAACTTAACAACTTTCCCTAAAGTACGACAAAAAAATTACAAAAAAAATACTTCACTTAGTTCTTGGTTATAAACTGCTACGGTTATTTTGTAATTTTTAGCGCTAATAGAAACCTTGAAATACTTTGAAGGAGGTGTGTAGTTTTTGTTATAAATATTTTTATTTTACAAGTTTTAGTGTTAAGCAAACATCGTAAGGTACAGGCACCAAAAGGTGGTTGGTAACCCTAACTGATCTAAATTGACCTGATGATCACTCCTTCAAAGTGGTAAGGACAAACGACTGAAAGGCCTTCCGAAGCACGAATGACGTAGTGTTGTCATATCACTACAATAATGATGTCTCTAAAAAAGTTCGAGCATTTCATGGATAGTCTCTAAAATTGATGGTCAGTAATAAGTAACCAACTTATAGACAGGTACGCACTTCGGTGGAAAGAATTTGACCTTGAGCGAGTATTTTCTTTAAGGCGTTTGTAACGTAGCCACAGAATATTCAAGCAATATTTATATTTGTAATCGGTTTCTCGAAAACGGCTCTAACGATTTTGATGAAAATTACTATATGGGTTATCGGGGCGAAAAATCGATTTAGCTAGGTCTCATGTCTGGGAAAATTCGTTTTCACCGTCTTTTTAATCATTTCTTTGCGCGTTTTAGTGCGTTTAAGAAACTTACAGCGCCACCTGGGTTTGAGTAGCATAGCTTGCTCACCCGATGATATTGTAAGGTTGAGGCGGCTATTCTAGAGCGAAGCTCGGTCGCCCAGGTACTATAATAGTAAACAAGTTCAGCGTAGCGCTGGTTCGGCTGACTACAGGTTACACTGGTTTTGTCTCTACGTGTACAATGCCGTGCGTTCCATGGCATGGCATCTCTAAGATGTTCAATTTCCTGTGTAGAGCTTTCACCTGAGAGATTTTGCATTATTTACCTAACGCGTTGTTTTAAAACACGTAGGTAATCGTGCCTATAAAGTTTGAGCGTTGCTTTCGATTTCCCTGGGATCCCATAATGAGATCCTGACTTGGTGGCCATGGGACAACTTCAGAAGTATGTTTGGTCGGATAAAAAAAGAATTTTTAAAATCGTTCTATTATTTGACAGAACGCTCTAATTGTTGTGCCACTAGCGGTCACACACCACGACTAACGTTATTTAATTTTAGAGATCGCAAAGAAAGACCAACTTCCACTTGGCCACGAGCGCTTCAAACTTTCGATCAATACGTGACTAAAATTTTGAAGAATTATCCTCCAACTCCTAACCGTTAAGGAGTTGGACCTTCCATCATCAGACCATCAACATGAGATGATGAATACCAGACGCAAATACTTGTGTAGCTTTGAAAAATATATGAAAAACGTTATACGTGCCTATAAAATTTGGTTGCCCTCGATTTCCCTAGGATCCCATCATCAGATCCTGACTTGGTGACAATGGGACCACCTCAAGAGTATTTCCTTTCGGATAAAAAAGTAATTTGCAAATTGTTAATACTTGACGGAAAAATAGGTGGACATACATAAAAAAAAATACATACAGTGGAACATAGAACCTCCTCCTTTTTTGAAGTCGGTTAAAATTAGGCTTAGTTTCCATACTCCTGATAAGCCCATGTATTTACTGTGCCTCTGATTTTTTATTTTAGGGTTCCGTACCTCAAAATAAAAAAACGGAACCCTTATAGGATCACTTTGTTTTCCGTCTGTCTGTCTGTCTGTCTGTCAAGGCCCTTTATCTCACGAACGGGTAAAGGTATCAGATTGATTTTAATACCATATATTAGGATCCATGAACCACACAAGATCTGAAAATTTCAATTGTTTACAACGACGCAATCAAAAGATATGGCATTTTATGTCCTCATCTCCATACGTTTATGCAAAATAGCAAAACCTACAGGGTACTTCCCGTTGACTTAAAATTATGAAATTTGGCAAGAAGCTAGGTCTCACAGTACAAATAATGGGAAAGGTCTGAAATCATTAAATATTACAACTTTTCTCACAACGAATGGTAACCAATTGTGGTGAGCTCCCGTTTCAAGAACATTCATATAAGATAGGGGTCAAGTTGGATGGTCGCGAAGGCGATTTTTGTTTTAGTTCTATTTTTAAAATAGGAACACTTACAATTTTGAAAATTGGTATGTTCATAGTGCATAAGCTATAAAATTACAACAAATAATAAAATTTGGTCAAGCGCGTGTCGGACTCAAAAAATGTAGCACATTAACTTACTGAAATTTCAACGAATACAATTATGATTATGTGGTGGTACGGAACCCTCTGTGCGCGAGTCCGACTCGCACTTGGCCGGTTTTTTTTTAAAGCATCGGCTACTTTCAAAGCAACCTTTTTAGTAAGATGCTGGCTGGTATTTTGATACATAATTTTTTCATGTTCATTTGTTCAAAGTTCTGTCAAGATTTGAATGGATGACATCAATCAAAGACATAGCAGTTGCAGTCTCAGGAGACGCATTTTTGAAGCGTTCGTATTGGCAAGATTCGTATACGAATCAGTGATATCGCTATTTTTGAATATTTATACCTGTGAATTCTGTCTGACCAAAGATTTTGCAAACTACGCCAGGGGGCGTTAGAAGCGCAGCGTTTTTCTTACGTCAATGGGTCTGACCCACTCGTTTTGAGCACCCAGTAGACGTTGGCCCAACCGTTGGCCGCGCCGGCTCGGCAAGCTTGTTGACAGCTTTCACACGTTGGTGCGGCTCATTCCGTGTAGGTCTGTCAAGGAAGCAAGATATACGCGGAGACTATCGCTGCCGCTGAAATATACTTATACAGTGCTTTTAAGTTTTGTTTCCAGCTGCACCATATTTGAAAAAAATATATATATTATTTTTACTTATATAGAATAAAATAAAACGTCCCTCTGCTCCTACGCACTTATTTGAAATAAAGGCACGGCCAACGTGTGAACGCCGTTTGCGGCTCGTCGTGTAGAGCCCGTGTTGGATTTCTACCCTTGAACAATTCTACCACTCGAAAGTATATTTAATCTGTGATAAGAACGATATTGGCACGCACATGCACACACGCACACATCAAACAGTTTCGCGATCAGACTCCGCGATCATTATTATTTCTCTTTCTTTCTTATAGCTGCATCTCTACCACGCAGGATCGCGGATTTAACGTGTGCGGGCACCCGACGTTTCCTTCACACATTGGGTGCCCGCACACGTAACATCTGCGATCCTGCGATCCGGTAGAGATGCAGCTATAAGAAAGAAAGAGAAAGCTATAAGACCACAGAGACACCATAGATACACCTAGTCTATGGTCCTATAGCTTTCTCTTTCTTTCTTATAGCTGCATCTCAGCGGATCGCAGGATCGCGGATCGCGGATTTAACGTGTGCGGGGACCCATTGAGATATCAACTTTTTGATTAGCGTTCCATTCCTACGCAATTTATTACCGGTTTTTAAAATCAATGAATAATTTCTTTCCGGTGTTTATTTTTTTCTGAGTGAAACGAAATTATCTATGTACAAGTCAATGATCTTACATTTACCATGATTGAGGACTCCTAACAATTTGTACAGAGGCAAAACGAGCAGAGCAAGACATCATAGCCGATGTACTTCGTCCCTTTCTAATTGTTGCCATACTAATGAAGTTTGCTCAATTTCCGTGAAAAAAGTTAAGTTTTATATCCACAATTTTTTATTTATACGTATTTTTAAATACTCATTTAAATAATTTTCAACGTGCAAAGTATAAACTTCTCTCTTAGTTTTCATTAAATATTTATAAATGCAGAAAATCATTTTCTTTTGATTTATCTGGATTAAAAACTCTTTGGTAAAATGATTTGTAACAAAGATTTTGCATGACATTTTGTTGATGTTGTCATGGTAACATAAACAAAATGTCATGCAAAATCTATTAGAAAGGGACAGCTTCATCTCTTCTTACGTCCTACTCTGCTCGCTTAATTTTTGGAAGAGCGCAATCTGGTTAAAAGCGCCGCGCGCGAAGTATTAAATCTATGGTACAAGTGCGACAAGGCTTATTATGAACGTGGCAAAAAATGGAACTAACACCGCCACCTTGTGAAACGTCACTTTTGAGTGTTCTCCTTATACAAGCCAGCGCCCCCACCCGCGTTCATTATAAGCCTTGTCTACTTGAAAGAAGAAAGTGAATTAGGACGCACCCTATATTGGGGATATGATTGATTTAGTACGAATTTATAAAAATTAATATTTCTTAAAATCAGTGTGTAAATCGTCTGCCAATTTTTTGTTGTCTTCAGTGAAACCAAATGAAGCGAATAAAAGCAACTAGAATGATGAGCAAATGGTTTAGTAGAGCCTTTTTTTTTACATATTTACTAGTACTTCCTGTGATAATGCAGAGCCCTATACGTCTGCCTCTTCGATTTCTTTAATTTTTAGGATGTTTCTGACCAGCAGCTCCATTGGCAGACATGAGCAAATGATTTAGTACCCTTCTTTTTTTTACATTTTTGAAAAGCTGAAACTCAAAAACGCAGCGACGGACAGAAAAACTTTACTGAACCAAATCAATTTGTAATAATCTAAACTATCATCTCTAGCGATATGAAATATGTGCAAATCATATAGCGAAATATTTTTCATCTCCCTTACTATGACGTTGCAATAGATTTAATAGTACACTTAGATACCTATTTGCAATCATGTTTGTTTTAATTACTATTGCAGGGTTATGTAGTGAACTAGTGTTCAATTTGAATTAATAGGAACGGTCAACCGCACTTCAGTGGTAACATTTGCAACTATATTCATCATCATCATATCAGCCGAAAGATGTCAACTGCTGGACATAGGCCTCCCCTAAAGATCTCCATGACGACCGGTCCTGCGCTGCTCGCATGCAGCGGCTTCCAAACTGCTTCGGGTGCCGGCCTAAAAAAGAATAATACCGACCCATCTCTTCCCGTGGGTGTCGTAAGAGGCGACTAAGGGAATGAAATCCAGAGGATGGGAAGCAGCGTCCTTCTGTGTATTAATTTATCTCACTGCGGGTGCCAACCCGTCTGCCAAGCGTGGCGACTATGGTAGAACCCCCTAAAAAGAAAACATGAATCGCAACTATATTACCATGCCTTAAAGTCCAAAAGTTTCTACTGACGTGCTGTCGGTTGTACTAACAAGCAACCTGACTGACTAACCCTGGGGGCTTAGGTGGCCATATTTGTTTTTCTGATACTTAAAACGTAAATCATAAATAGTATTTATAACAATTAATAATAAATATTATTCTAAAACCTTTAACATTAAATATCACCGGCTGAGCAAGCTTTGGTGGCGCTGATGATTTCTGAAACGCGTCATTTCCTTTTTTCGAACAAATAAAGGGAGGAATACATCTCGCCCATGGGCCCGTTTTTGAGGGGGCGAGATGTACCCTAAGCCAACTAATTTCTCCAGAGTTCTTACATTTAACTAGAAACATATTTAAGAATCGAGATCATTTCACACTATTTTGATGGAGTTTATTTTTTATTATTGCCGCTTCTAAATGTTTCTGTACACATCATTCAGCGTGATAGTAAGCCACAAAGCTGGGAATATTTAGAATAACAATTAAACCTAGCTGTAAGAATTCAAAGGATACTTATTTGGTTTTTGAAATATTTTTCAACGATATTTAACCAAGTTATAAATTAGTTCCATTTACTAAGATAGTAGTAAGATAGCTTAACGCGCCTTCCGAGGCACAAAGAACGCTACAGATGTGCCGTTTTGTCACCCATCGAAAAGAATGGGCGTAGTTTGCGAAATCGCATTTTACTACTTTGTAGAAATACCAAATCACAGGAAGTGTTAAAATAAAATAATTTTTAACTGACCTATTACAAGTTTTTAGTTTTTACTCTACTATAAATACAGTGGTACGACCTTTGAATATTTGATATTTAGTAAAGATATTTTTGATTTTGGGTTTACAGTTTGGAAGTCGACATTGTAGATGAGGTCTTTATAAGGTCTTTACAATAAACATAATATAAATTGCTTTAAATTATAATATATACAAGGTGTTAATTAAATTGCGATATGTGCGGATTCAACCACAACCTTTTCCAAGGAACTTAGGTATGTATGAATGAAAAAAAAAACAATACTTTCCAAAAAATGCGCTATCAGCTGATCAGTTTCGGGGAAAGTTTAGATTTTCTTTCATATTTTATTTGTTTAATGGTAATCTCTCTGGCTCCCTTCAATTCCAAACGGCAACAAATTAAATGATTCCCAAAATAATTTTTTATACCCCAATACACTTCAGACAAAATGGATGAATGTACACCAAATTGGCTGAATGTACACCAAATTTGGGTAACCGGTTCGGTAAGGTTCGTTAGAACATAACCTAACCGATTACGAATGGGTTCGGTTAGGTTGTGTTAGGTTATCTTGCGACCAAAACGCACGAGCCGAGCGAGCGTGCCGCGGCAGCGGCCGGCGAAGTGCCAGAAGCAAATTTGGTGTACATTCATCTATTTTGTTCGACAAAATTTGGTGGATATTATTTTGTTAAAATTTACTCGGTGGCACGTTAATACACAGCCATTCGAAACACAGCAGTGGCAAGGGGGTTACGCAAGGGGGTCGCACCTTCAAAAATGTATCATAAAACTCAACATCAAATAATTAATTCACCGAAACCACCTTCGTTACCCAACAGGTCAGGCAAGCCAGACCTCGTCAACAGGTTTGCAACCCACAACCCACTGGGATTCCCCACGACGAAGAAAGGTAACATTGTGACTCAGGCAACCGGTTTCTTAAGGTCTTGCACCTTGGTATATTTCCACTTGTGTTCAACCTACCTATATTATGTTATGCTTGCGATTCACGCGACTTTAATCTCGTGGAATCCCCTGCCGTCTCGATCCCCGTAATTTTAATTAGGGTTCCGTATTCAACAAGGAATCCTTATAATTTCGTCATGTCCGGCATGTCTGTTTCTCTATCCGTTGTGAAAATGTGAGATATTATAGTCCGTTTCAACGCTTACCAACACATTTTGCAGCCATAGAACCAGACAAACTACCACGAACCAGACGAACCAGAGAATATTTGACGGAAAAAAAAACGTTGTTTTACAAACTTGTTTGTCATGACATTACATCATGGAGAACAACATCCTTGATATAGCTGATTTTTTTTTTATTTATTTATTGTACAAAAAGAAAGAAGATACAATGCCTTATGCAAACAGATATTAAAAACTTGTACAAAAATGTCTGTATCTAGAAGTTCGGAATATCAGATTCCTAAACTAAGTTAAAAACCTGTGTTTTATGGACTTTTTAATGTGTGGATCATATTGGCAACATTTTACATGAAAATGTTTTTGGTGGGATAGTATTTTCAGAAATAATATTCAATTTTCAGGCAAAAAACTAAGTTACTTTGTAAAGGTTTTTTGCAGATTTATTATGTAGGTATCAACTGTGTTAATTAGAGAGATTGTTTTATTTTAATGTAATATTTAAATAAAAAGCTATCGACTATAATTAATTGACCTAGTAACGACAATTTAAAATTTTGCCCCCCCCCCCCCCCCCCCTTCTTGAACCCGTCTTACAATAATAATACAAATATTTTTTCTTTTTCATTTGCAAAAAATTTGGGCAAGCATATTTTAAAAGTATTAGCACAAGTCGATATTAAGTAGTTGCTTTAAAGACAGACAGACGAAGTCGCACATTTTGGTTTGGAACCCAATAACACAATTCTGTTTCTTAGTGTATTGTTTACCACGTTTCTAAGTAGCCTAGGCTTTTAACCCGCCTTCAGAATTTTGCAATTTCCTTAAAAACAATTGCCAAATAAATATTGATTGACATGCAAATCTTACCCCAATAAACAAATTTATTCACTGAGTCACAAATTATCCAATTTCCCTATTCTTATTCCGTCCCTGATGACTCATAAATCCAATGCCCTTGCATTGTTAGAAAAACAGTAGGAATGTAGCAATATTTACAATGCTCTTGAAAATAGTACGGTCGACCGCACGTCAGTAGAAACATATGCAACTCCCACACAGACATCCCATGAAACGTCCACTACAGGACAGGGAAATCCCTCCAAAATTCCAGGTCGCGGTTGTTGGTGACCGCAGAATGTAGGATGATATACGAGTATACGATACACAGAAGGATGCTGCTGCCCATCCTCTGGTTTATTAACCCTTAGTCGCCTCTTACGACAACGGCGGGTGCAGACGGGTCAAATAAAACGACGGACAGACCAATGACAAATCTTATATTTTTAAATAATTAAGTACGCAATGTTCTTATGCTAAGTCTTGGCAATGTAGCGTAGGTCAAAGGTTCAAAACAAGTGGAAACTCCGATTCAAGAGAAGTCGAGAATGTGTATGTATAATCATGACTGTGCTAATTCTCTTTAGATTGGTTATTCAAAGAATAGGCAAAACATGACAGAAACGACCAAAGAGCAGCGGTAGGAAATGAACTTTCCGCCTGTTGCAGAATAGTACATTGCTTATCGAGAAGAGAAAGGGACCTATTTCTAACGAAGGTATAGGTTGAGACCTACTGAGGATTCATTTTTACAAAAGGGCAGGTACTTTCCGATTAGGTGAACCTTTCATACAAAATTCGCAATTAGCCAAAGAGATTAGAAGTACCTACTTATAAAAATACCTATTTTACTCATATAATCAGATAGTTCACGCGAATGGCAAAAATTACCCTGATGTTTCCGAAGAACTTTCAGTGTAAATGGGCCTCCATCTCTATCTTGCATACCGCTTGCATATTGCTATAAAAATATTGAGGCACCTTTACATTTTCCACTTTAGCTATTGTTAACACATGTTTTAAATCTCTTGGATATTATAGCTGATTCAGTTTTTATGGGATACCGAAATTTTTCTTTCATATTTTGACATTAGGAAAAGTTGTTCAGTTTCATGGTCAGATGCTGTGACAGATTTGTCTGTATACAATAAGAATTTCCATTGGTTTCGCTCTCGAAGCCCAGTGATTCCACTCATGAAAACAGATATCTACGAAGAAAAAAAAATTGTGTTAAAAAAAATTGTCTCTACTAAAGTGGTCTCGTGATCGACTGATTTTGTAAGAAAGCAGAGCGCGCGTTTTCTTACGTCAATGGGGAATAAAAAAAAATTTTTTTTTCGTGTAAAAGTTACCTATGTTTCATTGGGAAAGTTGCTAAAATTCATCTTGTATTCGTCATGATTCGCGTGTTAAACGGACTTCCGGAAAAAATTATTGTTACTCATATTAATCACACAGATTTCGTTACAGAGAATGATGACGAAATTAATGACGTTGTGACTCACGCGTTGGCAAACGTCACGGTATTTTTATTGACGTACTCGTAGATAATACACTCTGCTATATGAAAGCGGAAATTGGTTATCTTTAGAAACGCTTTAGGCGTTGGAAAGTAAACCTAGTCTTTGTATGCAATAAGGCAAAATTTTTTAAAACTACCAGCTCTATTAACTTAAATTTTCCATTTTTTGGGAACTCTATGGGGTTCTACTGTCATAAGTAACCGATGTCCTAGACAAGAAGCTTAAATAAGCCGAAAATATCGTTTGATATTTGCTCAACTCTTAACTTATTACTATGGCAATTTTTTTTTAAATAAGGGATCATACATAACAGGCTGTAACAGGCCTTGTGGATAGTCCCCATATATTGGATGAAATAAATTTTACTGTTCCTCGTTCTGGATCTCGTTTGTGTAACTACGAACCTTTTGCTACTGAGTACTCTAGAAATAACTTCGGTTTCTAAAAAAAAAAATTTAAATAAGGGATCATACATAACAGGCTACAAGATCGTAACAGGCCTTGTGGATAGTCCCCATATATTGGCTGAAATAAATTTTACTGTTCCTTGTTCTGGATCTCGTTTGTGTAACTACAAACCTTTTGCTACTGAGTACTCTAGAAATAACTTCGCTTTGTATAATTTTTTTTTAAATAAGGGATCATACATAACAGGCTAAAAGATCGTAACAGGCCTTGTGGATAGTCCCCATATATTGGCTGAAATAAATTGTACTGTTCCTCGTTCTGGATCTCGTTTGTGTAACTACAAACCTTTTGCTTCTGAGTACTCTAGAAATAACTTCGGTTTCTATAATGTCGTTAATCGGATATGCAGACAATACAACACGAACGACGAAAACGAAAACAACGAAAACCAGTCAACGAAAATGTTTAACTGCTCTTTTCTTAAATTTAAAAACATATTGTCCAAACTAAAATTCAAATCCAAATTGTAATCTTTAGGTTAACTACTATTCAAAATTCGTACCTAGCGTATTAACGTTAAAAACTCAAATTGCATGTTGTGTTTTCCTGTAAGTCCTGTAAAAGATGTAAGTAACTAGAGTTGAGTCTATGTGTTGCCTTTAGGCAAACCTTAATAAATAAATAAACAAAAAAATATCATTCTGCGTATCGTGCGTGTTCCTTACTACCTAAACTTATTGCTATGTATTTCGTATAAAGCAAATAATGTTGAACCACGCTGTAAAGTTACACATGAGACGCATGACAGCTAAGATAATAAAATAAAAAATAGATCAGAAGACTATGATTAAGAGACTGACCTTGTTTCCTGGATAGCTTCAAGAAGACGTCTTCCAGTGAGATGCAGCTGTACATAGTGAGCAGAGCCTGTGGAGATTCTTCAGCGAGGAGACGTCCACTACGCATCAGACCGATCTGTAAGGAAGAATAAACTTTTATTGTTAAATAAAAAAAATCGGAGTATGTGTTCAAGAGCTCCATAAGCTTATTCCACCACCCCCTTCGGTCACCGGGAGTTCAGACGCACTGCAGGATATCACCCACACTTGGTTGATATTCCACACATTCGCACAAAGCGCTTTGAAACATCTTTTATTATGCGCACGGCTAAAAAGTGGAATTCTCTGCCTGCGTCTGTGTTCCCGAGTTCATATACGAGTATAACCCGAGTCTATCCAAGTCGCGAGTGAATAGGCTTCTTCTGGGCAAGCTCGTCCCATCGTCGACCTCATCTCTGTCCTCAAGACTAGATCGAGGTCATGAGGAAGCCCATTGACAATAAAAAAAAATCGACATAAGGCGTCGAGGTCGATCAAGTCAAGGCATCCAGGAATCGATGATTTCGACACCTTTTGCAACAGCAGGCATTGGATAAGGACCAGTGGAGGATAGAGAGGTGGTAGGGCTTTTGTGGAAAGTCCGTCTAGGGAAATACCACCCCTTGCTTTTTTCTGCCGTGAAGCAGCAGTGTTTGCACTGGGCAAGGGAGCCAGCGAAATTACCGGCACATGAGACATATCATCTTAGTTCTTAAAGTGAGCAACACGCTTAGCTGTCTTATTAGTGTCAAAATATGCCATTAATTAGACAGTAGGTGTTATGGGCGGTGGTGACCACTTACCATCAGGTGGCCCACCTGCTCGTTTGTTCACTTTTTTTATGTTCCAAATGAGCAAACGAGCAGGTGGGCCACCTGATGGTATGTAAGTGGTCACCACCGCCCATAGCACCCACTGTCTTATTAATGGCATATCTTAACAATAATAAGACAGCAAAGCGCGTTGCTCACTTTGAGAACAAAGATGGCATCTCTCATGTGCCGATAATTTCAATGGCTCCCTTGCCCTTCAAACCGAAACACAGCAGTGCGAACACTGCTGCTTCACGGCAGAAAAAAGCAAGGGGTTGGTACTTCCCCAGACGGACTTTCCACAAAAGCCCTACCACCTTCAAAACTTGTAACATAAAAAAAAGAGAGAGAGAGAGTGTGTGAGTTCATGTGGGACACTAAATGCTAATAATAATAATAAGAAGACGACTTATTGGATCTGGAAGTCCCTCAACCACTTGCGAACCCAAGTTGGCTGCTGTGAGTTACACTGAATTCAAGAGATGCCCATGTAGAGCCGCAAACACTGACCTCTATATATACAAGTACTGTATATATAGAGGTCAGTGGCCGCAAACAATAAAGTAGGGGATTCAAAAGGAAATTAGAGTTTTGTATAATCCCCTGTGGTGTGGTGCCGGCAAAGAATAGTACCAACCCATACATACCCGTTGGTGTCGTAAGAGGCGACTAAGGGTTAACTGGAGGATGGGCAGCAGCATCCTCCTTTGTATCTTACTTACTGGGGTCACCTACAACCGCGGCCCATGGTGCCAGCCGTAACGCTAACAAGCGAGGTGACCGTGGTACTTCCCCTCCACATTTTTCCAGCAAAAGCTAGAATTCTGGAGGAAGCTCCCTGCGTCCTGTAGTGGACGATTTCATGGGATGTTATGATGACTATCTACAGAAGTAGTCGTTAATGAGCCATGTCCGAGGCCTTTGGCAGCTCTGCGCGTATTATTGCGGCCTGAAAATGCCGGGAATCTTAATTCTCTGTTGGTGCCAATGAGATTTAGCACGAAGGGTTGGCTACAATAGATCTTTGCCGGTCACAGGCCGTTGGGAGCCAGGAGCCCAGTGTAAATACCATATAAATCTACTTACACAATGGGCCTGACGCGCCTCCTCGATGTAATGCGTGGTGATGATCACAGTTTTGTCTCCAGAAGAGGTGATGCGGACCAGATGTGTCCAGATGGACTGTCGGAGAAGAGGATCCACTCCTACTGTCGGCTCGTCCAGGATCAGGAGTTCAGGGTCGTGCATTAGAGCCACGGCGAACGACACTCGGCGCTGTTGACCTCCACTGCGAAAAAAAGGGTTTTTTTAGTTACTTCTTATCTTTAGCTTATAGCATTGATGGCGATTTTAGATATTGTATTGGGGGACAATTCACACAAAGTCATCTGATCCCAAACTAGGCGAAGCCCGTATAATAAGAACCAGAGACTGTCATAGGTACATTATCATCATCATGACATCCCATCAAACGTCCACTACAAGAGAGGGAATTCCAGCTTTTGCTGAAACAATGTGGAGGGGAAGTACCATAGTCACCACGCTTGTTAGCGTTACGGCTGGCACCATGGACCGCGGTTGTTGGTAACCGCAGTAAGTAAGATGGTATGATACACAGGAGGACGCTGCTGCCCATTCTCCAGCTTATAGCCCTTACACACATATAGATAAATAACACCCAGTCACAGAACAAACATTTGTGTTCAACAAATTGCCCTGGGCGGGGATCGAACCCGCGGCCCACGGTGTTGAAGGCAGGTTTACTAACAATCACTCCAATGGACCAGTCATGGAAGCTCACTTAGAAGAAGCCTATTCACTCGAAACTTGAATAGATTTGATTTGCGTTATATGAACTCGTAAACACAAAGCACGCAGAGAATACTCCTCATTAGAGATGCCATGGCAACATGATACGATTTATTGATAAACATTCATTCTATGTAAATTGACTTCTACAAAATGATTTGTCTTGTACAATATTTACGAATCCGTTTAAATTCTAAAACCGGTTAGGCATAATTGCTTGATGGCCACCAACTGGGGTAGACAAGTTTTTGATATTTGCCGATTACATGCCGATAATAAATTATGATCATTTCTAACTATACAAGGTGTAACAGAAAGGGAACAGCTTTTCTAAAAGAACAATATAAATTTACGAATAAATAATAAGTCAGGAAATTTAAGTGCGCTCAAAAAATGACCCAACGAAAGTCGTGTCACCGCGTCGATTCTAGCTGATATTGCAGCCCGCGCGCGAACCAAACCCTGCTCTCGTTCTGAATTTGAACCAATTAGTAGCAGATCTAAGGCCGAGCTTGTATGGGGTATGTACCTTGCACCTAAACCTGCTGGGATGAAACTGGGCAGGAGTCAAGTACATACCCATAGGTAACATATTAGAAGTGGTGCTCCCCAGCAGGACGCGACTGAGATGCACAGTGGGGGCATAATGTCAAAAATATGTAGTTTTTTACTAGGTTTAAAATTTTATCTGTTGAACCGACATAGGTAGCTGGTTGAAAACTTCACAGAATATGTATTTTTTAAACAAATAAATCACCTTATAATAAAAATTAATAAAATATTTTTTTGTTTTTGCTCTATCATCAGAACGGTTAGTAATTCGAGTGTCAAACTTGGTATGAGTATAGTCATAGAGTATAGTTTACTAAAATGTCAAAAAAAATGTCCTGACTGACTGACTAATTGTCTGACTGACTGACGTTTATCCGTAACCTACGAATAAATTATTATTCGTAGTCCGTAACCGCTTTAGCTATATAAGTGTGAAATTTAGTATGTTAATTTATTGCATGCCACAAACACCACCCAAGAAAGGATTTTCCAAAACTCATCCCCTAAGGGGGTGTCATAAGGGATGGAAGATTTTCAAAACTTTAGTTGAGTAGTTCATTATTACATAGTAGATTTTACAGCAAGTGCACAAAACGAACCATTTTCCCGAGACTTTTAGCAGCCCGAGCCGAGGCGAGGTCTATTGATTAATTAAATCAGAGTGTTCCTGTGTAATAATTGGTATTTTTTTTTAATTTTCATCATAACTTGAAAACGAAGAGCCGTAAAAAATTCAAAAAATCTATTTTGGAATGTACAATTGAAGCCCTTTCATATTTTGCTCCACTCGACCTAGTAACGACAATTTAAAGTTTTGGCCCTCCCCATTTGAGTCCCCTTTACAATATAGTAGATTTTACAACAAGTGCACAAAACGAACCATTTTACCGAGACTTGTAGCAGCCCGAGCCGAAGGCGAGGGCTGATAGTAATGTCGAGGATAAAATGGTTTTGTGGACGAGTTATAAACTCTGCTTTTCACTTTGATTGCGAGGAAATAAAACGTAATAGTACGCTCTAAATGTAACTGTGCAGCCTATATCCTGCACAAAGAAGCACTTTCAGAGCATGAGAAGTGAAAATCATATTTCTTTAACTCTATCTCTCTATGCTCGAGGCTTTATACTTCCCGAGCTAGTGAGTGAGTGACTTGATAAGTCCTTCTTGTAGCACTTATATAGAAAATCGAGATCACCTAGCCAAAGAACTCGGACAATATTGGACACTGGAATAGTTTCTTTATCCAATAGATAAGTACCAACATATAAAGGGTGTAAGAGACGGTGTACCGAAAACTGAAAGGGTGTGCTTAGTCATCGAAACTGAACAACATTTCCAAAGAAACATATGTTGGAAACTGAAAAAAAATTATGACCTCTCCATACAAATTGCCCTCTGGTCAAACAGTTTGTATGGAGAGGTCAAAATTTTGTTTCATTTCCCAACATATGTTTCTTTGGGAAAGTTGTTCAGTTTCGTTGACTGAGTACGTTCTTTCAGTTTTCGGTACACCGTCCCTCAAATTGCACCCTGTATTTATGTATTTATTCATGTATTTTTAATTTGCAATCTAAAAGCCATTGACGCGGCTGACATGCAATTTCTAAACAATATGCTGCTTAATTTTGAATAAAACCCATAAACACTAATCCATCTCAATATGATACGACTCGACATGGCATATAAAATTGTATTGTATAGCATGCAGCAATGGCGAAAGTTCTTTTATAAGTTATTATGTAACGCGAACATAATCTAGCGCCGTGAAATAGGCATAATTTTATAACTTCATGGTCAATTTGGGATGTAACCGTAGGTTATGAAGATTTAAAAAAAATATTTTTATGATCAGTAACACTAATACTTTTAGGAGTATTTTAGAAGTCCGTGTGGTGCCGGCCCATCTCTATCCGTGGGTGTCGTAAGAGGTGACTAAGGGCTTATGATCCGGAAGATGGGCAGCAGCATCTTTATGTGTATCGTAGCATCTTACAAACTGCGGTCAACTACAACAGCGGTCGGTAGCCGCAACGCTTACAAGCGTGGCCAACTTGGTAAATTCTCTCCAAAGTACCACGCGTTCCAAGAAAAAAATAAAACATCGCAAAATTTATAAATTTTGCGGTCATTTTATTTTTACCGATAACTTTTCTAACACATGTCGATGACCGGCCCCACAAACCCTGGTGTCAGAGTTGTTGAGCCACCAAAAGCCTCTGAAATGGCTCATTAACTACGACATCCATAGATAGTAGTCGGGACCAACGGCTTAACGTGCCTTCCGAAGCACGAAATCATCTAACTTTTAACTGAACAAGTTTTCCCAAGAAACATAGGTCGAAATATGAAAAACCAAATTTGACCTCCCATACAAACTGCGCTATCAGCTGATGCAGTTTCTATGGGGGATTAAAAATTGATTTTGTTCCAAGGATCATAGGTCATACATAACCTAGGGTTATAGGTTCCTTCGTCCTTAGGAAAAGTTGTTCAGTTTCATAGGCAGATTCACACCCTTTAGTATTATCACACCTTTCCGTTACAGATTCAGATTATTTATTCAATGTAGATTCTTTACAGAATACTTATTAAATGTCATGCAGAATACAATGCAAATAGAGCGAGTCTACGCCGTTTCGGATCGTGCTATGGCAGCGTAAAAGAAACGGCAAGAAACCACTGCAGCACGGCCTGCGACAAGAGTCGGCTTTTTACAATGTGTTTCTTGTGTACATTGGAGGGGATTCACCATAGTCACCAGCGTTAGCGTTGCGGCTGGCGACCGCTGCAGTATGTAAGATGGAACGATCACAGATTTATGTCTGTGTGTATGTACGATACACAGAGAGAGGCTGCTGCCCATCCTCTGGTTTAAAGACACTTAGTCGCCTCTTACGACACCCACGGGTAGAGATGGGTTGGTACTAAACTTTGCCGGCACCACACGGATCAAGCCGCGATTACACCATCTTTAGTTGTGAACATTTACTTATATATAAGTACTAGCCCATCGGCACCTGGGATCGGCACGTTACGCTGTCCCCAATTCGTTGGTCCGAAATCTGACGTTTAGGACCAACAAATGTCAGTCATATTGTCAACATTGGATGCAAATCGTTTGTCAGCATTTGAAGATGGCAGACGTGAATTTGTTTCAATTTTGATTTTATTTGTTAATTTGAGAGTTTAAAGTATAATTTTGATAGGATATTATCAAATAAACGTCTTACAATGTGAACATTTAATAGAAAATGGAAATATATTCTTAACTAAAGTTTTTGGATGGTGAGAAGCGGCTTTCTTCGAGACTTCAATAATGTCCCTTTCAACTTATCGGAGTCATCGTGGTGCACAGGCTTTCCTCGTCGTCGATCTTCGAGATGCGGATTCCTGTGTAAATCATTCTTTCACTGGACATTGGCGTGTCGCCATATTTTTGTAACAATTCCTTTACTTTGACATTGGCGAAATACGTTTTGTAATGAGATGTGATGCCATTAAATAAATATACATAAAAATAAACTTACCAACAAAATGGAATGTTCTTATTTGAAGAAACAATATACTCTAATTATTATTATCGTTATTTCTTATTATTGTTTTTGACTATAATCCAATTAATGAAACTCAAAAACCAGGAATAAATCACATATAAACAGAAAAAAGTTTGTTTTGTTTTTCCCGCCATATTATTTCCGTTCCGTGTACTTAGCACCGAACCGAAGTACTACACAACGTAGTTCACCCGATTTTTCACAGATGGCGCTATTTTTTCTTGTATGGGGAAATTTTGAACCACTTGTTCCCAAGACCCTATCTTGACTATATAAATCTATGGTTGTGAACTAATTTAAACATACATTATTAGTCGTTGAAGTAAGGATGTTGGAATAGGAAATATGCATATTTTTTTCCCGTCCCGTGTGGTGCCGGCAAAGAATAGTACCAACCCATACATACCCGTGGATGTCGTAAGAGGCGACTAAGGGTTAACTGGAGGATGGGCAGCAGCATCCTTCTTTGTATCTTACATCTTACTTACTGCGGTCACCTACAACCGTGGTCTATAGTGCCAGCCGTAACGCAAACAAGCGAGATGACTATGGTACTTCCCCTCCACATTTTTCCAGCAAAAGCTAGAATTCTGGCGGGAGCTCCCTGTCTTGTAGTGGACGTTTCATGGGATGTTATGATGATATTTTTTTTATTAAAAAAAATATCCTCATTCATCTAATAAACAGTTTAGTAAAACTATTTTATCTCTAAGTCCACGAAATGATGCTGGCCACGTGCACTTTACTGAAAAAACCATTAATTTGAAAAAAGAACGAAACCAAAATGTTGAACGAAAGCGCGCGCGCGAATTAGGTACCTATTCTTGAAAATCACCGTGTGATAAAATCTTACTCAATAAAATCAAAATTCCTGTTTTTTTCTTATCAAGAGGGAAAAATTATAATGTATAGATATAAATTCGTGTTAATTGTTAAATTTTATAAAGTATTACTAACGTACATGCATGTAGCGTAGCATGCAGCAAGCATGTATGAAAGGATTGATGAAAGTACAGGAAGCAAGGGAAGTATGTCAAGATCGTAGCAGGTGGAGGACTGTGGTCTCTGCCTACCCCAACGGGAAAGAGGCGTGATGTTATGTATGTATGTATGTATTACTAACGTTTTAACACTATCGGGGTAAAATAAAATAGTTTAAACTTCCAATCACCCAGTGATTTTCATAAATTGGGCCCCTGTTTTTTTACAAAGTTGTTGGAAGTTTTAATTGCAGTTTTGTTGGTGCGTGCTTTTTACAAAAAATGTCGTCAAATAGTGACAGTGATGAAGAGTTTTTGGCGCCGCTAGAACTACAAGAAAGTGCGCAAGCGGTTATTGATTGCCTGAAAAATCTCGGAAAAATACAACAATGCAGGTGTGTGATAGTTTTATATGTTGAAAAAGCGAGAAAAAAGCGCATTGATTTTCGGAAACTGTTTTCTTGCTTCTTATAGTGAAAAAGCGTATAAATATAAGCCAAGTCTTTGTATTCCATGTTGAAAAGTACCATATTGGCAAGACATGATATATCAATATAATGGAATACAAACAACTTACATCATATCAGAAATATTTTCCTCGTAGGTGAAGTATAAAGCACCATGTATCACTCGAAAGAAAGTGCGATTCCCAACTCGGGTGTATTGAGCCCTTCGGCTTCGCCTCAGGGCTCAAACGACACCCTTGTTGGAAGTCGGTCACTTTCTCCTCTCGATGAACAATGTACTATTTCGAATAACTATGAAATTTAAAAACAGATATAAGCAATCGAAGATTTGATTTTACGCGGAGTTTATAAGTACATGTTATTTAACTTTTTGACGATTTGGAATTTTGCTGTAAGTTGTAAATGTATTGAATAAATGTTTTGAATGTGACGTCACTGTCCATGTTGGATCTCTCTGTCTAATCGGCACGTAATTATTAGTTCTCATTGCTTATATCGGCCGTATTTCTTAGCCGATTTAAATTTTTATTTGTCTTTTCGGTATTTTCATACTTTGTTAATAAATGCGGCTAAAAAAAATTATGCATATTCCCTATTAGCAAAACCAAGTCTATCAGTAATTAGTCTTTGAATTTAGTAAGGTGTAACTGCGGCCTAACCAGAGGGGCTAAAACTGAACTCAATCGTTATCGATTCCCTCTTTTTTAGGGTTCCGTACCTCAAAAGAAAAAAACGGAACCCTTATAGGATCACTTTGTTGTCTGTCTGTCTGTCTGTCAAGACCCTTTATCTCACGAACGGGTAGAGGTATCAGGTTGAAATCAATACCATATATTAGAGTCTCTGAACCACACAAGATCTGAAAATTTCAATTTTTACAACGACGCAATCAAAAGATATGGCTTTCTATGTCCTCATCTCCATACATTCATGCAAAAAAGCAAAACCTACAGGGTACTTCCCGTTGACCTAAAATTATGAAATTTGGCAAAAAGCTAGCAAAAATAATGGGAAAAGTCTGAAATCCTTAAATATTACAACATTTCTCACAACTAACCAATAATTATGCATAATTTTTTTTAGTCGCATTTATTAACAAAATATGAAAAATCGTAGTAGAGATGACAAAAAGTGAAATTAAAATTTAAATCGGCTAAGAAATACGGCTGATATAAGCATTTAAATCTATTAATTATGCGCCGATTAGACAGAGAGATCCGACATGGCATGTGACGTCACATGCCACTACGGCCATATAAACTTCGTATTAAATTTCGTTTTGCTAGAAAGAGACAGAAACAAATCTTCGATGGCTTATATCTTTTTTAATTTCATAGATATGGAAAAATAGTTTTACTAAACTGTTTATTACATGAATGAAGATAAATTTCTTAAATAAAAAAAGATCGCGCATATTCCCTATTGTGGTGAGCTCCCGTTTCAAGAACATTCATTATAAGAGAGGGATCAAGTTTGATGGTCGCGGAGCCGATTTTTGTTTTAGTTCTATTTTAAAAACGGGAACACTTAGTAACTTAAAAATTGGTATGTTTATAGTGCATAACCTATAAAATAACAACATATAATAAAATTTGGTCAAGCGCGTGTTGGACTCAAAAAATCTAGCACATTAACTTACTGAAATTTCAACTAATACAATTATGATTATGTGGTGGTACGGAACCCTCCATGCGCGAGTCCGACTCGCACTTGGCCGGTTTTTTTCTATACAAGAAGTAAAGAGAGATTCGATAACTATTATTGAGTTCGGTGCTAGCGCCTCAGATGTAATACAAAATTACAAAGCTTGCCTTAAAACAATAGTACCTATTACATTTAATGTCCATGCCTAATGTAATTTCACGCTTTAATTAACGCCGTTTGTTCTTTTAACGTCGCATTATCGATGGCTATTCAGGTGTTTACAGTTAACTAACCGTCAAATAAGGCTTCATTTACACAAAGAGACAACAGTTTGTTTTGAGTACAGATTTAAATAAAGGTAAACAACTTTCAACTTTTTGTCCTGTGTGGTGCCGGCAAAGAATAGTACCATCCCATACATACCCGTGAGTGTCATAGCAGCATCCTCCTGTGTATCATACCATCTTACTTACTGCGGTCACCCACCACCGCGGTCCCAACGGAGAATTTTCTCGATATGTTCAGGGGGACCTTAGGAACGATTTTAAAACAAGAAACCTCCCATCGTAATTTAGCCTTGGTTATTTTTTGTCTTTTTTAAACTAGTAGGATTTTGATTCTGTGATTCTGTGATGTCCAAAACCCCATAAATCCTTTGTTGTCAAAAATGGTCCCGTTTTAGTTCTGAGAAAATTTAATTATCATTTATCTCCTACTCTTGACATAGTTCGAAGTACGATGAAAAATTCAACTTCTCACAGAATCGCATTCTGTATATTATGTGAGATGAAATTCTTTTTTCATATTTAGAAAAAGATTTTCAGCTTCATGGGCAGATTCGTATACCTTTTCTATTACACACTTGGAGGAGATTTTATTTTGCTTGAAGAGAATTTATTTTGAAAAAAAAAAGCCGGTCAAGTGCGAGTCGGACTCGCGCGCCGGGTGTTCCGATATACACTTAGTATATTTTGGAAGCAATTAAGTCTATTTTTAGGACCGCAAAACTGAATTTGTTTGTAAAGGTTTTTTGCAGATTTCTAAAAAACTGTGCAACTTAGAAATATCGTTTTATTTTTGCTGTAATATAAGAATAAAACTAATAGTCCTTGAGCCCGTGACAAAATCACTTACCTGTCATGAGAACATCTTAAGATGTATGGCAACAGATCAGCAAAGTGGTGCTGAGCAAGAATCAGTTACATTTGGCATCCGAAATTTGCCGGAAGTCCGAGAATTTCTTCCACTTCCGGTCAAAATTTGGGGGTGCAAGTTACGTGTCATGAGAACACTCTGAAACCCTCGGCAACATGTAGTCCTTCATTGACAGAGTAGAAAAATACAAGTCTGCCAGTTCCTAGTTTGCCGGAAGTACTTGGTAGACGGTCTCAAAGGATGGCCACCACCCAGTAAACAGATCTAAGTTTTTTACTATAAAATTAAATACGTATCAATAATCGTGCAAGTCTGCTACGGCTATGGTTTTTTAGTTTCACTAGTAATCGTCACTGAGTACTCCAAGGGTCTGATGATGACCAGCTGTCAAGCAACTGGATCTAAGGACCAACTACACCCAAGAGCTCCAGATTTCAACTCAAATACTTTGTAGGTGGCTGCCGTTCCAGGACCTGCTGGCTCGAGGGTCTGATGATGACCAGCTATCAAGCAACTGGATCTGAGGGCCAACTACACCCAAAAGCTCCAGATTTTAACTAAAATGCATTGTAGGTGGCTGCCGTTCCTAGACTTGCTGGCTCGAGAGTCTGATGATGACCAGCTGTCAAGCAACTGGATCTAAGGACCAACTACACCCAAGAGCTCCAGATTTCAACTCAAATACTTTGTAGGTAGCTGCCGTTCCTGGACCTGCTGGCTCGAGGTTCTGATGATGACCGGCTATAAAGCAACTGGATCTGAGGGCCAACTACACCCAAGAGCTTCAGATTTGGACTAAAATGCATTAAAGGTGGCTGCCGTTCCTAGACTTGCTGGCTCGAGAGTCTGATGATGACCAGCTGTCAAGCAACTGGATCTAAGGACGAACTACACCCAAGAGCTCCAGATTTCGACTCAAATGCTTTGTAGGTGGCTGCCGTTCCTGGACCTGCTGGCTCGAGGGTCTGATACTGACCAGCATCCAAGAAAATGGCTCTATTCGAACTTGAGGAGTACTCAATTAAATTGTGAACTTAATTAAACTTAACCTACTGACTGATTCATCAACGCCGAGCCGTAACCGCTGCAGCTACAGATCTGAATTTTTTTACACAGGTTTTTTGCACTTCAAAACCACCCACTAAGAAAGGATTTTGGAAAATTCGTCTTCCAAAGGGGTGAAATAAGGGATGAAAGTTTGTAAGAAAGTCCTTTGTTTCTTGAGCTAGATTCACACAAATTTGAATTTAAGCTTTTGGTAAAAAATAAAGAAATAGGTGTTTCAGCATTTTTTTTAAATCAGCCTTGAAGGGTGTGAAATAGGGGATGATTTTTTTCCGAATGTTGATCTATAAGTCTTTCATTTTTAGGGTTCCGTACTTCAAAATAAAAAACGGAACCCTTATAGGAACACTTTGTTGTCCGTCTGTCTGTCTGTCAAGACCCTTTTTCTCACGAACCAGAAGAGGTATAAGGTTGAAATTGATAAAGGATATTAAAGTCCATAGACCACACAAGATCTGAAAATTTCAATTTTTTACAACGACGCAATCAAAAGATATGGCTTTTTATGTCCTCATCTCCATACATTTATGCAAAAATGCAAAATCTACAGGGTACTTCCCGTTGACCTAAAATTATGAAATTTGGCAAGAAGCTAGGTCTCACAGTACAAATAAAGGGAAAAGTCTAAAATTATTAAATATTTAAATTTTCCTTACAACTAATAGTAACCAATTAAGGTGAGATCCCGTTTCAAGAACTTTTTTATAAAAGAGGGGTCAAGTTGGATGGTCGCGGAGTTTTTAAAATCAAAGAGCAAAACCTTGTAGTATATCGTATGGTAGATAGGTACGGAACCCTTAGGGCGCGAGTCCGACTCGCACTTGGCCGGTTTTTTTAAGGTAGAATTATAGAAATTTGGGTCTGAGCTCTTGGTAAAGAATAAAAAAGTACGTGTTTTAGAATTCTTCAAAATTCATCCCCCAAGGGGGTAAAATAAGGGATGAAAGTTTGTATGAAAGTCCTTTGTTTCTTGAGTTAGATTCACACAAATTTGACTTTAAGCTTTTTGTAGAAAATAAAGAAACATTTGTTTAAGCATTTCTAAAAAACCACCCTTCAAGAGGGTCAAAAAGGGGATGATTTGATGATGAGCCCTATTAAGGTTAAGAAAATTTTGACCGTTCGATTCCAATGGCTGGGCATATGAAGGTAAGCTAAGCTTGTTTATGATACCTAATTGTCAATCAAAATTAATATTTTTTGATAGCTGGTCATCATCAGACCCTCGAGCCAGCAGGTCCAGGAACGGCAGCCACCTACAAAGCATTTGAGTTGAAATCTGGAGCTCTTGGGTGTAGTTGGTCCTTATATCCAGTTGCTTGACAGCTGGTCATCATCAGACTCTCGAGCCAGCAAGTCTAGGAACGGCAGCCACCTACAATGCATTTTAGTTAAAATCTGGAGCTTTTGGGTGTAGTTGGCCCTCAGATCCAGTTGCTTGATAGCTGGTCATCATCAGACCCTTGGAGTACTCAGTTACGATGACTAGTGAAACTAAAAAACCATAGCCGTAGCAGACTTGCATGATTATTAATGCGTATTTAATTTTATAGTAAAAAACTTAGATCTGTTTACTGGGTGGTGTCCATCCTTTGAGACCGTCTACCAAGTACTTCCGGCAAACTAGGAACTGGCAGACTTGTATTTTTCTACTCTGTCAATGAAGGACTACATGTTGCCGAGGGTTTCAGAGTGTTCTCATGACAAGTAACTTGCACCCCCAAATTTTGACCGGAAGTGGAAGAAATTCTCGGACTTCCGGCAAATTTCGGATGCCAAATGTAACTGATTCTTAATCAGCACCACTTTGCCGATCTGTTGCCATACATCTTAAGATGTTCTCATGACAGGTAAGTGATTTTGTCACGGGCTCAAGGACTATAAGAGTCTTAAAAAAATACAAAAATATATTTTAGAATGTAAATGTAAAGTCCTTTCATATGATACCCCACTCGACCTAGTAGCGACAATTTGAAATTTGGCCCCCCCTATTTAGGCCGCCTTTACATTAATAATCATATATTTTTTTATTATTTCATGTGCTATTAACTTGGGCAAACATATTCTAAAACTGTTCCAAATTTCAAGTCGATAGCATGAGTGGTGCCGAGATATAAAGGTAAGTATGACAGACAGACGGATAGACAGACAAAGCCGCACCATGAGTGTTCCTTTTTTTTACCATTTTGGTATCGGAACCCTAAAAAAATAAAAATCAAATTTAAAATTGTCTTTATTCATTGTAGGATATCAAAAATGTCTTAATGACGTCAGTTACATTTACGTCGTGTTTTTATCTGTAAAAAGATAATTATAGAATCTGACTTTTTTAGTTCAAATGCGTAACGAATAAGAAATCAATCGTGCTTAGGTATAGGTAATAATCGTGCTAAATACGTCAGAAGTCAATATATTTCTATATTTAACTTGCTGTTAATAGTATATTCATTATTCACGTGCGAGTTTTTGCACGTGTTTTTGTATATTTTACAGATTATATTATTTAAGACCTTCTATACCGGAATCTGAGTTCCAGATTGACGTTTTTTTTTGGTAGCCATTATTTGTCCCACTGCCGGGCAAAGGTCTCCTCTCTTCCTCTCTACTGTTCGCGATCGAATGCGATCTTGAGCCACTCTTATTTTTTTGTTAATGGGCTTACTCTTTACCTCTTGAAGACAGAGATGAGGTCAACGATGGAACGAGCTTGCCCAGATTTGCCCACTGTCTCACTAATATTATAAATGCAAAAGTATGGATGTTTGTTTGTTGCACACAGGCTACAATTTATCCTGTAGTTCCTGTAGGAGACAGTAGGATGACACAAAGACTATATAACGCAAGCGAAGCCACGGGTAAAACATAGTAAGTAAACATCACATCTTTTTCAGATATGTCACACATTTCCTATTTTCCACAAGATGAAGTCACGCAACTTCCGCCAAACATATTCTAGATTAATTCTGAATAACAGGAAACATTCGAAGTACCTGAATAAGGAAAATTCTGCGCTATATTTACTATAAATATCTAGTAACTTCCTGATTATGTGACAGAGTGAATAGGATTCCATAGAAACAACGCCATCTTTACAAATTCCGAGGTGCGAAAATATTACTCATGTACGTACAAATAAAATAAATGTTCAACGTAAGTATTTGCCAACGTTCGTACGGTTACCGCTTGTCGGTAGAAACTTTTTCAACTCTATTACCACGCCATAAGGTCCAAAAGTGTTTCTACTGATGTGCGGCCGTGTGTACATTGCAGTTTGCACAACAAATACACACGGCCCAGTATAAGCCACGATCACACGTAGCTGAATTCAAAGACTAATTCGGCATAGGTACATTGCTGGGAGGCTTGGTTATGTTAATTGCAATATCCTTACTTCAACGAGCAATTTATGCCGAATTAGTCTTTGAATTCAGCTAGGTGTGATTGTGGCTTTAAAAAGCACCAGGGTTCCACTTCAAACACTAGCGCACAGTAACAAGTGAGCAAACGAGCAGGTCGGCCACCTGATGGTAAGTGGTCACGACCGCCTATAAACCCGCTGTCTTATTAGTGGCATAATTTGACACTATAAGACAGCATCGCTTTGCCCACCCTGAGGACAATTTCACTAGCTACCCTGCCCGTTAAACCGAAACTAACTGCTGCTTTACGGCAGAATTGAGCAAGGGGGTGTTATTTCCGAAGACAGACTTTGCACAAAAGCCCTGCCACCTTGATAACAGCGTCAGTCGACCGGCTGCCAATATAAGCGTCCACAGCTAGACATAGACCACACCTAGAGATCTCCAAGACACTTCGCCCACATGCAGCGGCTTTCCGCATTGACCAGATCATCGGTCCACCTTGTGGGCAGTGTGGGTAGTCTGCCCACACTAAGTCTTCCTGTTCGTGGTAGCAACTTTAGAACCTTTACGCCCTATCCCATCGGCCATCGCTTGTACAGTATATCGGCGATTGTACCTTAGTAATAAATAAATAATGTCCCGTGTGGTGCCGGCAAAGAATAGTACCAACCCATCTCTACCCGTGGGTGTCGTAAGAGGCGACTAAGAATTAATAAAACCAAAGGATGGGCAGCAGCATCCTTCTGTGTATCGTATCATCTTACATTCTGTGGTCACCGGCAACCGCGGTCCATGTTGCCAGCTGTAGCGCTAACGAGCGTAGTGACTATGGTAGGTACTTCCCCTCCACATTGTTTCAGCAAAAGCTGGAATTTTGGAGGGAGTTTCCTGTCCTGTAGTGGACGTTTCATGGGATGTTATGATGATGATGATAAATAAACGTAGGGTTTTAATAACTACAGCCTTTGTGGTTTTAAGACTCGGCAAAATAGTTATTTGATATGCAAGGGTGCAAAATTGTTATTTGGCGCGAGTCGCTTGTATTGAAACTTAAGCAAGCGACGAACCAGCCCTTTCGTTCAGCGAGAGGACCCACCAGCAACAGTAAAAAATCTGATTAGGCCGCCCAAAGTGAAAACATCTGAGGTATCTTTGATCTATCAAAATGTACGTGGTTTAAAGACCAAGCTTCGCAAATGGAACGCGTCCGTTTATCTCTTGCATCAAGACATTATTGCAGTAACGGAATCCTTTCTGGATAGTTCTGTCGATGACGCTGAGCTAGCTTGCACTGGATGGAGCATTCTACGAAGAGATAGAGCTACTTGGGGTGGTGGAGTCCTGCTTGCTGCCCGTCCAGGGATCATTCTTCAGCGTAGGCACGAACTTGAAACCGATTCCTGTGAAGATTTGTGGGCATCATTTCAATTGAATGGGACTGCAGTTTACGTGTGTGTAGTTTATATAAATCCAACAGCATCTGATGCTGTTTATCTTAATTGGTTCTGTAAGGTCGAGAGTTTTATACATGAACTGAAAGGAACAATTATAGTTACTGGGGATCTTAATTTATACAGTGCCTCTGCCAATGTTTGCAATTATTATTGTTACTTTTTGTCCTATTGTAACTTTTGTGAAAGGAACCAAGTTTTTAATGCACACGGTGGCAAACTTGATGTTGTTTTAACGCAGGAGTGTGTTGATGGCGTCTCTGTATCTTGGGCTGAAGGGGGCGGAATCGTTCCTATAGATAAATACCACCCTCCTTTAGACGTAGTAGTTGCAATCAGAGCAAAACGTCAGCAAGGCGGGGTTATCCCACCTAGTAATATTGACACCGAGAAGGACTGGAACTTCTCAAAGGCAAACTTCCCTGGCATGTACCAAGCAATTTATAATGTTGATTGGTCGCCAGTCTTTAATTCAACTAGCGTGAATGAGGCAACAAAACATTTTTATAAAATTATGTATGACATATTTGAACTATTTGTGCCTAAGAAAAAAAGGCAACTTCATAAGACGAATAAACGTTATCCTACATGGTTCACGCCAGACATCATTAATGACATTAAATGCAAATTGACACTCCATCATGCATGGAAAACCACAAATTGCCCAATTACTTACTCGCAATTTTGCAGCCTGCGTGAAGAGTTGAAAATACGAATCCCAGCAGCTTATAACTCCCACATGAGCCAACTGGAACGCAACCTTAAAGCAAACCCGCGTGCTTTCTGGCAGCATATGACAAGTATTCGATCCTGTGGAGGGTTCGAACCGACAGTACAATACGAAGGAGGGGAATATACGGGGGCAGAAGCGGCCACTGCCTTTGCTGACTGTTTCTCCAAGGTTTATCTCTCTATGGCCCCTTGTCTTGATCCTTCTGCTTCCTCGCAAAAATTGCCGACAAATAACTATGTTAGTGTATCTGACTTTGCGGTTAGAGACATCGAACGCTGCATCCTTAATTTAAAATCCACCTGCTCTCCTGGTCCGGATAATCTTCCTGCCTACATCATAAAAGACTATAGGAAAATTTTGTCTAAGCCTTTAACCTTCATCTATAACCTGATTCTCAAAACAAGTATCTATCCCGAGCAATGGAAGCACTCCAGAGTTACTCCTATCCCCAAGAGTGGTAGAAAATCAGCTGTAGAAGATCACCGTCCAATTGCGGTGCTCTCCTCACCAGCCAAAATATTTGAGAAGCTCATGCATAATGCGATATACACCCAAGTCAACATATGCGAGGAGCAGCATGGCTTTAGACCTGGTAGATCAGTTGACACCAATTTACTTTTACTGGTCGACTTTATATCAAGCAGCATGGATGATGGATTTCAGGTTGACGTATTATACTTCGACTTTAGAAAAGCTTTCGACAGAGTCGATAACGACATTCTTTTGGGTAAATTAAAAGCCCTTGGTTTTGACCGCAAGCTAATCTGCTTGTTTGCAGACTATCTCCGAGATAGAATGCAGTATGTTAAGTATGGTTGTTATGCGTCTCAGCCATATTATACCAGATCTGGTGTGAACCAAGGGTCTATCCTTGGGCCTCTGCTCTTTCTGATTATGGTTAGTGACATAGTCAAAGTACAAAAATTTTCAAAAAGTCTACTTTATGCAGATGATTTGAAAATATTTATGAAAGTGACAACTGCTGAAGACTGTGAGCGTCTTCAGCACGATATAAATGCAATCCTCAAGTGGTGCAATGAAAACAATATGGATCTCAATGCAACCAAATGTTATGCTATGAGTTTTGGACGTAGGAAGCAACAGATAATTTATCAGTACAAACTGGATGACAAAATTATTCCTAGAACTGCAGTTATCAAAGACCTTGGAGTAACATTTGATCAAAAACTTACCTTCAACCAGCATATATCTGCTCTTGCCAAGGAATGTTTCAGACGCCTCGGTTTTGGTGTGCGTAATATGCGGGATCTCCAAGATCCTACTGTTATGAAACTTATATTTTACAGCCTGGTGAGAAGTAAAATGGAGAGCAGTTCTTGCGTTTGGAACCCTCATGAGGCCTTATACACATTAGTGCTTGAAAAAGTCCAAAAAGCTTTCATGAGGTACTTGTACAAACGAACTAATGGTTATTATCCCTTTCTATACCCATCGAAGTTTCTACTCGGGGCTTTAGGTATGAACTCCTTGGAAACTCGGCGCAGAAAAGCAGAACTTTTGACTGCATTGAAAATTATTCGCGGACTAATTGATAGTAATGAGCTCCATAACCTGCTGTGTCGGCTTTTTGTTCCGAACAATTGCATAAAAAGACGCGCTACACGTAAACTTTGCTTACTTGCCGTTCCTCACTGTAAGACTGTCTCTCACCAGCAGTCTCCAATCTGCCGGATGCTAGAGGGCATCAACTCACTCCTTATTCATGCCCCTGAATCTGATATTTTTGCTTCAACATGGAATCAATTATTGAAAGCATGCTCTTCTTATAGTGATTTGACGTAATTTTTGAAATATTTTAATTAATTTATTGACATTTTTTACTATCACATTCATGTGTTTTAGTGTATATTAATTTGTTTTGTTTTTATACAATTAATTAATTAATTACTGTAATTGGGTATACCGTTGTGATTAATAATAAATAAATAAATTATATAAATAAATTATTATCTCAGGTAGCTGCATTGCAATCCTGCGGTTTTGTTTTTATTTGGAACCTAAAAAGGATATCGGTATATTGAATAAATAAGTCAGGTGTATCCTATTCTATACTATTAAAGGAACAAACTATACATAGGTACGGGGGCTTTCGGGGAGCAAACATTTTCCCAGACATTGGACCTGGCTTAATCGGTTCCCAGGTTCCATGTCTGGAAAAATTCGTCGTTCTATTTTTTGAGCATTGATTGAAAAAAGCGTGTTTCAGAAACCCTGGAGTGCCATTTGTTGGTGGGCTTTGGTTAAGATTATACAAAGTGAAGCTCCTAAAGGTACTTCCAGGTACTAAAGAATAGACACAGAAGAAGAAGAAAGGAGAATTTTCACAACTTTTACAAAAGCTTGAATGATGCCGCTGTACACTTTATTTTATGGGACACAATTAACGGTGCATTATGATTCAAGTGTGTTATGCTGGTCATTTCATTAAAAGCTGGATTGCAAACCGAGCCGTAGGCGAGAGAGTGATGGAGCCGGTGTTATATTCGTATGCAGAGATTACCACTACCCATACTTCAAAATACTTCCATCAGGAGGTTCATACTTTCAAACTATATTATAAATCCGAAAGTAAGTCTGTCTGTCTGTCGGCCTGTAAAGCTTTTACGGCTAATCCGCTGAAACAATTTTGATGAAATTTGGCACAAAGACAGTTGGAACTATGAGATGACATTTTGTAAATTTCACGTGTACGGTCAACAGCACGTCAGAAACATTTGCAACTCTATTATCATGCCATAAGGTCGAAATTGTTTCCACTAACGTACTGTTGGGTGTAAGAGGTCTGGCAACAGCTGTTGTTGTAGAAAAGACTCACCTGAGATTCTTCACCATCCGGTTTTCAGACGGCAGGTCCAGGAAGTCGAGCAGGAACCGCAGACGTTCGAGGATCTCTCTCGTGCTCATGCCGAAGATCCATCCGAAGTACATCATGGTTTCTTTGATTGTGAACTCGCCATATAGTGCGATCTCTTGAGGCATGTATCCTACGCGTTTGCCGGGTACGCCTGAGCCTGTGTACAAGAAAAAAATACTGTTAAAAAATTTGTAAAGTACACACTATACTACTGATTGTGGTTATTGTACTTTATCCTATCCTGTACTATTAAACGAGAAATATTTGTATATCCTACTTATTAATATTATAAACGCGAAATTTGTAAGTATGGATGGATGGATGTTTGTTACTCTTTCACGTAAAAACTACTACATGGATTTTAATGAAACTTGGCACACATATAGGTTAGGTCCTGGAATAACACATAGGCTACTTTTTACTGCGGGAAAGCACTTCATTCCCACGGGAAAACGCATTTAATGTTAATGAAGAAGGTGACTGACTTACTGACTGACATATCAACGCACAGTCCAAACCGCTGGGTCTAGAAATTCCAAATTTGGCATGTAGGTTTCTTATAAAGTTTAACGGTGCATTAAGAAAGGGTTTTACAAATTTCCACCCCTAAGGGGGTAAAATAGGGGATGAAAGTTTATATGAAAGTCCGTCAGTTTTAAAGTTAGGATCTTCAAATTTTGTATTTAGGCTAACGACTAAAAATTAATATTTAAGTATCTCAGGGTTTTTGAAAATTCGACACCCTAAAGGGGGATAAAGTTGAAAATCCTTTATTTTTAAAGTAAAATCCACATAATTTATTATTTAGGCATTAGGTTTGTAATTCTATGCAACGTTCATCACTGTTATTGAAATTCCACCCCAAATTCAACCCCTAAAAAAGGGAAATGGGGTGAAAAAGTCTAAAAACCAATATGGGTATCGTTTGTATAGTTCATTTGGTCGCTGATTAAGTAAACAACAACAATTTTGAAATCCAACGTGGTGGACGTGAAATACCATCATCCCCTGGGGTTGGGGTGCGATAGAGTTGAAATGTCTAAAAATCAATATCGGTGTCATTTGTATGGTTTATCGGGTCGTTGATTACGAAAACTACAACAACTTTGAAATCCAACGTGGTGGACGTGAAATTGGGGTGCGATAGGGTTGAAATGTCTAGAAATCAATATGGGTGTCGTTTCTATGTTTATATGAAGATAGGGATAGCGGTAAAGATGGCGTTAGGGGTAGGGATAGGGGTAGGGAGAGGGAGTGGGAGAGGGAGAGGATAAGGGAGGGGAGAAGGGGGGGGAGAGGGGCAGGGACAGGGATGGTTTGACGGACGGTTGGACAGATGGTTGGACGGACGGACGGACGACAGACAGACGGAAGGGAAGATGGATGGATGGTCAGATAGATTGAATCCCTCGCGGACGAAGTCGCGGGCAACAGCTAGTATATATATATATTTGTAATCGGTTTCTCAAATAAATTCAATAATTTCGATTAAATTTACCATACGGGGTCTCTGGTTTCAAGAGTTTGTAGCGTAGCGATGGTTCAGCTTATACTGGTGTCACCACGCTTGTAAGCGTTGCGGCTGGCGACCACTGTTACTGGTGACCGCAGTATGTAAAATGGTACGATACACAGCAAGATTCTGCTGCTCATCCTCCGGTTCAAAGGCCCTTAGTCGCCTTTTTCAACACCCGCGGGTTGGTACTATTCTTAGCCGGCACCACATGGACGAACGGCAGTTTACTATTATCTAATCTGTGCCTTAGGCCTCAGCGCTAAATTTAAATTAATATAGCAAGCTCATATGAACGTATAGCAAATAAAAACTTAGCGTACGCTCATGCAGGGTGTAAGAGTCGATGTACCGAAAACTGAAAGTGCGTGCTCAGTCAACGAAACTGAACAACTTTTCCAGAGAAACATATAAAAAATAATTGACTTCTCCATACAAATTGTCCACTCTGGTCAAACAGTTTGAATGGAGAGGTCAATTTTTTTTTTCATTTCTCAACATATATTTCTTTGGGAAAGTTGTTCAGTTTCGTTGACTGAGCACGCCCTTTCAGTTTTCGGTACAGCGTCCCTTACACCCTTAATACTTAAAAGCTTTCCACGAATACGTAATGTACAGACAAATGTACATAATCTAGAGGCGTTAAGCGATGGGCAAACGAACTGTTGACCAAATGCGATGGGTGTAACATTGCTCAATGCAAATTATCGCTAAAGGTTTGCTCGAGTTAGGGTAACCATGTCGAAATTTGAGAAGTCCGGACTACAGTAAGGCCATAGTGATAGGCCCGTTGTGGCAGCTGTCAAACGTTGTTTTTGTTTTATTCTTACGTTGGCCCTACTTTAATAGCCGTACACTTTTAAAGTAAATTTGATGTTTAAATAAAAAAAAAGTACAAATAAAATAGAGTGTCAAAGTGCACCCAAACGTTTCAATTAAAAAAGTTTACAGAGCGGCAAGAATTGTTAATCCACCGCCTACTCATGCATGGGTGACAGTGACAGATGGGTACGCAGTCATAATATGCTCGAAAACTGTCAAATTCAGAAGGCAGCGGCGTTAGCAACGATTTTAGCGGTTAGCTAATAGATCCATTTTGAACTGCATGTAAACCGTTTGTATCAGACAAATACATATTCTAAATAGCGAAAGATAATATTGTCTTCTTCTATATCAGTTTTAGGTGTTTTTATAGTAATGTTTTTATTGTCATAATTTTTTTTTCATATGATTATTGCGAGCATCCCTTTGAACAAAACTAATTTGTAAGTAACTTCAAAATTGAAGACTGATTTCAACAAAAAAAATTCATGATGCAAAAATCCGAAAGTACCAAATAAAAATCCAGTCAAATCGGGACGGATGGTTACCCTATTTCAAGTACACGAGCACTCGATGCGCCATCTTGAGGTCAGGGTTTCGTACGTGTGTAGCACCAACTTATAAGATTAGAGGTCACTATTTGTTTTTAAATCGTGCTATTAAGATTATTTCCTTGCGATTTGCCAATCAGGATCAAAGAAATAATATAACGTTTAGTTCAGGATGTTCTTTTATGCATAGTATAGGGCGAAGTACAGCCCAGGGCATAAAATGATGATGCTGACCGTTATTGGGCAGAACTCAAAAAATTTGTCGCGAAGGCGCGCTGGGCAGAGCGTGCGAATCGTGACTGGCTCCCCGCCTGTCACTCATGCCCAGGAATTAAACGGTCAGCATCGTAGTTCCGCGCCGGGGATTATACTAAATAAATAAATATTGGGGGACTTTTCACACAAGGTCGTTTGATTCCAAACTAGGCAAAGCCTGTAACTACTTACTCTTACTTACTCTAGACCTGAATCTAGTCTTGAAGACAGAGATGAGGTCGACGATGGGATGAGCTTGCCCAGCAGAAGCCTATTCACTCGCGATTCGGGTTATATGAACTCGGGAACACAGACGAAGTCAAGGAATTCCACTCTTTAGCCGTAGGTACGCATTATAAACGATCTTTCAAAGTGCTTTGTGTGTGCGAATGTATGTAATATAAAAAAAAATCAGGTGATTCATACTACAATGTCCTAATCAAAGTGTCATAAATTGATTTTTGATACAGATTGTTTGAACAGAGACCCCACTTGGATTCGAACCCAGACCTTCCGGGTCGAGAACCGCACGATTTATTTATTTATTTATTACATAGAAATACATTGTAACATAACAGAAATAATTCCAAAGCGTTACAAAGGTACACAAAAAACCGTCAAAAAATTACAAAAGGCATACAAAATGATAATGTCATATATACTAACAAACTAAAGACTGAATAGAGCTTCCAGGCATCATTCTTTCAAACGTCTGCTTACAAACGTCAACGAGCTCTTAAACAGGTCACAATGTGGTGCTGCTTCAAGTACGGAGTTGAGAAGCGCAATAGCCCGGGGCACAGGCGTCTCCGAGTGCGCCCGAGTACGCGAGGGAGCACCTGTCAGTAGGACGAACTCCCGCGACGATCTACGGGGACCAGACCACGGGGGCTGCTGATAATGTTTTGAAACTAACCTTTGGTTCCCGGTTTTCCTCCCAGCACCCATATCTCCCCGCTGTTCAGTTTCCGCCGGCCCACTATGCAGGAGAGGAGGGTGGTCTTTCCACAACCAGATGCTCCTAGAAGACCGTATCTGAAAAGGTTAAATAAATTAGTAAAAATAAACAAAAATATCACTCACACACATCAAACTTGACACATTGGACTTTGTACCGTTCTGATTTCAATAGACGTACGGCCTACAGTCGCACTGCGAGTGTCAACCTTGACCTGTCATGGACGGTACGACATGTACGGTCAACCGCACGTCAGTGGTAACATTTGCAATTCTATCAGCATTTCATAAAATCCAAAGTGTTTCTACTGACGTGCTATTGGGTATACCAGAAAGAGTGTAAGAACCCTGAATGATGGGAATATGTTCCGTTTTTACCATTATGGTTTGGAACCCTAAAAATGTTAGAACTATTTGCGTACCTACTCCCTTCCGAGCTTTGTGCGGGTATTCGTGTTGCAAAGGAAATGGTTCTCATATGGTATAAACGCTCCTTTTTACCGTAATAGCAAGCAAAAGGTAAGAACGGAATAAGGCTATTTATTACTAGGGCAATTATGATGACCCTTCCATATATAAAATTCTAATACACGAACACATTAAAATGTAATTAAAACAGTTATTGCCACAGGTTCCCTTAACCTTTCCCCGGCCCGTCCAAGAAACTTGTTTACTAATATACAGGATGTTATAACAGTACGATGATCCTTCTAAGGGGTGATTCTACATCACTAATTAATTTCTATTTTTATTTTATTGATTTTTTAGTTTTTATTGAAAATGAAATTTGATTTTCATTCTAATTATACATACATACATACATAACATCACGCCTCTTTCCCGTTGGGGTAGGCAGAGACCACAGTCCTCCACCTGCTACGATCTTGACATACTTCCCTTGCTTCCTGTACTTTCATCAATCCTTTCATACATGCTCGTCGGTTTAGGGTACTTTTAACCTGGCCTTTATTCAGAACGTCCTGAATTTGGTCCTGGTACGTTCGCCTAGGCCTTCCCCTTCCAACGTTTCCATTCACTCTCGCCTGGTAGATCTCTTTCGTCAATCTTCGTTCATTCATCCTCTCTACATGACCAAACCATCTCAGCATCCCTTTCTCGATTTTGGTCACTACGTCTTCTTTTACGCCACACCGTTCTCTTATCACACTATTTCTAATCCTGTCACTCAATTTAATACCAATCATCCTGTCACTCAATTATACTGCGGGGCAAACAACTTGAACAATTATCCCGTGGTGGGGGAAACTTTGCGCACGTCAATTTGTATGTAAAATAGACTCTGCGCAGCCAAGGTCATTCGTTGTTCAAGTAGTTTGCCCACACCTGTACATTACAGTATAATTTATTGATATGGATAGGTACGGTCGACCGCTTGTCGGTAGAAACTTTTTCAACTCTATTACCACGCGATAAGGTCCGAAAGTGTTTCTACTGATGTGCGGCCGTGTGTACTTTGCAGTTTGCACAACAAATACTCACGGCCCAGTATAAGCCACGATCACACCTAGCTGAATTCAAAGACTAATTCGGCATACATTGCTGGGAGGCTTGGTTGTGTTAATTGCAATATCCTTACTTCAACGAGCAATGTATGCCGAATTACGAGCTGTTGAGTGTACTTGCTAGTGACTGGATATTATAACAAAAAACCGGTCAAGTGCGAGTCGGACTCGCGCGCCGAGGGTTCCGATATACCTATAGTATTTTTGGAAGCAATAAAGTCCATTTTCAGGACCGCAAAACTAAATTTGTTTGTAAAGGTTTTTTGCAGATTTCTGAAAAACTGTGCAACTTAGAAAGATCGTTTTATTTTTGCTGTAAAGTTTATATAAACTTCTGTCAACTGTAATTAATTCAGATTTTTCCTTACTCAAACTTCGGAGATAAGGGGGGGGGAATGGTATTTTTCTTGACATTTTTCATCATAACTTTAAAACTAAGAAATTTAAAAAAAATACAAAAATATATTTTAAAATGTACAAGTAAAGCCCTTTCATATGATACCCCACTCGACCTAGTAGCGACAATTTGAAATTTGGCCCCCCCTATTTTGGCCCCCTTTATATTAATAATCATACTTTTTTCAAAATTTTTTCTTGTGCAATTAAGTTGGGCAACTATATTCTAAAACTATTCCAAATTTCAGGTTGATAGCATAAGTGGTTGCTGAGATATAGAGGTGTGACAGACAGACGGACAGACAGACAGAGCGGCACCATAAGGGTTCCTTTTTTTTACCATTTTGGTATCGGAACCCTAAAAACATCTTTGTCTGCATCAGCTAAAAGTAGTTTCTTTTAAGAAAAAGTTCCTTTAATATATTTTTTATACAATCTACTCATCATCATCATCATAACATCCCATGAAACAGGACAGGGAGCTCCCTCTAGAATTCTAGCTTATGCTGGAAAAATGTAGAGGGGAAGTACCATAGTCACCTTGCTTGTTAGCGTTACGGCTGGCACCATGGACCGCGGTTGTAGGTGACCGCAGTAAGTAAGATGTTGGATGCAAAGGAGGATGCTGCTGCCTATCTTCCAGTTTATAACCCTTAGTCGCCTCTTACGACACCTTCGAGTATGTTCGGGTTGGACTATTCTTTGCCGGCACCACACGGGGCAATAATCTACTAGTCATGTAGAATTACCCTTTAGGAGGATCATCGTAATTTTTTTACACCACGTAGACACTGAACATAATTTTGACATGTTACTTAGACTATGAAACTGAACAACTTTTCCCAGGGAACTTAGATCGAAATTCGATTTTTTTTTACTTGCCATAGAAATTGCTTCAGCTGATAGCGCTTGTATGAAAGGTCAAAAATTACTTTTCGTATTTCGAACTATGTTGCTTGGGAAAAGATGTTCAATTTCATTGTCTAAGTCATCATAACATCCCATGACACGTCCACTGCAGGACAGGGAGCTCCCTCCAGGATACCAGCAAAAGCGTGTGGTAAGTTAAAGGGGAAGTACCATAGTCATCACGCTTATTATAGCGCTGCGGCTGGCACCATGGACAGCGGTTGTTGGTGATCGCACGCAGCATGTAAGATAGCACGATACACATAAGGACGCTGCTGCCCATCCTCTGTTTTATAATCCCTTAGCCGCCTCTTACGACACCCACGGGTAGAGATGGATTGGTACTATTCTTTGCCGGCACCACACGTTCTTAGTTGTCTACTTATGTTCGCTATTTCTATAAGACCCTATATATTCCGTGGTCCGAGTAAGAAACGTGATCAGATTGCGACATGCGCATACGCCGGCCTCGGTAGCACGCGAGCGCGAGCGCCGTAACCAGACCGTGCCTAATAATTGGCGGTTTACAAAACTGACGTGTTATCTTAATTCTACATATTGAGACATTGGTGTTACTACAGGCATAGAGGAACTACAGGTTTTAAAAAACTTCAGTTTTTCAAAATTTCTGCAATTCTAGGTGACACATTAGGCCGTGAGGTGCCGGCAAAGAATAGTACCATCCCATACATACCCGTGGGTGTCGTAAGAGGCGACTAAGGGTAATAAATTGAAGGATAGGCAGCAGCATACTGCCCCTCCTAAAGTAGTGGAGTACGGCCCGGTTCACTTCGCGCAACTGGTATCTTCGGCGGCGAACTTCGCGAAGTTGAAAGAGTTTTGCGCAAATTGGCACCGTAAGAGGAGAGTGGAGGAGTACGAATAAGAAGGCGTAAAGAAGAAGCCGACGACGAAGCCGTCGCTCGTAGCGTCTTGCCCCAGAAAGGGGACTGGCGACGCAAGAGACACAAAGCGAATTTGTAGGGAGCGGAGGAAACGGCACGATGGGGAAAGAGCAACGCAAGTACTCGTGCTACTCCCGTGATTCGGTCTGACACGGTCTGGATGACCGAGAGGTCGGTAAGACCATGGGATGGATGTGGGTGTGCCCCTCCTAATTGTACCGTGCATTTTTGCTGGAATTCTATAGTGAGCTCCCTGTCGTCAGTGGACGTTTCATGAGACGTTATGATGTTGTAAATTACGAAAGACTGTCACACGTATTATTTAATTAATCACGTGCTGTAAGCACAGCATAACAGTTATATTAAGAGTTCGTAAGTTTGCATAATAAGAGTATTTTAAACAGAAATATTATCAAAAAACAATTGTACTACTCTATTGCAGTTACTATCCAGCGCCGTCCATTGTGCCAGCTGGAGCCGCAATTTTATCTAGCGTCACAGAATAAAGAAATAGTACTATCGTAGACAGACAGACAGACAGACTATCCTAGGTCCCGTATGGTGCCGGTAAAGAATAGTACCAACCCATACAAAGCCGTGCGTGTCGTAAGAGGCGACTAAGGGTTATAAACTGGAAGATGGGCAGCAGCATCCTTCTTTGTATCTTACATCTTACTTACTGCGGTCACCTACAACCGTTTTAGTGCATTTAAGAAACTTACAGCGCCATCTGTTGTTGAGTAGCATAGCTTGCTTTCGATGATATTTTAATTATACAGAGCATAGCTCGGTCGCCTAGGTTCTGATGATTATTAACACTTATTTATTAAGCATTTGCAGTATCTCTAAAATATCACCTTTCAAATTTTATTTATTCAATGAATCTAATCTAAAATCTACCTTGAGTCGGCTTTGTAAAATAAGTTAGTTTCATGAAGGAAAAAAAAATTTTAATTATTTTTTTATTTATTTCCTTCATGGTTAGTTTCATGTGTTTCACTAAACCACAGAAGGACTGCAATAAATAAATTTGACTTTGACTTTGACGTTGCTGCCCATCCTACGGTTCAAAACCCTTAGTCGCCTTTTACGACATCCATAGGCAGAGACGAACAGTACGTACGGTACGAAAAGTACACACGGAACTATTTGCAGTATTCCTTTCAAAATACCTTATAAAGGTATTCTCAACAAAACATAGTATAACTCATAGAATAAAATAAGCGTAAAACTGTATTCAAGTTATAAATACATATTTTTTCTGACTTAAAGGTTAATTGGTTTTCCCTCATCTCGAGTCAGTTGTATAATGTTATTTTATGAATGGAAATTTTTCTATACATGTCAATTAGCCTATTGTGCTAAGCCTGAGATTATAGTAAATTAAAGATGTGTTACAGCCTGATTACTTTAACTCCAATAGTGGTGATTCTATTTGCTTTTCTCTCGCCGCCGCACGTCGGGCGATTCGTTTCAGTGCCAAAATGTTGAATTTGCAAAATTTTGCATATTTCGCATTTTTACATTTTTAGCATTCGCAAAAAGCTGAACTTTCATAATGTTGTACAAATTGTAAATGAGGTTTTTGTTCTACAAAATTTCGTATAATTCTGAATCGATCGACTGCCTTGAGTCCTACTAGTCATACAACCTAGCGAGCGATAGAATGTCAGCTTGACAAGCCCGAAAAATGAAACTAATGACTGTCAGACTAACAATGTTTTTTTTTATTATTTTCAATGGGCTAACTCTTGACTTCGATCTAGTCTTGAAGACAGAGATGAGGTCGACGATGGAACGAGCTTGCCCAGAAGAAGCCTATTCACTCGCGACTTGAATAGATTCGGAGATTCGGGATGTGCCAGGAAAACCTAGACAGTATTTTTTTAAAGCGTTCTATGACACTTTTTCATAACAAACGTTGTCCAAAACCGGTTATTTTATTAAATTTTACGTGAAAAGAAACATTATAATTATAATGCTAGCACCATAAGAGAGTGATGAAAACATGCAAGAAAACAGAGAAAGACAGCATCACGTGACCTCGGAGTCGAATATGGCCGTTCCTGAGTCATTACCCATGCCATGATATTACATTAAGGGTGTTTACGCACTACGTCCGATCCGAATCCGTGAAAATAAGAATCAATAGTAAAATCGGACGACGGAAGCCGATTGACGGATGACGGAAGCCGATTTCACTATTGATTCTTTAATTTCACGGGTTCGGATCGGATTCGGATCCGACGTAGTGCGTAAACACCCTAACGCCCATGCGCAGCAAATGTCACTGTTGGAGTTAAAATAATCGCGCTGTACACTTTATTTTTAGAAAGAAGAATTGACTGGTGTATAAAACAGAGGGGTGGTGACCTTCAATTCCATTCGAGAATTTAACACTTTACGACAGCAGCGCCCTTCTGTCACCTAAATTCACCTAATCCATATATGTATACTGGTGTTCCAAAAAGAGTCAGGTGTTTTGTAAACAACACCATAACCTCAAATTCATGTGTTTCAAATGTAGATATTTCTGACTTTCTGTATGTAAAACGATAGACTAAGCGGTTTTCTGTGTGTGTATTGTGGTTACAAACATTTACCCCGTCTAATTGAAGATCAATATTAACTAAAAACTAACTAAAAATTATTATTTACAAAACACCTCTTTCCCGAACTCGTGTACCAATAGACTGTTATGATTATGACTTACGATAATGAACGACTTATACACAACACATCTTTAGTTTCTTTGATTGTATAGCAAAATTATTGTTTATATATCTATTGATTGTTCATTCGAGTCTCGTGTTTAGACCGCAAAACAAAATTCCATACTAATTGAAATTTAGTTAAAACACAAAAAAACCTGTATCGTGGGTAACACTTGAAACACACCTAGACCCGGATACACATACCCAAACCAATAAGAAAATTTTATGGGGTCCGTGCTTCGGAAGGCATGTCCATTTGAAAGAAGCAAACGTCATGAGCTATGACAGAGGCATTTAGCGGTTCAACAACTCTCACACCAGAGTTTGTCCGTTCTGACATCGAACCTTAAATTACAAACAATAAATTGAAATAAAAACAATAAATTGATATATATTCGGGGGTGACAAATCGATATAGCAAGGTCTTATGACTGGGAAAATTAGTTTTCTCTATTAGATTGGACATTTCGTAAAAATAGCGCGTTTCAGAAACCCTAGAGCGCCATCTGTTTGCGTGTCAGGTACTACGTTTTTTACTTTAGTGATTTTTACCATAGTTTTTGATCGTGCCCAACCAGGATTTGTCTCTTATAATAAGATTACGTCATACTGCTTGTATCATCATATAAGCCGAAAGATGTCCACTGCTGGACATACGTCTACCCTAAAGATCTCCATGACGACCGGTCCTGTGCTGCTCGCATCCAGCGGCTTCCCGCAACCTTGACCAGATCGACGGTCCACCTTGTGGACCCTTGTGGATCGACGGTCCACCTACCAACGCTTCGTCTTCCGGTACGCCCCATCGGCCATCGGTAAAATCACTGTTCACTGTTTTTATAAGGAAATGTCATTAGCCCTTAATTTAAGTAGCAATAACTATTGACTGCAGACAATACTAATGCGAGTCGGATATACGCAAAGTATCTTTGGTGACGTACTGACTCGTCATTGACTAACGATAGTATAAGGTATAAAGGTGATTGTATACTCATCATAACGATCAGAATGTTCTAACGAACGTTCTGACGTCAAAAGACAATAATTATTTTCACCTTAAGCGCGTACGACAAAATAAATACCTAGGCGACCGAGCTTCGCTCTATATTAGCCGCCTCAACATTAAAATACCATCGGGTGAGCAAGCTATGCTACTCGCCAACAGATGGCGCAGTAGGTTTTTGTCTAAAACGCAGAGTTTTAAACAAAATGCCTAAAAATACGGGGAAAACTAATTTTCCCAGACATGAGACCTATCCAAATCATTAGAGCTGTTTTCGAGAAACCGATTACAAATATATATTGCACGTTTAATAGTATAGGATAAGAATAAAGGTGATTGTATATTCATAACGACCAGAATCCAGGTGTTCTAACATGTTCTGACGTCAAAAGACAATAATTATTTTCGCCCTTAGCGCATACTACCCAATAATAACGTAAGTATTTTGACACTAATAAAAAAAAAAAAAAAAAAAAAAAAAACATTTATTGCACATAAAAAACAGTTTAAATTTTACATACAAGTTCCGCCAAACTATAAAATAGTTTGTTGGCAGACAAGGCTCCCCTTATTTTAACAAAACCGTTTATACATGTTTAACTGCACGCTTATATTAGCTACAAGATAACTACAATTATAAGTATCTAAGTAATACAGACAGATTCAAGTTTATCCTCAAACATTTTTAAAACATGCCTTTTTAACTTATTTTTGAAAATATATTTTGTGGTGCTTTTTCTAATCTCCAGTGGTATATTGTTATAGATCTTGGGAACAAGATACAATCTGGTTCGCTCACCATAATAGTTAACAGTACTAGGAACAATTAGTGCCTCATTATTCACCTTCCTAGCTAGACGTGAACACGTTACAGGGTTTTTATAATCAGTACATCCAAATTCCTCCAAAGCTATCTGAAACGACACCCTCTCATGGACTGGCAATATTTTACACTTCAAAAACAGTGCATTATAATCTTGACTACACAGTTGTTTTGTTTTTTCATCTACCAAGACTTTCATAAACCTGATCTGTATATTTTTTATTTTATCAAGGTAGGTTTTGAATGTTCGCCCGTAGGTGCTGAGCCCATAGGAGAGTATCGAATCAGTTAGCGCATAATAGACTGTATACAAAGTCGCCCGGTCTGTAAAGAACTTGAGGTGATGAAACTTCACAAGCACTGCCCTTAACTTATCGCACACTAAGTCCACATGCTTGTTCCATGTGAAACTCGAATCAACCGTCAGACCTAGATACTTGTAATTTTGCACAACCTCAAGCTCCTCACATTGACAGTAAGAAAAATCGCGATGCAAACAATCATAATCGTGACCTATGATTCTAGGTGACCTAGTTACACATCTGTTGTAGGGGGTACAAATGTGCATACACTTTGTTTTGGAAGTATTGATTATAATACCATTATCGTGCGCCCATTTTATGATATTATTAAGGTCTATCTGGATACAATTTTCAATTTGTTTGATATCCTTACTGGAATAAATTAAACATGTGTCGTCTGCGTACATGTACATCCTACAATTTTTAACTACATTGCACATGCTATTGACGTGCATAATGTAACCAATCGGAGCAAAAATCGAACCAGTGGGTACACCGCATGTAATTTGTGCACTCTGTCCCGTCACACCGGCGACAGAAGTCATCAATGTCCGATTATATAAGTATGATCGCAGCCAATTATTGATTGGGCCACTTATCCCACACTCCTCCATGGCACACAACAGCTGGTGGTGATCCAATGTATCGAAAGCTTTTTTGAAGTCAATGTAGACCACCACCACCTGCTGTCTGTCGTTGAGGCTGCGGTTGACATCGTCGGCGAAGTGCGCAAGCGCGGTCGCCGTGCTGCGGCCCCGTCGGAACCCATGCTGCACATTAGATAACACACCGTTTTTCTCTAAGAAACTGCTTATTTGTTCTACCACGTGTTTTTCAACTATTTTATTTATAACAGATAATATCGCTATAGGACGATAATTCGTATAGTTGACATGTGAACCCTGCTTATATATAGGCCTAATTAAGGCTGTTTTTAGCTCGTTGGGATATGTTCCCTTTTGAATACACAAATTAATGAACAAAGCAATCACAGGGCTTAACTTTGATTTTATATATTTAACATCACGAACACGAATTTCATCCTGACCGGGTGACTTATCACAGCTTAGCCCATTTATTATCTTAATAACATCTGAGGGTGTTGCATGTCTATATCTCATTGAAAGTTGTGAGTTAATTACATAATCCGGTCTATTCAAAAACCTGTGATTACAATTATGCTTAATATCTAAAATTTCTTGAGTAAACGTGGTAGAAAAATTATTTGAGATATTTATTAATGAATCTTTTTTCCCTAAATATTTTAGTATTATGTCATCCAGACTAAGCTTTCCCCTTCCTGTCCAACTATTAATCTTGTTCCAAACCTTTTTCATATCATTTTTACACTGTAATATTTCTTTTTTCCTAAACATGTTTTTGGCACTATTTATACACTTATTTACCTTATTCCTGTACCTGTTATATTCTAACCGTCTGTTCATATCATTCGGTTTGTTCTTCCATCTGCGAAACAGCTTATCCCTATATTTAATCATTAGCTTTACCTTGGTATTTATCCAAGGTTTTGCAATCCTTTTTTTGGTAACCCTACGCTTAGTCTTAGAGCTGTCATAAATACTGCCAAAAACATACCTAATCTTTTCATAAAGCAATAATGGGCAGTCACATACCAATAGTTCCTGCCACGGATACGCATCCAATTTTTGATCCACACTTTTATCACACAAACGCATAATATGAGATACATTTTTGCACTGTTTTTCACTCACTACACTTTCCTCATACCTAACGCCAACTAAATAGTGATCGGAGATTTTGCACGTCAGCAAGAAAGCGGATGTTGTACAAGCTGGCACCCGAGTCCAGACGTGATCCAAGCAAGACTGCACCAGTATGCCATCCCGTATTTCCTCACGCGTATAATCCTTTATTACACACTGCATTCCCGCTTCACACATAGCATCTATATATCGCCGCGCCGTACTGTCCATCTTTGGGTCACGGATATTGATATTCATATCACCTAAAACGACGATATCACATTGCGATGGAAGTTTCTTCAGCATTTGCAGCATTTCATCCGTAAAAGTGTGCCTGTTTGTATCTGGCGGTCTATACACAGCTACAATGTGCATAGCGGGGCGACCTTGACTTTGCGACGACAGCTGACCGTGAATTAATTCGCATGAAGTACACGACGTAACACTAACTGCCGTAAACGTGTATGCCTTTTTCACGTACATGAGCAATCCGCCACCTCTCTTACCCTCTCTTGTGTTAGCGTAGGTATTATATCCGTCCAGCTGGAATAGTGGAAGCTCATTTCGCCTTATATTTATTTCAGAAAGTATGATAACATCTATGCTCTCTTCACAATCTTCTAAAAGCACCAATAGATCATTATAATATTTACGCAGTGAGCGTATATTTAAATGTATGACAATAAGATCTAACTTGTTCGCAACTATATCCTTGCACCATTCATATGAACTAATGTATTTGTTAAATTGAATATCAGATTGAATAGTTTGTAATTTGTCGTCGAATTTTATTAAGATTAATTAGACACGAAGGTCTTCTAGGTTAGATATAAGATTGACAATTACAGACCTGGTAGGAAGCGCTTCATTTGACCGCAGCTTTAATTCTTGCCAAGTCGTCATAAGTACGGATGACCACTATCTTCTTATTGTTTGGGTCATCTCGTTTTAGCAATATTTTGGCATCCTGCACCCACACGTATTTGAATGGTTCTGGCTTTAGTTCATTTTTTACGTCCCACAAAAGCTTCTTCATATATTTCGTAAGGTCTTCGTTAATATATATTGGGGTTGCATCGCTCTTATTCTTGTAGATATAAGAAATATTTGTTGTCAGGATGCTGCACCCAAAGGGTAACATCATTATTACATTCCAAAATACGTCCACTACAGGACAGCTCCCTCCAGAATTGAAAAATGTGGAGGGGAAGTGCCTAAGTCACCACGCTTGTTTGTTGTTGTTGTTGAATTTAGGAAAGTGTGATTGCGGTTTCGGATCATAGGCTTAAAACAATATGCGTCAAGTTATTAACTGTATATGTTATAGGTTAAGAAGACGTCAGAAGATAATGGTATTATTGTTTTTGTTTTTACTTTAGCACCTGTTTTACTACCTATGTATTTTAATTAGACAGCAACTAAGTAATTGAAAAGTAAATCCGCGAGTTTACGATCTATTCAAATGTTTCAATCTTTATTTTAAGTCAAAATATAAATCTTTCATAGATTTTAGAACCACACCAACAGACCAGTTAATTCGCCTAAAAAGGCACATTTGCTTGAATCACGAGACGTCTGATAACCATCTCTGTAAACTTGCTTAAAAAGATGGCATGCCGCCAGTCCGTTAGGTCTGCGTTTAGGGTGAGCGCAGACTAATAGCGTGACAAAGTTATTGTTTGTTTCCTTTGGCTAGCCAAAAAAAAAAAAAATTCTTATTTCTTATTCTTATAACATATTCTTCCTATGAAACTAAACGATGTGTAACTTCAGAGTAAATAAAACCTTATCCTTAATTTGATGCAGTTGTAAATCAATATTTTTTTTTCTTTTATTTAATAACCTTTTCATTTTGTGCTCTATCTTTTGACGATTGACGTAAGAAAAACGCACCCGTAGTTTCCAAAGTCTTTGCTTTTGACACATTTAGTGCACCAATATCAAGTTTTTGCCCCAGCACACCCCGGACTCTACATACATCGAGCGCGAATTTGAAATTGGAAGGTCGTGTAGGCTCGCATATTCAGTACAAAAGACCCTCAGAAGGACAACGAGAATCTCGCGGGCGGGTGCGCGCGGGGGTGCGGGGTGGATTGCAAGGGGGGCGGAGAGTGTCCGTTCTCTATGATAGTACTTTATTCTGTGCCCCGGGTCGAAAAAATCATAGATCCGAGGCTGACACTTATTAGGGTACAGCAGAATGAAAACGGAAAACTCAACATACTTTTTCCGATTGGCCGCTAATGCGATGGTTTATCTCTATCCTATCTTATGCTGTAAGAAATAAAGTACACTCTCTGAGGCACGTGTGCGTTAACCCTAAATCAAGTATGCGCAAGGGCAAGACAATAACAAAAGATTATTAACCTCTGACAAATCGCTAGAAACTGTCCATTGTGCGTCGATGCGATCATTGTTCTATACGAATACGTGATATTTGATTAGATTGTTTGATTTTAGACAGCGGATGAAGTGATTATCATTCTTCATTACCTACAACTACATGAGACTCATTCTGTTTTATCACGGAGTCGTCTGCTTAAAGCAGCAACCATACCTGCTTGAATTTGAAGACTAAATTGGCATACATTGCTGGGAGGCTTGGTTTTGTTAATTGCAATATCCTTACTTCAACGAGCAATTTATGCCGAATTAGTCTTTAAATTTAGCTAGGTGTGATCGTGGTTTAACCTAGGGCACACCCCGGTCACTACATACATCGAGCGCGAATTTGAAATTTGAAATTGGAAGGTCGCGTAGGCTCACTAATTCAGTACAAAAGACCCTCAGAAGGACCACGAGAATCTCGCGGGCGGGTGTGCGTGGGGGTGAGGGGTAGAGATAGATTGTCCGTTCTGTATGATACTAAGTACTATTACTTTATTCTGTGCCTATAGTCTAGGCAACGAAGCGGATCATTGTTTGAAGACCCCCGCATTAAATCCTCAGTCGATGAAACTTTGCTGGGGTATTACACTACATGAGACAAACCTTCTATAAAAAAAAAAAACAAAAAAATCGGTTCTTTTACGAGTAATTTTTCCATACAAAAATTACAAAAAATGTATGAAAAAAATTTCTGTTATTTTTTTTTTTGATATTTTGAATTTACCTTTTATTCATGATTCTTCATCATCCTGCCAAATAAAATCTGCCTGAGAGAATTATGTTGGGGTCAACTGCTTCGTTGCCTACACTACTAGCGGATCAGATGGCACTAGTTTTGAGGGTTCCGTAGTCAACCAAGGAACCCTTATAGTTTAAAAGGTACTAGAAAGCTGTAATTTGATATGGATTTACATATTAGTGGCGCCAACAAAATAATCATTACCTTGACTGATCATGCCCTTTCAGTATTCCGAAGGCTGTCCCTTACACCCTACCACAAGATTTGCCCTTTGATTTTAAAACTCTGCCTCCTTTCAAACCTGACCTGACCCCTCTTTAATATGAATGTACTTGAAGCGGGAGCTCACCTTAATTGGCTGTAATTGGTTGTCAGAAAAGTTTCAAAATTTAGAGATTTTGGAGTTTTTCCGTTATTTGTGCTATGAGACCTAGCTTCATGCTATTTTTTTTTATTTTCGGTCACTGGGAAGTACCCAATATAGGTTTTGGTTTGGTCATAAATGTATGGAAAAGGGGAAATAAATTTCCGTATCTTATAAGCTTGATGTTTTCACATTTTCAAAGGTCCATAAACCTTAATATTTTTGATATTTATTTCAAGTTAACACCTTTACTTGTTCACGAGAAAAAGGTTCATGACAGACAGACAGACGGACAACAGAGTGATCCTATAAATAAGGGCTTAATTTTTCTTTCAGGTAAGGAATCCTAAAAATATTAAACACATAACAAACACTACATTAAATTACGTCAAATTGCAAAAACAGTAGTCCGCTTGGCCTTCTAACTTGGCTTAACGACTACAATCAGGGGCGCTATTACAGAAGCGCGAACGTGACTACCATATGCGAACCATTTCCCTTGCAACACAAATTCCTGCGCAAACAGAGTAACACGATTTTCCCTCGCAAAGCCTGGAAAACGGGCTTGCGCGGTTTGACGCTTTGCTACACACATGTTCGATTCGGCATGTTCGGTTCGGCTTTGTTCATCAACAGGCAACTCAAGTTCTAAGAAAAAGCCGAACCGAACATGCCGAATCAAACATGTGTGAAGAGAGGAAATGTTTCGCAAATGGCAGACACGTTCCGGCTACGGCCGCAATCACACCATCCGGATCCTATACACAAAGACTAATTCGGCATACATTGCAGGGAGGCTTGGTTTGTTAAGGGGCTGATAAGAGCTAAATCGCTACGCTTCACTTGAGCAGGTTTTTAACAAAAACTGATGAATATATGGCCGTGAAAAAAAAATGTGATAATTAAGCATCTTTCCAAGAATATGGCCGACTCCGAAACACGATTAAATATATTTTGTACGCCATAAAAAAAAATCCAAAGTTACCTCTGCTTTTTGCTTTTAAACCGTTTTTTTAAGTATATCTATGATGCCAAAACTTGTACACATTATTCAATACAGTATGCATAATATGTAATGTAATATAGCTATTTGATAATTAAAATTATGGGTACAGATTTTGAAAAAAATGCAAAAATGAGCGAAAAACGCAAAACAGCGCAAATCCGCTCCGTTCTAGCACGCGCATTCTGCCCTTTGTTAGAAAGGGAGGTAATTCAGCTCTTATCAGCCCTATTACTGATTTGCGCTGGTTGACTGCGAAATTAGAAGAGGGCTCCTCAGGTTAATAAAAAATAATTAAAAACAGTAAAACACACAGTATTTACAAGCAAACCAAGTAGAGACTGCCATACTAATCAATGTCGTAATTTGGAATTTGCTTACGACTAAGTTTAAATATACATATTTACAGAAGCCTGCCAGCATCAGGCTAGCAGGCAACCTCCGTCGTCGACAAGCCCCTTAATTCTAATATCCACTCCAACAAGCAATGTATTCCTAATCAGTTTCTGAATTAAGGAACTTGTGATAGCGGCTTACCTTAAAATAGCCCCCCAGTAACCGAAGCACGACGAAATTGAAGATGATAAATAAAAGAAAACTTGTAATTTTAATGTACTTACATGGTGCCTTTAGCGACGGTCATATTTAAGTTGGAAAGCACGTGGTTTGGTCTTTTGTTTGAGCCATAGTGCTTGAACGCATGCCGCACGCAAACCGCCTGTTGTCGCTTCTGCCATGTCTGCGGAGAAAAATGTTCTTAAGTCTATGATTTTAAGCAAGATAACGCATATAGGGTGACTTTTAATAAGTTCTTCATAGAAAAAGGTATGAATGTACACATGATACTGAACAACTTTCCCCAAGGAACATAGGGCGAAATACGAAAATCAAGTTTTGATTTTGACCTCCCATAGAAACTGCATCAGCTGATAACGCATTTTGTATGAGCAAAGTTGTTCAGTATCATGAGTACATGCATATCTTTTGCTATCAAGAACTAATTAAAAGTCACATAGGTAATCCTACACTATTAGGTAAACGAGCCATATTTATTTATACATAATATACAACGTGTTAACGGAATAAGCGAAACTGAGAAAATAGTTTGTTCAAAATCGAGAGTAGAATCAATTTCACGGGTTTTTGAAAGGGGTAATTTTTTTAATTTTTATCATTTAAATTTAAGCCACTTCTATTCTAAAGGACAGGGTGGAAAATGTATGGAGCTCGGTCTTTTATTTAAAAATATTCCAAAGCAACCTAACCACTATGTAGAAAAAAAACATAGATTTTAGACTTAAAACTGAGCCTACATGCCCAGTTGTGGGACTTAAGCACCCACCATTTAGGATGAATTAATTTTCAAAAATCAGCTAACCAGTCCACTCAAAAAGTCTATAAAACGCATCTGCCACTATCTATCTCTTTCTAACGCCTACTTAGCAGTTAACGTAACTCTTTCTAATGACTAGGGTTAGAAAGAGTTAGATAGTGGCAGATGCGTTTTATAGACTTTCTGAGTGGACTAATTAGCTAATTTTTAAAAATTTATTTCTCCTAAATGGTGGGCGTTTAAGTCCCACAACTGGGCATGTAGGCTCAGTTTTAAGTCTACAATCTATGTTTTTTTTCTACATAGTGGTTAGATTTTTTCGGAATTTGATTAAAAGGCCGAAAAAATCCATCTCCTTTCTGTGGATACGCGCGCTGGCAACCGATGCCGCGTGGATCATGAGCGGTGGGGAGGGGAGTGAAGCGTGCGCGGAGTGCGCGGACTAGAAAACGATGAAACTAGAACTATGATGAAACTTTAAAATAACAATATCTAGAAAAAAAGATCTTTTTTTAAGATCAAATAGATCTATTTTCTAACTCTCTTCCTACATTTAAAAAGAATGTGATTGAATACCTAAGTACTAACATTTAAATGTCGCCGTATACTTATATCTAATAATAATAAACTAAATATAACTACCTACCTTAGCTATAATATCTTAAATCCTGCTTCCGTTGAAACAAATAACTACACTAACTTACTTACTCTTATATGTAGCTACAAAAAATTTTCATTGTTATTGTCACACTCCCGCTTTTTCTGGGCTACGACGCGCTCTGCCCGTTTTGAGCGATTTCAGCACTGTTAATTGCAATGACCGATCAATGTTATAATATGTTAAAGACACCTTACTAGTGTATAAAAATAATAGTTGACACTCTAGGTTTGCAGCTTGTATTCATACCAATATAAACATGTACTTTTTTAAGTTAACCGTCTGTTGTCATAATAAAATAAAATAAAAATAAAAATAAAAAAAATAAAATAAAATATTTTTTACGGGAATGGATTTATTTTAATAAAAATCTGTTGGGGTGTATGAGGGTTTCGCTTATTCCGTTAACACGTTGTAGATAGGGTACTACAGAAATAGTGAACATAATTTTAACAGGTTACTAAGACCATAAAACGAACCAAAAGCCTAATACGAAAAGCCTAATTTAGCCTCCCATACAAAATGTGCTATCAGCTGGTGCAGTTTTTACGGGAGGTCAAAATAGATTTTTGTATTTCGACCTAATAGGCCGAGTCCTGAAGCTGTAATTTTTAATTGGCTGGACATAAATCGAAACCGTCAATTTACTATAAAGTTGCTATGTATTATAATAGGTGGTGGAACACTTATGTAAAAAATAATTTTTAATGAATTGGCTGGCTTTTAGATTCTCCAGAAAATATTTTTTTTTGTTTGTTTATGCATGTGAAGTCAAGCCAAAAATTGTAACTAATATCTGATGGGGTAAACTTTTGATGTGGGTTCCAAGGTACCTACTTCAATTCAAACTAAGCAAAAAATATTTGCGCATATTTTTTTATTAGCAAATTTGTATGCAAGTTACATAAAAGTCCAGGCAAAAATGGCAACCAAATTATTTTAAATTTGATAGACTTTCCAGGACAGTTTTTGAGCAAATTACCTAAAATTAAGCATATTAATCTAAAGTTAAATATTTTCGTATTGCAATTGCAAAGCAAAAATACCAACTGAAAAACTTTTGTTTAATTACAGGTTTCATCGTGTGTTCTTTCCTTTATTTATAAAATTAAGCATAATTATAAAAAGATAAAAAAGTTGATTTTTAATTCAATAGATCGCGTCAAGAGAGCGAGAACCGGCGTAATATTATATGTTCTTTGGAACCGGTATGGTGTGCCGTGCGCCTCGAGACTTTTTTCTTCTACGTAATGTCAAGAGTACGTCAAGCCTGACATAATATTAGACTTTTTAGTGTTCTTATTTCAACAGTCCAAGTAGCTAGAGTGGGCTGCAAGTGTCTGGCTGCCTGCTTGTACAAACAACAGCACTTCAAACAGTCCATTGAAAGGAGAAAATATCATTGTGGGATACAGTGTTACAAAAAACCGGGCAAATGCGAGTCGGACTAGCGTGCTAAGCTATTGCTCTTGATCCCCCGATCTTGACTCCTCTTTAATAAGAATTTACTTGAAGTGGAAGCTAGCTAGCGTTAATTGGTTGTGAGAAAGGTTGTATACTTCAATTATTTCAGACTTTATGGTTCCGTACCCATAGGGTGAAAAACGGGATCATACTAATATGCCTCCGATGTCTGTCTGACTGTCTGTCAGTGGGCTGTATCTCATGCTGCATAAGCTATAAAATATAAAAACTGATCAAGTACGAGTCGGACTCAAAAAAGGACGAGTTGCACTCCGAGAGTGCCGGCAGAAGTGAAAACTTGAATTTTTTAATATGATGTTTTTGTAAGGGTCAATCGCGTCATTGCTCGTGTACTTCTTCATCGAGACCTAAAATTTGTCTCAGTACATGAGTAGTCTAGGGTCAGTAGTTTTCAAGTTATAGCGATTTTTACTTTGACAGCTGTCATCCGAAATGTAGATCTCATCAAGACCTATCATTTGACTCAGCACACGAGTACACTAGAGTCAGTAGTTTCCAAGTTATGGGGTTCTTTTAGTTTGACAGCTGTCATCCGTAATGTAGATCTCATCGAGACCTTTCATTTGTCTCAGCACATGAGTAGTCTAGGGTCAGTAGTTTTCAAGTAATAGCGATTTTTACTTTGACAGCTGTCATCCAAAATGTAGATCTCATCGAGACCTATCATTTGACTCAGCACACAAGTACTCTAGATTCAGTAGTTTTAAAGTTATAGCGATTTTTACTTTGACAGCTGTCATCCGAAATGAAGATCTCATCGAGACCTATCATTTGTCTCAGCACACGAGTAGTCTAGGGTCAGTATATTTCGAGTTATAGCGATTTTTAGTTTGACAGCTGTCATCCGAAATGACGGTCTCATCGAGACCTATCATTTGTCTCAGCACACGAGTAGTCTAGGGTCAGTAATTTTCGAGGTATAGCGATTTTTATTTTGAAAATTGTCATCCGAAATGAAGATCTCATCGAGACCTATCATTTGACTCAGCACACAAGTACTCTAGATTCAGTAGTTTCCAAGTTATGGGGTTTTTCAGTTTGACAGCTGTCATCCGAAATGTAGATCTCATCGAGACCTATCATTTGTCTTAGCACATGAGTAGTCTAGGGTCAGTAGTTTTCAAGTTATAGCGATTTTTACTTTGACAGCTGTCATCCGAAATGAAGATCTCATCGAGACCTATCATTTGTCTCAGCACACGAGTAGTCTAGGGTCAGTAGTTTTCGAGTAATAGCGATTTTTAGTTTGACAGCTGTCATCCGAAATGTAGATCTCATCAAGACCTATCATTTGACTCAGCACACGAGTACACTAGAGTCAGTAGTTTCCAAGTTATGGGGTTTTTTTAGTTTGACAGCTGTCATCCGTAATGTAGATCTCATCGAGACCTTTCATTTGTCTCAGCACATGTCTAGGGTCAGTAGTTTTCAAGTAATAGCGATTTTTACTTTGACAGCTGTCATCCAAAATGTAGATCTCATTGAGACCTATCATTTGACTCAGCACACAAGTACTCTAGATTCAGTAGTTTCCAAGTTTAGGGGGTTTTTCAGTTTGACAGCTGTCATCTGAAATGTAGATCTCATCAAGACCTATCATTTGTCTCAGCACACGAGTAGTCTAGGGTCAGTAGTTTTCGAGGTAAAGCGATTTTTAGTTTGAAAATTGTCATCCGAAATGAAGATCTCATCGAGACTTATCATTTGACTCAGCACACGAGTAGTCTAGGGTCAGTAGTTTTCGAGGTATAGCGATTTTTAGTTTGACAGCTGTCATCCGAAATGAAGATCTCATCGAGACCTATCATTTGTCTCAGCACACGAGTAGTCTAGGGTCAGTAGTTTTCGAGTTATAGCGATTTTTAGTTTGACTGCTGTCATCCGAAATGTAGATCTCATACATTTAGGATTCGCTATTAAATAACGATCAAAACCAGTACGTCAAGTCTGTCGTGCACATATCACGTTGTGGTCAACAAAAAAAGCCGAGACTATGACCACAGAATATATAATAGTTAACAAGTTTACAGGAGTCACACTCCTTTGATCTTGGAAAAAGCTGCCTATTTCACAGACAGGCCTGCTATGACAAAGACAAAAAAGATGTTTTGGTCTTTATCACACTTTAGAAGTTTTGTATATATTGAGCCTGCTCTAACTTGGTATGATTATTTGCAAATCAATTTCTATACTTCATCCGAGATCTGACGCGACAAAGGTAAAAAAGATGTTTTTATCTTTATCACACTTTAGAACTTTTGTATATATTGAGCCTGCTCTAACTTGGTATGATTATTTTCAAATCCATTTCGATACTTCATCCGAGATCTGACGCGACTTCTGATGCGAGTTAATAATTTTTTTCCCATCTGAAAAAGTGCCAACCGCCGCTAAAGAAGTTTTCACTTCAAAAATCGACCACCGTACTCGTAATTTACTGACATTTCAACTAATACAATTTATATCATGCGGTGGTACGGAACCCTCGGTGCACGAGTCCGACTCGCACTTGGCCGGTTTTTCCCTTTCATTAGATCAAATCCACAATTATTTCGAGTCTCATGTCAAACCTGTAGCTTTATCGGTTACGGCTCGGCGTTGATGAATCAGTCAGTCAGTCAGTCAGTCAGTCAGTCAGTCAGTCGGTCAGGGCATGCTGTTTTATATATTTAGATCAGAAGATCAAAAGTATTTTCAGCTTACTACAACCGATGTAAATTTTCATCTTTCATGTTTAACTTTAAATTCCGAAGCGCGTACCGAATAAAACAGCGAAGCAATGCGACGTTGCCGTACCGTGCAATCACGAGCCGTGTACTATGTTAAGGTCAATTATGAACTTTATTTCAACTTCTTTAGGGTCGATATAAAGCGCTACATAATGTAATTTTTATATAAAAAGATACGCTATTGCCTGAAATGTTTAATTTTTAAAGTAATCAACGTAAGTACAGTTTTAGAGTATAATTAAACACTTTTCATTCAGTTACCTATTTTGGCCAAAGAGAAATCCCTCAATAATTATACCACTGTAAAGCTTTAACATATTGTGTTCACTTTTATGACTGTTTGATCAAGTACAACAAAATTTTGAAGTACAAAAAGTCACGAGATAGTTATGTATTTTGCCCGAGCAGACAAAAATAAATAAAGCTTTTAGTGGGACTTTTTTAATTTTAGGCTTAACCTAAGAACTTAGGTGCTTAATTAGTTTGTAAAATACTAAAAGTTTATCATTGAACGAGCCCAGAAAACATTTCGTTTAGTTGGCATTTTTGCCACAGTAACTATTTATATAATAGGGTTTTTTTAATCTGCCGCCTTGTCCCATTTGGTGATATGCTTAATTTTAAGTAATTATGTAATTACTTCCAAGACTTCATAAACCACAAAAAGAAAATCTTGGTTCCGATTTTTGTCTAGGCCAAAATCTAATTATCTTGGGGTATAAGTTTCTTGGGGAAAATTGATCCTTGTTGAAATTTTGCAAATTATTCCAAAAAACAGGTGCTGCTGGGGATTCTTTTTCTCGAACGCGCTTAGCAAAAATACAAAAAAACTTTTTTAAAATCTTGATATATCACCCTGTCTTTTTTCTTAATGGTTTTGATGGCCATTTATTTTAATTTTTCAATGTAGAATTAGGCATTTAACCCTATTAACCTTAACAATAAAACCTCGCTTTTCCTCCTACAACCTCCCCTTGCATTTTCCTTATAACCGCACGTAGTAACAAAAACTTTTTTATGCATATTCCACTAAGTCCGTAATAAAATTATTGGTAATCATCGATTGTCCTGTACAGTCTAGAGCAAGTTTAGTATGACACTTGGAGCGTGATTCTAGCACCTACTACAGTAATTCATTTAAAAACGGTAATACTTATCAAGAGCACATCACGTTTGACACATTAAACTTTGCAACGTTGTTATTTCTATCACAATTAGAGCTACAATAACCATAGATTTATTACTTCGCGCGTGGCGCTTTTAACCAGATTGCACTCTTCCATTGCACTATTCCTGTGTGTTCTTCTTAGTGATAGATATAAGCATCAGCAAAAAGTAAAACTAAACTATTGTTTTTACGTATAAATCAATTGTGGTTAAAGTGTAGTGCTTAAATATGTGTTATGTCATAAAATACCGACTTTGATGCTGATAACTTTAAGAGGCAATTCCTAGCCTGTAAGTACCTTATTTTATTTGTAGATATAGTTGTGTTTTAACCTATTATATTCTGTTAGTTATAGTATTATGATCAAATAAAGACCTTTGAAAACAAACAACAAACAACTCTTCCAAAAATTATGCGAGCAGAGTAGGACGTAAGATGAGAGGAAGCTGTCCCTTTCTAATAGATTTTGCATGACATTTTGTTTATGTTGCCATGACAACATCAACAAAATGTCATGCAAAATCTTTGTTAAAAATAATTTTACCAAAGAGTTTTTAATCCAGATAAATAAAAAGAAATTGATTTTCTGCATTTATCAATATTTAATGAAAACTGAGAGAAAAGTTTATACTGCACGTTGAAAATTATTCAAATAAGTATTTAAAAATACGTATAAATATAAATTTGTGAATATAAAAGTTAACATTTTGCACGGAAATTGTGCAAACTTCATTAGTATGGCAATAATTAGAAAGGGACGAAGTACATCGCCTATGATGTCTTGCTCTGCTCGTTTTGCCTCTGTACAAATTGTTAAGAGTACGCTATCATGGTAAATGTAAGATCATTGACAATAACGGCTTTAATTAGGTTAGGAACTTACCTATTTTAAAAGCTTGCGGCAATACTGGATAGAAACATAAACTTCTACTTATTTCAGGGTCTTATTAGTATACGAAGTACAAAATAACTCTAGCTGTGACCGTTAATGCGCAGAACTCAAAAAATGAGTCGCGGGCGTGAGCGCGGCAGGTGAGGGGAGGCGTGCGAATCGTTCATTGACTCTCCGCCTGTCACACATGCGCTGAAAATAACATTCACAGCCAAACTTATTTTGCACACGCTATAAAATTTTGAAAGTATATCTTAAAGAGTGCGAGTGAGCTAAGCTGTGAACTGGAAAATTCCAGAAAATCTTAGGAAAATGGCGCAATCCTATTGCTTGGAATTTTCCCAGCTCACAACTTAGCTTGGAAAAGCTGCTACACGACAACAAAGCTTGCAAGTACCAACCTTGACCTGCTTTTGACTGTACACGGTGGTAGGGCTTTTGTGCAAAGTGCGTCTGGGAAAGTACCAACCCCGTTGCCTTTTTCTGCCTAAAAACAGCAGTGTTTGCACTGCTATGTTTCAGTTTGAAGGGTAAAGGGCCGATCACACCTGACTGAATTCACAGACTAAGTCAGTTAGTCTCCTACGTAGGAAAAGAAGGTAGAAAGATGGAACTAAGTGAAATTACCGGCACATGAGACGTAGCATCTTAGTTCTCAGGGTGGGAACGCACTTTGCTGTCTTATTAGTGTCAAATTATATCACTAATTAGTGGGTGGTTGAGAAGCGCAAAATACCTGTGTACAAATTTCCGATCTCTAGCTATAGCGGTTACGGCTCTGCGTTGATGAATCAGCTATTATATGTATATATTTAGATAAGACAGTGGGTGCAATGGGCGGTGGTGACCACTTACCACCAGGTGACCCACCTGCTCGTTTGCCTATTTACGACATAAAAAAAAAACAACAAAGTCCAATGTACATTCCTTGCCTGCGTTTGACTGTACGGATATTCGCAGGAACTCATCCTTAGCAGTAAGACTTGTTTGTCTGTCGGTCCATTTGTCGTTAAAGTCACACAATGGGCAGTTGGACCTTACATGGCGAACATAAAGTCAATATATATTTGTTGTCTTAGTAAAGGACAAGGAAATGAATTTTGCGTTGTATACACAGCCTTATCATATTTTGTTCCACAAAAGAAAACGATGTTTTTTATTGTACCAAAATTAAACGATTTCGTCCCGTCCTTGTATCCCGTCTTTAATAAATTGAAAAGTCGCGTCCGCGACTCGATTTACTTTATTGCCAATGAGCTTACTTTTGACCCCGATCTAGCCCTGAGGATAGAGAGTCGACGATAGATCGATCTTGCCGAGAAGCCTATTCACTCACGATCTAGATACGGGTTATATGAACTCAAGAACACCGACGCAGGCAGAGAAAGTCGGTGGCATGTTTGCGTCCTGTCTTACATCTAGGCGTCTTTTCTGTCTTACCAGCAATTGAGGAATGTGAATGCTTGGAACACCTGGGCCCTGAGTCAAGTGGCATTCTATTATCGCAAACGCTATAGACATTAGCTGTCACGCAACATTTCGGTAGCTAATGTCAATCCCATATATTTTCATTCTATTCTAATAGCGTTTGCGATTGTAGAAAGTCACTTGACTCAGAGCCCTGTTGTGCAAATGCAATGCCATGGCTAACAAGACGTGTTTGAAGACTCTGGGTCAGGCTTAACCAGAATACTACAGGTATCTACATCGAGGCACATAGCGAACATTTTTAGGACAGCGGAAGACCACAGGGGCATTAAGGCAGGGAAAGCACAAAAGATCCTATAGGGCAAAGTGCTCTGAGGACCACTAACTGGGAACTCAGCCCTACTTACTATTATCTAATCTGTGGCCCTACGGGATAAAAAGGATACAATCTGTGGAGCTAGCAAAGAATAGTACCAACCCATCTCTACCTGTGGGTGTCGTAAGGGACTACTAAGACTTATCAGCCAGAACAAGGGCAGCAGCTTCTTTCTGGGTGTTGTACCACCTTACATTCCGCAGTCATTAACAACAGTGGTCACCATCCGCAACGCTAACAACCAGGTGACTAAGGTACTTCCCCTCCTAAGTACCACGCGTTTTTTTTTTGCTTTTTCTGTCCTTTCCTGCAGTGAAAGTTTCATGAGTTTTTTTTTTTTTGAAGATGACTTTGCTTTTAACCTTATTGGCTGTCACAGCTCACCGGGCAGGCATTCATGGGACGTTAAGGATTTTATTGACTTACTGTGGTGTCATTTTTCTCATTCGGTGCAGAAAACTGTATTTGGCTCATCTTGGACTCCTTCTCGTCGCCCAACGGCGACGGGGGCGAGGTCTCTCTGTAAACAAAAAAAAATACGTTCAATAAAATATATAAAAAAAAAACAAGCAGTCAAACACAAAAAATAAATAGGTCTGCGTAGGGTCACGTGTGAACTTAAAAACAGACTTGATGTTGCTCCACTGATAACTTAACTCGGGTCATTCTGAAAATCGTTGGAGAGATATTAAGCAAATCGGGGGATCTAGATTACGTGCCAATACATTAAGTCTTGATGATTAAGAGACGATGATAGAGAACGTCATTAAATGCATGGGATGACATAATATGTCAAATGTTATCTCATACATTTCATTTCATGACGTTCGCTTTCGTCAAATGGCACGTTGCCTAGACCTCCTGGGTCGCTATTACAGTAGCCGTAATTTCAGAACTATTTGTCCCTCACAGGGTAGGAATTCGTGTCACAGAGGAAGTGCTTCGTTTATGGCAGACACGTTACGGCTACCGTAATAGCCACCGTAAACCAAACAAACATCCCGGGATAATATTCTGTAAGGAAAACTCACATCAGATTTCGATTCGAAAAGTGAAGCGAGTTTTCATTTCGAAATACCATAGCTGCTCAATTGTTGGTGGCAAAATGACAGAACATCCATTCAAACGATTCGAAGTCCAAATGTGACACATGGCTATAAAATGATGGAAGAGGCCGTAACTAAGCTATAACAAAGTGTGCGTAGTAGTTTTCGTTCGTAGGAATATTTCGCAATGCCTTTTATTACAAGTTAAGAGGATGACTTGCCAGCTACTTTTATTAGGGTTCCGTACCCAAAGGGTGAAGAACAGGACCCTATTAATATAAGTCTGTCTGTCTCTCAGTGTGCTTTATCTATACCGTAATAGGTAGACAGTTTAAATTTTCACAGATTATATATGTCTGTTGCCGCTATAATAACAAATAATAAAAATATAGGGGGGCTTATATTAAGCGATTTTTGCTTGATTTTTGTTTTAACTTTAAAAACGGGAACACTGAAAAGCGTAAAAAATTGTATGTTTATAAAGCATAAGCAATAGAATATCAACAAATAAAAAACACTGGTCAAGTGCGTGTCAGACTCGCGCGCATTTAATACACTTCTGTGCTACTGTTCATTCCTGACTAAGAAGGTATTAGTAATACGGACCCCACGGTGCGCGAGTCTGACTTGCACTTGGCAGGTCTTTTTTTACTTTTATAAATGAACGGGTGTGTAACTTAATGAATATGTCTCGTACACTGTTCTAAATCTGTACGGCGGCATCAAGTACGTAGAAACAAAACCAGTATAAGCTGAACCAGCGCTACGCTACAAACGCACGAAACCAGAGACCCGCTCAAGGTCAAACTGTTTCCACCGACGTGCGGCCGTGTGTATACTTGAAAACGGCTTGACCTATTTGGTTGTTTCCTTTTTGTTGTATTCGTAAATCAGAGACAATATTTGTATTTTAAGAAAAATTTGAAACTGAAAAATAAAATTCAAAAAAAATACTGAAGGTGCTTTTTCGATGGGATTTTATTAGATAAGTATGCTAGTATATTTATATTTTTTTCTGGTTAAACACAGACTGGACATAGCCTATTAAAATAATAACTTGTGGTTATTTCTATGAATTTTGTTATTTCCTTGTTTATCTATCCGATAAATACCTACCAGAATAAGGTCGTTTTGTCACCTAACTACAGCCCAAATAAATTTGAACTCTCTTTCTTCTTTGCTACAGCCTAATAAAATAATACCTGGCGGACTATTCTCGCACGATCGATATCAATATCATGTAGAGATTTTAACATAAATTATGTCAAAGTGCTTTTGCCGCCAATACAAAGTCTAATTCTAACATCACTTTAAGGTCAAGACCTAGTTCATTTATTATTAAAAAAATATTACAAATCTTTTTTACAGATTTTGTCGTTATGATCCATTTTATTCGTTAATAGGCAATTTTCTATGACGACGTTTGTCAACTAAATTTTAAATGTCGATAGGTGGCATGCTCACCGCTGTTGGTAATTTCTTATTTATGGCTTTGTAAAATAAATGAAATCTTTTTAGAGGAAAATATACTATATTACAGACATTTGACAATAGCAATCAAACTGACTTGATAATTTTCTGAGGATGACCGTTTCGTATTAGTGTTTTCATAATTATCATTTTTTTATTTTCCCAACGATGATTTCGTAGAGGAAAAAATATAGTCACCACGCTTTTTAGCGTTGCAACTGGCACCATGGAACGCGGTTGTTGATGAGCGCAGGTAAGATGGAAGATAATCTTCCAATTACACTCACAGGCCAAAAGAAAATGGTCAACATAATTTTATAAATTCTACCTACGTCACTTCAGTTATAAATAGAAAAGTTCAATGCATTATCTATAAGGCTAAAGAACTCAAAAAAATAAAAATACCAAAGCATAACGCCTAGACTCGCTTCATTTTTTATTCATCAGGCAAAGGCATTGATTATTCTGCCCGCGAAGGCGAGGAAGACGTTTTGACACTAGCCTCACGGTCAGTGTGGCGAAATTGTCACGATTACGATAAATTACGCGTAGCAGCAATTAGAACTATATCTGTCTCTGTTTAACATATCAGTGACCTTCGTAAGTGTAGCGCGATCGATTGCCATTTGTTACGTTGCGACTAGCATAGCGAGACGATCGGATCGTGGACCGTATTCCACTTTAGTTTGGTATGTTATAATACAAGTTATATTTATATTACTGACCTATGTTTTTATATCTATTTTATTGAGACTTTTGTTAGGTTCCTCAAAGTCTTGCACATAAAATTTTCCTAGAATTTGAACATCACACATTGACTAACAAATAAAAAAATATGAAGGCCCTGATAAATTCTTAGAACGTAAATCATAAAATGAAAAAAATTACAATCAAACACTATTTCATACTCGTACTAAACAGATACGTATACATAATAAGTATAACGTTTTAAAAGAAAATAAATCTATGATTAAATTTTTTCGAGTAATATTTTATCACCAAATGTCATAATAATTAATAAAAAAATATAAAAAATTCCATGAAAAAATGTAAACAATATGTCGGCGCCGTTTTACAATTTGGCGACCGTTTACAGTTTGTCCACCGTTTGTAAACGGCAAAAAGATTTGCCTGCGACGACAGTACGTCCTCATTTTATTATCACCCCGGAAATAATAGTAATAATAGAGGTAGTTCTGCCCATAAAACAGAAAAAAAATCCTGAGGAACATAGGTCGAAATACGACAAAAAATTCTGTTTCTAACTCACGAAAACTGTATCAGCTAACAGCACATTTTGTATGAAAGGTCGAATATTTCATATTTCGTCCTTTGGCCTGTGAGTATACAAAGATTGTAATATCATTGTGAGTATAGTACTAAGTTAGTAGGGGGGTGCTATGGGCAGTGGAGACCACTTACCACCAGGTGGCCCATCTGCTCGTTTGCTCAATTGTAACATAAAAGTGGGATACACCCATTTTTGGACGGGTTGCACTCCGGGAGTGCCGGCAGAAGTGAAAACTTAAACATCAACGTTGTGCATTTTTGAATATTTTGGAATGCTTAGGGAATGATTTCGCACGAATTGTTTTATTTATCAGTATAAAAGTACATACAATATTCATTTATTGCGCTATCGTAGACAAACATGACAATTTATATTACAAATAGACAATCTTCGTCAAATCTGACGCGCCGCTGAAGTTTTCACTTCAAAACTTAAACATCTGATGCGAGATCTGACGCGACATCTGACGCGACTTTAACATTTTTTACCCATCTAAGAAAGTGCCAAGCGCCGCTAAAGAAGTTTTCACTTCAAAATAGGTTCCTTAAGAAAAGTTGTACAATCTCATGGGTGTACCAAAAATAACGCTGTAGCGAATGTATAAAACCTAAATATTATGCAATAAAAATGTTCGATAACCTAAAAACGCGCCTTATTAGAATGAGACCAAAGTATAAATTTGAATTTAGTTCGATTTTAACAAATTATTGAACCGCGTCGACCAACCGGTTTTCTCTACAAGATTGAGAACGAGCCACTTCGATTTAATTCAGGGTTTGAAACACAGAACTATATATAAGCTAACGCGTTTGAAACATTTGAACCTATCTGGTCTATCATTACATTACACTACATTATCAGAATATAACAATAGGAATATTTATTGCAAAAAATAGATCAAAAAGTAGAACCCGACTACTGGCAAATCTTGCTCTAAAAAGAATGAAACAAGAAAATTTTGTCATCTGAAATTGTTATGTATAAACTATGGTATTTAATAAATATTCATGGTGGTGCCTTTCATCGTATTTTTAGGGTAGGTAGCATAATATGACCACCGCTATTATCTGAACTTCACTATGAATATTTATTAAATACCTTAGTTTATACCTCACTTTAGCATGTAATTTTATATTCACATTATAATGACATTTAATATCTGTATGTTATAGTGAAATAAATGAATCTGAATGAATCTGAATCTACATAACAATTTTAAATGACAATATTTTCTTGTTTCATACTTTTTAGAGCAAGATTTGCCAGTAGTCGGGTTCAAGTTTTTGAACTATATTGAACTATATTTTATTTGTTTTGAGGTTATAAACACGTAATAAGGCTAACAATATTTACATATTTGAAATGTGCTCATGAAGCCCATTCATTTGATATCCAACTCGGTATCATTAATTTTTTTTTTCATTCATCACTTAATCTCCTCTAGAGGGCGCCACATACAATTTAATGTGACATCCAGGATATAAATCCTATACCCAGTGGATGATCAAGGCGCTTCTAACGACGCCACATTTGTCAAATTACAATAAGTAGTTTAGAAGTTATGAGGGAACAGATGAACATACATACATATATACATACCGGTCAAAATCATAACCCTCCTTTTTGCCGTAGTCGGGTAAAAATCAAAATTAATACGGGAAAGAAGGCATTGCAACAGTCACAGAGGGCCAATTTTTTTATTGTCAATGGGCTTACTCTTGACCTCGATTTAGACTTGAGGACAGAGATGAGGTCGAGAATGGGACTAGCTTGCCCAGAAAAAGCCTAAAAAAAACCCTCTGAACTGGTTTTGAATACTTTTCTCATCTATTTATCTAGGTATTTAATCTGAGAAATTGATAAGGTAACAATTTTATTGATTAAATTAAACAGTAATTTATAAAAAGAATTACACAGGCTGAAAAAAAAGTACAATGATTTGCATCATGAACGCAGATTGTTAAAAAAATACCTTTTATTAAAAAATATTGGTTAACTAATGAATAGAAGTAGATGAGCATTATTTTTGTGATAATATCCAGCCCATTTAAAAGAATTACTGTAATGTTCAATTTCAAAGCCTTTATTGCCAAAAACAGTATAAAGAATGGTTAATAATTCATAATAATTCTTACTAACTAAGTTGCACCTTTCTCCTGATCGGCGTGTACTGTAATATAATTAAAATCAAATCCGAATTTATTTAGTTTTTACTAGCTGTTGCCCGCGACTCCGTCCGCGTGGGGTTCAGAAAAAGTAGCTAATGACTTTTCCTATGGTTCAAACAATTTTCGTACCTAAGACAGACAGACAGACAGTGCAGTTCTCGCCTTTATATTATTAGGTATACAGAGTACCGATAGTACGAATTTTGGTAAATTAAACACCTCTTATTTACGTGTGGACTGTTAGGTCGCCCACTGTCCTCGTAAGTGTAAAATTATAGTCAATTTCAACGCGGACGAACTATGATACGGGTTTCGTTATTTCTTATACAAAACAAAGCCTAACTAAATCTGAGGCTCAGTCACTGTAGCTTCTGTGGCAACTAAAAAAAGAGCGGTACAAAGTTCAACGTGTCTAGCTTCACATGCTAGACACGTTGAACACGTTGAACTCTACATGTACCTACATACTGTTGGACTTCACTTCTGTAAAATCTTCGTAACTTATTTCTCCCCTTAAAAGACAATTCCTAAAAATACAATGATTCACATCTCTCTTTATTTTTTGAAGTATTTGGTTTATAAGTAACCTACTTCCTAAGTTTGCACGAAAGCAACCCAAATACGTTATTGAAAACCCTGTTTAAGTCGTTCAAGTAGTTTGTGAAGTATTGGTGCGGCCGCTTAAAATTTCGCGAACCTTCTGTCTGAATGAACCGTTTGCAATGAAATAAAGCTTATATGTTGCACCGACGCGTCATTGAAAACCTCGTTTGAACCAGTTCAGTAGGTGAGTTCTTGGTTCTGCAGCTTGAAACTTTGCATATCTTCTGCCAGAGTGACCTTTCGCAATGAAGCTAAGCTTATTTATTGCACAGGAGTAAGCCAAACGCGTTATTGAAAGCCACGTTTGAATATGCTCAGTTTGTGAGTAATTCGCACCTTCGCTTGAAACTTTGCGTAACTTCTATCTGAGTGAACCGTTTTCAACTAACCTAAGCTTATATGTTGCACGGAAGTACCTAATCCAAGCACGTCATGGAAATGCCAGTTGGAATCGGTACAGTAGTTTGTGAGCTGAACCGTTTCCAATGAAAGTAAGCTAATACATTGCAAAGAATTAAGCGAAGCAAGTTATTGAAAACCCCGTTTTAATTCGTTTAGTAGTTTGTGAGTTATTGGGGCCGCCGCTTGAAACTTAGTGAATTTTATGTCTGAGTGAACCGTTTGCAATGAAATTAAGCATACATGTTGCACGGAGTAAGCCAAATACGTTACTGAAAACCTTGTTTTAATCCATTTAGTAGTTTGTGAGTTATTGGGGCCGCCGCTTGAAACTTAGTGTCTGAGTGAACCGTTTGCAATGAAACTAAGCATACATGTTGCACGGTGTAAGCCAAATACGTTACTGAAAACCTCGTTTTAATCGGTTCTGTTGTTTGTGAGATATTGGCGCCTCCGCTGTAAATTTCGCGCACCTGTCTGAGTGAGCCGTTTTCAATGAAAGTTAGCTAATATGTTGCGAAGAAGTAAGCTTGACAGTTTGTTGAAAACCCCGTTTGAATCCGTTCAATAGTTTGTGAGTTATTTGCGCCGCCGCATGAAACTTCGCATGAAACTTAGCGTACCTTCTGTCTGAATGAACCGTTTGCAATGAAATTAAACTTTTATGTTGCACAAAAGTAAGCCAAACTCGTTATTGAAAACTCAGATTGGATCGGTTTGTGAGTTATTGTCGTACAGGCAATTTGATACTTTCCATTAGTGTAGCTTCTGATTGAGTGAACCGCTAAATGTTGCTCAGAGCTAAGCCTAATCTATCTGCGAAAACCGCGAGAAAATCCGTTCAGTAGTTTCGGAGTTTATCGAAAACATACAGACAGACAGACAAAAAGTTCAGAAAACATATTTTTGAGTTCTATTAGTCGTTTCTTATCGCCCACACTATTTTTTTTATAAATTCATTAAAAGTACAGACACGCGGTTTCTACTCTTTTATTATATGTATAGATAAAATACAGCGTTTTTTTTTTTTATGTTACAATTGAGTAAACGAGATGGAAAATCACCCCTAGAAGGATCATTGTACTTTTTTACACGCCGTTTACGAGTATCGATATATGTACGGTCAACCGCACGTCAGTGGAAACATTTACAACTCTATTACCATGACATTAAGTCCAAAGTGTTTCAACTGACGTGCTGTTGGGCGTACCTCAGAATTAACGTTGAGATTGGACACCTTGGACATAAAAAGGGGGCCACTAAGTCTTGAAAAAACACTTGTGATAAAAATAAAGAATAGTTATTTGTTATGCAAGGCAGCAAAAGGTTTATTTGGCGCGAGTGCCTCGTATTGAAACCTGAGCAAGCGAAGGATTCTAGGATTGAACCACGAGCGAAGCGAGTGGTTCAAAAGAAGAATCCTGAGCGTGGCGAAGGTTTAAAGGCACGAGACGCAAAATAACTTTGCTGCCGAGCGAAACACAAAATTTTTCACCTCATTAAAGCGAGGAAATGTTAACATAATGCAAGAATTGCAATTCAAATAAAAGAAATAATTACTCAATCGTTTTAACGTAAGGGCATAATACCTACATAATGGTACTGACGGCAGCAAGCAAGTGGAAACATAACCAGTATAACCTGAACCAGCGCTTCGCTACAAACCTCCGTACCCAGAGACCAGCTCAAGGTCAAAGAGTTTTCACGGACGAGTGGCCATGTATAGATAAAGAATACTAGACATTAAAAAGGAAATCACTATAATTAAATTATTATTATTTCTGGGACTGCTGTGCTTATGTTCGTGACTCTACCTATAAACAACTTGATAAATTTGCGGAATAAGGTTCATTTTCATTGGATTTCAATATGGAGACAGGCAAATCTATTTTGTATTGCGTTGATTTGAAGTCAAAGGGCGAGTCCATTAATCTGGGCAAGAGAACAAAAAAAGGCGATCGAATTTTAAATTTACTTTTCATTATCAGCCAGTACCTTACCCACCAGGCATTCACTATTCATAATACTATTTGTTTCTTTCCTTTAGCTGCATCCCTCTTTCTCATCTTGAAAACGATAGTGCGTGCCTGGTTTTACAAGCGGCCAGTACTGCAGCATACTATAAAATAATAAGTACATCGCGTTCGAATTTCAAAAACCTTTTGCCCGCTAGGGGCCAAAAATCGCTTTTGGCCGCAGAATTTAACCGACAAAACAAATGTTTCCGAGCTTTGGAGGTGAAAAATACATTTTACCTCGGTAAAATATCCTAGTCCCACGGGAAAATGTTTAATTTAGGAACAAATCGATTTAAAAGAATCTCTCACTATTTGAAAACTGTATTGACGTTGAGAGTAACATTTAAGCTTCTTTTTGCCGTGGGAAAACTAATTAAGACAAACAAAGTCTGGGCAGGTAGTAAATAATAAAAAAAACTGACCTGACCGGCTCGATTCGAGCCATCGGATGAAAGAAGAAAACAATTAGTAAATTTAGCCAAAAACTCGAAGCGAAAGCCAACGTGGCAAAGTCTGGCACACGATCAAGACGTCTGGCACACGACTGAGACGTCTGGCACACGACTGCTACGATTGATACACGAGCGAGACGTCTGCAACACTATTGAGTCGTATGGAACACGATCAAGACGTCTGCCACATAACCGAGACGTCTGCCACACGATCGAGACGTCTGCCACACGATCGAGACGTCAGCAACACGACCCAGACTTTCGAAAGTGTTGTATTGTTGACAGAAGCGCTTTGCCAACCCTAAAAGCAATTTTTTTTATTGTAATAAGTAATGAAATAATGGAACACAAACGTCTGACTCTTTGACACACTTTGAAGCGACTAACGACATTAACACATTTATAATTTATTTGTATCGATCTTTGAATTCAGGACATGATTAATGAATTAAAGTTGAAAGGAATAAGACATATATATGTATGTAGTGAATGTTGGAGAGTTATTTATTGAAAACTGATGTTGTAAACTTTCAAGAATTTTTAGCAGGGACCACAGAGTCTAAACTTTTTCTAACGATATGAAGATTAACACTTACGAATAGCTTGATTATTAAAAAAGAATAAGATTACATCCTGTTGAATTTTGTGAGTGAGAGAGAGTGACGAATTCTGCTTTAATAGGTAGCTTCCTAACAACAATCAACTGCGTTCCTATCAGTACGTTATAAAACTGAACAACTTTCCCAAAGGCCCACAGGTCTAACAATAAAACAAAGAAAAAATTAACTCGTTTAGAAACTGCATCAACTCATAGCGCATTTTGTATGTAAGGTCTAATTTTTAAAATTTTATTTGGTCCTGTATTAAGTTGTTCAGTTTCAAAGTCCGAGTAACACACCCAAGGGAACGCAGTTGATTAGGAATCACCCTATATTCTTTAAGGTAAGGTGTCCAGTTTCCAACCATTACAATATTTTTATGTGTTTTACTTTAAAATTCAAAAGGAAATTTTATTATGTTATAATCAACGAAGGTTATAATGGGACATTATTGATCACCGAGCCGTTGCGGAACAGTAGTTGTGAGATCGCAAATGGAGCGATGAAAATACCGATTGTTCGCTTTCACTGTTACATTACTCTCGAGACAAATAGTAAAAGTAATTTAACATAACTATGGATGCGTCCTAAAAAAAAAGAAAAAAAAAAGAAAAATACGTTTATTCATGGTGATCAAATACAATCTTAAACAACTGCCAAACTGCACAGCAGTTTGTTGGCAGTGCATACTCCCTTGGGCTACTAATTTTAGTTACCTTTTGCTTTGTGACCTAATGGTTCAATCTAACGAAACATAAAAGTTTTTTTTTATTTAAAAAGAAAAACAATCAGAAACAAGTAACTATTGTTCGTGTGCTACCGACAAAGAATAGTAACAACCCATCTCTACCAGTAGGTGTCGTAAGAGGCGACAAAGGGCTTATTAACCGGAGAATACGGTAGCAGTATCTTTCTGTGTATCGTACGATCTTACATACTGCGGTCACCAACAACAGCGGTCACCAGCCGCAACGCTAATCACACCTAGCTGAATTCAAAGACAAGTTCGGCATACATTGCTCGTTGAAGTAAGGATATTGCAATTAACATAACCAAGCCTCCCAGCAATGTATGCCGAATAAGTCTTTGAATTCAGCTAGGTGTGATCACTCATTTACAAGCGTGGTGACTATGGTAAATCCCCTCAAAAGTACCACGCGTTTTTGCTGGAGTTCAAAGGGAGCTCATTGTCTTGCAGAGGAAGTGGATGTTATGATAATGGATGCAGCTTCAGCATTTTCACCCTAAACACGTGGAGAAGAAAATTATCATAAATAGCAGTTGTGTCAGGCAGGGTGGTCTTACTTCGTCATATGAATGTGGTAGGGCTTTTGTGCAAAGTCTGGGGAAGTACCACCCCTTACCTATTTCTACCGTAAAATAGCAGGGTTTGCACTGCTGTGAAATTACCGGCACACGAGACACACCATCTTAGTTCTCAGGGTGGGTAACGTGCTTTGCTGTCTAATATGCCACTAATAAGACAGCGGGCTTTATGGGCGGTGGTGACCACTTTCCATAAGGTGGGCCCACCTGCTCGTTTGCTCGTTTGCTCACATTCTAAAATCAGTAGATTAACATTAACCAATTTTGTGACAATGTTAAATAATATACAAAATAAAACAAAATGTAAGTTTATTCTGTGCAACTTTCCATATTGCTCAAATGTCACTCAGCAACACAACAAATGTATACACAGAATGAATTTATATTTACAGAATTTGACATCTCGTCATAGTGACATTTTATATCTTGACATAAATAATTTTATTCATTATTTTACTTTAACGCAGGAGACTATGTATCTGCCCCTTAAGTTTAAGAAAGACCTCGCTACATTGATAGCATATAATATACATAATTCTGTTATAGGAAGTAATGTACAAAATATTTCTGTAGTTAGTAACATTACTAACTCAAATTCTTTAAACTAGTTGATACGACAAAAGAAGGTTTTTCTGATCGAATTTTTACTGAGGTAAATAAAAAAAAATCTTCTGGCAAAAAACTTCCTATAGCAAAGACAAAGGAAAAATGAATGAATGAATGAAATGAATTCAGTAAAATTTTCACTATTAGGAAAAAGCAAATCATTGTAAAATTCAAGTTCAGTGACTGGGCTACCGCTGGTATTCGCAAAAGTAGAGACAGACTTTTTGAATTATATGAGATAAGAAATTATTCAAATGACGACAGTTTCATTGAATATGTAAAAAATTATTCAAAATTGTTTAAATTAGTTTGTTTAAAAGCAAAATCATTTTTCCTACGGAAAAAAATACAGTCTGCTGATAACAAAATTAAGGCTGTATGGAATGTTATAAACAGTGAAACTGGTAAAGTGAAACCGCGTGACAATCAAATCACACTTCATACAAATCGCGGAACCATTAGTTCAAACGTAGAAGTGGCTCAAGAATTCGAAACCTTTTTTACTAATATTCCTTTGAAAACAACAGAGTCACTCAATTCATCATCTTCACTTGCTAGCGGTTTACTTCAAAAGAATGTGGACGCCTGCGAAACTGAATTTGGGTTCAATCATGTCACCCCTAACGAAATTGTTAAAGCCTTTAAAAGTATTAAAATGAAAACTACTGAGGACCTATGGGGAATGTCAGTAAAAGTCTGCAGTGCGATCATTGATACTATATCTCCATATTTAGCTGTTATATTCAATGATTGTGTCGATCATGGTACTTTTCCTGACTTAATGAAAAAAAGTAAAGTAGTTCCATTATTCAAAGCTGGTGACAAAAAGGATCCCAGTAATTTTAGACCAATATCAGTCTTACCTGTACTTAGTAAAATTTTTGAGAAGGTCATACTCAATCAAATGCTTTCGCACTTTAATAGAAATAACTTACTACATGACCATCAATTTGGTTTTACGAAAGGGCGCAGTACAACGGATGCCGGAACTGCACTTTTAAAATACATTTTTGGCGCGTGGGAAAAATCTGAAGATGCTATTGGTATCTTCTGTGATCTATCCAAAGCATTTGATTGCGTAGATCATAGCACATTGTTGTTAAAACTTGAACATTACGGTGTTAAGAATAATTCACTTAAACTACTTAAGTCATATTTGGAAAACAGGATTCAAAAGGTACAAGTAAACAAAACGAAATCACTGGGATCTGTTGTCAAAATTGGCGTACCTCAAGGGTCCATATTGGGGCCATTTTTATTCCTTATTTATATTAATGACCTCCCTACTGTAGTGAAGAATCTGTCAAAGATTGTGTTATTTGCTGATGATACTTCATTAATATTCAATGTAAGTAGAAAATCACAAAATTATAACGAAGCCAATGATGCACTTGGACAGATTCATGCATGGTTTACTGTTAACAATTTAGTCCTAAACGCCAAAAAAACTAAATGTATTAAATTTGCACTACCAAATGTAAGGTCTACTTCACATAACATAGTATTGAATAATGAACCATTAGATTTTGTAAATAGTACAGTTTTCTTAGGGTTAATACTAGACTCTAAACTTCAATGGGGCCCTCATATAACGGCTCTTTCTGGTCGATTGAGCTCGGCTGCATATGCTGTCAGAAAAATCAGACAACTTACTGATGTAGCTACCGCAAGGCTGGTTTACTTTAGCTACTTCCATAGCATTATGTCTTATGGCTTACTGCTTTGGGGCCGAGCAGCTGATATACATTCAATATTCGTTTTACAAAAGAGAGCTATAAGAGCAATTTATTGCCTGAAGACTCGTGATTCCCTGAGAGAACTGTTCAAGGAAATCAACATTATGACAGTGCCATGCCAGTATATCTATGAAAATATTATGTATGCTAGAAAGAACATTCATCAATTACCTAAAATTTGTGACAGGCATAATTTTAATACTAGAAATAAGCACAAAATTGATCAACCATATACTAGATTAACTAAAGTCAATACATCTTTCGTTGGTCTGTGTGTACGATACTACAACAAAATACCTGACAATATAGTGCAATTACCTGAGAGAAAGTTTAAAGAATGTGTAAAGCAAACGTTATATAAAAAAGCTTACTATAGATTAGATGACTATATGAATGACAAAGAGGTATGGTGCTCTGATATTCCAGCGAAACACAAGAAACACATTGTGAAAAGCCGACTCTTAAAGTAGGCCGTGCTGCAGTGGTTTCTTGCCGTTTCTTTTACGCTGCCACAGCACGATCCGAAACGGCGTAGACTCGCTCTATTTGAATTGTATTCTGCATGACATTCAATAAGTATTCTGTAAAGAATCTACATTGAATAAAATAATCTGAATCTGAATCTGAATCTTGTCACATAAAAAAAATATGATTGTATCACTTGCTTTGTGCCTAGAAAAACGCTACCCAAATTAAAACTATTCTTAAATGGCACTTTGTTCAACAGTACGGGAACGATGTGCCTCCGGCCCATAAAATGTAATCCATGTGAGATTTTATCGTTAAAATAATTTAAATATTGTTTCTTTGTATGTAATTTTTCAAACTGCGCGCGCAGGTTTTAAACTCCTCCAGCGCACATAATCTTTCATTATTAATAAGATTAAGCGCTTGGTGCATGTAATTTTTCATAAATTTTTAATTTGAAATAAACAGTTTTAATTTTTTTTTTTTTTTACGAGCAACTTTTTTGGTTTAAGGCACTCTTGACCTGGTCTTTGTCCAGAACATCCTGAATTTGGTCTCGGTACGAAATGATCCACCATCCGCCTGTATAAGGATCTATTTCATTAGTCATTCTTTCATTTGATGATAGGGATATACCAACCCTGAAGGATGTCAATCTGCCCATGAAACTGAACAACTTTCCCTAAAGAACCTCGAACGAACGTAAGGTTTGACCTCCCATAGAAACTGAATCAGCTGATAGTGCCTTTTGTATGGGAGGTAAAATTTTTTTTTTCGTATTTTGACCTATGTATCCTTAGGGAAAGTTGTTCAGTTTCATGGGCAGAATCACATCCTTCAGGGTTGGTTGGTATACCTTTTCTGTTACATGACAAAAATAATCTAAGGCAAGCTACGAATAAGGCAAGTCATCAAATCGGGAAATTTTAGTCGAGTTTTAGTCTCTACCTTTTGCACGCCACAACGGTTGATTATTAATAAAATAATCTTTTTTGAAGTAAGCTTTGTCTGAAACTTTGTTTTCTCGAAAGTAATTGAGCAATTGAGCAAGACTACCATGAGATAAACATTCTGGACAAAATGAAGTAGAAGAAAACTGCTGGTAATTGTTGTTGCGTGTGCGCCTTCCGTCATCCCACTTTATACTTCCGTATTGTATTCCGCCATTATCTAAGAGTACGCAGAGATGGTATCTCGAACAAAATCTTTTCTTCATATCCTATACTATTAAACGAGCAATAATTGTATATTTGTAATCGGTTTCTCGAAAACGGTTATAACGATTTCGATGAAATTTACCATATCGATCTAGCTAGGTCTCATGTCTGGAAAAAATCATTTTCCACGTGCTCTTAAGCATTTTTTGATAGCGCCATCTGTTGGCGGGTAGCATAGCTTGCTAAACCGATGATATTTTATTATAAAGCGAAGCTCGATTGATTAGGTACTTTATTTCAAATGGTGCAACTACGTGCAATATGGTCATTTGGAGAGATTTTTGAACAACAGCCTCAAAAGTACACAAAATTTAAGTTAGGTTCATGGATCAAGGAGTTAAAATCGCCTAGAATTCTAATAACCAACAACGCGTGGCGGTGAGGGGAAGGGAGGGTAAGAGCTTGACGTGCTTTTGACTGTACCTTCCTTCATGACGTATCCGGGAGTAAAACTCACGGCCCTAACAAGGATACAGCCAACCAGGGACTTTTTTCTCTCTGGTGTGAGGGAAACGGAAGATATTCAGCGCTCTGTTTCCTATTCTTTCTACGATTGCACGTCAAAACGGATATGATATTATGTATTTTGCATTTACATATTTTTTGAGAGATCTTTCGGAGCGTCACATCGAGACCTCTGGCGACCGCAGGGCTGGCAGCTTCCTGGCCCAGCGTTTGAGCCTCGCTGTACAAAGAGGCAATGCTGCCAGTCTGCTTGGCACTATCTCTTGCGGAGGCGCTCTCGAAGAAATATAAAATTTATAAATGTAGGTCTTGACTTAAATTATATTTTAATATATGAAAGGTTTTGTATTTGTAACGCAATAAAATACTTTTACATCTCTTATATTCGGTAAGTAAGTCCTTATTACCACCAAATGGGGCTTGTAGGTGACCAATTAGCGCTCTAGAAGTGTTTTTTTTTATTACTTACCGCCCTAGGGCTTACCGACCTACAATTTGGTGGTAATAAGGACCTACTTACCTCACAATCGAGATGTAAAGCAGAGTAGTTAGCTCGGGTGTAAGCATCAATTGCACTTTCGAACTATAGGCGCCCTCGCTGCGCTCGTGCGCCTGAATATCTCGGGCTGCAATTGATGCCTTACAGCCCTCGGCTACTAATCTACTATTATATATAATCTATTAGTGATGTAGATTTACCTCTTAGAAGGATCATCGTATTTTTTACACCCTGTATAAGCACAAGGAATAACAAGGATATGTATCTAGATCATATCACATTACAAAACACAAGGTACCAGTTACAATGTTACATAACATTACAAATACAGTTTTATTCATATTTCATTGCCTGACGTGAGGTCTCATTTTGAACCGCATTGTTCTAGAAAGAACCGGTTTTGAGTTGTTTTTGCTCTAATGTAATTGGTCAACTCAAATACGGAATTTAATACACAGCGACTGTAAAATCGTCCTTGTGGTGCCGGCAAAGAATAGTCCGTCAGATCTGACGCGCCGCTAAAGAAGTTTTCACTTCAAAACTTAAACATCTGACGCGACATCTGACGTGAGTTTAACATTTTTTACCCGTGTTTTTTACCCATCTAAAAAAGTGCCAAGCGCCGCTAAAGAAGTTTTCACTTCAAAAACATGTATTAAAACCCTAAACCTAAAAAAATTTATGAGTGTAGATGAAAGCAGTCGAAGCGAGGGAAGTACTCGTAAGTTCAGTGTAAGTAGTGGTAAGTCTGTGGTATCTGCCAGTCCCTCTCCACTTAACCTATACCGGACCGATTTGATCAAAATTACCAATAGTCTCGTCGTCAGTAGAAGAGCCCCAAGCGATCTAGATATACCATAAGAGCTATCCTATATTTTGGAGAAAAAATTCATATCAAACTGGAAGGTACAATTTTAATTTCTGGACGTTTCAATTTCAATATTTTTTTTTGTTTGATCTATTACACTATATGTTAAGGGACGTTAATGAAACAAAATCATTGAAGAACTGATCTGATAGCATTTTTATCATAGGTCTAATGCACTTTGAGATTTACGTAAATTTGTTTTTAGATTTAATTGTGTTTCTTTTACAAATATAGGAGGATTATATACTTAAAAAAGATAAAAATAAAGGTAATTAAATGTTAAGTGAATAATATTTATAGCATTTTTGCCCTTCTTTTGTGGAATTTATAATACCTTTATTATTATTTTTTTTAAATCATGCGGTCGTAAATATGGGTGGATTACTATAATGAATTATTTTATAGACCAGCTAATCTAATTTTTGACGAAAAAAAAATGCTGATATGAATTTTTGTACAGTGAAATCGTTTGGCTCTTAGGCTAATAGGTAATTTGCTGATACTCGAAAGAGTAAATTTATGGACAGGGGCTAGAGTACTACTTCTTATCCTAACATAACCTAAAAATGACATTGCAAATCTTTTGATTACCGGGTTTAGGCAAGGCAACACTGATTATTTTGATACATATTAATTAGTAATTATGTGTATGTACATACTTGGAACATGAAGGGGTAAAAAATAACAAGTTTTTTGTTGACTGTACAAAACGTGCCAGGTTACGCCCAGGCAACCCTGTTTTTTTTTAGACTGACCGTTTCATTGTGCAGCTGCCTAGATAGGTCGCTGTTTGGTACCCGATGAGGTAGGGTTGCCAACTGCGCGCTCTCCGCCTATAAAATTCGTTTTACCCGTATTTTTAAGTTTTTTACAGAAACCTACAGAGTCATCTGTTAGAGGGTAGCTTAGCTTGCTCACCCGATGATATTTTAATGTCGACGCGGCTATTATAGAGCGAAGCTCGGTCGACCAGGTACTTCTATTCTAATTACAGAATTAAATAAAGTTTTTTTTTAGTCTCATTATGGTTATATGTTATTCTTTTTGTTTCAGTATTTCATGAAAAAAAATCTAAGTCCAGTGACTCAATCTAGTCATGAAAACAAACTTCAAAAACGACGTCTAAAACGACTAAAAATTTACTTCGTAGTTACTCGTTTGTAATATAGCGATTATCAGTCTAATACGTAATGGTCTTCGGTACAGTCAAAGACAGGCCAAGCTTGACACTCGTAGAGCGACTCTAGCCCGTACGTGTATTGAAATAGGAACTGTACAAAGTGCAATGTGTCAAGCTTGATGTGCTCTTGACTGTACGTAGGATGTTGGGTCTAACGCAACATGACGGTTGTACCACGTGACCGGACGTTTCGAAGGAAAACCTGCCCCGTCCGGCATCGGCCTCTAGTCTGGTTCGGATGCTTTAAACATATTTAGTAAATATAATTTACTGTATCTACTCGTTGCTCAGTTGTTTTATAAAAAAAAAAACCGGCCAAGTGCGAGTCGGACTCGCGCACTGAGGGTTCCGTACCACCACATAAACATAATTGTACTAGTTAAAATTTCAGTAAGTTAATGTGCTAGATTTTTTGAGTCCGACACGCTCTTGACCAAATTTTATTATTTGTTGTTATTTTATAGCTTATGCACTATAAACATACCAATTTTCAAGTTTGTAAGTGTTCCCGTTTTTAAAATAGAACTAAAACAAAAATCGCCTCAGCGACCATCCAACTTGACCCCTCTCTTATATGAATGTTCTTGAAACGGGAGCTCACCACAATTGGTTACCATTATTTTTTTTTATTTTTTTTACTATGTATGGGCTTACTCTTGACCTCGATCTAGCCTGATCTAGTTGTGAGAAAAGTTGTAATATTTAATGATTTCAGACTTTTTCCCATTATTTGTACTGTGTGACCTAGCTTCTTGATGTCCCTCAACACAGAATCCTCAGAGAAAAAAACTGCATAAAAACTTATTTTGACGATGCCAAAAAATAGTCATGAAATAGTCATAAATAGTCACCATAAGGAAAAAAATAGTCGCGTTACAATTCTAGAGTTATAGCTATGGTTTGCTGAGGATTATGGGCATAGGCTATATACAGAATCCTCAGTTCTGATGCAAGCAAACCGTGGGGACGATCGACTTGGTCTTTATTTTAAAAAATAGTCATGAAATAGTCGTCTTGACTTCCAAATTCTCAAAAATAGTCGTTCAAGGATTTCAGAGTTACAGGGGTAGCATGCTGAGGATTCTCACAACTAATAATGAACGACTATTTTTGAGAATTTGGAAGTCAAGACGACTATTTCATGACTATTTTTTAAAATAAAAACCAAGTCGATAGTCCCCACGGTTTGCTTGCATCAGAACTGAGGATTCTGTATATAGCCTATGCCCATAATCCTCGGCAAACCATAGCTATAACTCTAGAATTGTAACGCGACTATTTTTTTCCTTATGGTGACTATTTATGACTATTTCATTACTTTTTTTTTTTATTATGTATGGGCTTACTCTTGACCTCGATCTAGCCTTGAGGACAGAGATGAGGTCGACGATGGAACGAGCTTGCCCAGAAGAAGCCTATTCACTCGCGACTTAAATATATTCGGGTTATAAGAGCTCGGGAACACAGACGCAGGCAGAGAATTCCACTCCTTAGCTGTGCGCATTATAAAGGATGTTTCAAAGCGCTTTGTGCGAATGTGTGGAATATCAACCAGATATGGGTGATATCCTGCGGTGCGTCTGGATTCCCGATGGTAGAAGGGGGATGGCGGAATAAGCTCATGGAGCTCTTGGGCACACTCTCCGAAGTACAATCTGTAAAAGACCGACAGACATGCAATTTTGCGCCAGTGGGCTAGGCTGTGAAACTTGGTTTTCACTAGCATCTCATCACCAACGAGCTTCTTGGCTCTGCGATCGATCAAGTCTAGAGCGGCTAGTTGGTATTTGGCCGAGCCATCCCAAAGGTGGCAGCAATTCTCCATGCAAGATCGGACTTGTGCTTTGTATAAAACTAGCAACTGTCCAGGAGAGAAATACCGCTTAACCTTATTGAGGATACCCAACTTTTTGGCCGCAGTTTGAGCTTTTCACTCAATGTTGGCGCCGAAGTTCAGGTTTGCACACAGCTTCATGCCAAGAAGCTCGAGGCTGTCGGTGACCGCTACAGATGTACCTCGAAAAGTAGGAGCCAGATTGAATGGACTCCTTTTTGCAGTGAATAGACACGCTTGTGTTTTGGTGGCGTTGAAACTCACCAGATTTTTGTCACCCCAGTCGGAGACAAGACTTAAGGTTGAGTTTATACGCTCTACCGTGGCCTCTCTCAAAGAACGTATTTCGTCACTGCTGGCTTTTGCGCTTGACATATATCTCTCGACGACAGTACTGTCATCTGCGTACCCAACAATATTAGGACCAAGTAGGTCGTTGATGTGCAGCAGGAAAAGAGTCGCAGAGAGAACAGACCCCTGAGAAACCCCGGCGTCAATAGCCATGAGGTCAGAGGAGCAGCCATCAAGGACTACTCGGATCGACCGTTCACTCAGGAAGTCAGAAATCCAAGAGCAAAAGTCAGCGGGAATGCCGTATGCAGGAAGTTTGCTCAGCAGACTTGCGTGCCATACCCTATCAAAGGCCTTCGAGATGTCCAGTGATACGGCTAGGGCTTCGCCGTGTTTCTCGATGGCCTCGCCCCAGAAATGCGTAATATACACTAGAAGATCCCCAGTTGATCGTCCCCGGCGGAAGCCATACTGACGATCACTGAGTAGGTCATTAGTTTCTAGGTAAGTCAGCAATTTTCCATTTAGTACCCTTTCCATAACTTTGCAGAGTATGGAGGTGATGGCGATCGGACGATAGTTGGTGGGGTCGGCACGACTACCCTTCTTGGGCACCGGCTGTACATTGGCAACCTTCCAAGGTTTAGGCACCGTTCTTGTTTTAAGAGAGAGGCGGTACAAACGCGTCAGCACAGGAGACAACTCAGGCGCACAGTTCCTCAAGACTCTTGCTGGTATTCCATCAGGATCGCTAGCTTTGTTCACGTCTAGACTTCGAAGTACTCTACGAACCTCTTTTGAGTGTATTGTGATCTCCGACATCGAAGAATCACAGCGAGGAATCGTCGGTGGCTGATTAGAGTCTGCACCTAGGCGAGAATTGCTCGCAAATAGAGATGCAAATAAATTTGCTTTCTCTGTTGCGGAGTGGGCTAGTGACCCGTCTGGTTTCAGCAGAGGAGGTAATGTAGGACGGCAGAAGTTGTTTTCGACTGACTTGGAAAGGCACCAAAATTGTTTACTACCAGAGGGGTAGGATGCAAGTTTGGTCCCTATGCGACTGACGTGGTCGTAACGGGCCTTCCGGATCACCCGCTTGCAGGACTTTGCAGCAGCATTAAATGCTCTTTTCTTCGCGCGAACCCGCCGAGCTCGAACTTTGCGGTCACGGGCTTGAACCCAGGCTTGGTATGCAGACTGCATTCGAGCCTCAGCGCGAGCGCAGTCTGCATTGAACCAAGGTCGGGCTTTGTGACCGAGCGGTACATCGGAGAATGGAATGTAGTATTCCATTCCCTGCCGTATCACATCTGCAACCGCTTCAGCTGAACAGGTGGGGTCGCCCGAAGAAAAACACACTGGCTGCCATGGGTAGGACGCAAAGAAGTGCCGCATCTCATCCCAGTCTGCTGACTCGTATCGCCAAACTCGCCTCGTGCCTCTTGGGCTATCATCCGGAGGAGAGATAATCGACACGGACTTCACCAGACAGTGGTCGGATGTTCCCAGCGGGGCTGATACCGACACGGAGTGCCTGTCCGGATCTGTGGTCAGCAGCAAGTCCAAGCAATTGGGCGTGTGTCCGTCAACGTCTGGCACCCGCGTAGCAACATTCACCAGCTGGGTGAGATCTAGCGACAGTGCTAGTTTGCGCGCCTCTCTCCCAGCATGGTCAGTTTTCTGGCATCGTCAAAATAAGTTTTTATGCAGTTTTTTCTCTGAGGATTCTGTGTTGAGGGACATACTTCTTGCCAAATTTCATAATTTTAGGTCAACGGGAAGTACCCTGTAGGTTTTGCATTTTTGAATAAATGTATGGAGATGAGGACATAAAATGCCATATCTTTTGATTGCGTCATTGTAAAAAATTGAAATTTTCAGATCTTGTGTGGTTCATGGATTTTAATATGTGGTATTAATTTCAACTTGATACCTTTACCCGTTCGTGAGATAAAGGGTCTTGACAGACAGACAGACGGACAACAAAGTGATCCTATAAGGGTTCCGTTTTTTTCTTTTGAGGTACGGAACCCTAAAAAGGACGGGTTGCACTCCGGGAGTGCCGGCAGAAGTGAAAACTTGCATTTTTGATTATTACGCTTTTTGTAAGGGTCAATAGCGCCATTGCTCGCGTACTTCTTTGATGTCACTGAATAAAAACCCGTATTGTAATAACAACACGTTACGAAACCCTAAAAACCAACTTTTCCAGTACTTTAAACAATTGGCGTACAAACTTTTAAGGGTTTGTTCTGGGGGTTTAATGCATCAACGTTTTTCTGACTTGTAAAATCGAAAATAAATTAACTCCATAAAAAATGATCAGCTGATCGGTATGAAATTTTTCTTTGTCGTAGAACAAAAGTTGTTGAAATTAGCTAAAGCACTGTTTCTGTTTTACAATAATAATTTATTCCCAAAAAGTTAAATTAACATTAGATTTACATTAGCTAGCATCATTAAGTTTTACATTAGCTACCTAACAGAAAAGTAACAAAAAATGTGCAATACTTTGGCTCCCACACTCACCGGGAGCTCACCTTAACTGGTTACTATTAGTTGTGAGAAAATTTTTAATATTTAATGATTTTAGACTTTTCCCTTTATTTGTACTGTGAGACCTAGCTTCATGCCAAATTTCATAATTTTAGATCAACGGGAAGTACCCCCTAGGTTTTGCTTTGGTGCATAAATGTATGGAGATGAGGACATAAATAGCCATATCTTTTGATTGCGTCGTTGTAAAAAATTTAAATTGTCAGTGTGGTCCACGGACTTTAATAATCGTTATCAATTTCAACCTGACACCTCTACCCGTTCGTGAGAAAAAGGGTCTTGACAGACAGACAGACGGACAACAAAGTGATCCTATAAGGGTACCGTTTTTTTTTTGAGGTAGGGAACCCTAAAAACCTTAAAAAATATATTTTTTCTTCTAGATATAGCTATTTGAAAATTTCATCATAGTTCTAGTTTAATCGTTGTTCTAGTCCGCGCAAGCCGCGCTCACTTCCCTCCCCTCCTCACCGCTCATGAGCCGCGCGTCGCCGGCGCCGGCGCGCGTATCCACAGAACAGAAATATTTAGAATAGAAGCGGCAAAAAGTTAAATAATAAAAATATAAAAAAATTACCCCAATCAAAAACCCGTGAAATTGATTCTACTCTCGATTCTGGAACAAACTATTTTCTCAGTTTCGCTTATTCCGTTAACACGTTGTATACACAAATGTACCTAATTATTATCATGATCACTGAACAATTCCACCTAAAAACAGAAAACAACAAAAAATACAATTTTACATACAAATTACTAAAGATAATGACAAAATTGTGATGTCATTGCAAAAAAAAAACTTGGATGGAAAAATTTATTCTTCCTTGTAAGAACATTACATGCAAATGTAGGCAACTAATAATTACTTATATTACGATTTTGACCCCTAAAGACCTTGTCACTATTGCTATTATCTGTTTATAGACAAGAATTGTTTTAGCATAAGGGCACAGGCACACTAGCGATTTTCTGGCGCGGTGATGTAGCGACGTTCATACCATTTAGCGTCGTCGGCGGTGCGCGGGCGGGGTTCAAATCACTTTGTTGCGCGGCGCGGCGTCGCGTCTCGCAGCGTTAAAAATTCATAAAAATTATATGATCGCCGTGATATATCCGCGCCCAAAAGTCGCTAGTGTGCACGCGCCTGAAATTGATAGAGCTGTTTTGTCTCGTTACAAACTAAAGCGATAAAAATAGGTAAGTTAGCGTGTTTGATATATGTTGATTCAATGTAGATTCTCTATAGAATACTTATTGAACGTTATAACACGCAGAAATCAATGCAAATAGAGCGAGTCTACCGTTTGCTTGTCTCAGATAATTGCACTACCATTGACCAATGTGAGCTATTTACACAAAATCCGACAAAAGATATTTTGACTGATCAAATTTATAGTTATTTCTTGTTTTAAGATTATTGTCATAATTTTAAGACAATTCATGAATACTCTACCTATATGGTGTAGGTTTTTGAAAACCATTTGATTCAAAACCCTGAACTAGTTTAGGTTAGGTATGTTTAAGTTAGGTTAGGTTTAGAATAGGGCTACGGTATCACCTGCCCGTCGTAAGGGGCGACTAAAAGGGAATCTTTGGAGTCGTGTATATTCAGAGCGGGGGCTCAGAATAACCAACAAGGGACTCCAAGGCGGTAGCGCAGTGGCCGTGTGCTATTGTGGCCCCGAGACGGTGCTAGGGGGAAGCCAAAAACTTCCCTGAGGTGGGTTTCTGCTTTGGCTGCGACAAGGCACGGAGAGTCCCGGGACCTCTCTAAATGTGCCGGAGTTGGAAATCACGGCTTTTAGTCATAAAGACTCTGACTTAACACTGTCGTTCCCCCGGACGGCGTGTATCCACGACGGATTTTCCCGTGAAAAAGAAGGTTAGTTGTGTTTAAGGCTATTATATAATATCCCATGAAACGTCTACTGCAGGAGGGGAAGCTCCCTCCAGAACTCCAGCTAAAACGCGAGGTACATAGGAGTCACCACGTTTGTAAGCGTTGCGGCTGGCGACCGCTGTAGTTGATAACCGCAGTATGTAAGATGGTACAACTACGGTTCATAATCCCTTAGTCGCCTCTTAAGACACCCACGGGTAGAGATGGTTCTTTGCCCATCACAAGGGTGAGGCTATTAAAATAAGGCTGATCAACCTGATTTTAATATAACATACATACATACATAACATCACGCCTCTTTCCCGTTGGGGTAGGCAGAGACCACAGTCCTCCACCTGCTACGATCTTGACATACTTCCCTTGCTTCCTGTACTTTCATCAATCCTTTCATACATGCTCGTCGGTTTAGGGTACTTTTAACCTGGCCTTTATTCAGAACGTCCTGAATTTGGTCCTGGTACGTTCGCCTAGGCCTTCCCCTTCCAACGTTTCCATTCACTCTCGCCTGGTAGATCTCTTTCGTCAATCTTCGTTCATTCATCCTCTCTACATGACCAAACCATCTCAGCATCCCTTTCTCGATTTTGGTCACTACGTCTTCTTTTACGCCACACCGTTCTCTTATCACACTATTTCTTATCCTGTCACTCAATTTAACACCAATCATACTCCTTAGCGCTCTCATTTCCACTGCATTAATTCTACTTTCATGCTTAATATAAACCTGCGACTTATACATAATAATTTTGTTAATAGTTATACATTGGCATGGCACTGTCATTATGTTAGTTTCCTTATAGTTCAATTACGTATAATCAAGTCTCATAAGAGTTAAGACTATAGGTTGCTTTTTAAGCCCTCTGCTGTAAAATGAATGAATATTGAGTGGATATCGTAAGAGGCGACTAAGGGCATAAGCCCTTCGGGCATCCACCGGTTCATAAGAACCAGTGTTTTCATTTGTGTACAGTTGGCTATACAAACGTGAACGTAATATGCGTTAACATGCCCGTCTCTTAAAGTCTGATTCATCTCACACTTAGCCATATGCTAGTTCATTCATGTAATATTTTACGTAACTCTTTATCTTCTGTGAAAGTAAGATTACGATTGTTATGAGTTTTACGAAAAGTATTTACAAATACCCTGACGAGCAAAAAAACTTGTCAATCATACATATACACCGTGTTAACGGAATAAGCGAAACTGAGAAAATAGTTTGTTCAGAATCGAGAGTAGAATCAATTTCACGGGTTTTAGATAGGGTTTTTTTTAAATTATTATTTAAATTTTTGCCGCTTCCATTCTAAATATTTCTGTGGATACGCGCGCTGGCGGTGCCGCGCGGTTCATGAGCGGTGAAGAGGCGAGGGAAGTGGCCGTGGCGTGCGCGGAGTGCGCGGACTAGAACAACGATGAAACTAGAACAGTGATGAAACTTTAAAATAACAATATCTAGATAAAAAAATATTTTTTTAAAATTCTTTTTACGGGAATGGATTTGTTTTAATAATAATCAGTTAGGGTGTATGAGGGTTTCGCTTATTCCATTAACACCTTGCATACATACAGAAGGTACTGTAGCTGTACGCACGGCAGCAAGCAAAACCAGTAAAAAGCCACGATCAAACCTAGATTCAAAGACTAATTCGGCATACATTGCTCGTTGAAGTAAGGATATTGCAATTAACATAACCAGCCGTCCCAGCAATGTATGCCGGATTAGTCTTTGAATTCAGCTAGGTGTGATCGTGGCTTAAACTGAACCAGCGCAACAACGCTACAATACACTTTTTTTTTTCGTTTTTTCCAACGCTTACCAATCTATTTTGCAGCTATGGCACTAAAACCAGAGTTTCACGCTCTTCGCCAGAAGCCACGACCTAGCTGAATTCAAAGACTAATCCAGCATACATTGCTCGTTGAAGTAAGGATATTGCAATTAACATAATCAAGCCTCCCAGCAATGTATGCCGAATTAGTCTTTGAATTCAGCCACGTGTGATCGTAGCTTTACTTTTATGCTTCTTCTTTTATACCCAGCTTTCACTGACGTGCATCAGTGTTCGTACCAAAACGCATATACGATAAGGCGAGGCGAATAAAGCCACGATTACTTACAAACATAAATATTTGCTGTTGCTATAGAAACTCGAATAACAAAAACTTTGAGCATGGTAATTTTAAATCTTTTATGGAACGGTTAGAGAAACTATTGGAGCATTTTTTTAGCAAGAACTGCATCATATGCGGAGATTTCAATATTGATTTATTAAAGACCAGTAAAGAGCGTGACGAACTTTTGACTCTACTTAAGTGTTTTAATTTTAGGCATTTAATACAGACTGTAACCTATCTATGTCCCAGGAACAATGCAACCACATGTTTAGATAACTTTTTAACTAATATACCAGAAGAAAACATTTTTAACACAGAGGTAGATTTTAATGGGTTGTCAGATGGCCACGCAGCGATAACAACAAAAGTAATTTCTAATGACGTAAGCCTTAAAAATGAGCAAGGATATTTTACTGAGACTCGATCACTCAGTAAAAAGAATAATATCGCTTTCCGAGAGCAAATCCTGCGTGAAAACTGGGCAATTATGGGAATAAACCAGTTCATAAAGCGTTTTACTGACATATACAAATCAAATTTTAAAAAATACAGAGTTAAAGTCAATAATAATAAGTTAAACAAACTAAAGTGGGTGACAAAAGGGATAAAAACTTCAAGTCTCATGAAACGATTTTTAGGATATAAAACTTGTACTCATCCTAGTATTAAGGGTTACAGGGAAACATATATTAAAATCTATCGTAGAATAATTAGGCAAGCTAGAAAAATCACAGTTCAGGAAGATATAGAAAGTGCGAGTCACTCTTCTAAGGGTATTTGGCAGGTGGTAAATAAATACAAAAATAGATCTAAAACATCAAATCTGCCAGGTAGTATATTACTAAAAGTAAAAAATAAGATAACTCAAGACCCTTGTTGTATTGCGGATACTTTTGCTCAACAGTTTGACAGTGGTTGTACAGGAACTGGTGTTACAACTAGTGTTGCGGAACAGTACTTGCGGGCATGTTCTAATAGAGTTACTAGTGATATGACTTTTAGGGAAACTAATTCTAGGGAAATCATAAAAATTGTTAAATGTTTACAATCAAAAAAGTCGTGTGGTTATGACGAAATTTCCATTAAAATAATTAAAGACAATATTGATATTATTGCAAACCCTCTGACATATTTTATAAATAGATGTATCCAAAAAAGCACTTTTCCTGATCAACTTAAAATTGCGCGTATAGTTCCAGTTTATAAAAAAAAAGACACGACGGATCCTCAAAACTACAGGCCAATTTCACTTCTGCCAGTACTGTCAAAGGTTTATGAAAAAATCATAAAACAGAGACTCACCTCGCACTTAATTAATCACAAAATAATTCATGCTCGACAGTTTGGATATCAGCGAGGTGTTGGCACCGGAGACGCCATAGACACTCTTGTATCTGATGTGATTGACGGACTTAATCAGAAAAAAAAGATGGCAGCTCTCTTTATCGACCTGAGCTCCGCGTTCGATAGCGTTGACCACAGCATCTTAATACAAAAGCTAGAGCACTACGGTGTGCGAGATAAGTCTCTCGATATACTTTCATCATATTTGCGCAATAGAAAGCAATATGTAGAAGTAACATCCATACAGCAAAACATGGAAAAAAAGGTGTCCTCAAAACTCACAAATATCTCACGCGGCGTTCCGCAAGGATCAATACTGGGCCCGATTCTCTTTATCGTCTTCACGAATGACGTAATACAATACTTGAAAAACAAAGTACCCAGTGCAGAACTGGTTGTTTTTGCTGACGACACTAATGCCGTCATTCGTGCAGACGGTATAGTAGAGTTAAATGTTAAAGTTAATGAGGCACTCTTAGCCTTCCATGATTGGTTTGAAGCAAATAATCTGCAGTTAAATGCCCAAAAAACAAACGTTGTTCTTTTCAAGACAACAACTCGTAGCACAGATACTTTAGAAATTGAGCTTAAAGGCAAGAAAGTCAACATAACAGAGCACGTCAAATTCTTAGGAGTTTTTATTGATTCTTTACTAAACTGGAAGGAGGAAGTAAATCGAATTGAAGGAAAAATTAGCTCAGCTTGTTACGCCTTGCGAACACTCAGAGATGAGCTTAATGAAAAGCAACTGCTGATGGTGTATTACGCCTTGGTGGAATCCCATCTGAGATACAGTATCGTGCAGTGGGGAAATAGCTACAAGTACAATATCCAAAAAGCTTTTATTATACAAAAAAGAGCTATACGGACTATTGTCAAAATACCTCAATGGGAATCGTGTAGATCTCATTTTGTTAGGTTATCTATACTTACCGTTCCATGTCTCTATATATTTGTGTTGCTGGCTAACTTCAAAAGAAAGCTCCTAAATTGCGAATCGGAACAAGACAAGGTTGCTAGAATAAGTACGCGCAGGCGGGATGTAGAGCATTTCGTGCTGCCACAACGTCTTAACGTGGTACAACATGGCGCACGGTATAATGAGGTGCGTCTATTCAACGCACTGCCCGTTGAGCTTAAGGGAGACGTCACGCTCGTCAGTTTCAAAACAAAGCTCAAAGCTCTTTTGCTGAAGGAATGTTTCTATTCTCTAGACAATTTTTTTAATTATAAAAATCTTGACATTGCTTAATTAAAATATTTTATAAATTGGACTGTTATTTATGTGATATTTTACGATTAATATTTATTAAATGGAATTGTTAGTGTTTTAAGTAATTTTATGCTCTTAAAAGAAATTTTTATCTTGCCTAGTAATTATATTTTAAAAGTTGGACTGTAATTTATTTGACATTTTATGATTTTTTTTAATAAATGGAATTGTTAGTGTTTTAAGTAATTAATGAATAGTTAGTGTTTTAAGTAATTATTGAATTTTGTTATACTCGTATTTATGAAGTCCTTTGCTTTAGATGTTTGTTACATTCTCAATCTAGCAAGTAAGTTTTCGCACACAAATTTTTTTTTGTAATCGAAATAAATAAACTGAAACTGAATTCAAAGACTAATACGGCATACATTTGTGGGAGGCTTACATACATACTCGTACATACATAATATCACGCCTTGTTCCCGTCGGGGTAGGCAGAGACCACAGTTCTCCACCTACTTGGATATGTTGCCAACGGAAACTGCTCAGCGGCAAGCAGAGAGAGAGACTCTTCAGGGTGTAGGTAGGGAATCCAAAATGCAAACGTAAAGGGAACGAGTTTATTATGACAAAGTAGATACAAAATACAAGGCGGTGGTCGTGCTGCGCGCGGGCACGTCTGAGCACGACCAGAATCCAAGGTAAAACTAACTGTTTTTGACACGAATGACACCGAAAGGCCGAGATAGAAGACATTTGAAATAGGAAGTTGGAATTTTGGGCCAGGACGATAGAGCCAGGATCACGAAAGGGGGCAACATGGGAGGCATGCAGCCCCGCTCCGTGACAATGTTAATTGCAATATCCTTACTTCAACGAGCAATGTAAGCCGAATCAGTTTCTGAATTAGGGAAGGTGGAAGGACAGCAGCATCTTTCTGTGTATCGTTACATCTTACATACTGCGGTCACCAACTATAGCGGTCACCAGCCGCAACGCTAACACTACGGATTAAAACCTGCTCATGAGCTTTGTGTGCGGTTTTAGCGCGCTAATAGTCCGTTCAAAACTTGCTCGTATTCACTCGTTTAAGCGACGTGACGTCATCAGTGACGTCACTTTAGCGCGCTATCATTGCATACGAAAATGAGGTAGTGCAGCGTGTGCGAAACGTCAAATTCATAAGACATTTGTCATCAATCTCGTTTTCGAGACTTTTTTTTCAACTTTGTTTGGGTTTTTTAGATTTAATTATCTTATCGAATAATCATTATCTCTCAATAATTTCTTAAAACTCAAAACAAAATCAAAATTTTAATTTTTCTCAGTGACATTGACATAAGCGCGCTCTAGTCTGGTTTAAAACTGTATTCGATTGTATTCGACGAATGCACGCATATAGAAATAAACCGACTATATTCAGTGAATGTGATGTGTGCGTTGAATTCAAGAAACAATCCGTAGTGTAAGCGTGGTGACTATGGTAATTCCCCTCCAAAGTACCATGCGTTTTTGCTGTATTCTAGAGGGAGTTCCCTGTCCTGAGTGGACGTTTTATGGGATGTTATGAATACGATGATTTCTCAAATCGTGAAGTGACAACGCCAAATACATACAATCACTTTGCTAACATCTGCATGTACGTGCTTCAAACATATGACTCAGCATGTTACAAACTGATTATAAATTAACGATTTAACTTATACAGATGTTTATCACGTTGAAGAAGATTCTTGTGCATAATGTAATGATAATTACTATATAGGGTGACTTTTAATTAGTTCTTGATAGAAAAAGGTATGAATGTACTCATGATACTAGACAACTTTCCCCATGGAACATAGGTCGAAATACGAAAAACCAAATTTGACCTTCCATACAAAATGCGCTATCAGCTGATGCAGTTATATGGGAGGTCAAAATTTTTTTTTCGTATTTCGACCTATGTTCCTTGAAAAAAGTTGTTCGCCCCTGAGCTATGGCACGCAATCAAATTAACAGCTTGTATAAAGTGGGTTGTACAGGGATACACTAAATACGTGTAAATGATTTACATCGTCAAAGTACAAAAAAATGAATATAGAGAATAATAATAATAAGGTATTATAAAATTAAAGAAAAGAAAGAAAAACAATTAATTCAATGCACGAAAAAGAGTGTTATAAACTATGTAGGATCTACAGAGTATCGAGCGATGAAATGGCACTAGACTCAGTAATTGTAACAAGTACTAGAGAAGTATTTTTATCACTGATTTTTAGGCAGACAAAGTGGGGTTTACGCTAGCAAAAATAATAAAAACTGTGAAACTAAAACTGATTAAACCACTAAATTAAGTGGATTTTTGAGAACATGTCACTATGGCCTCTATAGCTAGAGATGAAATATCTCCTTTGTCTAAAACATTTCAAAACATATCCATGAATAGTCTTTTCATTCTTTCTACACTAGACCCTAATCATACCTTATTCTTATTCAATAACTTTGAAACCAAAGATTAATATCCATTTTGAATTCAGGTCAAATTTGTCGAACAATATAAGTACTTCCTTACAATCTCACAGATCTATTGATGGGAACGCATGTAACTCATTGTTTGAAAAGTTATATAATCTTGTTTAATAGCATGAATGATGTATACATGGTCAGCAAAAAAGTTGATCTAGTTTTGAAATGTAGGGCAGCCAAGACGTGGTTGGTTGGTTGTGATAGTTTATTTTTTTGTTTAGTTTTGGCTCTCCGATCTGCTACAGTTGATAATGCATAAGGCGATCCGTTTTCCATACTAAATTCAAATGACTTGCATTCTTATGCGGGACATCAAATGCTATTGAAAAACGAGCGTTAACTGCTATTTTTAGTTAAATTTTTCGATGATTAATACAAAGATACAGCTAATGCACCGAAAGTACTACAGTATAGATCTACTACAGAAAGTACTACAGTAATATTGAACCAAAAATTGCTAACATCAAGTAAGAAGTACTTTCGGTGCATTAGCTGTATCTTTATATTAATCAGCGAAATTTTTTATCAAAAATAGCAGTATGCACTCGTTTTTCAACAGCATTTTACGTCCCGCATAAGAATGCGAATAATTTGAATTTTGTATGGAAAACGGATCGCCATAAGTCTTGTTCGCTGAGTCACTCACTTACATCTAGGTCTCAATCTAAATTAGAAGAATATAAAAGAATATACACGGGGTAAGGGACAGCCTTCCGAAAACTGAAAGGCCGCATAATCAACGTAACTGAACAATTTTAAAGCGAATAAAACTAAAAAATCCCCCCTCTCTACCTCCAAACAACCCCGGTCTCTACATACAAACTGTCTGCAATTTTGTATGGAGAGTGAGAAACTTATTTGTGACGCCATCGCCCGAAATTAGCAATTTTTTTTATTCCTCTAAAGTTTGTAAAAACGTTAAAAAAAATTTTTCGATTAGCGTGAAATGGTTTTGAGATTTTATGTGGTTACCGAAATTGTGCGGTTGTCAATTATCACGTGAAATTTCTTAAAAAAAATCTTATACATTTTTATAATAACAGATGTACACTTGTCTTGGGCCCCAGACCTGCAACGAAAAAGGTTCCAGGCTCGATGTCCGGCGGCGTTGGGAGATATCTGTACGATCTGGCACCAATGCTTCAGGAATTACCTAGAGTGGGCTGCTTTAGGAATTAACTAGAGTGGGCTTTTTAAGGTCACAAGTGGGCAAACGAGTAGGTAGAACACCTGCCACCGTCTATAACATACAGGGTGACTTTAATTAGTTCTTGATAGAAAAAGGTATGAATGTATTCATGATACTGAACAACTTTCCCCAAGGAACATAGGTCGAAATACGAAAATCAAGTTTTGACCTCCCATAGAAACTGCATCAGCGCATTTTGTATGGAAGGTCAAATTTGGTTTTTCGTATTTCGACCTATGTTCCTTGGGAATAGTTTTTCAGTATCATGAGTACATGCATATATTTTGCTATCAAGAACTAATTAAAAGTCACCCTATATACTGTCTCATTATAATATTATATATTATAAGTAGCAAAACTTGAGAGAAATAGGATAGCAAAGCTCGTTACCCACCCTGAGAACTAAGATAGTATGTAGAACCGGTAATTTCACTGGCTCCCTTACCCTTCGAACCGAAACACAGCAGTGCAAACACTGCTGCTTTACGGCAGAAATAGGCAAGGGGGTGGTACTTCCGCAGATGGACTTTGCACAAAAGCCCTACAATCTTCACTGTTTTGTTCAAAATCTCAAACCAATCGACTTCCTTCAATTTGTTAAAACACAGGATTTAAAGTCATAAAGGTAGGATTACTAAGGTCTCATTATCGTCTGACCTTGTATTTTGTTGTGATTTACTCAGGTAGATAAGTCGACAACTATGAATTTTAAACTTCAAAGATCATAAAAACAAGATTTTGTTATAAATTATTCATTGAATTCGAAGCTATTTTTAATTCCGCAAATTATGATATAGTTATCTTAGGCGGTACATACGTCAGCAAAGCATTTATTCTATAATTAAATTCCACCAAAAACATTTTCATGTAAAATCTTGCCAAGACGAGACCATATACTCGTAGCTTGCATTTTCAAAAAGTTATCAGATCTCATTTAAAGCCAAGCTTCTATCTCTCTAAAAGCCCTAACTTCACAAAATCTACATTTTAGTCAAAATATGTGGCTAGGCCGTTTCGTTAGCGTAAGAGCTACATGGTCTCGTCTTGGCAACATTTTACATGAACACGTTTTTGGTCGGATTTCATTTCTTTTTATAAGTACAAGAACTATTGTATAACAGAAAAGCAATGAACAGTGAATGAATTTTTCACCTTACGCCCAATAGTGACGGTATCGAAACGGCTAGAAGTTAATTTTTAAATTAAAATGAAAAAATGTGATAAAATGTCTAGAATAAAGGTAGATAACTTTGTGATTTTTTTTTCTAATCATGTTATTGAATAGAAATTTCACTAGTATGTATCTCAATAATATGATATGTTTTTCTTAGATTCAAATTAATTACGTTTACTATTTCAAAAATGGATTTTAAAAGCTTTAAAGCCAATTGAAGTAACGTAACCTTAATCATGGGGTACCATTCCGTTCTACAGTTTTTTCGACGGAGTAAATAGCTCGAATTCATTTGGCCCTTTTGTTTCTAATAATTAAACTAAATTTTACTTCTTCTTCTTCTTTCGTGTCGGCAAGAACACAGGCTAAATCTTACTTGCCCAGAAAGTGGCTACCGTGGTAGCCCTCTGGTTACCGTCAAGTAAGTCCTCACGCGAGCAGGTGGTCGGGCACGCGGGACAATTAGTGAGGTGTGCCATGGTTTGCAGGAGTTCTCCACATTCACAGCTGGCGTCTGCGCTACTTAGGAACCCCCACCGGCATAGGTAGGTAAAATGTTGGTAGGTAAAGGTGTAAACTATGACATTAATTCAATTTTAACATCCAGATATCAATTTATTCTAAGAAAATACCTTATGGAAAAAATTGCCCGAACAATTTTCGGCACAAATTCGTTCTATGACGTGAGGCATCTGTACTAGTGTATTATATTATCTGTGCCTTAATGTAAACAAACAGGACATACATCATGATCATCATATCGTGTGGATTTTGAGGTCGATGACCGACATAAATAACCCTGGTGTCAGTGTTGTTGAGCCGCCTAAGGCCTCTGACTTGGATAATAGCCGGGACCAACGATTTAACGTTCCTTCCAAAGCACGGAATCATCAAAACTTTCAGTCAAGTTTTTTAGTTCAGTTTTTTTTTTAACCGAACCCAGAACAACTAGACCACAGAGGCTGAGTGGTAAGTATGTCGGCATAGAAATAAACGACCAAGTTCGTTTTCGACGTTTAGTACGACGTCGCTTATACTCGTAATGACCAACCGCTTTTAGCGACGCATATGTTTCGTTTTTATATTAAGAAATAACGTACAAATATGACTTCTTTAGTACGACGTCCGGATATTACGACGTAATATCACCGGTCCCTTGAGTGTCGTTATAACCGGATTCTACTATACCTCTATATGTTAAAATACAAAAATCTTGTGCACTATAGTTGAAATAATATAGCATGATTAGAATGACAGCAAGAAATCGATACTTGTCTCTGTTGCTCCAATGTGTAGCGCATCGTTCCGTCTCGTTCTCACACTTCTGTCATTTTAATAAAACTACATTATTTAGACTGTAATCAAAAAGTAAGACTTATCATGAAACGCCATCATGGCGACGCCATCCAATCTGCCGTATCATAGCAGTGTCAATGTGACGCAACAGTTATTTAACTCATTATGTCACATCGCCAAATTGTCTGCGCCTACGCAATATGTAGGTCATGATCTTACTGCAGGGGTGGCGGCTTGCTGGCGTAGTCTATTTTGGCAGGCTTTGACAATAGTTATCATGTAGGTTCTGTCAAGGCAGGGGTAACTAACTATTCACACTTCATCACAGCCTCGTGGTGGGGGGGTTTCGTTCCGGAGGTTCTGCGTTCGATTCCCAGACGGTACATAATAATATGTCGTGGGCCAATCGAGATCTGCCTGGGCAAATCGTCAAACGTTGTGCTTTGAACGATATGGCGGGTATTAGATAGGAAAATCAAGAAATCGTGATGTATGGCGTATCGTGATGTGCCCAGGCCGATCTCGATCGGCTGAATTCAACGATTTGCCTACGACACATACACAGTCAAACAAAAGTACTTTGTGAGATAGTCCCCAGTTTGGTAAAAACTTTGCCGGTGGTGTCACCTGATTGTTCGATTTTGATTCCGTGCTTCGGAAGGCACGTACAGCCGTTAGTACCGGCTAAGTCGTTAAGGCAAAGCCTACTATAGGATTGGGTCTGGTTTGCCCTCTGGGTTGCGGAGGTCAGGCTGTCGCTCTGTGTAAAAACCAGTGCCCCCGTCAAATCCTAGGTTATATAGCCGACTCCGTACAAACCATTTGGTAATAACGGCAATAAGGTTATATAGGCTAGGCAATGATGAGGATTCATTGATGTGTACTGTTTCCAGCTTTGAACACTGCTTCCTGAAATACAGGTTTCCTAGTTTAGGAAGTAGGGTTTGTAGTTGTCTACTACACTTTGTACCCAAATTTATATGTACCTTAGAATTAAGATCCACGCCGATTTTGGCAAATAAAGATTTTATTATTATACATAAATTTAAACATCGCGCCCAACTTCTTCCCCGTAGGGGTGTAGTCAAGCACCACGTCCTTCTTCCTGCTACGTTCTTGACATGAGTCCTTTCCTCGCTTCTTCACACTCAAAATACATTACAGATCTAAAGTGAAGGTAAATTGAGATAAAACAAACAGATAATGGCTTCTAATTACTTTAAGTTAGTTTTCTATAAGCAACTTCGATACGATTTTTGACAACCCTAACAACTCTTTGTAATTTTTCACACGAAAAACTTAATTTACAGAAGTTAGATGAGATTTACTGTGTGAATACTAACATTATGTGTGAATATAAAGTTTACAAAAAAACATAATATAAATATGTGAATTTAAAGTATCTTCATTTTTATTTTGAGTTTATCTGCAGACAGATTGGGTGATAGTTTGGTTGGGTTGGGCTGAATCTAAAATATGGCCCACTATTATATTAGGTCATATCATTTTAAATTATTGTAATACATGCTCAACGGACTGCATACTTACCTCTGTCCTGAAGTAACTATTAAGTATTATGATTCTGATTTTAGTATCGTTGAATCAAATATCTACAGTTTGCTATATCTTTGAACTTTGTTTGATTATGATTTTTTTATTTTGACTTTTATATTTTAATTTTATTGCGCTAAATATCTATTACTCGTAATTTGACAAATACGTTTAAATCTGACATACCTACTATAATTTTGATATATTATGTTTAACTGTGGCATGTCCTACATTGTTTTTTGAGGTTTTATTTGTCAATTTTTATCATTTTTAGGGTTCCGTACCTCAAAAGAAAAAAACGGAACCCTTATAGGATCACTTTGTTGTCCGTCTGTCTGTCTGTCTGACTGTCTGTCTGTCTGTCTGTCAAGACCCTTTATCTCACGAACGGGTAAAGGTACAGTACAAAAGGTACGGTCTCACAGTACAAATAAAGGGAAAAGTCTGAAATCATTAAATATTTTAGCTCCCGTTTCAAGAACATTCATATAAGAGAGGGGTCAAGTTGGATGATCGCGGAGGCGATTTTTGTTTTAGTTCTATTTTAAAAACGGGAACTCTTACAAACTTTAAAATTGGTATATTTATATTTCATAAGCTATAAAATAACATCAAATAATAAAATTTGGTCAAGCGCGTGTCAGACTCAAAAAATCTATCACATTAACTTACTAAAATTTCAACTAATACAATAATGATTATGTGGTGGTACGGAACCCTTGCTGCGGGAGTCCGACTTGCACTTGGCCGGTTTTTAATTGCTATTATTGTTTGCATGCTTGCACTTGTAAGCAAAACATTAATGTACTCGTACTGTACCATAACTTTTAAGATCTTTTATACAATGTTTTAAGCGAATAAATTATTATTATCTTATCTAGTCAAGCCACGTTTGGCAAACTAGGCTTAAGGCTATACTATCATAATCATATCAGCCGAAAGACGTCCACTGCTGGACATAGGCCTCCCCTTAAGATCTCCATGACGACCGGTCCTGCGGTGCTCGCATCCAGCGGCTCTTGAATTCAAAGACTAATTCGGCATACATTGCTGGGAGGCTTGGATACGTTAATTGGAATATCCTTACTTCAAAGAGCAATGTAAGGCGAATTAGTTTTTGAATTAGGGAAGATGTGATTGTGGCTTTACTCTTAACTAAACCATCAATGTGCATAATTCAAATAATGAGTCGGCAGGTGGGGGGAGGCGTGCACATCGTACATTGGCTCTCCGCCTGTCACCCATGCGCAGAAAATAACGGTCAGGGCTAGATTTAGTTTGCGCAGCATATATCCTAAAACTTGTAGCTACACGCTCGGCAATACAAAATAAATGTCGACCTCATTTACACGTCGATAACGTTCAAGCTTGGACGAAACAACCTCAAGAGTGCCTTTGGAAAGGGTAAAATTTAAATTGGCAATTACTTTTCCATATGTAAGTATAATTTGACCAATATTACGTAGATATACAGGGGTGACAGACAAACAGACGAAGTCACGCCATAAGGATTCCATTTTGGTTCGGAACCCTAAAAATGGCTACAAATTACTCAGTCTCAAGGTCGTCGTCGGTCAACCCTTAATACCGAAAAAAACATTTTGAAAGTATTCATTTCATAGAATGGTTGGTATTAATAACATTATTATTTCAACTTTAAGGAAGAATTTTAACATCAAGATTGTGACATTTGTGACTCCCTTTTTAATAAAAAAGAACCGGCCAAGTGCGATTCGGACTCGCGTACCGAGGGTTCCGTACAACCACATAATCATAATTGTATTAGTTGAAATTTCAGTCCGACACACGCTTGACCAAATTTTATTATTTGTTGTTATTTCATAGCTTATGCACTATAAACATACCAAATTTCAAGTTTGTAAGTGTTCCCGTTTTTAAAATAGAACTAAAACAAAAATCGCCTCCGCGACCATTCAACTTGACCTCTCTCTTATACTCGTACGAGCATGAATCTTCTTGAAACGGGAGCTCACCTCAATTGGTAACCATTAGTTGTGAGAAAAGTTGTAATATTGAATGATTTCAGACTTTTCCCTTTATTTCTACTGTGAGACCTATCTTCTTGCCAAATTTCATAATTTTAGGTCAACGGGAAGTACCCTATAGGTTTTGCTTTAGCGCATAAATTTATGGAGATGGGGACATAAAATACCATATCTTTTGATTCCGTCGTTGTAAAAAATTGAAATTTTCTGATCTTGTGTGGTTCATTGACCCTAAAATATGGTATTAATTTCAACCTGATACCTTTACCCGTTCGTGAGATAAAGGGTCTTGACAGACAGACAGACAGACGGACAACAAAGTGATCCTATAAGGGTACCGTTTTTTTCTTTTGAGGTACGGAACCCTAAAAATCACAAACTTGGAACGTTTTAATGTCAATTGCCGTAGGAGCTAAAGTTTCAAGCTTGAACTGCTTTAAACTGTACAAATGGAATGTTCCCGAAACATTTTTTATCATAAGAATATACTCCGTATCTAGAAATGTAAGCATTACACCTGATGATCATTACGCATGATTACGCAACTGCGCAATTAGTAAAAAAAATTATGTGAAAGTACCGGCTCGCACTTGACCGCGATTTTCGAAAACCGCTCTTATGTCCACTTCGGTAACCAAAAAGCGGGTCACTGGGCCAGTCGGTAGCTACATCCGACTTGCATCACACGCGTGCGACCTTTGGGGCCATCAAGTATTGAGAGCCCCTATTATAGGATCTAGGCAGGTTTTTTGCGGTAGCGGAACGCACGGAACGATAAAAAAAACTGAAAAAGACGGGTAGACATTTTGAAATGGGGATGTTTTGTGTTTATAATAAACGTGACTTAAACGACATCCACTTATTTGGTGTTTCCCTTCGATCATGAACTTTGCTAGAAGCACGATTACCGCTCAAAAAATTGCACTCATCATCCATCACATCGTGTGGGTTTCAAGGTCGATGACCGACCTCACAAACCCTGGTGTAAGACTTGTTGAACCGTCAAAGGCCTCTGACATGGCTCATTAACGACTACATCCGTAGATAGTAGTCAGGACCAACGGCTTAACGCGGCTTTCAAAACATGAAATTATCTATTCGGACAACAATCCTGCAAAGTCCTAACTAAACTGGGGAGTCGCACAAAGCAATTTTCTCGCACTTTAATCGAACCTAGAACCTCTGGATCGAGAGCCGAGCCCTCTAACCACTAGACCACAGAGGCTATTGGCCATTTTTGACCGTGGTGAAATGGATAAAAAAAAAACAGCCAAGTGCGAGTCGGACTCGCGCACCGAGGGTTCCGTACCACCACGTAATCATAATTGTATTAGTTGAAGTTGCAGTAAGTTAATGTGTTAGATTTTTTGAGTCCGACACGCGCTTAACCAAATTTTATTATTTTTTGTTATTTTATAGCTCATGCACTATAAACATACCAATTTTCAAGTTTGTAAGTGTTCCCGTTTTTAAAATAGAACTAAAACAAAAATCGCCTCCGCGACCATTCAACTTGACCCCTCTCTTATATGAATGTTCTTGAAACGGGAGCTCACCTCAATTGGTTACTAATAGTTGTGAGAAAAGTTGTAATATTTAATGATTTCAGACTTTTCCCTTTATTTGTACTGTAAGACCTAGCTTCTTTCCAAATTTCATTATTTTATGTCTACGGGAAGCTTTAGTGCATAAATGTATGGAGATGAGGACATAAAATGCCATATCTTTTGATTGCGTCGTTGTAAAAAAATTAAATTTTCAGATCTTGCGTGGTTCATGGATCCTAACCATATGGTATTAATTTGAACCTACCTTTACCCGTTCGTGAGATAAAGGGTCTTGACAGACAGACAGACGGACAACAAAGTGATCCTATAAGGGTTCCGTTTTTTTCTTTTGAGGTACGGAACCCTAAAAAATACCCGTGCGTCTGACTATAGTCACGTCTACTTACACTTACACTTACACTTACACCAAAATGGTAAAAAAAGGGAACCCTTTGGTGCGACTGTGTCTGTCTGTCTGTCACACCTGTATATCTCGGCAACCACTCATGCTATCGATTTGAAATTTGGAACAGTTTTAAAATACGGTTGCCCAACTTAATTTCACATGAAAGAATAAAAAAAATGACTATTAATGTAAAGGGGGCCCCAAAAGGGGGGGGGGCAAAATTTCAAATTATCGCTACTAGGTCAAGTGGGGTATCATATGAAAGAACTTTACTTGTACATTCTTAAATATATTTTTGTATTTTGTTACGACTCTTAGTTTTCAAGTTATGATGAAAAATAACAAAAAAATACCATTCCCCAGCGAACTACAATGCTGTATTGTAGTTCGCTGATTCCCCCTTATCTCCGAAGTTAGTGAAAGAAAAATTATGAATTAATTACAGTCGATAGAAATGCAAAAATAAAACGATCTTTCTAAGTGGCACAGTTTTTAGGGTTCCGTACCTCAAAAGAAAAAAACGGAACCCTTATAGGATCACTTTGTTGTCCGTCTGTCTGTCTGTCTGTCTGTCTGTCAAGACCCTTTATCTCACGAACGGGTAAAGATATCAGGTTGAAATTAATACCATATATTAGGATCCATGAACCACACAAGATCTGAAAATTTAATTTTTTTACAACGACGCAATCAAAAGATATGGCATTTTATGTCCTCATCTCCATACATTTATTCAAAAATGCAAAACCTACAGGCTACTTCCCGTTGACCTAAAATTATGAAATTTGGCAAGAAGCTAGGTCTCACAGTACAAATAATGGGAAAAGTCTGAAATCATTAAATATTACAACTTTTCTCACAACTAATGGTAACCAATTGTGGTGAGCTCCCGTTTCAAAAACATTCATATAAGAGAGGGGTCAAGTTGGATGGTCGCTGAGGCGATTTTTGTTTTAGTTCTATTTAAAAACTGGAACACTTACAAACTTGAAAATTGATATGTTTTTAGTGCATAAGCTATAAAATAACAACAAATAATAAAATTTGGTCAAGCGCGTGTCGGAGTTAAAAAAAATCTAGCACATTAACTTACTGAAATTTCAACTAATACAATTATGTTTATGTGGTGGTACGGAACCCTCAGTGCGCGAGTCCGACTCGCACTTGGCCGGTTTTTTTAGAAATCTTTTACCTTTCAATTGTTTTTTTTCCTTTCATGAAAGTTTCATTTTCTGAAAGTTGTTCAGTTTAGGTAACTGATCATGCCTTATCAGTTTTCGGAAAGCTGTTCCTTACACCCTGTATATGGCTAAGGTGTTTCACTTACCCCACAAGACCATAAAAAAATCAAATTTTATTTTTCTGATGAGACAATGAATTAAAATAATTACTACACAATTAAAAGGTCACAGCTGACCACACGATTTTCACCGACCTTGCTCGTTTGCGCTTTGTATGCGCGCGCGCATCCGCGCAAGGTTTGCGCTTGCAACACATGCGCCGGAGCCGAATGGGTGGACCGGAGTGATTGTTGATTTGACGTGTTTACACTAAGCAAGTATAAATATATATTCTCTTTTTAATTTATCCATTAATTTCGGTGGGTACTAATGTGGCTGCCTACCGCTCAGTGGCAACCCTGTCTTTAAAAATAATTCTTTAATCAGATATATACTTTGTTTGTCAACAATTGCCCGGTTAGCTTTTTAGGTTATAGAGTGTCCCACCGTGTACTAACGTCAATTTAATCAAATCTACAATTAAAAAATTATACAACGTGTTCCTGATGATATGCATTAATTTGAAGAGCACGTTCAGTCAACGAAACTAAATTGAAAAACGAAAAAAAAATTGCCCTTAATTACAAAATTTTTTTTTTCGTATCTCAACCTATGTTTCTTAGGGAAAGTTGTACAGTTTCGTAAACTGACTGAACGTGCTCTTATAATTAATGCATATCCTCAGGAACACGTGTATAAAGATTTGTTTGCTACTAAAAATCAAATACATCTAATTTTTTGAATATTTTTATGTGTTGAAACACCTTCTAAGCGAAGCGTGGGTTAAACACTCCTTGGTCAAAGAACAAAGCAATGTTTAAAATAAATTCGTGACTTTCATAATAACTTCCGTTCTCGTCTTGCGGCGGAAGTCACCGTATGTAAAGACAATAAAAGGAAAATACTTATTTTTATAATTATATTATACTGAGCAGTAGATTGCCAAATACAAAGCCTAGGTCGTGATATGTGGTTTTGCGTTTCGTTTCGACATAAAATAAACACCACCATCTTTGCTCTAGCCCAGTGGTTCCCAACCTTGCTTTGCTAAGAGACCACTATGGCATTTTTCTTCGTTACGGGACCCCCCCGTCTCAAATAAGTCTTTGAAACTAGGTTGGAATGACATTAAAGTAAGGCCATCGTAAATGTTTGACAGCTGTCACCTAAGGATGACAGCTGTCAAACATATTAAAAATTATGACCTGCAAGGAAAAATTAACCCTGTGTGTTGGTGATAAGGAAACGTCAAAACGGACTTCTTACGTTGGCCATACTTTAAGTTTAAGTATCTAAATACAGGCGATATCAGTAATAGGGCCCTGAATCAAGTGACTTTCTACAATCGCAAACGCCAGTAGAATAGAATGATGGGATTGACATTAGTTTACGAAATATTGCGTGACAGCTAATGTCAATCCCATATATTTTTATTCTATTCTATAGCGTTTGCGATAATAGAAAGTCACTTGACTCAGGGCCCTGCCCTGCCTGATGAAGTAAATAGCACGAAGAAACTATAAACAATGACTTCTAGCTATCATTTAATGCAGTTCTATATTTATTTTTGTAAATACAAAATGAATTTAAACAAACTGGTTCAAATGAACCTAAACTATATTCCATGGGAAAAATTGCTCAGGGTGAGTACTCCGAAGTTTTATCGGAGCTCCGATATTATCAGATTGACAACAACAATTACGTTCGGAAATTTACTTTGTATGGGAATTTCTTTGTCAAAGGCCGAACCATAGACTAATTATCGGCGCGATATTATCGTAGTTTCACTTCGGAGTACGGCAGCTGGTTTAAGTAAACTCACATCATGTAGATTTGTTAAATCCTTTTTCAAAAAGAAACCCAAACAAAAGCATGTGGAGAGGTGGGCCATGTTAAAGTAGTTTATCTCTACACTCATTTGCTTCTAGATTGAAGCTCTTATATTCGACTTGCATTAAAACTGAAATAAAAACTATTCAGGGGTATATTATAGGGGGTAGCTGGAACATGTCTGCCTCATGTGAACCATTTTCTTTGCAACCATTTATGTTTTATTTCTAGATTTCCTATCGAACTAATTTGAAACACGACCACACACTGTCAGTGTGGTCCAATTTTGAAAGTCGTTTTTTCAGCCGCTGAAAGGAAATCTAGAAATAAAACATCATTGATTGGGGTGTAAGGGTTCTAGAGTGGCGACCACGTACCGGAAGACGAAGCGTTGGCAGGTGGACCCCCACAAGGTGGACCGACGATCTGGTCAAGGTCGCGGGAAGCCGCTGGATGCGAGCAGCGCAGGACCGGTCGTCATGGTGATCTTTAGGGCAGGCCAGCAGTGGACCAGTCCAGCAGTGGACGTCTTTCGGCTGATATAATGATGATGATTGCAAAGGAAATGGTTCGCATATGGCAGACGCGTACCAGCTACCGAAATTGACACCAGATTGTTTTTTTTTTACTTACAGATTCACCAAACTGTATTGCATTAGCAGTGCTCATTATGTGTACTTACCTGAAAAAGAAAAAAGTATGTTAAGAATACGTTTTAATTTTAATTTATCGTACAAAATCATTTGAAAAACACAGGATTTTTACAGCCAATATCCTAAAAAACCTATAACGCTTTATGCATGAGGTATGATTCAATGTCACTTGACGTGAACGTCAAAAAATATATGACATGACATTTGACATATTATGTCATCCCATACATTTTATAAGGTTCTTTGGCAAGTTGTCTGTCTAGAGTCTAGACCCCTTGAAGAATTCTTAATTCATTTAGTTTAAAAATATCTCAAGTAGGTATGAGTTCTCGTTTTGGGGGCCAGGGGGGCAATTCTTGAAAGACTCCCGGTGATTTTCGAAATCTTTAAAATAAAAAATAAAAAACACTTTAAACTTATAAAACTCAAATTGTTAAGATGGTAATTTTAAAACTGAACATTATTTTATAATTAACAAATATCGGTCCTACTTTAGAGGAGTTTAACACGGCTTATTTTAATTTTAATAATCTCGAAAATCATCGAGTAATAAAATATCACTGTTAAGACTTAAATAAATTAAATGTTAGTTAATTTTGGCTGCCTTATTTATGTATCGTCATCCGTGCGGGAAGGACTAGCCGACTTAGCACGCTAAAGTTGTCAGTTTATCTAGGCCCATAGATTAAAGACTTTAAGCATGGTCACGTTTTTTTGACAGCCGAGCAGTGCGACAAATTTTTAAATACAAGGATGGCCACATGTATTAGTGTATAGAGCTATCTCTGTCTAAAATATCAAAAACGTAATTTGTAAATTTGCTAAACATTTTCCTCCACTGACATTTCTTCGCGCTTGGAAGTGATAGATTAGATGACATAATTCCCCAATTAAAGTGACAGTTCTCCGAGATATATTTTCTCTCGGGGAGCGTGCTAAGCAGGCATGAGTCCTTTGACACAGGGTTTCCTAGTTTAGGCTCCTGTCTTCTACACACTAATAGTTCCAAGTGTAAGGCTTAGTTTATATGTCTTGTTAAAGTTTGTACACAAACAATAAACAAAACCAAACCAGCCTTTGTAAACAATTTTCATTTAAAAACTGTATTTTATTTGTGTGCAATAAAGAATATATAAGGAAAAATAAATAAATTTTTATTACTTTAAAAATTCAAAACCCTGTTAAACCTTTAAAATGTAATTCATAATACATGGAAATTACAACATTAGTTTATATTAAACAAATATCAATCTTAATTGTTGAAAAGAATAATCTGTGATTTTGAAATTTTTGAGTGATATTTTATCACCCAGTGATATTCAAGAATTGAGTCCCAGGACACATTTTTGATTTTTTGCGCTACAGAAGTAGGTAAATAGGTAAGTAGAAATTTCACAAATATTATAACAGTTTACGAGTATGTTAGCTAAAGGTTAAAAGAGAGTTCAAACTCAAGACAAGTCCTTACACAAAAACAGTTACAACGGCACCATGAAGGAGACACAAAAAGATATGAGTATGGTACAGTCAAAAACATATAAAGCTTGACAACGCAGCATGACTTTAGCACCTACGGCTATTAAACTAAGGCCAACGTAATAGGTCCTTTGTGACAGCTGTCAAACAAACATATGAAAAATTATGATCTGTAAGAAAAAATTTACTCTGTGTGTTGGTTATACGAGGAATTCTTACTTAGCAATAACTACTTTAGAATAAGAACGGTAAAAAGTGTAATGTGTCAAGCTTGACTTGCCCTTGACTGTACTATGTAACGTGAATTTTCATTAGTTTTGCTCCCGAAGCCCAGTGATTCTACTTATGAATATAGGCAACTTACCCGAAGAAAAATTTTAATTTTTTTTTGCCTCCAAAGTAACTAAAGTGATCACGTGATCAACTCATTTTTGTATGGGAAGTCGAAAAGGTTTATTTAGTAAAAACGTTTTTTATCGGGAATGCTCAGTGGAAATTTTGCTTATTTATTTTTTTGAATCGCGGGAGCGAAACCGACGGGAACACATACAAGCGTAAAATTGGTATGTTTATGGTGCGTAAGCTATAAAATAACAACAAATAATAAAAACTGGTCAAAAGCGTGTCGGACTCGCGCGAATACACTTCTGCGTGACCGCGCGTCCATAACTAACACGGTATTTTTTCCTCACATCTGGGGGCACGGCAGTGCCCCGCAAGTCGAGCATTAATAATAATAATAATAAATAAATAATAAATAAAGCGTTTATTTGCTCTCACAAAAACAATTTCTATATATCAGGTAGGTACACTTGGAGTTAGTAGGTATACAATAAAAAATTGTTGATTTGTGAGAGCCTGGTGTCCGTACTAGGAAAAACCTGTATGACAGATCACCAGGCTCCCAACCCCATCACGAAAATCACACGGCTAAGACTCCTTTAAAAAGTAAGAACAAAGATAGCAAGAGATAAAGATATACATATAACTTAAAATAATTCTAGAATATTAATTCAGTGTGTGTCAGTATGAAAGTGTGTGTGTGTGAGTGTGTGTGTGCGTGTACGTGAGTGTACGTAGTGTGAGTATGAATATTATAGTGCTTAGATATTTATGAGTAGTATGTAGGCTTGGTAACTTCAACATAATGGCATTAGTAAGGTTTGTACCGTATCATAATCTAATGACATGAGCCAAAGGGAAACCTTTTTCTTGACTTCTGCTTTCAAAAGTTCATAAATATTAAGTTCTTTGTTAACAAAGTTATATAAGTAGGATCCTAGAAAGTAGAAAGATCTTTGGGCAAAGGAAGTACGACAGGACACACTAGCGCATATATTATAACTGCGGCGTCTGTTCACTAATTGATCAGGATCATAGGTAAGTAAAGAATGTTTCAGAAGAATAACATTTAGTATATACAGTTGTCTAACTGATAGCACCTTCGTATAATCATATAGTTTTTTAGTTGGGAAGCGATAGGGTAAGAAATTACTAACTTTTAATATTGCTCGCTGTGATCGTTCCAGCTTTAAAAGATTTGATTTATAAACGCCACCCCAGGATGTTATGCAATAACCAAGAATGGCCTGGCATAAGGAGTAATAAACTAACTGCAACGTATTTTTATCTGCGGCATGCCTAAGATTTTTAAAAACATAAATAAGTTTACGTGTTCTTTTAGTAAGGGAGTCTATGTGAGGAACAAAACTAAGACCATGATCAATAATAATCCCAAGATACTTAACCGAAGAGGTAGATTCAAGCACACGACATGAGCAGACAGAATTTGGAATTGCCGAGCACGCGTGGGCTACTATTTTAAAGGAATCTGGTTCAGGCTGGTCACGTTTCCTGATAGAAAAAGTCATATATTTAGTTTTGCCAACATTTAGTGTCAACACATTTCTAAACAACCATTCAGATACAAGATTGAAACCTTTCTGGGCACAATCAAAGGTCTCCCTCCACGAGTCGGTGCTGAACAACAGGGCAGTATCATCGGCAAAAGTGATAATTTTCCCATTTATAAGCTTTAAATTGCAAAGCTCGTTGATGTAAGTTAAAAACAGCGTAGGGCCGAGGATACTGCCCTGCGGAACACCGTAAGTGACTGGTAGCTCGCCGCTCATGAAGTTGCCAATCTTGATCCTTTGAGTCCTATCCTTGAGGTAGTCTGCAAAAAGATCCAACTGCAGATCCCTAATTCCTAATGATTCCAGTTTATTAATCAAATTTGTGACAGAAACAGTATCAAAGGCCTTTGCAAGGTCAAGAAATATCACCAAGGGTTTCCTTCCAGCATCCAGTCCGGGCACTAGAAATTCAGTAAGTTGACGTACAGCCATATCAGTAGATCTACCACGTCTAAAGCCAAACTGGTTGTCGGAAAGAAGACCCCGGGATTCCAAATAATTAATAAGTCTATTATTTATCAAGCGTTCCAACAACTTTGACAAAGCAGGTAGAATAGATATAGGCCTGTAGTTATTGACACTGTTTCTGTCACCGGATTTAAATATAGGTTTAATTAAAGATCTTTTAAACATGGAGGGGAATTTGCCAGAAGAAATACTGAGGTTGCAAATATGCAAGATAGGTGAAATGAGCACATGTTTGTACGTTTTTATCAGTTTGCTGGAAATGTTATCTAAGCCAGTGGCACAATCCGATTTTAGACTATTAATCAAAGTTTCTATTTCTGGCTCATTTGCTTGTAAGAGTACAAAGGAATGAATATTTGTTGTGTTATTATAAGTTTCAGGAGGTTTATGATTATTTGACTATCGTTTATGATTTTTTCAGCAAGATTTTTTCCTACCGAGGAAAAAAAAATAAGTTGGCCATCTCAACCGAATTTTGAGGGTTATCTTGAGAAAGTAGAGACAGCGCAGTATCAATAGATTTATTTGTATTTGTTATTTGTTTAATAGCTTCCCATAATTTCTTATTATTGTGTTTATTTTTATCTAACTGTTCCTTTTCATAACCTTTCTTAAGCTTTCGGAGTAGATTATTACAGAAATTCCTGTATCTTTTGTAAGTTATAGTTATTAATTCATTATCTGGGTATTTTTTATATTTCTTATGTAACCTATCCCTGTTTTTCATGCATTTTAGTAAACCTTTTGTTATCCATGGTTTTATTATCCTTTTACGATTTGGTACTAATATTTGTCGAGAACACTTTACTTACTTACTTTCCATTGGGTTTCTTTTGCGAATTATCGTGATTTAGGTTTATAATAACTATATGACCCTATCTCTATTAATGGGCAAAGGTTCGATGTTCCTTAAACATGGGTTTCTGTTGCAAATTATCGTAATTTATTTTTTTATAATGACTAAATGAACATATCTCTATTAAGGCCGTTACTTGATCAAACTCACTCAGCGTTACTTGATCAAATTAAAAATGCACTCTAATCGTAAGTGCACGCTAAGATGTCACGCGCTTACAGTTTTTGGTCGGGTTCGCGGCCGCACGCGCTCAAAAACTCTGTTTTTTGCACTTTTCATTAGTAGTATGTGGAATAAAAATAAAACATTCAAGTAAAAATATTGGTATAATAGATACCTTTTTTGTAAAAACTAACTAGTGAACTTTTGCGGTTTTGGAGAAATTTTGCAAATTATCCCAAAATACCTGAGGATTTTTTTCCTTAAACGTGGTTAGCAAAAATACAATTCTGTTCAAGTAAAAACCTTTTTAAAATCTTGATATATCACCCTTTTTAGGGTTCCGTACCTCAAAAAAAAAAAACGGAACCCTTATAGGATCACTTTGTTGTCCGTCTGTCTGTCTGTCTGTCTGTCAAGACCCTTTATCTCACGAACGGGTAAAGGTATCAGGTTGAAATTAATACCATATGTTAAGGTCCATGAACCACACAAGATCTGAAAATGTAAATTTTTTACAACGACGCAATCAAAAGATATGGCTTTTTATGTCCACATCTCCATACATTTATGCAAAAACGGAAAACCTACAGGGTACTTCCCGTTGACCTAAAATTATGAAATTTGGCAAGAAGCTAGGTCTCACAGTACAAATAACAGGAAAAGTCTGAAATCATTAAAAATTACAACTTTACTCTCAACTAATAGTAACCAATTGTGGTGAGCTACCGTTTCAAGAACATTCATATAAGAGAGGGGTCAAGTTGGATGGTCGCGGAGGCGATTTTTGTTTTAGTTCTATTTTAAAAACGAGAACACTTACAAACTTGAAAATTGGTATGTTTATAGTTCATAAACTATAAAATAACAACAAGTAATAAAATTGGGTCAAGCGCGTGTCAGACTCAAAAAATCTAGCACGTTAACTTACTGAAATTTGAACTAATACAATTATGATTATGTGGTGGTACGGAACCCTCAGTGCGCGAGTCTGACTCGCACTTGGCCGGTTTTTTTTTCAATGGTTTTGATAGCCATTTATTTTAATATTTCAACGTTAAGTTAGGCATTTGACCGCTATTAGCGCCTCAATCCATTATTTTCCATGTTCCTTAGGGTTTCTTTGCGCATTATCATGATTGTAAAGAAAGAGCATGCCAATAGGCTGCTTCAAGTGAGGAAGAGAATTATAAACAATCGTTCGTTCAGAGTGTATTGTTAGCAAATAATGAGTGTCAATACATTCTTATTGTATGCAGCGAAGCACCTTTGTGAACTAAGGAATTGCCTTGACACAGATAGTTATCTGGAAGGATAGTAAATCGTTTGGAAACTACGTCATTCATTATAGAATATACTTCTCCCAAAGTAGACCAAGCAGCGGTAAGTTCAAATTATGTATAAATATACGCATTAATATGCCTCAGATATCTTTATTATGGACGGGTGCGTACTCCGAAGTTTTATCGGAGCTCCGATTGCGGTGTGAGAACTCAGGAGCGTGTATAAAATGAAAGACAGGCGTCTCGTATGATGGTTCTCTATTCACTAAATACATACTAAGGTGGGCGAGGCGAGCGGCACACTACACGATATTATCAGATTAACAACAACAATTACGTTCGGAAATTTACTTTGTATGGGAATTTATTTTTTAAAGGCTGAACCATAGACTAATTATCGGCGCGATGTTATCGTAGTTTCACTTCGGAGTACGGCAGCTGATATTAATAAATAAAATAAAATAAAATAAAAAGCCTTTTATTTTTGCTCCCTAATATAAAAGAAAGAGAATAACAACCTATTGAGTATTGACCAGTGTAATTTAAAATAAAAGAATAGTTAAGATTAATTAAAAATTCAAATGGTAATCAAATGGTTAAAATTAATTTAAAAAATTCAAGTAATCTAAAATTTTTGCAGTATTTTTTTTTTTAACCTTGTCAAGAAAAATATGTTAATAATAAATCAATAATAGTACATCCTTTTTTATGTCAGCATTTTTATACACATGTCAAATTTATTTAAAGATACAACATTTATCCAAATTTTTGGTTGTCATTCATTAGTCATTAACTATTAAGAGTCTGCATTGTTGGGAACCCCCGTCCGGGTAAAGGCCTCCTCCAGTTGTTTCCAGTTTTCCCTATCTCTTGCTTGTCGTGTCCAGTAAGCGCCGGCAGTGGCGCGAATGTCATCAGTCCAGCGTTTAAGCGGGCGGCCCGGCCTGCGATGCCCTTGCCCAGGTCCACGCCACTCTGTAACTCTCTTCGTCCATCTTCCATCCTCGTATCTGGCCAAATGTCCCGCCCATTTCCACTTTAGCTTTCTTACGTGAACAATAGCGTCTCTTATGTTAGTGCGTCGTCTTATGGTTTCGTTTCTCTGTCTGTCTTTTAGTTTAATGTTCAATAAGCTCCTCTCCATCGCTCTTTGGCTAACCGATATTTTTTTTGCGTTTTTCTCGGTTAAGGACCAGGTTTGACAGCCATAGGTAAGAGTTGGTAGGACGCAGGTATCCATCAGCTTCCCTTTCATTTTTGCGGGCATCTTTGACTTGAAAATATTTTTTAAAGACCAATAACGATTCCAAGCTGTTGTAATTCGACGATCAATTTCGTTTTTGTCAGTTCCTTCAAATGAGATTAATTTTCCTAAGTATATATATTCATCCACGTACTCAATGGTCTCCTCTTTTATTTTTATCACAATTTTGTTATGATTGGTCATTATTTTGGTTTTTTCGAAATTAATTTCCAGTCCAACTTGTTCGCTTACTTGATGTAGAGACCGTAGGGTAATTTCGAGTTCTGTGGCGTTATTTGAAAACAGAACTATGTCATCTGCAAAGCATAGGTGGCTTAGGTATTTGCCGTTTATTCTGATGCCTGTTCGAGACCAGTCGATTTCTTTCAGTATAAATTGTAGGACCGCTATAAAGATTTTTGGAGAAAGCGGATCGCCCTGTCGTACTCCTCTGGATATCTTGAACGTAGGACCTATTCTATCAAGCCTCACTCTACTTTTGCAATTTTTGTAGATGTTCATGATTATGTTTATGTAGGGCTTTTCGATTTCGTTGTAATTTAGAGCTTGTTCTATAGCATTGTGCGAAATAGTATCGAAAGCTTTTCGATAGTCGATGAAAGCTAAGTATAGGGGACAGTTGAACTCTTTATATTTCTCAATTACTTGGCTGACTACTTGAATATGATCTATTGTTGAATAACCTGGTCTGAATCCAGCCTGTTCTTTTGGCTGTTTGTTGTCTATTTTTGGCCCAATTCTTGCAAGCAAACACTGAGCAAAAAGTTTGTAGAGACTTGACATCAAACTGATCGGTCGGTAGTTTGATATATCAGATGGGTCGCCTTTTTTGTATAATAGCGTCATCTCTGATTCAGACCATTGTGAAGGCACTTCCCCTTCTTTCAGGACTCCATTAAATATTTTTGTTAGTAACCCACTCAATATGTCAATTCCTACCTTTAATGCTTCATTAGTAATGAGGTCCGTTCCAGGGCTTTTGTTGTTACTTAATCGTTTTATGGCTATTTCAATTTCCTTATTTGTAAATTCTTTTACTTGCGTATCTTGCTTTGATGTATTGCATGTTAAGTGTGCGATTGCCCTAGTCTTTGACTCTCTTTCGTAAAGTTTTTTGTAGAAGTCTGTAGCCACAGCTACAAGTTCTTTCCTTTTTTCTGTGCTCCCTTGTGAGCTTTTCAATTTTGGTATCCATGAAGTACAGTCCTGTAGTTTTTTCCGAGCTCTCTTCACTCCTCCTGTTTTTTCTATAGAGTCTTGGTATTTTTTCAACTTATAGTCGTCGTATTCATCTTGAATCTGTAATTTGATATGTTTATACAATAATTTTAATTCTGCTTTCTCTTCCTTGGTTTTTTGTGATTTTTGTTGCAAAAAATGTCTTCTGGCTATCTTTTCCTGTGTGTGTGTCGATATTTTGAATTTTTCTTTATTGTTATTATTATTTGCACCTTTTGCTTCAACCAAACTTGTTTGTATCACTCTCACCGTTGTAGTGTAAAGATCTTGAGTTGGTAAGTCTTCGTTTTGAGTGCTTCGATTTGAGTGCTGATTTTGGTTTAGAAAAGGTTTTCCGGCTTATTTTCTTTTTTTCCAGTTGTAGAGTTCCTCTAACAAGCCTGTGATCAGAGGGGAATGGAATTTTCCGAAGAACTTCATAATTGGTAAAGAAATTACTTCTATTTGACAGTATGTAGTCTATCTCATTCTTGGTGAGTCCGTCTGGTGATCTCCATGTCCATCTCTGATTTTCATTTTTCTTAAATATGGTATTTATAATGGTCAATTCCTCTTCTAAGGCAAATAATTTTAGCCTGTCTCCCCGTTCATTACTAATGCCTGAACCAAAGGTTCCAATGATAGAGCCAATTTTATCAGCTTGTTTTCCAATTTTTGCATTAAAATCGCCTAATATTATCAGGTTCTTTGAGGCTTTTTGCTTAGCTTTATATATTTCAGAGTAGAATTTTTCTAGGTCTTCCTCGCTTGCTCTCTCAGTTGGTGCGTATACTTGTATAATAGACCACTGTATATTATCGATTTCAATGCAAAGTAAGGCCACTCTATCGGAAATTCCTGAAAATTCAGATATATTCGTTTTCAGGTGTTTTTTGACTAAAAAACCTACTCCTCTCTCTCCTTTCTTTTCGCCGTAATAATTGAAAATACACCAGTCGTGTTCTACTATTCCGAAGCCTTCTCTCCTGACCTCTGATAAACCAATGACGTCCCACTTAACATTCTTTAAGGAATTTTTAAGCTCTAACATTCTGTAGTCGTCTTTTAGCGATCTTACATTATAAGTGCAGATAAATACTTGCTTTTTGTTTTCATTCGTGTCTTTACTAGGGAAATTTAAATTGTTTTTACTGTTTTCGAATTCTACTGGAGGGTTGTAGTCGTAGTCTCCCATGGTGACAAGCCAGTTTGGGAGATTTGGAGGGGGCGCTGTTAATTGTTATTTCTTATTTTGTGTTACATAATTCATCATGTCAAATTTATTTTTCTTAGTACTTTTTTTGTTAAGTTCTCCTGTTGTGTCGCTTGGAATATCTGGTGACGTTGACATGTTTCTTTTTTTATTAATTTTGTCGTCTTGGTTTGGCGAGCAGTTGTAACTTGTAATAGGGCTGCGTGGCCTCGAAGAATTTCCCGTGGAGCTTGTTGGTGAGAAGTTGCGGCTTTTGTTTTTGAATATGATTAACTTATCATATTTTAGTACAGCTTTATTGCCCTTTTCTCTCTCTTTTCTTAGTTGATCTTGTAGTTCCTTTCTTTTTTGCAGCACATATTCTGGAAAGTCTTCTTTTATGTAGAAATCCATGTCTTGCAGTTTTTTCTTGTTTTTTAAAATCTTAATCTTTGTGCCAAGTGTGGCAAATTGTACGACGATGGGACGTGGTCGTTGTGATTTCTTCCCAATTCTCCTGATTGATTCTAAATCGTTACAATCCAGTCTTATTGACAAGTAGGTGTAAATGAACTGAAGAATGATATTTTCCAACTCAAAATAGGATTTTTCTTGTTCTTCGATGCCAAAAAAGATTAATTTTTTTTGTCTAGCTTGTTTTTCTATAAAATATAATCTTTGTTCCTGGTTATCCACCCTTTCCTCTAGGTTTTTATATTGTACTTCCAATTTTTTAAATTTTTCCTCAAGTAAATTATGTATGTTTGCCGTCACTTTAGCTGTAACATTCTTCCCGTTTTCTTGAATTGCTATTTTTTGATTGTCAAGTTCCCTTTGGATCTTTTCCAATGCAGCCATGACCCCTTCCATTTTTCTCATAAACCAGAGTAACAAAAATATAGTTTTGTATTTTCGCCCTCTATTGACGATATAGCTGTACTTTTTTTCGGTTATTTTACTAAACCTTATCCGTTCTTACCGATCTTATATGTTAGTTTCGCTACTCAACGCTAGATGGATTTTTGCGTTTAGTTCCATCACGGTTCAAAACAGTACGTTAAATATGAGTCATCAACTGATAAATTTAAGGTTACGTTGTCGCACTTTTTATAAAATATTGACGTTTACTAACTTCTGGGTATCTCTGGAGCAACAAATAGCTTCACTTTGCGAATTCACGTACAAACAGCACCTTATTTATGTTCTTTAATGATGATTTTAGCACTGATTCACTTGGACTTATTTGCACTGATTTTTTATGTTCTTTGGTGTAAAATGTGTATAATTTAGCACTTGTAAGATCGATTTCTTCTTAATCACTTCACTTTTAATGTTACAAAAACTGTATTCAAGCACTATTGATATTAATTTACAATTTTTTAAGCCGGAGCAATAACAAAACAATGTTTACTTGGCGAAAGCAGCGCCCTGATATTAGTGCACCACAAATCAATTTCAACTTAACGCTCTTTTTCTCGATTTGTCGTGTATTATTCAAATAAAAAAAACTGAATTTTAGTTTTTATTTATTTATTTTGTCACCTCTAAATTCAGTGACACGTTGTCTCCCCTGACATGCTCAGCTACTTTTAATTTAATTCTGATTGTAAAAAAAAACTGAGGTATCACGTTGATGTCTTTTATATGGACGTTTTTGGAACACAAAATTATATAGCCAATTCGTGACAAAACCTAGCGCAAAAACTTTTGTTTTACAATTTGCAATGCAGATCTGTTGCATTATTTTTTAACCATACTAAGGAATAGAGTTTAAACCTCCTACCAATATTTAATGTTTGACAAGCCCGTTGGTGTCGTTGGTAGTGAGCCTGCCTTTCACGCCGTGGGACGCGGGTTCGATCACCGCATACATTTGTGACAGACCAGACACAGAACACAAGTGTTTGTTCTGTGTCTGGATGCTATTTATCTATTTATGTATGTATATCAGCTTCTGGTACCCATAGTACCGGATTTGCCTAGTTTGGGATCAAATGACCCTGTAGTTAGGGTGCTGGCTGCCATTTGGGCATATGATTTGTTCATGATTCATATTAATAATATTATATTAATTGTTCAGCTCAATACGAATCGATTTGGTCCTAACAAATTTTTCTGTGCGCTGTTTTTATTTTGTTTGCCTTTGTGGCTGCTGTTTAAAATACTTCTGAAGATGTAGAAAATCGAAGAGGCAGACAGCCAGGGCTCTGCATTATCACGGGATGCAGTAGTGGTTTTTAGGGTTCCGTACCTCGAAAAAAACGGAACCCTTATAGGATCACTTTGTTGTCCGTCTGTCTGTCTGTATGTCAAGACCCTTTATCTCACGAACGGGTGGAGGTATCAGGTTGAAATTAATACCATATTTTAGAATCTATGAACCACACAAGATCTGAAAATTTGAATTTTTTACAACGACGCAATCAAAAGATACGGCATTTTATGTCCTCATCTCCATACATTTATGCAAAAATGGAAAACCTACAGGGTACTTCCCGTTGACCTAAAATTATGAAATTTGGCAAGAGGCTAGGTCTCACAGTACAAATAATAGGAAAAGTCTGAAATCATTAAATATTACAACTTTTCTCACAACTAATGGTAACCAATTGTGGTGAGCTCCCGTTTCTAGAACATTCATATAAGAGAAGGGTCAAGTTGGATGGTCGCTGAGGCGATTTTTGTTTTAGTTCTATTTTAAAAACGGGAACACTGACAAACTTGAAAATTGGTATGTTTATAGTGCATAAGCTATAAAATAACAACAAATAATAAAATTTGGTCAAGCGCGTGTCGGACTCAAAAAATCTAGCACATTAACTTACTGAAATTTCAACTAATACAATTATGATTATGTGGTGGTACGGAACCCTCGGTGCGCGAGTCCGACTCGCACTTGGCCGGTTTTTTGCATTTTGAAGCGCTGTAACTTTACAACGCAGGGCTATTATGGTAGCAGACCATTTTTCTGTGGTCCTATATATTGTGTTTAATCGGACTGTCATAGTCTGCCAAGTGTACTATTCATTCTCAAATTTCAAAATAGTTAAAACTAAATTCTTTAAAAACGCAGGGGTGTGGATGTCTGCCAATACTTTTTATGTCTTTTAGAGGATGCTTCTTATTATCAGTCAAAGAGGCAGACATGAACATAGGATATAGAAATTTTGTCCGAAAGCACCCTTACCATTGTGTGATATGTCCCATAATATTTATTTATTTCTTAATGTTTTTGTTTTCTTCAAAGAAACACCTAAATTTAACCACAGGTGGATGGAACTTCCTTATTGCCCCATCTAACCAACTTCTCTCAACCGGCAATTTGCCTTCAACACATTATAATTTGAACAAATAAAAACAGTTTAGCATGATGACGTTAATATGTACATTCAAATTCACAAGCATAGATACATTTTGACCTTAAGACGTCTTTATTGCGTAGCAGTAAGGACGTGCAAGTGTATACTTTAATGTGCGGAAGATTGTACGCCTACTTTGGGTTTGATAACGTAAAAAACGTAAATTTACGTGTCACGTTATGAGCAAAGTTGATGTGCCATTTGTTGATTATGTAAGGCCATCGTAATAGGTCCATTTTGACAGCTGTCAAACGCATGAAAAGTTACGATCTGCAAAGAAAAATTAACCTTGTGTGTTGGTGATAAGAAAACGTTTAAAGGTACTTCTTATGTTGGCCCTACTTTACCCTTGTAAAATCGGGTAGGTACTACAGACAACGGCCAGAAGTAAAAAAAAAAAACCGGCCAAGTGCGAGTCGGACTCGCGCCCTAAGGGTTCCGTACCTATCTATCATAGGATTAAAAGCTTTTGCTCTTTGATTTTAAAAACTCCGCGACCATCCAACTTTACCCCTCTTTTATAGAAAAGTTCTTGAAACGGGAGCTCACCTTAATAGGTTACTATTAGTTGTGAGAAAAATTTAAATATTTGATGATTTTAGACTTTTCCCTTTATTTGTACTGTGAGACCTAGCTTCTTGCCAAATTTCATAATTTTAGGTCAACGGGAAGTACCCTGTAGGTTTTGCTTTTTTGCATAAATGTATTGAGATACATACATACATACATAACATCTCGCCTCTTTCCCGTTGGGGTAGGCAGAGACCACAGTCCTCCACCTGCTACGATCTTGACATGTATTGAGATGTGGACATAAAAAGCCATATCTTTTGATTGCGTCGTTGTAAAAAATTTAAATTTTCAGATCTTGTGTGGTTCATAGACCCTAATATTCGTTATCAATTTCAACCTAATACCTCTTCTCGTTTGTGAGAAAAAGGGTCTTGACAGACAGACAGACAGACGGACAACAAAGTGATCCTATAAGGGCTCCGTTTTATTTTGAGGTACGAAACCCTAAAAGATCGTCCTTTCATCGCCTCAGGGAATCTTCACTTTTCTGACCTAGGTGCGCAATGCACCATAACCTAGCCGGCACTACTATATACAGCATATCAATTTCTACACATCACATTCCGTTGTGTTGTGTGCAAGTGGTTTTATAATTTATCTCAGTCATGCGATTCTAAAGTGTTCCAAGGTTGTACGTTTAACCAAATTACAAGTAATACATAGGTTCCAAATCTGTGCCAAAACTTGCTGGGTTAGTAATCAGCACTTATTACATCTGTGTTTTGTAATTTTATTACTTACGTGTAACAGAGAGTTTACAATATGCTCTTGGTGTTGAAGATGTCGAAATAAGACTTTTTTACCTGGCTTACTCTTGACCTCAATCTTGTCCTGAGGACAGAGATGAGGTAGACGATGGAACGAGCTAACTCAAAAGAAGCCTATTCACTCGTGATATGAATAGATGAGGGTTATATGAACTCGGGAACACAGATGCTGGCAGAGAATTCCACTCTTGGCTGTGGGCAATATAAAAGATGTTTACTAGCTTACTGTTTTGTCGATGGAGTAAATTAAATCAAATGAAATTTGTAAATTAGATTCAAGATTCAAGATCGTTTAAAAGCTAGGTCGCATGACAAATCCTAACACAGGGTGTAAAAAAGTACGATCATCCTTCTAAGGAGTGATTCTAAAAAAGAAAAAGGTACTTATTTTTATTGTTTATTTTATTTTTATTTTGGGTGATCATGAAATTTGATTTTTCTTCGAATTACATTACAGTAATATAGTAAAATGAATAAGTGACTGGACGTCATAACAAAAAACCGGCCAAGTGCGAGTCGGACTCGCGCACAGAGGGTTCCGTACCGCCACATACATAATCATAATTGTATTAGTTGAAATTTGTGTGTGCTAGTGCTAGATTTTTTGAGTCCGACACGCGCTTGACAAAATTTTATTATTTGTTAATATTTTATAGCTTATGCACTATAAACATATCAATTTTCATGTTTGTAAGTGTTCCCGTTTATAAAATAGAACTAATACAAAAATCTCCTCAGCGACCATTCAACTTGACCCCTCTCTTATATGAATGTTCTTGAAGCGGGAGCTCACCACAATTGGTTACCATTAGTTGTGAGAAAAGTTGTAATATTTAATGATTTCAGACTTTTCCCATTATTAGTACTGTGAGACCTAGCTTCTTGCCAAATTTCATAATTTTAGGTCAACGGGTACCCTGTAGGTTTTGGTTTTTTGCATAAATGTATGGAGATGAGGACATAAAATGCCATATCTTTTGATTGCGTCGCTGTGAAAAAAATTTAATTTTCAGATCTTGTGTGGTTCATAGACCTTAATATTCGTTATCAATTTCAACCTGATACCTTTACCGGTTCGTGAGATAAAGGGTCTTGACAGACAGACAGACAGACGGACAACAAAGTGATCCTATAAAGGTTCCGTTTTTTTCTTTTGAGGTACGGAACCCTAAAAACATCAACAGCTGATCAGTGATCAAAGAGGTCATTGAACCCTCCAGGCGCTTCACTTCATTTTGGGTTAAAACTATTTTTTGCTTGAAAAAGTATATTTTTTTATATTTTTTATACAACCTATTAGTGATATAAATCACCCCTTAGAACAATCATCGTACTTTTTTTACACCCTGTAAATAAACTTAATTTTTAAAATTGCAAAAACATGTGTAATATTTATACGGTTACAATAACAACCATAATTTAACAGCACGCTGTAATGACTCCTAATCTCGATCTTAAGAAAGCTTAATTAGAATGCCTCCGAGTATATTTTTCTAAGTTACGTAAAAGAGTACTCTTGGTACGTACTCACTTAAGCAAGTACTTATTACGTAAAGCGAGAAGGCTGATCTTGAAGAAACATGTCTGCTACTTAAGTTAAACTGCCTCCGTTTTGGTCGAAAGGTGAGCTGCGCTGCGCTTAAGTCGCTATTACACCGTCCTTAATTCAGAAACTAAATCGGCATACATTGCTCGTTGAAGTAAAGATATTGGGGAGAGAACTTGGGGAGAAAAGAAAAAAGAAAGTATGGAGATGAGGACATAAAAAGCCATATCTTTTGATTGCGTCATTGTAAAAAATTGAAATTTTCAGATCTTGTGTGGTTCATAGACCTTAATATTCGTTATCAATTTCAACCTGATACCTCTTCTCGTTCGTGAGAAAAAGGGTCTTGACAGACAGACAGACAGACGGACAACAAAGTGATCCTATAAGGGTTCCGTTTTTTTTTATTTTGAGGTACGGAACCCTAAAAATGTTTGACTTCCCAGCACTACTACTTCACGTTCCAGTAGTTAAGGAAAAAATGCACTTATTACACTTATTTCTTTTTTCTAGCAATCATGTCTGCATTACCACTTTCTATGAAATTAATGTGGTTACCTTGCACTATAACATAGTAATAATAGTGAAAAATGGTATGGCATTTTTATGGTAATTGTTAGTTTTCTTTCTATTATCCACTATTACTCCAGGGTATTTAGAAACTTTTATATGAGTGGGTTTGAAGTAAATGTAAATGTGACTTTTTTATTATTATTGACAAAATTAAGTTTAAATACAAAATAAAAATAGTAAAATAGTATTAAAGAAAAAAAATGTAGGGAAGATGACGAAAAATACATTTTAAACCGAAAAGTTCAAAAATAAAGTTAATCATTACAGTTGACATTTTAATTTTGTATAAAATGTATTTAAAATAATATTTAAGAAGTAAAACATTAAACTTACTTTCATTACATATTATCCTTTAAGTGCAATTTCGAGTTAACTTATTACCTTACTGAAACTCCGAATTTGAGCAATTCCAATGGGAAAACATTTTAATTTTTAGGTAAACTACCTATGATAGTTCTATTAACAATGCTAATCGATTGATTGCATTAGCATTTTAGTATAAATAAAAATATATGTTCCCGAGGTTATAAAATTTTAATAATTATACATTTATAGGAGAGATTAGTTGTTTAACAAGAATCCGAGAAGAGACAGCCATACTTAATTACTTCCAGGTCAAATATTAATTTCCCTGGACTATATACAAGGTCATTGAATTAGTTTATTCAGCTAGCCTATTCTGTGCGGGTCTTTTCACGGCACTGCTTTTTCCCCACAAACTTTTAAATTGACCTAACTCATAAAGTTGTAACGTAGCGCATGCGCATCTCCTTTCCTTCGCCTTTTAAATACAACCAGCCAGTTTCACTTTACAATCAGCTGACGTTCCAATTTTTTTTACTCTTAAATATAGATATGATGTTACTATAACTTAAATAAACAAAGTCGTGAACTTTTTGGCGAGTCCTCGGCGTGGGCTCTTGCCTGCTCTTTTGTAATTCTTGTTCTTGGTATTTAGTGGATAATAAAGATAGTGTGTTATGCAGTGAATTGACTACTGTGTGCGCAGCTGATGAAGATTTCAGGCGATCTCGTATTTGAACCCTGTTTGTGTTGTCTCAAAAAGTCACGGACATTTTCCTACGTAAAGTCTACTATCGCTTTATGGGAGGAACAATAAACAATTTCCCCACTCGACAATATATTTTTAACTTCTAAAAACTGAAGAAATTCAAGAAACTGAAGAATGTTCTAGAACACTATACTGGCAGAAATATCCCCAAATATAGGTTGACGATTGCCAAATAAATATTTAAAAAACAAAAAATAGTCGTGTTTAAGATACAATACAATTTTACAATCAATATGTAATATTAGCTAAATGTGAGTGATTCGATATGGTGATTTGTAAGTTATTTTTAAATCTGTTACTAAGATAACTGACAAATCATTTACACGCGCAATGATTTTGCGAAGGTACAAAATAAACAATATACTCCAAAAAAGTTGACTAAGACTGGTTTCATAGTGACGCGTTTCGAATGCGCGGTTATGATCATTTATTTTAAAGGTTTTAAGTCATTGACCTTTATGCGCTTGAACCTAGTACCTGGTTTGGACCAAGCAGCTAGCAGTGTACGTAAGGCTGTCAGAAAATGTAGTAAATGATAAAGACAGCCTTTAACTATCCTAGTTGTCAGGGATGATTAAAGTGATTTTTATGGAAAAATGTGTCTGACATAATCTGACTGACTTTAATTTTGGAAGTTTTCCAGGTTCAACGACTTAACCAACCTGAATTACTATGCTCGTGACCAATGTATGTGACCAAGGCCAATAAAGCTCAACTTTCGTAAAGCTAGAAAAAAAGAGCGACGCTCTTCAAGAATTCTGTTTTATAAACGCGCGTTTCAATAGAGTCGCTACGAAATCAATTTATGCAAAAACCCAGGGGTCAGGAACTTGTGGCTTCTTAATTTGTACTGCGGAAGTCTTTAATACTTTGTATATTATAGGGCCTATTGTTCGTGCTTTTGACGTCATATTATGGCTAAAACCACAAGGTAATATTCAAGTTTGCAGAATCTTAATATTATCTGAATCCGTTCCATTGAATCGTGACGTGTATAGCCAAATTTTCCATTTGAAATATGCTTTAAAGGCCACGCACATTATCCAATGCAGGATTCGCATTTTGATTATAAAACACCTTCTATATGAACATCTTAATATGGGCTCCTTCTACATAAGGACGAAATCTATCTAGTGCCCATATTACACCTAGGGCCTCTCGTTCAGTCGTACTATAATTTCTTTCAGCTGTCGTCAATAAGCGACTGGCGTACCCAAAGAGATTTTAACCTCGCTGCGCTCGGTCATAGCGAGGTTTAAATCTCTTTGGGCATACCTACCGAATTGGCCTTTCTTCTTTTATATTTTCGCCTTGAATAAGTACAGCTCTTAATGCATAGGCACTCGCATCAGTCCGAATGATGAACGGCTTCTTGAAATCTGGTTGCCGTAGGATTGGATTAGTAGTGAGCTTCAACTTCACTTCTTCTCTTCCTGTCCAGGATTCGTCCTTGCGCGTCGGTTCGGTTAGTGGACGAGTGATGTCAGCAAACAGCGGAATAAATTTCCTAATCCAGAAACATGTTTGTAAAAATGTTCTTAGTTCTTTCAGGTCCTTTGGCGGCTTCATGTCAATGATAGCTTGGACCTTCGTGGCCTCGGGCTCGATACCTTCAGCTTCTTCTTCTTTTCGTATCAATGGCAAATTATTTTGTAGTAACTTAGCCCAAAATGTGGCTACAGCAATAGCTCTTTGGTTGCCTTCAAAAAGGTCCTCCTTGGTGAGATGACGTGTCCCAGGTAAGTGACCTTTTATCTCGCTAACACGCATTTGCTTATGTTTGCTCGCAGGTTAAAGAGACGCAAGCGTTCGAAAACCTGTTCCAGATCCTGCAGGTGGGTTAGGTTAAAGTTAGTTTGTATGGGAAGTCACAACTCCAGGGGACAATTTAAAACTGTTTTCCACCGCGAGGATGGATACCGAACTATACTGATAACGAGTTGATGGTACTGATATTGTGCCGCAATCATCACGACACCACACCCATTCCGTCCTTGGTTGGGTTTATTGTGTATGATCCATTTTTAGGGTTCCGTACCCAAAGGGTGAAAAGCGGGACCCTATTGAAATGCCTCCGATGTCTGTCTTTCAGCGGGCTGTGTCTCATGGTAGGTAGAAATTTGAAATTTTCCCAAATTTTGTATATCTTTTGCCGCTACAACAACAAATACTAAAAATAAAAAAGTAAAAAATGAAAGGCGGCTCCCAAACAGCTAAAGGGAAGAGTGGAGTATTATTGTTTAGAGCTCATTGAGTAGATAAATACTGTATTTTTTGTTTAAAAATATATTAAAAAACAAAGGAACAAGATGCCACCAAAGTCAGCTGTTTTTACAAAATATTGTTTTGCTGTATCTCATGAACAATAATAGCTAGACGGTTAATTTTTTTACAGATTATGTATTGTTATTACTGCTATAACAACAAATACTAAAAATAAAAAAAAGTAATAAATAAAGGGGGGCTTCCCTCCCATACTAAAAACCTGTTTCTTTAGGCGATTTTTGCTCGATTTTTATTTTAGCTGTATCTTAAAAACGGGAACATCTACAAACGTGAAAATTGGTACGTTTATAGTTAATAAGCTAAAAAATGACAACAAATAATAAAATCTGGCCAAGCACGTTTAGGGCTCAAAAAATCTAGCACATTAACTTACTGAAATTTCAACTAATACAATTATGATTATGTGGTGGTACGGAACCTTCGGTGCGCGAGTCCGACTCGTACTTGGCCGGTTTATTTTTCTTTTATTGCAACGCTTACCAACCAACACATTTTGCAGCCATGACAATAAAACCAGAGTATATTCGATGGAAAGAATAACATTGTTTTACAAACTTGTATTTTCTGACAGATTTAGCCGATCGCTTCTGACACACCTGCAAATTGTGTTGGTAAGACACAAAAGATAGATAGATAGTTATTTTTATGTGCTCTGTTTCACTAAAAAAGGAACTTAAAAGCTAAAGAATTAAAAACAACAAAAAAAACACATGTAATCACAAGTTGAGAATATGTGTGCATGCAGCAGAGCAAAAGCTAAACACGTTTTTTTTATATTTAATCCACAAAACTTTAATGCGAGTCTTTAAGTGTAACTGTAGATGTTTTACTTTTATTTTTAAAGCTATTAATAAGACTTTTCCTGTTAGTAACTTTTCCTCTACCTATAAGCAAGGTTGATTCTGTAACCTTTGTGCAAAGTGTACCATTTGCATTGCACGCGAGTGTACAAGGCCGAGACGATTGCAAGTACTCGGATGCAACAATTTTAATGTTACTACATACTGTAGGTAGATATTTTAAGGGTGTTGCATCTCGTAACGAAAACTTGGTATACTTATAAAATGAGACTTCATAAAGTACGCGACAGCTCGAGAGTGCAGGCAAAATGTATGGCGCGTCATAAATTTTTTTCGTTTACCAACACATTTTATTCATTTATTTATTGTATTTAGAAACACAACCAGTTATAATATAAACATGCTTTGTGAAAAATATATAGTATAAAGACCTGGAGGTTCATAAAAACATAAAAAATAAAACATTCACAATTTTGAGGGAGCAGTAAAGGTACTAGCTACTATACACCAGCCATAACACTGAATACTCTGGTTTCAGTGTTATGGCATTTGACGGAAATGGTAATTTTGCACAAAAACCCTACGGCCTGGAGAACACAAACTGACATATGCTAAACATAAATTAGTGTTTGATTGTTAAATCTGACTGGCTTGTGAGTGTGGTTGGTAGTGAGCCTGCCGCGGGTTCGATTCCCGCCTAGGGCAAACATTTATGTGTTGAACACGAGTGTTTGTTCTGTGTCTTTATAAAGGCGCTTTACCCAAAAATAAAAAATAAAATCGATAGGCCGTTTCTGAACCACGACTGTACCAACAAGGGAAAAGCGCCGACATTGCGCCGATATCGTCACATAGATAGATAGATATTTATTTAATGGCATCACATCTCATTACTTACAAGTCGGGTTTCGCCAGTGTCGACTTAAAGAAATTGTTACAAAAAAATATGGCGGGATCGCCAATGTCCATTGAAAGATTTACACAGGAATCCACATAGTTACGTCCGAAAACAGTGATCATCATCATCATCATTCATTCATTCATTCATTTATTTATTTGCATTCATGTACATGTTAAAGATCTTAAAAATTAAACAGTATTAGTACATGAACCCTTTTTGGGCATCGCAAATGATTTGGAGGCATGCAGTCAATAATATAATCTAACTTAAGTACCTATACCTATATAATCTTTATAATGTTAAGCTAAGTAAAAATAAAATTCTATGATCATTCAAAATTAATATAACACGAACAGGTAATTGTAATCCAAAATAAGTTAAAATAAAAAATAAAAAGATGTCAGTGAAATTATAAAATGGTCAAATAAAGTATAGGTAAAATAGTTGATTTAGTCTAATAAAATATTTAAATAAAATTTGTAAAAAATAATGTCAATTCAAATTAATACATGTCAATATAGTAAAAAAGATTATTAAATTTCCATTATTTAAAAGTCAAAAAATTAAATAAAATAATTATCAAAACTCTATTTTCAATTACGGTCCTCGAGAAATTCTTTCACTGAATAATAAGCTTTGTTTTGAAGGAATGATTTTAATTGATTGTAGAAAGATTTTTCGTTGGTTTCAGATTTAGTACTGTCCTGAATTTTGTTGTAAATTTTTGTGGCATTGTAATATGGACCTTCTCTACTGATGTGCATTTTTTCTCTTGGCATTTCTAACATGTTTTCTATCATGTTAACATTTCTAACATCATATCAGCCGAAAGACGTCCACTGCTGGACATAGGCCTCGCCTAAAGATCTCCATGATGACCGGTCCTGCGCTGCTCGCATCCAGTGGCTTCTCGCGACCGTGACAAGATCGTCGGTCCACCTTGCGGGGGGCCTGCCAACGCTTCGTCTTCCGGTATGTGGTCGCTACTCTATAACCCTAAAAGTTCATGGCGATTTATAGGGGGGTTTACCATAGTCGCCACGCTTGGCAGACGGGTTGGCGCCCGCAGTGTGATGAAATAATACACAGAAGGACGCTGCTGCCCATCCTCTGGATTTTATTCCCTTAGTCGCCTCTTACGACACCCACGGGAAGATATGGGTCGGTACTATTATTTTTAGGCCGGCACCGCACAGCACCCGAAAACAGTACTTAGGTATAATTTGCTCATATCGGCGCGATATCGGAACTAAGTAATTTCTATCGGCGCTATTACGCTCGGTGCACAAACGGCGTATGATACATTTTTTTCGTTTTTCCGACGCTTACCAACAAATTTTGCAGCTATGTCAAAAGCAATCGCCTAAAGCTGTCAGAAAAAACAAGTTTGTCAAACAATGTTGTTTTTTCCGTCAAATATACTCTGGTTTTAGTGTCATGGCTACTAAATGTGTTGGTAAGCATTGGAATAAAGGAAAAAAAACGGATTAAGTGTAGGCAACGAAGCAGTTGACCCCAACATAGATTTTATTTGACAGGATGATAAAGAATCATGAATTAAATGTAAATTCAAATATAAAAAAAAAAATACAAAAAAAATTTTCATACCTACTTTTTTTGTAATTTTTGTATGGTAAAATTGAAAGTACCGATTTTTTTTGGATTTTTTTTATAGAAGGTTTGTCTCATGTAGTGTAATACCCCAGCAAAGTTTCATCGACTGAGGATTTAATGCGGGGTCTTCATACAACGAACCGCTTCGTTGCCTAGACTAATAGTTAACCAGTGAGAAAATTAAACAAACATATTCCTAACAAGCGCTGCGTTCAATTCTTTTATTTGAATGACCGTTAGTAGCCATTTGTTCAACGATTAGTTTTGCAAACTAGATTTAGCGGCCAGCTGGGCCAAATAATTCAATTTATAACCTACTAGCGTTTTTCCGCGACTTCGTCCTATTAAGTCAAACTATCAAATAAAAAAATTTCATTAAAATGGGTTCAGTAGTATTTGCGTGAAGCTCGAACAAATAAACAACAACCAGTTGCTTGTGCAACCGTCTCTTTCTTGGCAACGAAACAGAAAGAGTCAGCAATAGACTTAAAGGAGCTTCATCTTCAAAGACGCTTTGTGCAACTAGTGGTAAATGTATAAAAATCTGTAATTTGGATTCAGGGGTATCAAAACAGCAATTTTCAGATATTTTACTTTGCTTTTGCTAAGTGCCACTAGCTTTTAGCAATATTTATTTTAACTTCACATCGGCAAAACGAGTTGGCCTACCAAGCACTATTACATTTTTTACATTTTTTTTATTATAAACTGATATTGGCTTTAGAATCGTTCTATGTGAATTGTTTACCGGAAACGGTGTCATTTTCCTTAAACCATTAATTAAATTAATTAATTAATCGACTAATTTAATAATTACTTTGCAAATCAGGGAACCAATTTTTGAAAAAAATATGAGTGACCTGGTGATTAAATATGACTGTTGAGACTTAAGGCTCTACCCGCCATACACTAGCGTAGCGTCCATCAGTTTAAAAAATATTACTCGCTAAACACAAATCTTATCGAAATTCCGGAAAGACAGGAAGTAACGATACCTTTGTTTGTTCAGAACCTATTTACTCTGTAAAATAAAGTTCACTGTAGTCACAGATACAAAAACTGCTAAAACTGGCCGTTTTTTGCACCTTATGTATCTGTAGCTCGGAATTTTCGGAAGTGATGGGTTATAAATAAACTAAAACTTTACTTCTGTCTTTCCGGATTTTCGGTTAATTTTGTATTTAGCGAGTAATATTTTTTTAACTGATGGGGGCGCTAGTGGACGGCGGGTAGCCCTTTAACGTAAAACAATGAGCAAGCAGTCTTAAAAACAAAAATCAGTAATTCAAAAAAATTATGTGATATTTTATTATCGGTGATTTTCGACAATTGATTTCCTGATCACCTGACAGTTCATCTACTAGGTACTGTGCATTTTAATTCGAACTCTTTTATTTTGGTTAAAACATACAAAAAATATCTCGTAGAATCACCCACCCGGCTTCTGATCACAGAAGATGAAACCGAAGTATGTACGGTCTAGAACACTTCACGCATGACACTTTGGACTTTGTGGAATCCTTATTTGAATCGGCGTAGGAGCTAAACTCGTCGAGTGTTAAGTTTGACCTGCAACGCTCACGCTGCTGGCGCCGTAATGCCGCTTGCGCGACAGATTTTACATCTGTTCGTGGACATAAATTTTATCTAGACGCTCATGCTAGGGCTGCAGCTGTTGACTCTTCTTCTTCTTTGTGTTTCGATCAAAGATAAAAACGATTTTTGCGCGGCTTGCGCGGTTTGACGCATTGCTGTACTCGTAAGTAAGGTTTCGATAGTCAAATATTTTTTTTAATTTTATTGGCCCAATCCGGCGAACGTTTTTAGCTGCCTCCCATAAATCCTTTAACGTACAGTCAAGATCAGGTCAAGCTTAACAATGTAGCGCTTGTTAAGCTTCTACGGCTATTAGAATAAGAACAGTACAAAGTCCAATGTGTCAAGGTTGATGCGCTCTTGACTGTACAAGTTAATTCTAAACTAGTTTCTTGACTAGATTACTCTCGCTAACGCGTTAACGGATCTAGAACGCTAACATTTTGAATAAAATAAAAACACTAGTTAAATAATTTTGTCTCTGTGTGCAAGAGAACAAACATGTGCGTGTCATCTTTAAGGTTTATAATTATTAAACAAAGCTGTGCTCATGCACTAAGATGCCACAAAGCCACGTTTTAAGCCATTTATAGGACGTGCGTGTGATGAAAGGTGTATAGGAAAAAGATATATCGGTTGATAACATTTTATACTTTTTATATTTTTTTCGTGTAACTAATTAACGTATAAACCATAGAGGTGTTAATAACTTTACAATAAATGCTTCAACATTTTTGCGCTGCGTGGTTTGGTCAGGGACTAGATCTATACGGTTTGGTATGTTACAAAAATATTTTAAAAGAGTTCCGATTTGTTTACAAAAAAAGGAATCAAAAAGTTTAAGAGGCGACCAAAGAGGTTTTAAACCTGTTTTTGACCTATACGGTCTTTTTGTATTATACTTTTAAACCCATCGTTGTGTGTAATTTTATATTATAACTGCAGATTGCCTAAACGTCCAAAAATAACAGTATTTATAACACCGATAGATAACTTATGAAAAGACGTGTAACAGGAACTCTGCATACAGCCACAGCCATCACAATTTATTAATTACAATTCTAATCACGGCTAAGAACCATTAAAACCTTACGTTATAAGCATCTCGTCGGCCTTTGGTCAGCTTCCTTGTGTCATGCACTCACAAACACACACACAGAAAACAAAACACTCCAAAAAAATTACGTAAAAAAACACACTGCGTTCACTTTTTTATTTTTTTAAGAATTTTTATTTTCGAACGAACTTTCAATTGAAATCAAAATGGCGCGAATTAAAGATGGCGGCGGCCACTCGCGAATCGTGCGGATTGGCGCGCGTTTCGATGCGTACTGGCAGGCTGTTGTAAGTTCGCGTTTAGTTTTCGCTGTAGGTTTAATCTGTGGTATGATACCTACTATTCTTTTTCGCGGTTGTTGTGGCCGTCGCTGGCCGAGTCGGCCGTCTTACTGGTGGCCAGCCAGCCAGTATCTCATTGATGACGCAAGTAGTTTCGTTTCGGCAACACAGCTCGGGGTTTTTTCGTTGCCTCAATCGTTTGCCTTGCACACACACAAGCTGATACTGTTTATTAATTAATTGTTCGGTTGTTAGTCATTTACACAGAATTCTAACCATATTCTTACTAATAACAGTCATTCTATTAAAAATCTTGACAATCATGACGCGAAGAGGCAAAGGTTGTTCCATGATTGTTGACGTCAAGGATTATCTCCAAGAAGTTATTCACGTACACCCAACAGCACGTCAGTAGAAACACTGCGGACTGTATGGCATGGTAATAGATTTGCAAATGTATCCACTGACATGCGGTTGACCGTACGAAAATCAGACAAACAACACAATCTTGCGACCTTACAAGAGGTAACAATAATTTGAATATGGAAATTCGCTATAAGCTAAAACGAATATCAATGACAAAATTACTCTTCATCCAGCTAGAAGGACCATCCAATAGTTTAAATACAATGATTAATTAATTTTGGTTATAATAAACTAGGTAGGCAAGTATACGAAGAATTACGATTAGATTAAACAGTAGCACAAAAAAATTAACTTTTATAAAAATTATTAGGTAAATATGTAGAATTGATGGAAAACCGAAATATTGTGCCTACTTATACAGTGTGTTAATTTTAATTGCGTGCCATAGCTCAGGGGCGGGATCAGTATCAGTAACTAAACAACTTTTCCAAAGGAACATAGGTCGAAATACAAAAAACCAAATTTGACCTTCCATACAGCATTTGATATTCCATACAGCCTCCGTGGTGTAGTGGTTAGAGCGCTCGGCTCTCGATCCGGAGGTTCTGGGTTCGATTCCCGGTGGGGACATGTCAAACAAAAATCTCTTTGTGCGACCTCCCCAGTTTGGTTAGGACATTGCAGGATGAATCACCTGATTGTCCGAAAAGTTAGATGATTCCGTGCTTCGGAAGGCACGTAAAGCCGTTGGTCCCGACTACTATCTACGGATGTAGTCGTCAATGAGCCATGTCAGAGGCCTTTGGCGGCTCAACAACTCTGACACCAGGGTTTGTGAGGTCGTTCATCGACCTTGCAACCTACACGATATGATGATGATGACCTTCCATACAAAATGCGCTATCAGCTGATGCAGTTTCTATGGGAGGTCAAAAATTTATTTTCGTATTTCGACCTATGTTCCTTGGCAAAAGTTGTTCAGTTACTGATACTGATCCCGCCCCTGAGCTATGGCACGCAATCAAATTAACACCCTGTCAAGGCTATATTATAGGGTTCTAATGAAATAGTGAACATAATTTTAGCACGTTACTAAGACCATGAAACTGAACAATTTTTAAATTTGAAATACAAAAAATCGAATTTTACCTCCTATACAAAATTCGCTATCAGTTGATGCAGTTTCTATGGTAGGTCATAATTTTTTTTCCCTATTCGACCCATTTTCCTTTGGGAAAGTTGTTCAGTTTCATGGTCTAGGTAAGATTCTAAAATTATGTTCACTATTTCTGTACTGTAGGACCCTTATGACGTCATAGATTACAAAATTTTAAGATTTTCAGACGTTCTATAAGTTTAACTGATTTACCTCACTCACACTATAAACATACTAATTTTCACGCTTGTGTTTCCGTTAAAAATCGAGCTAAAAACACGTTTTAGAAGGGGAGCTCCCTTATATTTTTAGGGTTCCGATACCAAAATGGTAAAAAAAAGGTACCCTTATAGTGCGACTTTGTCTGTCTGTCTGTCCGTCTGTCTGTCACACCTCTATATCTCAGCAACCGCTAATGCTATCGACTTGAAATTTGGAACGGTTTTAGAATATAGTTGCCCAACTTAATTGAACATGTAAGAATTTTGAAAAAATCATGATTATATATATTATAAAGGGGGCCAAAATAGGGGGGGCCAAATTTCAAATTGTCGCCACTAGGTCGAGTGGGGTATCATTTGAAAGGGCTTTACTTGTACATTTTGAAATATATTTTTATATTTTTTTACGTTTCTTAGTTTTCAAATTATGATGAAAAATGTCAAAAAAATACCATTCCCCCCCCTTATCTCCGAAATTAGTGTAAGGAAAAATCTGAATTAATAACAGTTGACAGAAGTTTGTGTAAACTTAACAGCAAAAATAAAACGATTTTTCTAAGTTGCGCAGTTTTTCAGAAATCTGCAAAAAACCTTTACAAACAAATTTAGTTTTGCGGTCCTGAAAATGGACCTTATTGCTTCCAAAAATACTATAGGTATATCGGAACCCTCGGCGCGTGAGTCCGACTCGCACTTAACCGGTTTTTTATTTTTAGTATGTCTTGTTATAGCGGCAACAGAAATACATAATCTGTGAAAATTTCAAATGTCTGCATAGGTATTACGGTTCATGGGATACAGGCCGCTGGCAGACAGACAGATAGATATCGGAAGCATATTAATAGGGTCCCGTTTTTCTCCCTTTGGGTACGGAACCCTAAAAAAGAAACTAAACGTTTAACTCGTAAAAACATTTAACGATTCAGACTTATAATAATTTTAATTTTATTATAGTGTGGTGTGACCACATGACTATTTAAATATTAAAACGTGTAGGTTAGGTATCCTGTAAAACTCGATAGAGCAATTTTATTTAATTATTATACAACTTAATTGTGTTGTCTCTTATGGCTGGTGCGGTGGTAACTTGAACCAAGTAGTTATAATTTTTTCACTCCTCATGCTATGAAAGTGCTTCTTTGTGCAGGATATAGGCTGAATTTGCGAAATTGAATTTTGTGCACTAGGGCAAAAAAGTAATCGCGGTGGTGTACGTCCTGCGCGCGGGCCTGCTCCACACCCCCCGCGCCGCGCGCGCGTCAACATATTCTTCACTAAAGCAGAACAACTCATTCTTCAGTTACATTAAGAGAGTACTTTTACGTTTTATTTCCTCGCAATCAAAGTGAAAAGCAAAGTTTGTAACTCGTCCACAAAACCATTTTCTCTAAAAGTCTCGCAAAGATGGTTCGTTTTGTGCACTTGTTGTAAAATCTACTATAACCTGTTGGTATATTTTCTACATCAACATGCATTTTTCAATATGTGAACCTAATATAGTGGTTATTTTAACGAAGATAGATGTTTCGTACTTGTGGTTCCGGCAAAGAATAGTATCAACCCATCGCTACCCGTGGGTGTCATAAGAGGCGACTAAGGGCTTATAAACTGGAGGATGGCCAGAAGGATCTTTCTGGGTATTACCTTACCATCTTACATACTGCTACTGCTGAGTGAGTGTGTGTGTGTAGGAATGTCTATGTGGTTGTGTGTAAGTGCGTATGGAGGTTGTCCAATTTATACGGGTCGTATATCTGTTGCCGCTACAACAAAAAATATTATTAATAAAAACAGGAAATACAAAATTAAGAAGGGCTCTCAAGCAGGGGGCGCGAAAAAATAAGTATGACCTACCCCATTGAGTGGGGCATCGTTGTTTAGAGCTCTAGTAGCCTAAGAGCCAAACGATTTCACTGTATGAAGATTCAACAAAAATTCATATCAGCATTTTTTTTCGTCAAAAATTAGATTAGCTTGTCTATAAAATAATTCATTAGTAATCCACCCAAATTTACGATCGCATGATTTTTTTTTTCAAAACAGTATAATACATATTATATTTAGGGATCATCGACGTAAGCCATGCAAGGCTTATCTGTCGATGAGCGAGTTCTTATAAGTTAGGTTAGCAGTACAATGATAGTACAGTCAACCGCACGTCAGCGGAAACATATTCGCAACCCTATTACTATGCAATAAGGTCCAGAGTTTTACCATTGACGTGCTGCGGGTGGTACCCAATTAATTAGTATACATTTATGCGTGTATAATTAAGATCATAATGGGTAATTATACTGATCGGGCTCCAGGTTAAGGTAGTAATTTTTAAAGCATCTATTAAAGTTAGGCTTATTTAAATAGTCATCCTGAGCAGTCTTAGGTAAACAATTTAATATTTTGGGCAGAATGTAACTAAAGTGTCTCTTGCCATAAGTATTATTACATTTAGGTAAAGAAGAAATAATAAAAGGAAATAAAAAGAAATAATAAAGGTATGTAATAAAGGTATTATTAATTCCACAAAAGAAGGGCAAATATGCTATAAATATTATTTACTTTACATTTAATTACCTTTATTTTTATCTTTCTTTTTTAAGTAAATAATCCTCCTATATTTGTAAAAGCAACACAATTAAATCTAAAAAACAAATTTACGTAAATCTCAAAGTTGCATTAGACCTATGATAAAAATGCTATCAGATCAGTTCTTCAATGCTTTTGTTACATTAACGTCCCTTAACATAAAGTGTACTAAATCCAACAAAAAAAAATGGAAATTGAAACCACCAGAAATTGAAATTGTACCTTCCAGTTTGAAATTTGGGTGGTCAAATGTATATATAGTGTTAAGGATTTTTTAGATTTTAATTGTGTAATATGTTTTTATTTTTATATGAATTTTGATTGTGATTAATGAGAATAAGAGTTTTTAGATTTTATACTTTAATCTAATATTTGTATGCCTTTAATGGTAGGAAATAGCAGAGCTAACATAGTATTTAAGAACTTTTCTTGTAATACCTATTTTCGCCAAATAAATCTTATCTTATCTTATTAAAAAATATAGTCTCTTAAAATTGCATTTAAAAGCCGTTTACAAAAATTTGGCCTAATATGAATTTTTTATCCAAAATATAGGATAGCTCAGGTATAGATAAATACTGCATTTTTAATTTCAAAAAATATTTGAAAACAAAGGAATAAGATGCCACCATAGTCAGGTTTTTTTTACACAAATTTGTTTGAGCTGTATCTCATGAAAAATAATAATCTTCACACATTATGTTTTTCTGTTGCTGCTATAACAACAAATACAAAAAATAAAAAAACCGGTCAAGTGCGAGTCGGACTCGCGCGCCGAGGGTTCCGATATACCTATAGTATTTTTGGAAGCAATAAAGTCCATTTTCAGGACCGCAAAACTAAATTTGTTTGTAAAGGTTTTTTGCAGATTTCTGAAAAACTGTGCAACTTAGAAAGATCGTTTTATTTTTGCTGTAAAGTTTACATAAACCTCTGTCAACTGTAATTAATTCAGATTTTCCCTTACTCAAACTTCGGAGATAAGGGGGGGGGAATGGTATTTTTTTTGACATTTTTCATCATAACTTGAAAACTAAGAAACTTAAAAAAATATAAAAATATATTTTAAAATGTACAAGTAAAGCCCTTTCATATGATACCCCACTCGACCTAGTAGCGACAATTTGAAATTTGGCCCCCCCTATTTTGGCCCCCTTTACATTAATAATCATACTTTTTTCAAAAAATTTTCATGTGCAATTAAGTTGGGCAACTATATTCTAAAACTATTCCAAATTTCAGCTCGATAGCGTAAGTGGTTGCTGAGATATAGAGGTGTGACAGACAGACGGACAGACAGAGCGGCACCATAAGGGTTCCTTTTTTTTACCATTTTGGTATCGGAACCCTAAAAATTGAGGGAGGATCCCTACTACAAAAGTGTTTTTAGGAGATTTTGACCGATGAAGCGAAGTTCTCCGAGCTTGTGTGGTGAAAAATGTTTAATTATATGCGAGTGATTTGTATTACAGCTTTAGCAAGCGACAAATTCTAGGATAGAGCCACGAGGGAAGCGAGTAGACCATTAGAAGAATCATGGGAGTCAATTCTTAAATATCACCGGGTGATAAAATATCACTTGAAAAATCCAAAATCACAGATTCATCTTTTCAAAAGTGAAGATAGATATTCGAAAAATATAAAGCAGTCCTGGATTCTCTATTCTGATCTACCTTTCAACAGTTTATCAGGGCAAATGTGATATTTTTAAGTCTCTAAAGTGATATTTTATCACCCGGTGATTTTCAATAATTGAGTTCCTGAGCGTAGCGACGGATTTAAGGCACGAGACGCGAAACAAATTTCCTGCAGAGCGAAACAGACAAGTTTTCACTTCACTACAGCGAAGAAAATGCTAACAAATAGGGTATTAATACCTTATACAATTATTATTATTTATTCTTGTAAATATAATTTTACAGTTATCCAATACATGACTTTTGCACGCAGAGTTCAACCGATTAATATTTAAAAAAAATACACGCTAGCGGTCAAAAATGATATTTGCACGCAGACTTCAACTGATTACAACAAAAAAAATACACGCTAGCGGTAAAAAATGACTTTTTCATCTCATCTATTCGAAAATCGCTGAACGGTTCGTCAATAAAGGCGAACAAAATAGCTGTTTTCTCCAAGAGACTTTCGTAGCGGGTAAAAATGGGATTTAAAATTCGAACATGAATTTAGGTCCACCATAGGGACATTTTAGGTCAACCGTAGAGGTCGAACCAAAATATTGTATGAAAAAAGATACTGGCCAGTTGTACTATTAAAATTATTATGAATATAAAAAAAGAAATATGCTCTAAATGTAAACAAGACTACCAACCAAAGAGGTTTTGTTCCTAATTGATACAAAAATGTCAATAACATTTTCAGTTGTTACAAATAATACTTAATATGATTTTTGTATTGTTTCATCAAGTAATAATATTGTAATGGTATTTTATATTTAAAATTAATGACGAGTGTGTGTCTCAATGAGCCTCTTATTCTTTTCTCATAGAGGGAGACGAAAAGTAGAGTGTATTACGCGGCTTCAAAAATATTTTTACCTTGGGCGACCTATTGAATCCCTCGCTACGTTCAGGATTCTACTCTAGAATCCCTTGCCGTGCTCGGGATTCTACTCAAGAATCCTTCACTTCGCTCTGGATTCAAAATAGCGCCCTCGCCTTAAAAATATTATTTTACAGCCTTGTGATACAATCTACTATTGCACGCCGACTTCAACCGATTAATATAAAAAAAAAATACACGCTAGCGGTCAAAAATGACTTTTGCACGCAGACTTCAACCGATTAACTGAAGTTTGCCGAGCTGAAAATATACAGGGTGTTAAATTGATTGCATGCCATAGCTCAGGGGCAGAATCAGTATCAGGGAACCTTTTCCTGAGGAACACAAGTCGAAATACGAAAATCAAATTTGACCTTCCATACAAAATGCGCTATCAGCTGAAGCATTTTCTATGGGAGGTCAAAATTTTTTTTTCGTACTAGCTGTTGCCCGCGACTTCGTCTGCGCAGGATTAATTGTAGCCTGTGTTATTCTGCTATATTAGCTATATTATTGTAAAGTTTCATTAAAATCCATTCAGTAGTTTTTACGTGAAAGAGTAACAAACATCCATCCATCCCTCCATACTTACAAACTTTCGCGTTAATAATATAAAAATCCTACTATTCTTATTATTATTTTATTATTTATTATATTTAAATATATAAAAGGCTGATCTATAAACGCACAGCCGAAACTACTGAACGGATTTCGATGAAATTTGGCACACAGATAGTTTTAGTGACGAAGGCATCCGCTAAGAAAGGAATTTTGAAAATTCGCCCCCTAAAGGGGTGAAAAAGGAGTTAAAAGTCTTATGGAAGTCCGTCATTTTTAGAGCTAGAAGCTTGAAACTTTGTTTTTAGGTTAACGATTAGAAATAAACAATTACGTGTCCTAGGGTTTTTGAAAATTCAACCCCTAAGGCGGTGAAAAAGGGGTTGAAATTTTGTATGGGGAAACAAGATTAGTTAAACTATTTTGTGTGAAACTTCACAGGAGTACTCCTATTAATAGACGAGTAAACACATGTTTAAGGTTTTTTCAGAATTCAACCCTTGAAAGGGGGAAACGGGGTGAAAAAGTCTAAAAACAAATATGGGTATCGTTTGTATGGTATTTCGGGTCGCTGATTACGAAAACTACAACAATTTTGAAATCCAACGTGGTGGACGTGAAATACCATCATCCCCCTGGGGATGGAGTTGGGGTGCGATAGGTTTGAAATGTCTAAAAATCAATATGGGTGTCGTTTGTATAGTTTATCGGGTCGCTGATTACGAAAGCTACAACAACTTTGAAATCCAACGTGATGGACGTGAAATATCATCATCCCCTGGGGATGGGGTTGGGGTGCGATAGGGTTGATTTAAAAATCAATATAGGTGTCGTTTGTATGGTTTATCGGGTCGCTGATAACAAAAACTACAATTTTTTTTAAATCCTACGTGGTGGACGTGAAATACCATCATCCCCTAAGGATGGGGTTGAGGTGCGATGTCTAAAAATCAATATGGGTGTCGTTTGTATGGTTTATCGGGTCGCTGATTACGAAAACTACAACAATTTTGAAATCCAACGTGATGGACGTGAAATACCATCATCCCCTGGGGTTGGGGTTAGGGTGCGATAGGTTTGAAATGTCTAAAAATCAATATGGGTGTCATTTCTATGTTAATGATAGCGGTTAAATTGGCGTTAGGGGTAGGGATAGGAGCAGGGATAGGGTAGAGGTAGAGAGGTAGAGGTACAGGTAGAGGGAGAGGGATTGGAAGAGGGAGGGGGAGAAGGAGGGGAAGGGGGAGAGGGAGGGAGAGAGGGAGGGGGCAGGGGGAGAAGGAGGGGAAGGGGGAGAGGGAGGGAGAGAGGGAGGGGGGCAGGGGGAGAAGGAGGGGAAGGGTGAGAGTAAAGGGGAGGGAGGGGAGGGGGAGAGGGAGAGGGAGGGGCAGGGGGAGAGGGAGGAGGGGGAGAGGAAGGGGGGAGAGAGGGAGAGGGTTTTAGTTTTTCTCAAATACTTCTGCGAATTGGCTCTGTTTTGAAAGATTACAAAAAGGTGTCTCTCATCTCTCTTTCTACATTTGTTAGGTTAAGTGACAACTTTAAGGGATAATACTGCTGCTAAGTTCATCTGTTCTGTAATTTATGCGTAACTTCAGCTGGATCTTGAATTGTACTCATTGATTTGCGCAGGGTTAGTCCCGTTTTTCCTTAGTTTAAAATTACCCCGAAATGACGGGAAAATATCTCATTGCTTCAGAAAACCGGTAACAACATAAATACGAAAACCACGCGAGCGAAGCCGCGGGCAACAGCTAGTTATATTATAAAATACTAATCCTAATTAAATCCTACTATTATATTATAATAATATAATAGTAGGATTTCGACCTCTGTTCCTTAAAGAAAGTTGTTCAGTTACTGATACTGATCCCGCCCCTAAGCTATGGCACGCAATCAAATTAACACCCTATATTTTTACCGGTATAATAATTATACAATTCAAAATTTCATACAGGCAAAAGCATGTCAAACTTAATACATTAAACTAAGTAACCGTTCTTAAGTGCTGAGTTGCACTGCATGAGTCAAACTTGACGTAGACTGTACCGTGTTAGTCGGCCGCACGTCAGTGGTAACAGGTTTTGGGCGTTTGTAGGGTTCAGTTTACAATAGTTTTATATTTATCTACCTGCTGCCGTGCGTACAGTCAAAAGCACGTCAAGCTTGACATTAGCTTGTCTTAGTGTAGAGACGGAACCGTACAGCGAATGTCAAGCTTGACCTGCGCTTGCCTGTACCTCAACATGTTTAAAAATAATAACAAAAGTGTAAAGTACACGAAGCAAGGTCGCTCGGAACCAGTTTTGTCGTGAACGTTTTGGTGGCGTACGACAGACATTAAGGTGGTTATTTTTAATAAATTCTTTTGCCTTGCTTGTATGAAGATGAAAAAGGTCTTATATATTATAGGGTCCTTCAAAAACAGTGTAAAATATTTTAAGAGACGACCCATAGCACTAAAAAAAGTTCGGACTTCCCAAGTTAAAAAAACCGGTCAAGTGCGAGTCGTACTCGCGCGCCGAGGGTTCCGATATACTTATAGAATTATTGGAAGCAATAATGTCCATTTTTATGACCGCAAAACTAAATTTGTTTGTAAAGGCTTTTTACAGATTTCTAAAAAACTGTGCAACTTAAAAAGATGGTTTTATTTTTGCTGTAACATTTACATAAACTTATATCGACTGTAAGTTATTCAGATTTTAAGGGACGGGGGGGACGGTATTTTTTGTTTAATTTTTCATCATAACTTGAAAACTAAGAGTTGTAAAGAAATACAAAAATAAATTTTAGAATGTATAAGTAAAGCCCTTTCACATGATATCCCACTCGACCTAGTACCGATAATTTGAAATTTTGATAATTTTTTCTTGATTGTTTCATACATACATACATAACATCACGCCTTGTTCCCGTTGGGGTAGGCAGAGACCACAGTTGATTGTTTCACGTGCAATTAAGTTGCACAAACATATTCTAGAACTATTCCAACTTTCAAGTCAATAGCATGAGTGTTGCTGAGATATACAGGTGTGACAGACAGACGCACAGACGGACAGACAGACAAAGCGGCACCATTAGGGTTCCTTTTTTTACCATTTTGGTATCGGAACCCTAAAAACACATTGGCTATGTTAGTCGCTTATCGTCATTACTAGAGCTATATATTAAAAAGTTGGTATACATTTATTAGATTTTCTTCGAAAAGACCAGTCAGTTCTCATACTAAAGTGGTCACGTGATCGACACATTTTGTATGGAAAGTCAATAAAAAATGATTTTTTTTTCTTCAAGAAATTTGCTTGGTTTCACAGTTAACTATTTCATGCACGCATGGTGTGTGCAGTGCAACAGTGGATTTTATTATTATAATAATCGTCTTATGATAATCTTAATATATCGATGGTGGAAATGTTAAAGGGCTTAAAGGACATATTCTTGAAATTCACTTTTTAATGCATATCTCTTTGTCAAGCTTTATCAAAAAATATTACGTCAATTTATACGTCAAATATTAAGCTAGAAAATAAGCATTTTTTTCATATTTTGGCATTATAAGCCAATTTCATAGACTTAATAACAAAATGTTCAAATGTTTAAGGGTTCTGTCTCAAAATACTCATTTATTCATAATTGTTAATTACACGTCATTATACAAATATAATTTTCGAAATAAATTAACAAAATACACGAAAATACAAAAGTAAAATAATTTAGACCAAATTTTATATAAATATAAAATAGGTAGGCACATTAATTAATTATGTTTTAATTTCATAAATTGTCCAAATGAGTAAAATCACAGTAAAGAGATGGGCTTATATCTTTACTGTGGTAAAATGCCTGCTCGATGAGCCATTTCTTTAATTTATTTTTAAAGGCGACATGTGACATCGTTTGTTTTATTTCACGCGGTAGCCGGTTAAACACAGCCGGTCCCATTATATGGATTTGTTTGCTAGTCCTGTGCAACTTATGAGGGATGAGAACGAGCATATCGGAATTACGTGTAGTAAGCTTCTGTGTGTCACCAGATTTTTGAAACAATAGGGAATATGCGTAACGTTTTTTTATTTAAGAAATTTATCCTCATTCATGTAATAAACAGTTTCGTAAAACTATTTTTCGAATAACTATGAAATTAAAAAAGATATAAGCCATCAAAGATTTGTTTCTGTCTCTTTCTAGCAAAACGAAATTTAATACGATGTTTATATGGCCGTAGTGGCATGTGACGTCACATGCCATGTCGGATCTCTCTGTCTAATCGGCGCACAATCAATAGATTTAAATGCTTATATTAGCCGTATTTCTTAGCCGATTTAAATTTAAATTTCACTTTTTGTCATTTGTACTACGGTTTTTCATATTTTGTTGATAAATGCGACAAAAAAAAATTATGCATATTCCCTATTGCGAATTCTCTTTCACGTAGCAAGCTACCTGGAAGATAAGAAGAGACGGCAGTGTTAAAATTTCAAGCTTGCGGAAGTAAGGTTGTGCCGAGGTGTCACTACGCGCACGGACCATTGCTCTCACAGCCCTGTCTGTCTGTCTGTCAGTATTTTTAGCAGAATGATCGAAGATTTATAAATTCAAACTATATTATTATGATATCCACCTCTTACTTAGCCTTGTCTTAACAACCTGCCTTTCAAATACACTTTAACTTAAATAATTCACTTCTTAATTATAAATAAAATATAGTATCATAAGTCCCGTGTGGTGCCGCAAAGAATAGTACCAACCCATCTCTATCTATGGGTGTCGTAAGAGGCGACTAAGGGTTAATGAAACAGACAGATATCGGAGGCATATCAATAGGGTCCCGTTTTTCAGCCTCTGGGTACGGAACCCTAATAAAAAAAAAACCGGCCAAGTGCGAGTCGGACTCGCGCCCTAAGGGTTCCGTACCTATCAACCAAATGATATACTCAAAGTTTTTGCTCTTTGATTTTAAAAACTCCGTGACCATCCAACTTGACCCCTATTTTATAGAAAAGTTCTTGAAACGGGAGCTCACCTTAATTGGTTACTATTAGTTGTGAGAAAAATTGAAATTTTAAGACTTTTTTTAGACTTTTCCCTTTATTTGTACTGTGAGACCTAGTTTCTTGCCAAATTTCATAATTTTAGGTCAACGGGAACTACCCTGTAGGTTTTGCTTAAATGTATGGAGATGAGGACATAAAAAGCCATATCTTTTGATTGCTTCGTTGTAAAAAATTGAAATTTTCAAATCTTGTGTGGTTTGTAGACTTTAATATTCGTTATCATTTTCAACTTGATACCTCTTCTCGTTCGTGAGATAAAGGGTCTTGACAGACAGACAGACGAACAACAAAGTGATCCCATAAGAGTTCTGTTTTTTTATTTTGAGGTACGGAACCCTAAAAATTACGGGTTGCACTTGGACGGGCAGAAGTGAAAACTTAAACATCAACGTTGTGCATTTTTGAATATTTTGGAATGGTTAGGGAATAATTTCGCAAGAATTGTTTTATTTATCAGTATAAAAGTGCATACAATATTCATTTATTGCGCTATCGTAGACAAACATGACAATTTATATTATATTTAGACAATCTTCGTCAGATCTGACGCGCCGCTAAAGAAGTTTTCACTTCAAAACTTAAACATCTGACGCGAGATCTGACACGACATCTGACGTGAGTTTAACATTTATTACCCATCTAAAAAAGTGCCAAGCGCCGCTCAAGAAGTTTTCACTTCAATAAAATAAATAAATAATAGGTCTTTACCTATGAAATTGCCGAAATTTTCTTACAGATTAATGAGATCGTAATTCCTATAATTCTAATGCTATTTTTTTCATTTGATTTATATTTGAAAGTTGACTTCAAGGTTATCAATTTACGCATAAAATAAAGTTTTTATTTTTAGTTTGATATATAAAATTAAAGGTTTGAAAATGGTTCGTCTTAAATGTCGTCCGATTTCATCATTAGATTCGTTATATTTTTTTACAGATAATATTTTTCGAAAATTAATTTTAAGCTTCTGTTAGCTTAATGTCTTCCCAATAATGTTTAAAAAAAAATTAAATAATTGGATTTACAATTCCTAAGAAAAATGCAAAAATGTTAGTACTGAAAATTGAGTTTACCTAAAATTCGCCATACAAAACGGCAATTTCATAGGTAAAGACCTAATATTACATTCTGCGGTCACCAACAACTGCGGTCCATGGTGCCAGCCACAGATTACAGAAAATGGTGCCAGCCGTAACGCTAACAAGCGTGGTGACTGGTACTTCCCCTCCACATTGCTCCAGCAAAAGATGGAATTTTAGAGCTCCCTGTCCTGTAGTGGACGTTTTATTGGATGTTACGATGAAGAACTATTTTGTTTCGATAGTTTTCACGAGTCACTTACTTTGAAACTACATACTAAACCTTATTACTATAAAAGTGTCAAATAAATAACCCGCCCCTCGACACTCCCGGTACAAAGGTGCCCATGACACTTGCCGCGTTACCACGTTGAATAGCCACAGACAGCCTTTGCACCAGAAATGCCTCGGAGCGAGAGTCACAGCCCTTGTCACGCATTCCACGCCCGATGTCCTGCACAAGGCACTTGGCTTCAGACCCCCAGCAGCCAGCTGTCTCCACCGCGAAGGGGACGAACTTATAACCACGCTTCAGTTCAGCGTATTTAGAATGTTTGAGGCGGGCCGCCTCCTCGGCGGCAGCACCTGCCTTTGAAACTAATTCTTAAAAATAGTATGTACCTTCTTTTTCACCTCTCTGGATCGGAAAAATTTACTTTATCAGTGAAAATCTGCGTGCAAAAGTCATTTTCGGTCGCTAGCACATTCTTTAGCATATACCTCGCTGTAGTGAGGTGAAAATTGTATATTTCGTTCGGCAGCAAAGTTATTTCGCGTCTTGTGTCTTGAAAATCTCGCTACGCGAAAGGGTGTTTGACGCAAATAAAGGTAATTAGATTAAATTAATAATTCGTCAGATATGATGATGATGATGAATAATTCGTCACAAGGTAGTGAAGGCGTCGTTCTATGGATTTGACAGGTTATTTTGAATATTTCCTATTGATCATCGATAATGGGATTGGGACATGTTGGCAGATGTCATCCCCTACCAAAATAAATTACAAGGTATCTATTCCGAGCGAAGCAAGGAGGTCCGAAATCTTTGGTGTCTGACCACAAGTTCTGCCATCTTTGACTTTGGCAGTAACATAGGCTAGGCTAGAAAGGAATGCTGCGTAAGGCTGCTCTCTTCGTAATAGCGCTCCTGATATTCTCAGTCCTACGTATTTCACAGTCAACTACGTGGTGCCAAACAACAAATTTACGAAAAAGTATCCAAAATAAATATCGTCGTTTAGCTAACAACACCGCACAAGTAGTTTTTTTGCGGTTTTTCAGTTTGAATGCCAATCGATAGCGTATCTAAAATTAAAACTAAAAATAAAAACCCCCAAAATTTACGACAAGTGTGGTGTTGTTCGCTAAGCGTCGATATCCAAGATCACAAAATGTGTTGTTGGCATCACAATATTTATTTGATTTGGATTTTATTTGAGCCCAGCGTGAAACATGAATTAACAAAAACAAACTATGATTTTGTTGTCGATTTAGCGGACATTGCACTTTTTCTTTTTTACGCTAAGCCATTTTGGCAAATTCGTTAGATACGCATATTTTTGGTCTCGGAAATTTTTCAAAACTACTTTAATATCAATGAGAAACATAAAAGATGAATCAATGACCTCGCCATAATTTTTTGATTAGAATTAATGAGTTTATCTAATGAGGAAATCCATTAAGGTCGTCCAAGCATGCTCATTTTGTACCTTTAATATCCGCAGACTGTCTAATTTGAGCGTTTTCTAACGCTTCGGCGTAAACTTCTGGTCGCTTTTTTTGTAAAATCATCACCCTCCTTTTTGCCGTGGTCGGGTAAAAATTCTTTGTGTTTATGACAGTCTCAAGTCTATGGCCTCAAGCTGGTCCCAAGTATGAAAGTAATCGAACTCAAATCAGTTGTGTCATCGCGTTTCGTTGCTTCCTGCCAATCGTTCTCTTTTATACACATTTTCTTTCACTCGTGTAATAATACTGTAATATCCACCACTTCACTTCACTGGTATATGCTAAAAACTTTATCAGTGATGTATGTTAAAACTAGTTAATCCGCAAGTGTAGTCAATTGACCTACTCTTTATTGAACGTCAAAACAAAACTCTTCCATAGATTTTGTATGAAGTTTTTGAACAATGACGTCATAATTTTTGCCATCGTTTATTTACTTTTTAACACTAAATTAATTATTAAAAATTTAAAACTACGTATGAAATTTATAATTTCTTGATTTTATAATAAACTAGCGGACCGCCCTGGCTTCGCACGGGTATGTATAGGTTCGCCCGAGTTAAATTCAGACAATCCCTACTCCTACCCCTGCCCCTACCCCGTTCTTATCAGCAGATTTTATTTTTTAATCAGTACAATTTTTTTGCCCTGCTCCTGCCCCTACCCCTACCTATGCCCCTACCCCTACCCCTACCATCCTATATCCTTCTCCTGGTTCTATGCTAACAAATCGGTTCAGCCGTTCTTGAGTTATACCGTTCTCCTACCCCTACCCCTTCTATTCTATCTCCTTCTCCTAGTTCTAAGCTACCTTCTCACCAATTTTCAACCAAATCGGTTCAGCCGTTCTTGAGTTATAAATAGTGTAACTCCAAGTTGGTTCAGCAGTTCTTGAGTTATACCGTTCTCCTACCCTTACCATTACGTCCTTCTCCTGGTTCTAAGCTACCTCCCCACCAATTTTCAACCAAATTGGTTCAGCCGTTCTTGAGTTATAAATAATGTAACTAACACGACTTTCTCAGTCGTTCTCCTACCACTATTCCTGCCCCTACCCTTACTATCCTATATCCTTCCCCTGGTTCTAAGCTACCTCCCTACCAATTTTCAACCAAACCCGTTTAGCTGTTCTTGAGTTATAGTGTAACAAATAAAAAAAAATCATCTACCGTTCTTGAGTTATAGTGTAACTAATTATATATATAAAACATCCTATGTCCTTTTCCTGGTTCTAAGCTACCCCACCAATTTTCAACCAAATCGGTTTAGCGGCTCTTGAGTGTAGCTAACACAACTTTCTTTTATACATATAGATAAAGAATATATAAAATTTTATATGATTCTTTCTTAGACGCAAACAGGATTTCATTATATTTTTGACCCAGGAAACTCACGGAATGCACTCACACACACACACACACACAATTTATTCCTTACAACCTACACAATCGACTTTCGTAATAAAATAACAACATTTTTGTTTTGAAAACTCACAAGGTTTGATTCCCGAGTCGTGTATGAGTTGTTTTGAAAATCTTTGAATGCAGTTTTTCTTAACTCTAAAATCGACGACATGGTTCCTTAGAACAAATATCTCTATCTCTTATAGTTTCAAACTTTCACATACTGACCCGTCCCCTACCCGTCCCGATGGATCACCTGAATACCGACAAGATGATTCAGATTCAGATAATTTTATGCAACTAGAATACTTATTGAATTTCATGCAGAATACAATGCAAATAGAGCTAGTTTACGCCGTTTCGGATCGTGCTATGGCAGCGTAAACAAAACGGCAAGAAACGACTACAGCACGGCCTACTTTAAGAATCGGCTTTTTACAATGTGTTTCTTGTGTTTCGCTGGAATATCAGAGCACCATACCTCCTGTAGTCATCTAATCTATAGTAAGCTTTTTTACCTAACGTTTGCTTTACACATTCTTTAAACTTTGATGTTACTTTACATACATTCAAAATCACATGTCCTGATAAATAGAGAAAATAACTTATTGAGAGTTTCCCAGTTAGGTTAGGACATTATGGGTTAATTCACCTGATTGACGTATCAGGTGAATTAACCCATGATGTTTGCTTCGTATTTGATTTGATTTGTATTGTTTGCTTTGAAAGGCAAGTTAAGCCGTTGGTCCCGATCACTACGAGTACCTGTAGAAGTACTTAAGAGGCTGATAACAGCTTAATACAGCGTTAATTCGTTCGTATTGGTTTCGCTCCCGAAGCTAAGTGATTCTACTCATGATAACAAGCAACTTTCACGATGAAAAAAATTTTTTACACGAAAAAAAATTTTCGTCTACCCATACAAAATGAGTCGATCACGTGACCACTTTACTATCGATAGGCGAAAAAAATTATACGAGTAAAAAATTTTGTTCTTCGGGAATGTTGCTTGTTTTCATCAGTAGAATCACTGGGTTTCGGGAGCGAAACCAATACAAATTCACGATGTATGCTTCATTTTAGCAGTTTTTTAACGAGAACTTAAATAACGGCCCGCGTTTTTCACCCTTTGAGTACGGAACCCTAAAAAGTAGCCACGAGTAATGAAACTTAAAGACATTTCCGCCTTTAAACATAAAATAAAGAAAAAATAAAAACTTATACACGAAGAACATTTTTTTTTTTTATATTTATATCTTTAATATAGATCTCTTGACGTATATGTTCTTCCCTTTCCTATAAATTAAAAACTTCCTAGCTACTTGCAATCTAGAAAAAAAATTGTTATTATTGTATTCGTTTCGGTTGGTTTTCTTTTGTGTTAAAGCCCATACCCCACGTTAACATAGTCGTAGGAAATAAAATTCTTAAAAAATATTGCATAATTACGGTCGGTTTCTTGGTTTTTATAGGAATTATTATTATTTAATTTATTTGTAATTTGTAATTTTTTTGACATGTTTTTTATTTAAGTGATAATAATTGTTTGGTTATAAATGTATACATAATTTCTAAAAATAAACGGTGTAGTATTAATTACCTATTGCGGGCTCGTGTATCATATTCTTGCATAACAAATAAAAGGCCATTGTAATATATTTAACTGTGTCCAACTATACCATAAACCAATACGCTATGATTCGGTACGGTACGGTTATCGACATTTATCAAAAAATGACGCTTGAATTAAATTAGGTACAGTCAACGACAGGTCAACCTTGACATTTGCAGCGGGATTCTAGCCCGTACGGCTATTGAAATAAGAGCGGAACAAAGTCCAAAGTGTCAAGTTTGATGTGCTCTTGACTGTACAAAGTAGAAAATCGCAAAATTTCACAACCACAGGCAGGATTCGAATCTGCGTCTTCTGCGTCAGTACCGCAGACGCTTTACCAACTAGGCTACTGTGGTCCTGCCTGATGTTGTTAAATCTGCGACCACTATATTGCAATTTTGCGATTTTCTACTTTGTAGATTTATCGGAACACAGGAAGTGTGGAAATAAAATCATTTTTAAAATAGGTTCACCCAGCTAGTCTAGGCAACGAAGCGGATCGTTGTATGAAGACCCCCGCATTAAAACATACACTACATGAGACAAACCTTCTATAAAAAAATCCAAAAAAACGGTACTTTTAATTTTTTCATACAAAAATTACAAGAAATGTATGAAAAATGGTTTTTGTAAATTTTTTTTTGTATGTTTTGAATATACATTTATTTCATGATTTTTTATCATCCTGTCAAATAAAATCTGCCTGAGAAATTTATGTTGGGGTCAACTGCTTCGTAGCATAGAGTAATATTTCCTACACTAAACGGCACGTCAATATAATAACACTTCGGACTTTATAGCATGGCAATAAAGTTACAAATGTTTCCACTGACCTGACGGTGACCATACAAAAGGCTGTGTATTAACGTGCCACCAAATTTGAGTCAATTTTTACCAAATAATATCCACCAAATTTTGTCTACCAAAATGGACGAATGTACACCAAATTTGCTTCTGGCACTTCGCTGGCCGATGCCGCGGGACGGTCGCCGATCCCATTCGGGATCGCATCCCATTCGGGATCGGTTAGGTTGTGTTCTAACGATCCTAACCGAACCGGTTACCCAAATTTGGTGTACGTTCAGACAATTTGGTGTACATTCATCCATTTTGTCTGAAGTGTATTGGGGTATAAAAAAAAGTTGCCCATAAAAATAGCTTAGGGCGTTGAATGCGAGCAGCAGTCGCCATGTAAATCTGTAGGGGGAGGCTTATGTCCAGCAGTGGACATCTTTTGGCTACTATGATAATCATGAGCTTAGGCTACACAAGATTTAACAGAACAGGAATGAAAAGAAAGAAGGATGTGAATCTGTCCTTATAATTATAAACTTTTTCCAAAAAACGAAGGTAGAAATGTGCGAAATTATAAAACTTTTGCCAAGGATCATAAGATCAAGGATGATAAGTTCTCCAAGGAAGAAGGTAGAGCTCCCACCAAAATTCCAGCTCTTGTAGAAGAAAGTGGAGGGGAAGTACCTTAGTCACCACGCTTGTTAGCGTTACGGCTGGCACCATAGACCGCGGTTGTTTGTGATCGCAGTGTGTAAGATGGTACGATGCACGGCAGGACGCTGCTGCCCATCTTCCGGTTTATGAACCCTTAGTCGCCTCTTAGATAAAGATCGGCCCGTATGGTGCCGGCAAATAATAGTACTCAAATGAGTACCCATTCCGATACCGCCGACATTCGTCAAATCCTTGATTCGTCAAATTTTTGTTTCATCAAAACAGCTAATAAAAGTGAAAAAAGCTAATATTTTGGCTGTCGTAAGAGGTGACTAAGGGATAATGATGCTAAATGAGGATGAGCAATAGCGTCCTATTCGTACCATTTTACATACTGCCACAGATATATAGTAGTAAATACTGCGGTGTCCAGCAAGCGGTCCATAGTGCCATTCCCAACGCCGCTAACAAGCATAGTGACTATGGTACTTTCCCTCTGAATTGTATCACGAGTTATTTGCTTGAGGGAGCTCTTTGTCCAGCAGTGGACGTTTCGTGATGACGATGAGGATCCTTTGCAGAAGAAAATAAACAATGTTTGGTACTTCCCAACGCAGGCTTTGCACAAAGTAGCACCTTGAAATTATTGGTTTTAATAATGTAGTCAAGTGTTCTGTGTGTAATGTGTTGTTGAGTGACAAGTTGTTGTTTCCCGTTTTGTAGATGGAATTTTAATGTTGACTGTACGGTCAAGAGCACATCAAGTTTGACACATTGGACTTTGTACCGTTTTTATTTTAATAGACGTACGGGCTAGAGTCACGCTGCGGGTGTCGAGCTTGACCTGTCGATGACTGTACACCCGAGTGATGCGTTTCCATTGTACACTTACGATCTCGGAACAATGACTAGTTATAATCCATTTTTTTTCGTTAATTCTTACGCTTTTCAGCTATGTCAAAAGCAATCGGCTAAAGCTGTCAGAAAAAATAAGTTTGTAAAACCAAAGAGATTTTAACCTCGCCGCGAGCGTAGCGAGGTTCAAATCTCTTTGTGTAAAACAATGTTATTCTTTCGTTTTCGTATTCGTTCGTTTTTCAACAGAATTTTATGTCCCGCGTAAGAATGCAAGTCATTTGAATTTTTGTATGGAAAACGGATCACCTTTAAGTTATATGCTGTGCCAATTTTAAATTTTATTTCAATTAATTTGTTTTTTTTAATATTTTCGTCAAATTATTCTTACATTCAGCTCTGTTCATAATCTTGTCCGCAACTTGTCCGGTTACAACTGCACTAAATGTTTGCGTATATAGCACTGCAGTAGGCACGTAGAAACAAAACCAGTATAAGCTGAAGCAGCGCTACGCTACAAACACCCGAAACCAGAGACCCGCTCAAGGTCAAAATGTTTCCACCTTTGTGCTCAATATAATTCGTTAAGCTCGGCTCTTTTTTCCACCAAAACTAAGCTTGCGATGCATTTCAAAATAGGATAATGAAGTGAGCCTAATAAGGGTTCAATCTTGTCCTGTCTGCAATGTATTTGAAATGGCTAAGTTGTAAGCCGGGAGCCATGGATATCTTGTAAACGTTAATCATCATCATTGGGTTGCAAGGGCGATGACCAAACTCACAAACCCTTGTGTCAGAGCCGCCTTAAGCCTCTGACATGCCTCAATAGCGACTACATCCGTAGATATTAGTGAGGACCGACGGCTTAACGAGCCTTTCGAAGCGAGGAATCATCTAGTTTTTTGGTCCTGCAATGTCCTACGAGTAACCAAACTGTGGAGGTCGCACAAAGGGATTTCTGTGTTTGACAGTGTCCCCACCGGGAATCGAACCCAGAGCCTCTGGATCGAGAGCCGAGCACTTTAACAACTAGACCACAGAGGTTGTACGTAAACGTTAAAAAAAATAAGTAAGTACGAGTACTTAGCTAGTACATACATAACATCAGGCCTCTTTCCCGTCGGGGTAGGCAGAGACCACAGTCCTCCACCTGCTACGATCTTGACATACTTCCCTTGCTTCCTGTACTTTCATCAATCCTTTCATACATGCTCGTCGGTTTAGGGTACTTTTAACCTGGCCTTTAATAGTACTTAGTTGAAATGATACCGGAGATGTAATAAGCCTTGTGTACAATGGAAACCAGCTGTAAGGTCACGGCAAGGGTGACGGTCGCTCGCGTCGCTAATGGCACCTGAGGACTCGTGTGGAACTACCTTAACGCTCAACTAGTTTTTGCAATGGTGTGACTTTTGACACCAAAGGATTGAAATTATATACCAGCTTCCGCATGGGGCTCCAATAAGATTTTTTCGTGGAAACAGGTGGGTATTTGTATCGTGATCATTATTTTATCCTATACTATTAAACGAGGAATATTTTTATATATATTTGTAATCTGTTTCTCGAAAACGGCTCTAACGATTTCGATGAAATTTACAATACAGGGATTTTTGCGGGCAAAACTCATGTCTGGAAAAATTCGTTTTCACCGTCTTTTTTAATATTTCTTAGCGCGTTTTAGTGCGTTCAAGAAACTTACAGCGCCATCTGTTGTTGAGTAGCATATAGCTTGCTTACCCGGAGATATTTTAATCGCCCAGGTAGTTTATAATAATATTTTCATTTAGAGAGTTTTTTAAGAGATTTAAATGAAATTGATTATATCACTCAAAGAAATCTTAAGAAAAAAATAAGAATTCGTTCTATGAACTCCATACAAAGATCGGAAATAGTGATAGTGATATTTTTCTCGTTTTTATACCTATGCTTTTTTGAAAAGCTGTTTAGTTTTATGGATGGAGGTTACAAGTACAATAAACTGTTATTTTAGCTTGTGTGTCAATTAAATAGATAAAAAGAAGTATGTACCTAGCTTATCCTAAGCATTTTAAAAAATGGACTACCTTTTTTTAATGTAACAAGTAAGCAAGCGAGCTTGTGGGCCACCTGATGGTAAGTGGTCACCACCGCCCATAACGCCCACTATCTTATTAGTTGCATATTTGACACTAACAAGACAGCAAAGCGCGTTGCCCACCCTGAGAACTAAGATGGTGTGTCTCATAATAAGTCAGTAATTTCTTTCAAACCTAATCACAACTTTACAGCGCTGCTGCTTCAGGGCAGAAAAAAGCAAGAGGGTGGTACTTCCCCAGACAGACTTTGCACAAAAGCCCTAAACCTCTTTCTTAATCCAGCTTTAGGATATACATAGAAAAAGCTTATTCCAGCATGAACTTGCTTTAGGGCGAATCCCACCCACGCGGAAAAGTTTTTGAGGCGAGAGATGTACACCCTAAGCCAAATAGATCCGGGCTATCAATAACAAATTCCGTAAAAAGTATATTGGGCAGAGAATTTTACAGCAATTATATTGTACTAGGTGTGCCCGCGGCTTCGCACGCGTGATATTCAGACAATGTGCAGTCTCTCCCTCTCCCCCTCCCACTCCCTCTCTCTCTACCTCCATCCCACTCCCTCTCCTTCTCCCTCTCCCTATCCCTGCCCCTAACCCTACCCCTACTCCTATCCCTATTCTTAACACCGTCTTAACCGCTATCCCTATCCTTATATAAACATAGAAACGACACCCATATTGATTTTTAGACATTTTAATCCTATCGCACCCCAACCCCATCCCCAGGGGATGATGGTATTTCACGTCCACCACCTTAGATTTCAAAATTGTTGTAGTTTTCGTAATCAGCGATCCGATAAACCATACAAACGACACCCATATTGATTTTTAGACATATCAACCCTATCGCACCCCAACCCCATCCCCGGGGGATGATGGTATTTCAGGTTCACCACATTGGATTTCAAAATTGTTTTAGTTTTCGTAATCAGCGATCCGATAAACCATATAAATTATACCCATATTGGTTTTTAGACATTTTCACCCCATTTCCCTCTTTAAGGGGTTGAATTTGGGGTAGAATTTCAATAACAGAGATGTATGTTCCACATAATTACAACCCTAATGCCTAAATAATAAATTTAGTGGATATTACTTTGAAATGAAGGAGTTTCAACTTCATCCCCCTTTTCACCAGTTAGGGTGTAAAATTTTATAAAATCCTGAGACATGTTAACTTATTTTTTAGTCGTCAGTCTAAAAAAATTTTTTGAAAATCCTTACTTACGGACTTTCATCCCTTATTTCAGCCCCTTAGGGGATGAATTTTTTAAAATTCTAAAACACGAACCTTTTTATTTTTACCAAAAGCTTAAATACAAATTTCTATAATTCTACCTTTAAAACTGAAAGACTTATAGACCAACATACGGAATAAAAATCATCCCCTTTTTCACCCCCTTAAAGGGTGATTTTTAAGAAATGCTTAAACACGTGTTTCTTTATTTTTTACCAGAAGCTCAAATTCAAATTTGTGTGAATTTAGCTCAAGAAACAAAGGACTTTCATACAAACTTTCATCCGTTATTTCACCCCCTTGGGAGATGAATTTTCCAAAATCCTTTCTTAGTGGGTGGTTTTGACGCACATAGAACCTTTGTACAAAATTTCAGATCTGTATCTATAGCGGTTACGGCTCGGCGTTGATGAATCAGTCAGTCAGTCAGGACATGCTCTTTTAGATATTTAGATAGTGGGGATATTTTTATAGGGATGTACAGACGGCCACACGTTAATGGTAACACTTTGACCTCGAGCAGGTCTCTGGTTTCGGTGGTTTTGAGCGTAACCCTGGTTCAGATTATACTGGTGTTTTTACCACTAACATGCTGCCGTGCTTACCATAGTCACCACGCTTAGCGTTGTGTCTATATACTGTGGTTGTGTCTGGCATGATGTACCGCGATGGTTCTTCATTCCGGGTTTATAAGAACGCATATTAATTTAATTTACGCAAACATATTTTAAGAAAGTGCTAACCACCTTGTGGACATACTTAATTACGTGTTATTTTAGTTAATTATAATCACTAGTAATTTAATTCAAATCTTGATTGTTTTGGACTGTTACGACACCGATCTAACTAACGGAGAGAGTAAGCAAGAGCAGAAAGCGGAAAATTCAAGATGGCCGCTTAGATGGTCACTTTGGTTCTTAGTTACCATCAAAGATATTTCAAGTAGGTATTATCCAACCGAAGAATGAACGCTACTGGCAAAAACTTCCTGGACGTTTCCTTAGATATTCCATCACGGAAAAAAGTACTACAAACTGAACGGACACTCTCCGCCCCTCTTGAACGGCACCCCCTCACCCCCCCGCCTTTCTTCCAAAGAAACTGAACAACAAAAAAATTGGTCGAAATAGAAAAAAAAATTACTTTCCATACAAAAGTTTTGAATTTTTTCATTTTTATTATTTGTTGTTATAGCGGCAACACAAATAAATAATCTGTGAAAATTTTAACTGTCACACAGACAGATATCGGAGGCATATTAATAGATAAATATCATTCAAATATCCCGTTTTTTACCCTTTGGGTACGGAACTCTACAAAGAACCCTGAAGAGTTGTTTGGTATTACCGCAAAAAATGAGGCCTTGTGCTAGGAAATGGCACCACCTCTGCTCTGTAACCACCTTAACAGGAAGTTAAAATTTCAACTTTCTTAAGGATGTAAGTTAAATGACGAAACCGAAATATTTGGGTTATTGTTCTGCCTTGACGCAAGGTTTTATTAAATGGCGGACGTTTTATAACCAGTGACTTTTCATAAATTAAAGATCTACAAATCAATGTCATCTGGTAGTAATATTACAGCATGTTTATCCTTTAAACTTTCGATTATGGTACATTTTTTTAGAGTTCCGTAATGACGTGACAAACAGGACTTTATGGGACTTAAGCCTAAGTTGAAAGTTTTTTTCTTTTTTAATTTAATGTAACAGGTGAGCAACTCACCTGATGATGAGTGGTCAGCACAGCGCGTTACCCACCCTGAGAACTAAGATAGTGTGTCTCATGTGCCACTAATTTCCCTGGTTCCCTTGCCCTTCAAACACAGCAGTGAAAACACTGCTGCTTTACGGCAGAAAAAAGCAAGGCTGCGGTACTTCCTTAGACGGACTTTGCGCAAAACCCCTACCACACGATTATAGTGCGTGATCCTGACATAATTTTTGAGGTTAAAACTTCTTTAGCGGCGCTTTTCACTTTTTTAGATGGGTAAAAAATGTTAAACTCTCGTCAGATGTCGTGTCAGATGTCGCGTCAGATCCGTCGCCTGATCAAAAAGGCGTCAACTGTCAACCGTATTGTTATTACAATACGGGTTTTTATTCAGTGACATCAAAGAAGTACGCGAGCAATGGCGCGATTAACCCTTACAAAAAGCATAATATTCAAAAATGCAAGTTTTCACTTCTGCCGGCACTCCCGGAGTGCAACCCGTCCTTTTTTCCTTACTTGGGTAACTACTTAGAACGCACCATAGTTAATTACAAAATAAATAAAATCACGTCTAACACACTACACGTTTTGTGAGGTGATACGGAACACTCAGTACGGAAAGTTACCTCGCACTTGACTTGAACTTTATAATTTCACTTGATACTTTGTGTACCCTTGGTACATTACCTTTGCGCAATTAACCGTCATTTGTCAGATGGTGATTGACATTCACATCAAAGGGAAGTTAACCTAGGGTCGGAAGTTCATCATTCAATGCGGAAATGTGCAATATACCATGGACGAACAATAATAAGACTGACAATCCCCATACTAGAAAACGTAACCCGGAAAGGCATAAAACTCATGGAAACTAGATGGCGCTTTCAGATAATCTGGAACTTAATTTTGGTCTACCGAGTATTCTGCCAAAAATGGTGATGATGATGAGTGTTCTGCCAAAAAATCATTCAAAATTTCGACATATTTTCTATTTAAAAAACGCCAACACCGAAATTCGGTTTATTTTTTTAGCAGAATACTATATAAATTATAATAACTTCCCGGACTATTTATAAGCGCCATCTAGTTTTATACTTTTCCGGGTTACGATTTCTAAAAGGGGATGGTCAGTCCTTCTTATTTGTTTGTCCATGAATATAGTAACTCCCCTTATACAAGGTGTAACGGAAATATGTGGTTATAAAGGGTGTGAATCTGCCCATGAAACTGAACAACTTTTCCGAAGGAACATAGGTCATCGATCAACATCGACTTTGTATGGGAGGTCAAATTTGGGTTTTCGTTCTTCGACCTGTGTTCCATGGGGAAAGTTGTTCAGTTTCATGGGCAGATTCACATTCTTTAGGATTGGTATACCCTTTTGGTTACAACTTGTATATAATTTGACAAGAGCACTAGTTAGAACGACATCTGATTTCTGCAACCCAGAAAGCCAACCAGACCAAATCATAAAGGCTTTGCCAGGTTAGAACAAGACACTGGCAGAAATGTTCCCAAAATGGATTGACATTGCCAAATTATGAAAAAAAATTAAAGGTTATTTACTAAAGATACAAGTGAACATCGCGGTCATAACGAGCACGAATTTGAAATTGGAAGATCGCGTAGGCTCGCATATACAGTACAAAGGACCCTCAGGCCTCAGACAGAAGCACCACGAGAATCTCGCGGACGTGTGCGCAGGGTAGATTGCAAGGGGGCGGAGAGTGTCCGTTCTGTATGAGAGTACTATTTATTCTATAGTATGGTGTTGTTGGCAAGGACACCTGTCGGCCACCTTGCCTCTTCTGGCTTGTAACCTTTCGGAGAGGTCAAGCACAGCGGTATATTTGGTCACAATATTTTAAAGCCACTCAGGAATATCAAAGTCATCGTGGGGTTTATCGGTAACTAGCTGGTGCCCGCGACTTCGTCTGCGCAGGTTTATAAATTGTTATTCTGATGTATAAGCTATATTACTGTAAAGTTTCATTAAAATCCATTCAGTAGTTTCTACGTGGAGAGACGTGGCCGCTCACGATGGGCCTTATCAGGAAGCTCAAGGTCACCCAAAGAGCTATGGAAAAGGCTATGCTCGGAGTCTCTCTGCGAGATCGAATCAGAAATGAGGAGATCCGCAGAAGAACAAAAGTAACTGACAAAGCTCTGAGAGTCGCTAAACTAAAGTGGCAGTGGGCAGGGCACATCGCAAGAAGAACCGATGGCCGATGGGGCGTAAGGGTTCTAGAGTGGCGACCACGTGCCGGAAGACGAAGCGTTGGCAGGCCCCCCACAAGGTGGACCGACGATCTGGTGGCGGTCGCGAGAAGCCGCTGGATGCGAGCAGCGCAGGACCGGTCATCATGGGGATCTTTAGGGGAGGCCTACGTCCAGCAGTGGACGTCTTTCGGCTGATATGATGATGATGAGTTTCTACGTGAAAGAGTAACAAACATCCATCCATACTTACAAACTTTCGCTTTTATAATATTTAGTAGGAAGTAGGATGTCATGGACAAATGGAATGAGGACTCCAATACTGCCCATCCTCTTATAAAAATCGTAACCGTCTTCTTTTTCTTCTTAGCGGGTCGATCAATTACAAATATTTAAATTTTTGTAGCCCAGAACGTTGCCACATTTACTGTGTTATTTTCTACATGTGTCGGGCGGGACATGTGGGAGAGGAGGTTAGGTGTTCCATTGTTGGTGGTGGGGAGGTATAACCCAATTTTTTTAACTGTGCACTTAGAGATGAATGTCTTTAGCTCCTACAGCTATTACGGTAAGAATGGTACAAAATCCAATATGCCAAGCTCGAAGTGCTCTTGACTATACTTGCAATGAATAAAATTAGGGTTACCCTGACCCTACCAATACTGCAGTCAAGCTAATATTTTGTCGGCTCGAAGTGAACAGTTAAAAAAATCGGGTTATATTATAATCATTGTAACTCGTAGAACTTCTTTTTAAAAATAGATGGCGCTAAAAATAATCTGGAGTATTCTGCTAAAAATATATCAAATATCAACAAACACCTTTCTTTTTGTTGTCAAGTTTTTAACGTTATATCACCAGATACTAAAATATGACTGAGAAAATTAAAACTTACCGATGTCATCATCATAATCATCATATCAGCCGAAAGACGTCCACTGCTGGACATAGGCCTCCCCTAAAGAACTCCATGACGACCAGTCCTGCGCTGCTCGCATCCAGCGGCTTCCCGCGACCTTGACCAGATCGTCGGTGCACCTTGTGGGGGCCTGCCAACGCTTCGTCTTCCGGTACGTGGTCGCCACTCTAGAACCCTCCCGCCCCATCGGCCATCGGTTCTTCTTGCGATGTGCCCTGCCCACTGCCACTTCAGTTTAGCGATTCTCAGGGCTATGTCAGTTACTTTAGTTCTTCTGCGGATCTCCTCATTTCTGATTCGATCGCGCAGAGAGACTCCGAGCATAGCCCTTTCCATAGCCCTTTGGGTGACTTTGAGCTTTCTGATAAGGCCCATCGTGAGCGGCCACGTCTCGGTATGATATTCGTTAACTATAAAGTAGTGTTTGATTGTTAATTTTCATATATTATGATTTACCTTACCTTTTAATCTTTTTCAGGGTAATTTTAATTTTCAAAGTGTCAAAAGTGTTATTTTATTATCCGGTAATATTCAAGACTTGGCTCTCCCTGGTAAGAAAAAGGACTTCCTCAATCACCATATTGATGGCTCTACCTAGTTATTAGTTAATTTTAATTAAGAAGTAGAGTTGGTAAATTATTTCACTTAACTATTTTCTAAACAAAGTAATTATGCGGATGTACAAACAATTTGCTATGTAATGTAAAATGTTACAAACAATAATTACATCTACGTTGTTTTGTTTATAAATGAACAAAGTCACGATTGTAGGTAAAAAAAATAATTATATTCAATATTTTCCGTTTATTCCAACACTTACCATCACATTTTGCAGCTTTGCCAAAACTAACCAGCTAAAGCTGTCAGAAAAAACAAGTTTGTTCAACAATGTTTTAATGTCATGGGTAAAATAGATTGGTAAGCGTTGAAACAAACGAAAAAAAGTGATTTAATCACGAAAATATAAAGTACTTACTTAAAATAAATGCTATCGTGAAAAGAAATTAAAACTCTTCGAATGCAAATTTTCATATCTTGCACAATATGAAAATTCATTCATAGCAACGCTATCTACCGAGAACTAAAGGTACAACATTGTAATTAGCACGCACGACACACGTACTCGTAACCGACTAAGTAGTTCTTAAGAATATGTGTAGGTGGCGCTATTATGCGTGGAAAATGGTGAAAAGAAGTCTTCAGAGAAATAAAATAACCTGAAGAGAAACCTGCTAATATTTGGCGCAAAGAACCCTTTTTATTTTGGATCACTTTTGAAAAAAAATTTAAAAAAATAAAGTATGTTACTCAAAACACGTATCTAAACAACTTTCCTCAAAGAACATGGTCAAAAGACGAGATTTTTTTTTAACACTCTTACAAATTCCCCTTTAGTTGCAGTAGTCCACTGTACCCACCAATTTTTTTTCGACCTATGTTTCTAATGGATTATCAGCGAAATACCAACAAAAACTCTCGAAAACTATAAAATAAGATGTGTTTAAGGACTGCACTTGTATCAACTATGTTTCTTTTTTTTATAATAGTTTACACAAAGAGTAGGTATTGCTCCAACAGTTTCTTTGGAGAAGTTGTCTAAAAAAACTCAAAACTGATTTCAATCGTATAAAAAAGTGTGAAAACCCAAAGAAATATAAAGCGCGAAAACCTCCAAAAATAGTCTCTTCACTGCCCTCATATTTTCATCCACTGCGACAGATATAAAGTAAGCCATACCTCATCTCGGCATAACCTCTGACGTAACGCGGCTGCTGTGACCTGCGCTGACGCAATTTACTTTCTAGTGCGCACGAGTCACTCGGCAAGCCCGTTTTGAACTGAATGAAGTGGGGTGGTACAGTCCATACATCGATAGGCCTTACACCTGCAGGCTATACAGCGCAACTCTTTACATGTGGTAAACACTCGTACATCCATTGCTATACTGCGCGCAGGATAAGTTTGGCTCTATCTGTTATTTTCTGCGTATGGGAGACTGGCGGAGAGCCAATGAACGATACGCGCGCCTCCCCACTCCTGCCGCGCTTACACCCCCGCGATTAACTTTTTGAGTTCTGTTCATCAATCATAACATCCCATGAAAAAACGTCCACTACAGGACAGGGAGCTCCCTCCAGAATTCTAGCTTTTGCTGGAAAAATGTAGAGGGGAAGTACCATAGTCACCTCGCTTGTTAGCGTTACGGCTGGCACCATGGACCGCGGTTGTAGGTGACCGCAGTAAGTCATCATCATCATCATTCATTTATTCATTTAACAGTTATACTGTGTGCGAATATTCAAAATTTATCATTTACAAAAAATTGCATGAACAAAAAAATAAAAAAGATTAGGTACATTAGGAACATCTAAGTTAATTTAAAATATCAATTTAAAACTAAAATACAATTTAAAAATGAATTCAATATTAAATTGTCAACAAAAATACATAAAAAAAGTTAAGAATGTCAAGTTATGAATAAAAATAAAAAGTTTATGTCACAAGTAAGATGTAAGATATAAAGGAGGATGCTGCTGCCCATCCTCCAGTTAACCGTTAGTTGCCTCTTACGACACCCACGGGTATGTATGGGTTGGTACTATTCTTTGCCGGCACCACACGGGGCCACATTTCTGTACATAGCCAGACTTATTTTGTACGACGTATAGCCTCCAGTTATTTTACTGCAATAAGGCAGCAAATAGAAATTAATACGAGTAAAACCAATATACCAGCGCTTCGCTAAAAATGCCCGGAGCCACAGACCCACTCAACGTCAAAGTGTTACTATTGACTTGCTGCCAACTGTACAGTCAAGAACAGGTCAAGCTTGATACTTGCAGCTTGATTTTAGTTCCTACGACTATTGAAGTAAGAATGGTTCAGATTTCGTCTACTTCTACGCTGCTGCTTTTCTGAATTTTTTACTGTCATTTTTTTAAAGAAAACAAACAAAATTTGTAATAAGATAGAATCATACAAACAATTATTAATAGAGGTTCAAAAAAAAATTTTTTTTGCCGCCATTTGTTTACCCTTACAAAAGACATCAACGCGATCCGTTTGCATTTCATTTTGTACAAGATATTTAATTAATAAAATATGTTTTTTTCTCTTTAAACCTACATACTTCTACCATCTCCAAAGGGTAAAATGACCTTGACGGATGTGAGGCCCATGAAACTGAATATATGTTAAAACCAAAAAAGTCAGGTGAAATGTGAAAAAAAAACAACATCGATTCTCAATCGCATTTTCACGGGAAGTAAAAAAATTATAATTATCACATCTGGGTGTCTACTCTCAAAGTCCGATATATCGAAACGATACTATACGAAACATGCAAATGCAAAACTTCGTCCCTTGACAATACAGTAGAATATTGGTTGGATGAATTTTCAAACTGCCAGTAGTTAGCATCCAACCAATATTCTACTGTATTGTCAAGGGACGAAGTTTTGAATTTGCATATTTCGAATAGTATCGTTCCGATATATCGGACTTTGAGAGTAGACACCCTGTTCGAAAAGAGCTAGTTCCTTCTACGTTAACAGGGACTAAGATCGCGTTTTAATCCCTAAGGGACAAGTTATTTAAATTAGGAATGTGGATATTGTTAGTACTCGTAACGGATGATAGTAAAACTACATCGGGAGCAACATTATTTTATAGCTCTATTTTAAAAATCCCTCTCTCCACTCTGGATTCAAAAAACGCTCTCGCCCTTAAAATAGTTCTTTGCTCCCTTGGTAAACAATCTACTATTTTCGTCTTTTGACCTATGCTTCTTGAGAAAAAATGTTCCAAATTTTCATCGCTCACCAAGACATGATCCCTAGCCCACAAGGAAGTCACAGTCACACAGCCACTAGGCTACGGTCAGGCGCTGGAAGATGCGGAGATCTCAAGAAGAGGTGGGGCTCCTCTGATAACGACACTTGGTAATCGTGCCCTTCCTCTTCAGTTTCTTTGTACTATTGGGCTATTGGTGTATCGTTAAAGCCTTTCTTATTACAAGTTGTAAAATTTTTCTACATCCTAAAAAAACTAAATTTAATCTTTAAAACTTACCCCGTTGTCCAACTGAACATTCTCTTCACTCTTTCTTTTTGCAAGTCTGGTGCTGCCATTTTCTGAAACAAACATACAATACATAAGACATAAGTTTGAAGTTGTTTGAGGTACGGTAGAATGGTAAAACCGTTATGTAGTCACTGCTGTACTAATATCAGAACAATAAACTTCTTACAGGAAAACAAATGTTTAGGTACTATAGCGGTCTCGTGCGCCTGATCACTTCTATGTTCATTTTTTATTGCACTCGAAAAACAGAAGCGATCTCATGCCCCACCTAGATTACATATTTTCCAAGTAAAATTTACAAAACAGAGAAAAAATAAATAAAAATATACATTTGTAGTTAAAGTTTTTTAAATCTGTGGTTGTCACTTTCTTTCTCAACTACTGGATATGTGAGGTCAGTCATTAATCAACCCACACCATTATGATGATGAGTGATAATTTGATGGATTGTATGTCAACAAATCATAAGGTATTCGCAAAATATTTAAAGCCACTTTGTGCAACTGGTGGATAGAGAAAAGAATACAGGGAATTTCTTCGTTCATGCCACATTCATGCTTATTTTTATTTTATTACAGCATTGCGTATTTTTTTTACAACCTCAACAATGCAACTGCATAAAACACTGAGAACATTCATTTTTACTTTACTAAAGGCATACAAGGTCTTTTTGTATAGTTTTTCAGTATTTTTCAACTTTTTTCGAGAAATATAGGTTGAATTAGGTAAGCTGCTAGGTTATATTTTTAGGGTTCCGTACCCAAAGGGTGAAAAACGGGACCCTATTGATATGCCTCCTATGTCTGTCTGTCTGTCTGTCTGTCTGTAATACAATTAATATTATGTGGTGGTACGGAACCGTCCGTGCGCGAGTCAACTCACGCTTGGTCGTATTTTTCATATTTGATTTATGTGCTTTTGGAAAAGATGTTCAATTTCATGAGTAGATATCTTGTAGCGTGGGACAGGGTACGCTCAAGTCTATTTTTTTTTGCACGAAAAAGTAAAGTGACGCCGGGTGTTGCCGATACGATTTTCTATTGTTTTAATAGGAAATTAATAGCTCAATAATTTTAAAATCACTAGATTATTTTTTTAAATATAAAATAAATTAACCTAAAATTAGGGAACGACAGGTCAAGCCTGAAACTCTCAGTGCAGTTTTAGCCCTTATGTCTATTGCAATAAGGTCGGCACAAAGTCCAATGTATCAAACTTGATGTGCCCTTGACTGTACAATATATACGAGTATGTATGGGAAACTGTCAAAGTTACTTACGACGATGCTTCAGAGGATAAAGTATCAAAAAAGTAGCTGTTCACAGATTTTGACTGGCATGCGCCCAAATCTGCTTTGGTTCTATTGCATTATATAGGGTGACTTTTAATTAGTTCTTGATAGCAAAAGATATGCATGTACTCATGATACTGAACAACTTTTTCCAAGGAACATAGGTCGAAATACGAGAAACCAAATTTGACCTCCCATACAAAATGCGCTATCAGCTGGTGCAGTTTCTATTGGAGGTCAAAACTTGATTTTCGTATTTCGACCTATGTTCCTTGGGGAAAGTTGTTCAGTATCATGAGTACATTCGTACCTTTTTCTATCAAGAACTAATTAAAAGTCACCCTATACAGGGTGTAAGGGACAGGTTGGCAAATACTGAAAGGGCATGATCAGTCAACGTAACTGAACAACTTTCAGCGAACAAAACATTCAGGAAATGAAAAAAAAAAAACGGCTTCTCCATACAAACTGTCCAATGAAGTTTGCAATTTTGTATGGAGAAGCCGGTTTTTTTTTTCATTTCCTGAAAGTTTTGTTCGCTGAAAGTTGTTCAGTTACGTTGACTGATCATGCCCTTTCAGTATTTGCCAACCTGTCCCTTACACCCAGTATACAAATTAATACTGCTCGTTTAACAGTATAGGATAAAAGACCCGGTATGCTCGTGTGGAACAATAGAATAAGATCATTTGTTAGTAATTGCGGCCCTGACAGAGTGCGCTGAGGAAAATGGACCGTTTTGTTGCCCTCAGGTGGAGGTCAGAAACAGATCACGGCTATAACGTAGAAGAATCGCATGAAAAATAAAAGGATCGTACACACGGCCGCACATCAGTAGAAACACTTTTGGACCTTATGGCGTGGTAATAGAGTTGAAAAAGTTTCTACCGACAAGCGGTTGACTGTACGTAAAAATCGCGTATTAGATTGAGTCATGAAAAATGAAGGCAGAATATTGTGTAAATCTACGTGAAATGCCGGTTACTATCTCACCTCTTTCTTATCAAAAGTTGTATGATTAATTTTTCGTTTATTCCAAAACTTGCCAACACATTTTGCAGCTATGTCTTAAGCAATCAGCTAAAGCTGTCAGAAAAACCAAATTTGTAAAACGATGTTATTTTTTCCATCAAATATACCTACTCTGGTTTTAGTGTCATGGCTGCAAAATATATATATATATATATACAGAGTGTTAATTTGATTGCGTGCCATAGCTCAGGGGCGAGATCAGTATCAGTAACTGAACAACTTCTCCCAAGGTACATAGGTTGAAATACGAAAATCAATTTTTGACTTTCCATAGAAACTGCATCAGCAAATAATTTTGTATGGAAGGTCAAATTTGGTTTTTCGTATTTCGACCTATGTTCCTTGGGAAAAATTGTTCAGTTACTGATACTGATCCCGCCCCTGAGCTATGGCTCGCAATCAAATTCACACCCTGTATAGATTGGTAAGCGTTGGGATAAAAGGAAAAAATGGATTCTATAAAGTTTTGTTGTAAATTCTACTTCTTCACACAATAAAGCTAGGCAAAGCATGTTATGTGATGTGAGCATCAAATTCTTACACCCATAGATTAATAGCATTCAGACACAAACACTTGTGTTCATCACAAAAATATTTGCATAATTTATTAATGCTTTTGCTTAAAACTATAATTCCTATAACATAAGGCTAATGCTTCAACAAGGTTGGTTGAAGTGCAATAAAAACAATGCAATTAGTTATACACAAGGGCAGAGGTCAACAGCCAATATAAAGCCACGATCACACCTAACCAACTGAATTCTAAGACTAATTCGGAATACATTGCTCGGAGGCTTGGATATGTTAATTGCAATATCCTTACTTCAACGAGCAATGTAAGCCGAATTAGTTTCTGAATTAAGGAAGGTGTGATCGTGCGTCTATAGATATAATGAAAAGTTTCTTAGATTATCATCATAACATCCCATTAAACGTCCACTACAAGTTAGGGAGCTCCCTCTAAAACTCCAGCAAAAACGCGTAGGACTGGAACTAGGGAGGGGATTTGCTATAGTACGAGTAAATACGCTTGTAAGCGATGTGGCTGGCGACCACTGTTGTTGGTGACCGCAGTATGTAAGATGGTACGATACACAGAAAGATGCTGCTGCCCATCCTCCGGTTCATAAGCCCTTAGTCGCCTCTTACGACACGCACGAGTAACAAAGGGTTGGTACTATTCTTTGCCAGCACCAGACGGAAGGTCTCCTAGATTATAACATAACGTAATTTAGAACGCTATCGTATTAAACGTAATTCGCAAAACACATTTTACTATAGCTGCGTTTTAAGGCAGAAATAAATGACCTAGGTCGGAAAGCAGCTGATAATAATACAATGAGTTAATAATATGTATGTATACTGTTAAACGACAAATATTTGTAAATATATTTGTAACCGGTTTCTCGAAAACCGTTCTAACGATTTCAATGAAATTTACCATACAGGGGGTTTCCTGGTCGAAAATCGATCTAGCAAGGTCTCATGTTTGGGAAATTCGTTTACCCGTGTTTTTAATCATTTCTTTTTTATTACCGCGTTTTAGACAAAAGCAAAGCAAAGCAAAGCAAAGCTTGCTAACCCGATGATATTTTAATGTTGAGGCGGCTATTATAGAACGAAGCTCGATCGCCCAGGTACTTAATTTGAACTTAACAACTTTCCTAAGGAACATAGATTGAAAAACTAAAAAAATAAGTTTAAGGCTTTTGTGCCAAGTCCGTTTGGGGAAGTACCACCCCTTGCTTTCTTCTGCCGTAATGCAGCAGTGTTTGCACTGCTGTGTTCCGGTTTGAAGGACAAGGGAGCCAGTGAAATTACTGGCACACGAGACCTTAGATTTGAGGGTGGGCAACGCGCTTTGCTGTCTTGTCAGTGTCAATTATGCTACTAATAAGACAGTGGGCGCTATGGACGGTGGTGACCACTTACCATCAGGTGGCCCAAAAGCTCGCTTGCTGTCTTATTACATAAAAAAAAAATCCATAGATGCTGCATAAGCTGATCATAGTTCATTTTATAAGGAAGATCAAAATATGTCTCTTCCTTGGTCGACCATGTTCTTTGGGTAAAGTTTCATGGTGAAAGTTTTTTTTTTTTTTTCCATTGTATGTTTGCTATCTGTGATCAGTTTTACAACTATAAACAGATCTGATCTAGTTTCTATGGCGTTTTGGAATGAAGAGTCCGTCGACCCTCCTCTTCCTTCATTTTCATGCTTATGTGGCTTTCATAAAATTCTGCGCTTCTTAAGACGACTTGTACAATCTTCTTGTGCTGGTACTAATGAGCGAGCAAGTGCATTCTTATGGCATAGTAACTTAGCTTTGTAGCAATCTTTTCGCGCTTTGATCTCGTCTCGAATAGTGGGGATATGTAGATACTCATGGACTTCCTGATTTTTGGTGAACCATGGTGCTCGTGCTATAGTTTTTAAAACATTGTTTTGAAATCTTTGTAGAATTTCCACATTTGAGTTGCTGGCCACCCCCCAGAGCTCAAGTGCGTAGGTCCATACAGGCTTTAGAATAGTTTTGTAAATGAGTACTTTATTCTCTAGAGACAACTTAGAGCTTCTTCCCATTAGCCATTGCATCGATCTGAACTTGTTGTTAAGTGAGTCACGTTTACTTTTTATGTGTTTTTGCCATGTTAGTCTGCGGTCAAGTTGCACGCCAAGATACTTAACATCTTCTACATGTGGGAGCATATCATCGCCTAGCTTTACTTCAGGGCAGTTGCGTCTGTTGAGCGTGAAGGTGATATGGTTTGATTTTTGCGCGCTGGTCTTAATTTTCCACTTATGGAGCCAATTATTTAGCATATCAAGTTGCTTTTGTAGTCTCTGCGATGCAAGTTCTGGAGATTTATCACAGCTAAGAACTGCAGTATCATCTGCATAGGTTGCAGTAAGAATATCATCCGTCTCTGGTAGGTCTGATGTGAATAATGTGTACAGTACCGGTCCAAGAACAGATCCCTGTGGGACACCGGCTCTAATATCGTAAATCATTGATGATGCTTCACCAAATTGAACATAAAATAACCTCTCTTCAAGGTACGATTTTAGAAGGGAATATATTGCTTGAGGCAAAGTAGTTTTGAGCTTATATAGCAACCCTTTATGCCACACTTTATCAAATGCCTGCTGTATATCTAGAAAAACAGCAGAGCAATACTGTCGTTTTTCCATAGCTTTCCTGATTTTGTCTACCACTCTGTGGACTTGTTCAATGGTGGAATGATGTCGTCGAAATCCAAACTGATGTTCAGGTATCAAGTTCTTTTCATCAATAATGGGCCGGATTCTATCCATCAGCATACGTTCGAACAGCTTCGATATGACTGGAAGAAGGCTAATAGGTCGATATGATGCTATTTCATTTGGCGATTTTCCTGGTTTTGGTACCATTATAATTTGTGACACTTTCCATTGTGAGGGGAAATGACATGTTCTGATTATTCCATTAAACAAGATTGTTAAGAAAACAACTCCTTTTCGCGGTAATTTCTTTAAGATGAATGGTGTTATGAGGTCATAACCAGGAGCTTTCTGTGGATCTAGATTTCGGATGTGTTTTGCGACTTCTTTTGGTGTAAATAACTTAATTGAAGGACTTATTTCGTCTTCATTGTTCAGGAACTTGTCTACTTCTTCCTCCCACTTTTCATCTGTAGATGGATTGTCTGTGAAAACTAATGGTGAAAGTAACATCCTAAAATAGAATTAACAAAGTTTTTTACGCACTGAATAATTTAAATTGATACATAAATGTTTTTAAATTTCCTACAGACTGCTTAAGTACTAAGCGGCAAACATCAATATTTATGTTAATATATTTGTCACAGTCATTGTTTTTGTTTAGCAAGATCCCCGTCTTCTAGACCACCCTCCTTAGACTTGTCAATGCGTTTGCGCAGGCAAGTCAATGACCAACTACTGAGCGATTAGTGTTGCCAGGTGTGTTGACTTTCTTGTTTTACACCGATTTTAAATATGTACGGTCAAGCTCATATCCTTGCTATCCAATTTATTTTCATTCATGTGTTCTCTTTTGTAAGATAGGCAAGCATTTACCCTGATATCACATGGTTATGTAATGATGGAGTTGAAGATGCTTAAATAAATACTTCAAATAAATAAATAATAAAGGCGTTTGACAACGTAGATTGGAGGAAGATGATGAGAGTTCTCCGTGAAATAAGAGTTGACTATAGAGATAGAAAAATTATTTACGAACTTTACAAAGGACAAGAAACAATCATAGAAGTCGGAGAGGAAAAGGGAAAGGCAAAGATAAGACAAGGTGTAAGACAGGGGTGTCCACTATCACCGTTAATATTTAATGTGTTTATAGAGCAGGCCATACAAGAAATAGTAGACTCAGACAGCGGAGGAATTAAAATTAATGGGCAAAAAATTCAGTTTATTAGGTTTGCAGATGATATAGCAGCAGTTGCTCAAAACAGTCAAGACCTGCAAGATCTTCTTACAAAAATGGATAAAACTTTCTTACAATTTGGTTTGAAAATAAACACGGGAAAGACCAAAACACTTATAGCATCTAAACATACCCCAGATCACTGTCCAATCAAACTGAATAACGTTACAATAGAACAGGTTTATAAATTCAGATATTTAGGAAGCTTAATCACCAGTGACTCCAGATGTACACCAGATATCGTTCAACGAATAGCTATGGCTAAAAAAGCCTTTAATAACAAGAAACACCTCCTGAAGGCCAAAATATCTAAGAAGGTAAAAAAGCGCTTAGTCAAGGTGTACATATGGAGCATTGTATTGTACGGAAGTGAGACATGGACACTGACACAAAGAGATAGAGAAAGGCTGGAAGCATTTGAGATGTGGTGCTGGAGGAGAATGGAAAGAAACGAGGAGGTGCTAGAAATAGTCAAAGAGAAAAGAAGTTTACTAAAAACAATAGATAACCGAAGAGGGAAAATGATAGGTCACCTGATACGGCACGACAATTTCCTGCGAAACATAATGGAAGGAAAGATTGAAGGAAAGAGGGGACGAGGAAGACCTAGGCGAAGCTACTTTGACCAGATTAAAGAAAAGGTCAATGTCGTGTCGTTTCAGGAGGTAAAGCAGCTCGCGATACAACGTGAGGACTGGAAGTTACTCCATCGACAAGAGCCAAGCTCTTAAATTAAAGAAGAAGAAGAAATAAATAATATAAATAAATATTGGGGGACATTTCACACAAGGTCATCTGATCTCAAACTAAGCAAAGCCTGTACCTATCGGTAACAAAGACTGATTACATACATAAATAGATAAATTAACTACTGATAATAAACGGTAAATAGAGTCTGTTACTCAGACTTTTAAAAAGATCCATATTAAATTGCCTGGGGAATAGATAAGCAGACTGGGAGTCTTACTCCTTAGCTGTGCTCTCTAAGAATGAAGAATCATAATAGTTTTATCATCATCATCATCATAACATCTCATAAGACGTCCACTGCAGGACAGGGGGGATTTACCATAGTCACTACGCTTGTAAGCGTTGCGACTGGCGACCGCTGTTGTTGGTGAGTAGCAGTATGTAAGATGGTACGATACACAGAAAGATGCTGCTGCCCATCCTCCGGTTCATAAGCCCTTAGTCGCCTTTTATGACATCCACGGGTAGAGATAGGTTGGTACATTCTTTATCAGCACCACACGGAGCATTGACGAATAGACGGTAGATAAAGTTTGTTCACTCTCACCTTGAAAAAATCCATATTAAATTGCCTGGGGAAAAGATCAGCAGACTAGGAGTCGTACTCCTCAGCTGTGCTCCCTAAAGGAGTGATAACACCGAGCTGAATTCAAAGACTAATTCGGTATACATTGCTCGTTGAAGTAAGGATATTGCAATTAACATAACCAAGCCTCCCAGCATCATCATCATCATCATCATATCGTGTGGGTTGCAAGGTCGATGACCAGCAATGTATGCCGAATTAGTCTTTGAGTTCAGCTAGGTGTGATCACTCCTTAAGAATGAAGAAGCAAAGCGGTTTGTACGGATGGAACTCAAACTATTGTTCAATCCCACGAAAAATTATAGTTCAGTCTATTTACCAATGTTTGTATAGAGAGGGTTACATTAAATACACTTTAGGGGATAATTTATTTACTTATCAGTAAAAATAAAAACGTTAAAAAATTTAAAACCACAGTAACCCCCGATATGACAAAAAGTATAAAGTGAACTCGACCTGTATAACATTTACCATGTAGCACAGGTCAGCTTATACTGGTACTTTTACAAAATAATATCTTTTTACAAAATTGCCGGATTTAATTAAAATAGCCTATATTAATATTTAAAATTAATTTCTATAAATGTGAATTTAATGCAACCTCATGTCTTAGATTGACTGGACTATAACCGTAACGTAAAGTTTCCGTAGTTTTCGTAGTACTGATGCTTTTCAGGTACGGTCAACCACTTTTCGGTAGAATTTTTTTCAACTCTATTACCACGCCATAAGGTCCAAAAGTGTTTCTACCGATGTGCGGCCGTGTGTTCCCCACTTGGCTGATATTCCCATAGATATCAGAAAAAGGGGGGATATTCCACATATTTGCACGATACGATGTTCTTGAAATGCGCACAGCCAAGGAATGGAATTATCTGTTTGCGTCTGGTTTCTTTAGACCATATAACCCGAATCTATTTGCGTGTGAATATGCTTCTTCTGAGTGAGTTCATTCCATAATCTGCCAAATCTCTGTCCTTAGTCTTACTTAAATGCATCTACATAATAAATTGCTTGAAATTCGCTGTCAAATGGTATGTAATAGCACAAAATCTTGCACAGAAGGTCACGTCACAGTTTTAAGGAGTGATCACACCTAGCTAAATTCAAAGACTAATTCGGCATAAATTGCTCGTTGAAGTAAGGATATTGCAATTAACATAACCAAGCCTCCCAGCAATGTATGCTGAATCAGTCTTTGAATTCAGCTAGGTGTGATCACTCCTTTAGATAGATTAAAAAAACCGACCAATCTGTCTTCATCAAAATAATCACTATTATAGGTTAACACTTTGAAAAACCGGCCAAGTGCGTGTTGGGCCACGCGCAGTATAGGGTTCCGTAGTTTTTTACGAATTTTTTAACCTCAAAGCGGGTTTTGAGTAAGTATTTCATAACGTTTAAACATAAACTTTTTACCTCCTAATGCTCAGCGAGGTCATAACACCTGATTGTTATTGCTATTTTTAGCATTCTTTATAAGTGGTGTTTTTAAAAACGGACGCATGGCAACACAGTGATATTAAAACTATTAGAAACCGGTTGGCGGAATGTCGGACCATTGCTAACGTTACACCGTTCATCGCCACTCGCCAGCCGGCCCTTCAGGTTCTTCGTTATGTAACTTTATGTAATATAGTCCACCATAAGATATATTTCCTAAGGTAAATCTCATTCAGAGGGCGAAAAATCATATTTATTCGAGTTTTTCATTAAAACAGCCGACTCCAAAATATACAATGTGTCTTATACAATACAACTTAAACGGTAGATTCTAATCATGAAACTAAACAACTTTTCCCGAGGAACCTATTAGGTCGACATACAATAAAAAATCAGCTTACCATACAAGCTTCATCATTTGATAGCACATTTTGTATGGCAGGTCTAAATTTTCGCATTTCGACCTATGTTCCTTGGGAAACGTTGTTCAGTTTCATGTTTAGAATCCACCGTTTAAGTTTGTGCAGTCGGTCACCGGACACTTGGTATAAGAACTATTAACTTGTCTGATAATGCTTATAAGATGGGCGTATGCTGAGGCGCAGATGGCGCAGCGCTAAGCAGAACAGTATTTCTTTTTTTTTTTCATCTTAAAGCGAGTGGGGAGACTCAGCATACGTGCACCGGAAATAATTGACGTAATAAAAACGCACTCTCTGCTTTTCGGTTTCTAACATCTTTGTTACAAATATGGCTCGATTGCTTACACATTTTGTAATTCAAAAATCTCTGGTTAATATGTTTCGACGGATAAACTCACTTTCTTAGGACCGACACGTTTCCTGGCGTACCTGGGCGACCAAGCTATGCTCCGTATGATTAAAATATCATCGGGTTAGCAAGCTATGCTACTCAACAACAGATGGCGCTGTAAGTTTCTTGAACGCACTAAAACGCGCTAAGAAATATTAAAAAAGATAGTGAAAACGAATTTTCTCAGACATGAGACCTAGCTAGAGTATTTGCCCCCAAAAACCCCTGTATACTAAATTTCATCGAAATCGTTAGAGCCGTTTTCGAGAAACCGATTACAAATATATATATATACAAATATGGCTCGTTTAATAGTATAGGATTATGTGTAACACTCACGAGTCGATAAAATCTCTGGATGGCTGATCCTTGATACGGCTGAAGTTTTACGTGGATGTATGAAAGTAGATACAGTTGAGAGCACCTGAAGCTCCCACCCACGTCCCCTTCCCTCAACTCCCACTACCCTCACACCCATTACACCCCTCCCGTCACAACCCTCCCCTCAATTCCCTCCCCTCACACCCCTTCCCTCACCCCCTGACTCATCCAAAGCTCGATGTAGTACCAATTATTGCCGCCAGAGGGCCTATATCCACTTTGCACGGAATGACCCTCAAACTAAAGCATAGACGTATCCACGCTTCTGGAGGGAGCTCCCTATCCTGTAGTGGACGTTTCATGGGATGTTATGATGATGATGAAATAATTAAAACCTAGTGTCAAAACTATTTTTCCGATTATTAAAACCTTGCTTGAAGGGTATCCTAAGATCTTATCAACTAATTGGCCTTATTTGTCTCATGATCAGTTTTGTATTTAAATATTTAAATTATAAATCTAGTTTTTATTATCATTTTAAGATTCGAGTTTGTATTAAATTCATATTTTAATATTTTTAGGGTTCCGTACCTAAAGGGTGAAAAACGGGACCCTATTGATATGCCTCCGATGTCTGTCTGTCTGTCTGTCTGTCAGCGGGCTGTATCTCATGAACCGTAATAGGTAGACATTTGAAATTTTCACGAATTGTATTTATCTGCTGCCGCTACAACAACAAATACTAAAAATAAAGAAAAGTAAAAAATTAAGGGCGGCAGATTCAGATAGTTTATTCAATGTAGATTCTTTACAGAATACTTATTGAATGTCATGCAGAATACAATCCAAATAGGGCTCCCAAAAAAGTATGACCCACCCTATTAAGTGGGATATTGTTGTTTAGAACTCGTTAAGTACTCGTAGGTAAATACTGTATTTTTTGTTTTAAAAAATATTTAAAAACAAAGGAATAAGATGCCACCAAAGTCAGCTGTTTTTGCAAAATTTTGTTTGAGCTGTATCTCATGAATATAATATCATAGCTGGACAGTAGAAATTTTCACAGATTATGTATTTCTATTGCTGCTATAACATCAAATACTAAAATAAAAAAAAAGTTATAAATTAAGGGGGGCTCCCATACTAAAGACCTATTTTTCTAGGCGATTTTTGTTTTAGCTCTATCATAAAAACGGGAACACTTACAAACGTTAAAATTGGTGTGTTTATAATGCTTAAGTTTTGAAATAACAAAAAATAAAAAAAAATAAAAAATATCAAAAAATCTAGCACAGTAACTTACTGATATTTCAACTATACAATTATGATTATGTGGTGGTACGGAACCCTCGGAGCGCGAGGCCGACTCGCACTTAGCCGGGTTTTTTAGGGTCCCATACCTCAAAAAGGAGTAAAACAGAACCCTTATACTTATAGGATCACTTTGTTGTCCGTCTGTCAAGACCCTTTTTCTCACAAAATATGGGTAAATGTATCAGGTTGAAATTAATATCAAAAACACAATCAAATATACGGCCATATATTATATGTCTTCATCTCCATACATTAATAAACCAAACCAAAACCTACAGGTTATTTTCCATTGACCTGGAATCACGAAATTTGGCAAGAAGCTAGGTCTTAAAACAAACTTATAGGAAAAACTCTAAAATCATTAAATATTACAACTTTTCTCACAACCAATTGAAACCAATTAAGGTCAGCTTCCGTTTCAAAAACATTCATATTAAAGAGGGGTCCAGTTTGAGTGGACGCAGCAATCGGCAAAATTAAGCTTTTTGTATGATATGGTAGACAAGTACGGAACCTTTAATCTTTAACCCCACTTTTTGAAGTTAAAAGTGCTTTGTGCCAAGTCTGTAGGGGGAAATATCACTCTTTTGCTTATTTCTGCCGCAACAGAGTGTTCTAATTAGAATGATACGGAATATAGTAAAACTTCCGGCATTTAAGACATTCCACCTTTACATCTTAGGGTTGGGAACGTGCTTTTGCCGTCTAATTTCTTTCACAGGCCAAGTAACAAAGGCAGAGGTGATTTGTTTGCTCAATTAATGGTAAAAAAATTGTTACAACATTTTATATTACTCAGCTTAATTGTAAAGTTTCGAGTTTTTAAAGTCCTATTTCTAGTTTCAAATTATCAAATCAGGGGCACAAAAGAGAATAAAACCAATAATTTCATACAAAATTTGTGTTTTAAGCAAGGCCTCTTCATAAAATACTTGGGCAAGGCTATTAAGAAGGCCAACGACTTGATTATAATTCAAAACGCTCAGGTTATACAAAATATAGCGATAATAAACCTTAAATCATGGACCATAAAAAACGACTCCACAGACAAAAGTCTGACACACGTTGTGGACACATTACAAAAATCGAGTGTTTATTTTTATGTCACAAGTGGGCAAACGAGCAGGTGGGGCACCTGGTGGTAAGTGGTCACCACCGCCCATGACACCCACTGTCTTATTAGTGACATAATTTATAAGACAGCAAAGTGCGTTACCCACCCTGAGAACTAAGACAGTAGTATGTCTCATGTGCCGGTAATTTCACTGGCTCCCTTAACCTTCAAACCGAAACACAGCAATGCAAACACTGCTGCTGGTCAGTACTACAGTTTCTATTGGGTTCATCTTGGGGTTCATGTATTACAATATGCTCGCTAAAGGATCTGTACAAGGCCAGACCAAATAGCATCTGCGTTGCCGAATACTGGTCTAAAAGAGAATGATTGTTGCTATCGACACGATTGAAGAACAATATGCTCGCTAAAGGATCTGTACAAGACCAGACCAAATGCCATCTGCGTTGCCGAATACTGTTCTAAAAGAGTATGAGTGTTGCCATCGACAGGATATAAGAAGAAGATGTATTTGTAAAGCCATGTCTCCTGCACCAAAACACACAAAAACATAAAAACAAAAACATTGTGTATGCACATGTCGCAGGCCCCGTGTGGTGCCGGCAAAGAATAGTACCAACCAATCTCTATCCGGGGGTGATTTAAGAGGTGACTGAGGGATTATGAACCAGAGGATGGGCAGCAACTTCCTTCTGTGTATCGTACCATCTTACATACTGCGGTCACTAAGAACAGCGGTCGTCAGCGGCAAAGCTTACAAGCGTGGTGACTATGGTAAATCCCCTCCAAAGTACCACGCGTTTTTGTTTATGTTCTGGAGGGAGCTCCCTGTCCTGCAGTGGGCCTTTCATGGGATGAAACGAACTTTTTGAATTTTGCCCTATGAAGGGATAAGTGATTTTCGTTAAAGGCGGCAAAGGAGGATTGGCGAACTGATTTTTAACTCCGGACACTACACACTTCTTCTTCTCATATTTAAGAGCCGCGCTCTTGTCGGTGGAGCAATCTCCATTTCTCTCTGTCCTCTGCCAATGATTTGACATCCTGATAAGACTCGACGTTTACCCTCTCCTTTATCTGGTCAAAATAAGTGCGTCTTGGTCTTCCTCTTCTGCCCTCTACTTTTCCTTCAATAATATTCTTTATGAAAGTGTCATGTCTTATCAGGTGTCCGACCATCGTCCCTCTTCTATTTTCGATGGTTCTCAGCAAATTTCTCTTCTCTTTAACCAAATCTAGAACTTCCTCGTTTGTCTTTTTCTCTGTCCAACTGATCCCTTCCATTCTCCTCCAACACCACATCTCAAATGCTTCTAACCTCTCTCTATCTCTTTGTGTTAGAGTCCACGTCTCACAACCATATAATGCAATGCTCCAGATGTACACTTTTATCAGTCGTTTCCGAACACTTCTAGAGATTTTAGCTTTTAAAAGGTGTTTTTTGTTTTTAAAAGCTGCTTTGGCCATTGCAATTCTAGAAACAACTTCAGGAGTGCATCTGGAGTCATTAGTAATTAAACTGCCTAAATATCTGAATTGTTTCACCGATTCTATTGGGACATCGAGCGCGAATTTGAAATTGGAATGTCACGTAGGCCCCGCATATTCAGTACAAAACACCCTCAGAAGGACTACGATAATCTCGTGGGCGGGTGCGCGCGGGGGTGTGGAGTGGATTGCAAGGGGGGCGGAGAGTGTCCTTTTTGTATGATAGTACTATTACCTCATTCTATGCCTAAGGGATTCGTACCCAAGGGTTATCAACGGGATCCTATTAGTAAGCCTACCTCGTCTGTCTGTCTGTCCAATCTTCAAAGGGCTATATCTTTTGAACCGTATTAGCTATATGGTTCAAACAGTTGTTGTTATGTTAGGTAATTCGCAAAATAACACAGTACCTGGTCGACCGAGCTTCGCTCTATAATAGCCGCCTCAACATTAAAATATCATCGGGTGAGCAAGCTATGCTACGAGTACTCAACAACAGATAGCGCTGTAAGTTTCTTGAACGCACTAAAACGCGCTAAGAAATATTAAAAAAGACGGTGAAAACGAATTTTCCCAGACATGAGACCTAGCTAGATCGAATTTTTGCCCCCAAAAACCCCTGTATATTAAATTTAATCGAAATCGTTAGACCCGTTTTCGAGAAACCGAATATTGCTCCGAGAATATTGCTCCGAGAATATTGCTCCGAGAATATTGCTCGTTTAATAGTATAGGATATTCTGTGAAACTTACAACCATTCAGTAAGTATATCAGAATCAGAATCAGAATCAGAAATATTTATTATTACTGAGACGTCACAACACAACACGAAAATCATACATAGGGTTGAGAAGAACAATAACAAAAAAAAAAGGTATACAAAAAAAAAGAAAAGAACATGACACTACGCCTAGTGCTGTGACAACCACAGTGAATAAAAGGGCCTCACTCAGCAAATGTCGCGGCACATGCCACGACGCTGGTTTTCGGTGAACCCTGCAGAGTGAGGCACGGACGAATGTGTGTGAAATAAATTATTATTATTACGATGTAAATAGTGTACAAAAATATTGAAAATCTAAAGAAGTAGATATTACAGAAGAATTAAATAAACCAATGTTGCTTACACCCATGGACACATGCATGTAAGTAAGTGCAATATTTATGATAAACTACATTGAAATTAATTGTCTGAGAAATTGAAATAGTAAATGAATTAATTTTTCCTTTTTCTTTCATTACCTAATCAATAATTAATGTTTACAGGTATAATAAATAAACAGAGAGAAAAGATCAAAAACTAAATTTGAAGCCAAAAAACATTTTATACTTTTTATAAAAACACATTAGGTACCTATGCCCATCACTGAAGCACAGAAATAAAGTTAACAGATTGTGCCACACGAAAGCCAAGTGATCGCCGCCTTGGCCTAACGTCCATATGCATTTAGGTGAACGATTGATTTTATAAACTTTTTTGAATTTGTAAAATGTGTTTTTTATATCGTTCTTTAAAGGAGTGTAATGATTTCAGACTGTGGAAAGGCGGCGGTAAGTCATTCCAGCACTTGGTGGCGGCGTATCTAAAACTACCACGAAAAGTAACCGTGCGGTGTGGCGGAATTGCAAGCCTAAGAGCAGAGGTGCGCGTCTCGCGGGCCTGCACGTCACGGGACCATACCAGTTTTTTATAAAGATAGAAAGGGAGCTGATATTTAATTAGACTAAATAGTAGGCAAGCCAAGTGGATAGTGCGACGATAAGCCATTTTTAGGATGTCAGAATTGTTAATATAGGAAGTGCAGTGTGTGCGAGGAGGTATATAAAAACAGTAGCGCGCGCAAGCATTCTGAACACGCTGAATCAATTTGGCTGTGCGGGCAAGAAGGCGTGGCCCGTAGACTACGTCCATGTAATTAAATTTCGATAATATTAGTGAATCACACAGTTTTATACGAATATCTACACTTATTGAGTTTCTTATTTGGTAAAGAACCTTTAGTCGGTAGAAACAATTTGTAGCTGTGTTCACTATATGATTCTCAAATCTGAGCTCTTCGTCCATTAACAATCCTAAATTTCGTGCTTCATGAACGCGTTCCATAGCTTCCCCCTTTATGGTTATGTTAATGCGTTGCATTGACAGTTTTTGAATTTGTCGTCTTGTACCTAACAGCATATATTTAGACTTAGAACCATTAAGTACTAGAGTATTGTTTTCTGCCCAGGTCGCAATACGATTTAAATCTGCATTTAGTTTTTGTACAGCTTCCAAACCTTCGCTAGGTTTACAAGAAATATAGACTTGGATGTCATCAGCGTAAATGTGAAAGTTGCAGCTATAGATATGGTCGACTACATCTGCACAATATATAATAAAGAAAAGAGGACCCAATATAGACCCCTGAGGGACACCTCTTGAGACTTTTTTTTCCTGTGATCGAATAGTGTTTCCTCCTTCCTCATTGATTTCTACGCATTGAGAGCGATATTTGAAGTAGCTGTCTACCCATTTGATTGCGGTAGCACTAAAACCGTAGCAATGTAGTTTAGCCAGCAATAAGGAAACATTGATACAATCAAAGGCCCTTGAAAAATCTAGAAGTGCAAGTATAGTGCCCTCACCTGCATCAATTGCTGAAAGTATATCATCAGTTACATTGATCATAGCAGTCGTGGTGCTGTGAAATTTACGAAAGCCTGATTGCTTTTGCGGAAGTATTTCGTTACGTTCTATAAATATTTTTAACTGATCAGCTACTATCCTTTCCAATATTTTTGATACACACGGTAAGATGCTTATCGGTCGGAGATCTTTCAAAGTGCTAGGCATTGACACCTTGGGTATAGGCTTCACAAGCGCTTTTTGCCATTCAAAAGGAAACGTACTAGTCTGGATGGACTTATTAACTATTGCTGTAATAACTGGCAACGTGTTTGGCAAGGTAAGTTCTAACATGTCTAAAGATATTCCGTCGCTGCCAACAGCATTGGACTTAAATGATCGAATAATTTTTAAAACGTCTCTCTCAAGCACTTCTTTAATTGCAAATGTGTCGTTTACTTTAGATTGAAACTCAAAATACGTCAAATGTGAAATGGGGACATTCTCATTGCCAGGGACATTCATAAAATGATCGTTTATTATATTTGGATCTCTAAAAACACCATGCGTGGGTATGTCAGGTTTACTTTTAATTCTAACCGTTTTTTTAATATGGTTCCACATAGTTTTAGGGTCATGATGATTGTGGTTTACGTAATGAGTGAAATAGGCTTGCCTCTCCCTTAATAAAGCGTTCTCAACTGTATATTTTAGATCTTTATAAAAAGATTTATGCACATCGGAGTCACTACCACGTGCTCTCTGATGTGCCTCATCGCGACGTTTCATGAGTTCCAATATGTTGTAAGTAATCCATGGATACTGCTGATATTTTATATAAATCATCTTAAGAGGTGCGTGGATTTCAAAAAGATAAATAACAGAAATATTAAAACATTGTACCATTTCATTTACATTCTCGAGTGACAAAATATAGTTCCAGTCTATCAAGATGAGATCATTCTGAAATTCTACCGGGTCAATGTTTTTAATGGGTCGTTGTATGACTGTAACTGGCACTGGTTTTAATTTTGGCATGTTTAAGTGGCAGACAATAAAAGCATGACCACCAAGTTCTTTAGAGTAGTTTACGGTCAACGAAGTTCCTTGAATGTCAGTACATACAAGGTCGATTAGGGTTTCGCTATGAGATGTGTAATGTGTTGGTTTCTGCACTAGTTGTGTCAAATTAAAGAAGTGTAAAAATCTTTTAATTTTATTTGAATTACTGTCCGTGTCTCCTTGTAACATATTTATATTAAAATCTCCTAGCAACAAAATATTATCGCACCATGCGAAAGTCTCGAGGGACAATTCTAAAGCGTCAATGAAAGTGTCGACATTTAACCAAGGAGGCCTATATCCTGTACCAATCACCAGTTTTTTTCCACATATTACCATTTTGAGCCACATTTGTTCGACTAACGAACATGGTGGGTGAGATAAGACACGTGCAGTGATGCCGCGACGGATATAAAATCCTACACCACCGCCCCGCGCACGCACACCCGCCGGGCGCGGAATATGCCGCAGCCGGTAGCCGGGCACGGCGGGTGCGCGCCCCTCCTCTCCCTCTCTTAACCAAGTTTCATTTACAGCTAATATATCGACATTATGACGTTGCATGGCTGCTAGAAACTCGTCATGCCGTGTGCCCAAAGAACCCGCATTAAAGAGTCCAACTATAAGTTTCCGTTTACCTACTTTTAATTGAATAAACTGACGTCTGAAAAAAAAATGGTTTAACTCTAGTTGGTTTAATTATAACAGGCATTGTAATACGCGGGGTAGTTTGATGAAAACTATGAGTTTGCCGGGTGGGTAGCAAGGGGTGGGGTGGCTTTGCATATAGTGAAACGTGTGCAACGTTTAGTCGTGGTATGTAGATTAAAATTAAAAAAATATAAGTGTTGAGAGTGTGTGTAAAAAAGGGAAATATATAAAGTCCATATTTGAAAACTGATAAATAAACTGCATGGATGTCACGGCACAAGGACGCATAAACTAAAACTAAAACAATTACAAAATGTAACAAAACGTAACATTTGGTGGATACACAATTTTTCATTCCAGTAAATACGAAGCGCAAAATTTGAAAAAGTCTTTCATCAGCCACGTCCATTGGCATCCGTAGCACGAACATGCTCAGGGCCAAAAACACCAGCCAGGTCAGCTGCAGATCGTATGCGGTTTAGGGGCGATCCGTGGTGGTGACGCGCGAAGATCCTACCCTCCCGGGTCCAGACGAATTTCCAGTCGGCATTTTTGGCCGCAGTCCGAGCCTGTGAGAAGAGGGAACGGTTATGCTTTGTGAGCCGTTCGTTTACATAGAATCGACTAGGATTCCCACGTAGCCCAATCCCCTCAGTGGTAGAGCCACGGCGTACACGCGCGGCCTGCAGCATCGCGTCACGCGTCGAACGGCGCGCCAGTCGGACAGCTATAGGGCGCGGCCTTGTCGCAGTACCGCCGTCCGCGCGAATAACCCCGACGCGCGCACAGCTGACGATGTCGCGCTCCTCCAGTGGCACCCCGAGCTTTGAAGCACACGCCATCACTAGATGAGTTGCGTTTTCACTACTTTCTTCCGTTATGCCGGTAAAATCTAAATCGTTCAGCAGAAGCTCTTGGTCCCGGTCATGCAAGTCAAGCTTTAACTGAGCTACTGTTGATTCTAGCTCACCTATGACATTTAGTACCTTTTGGTCTCCGCCACCCGACGATGTTGCGGAAGCTTCCAAGGCCGTCATTCTCTCCTCCAAGTTGGAAACGCGGTCATCATAGGAAGATATTATCTTTTTCATATCTTGTAGCTCCTGACTAAAAACTTGGAAGTCCGCCCTAACTAAAGCAAGCTTTTCCCCAAAATCCTGCTTAATCTCCTCACATAGGATTTTCATTTGGACAAAAATTTCACTCTTCCATTCGTCATGCGTAGGGAGGTCCTGGGTTGTGTTTTTATGGGCTTCTTTTTCCGCTACACAAGGAGAAGAAGTGGATGGTTTTAAAGATCCCAGCTGGTCAGGTGCAGACACTGCTCCTAAGTTTTTAACCGGCGTATCTTGGTTGTTTCCCTTGGGTATCTTTGCCTGACATTCAGGACACAACCAATTTTTCGGTATCTTTGCATCCTTAGGTACATTAAGACAAATTCTGTGTAAACAAGCCTTGCATTGGGTACAGGTAACGCCATCTAGCGACGCAGGAGATAAGAACTTGCCGCACGCATTGCACTTCATTGCCATGATGCTACCGTGTGATCGATAATAGAAAACAGTCTGACAAATGTCGCCACTGGCTAACCAAAACGTTTTTGTATGCGAAATGAAGGTACACTTTGAGAAAAAAAAAAAAAAAAAACGTTTTGTATGCGAAATGAAGGTACACTTTATAAAATAAACGTATCTGTTTAGAATATCCAAATGAGTTTTCTTATATTCACTCACTGTTCTACGTTCAGAAACACTGCCTATAACGTAAGTTGTTCCTTGAATAGTAACAAATAGAATTTTAACACTCTTGCAAAGAAACTATAGCTCTAAATATTTTTATTTGGCTTGAAATAGGCGTAAGGGCAACGTACACACAGACGTCCGTGACGTCACTCCGGTGGTAGTACGGTTTAAAAGATATCTTTTTAAGGGTCGGACAGTCAGACAGACAACGCGACATAAGATTATCCATAGGGTCCCGTTGGCACGTTTTGGGAACGGAACCCCAAAAAAGTGAAGCGCGATTCAAAAACCATACAGAGCCTTCTGTTAGACCGCTTCTTGTAAATGATACAATACAAAGCTCTGTCTTCTTGGTTGAAAGGTCGATGACCGACCTCACAAACCTTAGTATCAGAGTTGTTGAGCCGCCAAAGGCCTCTGACATGGCTCACCAACGACTACATCCATAGATAGTAGTCGGGACCAACGGCTTAACGTGCCTTCCGAAGCATGGAATCATCTAACTTTTCGGACACTCAGGTGATTCACCTTGCAATGTCCTAACCAAACTGGGGAGGTCGCACAAAGGGATTTTTGTTTGACAGTGTCACCACTGGGAATAGAACCCAGAACCTCTGGATCGAGAGCCGAGCGGTCTAACCACTACACCAGCACCACGGAGGCTGTTAGGTCTTCTTGATAATTATAGATAGACTAGCTGTGCCCGCGGCTTCGCCCGCGTGATATTCAGACAATGTGCAGTCTCTCCCTCTCCTCCTCCCTCACCCACTCCCTCTCTCTCTACCTCCATCCCACTCCCTCTCCTTCTCCCTCTCCTTCTCCCTCTCCCTATCCCTGCCCCTAACTCTACTCCTATCCCTATCCTTAACGCCGTCTTAACCGCTATCCCTATATAAACATAGAAACGACACCCACATTGATTTTTAGACATTGTAACTCTATCGCACCCCAACCCTATCACCAGGGGACGATGGTATTTCACGTCCACCACCTTAGCTTTCCATTGTTGTAGTTTTCGTAATCAGCGACCCGATAAACCATACAAACGATACCCATATTGGTTTAAAGACTTTTTAATCATAATCATAAATCTTTATTGCTTACACATATGAAAAACAAAACGATTAACAAAAAAATTTTCACCCCATTTCCCTCTTTAAGGGGTTGAATTTGGGGTAGAATTTCCAGAAAAGTGATGTATGTTCCACAGAATTACAACCCTAATGCCTAAATAATAAATTTAGTGGATATTACTTTGAAATGAAAGAGTTTCAACTTCATCCCCCTTTTCACCCCTAGGGTGTAGAATTTTCAAAAACTCTGAGATACGACAAACTTAATTTTTAGTCGTCAGTCTAAGTACAAATTTTGAAGATCCTAACTTCAAGACTGACGGATTTTCATACAAACTTTCATCCCTTATTTCACCCCCTTAGGGGATGAATTTTGAAAAATTCTAAAACACGTGCTTTTTTATTTTTTACCAAAAGTTTAAAAACAAATTTCTATAATTCTACCTTTAAAAATAAAAGACTTATAGACCAACATACGGTAAAAATATCATCCCCTTTTTCACCCAATTTTAGGGTGATTTTTAAGAAATGCTCAAACACATGTTTCTTTATTTTTTTACCAGAAGTTTAAATTCAAATTTGTGTGAATCTAGCTCAAGAAACAATATACAATATACAAAATATACAAAATAACTTTATTTTCTCTCACACAGATTACTAAATAAGGTAAACTTAGTCATTAAATGGTTAGGTACACAACAGATTCAATCTATGTGAGAGACTGGTTTCTGTACTAGGAGGACCTGTATTACAGATAACCAGCCTCTCCAACTCTGGACCAGGTGAGTAAAAGGTAGGTACTTAACTATATAAAGTCTAATCCAAAAATAGGTAGATGAGAGTGGATGTGACTGTATATTGTGTGCGTGTGTATGCATGTGTATGTGTGTATGTGTATATGTGTAAGTGTGTGTATGTGAGTGATATTATAGATGTGACTGCTACTAGGGACAAAACTAAAGATTTGAGCTGAATCAGGAAGGGATTTTGAAGAGATTTTCTGTTTCTTCATAATTTAAGGACTTTAACCATGTAGTAATAACCCTTTTACAGTTATATTTTGTAAGGGGGTATATTGCAGTCTCTTTGTTAATTTTATTATATAGATAGCCTCCTAGAAATCCAAAAAACCTACCGGCTATGGCTGTTGACCATCCGTAGGAGGAATGGCATACAATATGTTTCCGACGTCTATTGATATTAAGAGAAGAATCAAATTTAATTATTGAGTGTTGTTTTAGAACGGCGTTAAGAACAAAAAGTTGCCTTACAGTCAGAACATCAGAAAGAGAGTATAAATCTTTTGTGGGAAAACGGAAAGGTAGAAATGAGGATACTTTCAAGAGTGCTCTCTGAGCTCTTTCGAGTTTAAGTAATACAGTTTTAGATGTACCACCCCATACTGTGATACAATAGCATAGAATGGACTGACATAGGGCCAGATATACCATTTTAATTATATGGGTATCAGAAATGTGACGTAAGTTTTTAAAAATAAAAATAAGCTTGCGAATCCTGGCAGAAAGACTATCGATATGCAGTCTGAAGCTTAGTGTGTTATCAATCATAACACCTAAGTACTTAATGTTCAATGCAAGAGTCAATCGGTTGCAAGAACAAACAGAATCTGAAAAACAGGAATGAGCCATTATAGAAAACCTATCATGTACAGACAAGTCAACATTGTTAATAGAAAACGGAATAAATTTGGTTTTGTCGACGTTTAGAGTTAGTGCATTAAAATTGAGCCAGGAGTGAATCAAATTGAAACCCAATTGTGCAAAGTTGTAGGTTTGTTCCCAGGTATCGCCGTGAAAGATGAGTGCGGTGTCATCAGCAAAAGTGACAATTTTTCCATTTGTCAATTGGAGGCTGCACAGGTCATTTATATAGGCAAGAAAGAGGGTGGGACCCAAAACGCTACCTTGCGGTACACCGTAAGTTATCGGCAGGTCAGAACTCGTGTAATCACTAACTCTTACTCTTTGTTGCCTATCAGTTAGGTAGTCTTCAAACAATTTTAGCTGAATATCTCGAATTCCTAATTTCTCAAGTTTTGCCAGTAGGAGTGGTGTAGAGACTGTGTCAAAAGCCTTTGCTAGGTCAAGAAATATTACTATAACTTTCTTTTTCTTGTCAAGTTTTGTGACTATGTGATCGGTCAACTCATGAACAGCATCGTTTGTTGAGATTCCAGCTCTAAAACCAAATTGAGAATCCGAAAGAAGGTGTTTAGTCTCCAGATAGTCAATTAAGCGTCTGTTTAAAAGCTTCTCTACAACTTTTGACAAGGTGGAAAGTATAGAAATGGGTCTATAATTATTGACACAGCCTCTGTCACCACTCTTAAATATGGGAATCACTTCTGCCAACTTAAATTCTCGAGGAAACGTACCAGATGAAAACATTAAGTTGAAAATATATGATAGAGGTGCAGCTAGAAATTGATGATAACGTTTAAGAAAATTTCCAGAGATATTATCGCGCGTATTAAACAAACGACTTTCATCTCTTATTTCACCCCCTTGGGACATGAATTTTCCAAAATCCTTTCTCAGTGGGTGTTTTGACGTGCATAGAACCCGTGTACAAAATTTCAGATCTGTATCTATTGCGGTTACGGCTCGGCGTTGATGAATCAGTCAGTCAGTCAGGACATGCTCTTTTATATATTTAGATAGATAGATAGAAACTCTTTATTGCACACAAATACGTTATATGCTTTAGTTATAATAGTATCCTTTAAAAGTAACTCAGTGTGTCGCATGGAGCTTGGAAGGAGTGAAAGGAGTGCTCATTATAAGTTACGCAACTCGAATACTTGCGCGACTGGTCCAAGTGGCACGATAAACAAACTGACAGCTCGTCATAATAGCCCACGAGTTTTAAGCTAAGATTTTAGAAACTACACGCGTTTGTTTTAAGCCACGATCACACCTAGCTGAATTCAAAGCCTAATTTGGCGTACATTGCTCGTTGAAGTAAGGATATTACAATTAACATAACCAAGCCTCCCAGTAATGTATGCCATTAGTCTTTGAATTTAGCTAGGTGTGATCACTCCTTAACATTTAATAAGAGATAATTCTAGTCTTATTCTGTTTTGTGTCTGCTACCTGACCAAGGGAATTCGACGAAAGAACTGGTTTTCATACGGAGCGACTGCCGTCTGACCTCCACAACCCAGAGGACAAGTCTGGGGTCTATTACGGTAGTTGGAACGTGTCTGCCATATGCGAACCATTTCCTTTGCAACCAATGATGTTTTATTTCTACAGGGTGACTTTGAAGACATTCGACTTTTAAGGGTAAGTTATTATTTTATTTTGTATAGGTCTAAAAAAATATAAAATGAATGTTTTTTTATTTTTTTACCATAAATTATGCTTATTTAATAATTATTATTTCTATGCAAGTACTTTTGTGTATCGATGTTTAACTTGAGAAAATAAAAAAAAATTACTACTCCAAATTTCCTTAAAAATCTATATCGTACAAAATTTATCTATATCGTACGGATCGTACCCTCAAAATTTGTCGAATGTCTTCAAAATCATCTTGTAGATTTCTTATCGAACTTATTTGAAATACGATCACACGCAGTGAGTGTGGTTTACTTCACGAGCCGTTTTTCAGCCGCTGAAAGAAAATCTAAAAACAAAACATCATTGATCGCAAAGGAAATGGTTCGCATAAGGCAGGTACGTTCCACATATCGTTATAGACCCCCAGAACTCTTGATGAGACTTTATCAGCTTTAGGTGCATTTTGTCAATAACAATAGAAACACGTTTGAAACCACTATACATGCAGAAAAACGCGTAGACTATTTATACATACATACATACATAACATCACGCCTTGTTCCCGATGGGGTAGGCAGAGACCACAGTTCTCCACCTGCTACGATCTTGACATACTTCCCTTGCTTCCTGAACCTTCATCAATCCTTTCATACATGCTCGTCGGTTTAGGGTACTTTTAACCTGGCCTTTATTCAGAACGTCTTGAATTTGGTCCTGGTACTATTTATAGTCAGAAATATCCAGATTTTTCATACTTTTTATGCGAATTTGTGTTTATTATTATGTTTACAAAACTCCAGTGTCTTTGAATTTTTCCATAGCACACAATTTGAAATTGGAAGGTCGCGTAGGCCCGCATATTCAGTACGAAATCCCTCAGGAGGACTAAGAGAATCTCGCGGGTGGTGCGCGGGTGCGCACGGGGGTGCGGGGTGGATTGCAAGGGGGCGGAGAGTGTCCTTTCTGTATGATAGTATTATAGTAAGGGTGATAAAGGACAAATTTCTATATGATTTGCTCATGTCTGCCTCTTTGACTGATGATAAGGAGCATCCTCTAAAAGATACAAAAATATTGGCGGACATCCGCACCCCTGCGTTTTTGAGGAAATAAGTTTTAACTATTTTGAAATTTGACTATGAAACCTACACCTGGCAGACTATGACTATCTGATTAAATACAATGTATAAAACCCCAGAAAAATGGTCTGCCACCATAATAGCCCTGCGTCGTAAAGTTATAGCGCTTCAAAATGCAAAAATTCACTACTTCGTCCCGTGATAATGCAGAGACCTGCATGTCTGCCTCTTCGATTTTCCACATCTTCAGAAGTATTTTAAACAGGAGCCACAAAGGCAGACAAAAAATACATTGTTTAGTATCTTATTTTCATTTTTAGGGTTCCGTACCTCAAAAGAAAAAAACGGAACCCTTATAGGATCACTTTGTTGTCCGTCTGTCTGTCTGTCAAGACCCTTTATCTCACGAACGGGTAGAGGTAGAGTTGAAATTCATAGGGGTAGAGTTGAAATTCATACCATATATTAGGGTCTATGAACCACACAAGATCTGAAAATTTAATTTTTTTACAACGACGCAATCAAAAGATATAGCATTTTATGTCCTCATCTCCTTACATTTATGCACTAAAGCAAAACCTATAGGGTACTTCCCGTTGATCTTAAATTATGAAATTTGGCAAGAAGCTAGGTCTCACAGTACAAATAAAGGGAAAAGTCTTAAATCATTACATATTACAACTTTTCTCACAACTAATGGTAACCAATTCTGGTGAGCTCCCGTTTCAAGAACATTCATATAAGACAGGGGTCATGTTTGATGGTCGCGGAGGCGATTTCGTTTTAGTTCTATTTTAAAAACGTGATCACTTACAAACTTGAAAATTGGTATGTTTATAGTGCATAAGCTATAAAATAATAACAAATAATAAAATTTAGTCAAGCGCGTGTCGGACTCAAAAAATCTAGCACATTAACTTACTGAAATTTGAACTAATACAATTATGATTATGTGGTGGTAAGGAACCCTCGGTGCGCAAGTCCGACTCGCACTTGGCTGTTTTTTTTTTGCTTTAACTCAAAAACGCAGCGCCGCACAGAAAAACTTGTAAGGACCAAATCGATTCGTATTGAGCTGATCTATCATCCGTGTTAATATGAATCATGAGCTTTTAATCATCATATCTTCCCATGAGACTTCAACTGCAAGATAGGGAGTTCCCTCTAGAATACCAGCAAAATGCGTGGTATAATTTGGAGAAGAAGTACCATAGTCACCACGCAACGCTACCACCCGTGTAGTGCAGGCGAAGAATAATAATTACAGTAGTAATAGGCGACTAGGGATTATGAACCAGAGGATGGGCAGCAGCGTTTTCATGTTTATCGTACCACCTTTATTAATGCGGTCACTAACAACTGCGATCCATAGAGCTGCAACGCTATCGCCTATCAGGCTTTTCGAGTCTTGAAAGACCTGGTGGTTATTTATGAGCAATTTACCAAAATAATTACTTAATTGAATCAGGATCAGAAAGATTGATTATTTTTGGACAACACAATATTGCATTGAATTAATATTGCTATCGCAAGAACTGACAACTGCCTTCAAGTGCGATTGTACCGAACATTCAGTAATTTTGCCGAATAGGTACGAATATTCGGTAAACCATCGAATATGCTGAATACCGAAAATAAAACAAAAGTGCGGCCAATCCCTACTGTGATGGCCGCAGTATCGTATTAGCACAGATGTCAATAAGTCAAGACGGCTGTCGCTTGATAAGGGATGAACATGCCAAGATGATGATGTCAATATATTTAAAATCCAACCGTCTATATTGTAGTAATAAGATCGATTGTAAGTAAGAATTTATAAAATAAATAGTGATTTTTTTTTACTATTTTCGATTGTTCCTTTGTCCTTACCTGCCTTCCACGTTCTGTTTTGTTAGCAAAGAATATGTCAGCAATCTAGCAATAGCTTTAAAGTAGTTTTATTTCTAGAGAAGCTTCCTGCAATTGGTGGTGATACCTTCATATTCTAGTTGCACTTGTTGCAGTCTTGGCAACTTAGCAAGGTCATTGCACTCGCCACCATCGAGTCACGTGTTTTTTGCACGTGATCGTATCGATCGATACTAAATCCGTGTCCACACGTCAGACCAGTTGAGTATAAATACTTGGACTTTGAAAAAGTTGTACAAAGTGTAACGGAAGTGTCATCATATTGCTAGTATACTGCGTACAAAATAACTTTGTCCGTGACCGTTAATGCGCAGAAGTCAAAAAATGGTTCGCGGGGGTGAGCGCGGCTCCCCCCAGGGAGCGAGCGAATCGTTCATTGGCTCTCCGCCTGTCACACATGCGCGGAAAATGACCGTCATGGACAAACTTGTTCTGAAGGCGCTGTAGTGTAGGCAACGAAGCAGTTGACCCCAACATAATTCTCTTAGGCAGATTTTATTTGACAACATGAAAAAGTATCATGAATTAAATGTAAATTCAAAATATTAAAAAAAAATAACAAAAATATTTTTTCATACATTTTTGTCATTTTTGTACTTATGGAAAAATTAAAAGTACTGATATTTTTTTGGATTTTTTTATAGAAGGGTTGTCTCATGTAGTGTAATACCTACCCCAGCAAAGTTTCATCGACTGAGCATTTAATGCGGGGGTCTTCATACAATGATCCGCTTCTTTGCCTATAGGCTACATTTACTTGGGTTCGGCCCTCCCTGTCCTTTTCCTCCATTGTGCACGATTGAGTGCAAGGTTGGCATCTATTTTATTTAAGAAAGGTGTGATAGTACTAAAGCGTGTAAATTTGCTCATAAAACTGAACAAGACTTCCCAAGGAACACAGGTCGAAATACGAAAAACCAAATTTGTCCTCCCATACAAAATGCGCTATCGGCTGATGCAGTTTCTATGGGAGGTCAAATATTTATTTTCGTATTCCTTGGGGAAAGTTGTTCAATTTCAAGGACAGATACACATCCTTCCGAAGTTTCACGCGTTTCCGTTAAGGGTGGTAGATGCGTGGTGGTGACGAACTTTGTACCTACAGTCAACGACAGGCCAAGCTTGACACTCTATTGAAATATGAACGGTACAAAGTCCAATGTGTCAAGCTTGATGTGCTCTTGACTGTACAAAGTATTACGTACCTATGTCGCAGCCGGATTGTAGAATCCGCCGTATTACATTTCGACGCGCGAGATTACAAAACGTCGCCGTTTTTCACCTGTCGTTCCGCCGGATCTTTGTAACGATGCATTCGACAAAGCGGCGGTCAACGTTTAGCCATATTCAAAATTCAAAATTGTTTATTTCAGGTTCATTCTTCTTAGCGTGTCGATCATTTACAAAATTTAAATTTTTGTAGCCCAGAACGTTGCCACATTTACTGCGTCATCATTAGCTAAAGGGCCCCATACAAAGCCCAGCCTGCAGGGCCCTGCTTGCCGTGCCACTGCCAATCGTACTTTGTGTGGGCATGCATGGCCGACAAAATCGCCGTTACATCGGCCCTGCAAGACCACACACGGTACGATTGGCAGTGCGCACTGCAAGCAGGGCCCTGCAGGCAGGGCTTTGTATGGGCCGTTTAAGGTAAACCCAACCTAACCGATCCCTTGCCATCGAATTGGCGCGCCTTTTTATAAAGCAGCCCATCGACGGAGCGCCCGTGCCCGTTTCTTAGACTATAAAATACTAACGTATTTGCAATTGGGCGCCACGTTACTACGCCGCTTTGACTTCAATGTGGCGTACATCATTTCAGCCAAATTGTATTCCAGTCCAGCGGAACGACAGGTAGGCGGATTGAAAAACAGCGACGTTTTGTTATCGGGCGCGCCAAAATGTAATACGGCGGATTCTACAATACGACTGCGACACCTATACCATTTTCATAGCTTTTGGTTTATCATATTATTTTTTTTTGTTTTTTGATGACATGACTATTTTTAATTTAGTAAGAACATTGCAGATAGAATCATCCCATTGTCGGAAAAGTAAGAAAATTCTGTGCTTCGGAAGGCACGTTAAACGGTAGGTCTCATCTCATCCACGGAAGTAGTCGTTGAATGAACAATGTCAAAGACCTTTGGCGGCTCAATAGCTCTGATACCAGCGTTTGTGAGGTCAGTCATTGACCTGACAGCCCACAAGATATACTTATTGATGATTACACACAAATAAATAAAAATTTATTATTATGATTCAGTCAATACGTTCAGTCTACAGAATGTTTGTATTCGTTTCATATTCGGGCTGCGGAAATTTGACCATGTTTCTTATTTCCGTTCTCAACTTCAATGGCTGCCTATTCACCGTCGACGGGACTGCCACATCCTTTCTCTTCTGTACACTATCCTCAACAATCCTAACTCTCCCTCTTACTTAAAAAACCTATTCGTCCACCGTTCCTCTACTCTAAACATTCGGTCGAATTATAACCTATCCCTTGACATTCCTTCCCATTCCACTGATTTCTTCTCAAAATCTTTCACTGTGCAAGCTATCAACCTATGGAATAGCCTCCCTGAGTTCATCAGGCGGGCTCCGTCACCTGACTGCTTTAAGAATCGCGTCAAAGCCCACTTCCTCAACTCCCTCTCCTTATGATTTCATCAATATTTCCTCTCTTATATAGTAATATAATGGTATATATTAGTTTCCTATCCCTTGACATTCCTTCCCATTCCACTGATTTCTTCTCAAAATCTTTCACTGTGCAAGCTATCAACCTATGGAATAGCCTCCCTGAGTTCATCAGGCGGGCTCCGTCACCTGACTGCTTTAAGAATCGCGTCAAAGCCCACTTCCTCAACTCCCTCTCCTCATGATTTCATCAATATTTCCTCTCTTATATAGTAATATAATGGTATATATTAGTTTATGCATATTATCTATTGTAGTATATTATTGTATTGTATTGTATTGTAATACAAATAAGTCAGATACATTAAATCAAAAATATTAAAGTATTACAAAAGATGTCAAAAATAAAGTCCCCACACAAATGAAATACTACTATTATTAATAATACAAAACAGATTAACAAAAACGATCGCGTTGAAATCTTTTATATGGCAGCTTTTATAGAAGATAATAATGTTGTTTTCTCTTTCATATACATATATATTCTTTATTGCACAATTAACAAAACTACACTACAAACTACATTACTACGTAGAAAAGAGATGGCATGATGAGAACATGAAAAAGTAGAATAAATAGTTTTTCTGACTCTCTAAAAATTTTACTTAAGAGTGGCTCAGCGACTATACTCAGTATTTCGGCGAAAAAATAATAATAACTAGACAGGCGGTAAATTCTGTGATAGTACAGACAACGACAGGTCAAGCTTGACACTCGCAGTGCGACTCTCGCCCGTACGTCTATTGAAATAAGAACGGTACAAAATCCAATATGTCAAGCTCGATGTGCTGTTGACTGTACCTACCTATGGATTTTGTATCGTTCTTATTCAATCAACAAAGGTTTTTTTTTTCAATTTTACAAGTGAGCAAACAAGCAGATGGGCCACCTGATGGTAAGTGGTCTCCACCGTCCATAGCACCCACTGTCTTATTAGTGACATACTTTGACGCTAGTAAGACAGCCAAGCGCGTTGCCCGCCCTGAGAACTAAGAAGTTATGTCTCATGTGCCAGTAATTTCACTGGATCCCTTGCCCAGGGTGCTGCAAATGTCTTCAATCCTGATCTGCTCTTTCCTGTACCATAGTTACCACGCTTGTTAGTTACCACGCAAAGCGAGACGGAAGACACGTTCAGCTGCCTTCTCACTGTCCTGCTGTTATTCGAATCAAGCTATATGATTCGACTATAGTTACCCATAAAGGGTGTTAGTTTAAACACTGTGATCCTTGAAACTATGCATTGAGACCATGAAACTGAACAACTTTCCCTAAGGATCATAATATTAAGTCGAAATACGAAAAAAAAAAATTGACTTCCCATAGAAACTGCACCAGCTGATTGCACATTTTGTATGGAAGATGAAAAAAATTTTTTCGTATTTCGACCTATGTTCCTTAGGAAGTTGTTCAGTTTCATAGTCTCAATGCACAGTTTCAAGGATCACAGTGTTTACACTAACACCCTGTATAACAGCCTCCGTGGTGTAGTGGTTAGAGCGCTCGGCTCTCGATCCGGAGGTTCCGGGTTCGATTCCCGGTGGGGACACTGTTAAACAAAAATCTCTTTGTGCGACCTCCCCAGTTTGGTTAGGACATCGCAGGCTGAATCACCTGATTGTCCGAAAAGTTAGATGATTCCGTGCTTCGGAAGGCACGTCAAGCCGTTGGTCCCGACTACTATGTAGTCGTTAATGAGCCATGTCAGAGTCCTTTAGCGTCCAATCTGACGCCAAGGTTTGTGAGGTCGGTCGTCGACCTTGCAACCCACACGTGATGTTGACTGCAGTTCTCAATTCAAACAGGTTGGCTCCTCGACCTAATGGTCCGAATACTTGAGCATCATATTTGCTAATGCCGATGCTTGTGTAATACCTCACTTGGTTGGTTTGGGCCAGACTGGGCCAGTTTGGGCCAGTTTGGTGCTCCACTGCACTCAATTGGGTTAGTTCCGAGTGGGTGGAGTTTTTTTTTATTGAAATAGGAAAAAAGCAGGCCCGAGTTATCGCCGTGAAGTTAACATTTCGGTCAAAAGCGGGTCGGACTCGCACAACTATAGTTCCGATAGACTTAAAGCGCTTTCGCATAGGGTGGTTTAGCAGCGCTGCAACCGCTGCCGCAGAGGCAATCATATTACAGCAGTTTAAGCGCTGCAAAGTTAAACACCTAACTTAAGCAGGGATCGGTTAGGTTAGGTTTACTATGGCTAACAAACCTTAAATGTACCAGTTTACAAACTACCCACGCCGTTTTACAATTTGCCGATCGTTTACGATTTGCCTGCGACTGCCACGTGATACGACAGCCGCGGTACTAAATTTTATATAGTAACCAGTCGCGTGATTAAGTTCTTGCAAAACAAATTCTAGGTAGCCCCCTTCGTCAAGTACGTCACGAATGGTGCTCTCAAGTGTTTGCTCAAATATAAGTACCTACACTTTAAAAAAATCCTCATTGAAGAATGTTCAATGAAACAAAGTTACCTTGACACGTCCCTAAAACACAACACGTTTGTGTCACGTTTTACATATAAATACCTTCTTATTTATTATTACCCAAGCACCAAGTAAGTTGGTACAGTCAAGAGTATATCAAGCTTGACACATTGGACTTCGTACCGTTCTGATTTCAATACACGTACGGGCTAGAGTCCCACTGCGACTGTCAAGATTGATCTGTTGTTGACTGTTCTAGGTGCGGTGCGTTCAGTGAAACCACAGAGCTCTGAAGCGCGCGTCTTGCTCTACATCTAGAGACGAATTCTTTATGTCATTCATTCAATACAAATCAGTGTCACCATTTACTAAAACTAACACGTTTCCATTTGAGTGCGATAAGCATAGTACTATTCTTAGATTATGAATAACGGCAGCTTGTACTATTATTGCGAGAGAGTAAGATGCAAAAAACCAGTGACAACGTCTCTGTGGCAACGAATGTGTTTATGATGTGCATTCAAAATAAGCCCCTACAAAAATTGGATAGTACTCGTATAACTCTTCAATAAGGAACCAATTTTTTTTACTATATTCACTTCTATGGGGGGTGCGCGCGCAGGCGAAGTGGCCCTATCGTTGTTCTGTGAGTGAAACCAAAGGTCATCAAATGATGTCCCTCAACACAGAATCCTCAGAGAAAAAAACTGCATAAAAACTTATTTTGACGATGCCAAAAAATAGTCATGAAATAGTCATAAATAGTCACCATAAGGAAAAAAATAGTCGCGTTACAATTCTACAGTTATAGCTATGGTTTGCTGAGGATTATGGGCATAGGCTATATACAGAATCCTCAGTTCTGATGCAAGCAAACCGTGGGGACTATCGACTTAGTTTTTATTTTAAAAAATAGTCATGAAATAGTCGTCTTGACTTCCAAATTCTCAAAAATAGTCGTTCAAGGATTTCAGAGTTACAGGGGTAGCTTGCTGAGGATTCTGTGCATAGCATTTCACGGACGCAGATTCCTGCAGAACGGTTAGGTTTTTCTGTTTGATACTGATGTCAAAAAATAGTCAACAAATAGTCGTCTCAAACCATAATCACTTTGGTCTGGTTTATCTTGTAGAAGTATGTTAAAAATGCGTGTTAACTTCGCCATACATTTTTCCTTTGTACAGTCGCGTACACAAAATTATTTGATATTGATTTCAAGTTGTCAAAAAAAATGGATTTTGATATTGTTAGAGGCTTTTATTTTTATATATTGTTGCAGACCCAATTTTAGTGTTATCTATTTTTATTAGGTAAATAAGAGGATAAACCGACTGATATATCAGTGCACAGCCCCAACCTTTTGGTCTAAAAACTTATAATGTAGGTTCCACGTTAAGGGAAAGGTAAAACTAGAATATCGGGCTTACACCCAGATGCATTCAGTATCAGCATTCAGTGGCAGGTCAGGTTATGTTGCAGACAGGGACATGTTGCAGCAAGATGCCATTTTCGTAAATTTGAAAGAAATGTCAGGCAAATGAAAGAGCAATATTCTAAGAGTCAGCAAGAAGAGGAAGAAGTGATTTTGGGAAGTATACAGCAAATTAGAGAAGAAGAAGAATCAGCATGGATGCCACTATGACTAGGAAATGGACAGTCTATTAAAATGCAAGTTGATACAGGAGCCTGTAAATCAGTGATACATAAAAGTGATTTTAAAAAGTATTTTGCTAAAAGTGAACTGCGAAAGTGTCAGTATAAGTTAAAGTCTGTGTCTGGAGAGTCATTGAAGGTTTTGGGGTCAATTAGGGTAGTGGTGAGTAGTCTAAAAAAAGAATTGTATTTGATAGTGATTGATTGTGAAAAGTATTTTGAACCCCTAGTTGGTAGAAATTGGTTAAAGGTATTGTTCCCTAAGTGGCAAAAGTATTTTGAGATAAAGCAGATTAAATCTGAAGGCAGTGAAAACAAATTGTTAATTCATAAATTAACTGAGATAGTTAAAACAAAATTTAAAAAAGTGTTTGAGAAAGATAGGTCTTCTCACATTTTAAATTTAAAAGCCAATCTAAAACTAAAACAAGGAGCAGAACCTATTTTTCACAAAGCTTATACAATACCTTATTCAAAAAAAGAAGAAGTGGAAAAAGAATTAATTAGCCTAGAAAAAGCTGGAATAATTGAAAAAGTCAGACATAGTAATTGGGCCAGTCCAATAGTATTGGCACAGAGAAATGAAAAGAAATTACGCATTTGTGTGGACTATAAAGTTACATTAAATCAAGTATTAGACACTGAGCATTATCCTTTGCCAATACCTGAGGACATTTTTGCGGAGTTAACAGGAGGTAGTGTTTTTTGTGTGCTTGACTTAACTGGAGCCTATCAACAGTTATTATTAGAGGAGTCTTCTCGAGAATATATGACAATCAATACACATCTGGGATTGTTTAGACCAACCAGGTTACAATTTGGGGTATCCAGTGGTCCATCTGTTTTTCAATGTGCTATGGATCAAATATTGCAAGGGCTTAAAAATGTTAAATGCTTCATTGATGATGTAGTGATAAAAGGAAATAGTATTTTGGATTGCTATGAGCAATTAGGTAAGGTTTTGGAACGGTTACAAATGTATAATGTCAGGGTTAATGTGGATAAATGTCAATTTTTCTGTTGTGAGATCAAGTTCTTAGGACATAAAATATCTAAGGAAGGAATTAAACCTTTACCAGAAAAGGTAGAAGCTATCTTGGGGGCACCTGCACCCAAGTCAGTTACTCAGTTGCAAGCATATTTGGGTCTCTTGAACTATTATTGTAAATTTTTACCCAGATTATCAGAATGTCTAACACCCTTGCACCAATTGTTGAAAAATAATACTCCATTTAAGTGGACAGATAGCTGCCAAAAGTCTTTCCAACATAGTAAACAGCTGTTAGTTGAAAACCAGTTACTAGTTCATTATGATTGTAGTAGAGAATTGTATTTGACATCAGACGCTAGTGAGTATGGGGTCGGGGCTGTACTCAGTCATGGAATGGAAGGAGAGCCTATTAGTTTTGCATCAGGGACATTAAATAGTGCACAGAAAAATTATTCTCAGGTAGAAAAGGAGGCTCTTGCCATAATATTTGCAGTAAAGAAATTTCACAAATTTTTGTATGGGAGACGTTTCACACTGGTTACGGATCACCAACCATTGAAGTTTATTTTTGATCCTTTAAAAAGAATACCAGTCACTGCTAATGCTAGACTCCAAAGATGGGCTCTTCTACTATCAGGTTATAATTACAATATTGTTTATAGAAAGGGAACTTTGTTAGGGAATGCTGATGCATTATCACGCTTACCCTTGCCAGAAATAACCGAGGTTACAGATTCTGTAAACTACTTAAGTTTTACAGAAGATCCTCCACTTGATTTTAAGGATATAGCATTACATACACGAAATGATCCAATTTTAAGTAAAGTTTATGAATATGTAACTACAGGGTGGCCAAAAAGTGTTAGTGAGGAAAACTTAAAACCTTATTTTTTAAAACGAGCAGAGTTGTGTGTTGAACAAAGATGTATTTTGTGGGGTAGTAGGGTTATCATACCACTTAAATTAAGGGCCAAAGTTCTCAGTTTGTTTCATGAATCTCACCAAGGAGTTGTACAATCTAAAATGTTAATGAGAGAATATTGTTGGTGGCCAAATTTAGGACAGGATATAGAAAGAGTGATTGCTGGTTGTGATATTTGTCAGGCAACTAGAGATTTTACTAACTCATGCTCACTGATTCCATGGAGAAAAACTGAAAATAATTTTGAAAGAGTTCATATAGATTTTTTTCTTTGTAAAGTCCATTACATACTTATTATTGGTGGATTCACGGTCAAAATGGTTAGACGTGCATATCATGCAAAGTACAACAGCATCTCAGGTCATTGAAAAATTGTGTAAAACATTTGCATTTACAGGAATACCGGCTCAGTTAGTCAGTGATAATGGACCACCATTTAATTCTGCAGAGTTTGTTAACTTTTTAAAAGCAAATGGATGTGAAGTGGTTAAAACTCCACCGTATCACCCCCAGTCAAACGGAACTGCTGAAAGGACAGTGCAAACTATTAAAAAGTGCTTGGCCAGGCTAGAAAATGAAAATCCAAAATTAAATAGAGAGGTTCTTTTGCAAAATTTTCTTTTCACATATAGGAATTCTCCAAATGCAACTGGTATGTCACCAAATGAAATACTTTTTAAGCAAAAACCTAGAACAAAATTTGATCTATTAAAACCTAACAACATTATTTCTAGAAAAAGTTGTAAAAACATAACAGAAAAAATTATTCTATTTAAAGAAGGAGATAAGGTATGGTGTAAAGAGTAAAGGAAAGGGATGGGTTAAAGTAGTTATCGTTAAAAAATTAAGTACTGTTAGATATGTAGTAAGTGTTGATGGAATTCATAAATATTTTCATGCTTCATCGCTGAGGCCATGTGCAAAGTCTAATGTGGAATTTCAACCAGATGTATTAATTATGCCGGAGTTGGAGAGGGAGTTGCTGGAGTATGAGCCATCTGTCCAGGTTCCTAATAAGGATTCTGACAGAACTATTAATCCGGAAAATTATGATTATGGGGAAGAGAATTCGAGTAATGTTTTTTTGATTGTGATTCAAGTAACAGGGAAGAAAATCAAGGAAGTAGTGTAAAAATTGATATGGGTTCAACTGCTTGCTCGGCTCCTGCGACTCCACCTCTTGGTTTAAGGAGGTCAGCTAGATTAAGAAAACCTCCAGACCGTTTAGATTTATAAGTTATATTATGTACTTAAGGTAAGTTTTTATTCAGAACGTATGTTCAAGTCGTCTATCTCATGTAGATATATACCTACATATATAGAATAATTTTTATATTATGTGTTAATGTTTAACATTTATTTTAAGACTATTTAGTTGTAAATTTAAAACATAATTACTTAATCTTTTGAAAAGGGGGACGAATGTGGTGTATGGGGCCACACTAGCTCCCGCTGAAAAATGACATTGACGTTTCTGCGCAGACGTTCAATGGCGTAGTTTTTTGGTGTTAAATAAATAACAAGTAATTATTAAATTCTAGTGTTTTATTGAGTATTCGTTACCAACAATGAATAAACGATTTTGATTTTGACTTGACTTTGAATGAAATTAGTGCGGAGACACTTTTGATCCCCGGGAAGTACATGGGCTTCTATTCAGGGTTCCGTAGCCGAAGGGGTCCAAACGGATCCCTATTACTGAGCCTAAGTCGTCTGTCTATCTGTTTGACCTTTAAATGGCTGTATATTTTGAATCGTAGTAGCTATATGGTTGAAATATTCACAGAATATGTGTTATTATGGCGGATTACCTAACATGTAGTAAAAACAATGAAAAGTTAAAAAATAATGGGGGCTCTCTTAACAAACCTTTTTTTTGTTTGTTGTAAAAACTCGGATTCGAACTTGCGTGCATAAACTTCTGCACGAATGCGCTTCGGTACCTATTTATTTTTTACCTTAGTGGTACGGAACCATCGGTGCGCAAGCCCGTTACGCACTTGACCGGTTTTTTTTCAGTTCCGTGCTACTAAAATTGCAGGTAATATAAGCAACAAATAGTGATCTAAATAAACAGTTTACACCTTAAGCTCTAAGGCTTAGGGTGGACCCACACCTGCCTGTCTGCATAACGTAAAATACGTTATGCAGACAGGCAGGTGTGCGTTTGCAACAAAAGGGTTTAGAACCTCTGACTAGTCTCACTAGCACGTATAGGTAACGTCAGTTTCAGAGCGACACTTTAAATTTAATGTGTAAACGAAAATCTTACTGTCATTCTCTATTTTTTGACAAAGATCATATAAGGCCACCGTAATAGGTCCATTTTGACAGCTGTCAAACGTATGAAAAATTACAACCTACAAGGAAAAATGAACCTTGTGTGTTGGTGATAAGAAAACGTCAAAACGGACTTCTTACGTTGGTCATACTTTAATAGACAAATACAATTCTAAGATTAATTTTAAATTTGCTTTTTGCACTAATAGACTAATACTCGTAGTAAAGGAAAGAACCAAGAAAGCTATTCCAGGATACTGTTATTTTTTTATATAGGTGGCATAGCAATCGATATGAAGGTTGTTCAAACCGAGCGGAGGAGCGACACGTTCCAAAATCTTTGGGTCAAGCAAGCCAACCAAGTACGTTTGTAAAAAGCAACAGAAATAAGTGACATTGAAGGGAATCAGAAAGCCATAAGGAATTCTTAAAGTCATCCCTTTATGTCGTTGCGTTTCGACAAAATAGAGGCTCAATCACATCTAAAAGGTTCGCACAGCTTGCACTAAATCAACAATGTTTTTGTAATGTTAAAATTTTAAACAGCATATTCTTGAATAGCACTTGCGAGATAGCTGAATAAATTTCGTTAAAATCATTCTAGCAGGGAGTCCGAATTCTTCTGTTTTCTGGCAGGCCTGGCCTGATAGCCCGAGTTGAATAGGCTCGATCCAAGGGCTGGATGGCCCAATCTATATTCCCTTTTTAGGGTTCCGTAGCCAAATGGCAAAAAACGGAACCCTTATAGATTCGTCATGTCTGTCTGTCTGTCTGTCCGTCCGTATGTCACAGCCACTTTTTTCCGAAACTATAAGAGCTATACTGTTGAAACTTGGTAAGTAGATGTATTCTGTGAACCGCATTAAGATTTTCACACAAAAATAGAAAAAAAACAATAAATTTTAGGGTTCCCCATATATAGAACTGAAACTCAAAAAAATTTTTTTTCATCCAAACCATACGTGTGGGGTATCTATGGATATGTCTTCAAAAATGATATTGAGGTTTCTAGAATATTTTTTTTCTAAACTGAATAGTTTGCGCGAGAGAAATCTCGGTCGCCCCGGTATTATAAATTCAGTTAATTGAGTTGCTTACTTAGGTACATTCTAGCCATGTCCTTCCGTTGTAAAGTTCGCAGGCGAGTATACAAACGACTCATTACAAATAAGGAAGTTCCCATTTCTCACACTAGCTCCAAGTAACATGAAACTTCATTATTCGTAGATACCTATAGACAATGGTTCGCACATGTTCTCTAGAAGAAGTAACGCCTAACAATCTTCTAATGAGTAGTTACAAGATGCAAGCGTGCAGAAAATTGTATACCTACCTTATTGAGTTAACTGTTTACTTACTACTTTTCCGCGCCTTACTGGAAAAGTTTTGAAGGATGCCTTACGCAGTGTTTACGTTATGTCGGTACCTATTAAATTAACTAAATAAATATTAGCTATTTTTAAATTACCTACGACGATACATCTCTGTTACCCATTTAACAACAAATTCCATACCTAAACAATTATTTCGTTGTTTGATTTTTCTTAAAGATTTTTGATGTTTTGGCCGTTTGTTTTATTGGTGTTTTTTTATTGTTAATGGGCTTGCTCTTGACCTCGATCTAGTCTTGAGGACGGATATGAAGTCGACGCCATCGTCGACCGACGAGCTTGCCCAGAAGAAGCCTATTCACTCGCGAATTGAATAGATTCGGGTTATATGAACTCGGGAACACAGACGCAGGCAGAGAATTCCACTTTGAGCAACGGAGGAAGTACGCACGGCAGCTAGCACGTAGAAACAAAACCAGTATAAGCTGAACCAGAGCTACGCTATAAACGTCCGAAACCAAGGACCCGCTCAAGGTCAAAGTGTTTCCACCGACGAACGGCCGGCCGTGTGTACCTCTTACCCCACTACTAATACACAATAAAAGAAATGGGAAATACTTTCCAAACCCTTTCTAGAAGTGTATTAAAGTAAACCAGTGGTAGAGTACTTCGGTCACTACTCGGAAGTTCAAAGTTCGTGTTACAAAATAACAGGTATCCGGAACTAATACGATACTTGTACGATAAAGAACCCAGCGTCATCGCGCGCTCCCCCGTTCACAGCTAGGTCACTTTCTCCTCACTCAACCTTGATTTCTTACACCACGTACGTTACCACGCAAAACCGAAGGCATTTTTGTCAGTACACTGTCTAACTTTTACTTTTTACCACTTGCATATTGCTATTACCACAACTTTCAAAATTCACTCGCCTCTTACCTATATTTCACAACACGGCTTCTCGATTATATAAATTTTATTATAAGACACGGAAACTTGCATAATGAATTCTATCTGACCAGCAAATGGCATTTAAAACTCATTCATGACTAAATTTAATACGACGTCCAATATGGATTACGTGATATGGAATTAATAAAAGTAGCTAATATTTAATACTCACCACAGATCACAGAAATATCCAAAAGGAAGTACAAGGAAAAGTTGGAAAAGTCACAAAAACACACACCACGTATTACTTTTTAAAAAGAATAAAGTCACTGCCACTTTTGGCGCGTAAAAATGGCGCCTTAACACAAACACAATTTTTACTGTATTTTCGTTTTATTTACGTCGTATTTTAATTTTTTTTATAGACGACGATAAATCGCCACGTTCGGTACGGACAGTGGCGTCGCCGGCTATGAGGTATCTTGTCTTCACGTAGCAGCGTTTCTTGTTTAGTTGTTTACAAGCGAGAAACCAGGCGCGCGGCAAACCGAACGATTTCCATCGTTGCCGCGTCAGCTGCATTTCCGCATTGTTGCTAGTCATTTCAAAACGGCCGGTTAATAGATGGGTTTACCAATAGCCACAGTCAGGTTGTCCGTTGGTGTGTCGCAATGTACCTACACTTGTCCGTTTTCGCAATTTTGCAGCGAGGCGAGTACCTACTTGCAAATTGTGGACTAACATTGCGTTGTGGTAGGTAATTATTACCAATGGGTCATCCTTACGATGTTCAATGATTATAAATGTAGCCAGATTCCACACAATCTACTAAAAGCCTACACTTTATTTTATTTTGCGCTCATTTTGCGCTACATTTTTACAAAAGTATGAACTTTGCTAATGCTTAACGTGTCTACCATTTGATTTCCTATTTTATTTTACCATATGTTGGTCTATAAGTCTTTAATTTTTAAAGGTAGAATTATAGATAGGTATTTGGTTCTGAGCTCTTGGTAAAAAAAAGTACGTGTTTTAGAATTTTTCAAAATTCATTCCCAAAGGGGGTCAAATAAGGGATGAAAGTTCGTATGAAAATCCAACAGTTTTGACATGAGGTGTTTGAAATTTGGATTTTATCTAATAATAAGAAGTAAAGAAACACGTGTTTCAGCAATTTTGAGATAAGGGATGAAAGTACGTATGAAAATTCTATTAAAAATTAGGATTTAGGCTAATAAAAAGAAAGAAATAAACGTGTGTTTCAGCGTGTTTGAAAAATCATCCCCCAAGAGAGGGAGATCCCTCCCGCCCGAGGGAGAGAGGGGCAGGGGGAGGGGGGGGGAGAGAGAGGGAGAAGGAGAAACTGCACAATACTGCACATTGTCTGAATTCCACGCGGGCGAAGCCGCGGGCACAGCTAGTACCGTATACTCGTATGCGTTGCATTACATAGTCATCAATATACTGACAAGTGCATGACGACCTTAAACATCACATTCGAAAAGTAAATGTTCTCTGGAATTAGATATTCAAGTAAAATAGTTTGACGGTTTGACTGTACATTGTGATGGTCAATAAACTGTACATTGTGATGGCACGTCAGTGGAAACATTTGTACTTAACTCTATTATCATGCCATAAAGTTCAAAGCCTTATTACTGACGTGCTTCTGGGTGTATCTACCTCTGTTTTATCAAATAAATGACTTTTTCACCTCCAAAGCTCGGAAACATTTGTTTTGTCGGTTAAATTCTGCGGCCAAAAGCGATTTTTGGCCCCTAGCGGGCAAAAGGTTTTTAAAATTCGAACGCGATGTACTTATTATTTTGCAGTACTGGCCGCTTGTAAAACCAGCCACGCACTATCGTTTTCAAGATGAGAAAGAGGGATGCAGCTATAGGAAAGAAACAAATAGTATTATTAATAGTGAATGCCTGGTGGGTAAGGTACTGGCTGATAAGGAACAGTAAATTTAAAATTCGATCGCCTTTTTTTTTGTTCTTTTGTCCAGATTAATGGACTCGCCCTTTGACTTCAAATCAACGCAATACAAAATAGATTTGCCTGCCACTGCCTGTCCTCTGTCTCCACATTGAAATCCAATGAAAATGAACAGTGAAATGTGTCGTTGGTTATGTATGAACCTAACATTTGTTGTTAAATACCATTAAGTTACGCTTGTGTACATAACTGTTAACTTTTCCAAATAAATAAAATGAAAAAGTGTTCTGCAAATTTATCAAGTAGTTTATAGGTAGAGTCACGAACATGAGCACAACAGTCCCAAAAATAATAATAATTTAATTATAGTGATTTCCTTTTTAATGTCTAGTATTCCTATACATGGCCACTCGTCCGTGAAAACTCTTTGACCTTGAGCTGGTCTCTGGTTGCGGAGGTTTGTAGCTAAGCGCTGGTTCAGGTTATACTGGTTATGTTTCCACTTCTTCCACTTGCTTGTTGCAGTCGGTACCATTATGTAGGTATTATGCCCTTACGTTAAAACGTATGAGTAATTATTTCTTATATTTGAATTGCTTTTCTTTCATTATGTTAACATTTCCTCGCTTTAATGAGGTGAAAAATTTTGTGTTTCGCTCGGCAGCAAAGTTATTTTGCGTCTCGTGCCTTGAAACCTTCGCCACGCTCAGGATTCTTCTTTTGAACCACTCGCTTCTCTCGTGGTTCAATCCTAGAATCCTTCGCTTGCTCAGGTTTCAATACGAGGCACTCGCGCCAAATAAACCTTTTGCTGCTTTGCATAACAAATAACTATTGTTTGAGTAGTACTTAATCGATTTCAATCCAGAATAGTTAGACTTGATTGAGATGTAACTGGGCTGTGGCTGCTGCCACCTTAATCTGGTACCGTACCCAAATGGTTCCAACGGGTCCGTATCACTGACTAAAGCCACGATCACACGTAACTGAATTCAAAGACTGATTCCGCATACATTGCTCGTTGAAGTAAGGATATTGCTTGCAATTAACATAACCAAGTCTCCCAGCAATGTATGCCGAATCAGTCTTTGAATTCAGCTAGGTGTGATCGTGGCTGAAGCCTACGCTGTTCGTTTAACTTGCATCTTTCGCGAGTTAAGTTAAACTTAAGTTTTTGAGTAATTTGATTGTATGGTATGTAAATCGATCAAAATGAAAAATGTGTACAGAATAGTCGAAAAATGAGTCGCAGGGGTGGGGTGAGCGTCTTAGATTATAACATACATACATACATAACATCACGCCTTGTTCCCGTCGGGGTAGGCAGAGACCACAGTTCTCCACCTGCTACGATCTTGACATACTTCCCTTGCTTCCTGAACCTTCATCAATCCTTTCATACATGCTCGTCGGTTTAGGGTACTTTTAACCTGGCCTTTATTCAGAACGTCCTGAATTTGGTCCTGGTACGTTCGCCGAGGCCTTCCCCTTCCAACGTTTCCATTCACTCTCGCCTGGTAGATCTCTTTCGTCAATCTTCCTTCATTCATTCTCTCTACATGACCAAACCATCTCAGCATCCCTTTCTCAATTTTAGTCACTACGTCTTCTTTTACGCCACAACGTTCTCTTATCACACTATTTCTAATCCTGTCACTCATTTTCACACCAATTTCATAATTATAATACCTGAAAATATGTCTAAAAATATTGCTAAATAGCTAAACTGTATTTTATAGATAATGGATAGTTAAAAGTAATTTAAATTGGTGTTAAATTGAGTGACGGGATTAGAAATAGTGTGATAAGAGAACGGTGTGGCGTAAAAGAAGACGTAGTGACCAAAATCGAGAAAGGGATGCTGAGATGGTTTGGTCATGTAGAGAGGATGAATGAACGAAGATTGACGAAAGAGATCTACCAGGCTAGAGTGACTGGAAACGTTGGAAGGGGAAGGCCTAGGCGAACGTACCAGGACCAAATTCAGGACGTTCTGAATAAAGGCCAGGTTAAAAGTACCCTAAACCGACGAGCATGTATGAAAGGATTGATGAAAGTACAAGAAGCAAGGGAAGTATGTCAAGATCGTAGCAGGTGGAGGACTGTGGTCTCTGCCTACCCCAACGGGAAAGAGGCGTGATGTTATGTATGTATGTAAAAGTAATTTATTTTATTTTAATAGTAAAGATTTGATCTTTTTCTTCCTACGGAAGTTGTTTAATGTAATTAATTGGGTAATTGTATGATGTTAAATTATAATGGTTTATAATATGTTAAAAATGTTGTATTTATATTGCTAAGGATTTATCTAGTAGAATATATCAAATTGAATGTAAAATTGTACTAATTTGGCTGCTGTTCAATATAGCTTAATTCTAACGTAACTCTAGTTTCCAAAACTATTCCTATTGGTTATCATCTACACCTCATGTCATGCTGCTAGAATCTGCAGCGCTAGAATTGAAACTCAATCGTTAACGATTTGAATCGGTATCATGATTCCCATTGAGTCGTAATCGTGTTGAACAAAACGGTAGCATGTAACTATCAGTTTGGTTGAATACGATTGATGGGGTTCATGAATGATTAAAGTGAACTAAATATATGCGTTATATTTCTTCACCATGAAAATATTTCGGAAGCAATTTACAAATCTTTGATTAGAAGAATGTTACTTTTTATACAGTATTTTGGCTTGAAAGGGATTAATTGAGTGAAATAATTATTTTTTATTTGATTTTTAGCTCAAAAAAATAAAAAGTATTGAATAAAAAGCGAGCAACTAAACGCACGACTTTTCAGTCTTCTTTTAGGTTATGTTTTCCACCCTAGGTTATAAAATTTTCTATCTGGCGCTTTTGACGATGTTTCTTTCATATTGTGTGTGAAAAGCCCTTACCTACCCCTAATATTCGCTCAGCAGCAGTCACAAATTATTAAACGACAAAAAGAAAGAAGAAAGTGGAAGTCAAGGTTAGTTACAAATTTTCTGTTTCTCTTGTAATTTCCTCTGCAGATACATAGGCTATGTCTAGTGTGTAGTGATTCTCAATTACAGAAATGTTTTAGTTTAATCATGCACTTTCCTTTCGACTGAAATCCAAATATTTTGTGAATTACTTTTTGTCTGCATTTCGGTAGTCTAGTCTGCCATTCTTGTTTAAAAAAAGATATGCATTTAACATTTTGTACAACATTTCAGGATGCTAGCTCCCCGAGCGGTTTCAAGAGAGCAGCAGATGGATGTAATGCTTATGTATAATATGGAGACATACTAATTTTGTTTGGAGTGGCATAGCTAATAGTGGTGACCCCCATTGCAACCTCTAGTCACCTCCCAGTGGGTGCGAAAAGTAAAATGATTTCGTGCTTCAGAAGGCACATAAGCCATTGGTCCTATTTTCTGAAGAAGTCACAGGCCTTAACAGCTTAACAATTCTGTCAACAGGGTTTGTCAGTCATCAACCTTACAACCTACATAGTGACACGAGCATGACGTCAGGTTGCCAGCTTTCAAAAAGAACTATCAAAATTTCATCGTTAATAGCCCCATGGTCCAGTGGTTAGGGCGTTGGGCTAACAAGCCAATGGTTGCCGGTTCGAATACCACCCACCCATATAGCTGTTTTATCATTTGTTTTTTGTTCAGAACATTCTAGAAAGAAAAGAAAGAGAGCTAATTACTAGAAATATCTAACAAAAACCTAAATAAAAAAATGAGTCCAGAATGTTCGGAAACAAGTAGCATGGGTATATATATAAGCCGGGCCACCGAGCGGCTACGCCGTTGAGGCCCCTCCCCTCCCCCGCCGCACCCTGCGGCCACTAGGCAGCCCATGCTCACTACTCCTCGTCAAACAGTTAGGACTGTGGGCGCCTGAGAAGATACCAATGATGATGGCTACTCCGCAGTTCAGTGGAAAGCAAACTAAAAAGAGAAAAGAAGAACAAGGAAAAGTCCTAAGGAAGAGGAAGCCTCAGAGGGAACTCAAGAGGGTACAGAGGGAAGACTCTGAAAGAGGTGCCGGAGGTAGTACAGTACAGAGGGAAGACTCCATACAAGAGGTCCTGGAGGGAAGACCCCTTACAAGAGGTCCCGGAGGGAAGACTCCGTTGAAGAGGTCCCAGAGCGAGAAAACTCTGTGGAAGAGTGCACGGAGGGGAGTCCGTACGAAGAGGCTCAGAGGGCGAACTTGGTGAGGTGTGAACAAGAAGCTCGGGTTGTATATAAGTCCTAACTATTAAGCAAGCAATATTTGTATATATATATTGGTAATCGGTTTCTCGAAAACGGCTCTTACGATTTCGATGAAATTATCATTCGGGGGTTTTTGGGGGCAAAAAATCGATCTAGCTAGGTCTTATGTCTGAGAAAATTCGTTTTCCTCGTGTTTTTGAGCATTTTGTAAATTTCGCGTTTTAGACAGAACCTTACAGCGCCATCTGTTGGCGAGTAGCATAGCTTGCTCACCTGATGATATTTTAATGTTGAGGCAGTTATTGTAGAGCAAAGCTCGGTCGCCCAGGTACTAAGTCCTTATCTTATCTAGCCTATAAACGGAAAAACTTACTTTGGTGTTTCACTCCAATCCCGAACCGCTAGCTCATAACAATATGATATTATCTGACGATGATTGTAAAAGCCAGTAAATACTGTGATTATACAAAAACTTAATTTAGGCTACGGTGTTTTATTAACAAGAACCGGCTGTGATTAAAACAAAGTTATAGTAGGTATATGTTTATTTTCTATTAAAAAAATACAAATTTTGAACATTGTTTTCTTTTAAAAAAATATTCTTATACTACTATAAGAATATTTTATAAAATTGTTTAAGGTAAAGTCCACAATTTACCTTAAATAATTTTATAATTAACAATAAATAAACAATAGGCCGCCTTTGCCCACATTAGGTTTAAGTTCTCCATGTACATTTGTTTTTAGGGTTCCGATACCTAAATGGTAAAAAAAGGAACCCTTATGGCGCGACTTTGTCTTCATACATGTATATCTCGGCAACCACTCATGCTATTAGGCCCGTCCACACCAAGCGAGCAGCCGCGCCCGAGGCCCGCCGCGCGCGGCAGTCGCCCTGCCGCGCCCACGGCGTGCGGGGTCGTCAAATTCCACGCAACTAGTCTGCCTCGCTAAAGCAGCCCGAGCCATCAAACGGAAAAGATGGCGCCGTACATGCGCACGGCCGTGGCAGCTTTTGCTTTTATTGTGCTACACACGAATATAAACAAGAACGCCGACCAATTGACCACCAGCCAACCACTCGACCATAAGTCGACCACTTTACCACTAACCGACTACTTGACCACCATCCGATCACTTGACCAGCAGCCGACCACTTGACAACCAGCCGACCGGTCGGGCGACCACGGGCGGCCGGCGCCCAAAGCCAATTACTTGCGGCATACAAACGTCGACACTGATCTTTATCAATTTTTTGCGGCACCTTCAATTAGGCCCGTCCACACCAAGCGAGCAGCCGCGCCCGAGGCCCGCCGCGCACGGCAGTCGCCCTGCCGCGGCATGCGGGGTCGTAAAATTCTGCCTCGCTAAAGCAGCCCGAGCAAGCTCGAGCAATCAAACGGAAAAGATGGCGCCGTACATGCGCACGGCCGTGGCAGCTTTTGCTTTTATTCAAATTCAAAATTTTTATTTCAGACAACGTCTATAGTATGTTAGTAATACAAAACACTTATACACTATTGTTAGTTAAAACTAAAAATTATTATTTATTTCTTAGCCTATGTAGCTGGTCCTAATGTTGCAACATTGGAGAGTCCCAGCGGTACACAAACACCTTCAGGAGACTGTTGGTGCTGGTGCAGAGCCGGTGCATGAGAGAGGCGCAACGTTTTCTCATGATGGCGTAGAAGTCATCCGTGTGCGCCTCCGCGAACATTGCCGACGCACTGCAGCGCCACTCCAGCCCCATCAGAATCCTGAATGCGTTGTTGTACTGCACACGAAGTTCGCTGTATGTCCGTTTATTGTGCTACACACCAATATAAACAAGAAAGCCGAGCTGGCAGCCGACCACTTGACCATTAGCAGACCACTAGCCGACCATTTGACCACTAGCCGACCATTTGACCACTAGCCGACCATTTGACCACTAGACGACCATTTGACCACCAGCCAACCACTTGACCACCATCCGATCACTTGACCAGCAGCTGTCCACTTGACCACCAGCCGACCGGTCGGGCGACCACGGGCGGCCAGCCAATTATTTGCGGCATATACAAACTTATCAAACGTCGACACTGATCTTTGTCCATTTTTTGCGGCACCTTCAAACGACGCGTCCACACCGAGCGCGGCAAACGACTGAGGCACCTTTGAGCAAACCGTTTTACCGACACCGCGCGGCGGGCCTCGGGCGCGGCTGCTCGCTTGGTGTGGACGGGCCTATTGACTTGAAATTTGAAATAGTTTTAGAATATGGTTGCCCAACGAAATTGCACATGAAAGAATATTAAAAAAATATGACTATTGAATTACCCAAGGCAAAATTCAAATTATTGCTATTAGGTTGAGTGGGGTGTCGTATAAATTGCACATTCTAAAATATATTTTTGTACTTTTTTAGGGTTCCGTACCTCAAAAGAAAAAAACGAAACCCTTATAAGATCACTTTGTTGTCCGTCTGTCTGTCTGTCTGTCAAGACCCTTTATCTCACGAACGGGTAAAGGTATCAGGTTGAAATTAATACCATATATTAGGATCCATGAACCACACAAGGTCTAAAAATTTCAATTTTTTGTAACGACGCAATCAAAAGATATGGCATTTTATGTCCTCATCTCCATACATTTATTCAAAAATGCAAAACCTACAGGGTACTTCCCGTTGACCTAAAATTATGAAATTTGGCAAGAAGCTAGGTCTCACAGTACAAATAATGGGAAAAGTCTGAAATCATTAAATATTACAACTTTTCTCACAACTAATGGTAACCAATTGTGGTGAGCTCCCGTTTAAAGAACATTCATATAAGAGAGGGGTCAAGTTGGATGGTCGCTGAGGCGATTTTTGTTTTAGTTTTATTTAAAAACGGGAACACTTACAAACTTGAAAATTGGTATGTTTATAGTGCATAAGCTATAAAATAACAATAAATAATAAAATTTGGTCAAGCGCGTGTCAGACTCAAAAAATCTAGCACATTAACTTACTGAAATTTCAACTAATACAATTATGTTTATGTGGTGGTACGGAACCCTCAGTGCGCGAGTCCGACTCGCACTTGGCTGGTTTTTTTTAAGACTTAGTTTTCAAAATATGATGAAAAATGTCAAAGAAAATACCATTCCCCCCCCCCCCTTATCTCCGAAGTTTGCGGTAGGAAAAATCTGAATTAATTACTGTCGATAGAAATTTGTTTAAATATTACAGAAAAAATAAAAAAAAATATTTCTAGGTTGCACAGGTTTTTAGAAATCTGCAAAAAACCTTTACAAACAAATTTAGTTTTGCGGTCCTAAAAATGGACTTTATTGCTTCCAAAAATACTAAAGATATATCGGAACCCTCGGCGCGCGAGTCTGACTCGCACTTGACCGGTTTTTTTTTGTTATTATGTGAGCAATAAAGTGATATCTAACTAAATAGTAGGTCAATAAAGATGTAATGGTTTTAAACATAACTTTACCTACTTTAAAAATAGTATGGCAAATAAAAAAATAGTTAAAAATCTAGAACCCGACTACAGCTGGCAAATCTTGCTCTAAATTGTATGAAACAAGAAAATATTGTCACTAAAATTGTTATGTATAAACTATGGTATTTAATAAATATTGATAGTGATATTCATATAATAGCCGTGGTTATATTGTTGTCACTTTTCCCTAAAGCCTTTGCTCGCTTTTAGGGTTGGTGGCATAATATTACCACGGCTATTATCTGACATCACTATGAATATTTATTTAAATATAATAGTTTGTACATAATAATTTGAGTTGACAATTTTTCTTGTTTCATACTTTTTAAAACAACATTTTGCAGTACCTTACTTGTTGAGTTTTTGAACTTAAAATATATCTATATATCTGATTTGCGGATTGGGCCCTTGTCAGACCGACAATGGTTTCGATCGCTTGTTGAGCTTCTTTGAACGGAGTTACAATTCACCCTTTTTTTGCCGTAGTCGGGTAATGCCATGCCACCTTCCCTCAAAGAAGCTTTAGGGCAAACAGCCAGTTGCACAAAGCGTCTTTAGAGTTAAAGCTGATTTAAATCTATTACTGTCACTTTCTTTGTCAGCAAAACAGAAAGAGTCAGCAATAGACTTAAAGGAGCTTTAATTTTAAAGATGCTTTGAGCAACTGGCGAAAAGTGGCATAAACTTAATAGGTAACTTCATTTAGTTAGGGAATGTGGCATGGCATATGACCATGGCTATTATCTAAACATCATTATGAATATTTATTTGATAAAATAGTTAGGTATCGATGAAGTGGAAGCTAGTTTCATCTTCTCCTCACTCCAGGCTGGACAGGCTGGATCTTCCTTCATCTTCATTAAAGTTAGGTGTCTATTCAGGATAAAGTGTCCTGTTATTACACCTACTATCTTAGTTATATCTGCTTTCGGAAACTGTAATAAATGTCTGATCTTTGTCTTATCATACTCTTTTATAAAGAGTTTGGATTGTCGGCCTCTGTTATAATTATTCTCTTGAAAACCCCTTTAATTATCTTGCTAGGGATGGGTAGGCGGGGTTCTGGGCCTATCAAGACTTCATCCACTCCCAACCTAGCCAATTTATCAGCATATTTCCATATGTCTCTTTTCCCTTATTTCTATATGTCCAGGCATCCGGGCTATGAATACCTCCTTGCCTGAAGCTAGTTTTAGGCAGGGAGGAGTTTCTATATGGTAAGTCATGAGTTTTGTTTTTATTTCATCTCCAATGCAACTTTTTAACTTTCTTGAGCAAGTGATTGGAGCATTTGTCTTAGGTTTTTAGCCCAGTACTCGTGGAAACTGAACTTTTCAATGAATCTAAAAAAAATCAACTGCTAAGGGCATTTAGGTTGAAAGTGTATATAATATCTAAATTAATTATTCATCATCATGACATCCCATGAAACGTACACTACAGGACAGGGAGCTCCCTCCAGAATTCTAGCTTTTGCTGGAAAAACATGGAGGGGAAGTACCAGTAACCTCACTTGTCAGCGTTATGGCTGGCACCATGGACCGCAGTTGTAGGTGACAGCAGTAAGTAACATGGTATTATACACAGGAGGATGCTGCTGCCCATCCCCGAGTTTTTAACCCTTAGTCGCCTCCTACGACACCCACGGGTAAGTTCTAAAGTTCGAGACTATACGAATGCTTGTGTTAGTTATGTTCCTCGCTGTTGTTGCTTGTGCAGCTTGTATAATGCCGACACATTCAGCTTGGTATACTGTGTGAAATTGTCCTAGGGCGCTTGATATTTCAATATTAAGGTCTTGTGAATATGTACCTGCACCTGTGCCTAGTTTTGTTTTTGACCGATCAGTGTATATGCGCAGTTCATTTATACCTGAGTAGTCATGTGTTTCTTCTTGTAAGTTTATGTTGTATGTTTTGTTAAAGGTGTTTTGTTAAGGGTATTTTGTTTAGGTATCCTGTCACATGGTGCGGCTAATAGCGGCTGGTGACTTAGGGCTTTCTCTTTTATTTTTGTGTGGTGAATTCTAGAGTCTACGCTTAGTGTCCCTGACAGTCCTAGCCTGAGTGATGCTAGAGTTGCCTCCTGTTGTATGTATAAGTCTAGGGGTGGCAGGTCTAGCATCACCTGCAGGACTGCTGTTGGTGTGGTGCGCATTGCACCCGTTATGCAGATGCATGCTGGTCTCTGTAGCTTTTCTAGGTCCGCTCGAGCGGTTCTTAGAGTTGTCCTGGGCCACCATACCACGCGCCGTATGTGGTGATTGGTCTTATTACTGTTGTGTATAGCCAGTGCGCAATTTTGGGAGAGAGACCCCAGTTCTGACCTAGGAGTCTTTTACATTGGCTTTTTTCAGTGTGTTGTCTAGGTGTTTTTGCCAAGTTAATTTGCTGTCTATCATTATTCCAAGGTATTTAACCTCGGTTGAAAGAGTTAATTTTGTTTTGAAAAATGTTGGCATTCCCATTGTTGAAAGTTTCCTTTTCTTTATGAAAAGGACCATTTCGGTTTTGATAGGGTTAACGGAGAGATCATATTTATCACACTAGTGCCTGTCCCATGAGGTTGCATAGAGTGTGCTCATGGTTTCCGTTGATTAGGATGGTAATATCATCGGCATATCCTATTGTGAAATAACCTTTGTCATTTAGTTGTGTGAGGAGACTGTCTATTACAAGATTCCAAAGCAGCGGAGACAATACACCTCCTTGTGGGCATCCCCTCGCCACTACGGCTCTTGTTTTGTCGTTCACTGTTACCTGTATCGCTCTTTGTTCTAGCACATTGCATATCCAGTTCTTGAGGGTTGTTCCCACCCCGTGGTGGTGTAGTGCCGTTCTCATGCTGTGGAACATTGTTTTGTCAAAGGCTCCTTCAATGTCTATGAAAACGCCTAGTGTTGATAATTTGTGATGTATCGCACACTCTATTTTCCCTACTACCTCATGTAGTGCTGAATCTGTGCATTTACCTGTGGTACATTTACCGGTGGTGTAAGCGAATATGCATCACACTTAAAGGCTGCCACATCATGCTAGAAGTTAAAAATTACATAATAATTATTATATCATTATAAGAACTAAAATATCATGCATGTCATGTCAATTTACCGTTAAAACTTACATACCTAATTATAATATCACTAAAAGAACTAAAATATCATGCATGTCAATTCAATTTTCATTTTACATTAACATTCAATTCAAATATCATTTACGAAAAGTATAATTTTATCTTAAACAGATCAGATTACCTAAAAGCATATTACATTATTGTTTCTCATACAAATATCTTTTAATTTTATTTTTGTACATGGGTGAGGTATCGTTGAATACATCCAAACCGAAATGCTTGTACATAGAATTATAAGTTTTTATCATTCTGTTAATAGGAGCTGAAGCACCAAGATTTGTTCTATATCCAAGAGCTCTAAAGGGAACATAGTTTGTAGGCCTTGCATTAGGTCTAGGAACAGTGTGCTTTATCTTACTTAATAGTGATGGAGAATCTACTGAATTATTGATAATTCTGTGTAAAAAACACAGATCAAGCATTATCCTACGGTAAGCCTAAGTTAATGCCTTGTATTTTGAGAGATGCTTAGCATAAGATCTATAGTTATTTAGAAGCCCTTCCATGCAACATATGTGTGTGTATTTTTACCTGGTTTTGGCAGAAAAATTTACCTTGACATCCCGCCACATCAGTATATATGTTCCTTGGGTACTATTCTTTGCCCGTACCACACGGGAATTTTAAATTAATTATTACCTCTATAGAAGAGCTTCTCTCTCAAGTTGCTGTGGGAATTTTATATATTTTCTTAAAATATGTGGCGAGTTTAAATATGAGGCATTAGTGACCTCTGCCAGGCAATTCGACATTGTCCTTTGACACACATTAATCATCCTGTGATCTCCAACACTATGTTGGTAAGAACCACTCGCATAACTCCAGAATCTGAAAGTCAATAAATTTGTCTGATTTGGGAGAGGGTTGATTTAAGCTACTTTCTTTTAGTAGATAAATTTCACAGGGTTAGTCAAATAACAAACTAACATCATCTTGATTGATGTTTTTTACAGTATATAGATGCTAAAACACAGGTAAGTACCATAAATATCTGAGCGCATTGCGCTGCTCCTTTAATCCTGTGCCAAAAGTGAGATCAAATCTTCACAAAGATCTGTAAAAGTCCTTTTCGAAAGGTTCGAAAGGCAAAAACTGTCGATGAATGATTTGTCTGGCAGCAGCAGAGATCTGCAAGCAAGAGTCTCTCATTACTCTTCGCTCCAAAAGATCTCTTTTCTTTAATCATTCTTGCTCTGCCGCTGCTAGGAGGAGTGCAAAAACACAAAAGAAACGATCAAAAGCAACAGCAAAAAAAACAATACCTAACAATATGTGGTGAAAACACCGTAAAAACGCAGGAAATCTACCAAATTATGCCAACAAGGTAACGATGGAGTAACCTTGTTCATTTGACGTTTTGGACTCGGAATCGGAATCAATTTTTGTTTCTTTTTTTTTTTTTTTAATTTCGGTGCTACCGATAATGGCTTTCAAATGTCAAATAGTACCGAATCATTCATTCAATTGATCGAATGACTATCATTGAAGACGGTTCAAATGGTAATCGTCTTGAAGCCGATTACGATTGTGTTCGGTGCTACCGTGAAACCTATGCATTGGCTTCAACTCAATGGATAACGATCACGATTGTGTTCAATTCTAGCGCTGCTGATTAGTTGTAAAATAATTATTGCTTTTCATTGGTCCTTATTTGTTTCTAACTTCACTCTGTTCCTTTGATTGGCTGTAAGAGCGATGATGCAATAAGTCGATACTTGTTAATCATTTTCGACCATTTTTAGGGTTCCGTACCTCAAAAGAAAAAAACGGAACCCTTATAGGATCACTTTGTTGTCCGTCTGTCTGTCAAGACCCTTTATCTCACGAACGGGTAAAGGTTTCAGGTTGAAATTAATACCATTTATTAGGATCTATGAACCACACAAGATCTGAAAATTTCAATTTTTTACAACGACGCAATCAAAGGATATGGCATTTTATGTCCTCATCTCCATACATTTATGCAAAAAAGCAAAACCTACAGGGTAAATTATGAAATTTGGCAAGAAGCTAGGTCTCACAGTACAAATAATGGGAAAAGTCTGAAATCATTAAATATTACATTTTTTCTCACAACTAATGGTAACCAATTGTGGTGAGCTCCCGTTTCAAGAACATTCGTATAAGAGACGGGTCAAGTTGGATGGTCTTGGAGGCGATTTTTGTTTTAGTTCTATTTTAAAAACGGGAACACTTACAAACTTGAAAATTGGTATGTTTATAGTGCATAAGCTATAAAATAACAACAAATAATAAAATTTGGTCAAGCGCGTGTCGGACTCAAAAAATCTAGCACATTAACTTACTGAAATTTCAACTAATACAATTATGATTATGTGGTGGTACGGAACCCTCGGTGCGCGAGTCCGACTCGCACTTGGCCGGTTTTTTTTGTAATATAGAAAGGCTCCTCCAGAGCATTAAACTCTCTTATCTTAGTGTCTGAGTGTCTGCGAAACTGGAAGGATCCCTAGTTTTGAGTTAAGTAATTTTCTTTAACATTTAAAATATATTGTTGTAATGGAAGTAAATCTCATTGTAAACGTGTTATTTTCTCGTCTTTAAATGTAGATGATTGTAGTTTCAACTCTGCTTGGATCAATAACTGTTTTACTACTGTTTCTTTGAATAATCAATTACATTATGATTACTATTTATTTCGTTTATCATTTTATTTATTTGTTTCTTCTAAAATTCCCTTCCTATGAAGCTTAAATCCACGAAAAGGCGTGGTTAATTTAGGTAGGTAGTACTAGATAGCTTGGCTATATCCTCGTTTTTAAGAGCATAATAGGTAAATAATTCCAGACTTAGTATTTCATTAATAGAAAACTCGTATTAAAAAGCTTTTATTTATAACAGCACATGTGTCTATCATTAAAATTCTAACAAGCGCGGCATGTGGGGGCAGGGGGGGGAGATCGTTCATTAGCTCTCCGCCTGTCACCCATGCTTAGAAAATAACCGTCAAAGCCCGACTTATCCTGAACGTGCTATACACGGCCGCACGTCGGTGGAAACACTTTGACCTTAGACTGACTTTGTAGCGTAGCGCTGCTGGATCGGCTTTGTTTCCACTTGCTTGCTGCCGTGCGTACATAACTCGCGAAAGAATCAAGAACTCGCAATTGTACCTACTTACTGAAGAGTACGATCAATCGCACGTCAGTGGAAACATTTGCAACTCTATTCCCATGTCATAAAGTCTAAAGTGTGTCTACTGACGTGATGTTGAGTGTAAGTCGGCCCTAAAGTTTCTGATACACGGTCAGCAACATGGGTCCCGACCGACAAAGGTGACCTTAGTTGGTTTCGATCGTGTATTTCGCGTTCCACCCGTGTAGTTTACAGTCCGAATGGTTGCCAGCCAATGTGTTCTATATGGCTAAGTGTGGCTTTTGTAGTAGTAAGTACTACAAAATCTCTGCTCAATCCGATAAAAAGGCGAACGAGCGTGTTTAGTAAAATAATTAAAAACTTACCGACGCAAATTAACAACTTATCTTACAAAACTATCACAGCTGCAGCTATCAACAGATAAACCAACGGCGACTGTATGGCTTCAGCGCAGTTGTACGCGCCATAACCGCAGAATGACTGAAGGAAATTCTAGGAATATATATACTCTCTAACCGAGAGAGGAAATTACAAGTGTTCCAGCTACGCGAAAACAAAAAATATTCTACCTTCTTTTTTAAACCAAACTATTATTTTTGTGTGGGTTGTATGTTAATTGAGGAACGTGATATTTTTGTCTTTATAATAGGTTGATCTGAGTTTATAAGTACCTACTTCAGAAAAAAGTTTAGTGTTCTGAGCGCCTAGCGAGTATTAATAGTTAGTATATTTAGTTCTGTGCCCGAAGCCCAGTAATTACCGAAGAAAGATTTTTGTCTTCCCAGATATATCCATATTGCCTCAGCTTCGCAAAATATGTCGATCACACACCATAGCTTGTGCAGGATAAGTTTGGCTCTGACGACGGTTATTTCCAACGCATGGGCAAAGAATATATAATATTACGCTGCATAGGTGACAGGCGGAGAGCCAATGAACGATTCGCACGCCTCCGCCCCCATCTGCCGCGCTCACCCCGCAATTATTTTTTTGAGTTCTGACTGCACTCCGCGCACACTAGCGCCCTCATCAGATATTAATTAATTTCTTTGAATTGAAGACAAAAATGAAAAATTGAAAAACGATAGAGCGTTCTTTGTCAGGATAGCGTTATTTTAAACTATTACAATTAGCTTTATTTTATCTTGTTTATTCAAAATCCTTTAAACGGAAATTGGTGGCCACCGCGTTCCGTTCAAAGGATTTTGAATAAACAAGATAACATAAAGCTTATTGTAATAGTTTAAAATAACGCTATCCTGACAAAGAACACTTCATCGTTCTTCAATTTTTCATTTTGGTCTCAAAATTAATTAAATATTTGGAAATTAATTAAATACTGATGAGGGCGCTAGTGTGCGCAGAGTGCAGTCTTAACGGTCATAGCCAGATTTATTTTGTGCAGCGATAAGGCTTTTTTTTTGGAAATCGACAACCCATATTTAGAGACCCAGGCCAAGTACGAGTCGAACTAGCGCACTGAGGGTTCCGTACAAACCTGTAAGTATACAACGTGTTAACGGAATAAGCGAAACTGAGAAAGTAGTTTGTTCAGAATCGAGAGTAGAATCAATTTTACGGGTTTATGAGGACAGTATTTTTTTTTATTATACAAAATTTTGGTCACTTCTATTCTAAATATTTCTTTGGAATCGCGCGCGGACGGCGCGAGGCGCGCGATTCATGAGCGGTGAGGAGGGGAGGGAAGTGAGCCCAGAGCGCGCGGACTAGAAAAACGAAGAAACTAGAACAATGATGAAACTTTAATTTTTAAGAATTCATCTCGTAAGAGGGTGAAATAAGGGATGAAAGTTTGTATGAAAGTCCGTCAGTTTTGAAGTTAGGATCTTCAAAATTTGTATTTAGACTGACGACTAAAAATTAAGTTTTACGTGTCTCAGGGTTTTTGAAAATTCTACACCCTGGGTGAAAAGGAGGATGAAGTTGAAACTCCTTCATTTCAAAGTAATATCCACTAAATTTATTATTTACACTGGTATTGAAATTCCACCCCAAATTCAACCCCTTAAAGAGGGAAATGGGGTGAAGAAGTCTTAAAACCAATATGGGTATCGTTTGTATGGTTTATCGGGTCGCTGATTACGAAAACTAAAACAATTTTGAAATCCAATGTGGTGGACGTGAAATACCATCATCCCTTGGGGATGGGGTCGGGGTGCGGTAGGGTTGATATGTCTAAAAATCAATATGGGTGTCGTTTGTATGGTTTATCGGATCGCTGATTACGAAAACTACAACAATTTTGAAATCTAAGGTAATGGACGTGAAATACCATCATCCCCTGGTTATAATGTCTAAAAATCAATATGGGTGTCGTTTCTATGTTTATATAATAAGGATAGAGATAGCGGTCAAGACGGCGTTAAGGATAGGGACAGGAGTAGGGGTAGGGTTAGGGGCAGGGACAGGGAGAAGGAGAGGGAGTGGGATGGAGGTAGAGGGAGGGGGAGAGGGAGGGGGAGAGTTAGGGGAGAGGGGGAGAGTGAGGGGAGAGGGAGAGACTGCACATTGTCTGAATATTACGCGGGCGAAGCCGCGGGCACAGATAGTTCTTTATAAAAACACATACTTCCAAAATACCAGGCCACTCAGAAAGTATTGCGAAAAATAGTTTTTATATATGGGAGACTGGCCGGTCAGAATCTTTTTCGAAAATATGATTACTTGTAAGTAAAAATATGTGTGTTCCATTTTCAAAATTTCCCTCCACATTTTTTGCGAGCCAATTCAAAGTATCGTGTCTTACTGAAAAATGGATCTGCGCCGGGAACATTTTAGAGCTATGATTTTTTACGATTTCAAGTGTCGCCTGAAACCGGATGAATCGTTCGATAGACTTCAAATGGCATTTATGGATGAAGGCCCCTCCAAGGCAACCGTGTATCGTTGGTATAACGAATTTAGGCGCGGTCGACCAACCTTGGGGGATGAAGAAAGAAGCGGTCGCCCTTTGACGGCTATTACGGAAGAAAACGTGCTAGCAGTGAAAAATTTAATCCAAGATAATAGGCGAATTACATATCAGGAGATTCAGCACATATTAAAGATTGGATCGGGAAGCGTTCACGAGATTCTACACGGGCATCTTCGCGTGAGGAGGATAGTATCGCGCTGGGTGCCGCACTACCTCACCGACGCTCAGAAGCAGGCCCGGGTGGAATGGTGCCGTGATATGCTGAACAAATTTGAAGCAGGCTCGTCTCGGCGTGTTTACGACATCGTAACAGGTGATGAGTCCTGGATTTATCAATACGATCCAGAAACCAAGCGCCAGTCGACAGTTTGGGTGTTTCAAAATGAACCAACGCCTACCAAAGTGAAGCGATCTCGAAGCGGGGGGAAGATTTTGATCGCCAGCTTTTTTAATTTGACTGGCCACTTGGCCTCAATTCCCTTACGAGATCAAAGAAGCATCAACGCCGAATGGTATACTACCAAATGTTTACCAGAAGTTTTTTCTGTTGTGAGCAACAAGCGACCAAACACAGGGCTCCGCGGACTACTGCTCCACCACGACAATGCGCCTGCACACACCGCGCTTATAACGAGGGACTTCCTGGACAGCACACCAGTCAAACTCCTGGGTCACCCTCCTTACAGCCCTGATCTAGCACCGTGTGACTTCTTTTTATTTCCAAAAATAAAAAATCAGCTCAAGGGGATACAATTTTCGTCGCCGGAAGATGCGCTGGCTGCGTTCGAGCAGGCTGTAAACGAGGTGTCTACGGCGGACTGGAAAAAGTGTTTTGAAAACTGGTTCAGACGCATGAATCTTTGTATAGAGGCTGGTGGAGAGTACTTTGAAAAGATTTAATAAAAATATATGTACCTGTAGAACAATTTTTTTTAGTGTCGCAAATATTTCTGAGTGTCCCACGTATAAATGCAAGTGAGGGTTGATAAGTCTATATTACATAAAGTGCGCACACATCGTTTTTGGAGAATAAAAGTTGATTCAACATTTACTGTGTTTCCCCAAAAAATAATCCCATACGATAAAATTGGGTAAACGTTACCATAATAAGCAGTTCTTGCTGTTTCTTTAGAAGTAAAATGTGTTAAAATCGATAATGCATAACATTGACTGCTAATTTTATTATTAATCATATTTATATGTTCCTTCCCGTTGATGTGTTTATCGAGAGTGACTCCTAGAGACTTTATATTTTTAACTTAATCAATTTTTGTATAACCCGAAGCTATTCAAGTCGCTCGTTCCATCGTCGACCTCATTTCTGCCCCCAGGACTAGAGGTCAAGAGTAAGCAAGCCTATCAACAGTAAAAAAATCGCCTCCGAAAACAACTTGTAATGTATTTGAATAAAGTTGCTCGACCGCGAACTTGCTTGCTGGCAACACTGCCAACGAGAGAATCGAGGCAAGCGGGTGTGCGGGCAGGCTCCCAAATAAATCTGTTTTAATTAATATATTACCTTTACCCGACCCTGAATAGGAGACACTGAACACCACACAACTGTACTAATTTTTTTTGTTTCCGAGAACCCGATTACCTACAAAATATTCCTCGTATAGGAGAACCTGGGGACCAATTCTTGAATATCACCGGGTGATAAAATATCATTAAAAAAAATACAAAATCACAGATTTTTCTTTACAAAAGTAGAGATTGATATTCGTTAAATATAAAGCAGTCCTTGATTGTTAATTTTCATGTATTCTTAGGGCAAATGTGAATTACGAGTATTAAAGTCTCAAAAGTGATATTTTATCAGCCGGTGATTTTCAAGAATTGATTCCCTGGTCAACCGAGCGTCGCTCTATAATAGCCGCCTCAACATTAAAATATCATCGGGTGAGCAAGCTATGCTACTCTCCAACAGATGGCGTTGTAGGTTTCTGTCTAAAACGCGGTATTTTAAAAAAATGCTCAAAAACACGGGAAACGAATTTTTTCAGACATGAGACCTAGTTTGCCCCCAAAACCCCCGTGAGCTAAATTTCATCGAAATCGTTAGAGCCGTTTTCGAGAAACCCATCAAAAATATACAAATATTGCTCGTTTTGATAGTATAGGATAATGTGAGAAAGACCTGAGGTTTTCCTGAGTAACTACCAGACTTCATCGACGGAAATACGTCATATGAAGTAATGGGCAGCTTCTTACACATTTTCTATCCTCGGAAGGATATTGGCATCCTATTGGTTGGTTGTGAAAGACAAACTAAAATTTTTAATGTTTGAAATTACAAAACAAATAGGTATAATAACAGTAACAAATAATCAAACTTATTTTATTTTTATTTCATTTATTGCTTTTGATGCTAACCATACTCCCATGGAGCCGGCGCGGCGGGACGAACAATATTAATTTATTTTTTTATTCTAAACTAGCTGTTGCCCGCGACTCCGTCCGCGTGGGGTTCAGAAAAAGTAGCTAATGACTTTTCCCATGGTTCAAACTATCTTCATACCAAGTTTTCATCACAATCGGTTTATCGGATTACCTAATCATATAAGCATAACAGACAGACAGTGCAGTTCTCGCCTTTATATTATTAGGTATACAGAGTACCGATAGTACGTATTTATGTAAATTAAACACCTCTTGTTGACGTTTGGACTGTTAGGTTAGGTTAGGCCCATTATCCTCGTAAGTGTAAAATCATAGTCGAATTCCACGCGGAGTAACTATGATATGGGTTTCGTTATTTCTTATACAAAACAAAGCCTAACTAAATCTAAGGCTCAGTCACTTTAGCTTCTGTGGATACTGAAAAAAGAGCGGTACAAAGTCCAACGTGTTTAGCTTCACATTCTTTTAACTCTACATGTACCTACATACAAAACTGTTGGACTTCACTTCCGTACAATCTTTGTAACTTATCTCTCCCCTTAAAATACAATTCCTAAGAAACAATAATTCACTTCTCTCTTTATTTTTTGAAGTATTTCGTTTATAAGTACCTACCTACTTCCTAAGTTTTCAAAACTTAAGAACTTTCATATTTTTTTTTACATTTGTTGCACCGCCATGCCGAAAGAAGAATTTTTTTATTATTATTTTTACAATAAAACTAAATGTAGATTTTAGCAATCTTTAGCTGTACCCACGACTTTTACACAAACAACTGGACCGGATCAAACGGAATTTTCAACAACGTATTTGGCTTTCTTCCGTACAAAATTATAAGCTATGTTTGATTTTAGCTCGGTTTCACAGCTTGAAACTTTGAACTCTCCTATTATCGGTTTGAATGAACCTATGGCAATAAAAAAAGTTCAAATATTGCACGAAAGCAACCCAAATACGTTATTGAAAACCCCGTTTAAGTCGTTCAAGTAGTTTGTGAGGTATTGGTGCGACCGCTTTTAATTTCGTGAACCTTCTGTCTGAGTGAACCGTTTGCAATGAAATAAAGCTTATATGTTGCAAAGAAAGAAGCCCGACGCGTCATTGAAAACCTCGTTTGACTTTGAACCAGTTCAGTAGGTGAGTTCTTGGTTCTGCAGCTTGAAACTTTGCGTATCTTCTGTCAGAGTGAACCTACCTATCGAATTAAACTAAGCTTATTTATTGCACAGGAGTAAGCCAAACGCGTTATGGAAAGCCACGTTTGAGTCTGCTCAAAAGTTTTTGAATTATTCGCGCTTTCGCTTGAAACTTTGCGTAACTTCTATCTGAGTGAACCGTTTTCAACTAACCTAAGCTTATATGTTGCACGGAAGTACCTTATCCAAGGACGTCATGGAAATGCCAGTTGGAATCGGTACAGTAGCTTGTTCGCTATTCGCGACGCCTATTGAAACTTCGGGCATTTTCTGTCTGAGTGAACCGTTTTCAATGAAAGAATTGCAAAGAATTAAGCTCAACACGTTATTGAAAACCCCGTTTAAATCCGTTTAGTAGTTTGTGAGTAATTGGTGCCGCCGCTTGAACTTAGTGTATTTTATGTCTGAGTGAACCGTTTGCAATGAAACTAAGCATACATGTTGCATGGAGTAAGCCAAATACGTTTCTGAAAACCTCGTTTTAATCGGTTCAGTTATTTGTGAGATATTGGCGCCTCCGCTGGAAATTTCGCGCACCTGTCTGAGTGAGCCGTTTTCAATGAAAGTAAGCTAATATGTTGCAAAGAAGTAAGCTTGACAGTTTATTGAAAACCCCGTTTGAATCCGTTCAATAGTTTGTGAGTTATTTGCGCCGCCGCATGAAACTTAACGTACCTTCTGTCTGGGTGAACCGTTTGCAATGAAACTAAACTTTTATGTTGCACAAAAGTAAGCCAAACTCGTAATTGAAAACTCAGTTTGAACCGGTTTGTGAGTTATTATCTTACAGGCAATTTGATACTTTACATTAGTGTAGCTTCTGATTGAGTGAACCGATTTGAATGAAACATAGCCTATATGTTGCTCAGAGCTAAGCTTAATCTATCTGCGAAAACCGCTAGAAAATCCGTTCAGTAGTTCCGAGTTTATCAAAAACATACAGACAGATAGACAGACAGACAGACAAAAAGTTCAGAAAACATATTTTTGAGTTCTATTAGTCGTTTCTTATCGCCCACACTAATTTTTTTATAAATTTATCAAAAGTATAGACACGCGATTTCTACTCTTTTATTATATGTATAGATCACATGGAGCCTTTGGGATAAGTTTTCAAAATTTCATACAAAAAATTAATAATAGGTCTTTACCTATGAAATTGCCGTTTTGTATGGCGAATTTTAGGTAAACTCAATTTTCAGTAGGTACTAACATTTTTGCATTTTTCTTAGGAATTATAAATCCATTTTTTTAGCATTATTGGGAAGACATTAAGCTAACAGAAACTTAAAATTAATATTCGAAAAATATTATCTGTAAAAAAATATAACAAATCTAATGATGAAATCGGACGACGTTTAAGACGAACAATTTTCGAACCTTTAATTTTATATTTCAAACTTAAAATAAAAACTTTATTTTATGCGTAAATTGATAACCTTGAAGTCAACTTTCAAATATAAGACAAATGAAAAAAATTGCATTAGAATTATAGGAATTATGATCTCATTAATCTGTAAGAAAATTTCGGCAATTTCATAGGTAAAGACCGATTATTTAGAACAATGGGCGTGGAGCCGCTGGGACTGACCCTTGGTTAAACGGCCACGTCAGTGGTATAATTTTGACCTTGAGCGGATAACTTTTTTATTTTTACTTGCGATGGGCTTACTCTTGACCTCGATCTGCTCTGAGGAAAAACATGAAGTCAAGGATGGAAAGAGATTGCCCAGAACAAGCCTATTCACTCGCAACTTAAAAAGTCTCTTGTAATGTCGTGCTTTTGTTATTTTATTTATGAGAATTTAATATAATTATGTTAAACGGAATATACTTATACATATTTTCGAGAAAAATTGTGACAGGCACAGTGTCAATTTAAGAAACACTAATCAACTTGCTTCCCATGTTAGCCGTGTTCACAAAATAAGTAAGTAAGCCTTACAAAGGTTTTTACGCTTCTATACTGCCCTGATATGAAAAAAGGCGGCTAAGTGAATTTTGCCCATTTTGAGGTTTTAATACCACAGAACTAAGTAAATGATTCTGCATCGACGTAGCTTACCGGCTTATTTTAACGATTTATAGTTTCTGAGACACATCAAGCTTAAAAGCAGTTAAGTGACGGTTTTTTGATAACAGTATAAGCTAAAAGGCAGTTTTATTTCATCAGTAGACTTCAAAGCGATTAGGTGGCTTTAGCGTTCTTTTTGCTTTCTATAATTATTTTACTTTATAATAGAATACTAAGTAATATGGCCGCAAAATACACAAAAGAAGCTTAAATGCGGCTACACGCAAGTAGCCCCCTTATTACCTAGCAATAGATTTGTAAAATATTTTTTCATAATACGCAATAAAGCAGCTACATGCAGTTACTGAAACTAAAAAGCGGCTGAGTGAGTTAAACTGCTTTCAAGCGTAGTATAAAGCATTAGAAAATTATCTGATTTCTAAACAATTAGGCAGTCACGGCTTTTTAGCGAATTATAATTGATAAAATTTAATCAAGATACTAAGAGTAATGGCGACTAAATCGCTGTACTACGCATAAAGGCGGCTAACTTTTTAAAAATCTGTGTTAAGTTAGTTGAGTTACGAGTCCATATCGAACGAGTCGACCGCAGTCTTAAGGTTCAACCTTCCCTATTTGCAGCTTTACACTCGTCAATTCAAATATAGACTTCATTAACACGTAAACAAAGTTCACATATGCGTGCTTTGCAACGTGGCTGTTACGACTTACGGTGACCACGAAATTCACAAAAAAGAGAGAGAAACATATCAAAAAAGTAAAACGACCACCTCATTAAATATTGTTATGTCTAAAATATTGCAAATTTTCATTTATTTTTGATGAAAAATGTAGCATTAAATTTGTAACAAATGAGAAAAATGGACAATGATGGTCATTTTAGAATCTTTTTCTTCATTTATAATAATTAAATTAAAATTGTATCTTGACCCCATCACTTCTTACATCTTGTTTAATACTACTTTTTTTCTGCCAAGATAAATGCCATAATTTAATGCAAAAAGTGGTTACGAAGTTATTTAGTCTAGAGGTCATTCAGGAAGAATTAGCTTTAATTAGTGTGCTTCCTGACGGTGCGGAAGGAAGACGCGTGCTAGAACACTGTCACTTTCGCGCAGAACGTATTTAAAGATAAGCTTCTATCACTCAACACAACAATTACGTTACTTTAGTATTTGTTTTTACGCCACTTACAAAAAAAATATATTGTGTATTTAAATTAACATATATTAATAATACACAAAACAAACCATGTGAAAGGGAGTTAAAAGCTACGTTTGTAGGTAATTAAACGATCATACGGTACTTTTTAATAAGACGATACCTTCGTTGATTGTCTTTATTATCGATAATTGTAATATGATATTATTTTAACATAAGCAAGCAATGAAATCGATTTTATGTGTAATATTAATTATTAGGAAAAAAAATTTACTACTTGTTAATTTCTAATGGAGAAGTTCAAAATGACGAAACCGATTCTAAAAAATCTTTTACCTATTAAAAAAACTACATTATTAGCGGGCTACATGGGCTACATTTTAATACAAGGAAGAATTTATTCTCAAGTAGTTTAATTATTAATTTTGTGGAGAACCAACAGTTAAAATCAATATTTTAGTCGTAAATAAACTTACATAAAATGAGCAAATAATATAAAGGTGATTGTAAAAATTTAAATGACTTTGTTTCGGATTTAAGAATAGCTCACTTTTATAGAAGAAAGAAGTTGGTTGGAATGTGTAAGACTCCAGATAATGGAGATGCAAGTAGCTTGTCTCAGCCAATTCAATTGAACCAATGGCCACAAACAGTACCACCAGCAGGAGGTATACAGGAGACAAGAAAAGCGGAAATACTTAAAAAAAACTAAATAAATTTATACCATAATAAAAACAAACCTATTGGAAAGATTTACGTAATTTAATGTTTTAACTAAGTCAATTAATGATCTCTGATTTTATTGTATTTTCTATGATTGAAAAGTACCAAATTTTAATTAAGTCTATGACCTTATTAAATTAAAATCATTTTATTTCATGTTTCTTAGTCCCATAGAAAAGTACATTATAATAAAATAAAATCACATAAAAAACTATTCACAATAAAAATTTTCAAAATATAAAATAAACACAAAATAAAAATATTAAAATTTAAAATATATATTATCTTTGGCTATTGAATTTTAATAATTATGTAAGACAATACTGTAAGCAGATTTTTATGAAAATAATAGTGTGAAGAAGTCAAAGTAGTTTAGTTCAAAAGGGTTCCTAATATGTTTTTAGAGTTGATACTGTTTTTTGTGCCTTATGAAGAAAGTTCTGAGTTAAGTATGATTTTTTGGTCTATTTTATGTTTTACGGACTATTATGTGCCTCACAAAGGAAAATCTAAGTTAAAGAGATTGTTTTTGTGTCCTTTGTATACAATACGGGTCACTTCGTGCTGTATAAAGGAGAGAGTTTTAAAATTTTGTTACATGTTTTTATTTCTCAATTATAATACGGGTTATTTTGTGTTATTAACGAAAGTCTGATTCAAGGAGACTGTTTCTAGTTTCGTCTATAAATAAATATGTAAATAAGAAATATGTTATTCATTATTTTAATATTCCAATCGATTTTTCGTAAAAATACAAGCGAAATTTGATTATAATTACAAATTTAGAGCACTCTATCTGAACAATTTTAGCCAATTCTGTAATTTTTATGATTAAATAAAAACATAACGCTCAATTTTCATAACATTGTTTTTAGTATATTTTACGAATAGCTATTTATGTAATGTACCTACTTAAAAAAAGGGCGGCTAACCGTAACATTTGGGAATGAAACTGCCTTCTACGTTAGTTTTCTAATAATTGGACATAGTTTAATGATGAAAAACTAAGCAATAAGGCGATTAAGTCAGATAACGTCTATTAAGAGTAGTAATTATATTTTACAGAAACAATTTAACGGAAACTAATAACGGTTAAAAGTCGGCTTGCCGCTTTTCAGCTTATGATTAATATTAGTACTACAGAAGAAGGCCGCTAACGTATACTTAACGGCTTTCTATCCTATGATAAATTAAAAATATTTCTCGTAATACTTACGTTAAGTACATTTTACTGTTTTTCTAAAGAACTAAGCAGTATTTTTAAAAAACTGTTTTGATAGAAGATACGTGATGTATCTCTTATTACTTAAACGAAGGTATATTTTTTTATCTTTGATAGAATTCGAGAAAACAGGTATCGCGGGTTTTTTGGAGTTTTCTCAAAATGTACATTTGCGGCTTAGCCGCCTTCTTTAATATCAGGGCAGTATAATAAGGTACTTACCCACTCACATTGAAAGTAGGTACTGTTATCAAGAAAAAAAGATCACACCTAGCTGAATTCGGCTTAGTTATTTTAATTGCAAAATCTTTGAATTCAGCTAGGTGTTATCGTGGCTTATTTACCCACCATGGCATGGCGCCACTTTGTTTGTGAAGCGATTTAGTTTAGCTGACGTCATAAAGAGATTTTAAATCCAACAATGATTAAATTATTTTGAGTTTTGTTCAAAATAATTGCTACCGTTTACGACGTTCTTGGCCCAGCGTTTATATTACGTCAATGACTTGGCCAGAAAGTTGTTTCTTTCAGACACCTTTCAGATTTCTATATAATCGACTAGGCGTAATCCGTAGCGGTGGTGTACTACATCAATTATGGGCGTATAATCGGGCTTTGCGCGCGAAAATCGTGTTACTCTAGGTGAAGAGAAGGTTCGAAATCTTTGGTACTGTAGCTTTAGCAAAAAATAGACTTAAACAAGGCTGTATAGTTACTGTTCATAATCTCGAATCAAACGAAAGGATCTGTAAAAAAAAAAAAGTCTATGAGCCCCCTGGCTTTTTGGCGGGAACTCGACATGGGCATTTGCCTCACGGGCGATAATCTTCATACATGAAAAACTCGCCATATAGTCTATGGATTTAAACTAGAGGAATAGACAAAAGACCCTTTATTACTCAAATTGACAGTACTTTCCCTCCTTATTTTAAAAAGAAAAAATTAAAGAAGCTTGTGAAAGAATCCTGTAGAGATGAGAAAAAATGTCTGCTTTTGTCGCTAAGTAAAAGTGCATTTGGTTGTGAATTAAAGTAATAAAACGAGGCAAAAACCATAATATCTTTGTTATAAAACACAAAATCTCAAAACGACGTAATGTGCGCCAAGTTTTTTGTTGTGAAGAAGCAAGAAGAAGGAATTGTTGGTAAAGCATCAATTGTCAAGAATTTGTAATCAAGAAAAGTCGGAACCTTCAGTCAGTTATAATATAGTGGTGAAATTGTGCATATTTCTGAATAGTTTAATGTGAAACGAGATTCCGGTGAAAATATTTTTGTTACCTACGCACGTGCACATCATGAGATTGAAGAAACGTCTTGTCTAGATGTTTTTTTGGTTTGTTGTAAATGTTTGTTTACTAAGCTTCCCATTTTTCTCATCGATTTTTACTTGCATTATATTCCGCATGCCATGACTTTCAATAAATATTATGTATAGAATTTGCTTTGAATAAATGAAACTATATCTACATCTGATGTCTTTTATTGCTTTAAAACTAGGAAAAGTAAAAGAAAAATATTTGTAACGTAAAAGACTAGTATCATATCCAAAAAATAAATGTAGCCAAACTAGGGAATTAAAGATTCCAAATCAGAACAAATAAAAAAAACCGAGTTGTCAAAATGATTTGATGAGGGCATCAAACCTCCTTGGAAGGCATTCTTAAAGCGAGTTTTGACATAAAGGAGATTCCCGTCTGATGCGTTAGTATCCCTAAGTAGTTTGTGATCCCTAAGTAGTTTGTGATTTGCCTGCTTAGTTGAAATTTTGTTTTTTTGTGCATTTAGTGATTTAGTGGATAATGAAGATAGTGTGTTATGCAGTAAATTTACTACGGAGTGCGCAGCTGATGAAGATTTCAAGTGATCTCGTGTTTAAGCCCCGTTTGTGTTGTCCCAAAAAGTCACGAACATTTTCCTTCGTAAAGTTCACTATCGCTTTACGAGGGGAGCAAAAAGAAAGACATTAAAGACATCAGACATGGCTGTATGGGCTTTGTACTCTTTGCCTTTCCGAAAGGAAGAATGAAACAAAAAAAAAATATACTAATCTGTGGAAGTTTCTTCCGTGAGCTAGCTTGAGCCCAGATTAGTAAGTTAATGTACAGAGTACAGATAAGAATCGGGCCAATCACGGCCGTGGATGCTAATTTTAGTTTAAGTAAGGGAATAAGGCATCGCTAGTGTGTTCATAGAAAGAGACGAATATATGGTGCTATCTTTCTCATCGTTGCTAGTGATGTACTACAACCATCGATAAACATACCATACCTATTCCTGGTAAACGTGAAATGAAACTATGAATTAATTGATGCTTTGTTTATTAAGTATTTACCTTCTCATATATAATTTATTACATGATCATATTCATATGTACGTTAACACATACGTATGTAAAACTAGCTGCATCGACAACCTCGTTCGGGTGGAGCTCTTGTCTCAGTGTATCATCTGTGCGTTCTTTTATCCAAGTATGATATATGGTATTTCACAAACATTGTACAGTTCATCACCTGAAATGATAAACTATTAAAATTAGTATTATTATATTTATTTATTAGCGGTCACATCTTATTACAAGTCCAATTTCACCAATGTCAAAGTAAATAATTTGTTACAAAATTATGGCGATGTCGCCAATTTCTAATGGAAGATTTACACAGGAATTCACACCACAAAGACAAAGTCTTGTGTACTATAAGGACTCGGATAATTGATAGAGAAAGTTATTGAAGTCAAAATGACAGCTGCTTTTCACCATTCGAAACTCTCAGTAAAATGAATGTGTTTCAATCTTCCCTGTAACGTTCACTATAAAAGTCCGGATAACATCCTAGCAAAATTTGATAATAAACTCTTAAATAAACAGGAAGAATAAAAATTACAACATGTACATGACTGCCATCTTCAAATGCTGACAAACGACCCATCCAAAATTGGTATGTACTTAGTTTTCAAAATGAAGTGGCACATTATATGTCATAACATTACCAATCAAAAATTTCGCCTCATGTGGATGTTGTATGATGGTGATGTTGTATGATGTATCAATGAATTATAAACGTATTTTTTAAAACATCGATAGTCGATAAATAATACAAATTTATAGTAGCACATCCTTATTTTCTGCTATGTTTTAAATACTCTGCTCCCGCAATTTATTAGATGATCGTATAAAAACTTTGGCCAAAACAGTTTATTAAAGACAGGAAACTAGGTACTTACTTGGGCATTTTGGAAATCCACTGCAAATATCTGCCACTGTAAACAAAGTTGGCTGCGCAATAAGCCAATTTAGTGGCATGGTGGCCCATGTTCATAAAATTTTTCGCTCGAAATGTTTCGCACAAACTGCTTTACTAAGTAATTTATATTACTTTTGGTTTCACAGCTAGGAACCCAACACTTAAAGACACCCATTTTACACACACAGTTTAGTTTCGCTCATTATTTACAAATAAATCAAAACCAAAATACTTATTATCTGATAACTGATAAGTGAGATAGATAACGGACAAAAAAATAAATTTAAAAATTAAAACAACCGCCGAAGGTGAAACATACGCCAACAAGTATAACATCATAGTTAACTCTTAGACTAGTACGCACCATCCAGCATGCACAATTAACAAAAAGAGATGCAGCTATAGGAAAGGAACGATTAGCGGTATAGAATATGTAGGTACCTATGTTATACCACTATTTCTTTGGTGTTGCAAAACTTTGGTGCGTAGTAGGCTGCAAATTCTGTAATAAATAAGAGAAATAACCAGAATATCTTGGCTTTATTCAGCGTAAAATTCTACTACGTACTGACAACCTGACATAATCATGTCATTATCCCCCCCTTAAATCTCACATACAAAGTCCCTAAGATACCCAGGTGGCTGTCTTGTCCTGGTCGACCGCCGCAAAAGGGGTTGTTCCTGAGAAGGAGCCGTTTTTTCCAAAAGTGGGGACTCGTCAACAACAGGGTCTTGTAAGAAACAACACCATAACTTTCAGATGGTGTCGTATATTGATAGTTGAAGTAACAAATCAATGCCACAACTAATAACTCTTAATTTATTTAGACGTGTGTCCCGTAGCACGGCCCAACTAAACAGAGACTGACTGAATCGTCATCGTCTCGGACGTTGTTGATGCGTTGACAGCCATTGTCCAAGCTGGACACTAGCACTGCCTGCTGTACACCACAGTATCCTATCCTTCCTACTATAATCTTCTAAATACATAAAAGAGCTTGTCCTGACTGACTGACTGATTCATCAACGCCGAGCCGAAACCGCTATAGATACAGATCTGAAATTTTGTACACAGGTTCTATGCACCTCAAAACTACCCACTAAGAAAGGATTTTGGAAAATTCATCTCCCAAGGGGGTGAAATAAGGTATGAAAGTTTGTATGAAAGTCCTTTGTTTCTTAAGCTAGATTTTCACAAATTTGAATTTAAGCTTTTGGTAAAAAATAAAGAAACACGTGTTTAAGCATTTCTTAAAAATCACCCTTAGAAGGGTGAAAAAGGGGATGATTTTTTTCCGTATGGTGATCTATAAGTCTTTCATTTTTAAAGGTAGAGTTATAGAAATGTGGTTTTGAACTCTTGGTAAAAAATAAAAAGAACATGTTTAAGAATTTTTCTAAATTCATCACCTAAGGTGGTGAAATAAGGAATGAAAGTTTGTATGAAAATCCTTTGTTTCTTGAGTTAGATTCCCACAAATTTGACTTTATGCTTTTGGTAAAAAATAAAAAACACGTGTTAAAGCATTATTTAAAAATCACCCTTCAAGGGGGTGAAAAGGGGGATGATTTTTTTCCCGTATGTTGGTCTATAAGTTTATTTTCAAAGTAAAATCCACTAAATTTATTATTCAGGCATTAGGGTTGTAATTCACCCCAAATTCAACCCCTGAAAGAGGGAAATGGGGTGAAAAAGTCTAAAAACCAATATGGGTATCGTTTGTATGGTTTATCGGGTCGCTGATTACGAAAACTACAATTTTGAAATCCAACGTGGTGGACGTGATATACCATCATCCTCTGGGGATGGGGTTGGGGTGCGATAGGGTTGAAATGTGTAAAAATCAATATGGGTGTCGTTTCTATGTTTATATGAAGATAGGGATAGCGGTTAAGATGGCGTTAGGGGTAGGGATAGGGTAAGGGATAGGAATAGGGGTAGGGAGAGGGAAAGGGACAGGGAGAGGAAAAGGGAGGGGGGGAGGGGGAGAGGGGCAGGGACAGGGATGGTTTGACGGACGGTTGGACAGCTGGTTGGACGGACGGACGGACGACAGATAGACGGAAGGATGGATGGTAGAAAGAATCCCTCGCGGACAAAGTCGCGGGCAACAGCTAGTCTATCATAATTTAGGCAGCGTACGGCATCTGAATAATTATTTTTTGAAGATTTAATCGGAAAAGAGCTCATAACTTCAAAACAGCTATACAGATTTTCATTGAATAAAATCCATCCCGTTTAAATGAAAAAGTACCTACAATGTCGCACAAATATAGACATATATACACATGTTAAACTTATAACACTCCTCTAATTGCGTCGGGGGTTAATAAACAAGCGCGAAATGCAAGATGTCATGCCAGACGTGGTAGTGTCATGTCATGCGGCAAATCATTGACGTAAGAAAAACGAAAGGGCGTTTTTTTTGAAAGATGAGCGTTTTTTTACGTCAACATTTTTATTAAACTCTCTTTGGTGAACACTAGCGCCGTGGTATTGCCAAATGTGGTACTAAAATTTTGAGCAGCCGATTTTAGACTTAATCGCTAAGTCATATAAACTAAAATTGAATGGAGTTAAATAACATCCACTGACTTGACTTTACACTGACGTTTCCATAGCGTGAGCTTGAGGTTATTTTATTTTAGGGATTTTCATAATTTCAAAATCTGGTGATTGGAGTTACTCTATATTTCCAATAATGGCACTTCTTAAAACTCTATTCTTCCGACAAATCTGTAAGTTTTTTTGTTTCTGAAGAAAAACGTAAAGATTCAGATAAAATTCATTGTTCTTTTTGCACTGAAGTCCTAAAATTTTTTCAGATATAAATTCTCCTCGTATCATATCAACAAACATCAGGTTATCATCCACGGATCAGCAAGTCTCGAAAACAGATGAACCAGTTGAAATAGATAACCCATTCCAGAAAGAAAAACGCGAATGCATTTTATGTAAACTGAAACTCACTCCGGACTATAAGAACTACAGATTGCTATCGCAGTTTCAAAGCCCATACACTGGAAGAATCTACGGAAGACATATAACGGGATTATGCAAACAAAAGCAGGAATTAGTTGAAGCAGAAATAAAGAAAGCCCAAAATTGTGGCTACATGCCTTACTTTTACAAAGACAAGACATTTTTGAAAGATCCAAAGTTATTTGACCCTGAAAACCCTATTCGTTCTCATAGGTTTTAGTTAAGGATCTAGTTATAATTGTTAGCTATAGATTGTTTATTTACAGTTGAAAATAAATCTTTAATTGCAGCTGTGGCATTTGAATATTTTATTAAAACAAGACAACAAGGTGGTTGGTATTACTTCTAAATTTAAATGTTGCTTACAACTACAAACTAAACTGGAAAGGATTGAAGATGATGACTGTCCTATCTGCCCCTTTCTCACTAAACAGGTGGTAATGTGAAATGATGGAAAATATGGCTGTTATCATTTTCAATCCTTTCTACAGACACATTGCATAACTGGGTAGGTTCCTGTGATTGTGGAGCAGTGCAATAGTGGCGGTTACATAATTTAAGTAATGTTTTGAGGGTATAGGGGCCGGGCTTCTAGTTCCCAATGCCGATGGCCACTGCGACCTGCATAGATCTATTGTAGCCAATAACTTGAGTACGCAGTATAGATGTACATGCAGTCTTTGTTACTCTAGGGCTAGCACAGACCTCCATCTAGTCTTGAGGACAGAGATGAGCTCCACAATGGGACAAACTTTCCTAGAAGAAGCCTATTCACCTGAGACTTTAATAAATTTGAGTTATATGAACTGGGGAACACAGGAAGAGAATTCCACTTTTAGCTTTGCACATTTTCAAAGATGTTTCAAAGCGCTTTGTGCGAATGTGTGGAATATCAACCTAGTGCGGTGCGTCTGGATTCCCGATGGTAGAAGGGGGATGGTGGAATGAGCACATGGAGCTCTTGAGCACACTCTCCAAAGTACTATCTGTAAAAGACCAACAGACATGCAACCTTGCTACGGTGGGCCAGATTGTGAAACTTGGTTTTCACCAGCATCTCATCACCAACAAGCTTCTTGGCTCTGCGATCTATTCCTACCCAGTTTAGCACTATGCCTGCAATAACATTTTTATTTACTTAAGTTAGACTTCATCATTAAATTGAGATAAAATAATATTTGAATCCTCTGGGGTAATAAAACAATCATTTTCAGCATCATATCCAACCAAATTAGTTGGAATTTTTAACATGGAAAGCATTTCAGAATAATCCAAGTTTTGTTTGTCAGGGAACTTTGTTTTCATGAGGTCCATTAATTCCATTAAAGCATCCTGACAGCCCTTCTGCCATTTCTTGATTAAAGTTCGTAATTCCTCAGTATCTCCTGTCATCGCTCGAGCTAAAAGCATTTTCTTCTTTGCTTCAATTCTTGCTCTTAACTCGTCTATATCTTTCTGGGTAATGGACCCAGTCGATTTAGCTTTTTGAGGCTTAGTTACCTTTTCATAAGTTTTTCGAATTAGTATAGTCTTCTTGTTATCAAAGTCAAAATCATCATCATCACAATCATTTTGAGTCTGAAATGATGCAGAAATTTGGGGTTTTGGCTTGGTTCTTGGTTTCTTTTTGAGACCTCCAATGGATGTTGCTTTGTCTTCTAACTTTTTTATTTTAGGTTTTTTCATTTCTGCAAAATCCTCATCATCAACATTGATTGTTTCTTGAACATTTGTAGTTTCTGGTAGTTTAACTTCTGTATCTAGTTTATTTTGGTTTGATGTTTCAGTTTTTTCTTTGTCCAATTGCCCTAAGGGTACATCATCGGAGTCCGAGTCGACCTGCAAAGTTTTAGAAGCGTTTGCCTTTTTCTTTTTGTCTGTTTTGAAAATCTTTTTCTGAATAACAACTATACATTCTTTTGTCAATTCTTTAGGGCTTGTAGGCTTGACTTCCTTCTCTTTCTGTATAACTTGGTTTTTAGAGCTATCTATGTTTTCTTCAACAATATTATCAGAATCAGCCGCAGATAGTTTCTTATTACATTTAGGACTGCTTTTTAAAGAAATTTTCTTATTCTCTTTGCTTTTGGACTTTTGTACAAGAACAACATTTTCATCTTGTTTCTCTATAGCATTTGAATCTTGAAGCTGGACTTGTTCTGCATCTTTAATTAAGTTTTCTTTACTAGCTTGAGTAGTCTTTTTTGGTGAGATAATCCTTTTACCTTTACTTCTACACTTTTGTAATGGTATTACCACATCTGTTGTCTCTTTTTCTGTATCATCTTTTTGGTTATCAGCATCTTTACTTACCACAGTCTCATTTCTAAGAGATTCTTTAACTTCAACATTTTTATTCAGAGCTGATAGAAGTGTTTTCGATCTCTTCTTTCGAGGAACCTCTATGTGACGGGTCGGAGTACTAGTTAAGTCTTCGTTTTCAACCTTACATTGCAAATCATTTACATCAACATCCAAAATTCCATCACTTGCTAATGTTTTTTCTGGAGTGCACTGATCTTCATTTTCTTCACTTTCAACACGTTCCTTTCTCTTTCTCGACTCTTTCTTTCCAACCTTGTCTTCATCTTTAGGAGTAGCGCTGCCAGAAAGTGGAGATATAAACGGAGACGGACCAGCCTTCTTCCAGTTACGAGAGAGACCAACACGACGGCAAGGAGTCAACAAGGACTTACTAATTCCGCCCGGAGTTTTCGGCGTTTCACTTTTTACTGCTTTCAATTGAGGATTATTCTTCATTATGAGAAATCGTAGTACCTACTTTCTTACATTTTATTTATTTTCGTGTGTTTCGTACGATCACCAAACTGCAAAATATATTGCGATGCGATCTGTCAATCTTTTTCTGTCATTTTCATACCTCGCGCCAAATTTTTTTTTTTTTTGGGCTTGGTTTTGTGGCATAGCTTCTCTAGTAACTTAGTAACCATTCACTGCCCTGTAGTGCATTTAGCATATACTAGCAAGGGGGTTCCAGCATTCACGTAAAAAGAAATCTGGGGGCACGGTAGTGCCCCCGCCAAGTCGAGCGCGAAACAAGCACTGCCGTCCATCCATCCATCCTTTACTGGAACCATTTCGCTGCATTTTCAGGCCCCTATTTGAGAACCTCTGGATAAGACCAGAACGCAGAAATTTTCGTCATCCAGTAAGCTATAATCACATACTTAAAATCCAAAATTTCAAGTCTGTAGGTCATTCAGTTCCGAAGTTAAGCGAAAGCAAAGTTTCGCGTTTATGACACACACTCACTCACTCACTCATGATCATCAAAAAGCTAGTACTTCCCATAAACTCAGAGAGCTGAAATTTGGTACAGAGTTAGGGTTTAATGGCCACATAAAGGGAAAACTATAAAAACTAGGATAATCGAAAAAAAAAACCATAAAAATTCCTTTCTACAAAAAGAAGTGAAATCCCACCAAAAACATTATGTAAAAAATTAGCCAAGTCTCGATGGAGCTGCTTGTTTATCTCTAAAAAGTAATGAAATCTAGACAAATTCGTACCAATTCTAAGGTTCCTCACTGCGATTTCTTTATTATTATAGTTAATGTTGTGTGACTTGGCCGTTGAAAGGTACAAAACCAGGTGCTCCATGACACCATTGCACCAATCTGTCGCCAGAACCGCTACCCATTGACGATCAACAACAACCTAAAATGAGACACTAGCGTCCAATTACCAATACTAGTATCTCGCCTAACAAACATAGGTAGTTACAACAGATATAACATTACGTGTAGGTAAATAAAATAGACTTATACCCACTAACGTATAAAGAATGTTCAACGGCCAAGTCACAAAACATTAGAATAGAATAATATTTATTTGTGAAAGCAGGTGTTTACAAGGTGTTACAAAAAGGACATTGTTCTCTGCAATCTACCATAAGAGGTGTAAATTTTTTTTGAGGATCTTAAAAATAATAAACTCGAAATAAAATAAGGAAACCAACTAAACAAAATAAAAACTTACGGGTCTATACCTAACAGATCTCTTAATGCGTACTATACACCTTAAGTATAAACCAAAACTATACAATAATTTAACACTTACTAGGTACTTTATAAACTAATTTTCAAAATTTTCATTCAAAAAGTCTATAATTTTATAATATGATTTATTTACAAGAAATCCATGTAATTGGTTTTTTAAATGAGGAAGTTTCAAGTTCCTTATGTAATTGGGCAAGTGTTTGTAAACCTTTGGTGCCATGCAAAGGATACTGCTGTGCTTAAAGGTTGTGTTTGCTGCACGCACACACAGCCTATCTCTGTATCTTAGGGTTCTATCATGTTTTTCAAATTGGAACGTTTTTATAAACAGAGCTTCATTATTTTTAACAAACAAGGACAATTCAAATATGTACAACGAGGGTAGTGTTAGTATTTCTAAAGATTTGAAGTATGGTTGGCAACTGTCAATTCTTTTTAAACCACACATACTACTGATGCATCGCTTTTGAGCTTTAAAAACTGTTTCCTTTTTAGTAAGTACAGTTACCGTACTAAACTATGAAACGCATTTAAGATAGCATTTTGGTTCACGATTTTGGTCAGCTCATAAAGGGCATATGCGGATTTACGTAATTTTTGGCATAACTCTTCCGTGTGGGTTTTCCAAGTCAGATTATGATCAATAGTCAGCCCTAAAAATTTTGTGTTCTTTACTTTTTTCACTTCTGTATCCGAATAGTTTATTTTGATATTATCGTTGTTTGGTTTACGTATATGGAAATGCATAGCTTTGGTTTTATGTAAATTGACTGACAGATTATTAGAGTTAAGGTATTCAATTACTTTGCTTAATGTGTTGTTTATGTCATTTTCGTAGTTTGTAGACTTGTTAAATTTTATTATAGCTGTGCTGTGTGTATATTGCGTTCTATTGCTTAAATAAGACTGAATTAAATCTAACGCGTTGCCCTGAATGCCATAGGCATTCAATTTATTGAGTAATATACAATGGTCTACATGATCAAATGCTTTGGTCAGGTCCATGAATAAAGCACATACGGGTTCTTTTTTATCAATGTTTGGTATTAAATTATTCAAGAAGTCGTGAATAGCCATGTTGACGTTGTATTTTTTGCGAAATCCTTTATGTTCTGGTGCTAGTATGTTGTATTTATCAATATATGAATAAATTGAATTATGGATTACTTTTTCAAAGACCTTTGAAACAACTGACATGAGAGCTATTGGCCTGTAATTTGCAATATTCTCTCGATCATTTTTCTTAAATAATGTCTTAATGATGATAGGTTTTAGTTTATCAGGGTATATTCCGTTAGATATGCTCTGATTAACTATATGACAGAGTGGTTCAGCTACTAAGTTTGCTACAAATTTCAGTACCTTAACAGAAATATCGTCAAAACCAACGCTGTTTTTATTTTTTAAACCTTTTATTATATTTAGAATTTCGTGTGGAGAAACAGGACAAATAAATATGGAGTTAGTAGTTTTTGTAATGGGCAAAGTTGTGTTATAATTTTTGTTTGGTTTGGTTGAAATCTGATCAACAAAATAATCACATAATCAACATTTTCATTTTATCATCATTGAAAATTAACTATAATAATAAAGAAAACCTTATACTTGGTACGACTTTGTCTAGATTTCATTACTTTTTAGAGATAAACAAGCAGCTCCATCGAGACTTGGCTAGTTTTTTACAGAATGTTTTTGGTAGGATATATATGACAGCAGCCGCGGTAGCACGAGTGAGCCCCTAGACAACGCAACTCGCTTGAGAAAATTTACTTTTGCTTCATAAATTATGTCAGTGTATGTTTCTTACATTTGCACCTAGATTTATTTTTGTCTAGGGGTTCATGCTGAGTTTGTTTCCCAATGCAACTTTCATCTCTCTACGCCGGGTGCTGCGCAGGGTTGTGAATGGGATCAGACATTAAACCTACGTTCTGCCAGGTCATAAAACCTGAAAAAAAAATGAGCTGTCAAAATTGTCAAAAACAATCTCCAAACAGCAGTGTTTCATTCAGCTTCTTTTATTGAATTTTCTCGAAGTCCCAGGACTTCCTCAAGCGCTCAGAAGCTCATACGGCATATTTAGTGCGCTGTTTGCCGCACACACAGTAGGAAGAACCTCTTGTGGCGTAAACAAAAACATTACATAATGCCGCTCCTCAGGCTTACTTCAGGCACTTTCGGCCAATTGCGTACTTTCGCTACGTCATCTGCCCTTGGGAAAAGGGTGAAGACCTTTGCGGTGTATCGCTGGAACCCGGACGAACCCGACAAGAAGCCCCAAACGCAGAACTATGAGGTAGACTTGGACGATTGCGCGCCCATGGTTTTGGACGCGTTACTGAAGATCAAGAACGAAATGGACCCGACCCTGACCTTCCGCAGGTCTTGCCGAGAGGGCGTCTGCGGTTCCTGCGCTATGAACATCGACGGAGTGAACACACTTGCTTGCATCAGCCATATTGACCAAAACTTGAGCAAGCCATCAAAAATATATCCTCTACCTCACATGTATGTAATTAAGGATTTGGTTCCAGACCTGAGTAACTTTTACCGCCAGTACCAGTCGATTGAGCCATGGCTCCAGCGTGAGAATGAAGCTGCTAAAGGTAAGGAAGTGCAGTTACTTCAGGATGTAGATGATCGTGCTAAATTGGATGGTTTGTATGAATGTGTGCTTTGTGCTTGCTGTTCCACTAGCTGCCCATCTTACTGGTGGAACGGAGACAAGTACCTTGGTCCGGCTGTGCTTATGCAAGCATACAGATGGATCATTGACTCCCGTGACGATGCTACTGACAAACGTTTGAGCAAGCTGAAGGACACATACTCTGTGTACCGTTGTCATACGATCATGAACTGCACCCGAACTTGCCCGAAAGGCTTAAACCCTGGCCGTGCAATTGCTCAAATCAAAACATTGTTATCTGGTTTGGTGAAGAAAGAAGCACCAATAATGGATCCTGCTGCACTTCAAAAGGCAGCTTCGAACTAAATATAAATGACTGTAAGTATAACTGTACTTATTGTAGAAAATAGGTCTAAGTAAGGTTAGAAAATAACCTGTCTGATTGAACCTATAAACTTAAAATGGTGCAGACTGATCACACACCTACATGTGAATTTAAACTTACATGTTCACTGTAAATTACTGAAATGAAAAAGCATATTATACAAAAAGTATTTTATTCAAAATTCAACTTGCACAATCAATAATTTTACGGCTAATTAAAAAAAATCTTTTTGGAAAAGTATTATTTTAAATCGTGAAGTGTAAATTTCTTTATTGGAACTTTTACTGTAAATTCATTTTTCATCCATGAAATCATTTAGAACTCACAAATGTATCTTGTCTTAAATTTGAGACTGCAATTATTATTTGAAATTAGAAAAAGTATTAATCATTTGAATCATAATAAAATAGCAAGTATTGTAATGTAATTTTGATCATCTAATTTATTACCATTGTAATTTAAAAGTACCATCCATACTTGTATTTTGATCATGTAATTTATAACAGAAATGCCATGTATTGTGATGTATTTATTTTTCATCTGCATTTCTTGCTGCTGCTAGAAATGTTCTAGTTTTTACAGTTGATTATTTGTTAATAAAGATGTTTATTTCAGTATTGGTACTGGTTATTTTTATTTTACACAAAGCCCTAGATTAAGGTAACTTAATACCAGAGCTGAGCGAGGTATCTCAGCAGTGAGTTGGAAAAATTCTGCTCAATAGGATGGCACCAATTTCATAGCTGTGCTATGCTAGGATAATAGAGCAATGCAAAGCTCTCTGCTGAGGTATCTCGCATTGCTCTGGTGGTAAGTCACCCTAAGAATACAGCCCCCGTCATCATCATGACATCCCATACAACGTCCACTACAGGACAGGGAGCTCCCTCTAGAATTCTAGCTTTTGCTGGAAAAATGTAGAGGGGAAGTACCAGTCACCTCGCTTGTTAGCGTTACAGCTGGCACCATGGACCGTGGTTGTAGGTGACCGCAGTAAGATGTTAGATACAAAGGAGGATGCTGCTGCCCATCCTCCAGTTTGTAACCCTTAGTTGCCTCTTACGACACCCACAGGTATGTAAGTGTTGGTACTATTCTTTGACGGCACCACATGGGGCACTACTGACTACAGCCCTTGTACTACTGTAATTATGAATGATACAAATGTGATCCAGCTTCATAGTATTTGTGTTTGACACCTTTTGATGGGCTTCAAACTGGTACCAATTGAGTTTCGTAAGCAGAGCAGCCTCATTGCAGATGACAGCCATTTAGTGATTGATGTACTGATGGGTTATTAATTAAATTAAATATTAGTCATTCATTACAGAAAAATCTATAGTGATATGATAATTTAGTTAATTACCTGTCTTTTACTAGCTGTTGCCCTCTAATTTACCTATGCATGGAAGAAAGTAGCCTATCCCCTTCCCATCGTTCAAACTGTCGTCATACTAAATTTCATCGAAACGGACAGCTACGTAGGTAGATAGTTTGGATTTTTGTATAATAAAAATTGTAAACATTTAAGTAATTGAAGGTATAATTCAGGAATCTTTATAAAGCTGGTTTTATACTTTATACAATTATGTAAGTCCATGCTTATAATTACAACACAAATCTGAGGCGCTACCGCCGAACTCAATCGTTATCGATTCTCTCTTTTTTCTAACTGTAAAGAGCCAAAGAACCATCGTATGCCAAACGTGATAAACTGTTACAACTGATGTGCAGCTGACTGTATGTACGTTTGCATTTCTGTCTACGCTCTTGCACGCCTCGAGAGATGAGATAATATATTTAATTTAGGGCGCGTTCAAATCGGGTAGAAATTACTAGGCTCTGACAGCAGGATAGCTTTATATGACGTCTATATTTGTGGTTGAGACAGACAGACTGCTGTCGAAGGGTAATGCTAATGACTAATTATTACCCGTTTTGGAACTCGGCCTTATTACCTGACTAACGGCAAAAAGGAGGGTTATGATTTTGACCGGCATGTGTGTATATGTATAACTATTCTACTACCTACTTCTAAACTACTAACTAATAATCGTAAATACACAAATAAGATATCGTTAGAAGTGTCTTGATCATCCGCTGGTTAAAGAATATTAGACGTCACATTAAATGGAATGCGGCGCCATCTAGAAGATTAAGTGATTAACGAAAAATATTTTTTTAATGAAACCGTGTTGGGTATTATGTAAGCGTTGCGGCTGGCGAGTGGCGACCGCTGTCACTAACAAAGTGACCGCAGTTCAAGGAACATACTACCAGTCTAGGATGGTACGATACACAGAAAGATGCTACCGCCCATCCTCCAGTTTATAACCTTTAGTCGCCTCTTACGACACCCAAAAAGAATAGAGCCATACCATACATACCCGTATGGTATGTGTAATGTATTTGAATAAAGTTGCTCGACCGCGAACTTGCTTGCTGGCAATACTGCGAACGAGAGAATCGAGGCAAGCGGGTGTGCGGCGACAGGCTCCCAAATAAATCTGTTTTAATTAATATATCACCTTTATCCGACCCTGAATAGGAGACACTGAACACCACAGTATGGCTCTATTCTTTGCCGGCACCAAAAGGGACATACCTATGCATTGTGTATTTTTTTAATTTGAACAACTCAAGGCGTACATTCCTTGAGCTGAACGGAGACAAAATGTTTATGAAATACGAAAACAATTTTTGACCTCATATAAACTGCATAAGACAGATGCATGACATATCACTTTCTTGTTTCATACTTTTTACAGCAAGATTTGCCAGTAGTCGGGTTCTAGCTTTTTAACAATTTTTTTATTTAGTATTTAGAGATACAGTCAACGGCACGCCGAGTGAAGCACTCACATACCTAGAACGCTTTATTGTTTAGTAATAAAGTGCTAATAGCTTAGAGAGCTGATAGCCCTTAGATTATGAATAATAGTTAAAGATCGTAGGTCGATATAAGGGCATTATTGTGCGCTGCTTGTAAAAAACATAAGTCTTCTACCAATGGATAGGGTGCCAATAGACGATCATTTAACGATTGGGAGGGAAATCAGATTCATCCCATGTGCGCGGGGGGAGGGGATAGAAGGGGGCGAATTACGCACCATTATAATTATTTTTTTACGGATCAGTTAATGCTACTAGGGCTTGTGTGGTATTGTTTTCAGGGAAAACAAACACAAGGAATTCATTTTCGATGCTTAAAATGTATAATTTCATTGAAGAAATAATATTTTTAACGAAAAGTAATAAAAGTCACATACATAATTTTTTTATAAACTGCCATATTTTTTGAAGACCTTATATATTGCGACCACAAAAAACATTTATGTAAAGTTCATTTAACCTAGTTTACAATAATATATAATTGTAGTATACTTCTCATACAAGAACTATAAGAAAAAAAAAAAGAATGCGTAAATTGTACCGAGGATTTCTTGCACTCGAGTAGTGTGAAAGTTTCATAGTGTGTCCACTCAGGTTTTTGTTTTCATTCATGACAAAGATTTTTTCAAGCTTTGGCACATTGTTGTAACCAGTTAGTATCTTATACCGGGTGTTAGGCACAGCCATCTGAATACTGCAGGAGAGTGATCAGTCAACAAAAAAAAAATCCGCGTCTACATACAAACTGCCGGATCAAGTTTACAATTTTGTATGGAGACGCGGAATTTTCTTTTCTTTCCTGAAAGATTTGTTCACTGAAAGTTGTTCCATGTTGTTGACTGACATAGACATAGACATATCATGCCCCTTTAGTATTCGGAAGGTTGTTCCTAACACCCGGTATGTTTCAATAAGATCTCCACGTTTACTTCTCTCTTCTAATGTGGTTAGGCCTAGCGATGCTAAGCATTGCTCGTAGCCAGGTTTCGAAGGCAGGTTACCATTTTTGTAGCTCTTCTCTGTACTTGTTCAAGAAGGTTGATGTCCTTTTGAAAATATGGACTCCATATTTGAAATCCGTACTCTAGCAAGGGACGAACATAAATATTGAAGACCTTTAGGAAAAGTTCTTTGTTAATGTGGAAAAACGCCTTCCTTATAATGTATAGTAAAGAATTTGCTCTTTTTGTGATACCAATAATGTGTTCTTCCCACTTCAAGTTCTGCGTAACAATAATGCCTAAATCCTTCTGACAGGACACGCTAGCCACTACTTTGCCCTATATGGTATAAAGATTCTTGGGGCTTTTATTGCCAATGTGTAAAACAGTACACTTATCAGCTTTGAGTATTACAAGCCAGTCTTTAGTCTATTCAATAATGCGGTGAATATTGTCTTGCAAGATGTTATGTTTAATTAATGGGTTGCCCATAATTTTTTTGTCGTCAGCGATCAGGGAGACTTCTGACTGTATAACTTGCTTAAGATCTATCAGGAAGATAACAAAAAGAGTAGGTTCTAACACTGATCCTTGTGGTACACCGCTAAGGACATTGTGTGGTTCAGAAAAACATTCTCCAATTCTAACACGAATGTTTTTCCTGTTAAGAAGTTTTCTATCCATTTTAGGAGATCACCACGAATCCCAAAATGTTCAAGTTTACAAATTAATCTTTTTATAGGGACTCGATCAAATGCCTTCTCATAATCCAAGTGGATAACATCTGTAGGTTCATAATTGTTCTAGCTCTGAGTCCATCTGTCAAGGCAGCAAAGCATGTTGGTTACTGTGGATCTCTTTGGCACAAATCCGTGTTGTTCCTCGATTATAACATTCTCCATCTCCAAAAATTTCCTAATTTCTTTAGCTATAATCTTCTCCATCACTTTGTGTACTATACAGGTAAGGCTGATTGAACGATAGTTAGCGGCAGCAAGTTTGTCACCTTTTTGATAGATGGGTGTGATAATAGCTTCTTTCCAGTCATCTAGGAGTTCATTTTGTTCGAAGAATAGTTGCATAATTTGAGCCAAGGTTGCAGAAATGGTAGGGCAACATCTCTTGAGTTGTTCAGCTGGTAATTCATCAGGGCCCATAGCAGTATCATCTTTGAATGTGCTAATCGTTTTCGCTTTTTAATTGTCTGATGTAAATTCTATGTTCTTTATTACATTTTAGACTCGTGGAACACTTGGTGTAGGAATAGTTACATTTTCTGGTTCCCGAACATACGATTTTTCAAATTGTTTGGCAAAATGATTGGCAAATTTTTCTTATCGTTAGTAATTAGATGTGTGTTTTCGTTTCTAAGTGACGGTGGTATATAAATTTTTGAAGTTATCTCCTGGCGGATGGAGTTGTAAAATTCCTTAGGAGCCTTTTAAAAAAAAAATTCACAAAATTTATCCTTGTCGATCTGGCCAGGCTCACTATTTTGTTATTAACTGACCGGTATTCTCGATATGAGGCATCACTCTTATCAGTTTCTTTTTTTCTTGGGTAATTTTTTATAATTTGCTGTCCAATCCATGGTTTGTTTAAATTTTGTGATTTCTTAAATTTTTTTATATGTACATGTTAAAGAACAGCACTGTCTATTTTATTCTTAAAGGTACACCACGCATTAAGTACATCGTTGGTTTGGAGATTGATGGGTTCATTTAGTGCTTGAGATATGATAGTCGGCCTTAAAAATGAGTTGGGCGACGAGCCTGCGTAGTATTTATCTGAACTTGAAGAGTTGCTATCAGTATTTCATTATCACTGTTTCCTATATTAGCATAATTTTCATCGTTGCACAATATTAGATCTAAAATAGATTCCTGGTCATGTGGTCATTTCTTTTACGTGTCATTTTAGTAACTAGTTGGTGTAGGTTAATTTTGTTAAAAGTTCGACTGAATTGAATCTTTATTTTAAATACATCTTTAATAATTATAAATAATGTCATTTTATTACTAGATATCAAATAATTCTTCATTCTGCTACTAATATAAGTAGGTACTTAAAATTAATTACTATTACTTTCTCACTTAATATTTATTATAATATAACAAAGATGAAAGATTTGTATTTTTGTATGTATGCATATTTGTAACGAATAAATTTAAAAACAAATAAAAATTTATCATTTTGAATTAACTCTTAATATGCATTTTTATATAAAATATATACCACATAAGCCCAAGCATAAATCTTGAAATTAAATAATATGATCGGATAAGTACCTCAGCGTATTACAGCGCGCTTATTTTTCTTGGCGCATTCTTTATTTTTTTTCTTACAGTTCTTGTATGAGAAGTATACTACAATTATATATATTTTTAAATTGGATTAAATAAGCTTTAAATAAATATTTTTTGTGGTCGCAATAAATAAGGTCTTCAAAAAATATGGCAGTTTATAAAAAATATATGTATGTGACTCTTATTACTTTTCGTTAAAAATATTATTTATTCTATAGAATTATACATTTTAAGCATCAAAAATGAATTCCTTGTGTTTGTTTTCCCTGAAAACAATACCACACAAGCCCTAGTAGCATTAACTGATCTTTAAAAAAATAATTATAATGGTGCGTAATTTGCCCCCTTCTATCCCCTCCCCCCGCGCACATGGGACGAATCTGATTTCCCTCCCAATCGTTAAATGATCGTCTATTGGCACCCTATCCACTGGTAGAAGATTTATGTTTTTTACAAGCAGCGCACAATCACTAAGGTACTATCTTTAACTATAACGGCAGCTTACTGTGATAGCCTGTTATTCGAAACGAAAACAACTCAAATACTCCCGCCGAAAGGTGTCTGGCCGTGGTATTTCTTCCACGCTCATAATGACCGGTCATAAGGTGCATAATTGATGAGCTTTTTGCCATAGCTTATTTACGTTCACGCTGATTGGTCAACTTGCCGTCCCGAGCCGCGCCGACGATCGCCGAAGCCCCCTCGGCACATTTCGTGCTGACGCCGTGTTGCAGATAGCGCGTAGGTATATTATTGTGTGGCCGGATTTATCCTCGTTGCTTGCTGTGAAATCTACTTGCTCGACTTGCTCCAAGAAAAATGTCGTCAGACGCCGAAGAAATTACCAAGGAAGATCTCCAAAAGGAAATAGAAAGTAAGTAAATAACTTATTTAAGTTTTTAAGTACTTTTATACAACGGTTTTAGGTTATTTAGCTGTGTAATTTACCACGGTTGCCCGTCCACGTAATGGCTCCCTACGCTAGGCTAAGGACAACTTCGATATTTAACAAGTTTTATTTTGGAATATCTCTGATAGTAAAGAGACTTGGACAAAATGTTTCAAATGAAAGTTGTTTGGTAATATTATGCGGATTTCCTAATTAGCTAGCCTCCATTTATAGACGCTTGGTTTGGGCCGTACACTGATGAGTTATTTTTGTGCAACGCGTCAGGCTATTCCACGTATAAAACGACGAAATGGCGGCATCTGATTAGCTATATATGATATGAATAGGCGCGCATTATAATTTAGAACAGAATTTACTCGAAACATTTTGAGTGAAAGCGTGTTAATTTAGTGTAAATAGATACTTTTGAGAAATTATTTTGGTGTTTTGTCAATCTCGTGGCCGCCATGTTGCGTTCGGGTCCACGCATCGATCGATTCAAGCGCCTTTGCTGTATTGTAGAGAGCTCCTTCTCTTTGATGTTTATGAGACGTCGTTATGCGTAAATTGGAACGTCTGTCATGCATGTCAGGGACACAGAATGGAGGGCAGTGAAGGAGGGAAAATTAAAAAAATATATTATTGATGATCCTTGATTCTGCATCATTAATAGATTGCATAAAAAATGTAGGTTAAATATATCTAAAGCTGGATTTACTGCTGACCTGTTTTTACTTACAATAATCCATTTTTTCGTTTACTTTTCCAATGGTTACCAACACATTTTGCAGCCATGACAGTAAAACCAGAGTATATTTGACGGAAAGAATAACATTGTTTTACAAACTTGCTTTTAGGGTTCCAAACCAAAATGGTAAAAACTGAACCCTTATGGTGCGACTTCGTCTGTCTGTCTTTCTGTCTGTCACCACCTTTGTATCTCAGCAACCACTCATGCTATCTTGAAATTTGGAAACAAAATAGAATATGATTGCCCAACTTTATTGCAAATGCAAAAATAAAATGAAGGATATTTTTGGAAAGGGGCCAAATAGGAGCGGCAAAATTTAAATTGTCGTACCTACTAGGTCGAGTGGGTATTATATGAAAGGGCTTTACTAGTAGGTACATTCCAAAATGAATCTTTATATTTTTTTACAATTTTAAGTTTCCAAGTTATGATGGAAAATGTGTAAAAAATATCATTCCCGAAGTTTACGGAAGGAAAAATATGAATTAATTACATTCGAGAGATTCATGTAAATTATACAGAAAAAATAAAACGATCTCTACATAGAGATGCTACATAGCATTTTTTTTTTAGAAATCTGCAAAAAACCTTTACAAATTTAGTTTTGCGGAATACTAAAAATGGACTTTATTGCTTTTAAATATACTATACATATATCAGAACCCTCGACGCGCGAGTCCTACTCGCACTTGACTGTTTTTTTTTGACAACTTTAGCCGATGGCCTATCTAGTCCCTGCCGATGGCTGATTTTATTTGACATAGGTACCTATTGGAAACTACGCCAGGGGGCGCAGCGTTTTTCCTACGTGTCAGTGGGAGTAGGTACGGTCAACCGCTTGTCGGTAGAAACTTTTTCAACTTTATTGCCACGCCATAAGCTTCAAAAGTGTTTCTACTGATGTGCGGCCGTGTGTACCTAGCTGCAAAATGTGTTGGTATGCGTTGGAATATGTACACGAAAAATTTGGATTTTAAATGCAGCCTACCTAAGTGGCCTCATTAATCAGCGAACAACTAGGTACAGTCAAGAGCACATCAAGCTTGACACATATGACTTTGTACCGTTCTTATTTCAATAGACGTACGGGCTAGAGTCGCACTGCGAGTGTCAAGCTTGACCTGTCGTACTATTCATTTACTATTAATACTATTGTAATGGTTTCGCTCCCGAAGCCCAGAGATTCTACTCATGAAAACAAGCAACTTTCTCGAAGAAAAAATTTTTTACTCGAAAAAAATTTTTCGCCTTCCCATTAGTTCCCATACAAAATGAGTCGATCACGTGACCACTTTACTATGGGGAGACGAAAAATTTTTTTCTTCGCTACAGTTGCTTGTTTTCATGAGTAGAATCACTGCATGGGCTTCGGGAGCGAAATCAATACAAATTCTCGCTGTATAATGTACGGTCAACCGCTTGTCGGTAGAAACTTTTTCAACTCTATTACCACGCCATAAGGTCCAAAAGTGTTTCTACTGATGTACTGTTGAGTGTACCCAGTCGCGCGATCAAGCAGAGCGACTGTCGCGCTGCTTAGCCGCGACTAAATCGCCTAATGTAAGGGCGCGTCCCCGTTAGGCTCACAGTAAGCGGCTGACTATCCGCTGACTGACTGAGCGGCGGCGGCGTAGTGAGCTGACTGAGCTACCGACCGCGAGCATCGTTCGCAGCAACTCAGCTGCTCACTGAATGAATCCTCAAGCGAAACTTTGCTACAGTTGCTTGTTTTCATGAGTAGAATCACTGGGCTTCGGGAGCGAAACCAATACAAATTCTCGCTGTATAATGTACGGTCAACCGCTTGTCGGTAGAAACTTTTTCAACTCTATTACCACGCCATAAGGTCCAAAAGTGTTTCTACTGATGTGCTATTAATTTCTTAATGTTAAATTTATATTGGAAAATTACAGAAATCCTCAAGGATGCGGACTTGTCAAAGACTTCGTCCAAAAAGGTGCTTCAGAAGCTGGAAGAGAACCTTGGCGCCGACTTGTCTAACAAAAAGAAGATGATAGACAAGATGGTCATGGACTATGTCAACAGCAAGGCGACTGAGAGCGAAGATGTACGTAGTCTTTTACATTATCCTATACTATTAAAGGAGCAATATATATATATATATATTTGTAATCGGTTTCTCGAAAACGGCTCTAACGATTTTGATGAAATTTAGTATCCGGGGGTTTTTGGGGACGAAAAATCGATCTAGCTAGGTCTCATATCTGGGAAAATTTGTTTTCTGTGTATTTTTAAGCATTTACGTTTTAGACAAAAACCTACAGAGCCATCTGTTGGCGAGTAGCATAGCTTGCTCACCCGATGATATTTTAATGTTGAGGCGGCTATTATAGAGCGAAGCTCGGTCGCCCAGGTACTAAATACCTATAAACATGTACAAGAGCCCTTTTAGGGCTAAAGCCACGATCACACCTAGCTGAATTCAAAGACTAATTCGGCATATATGGCTCGTTGAAGTAAGGATATTGCAATTAACATAACCAAACCTCCCAGCAATGTATGCCGAATTAGTCTTTGAATTCAGCTAAGTGTGATCGTGGCTTTAGGCTCAGTGAGCGGCTAACTGTTTGTCTCTAGTTCACCTCCCTATATATTTTAAGCGGAGTGTCCATTCAAATTCAAAATTGTTTATTTCATAAGAAGTTGTACATGATAATAGGCGTTGCTGGAGCCTCCCAGTAAGTAAATAATACCTGTGTCGGGAGGCACCGCTCTTCCATAATATTTTACATTGTAGTAAACAAACTTGTAAATAACTAAAAACAAAAGTAAAGAAAAATAAAGTATAAGTAATTTGTCAGTATTAATATAAATGTAAGTGTGTAGTCTTACGTGCATACGTGTTGTCTATATATGAGTGTGCCAGTGTGTGTGCGTGTGTGTGTGTGTGTGCGCACGCCTGCCCCGCGCTCTATTTCATTATGTGCATAAGCGAAAACTTGTAAATGACGTCTTTTCAAGCCTCTGTTTTTGTATTAACATAAGTATATTTTTATCTGTAAGTTTTCCTATAAAAATAAAATGAAAATTTTTTTTTCTCTGTTGCAGTCGGAAGACGAGAAACCTAAGAAAAAGAAGAAGAAGGTAAGCTATGTTTACAGTCATAATTTTTTAATTTACTTTTGTAACATAGTCACCACGCTTGTTGGCGACCACAGTATGTTAGATGGTACGATACACAAAAGGACGCTGCTGCCAATCCTACGGTTCATAAACCCTTAGTTGCCTCTTACGACACCCACGGGACAGATGGGTTGGTACAGTTCTATGTCGGCACCACAGACAAAGAATAGTGTAAAAAAAAAGCTATTTATCATAACATCCCATGAGACGTCCACTATAAAACAGGGAGCTCCCTCCAGAATTCTAGCTTTTGCTGGAAAAATGTAGAGGGGAGGTACCATAGTCACCTCGCTTGTTAGCGTTACGACTGGCACCATGGGCCGCGGTTGTAGGTGACCGCAGTAAGTAAGATACAAAGGAGGATGCTGCTGCCCATCGTCCAGATTATAACCCTTAGTCGCCTCTTACGACACCCACGGGTATGTATAGGTTGGTACTATTCTTTGCCGGCACCACACGGGACACGGGAAAAAAAGCTATTAGGAAGCAATAAAAAATTTGCATTTCGACCAATATTGAAAAAGTTGTTCAGATTTGTGGGTGTGGTCTGAGTAAAATAGCACATTTTGGCTAGAGGTCCATCTTTAGGGTTCCGTACCCAAAGGGTGAAAAACGAGACCCTATTGATATGCCTCCGACGTCTGTCTGTTTGTCAGTGGGCTGTATCTCATGAACCGTAATAGGTAGAAATTTGAAATTTTCACAAATTGTGTATATCTGTTGCCACTACAACAACAAATACTAAAAATAAAAAACAGTGAAAAATGAAGGGAGGCTCCCAAATAGCTAAAGGGGGGGAGCTTAAAAAGAAGTTTGACCTACCCCATCGAGTGGGGTATCGTTGTTTAGAACTCGTTGAGTAGATAAATACTGTATGTTTTGTTTTAAAAATATTTAAAAACAAAGGAATAAGATGCCACCAAAGTCAGCTGTTTTTACAAAATTTTGTTTGAGTTGTACCTCATGAGACAGTACAAATTTTCACAGATTATGTATTTCTGTTGCCGCTATAACAACAAATACCAGAAATAAAAAAAAAAAACAATAAATAAAGGGGGACTCCCAATACTAAAGACCTGTTTTTAGGGTTCCGTACCTCAAAAGAAAAAAACGGAACCCTTATAGGATCACTTTGTTGTCCGTCTGTCTGTCTGTCAAGACCCTTTATCTCACGAACGGGTAAAGGTATCAGGTTGAAACTAATACCATATATTAGGATCCATGAACCACACAAGATCTGAAAATTTCAATTTTTTACAACGACGCAATCAAAAGATATGGTATTTTATGTCCTCATCTCCATACATTTATTCAAAAATGCAAAACCTACAGGGTACTTCCGGTTGACCTAAAATTATGAAATTTGGCAAGAAGCTAGGTCTCACAGTACAAATAATGGGAAAAGTCTGAAATCATTAAATATTACAACTTTTCTCACAACTAATGGTAACCAATTGTGGTGAGCTCCCGTTTCAAGAACATTCATATAAGAGAGGGGTCAAGTTGGATGGTCGTTGAGGCGATTTATGTTTTAGTTCTATGTTAAAAACGGGAACACTTACAAATTTGAAAATTGGTATGTTTATAGTGCATAAGCTATAAAATAACAACAAATAATAAAATTTGGTCAAGCGCGTGTCGGACTCAAAAAATCTGGCACATTAACTTACTGAAATTTCAACTAATACAATTATGTTTATGTGGTGGTACGGAACCCTCAGTGCGCGAGTCCGACTCGCACTTGGCCGGTTTTTTTTTAGACGATCTTTGGTTTAGCTCTATCTTAAAAACGGGAACACTTACAAACTTGAGAATTGGTATGTTTATAATGCATAAGCTATAAATTAACAACATAATAAAATCTGGTCAAGCGCGTGTCGGACTAAAAAAAATTAGCACATTAAATTACTGAAATTTCAACTAATACAATTATGATTATGTGGTGGTACGGAACCCTCGGTGCCCGCCCTCTGAACCCGCTTTGGTTTGGTCTATATGGGTCTTACTACAAAAAAGTTAGACATCTGTTGAACACTTGATTAAAAACATGCGCACAAAATAACTGACTATGTCAGTTGATGCGCAGTAGCTTAGACTATACAGGGTGTTAATTTGATTGCGTGCCATAGCTTAGGGGGTGTTTGAGTTACGATAAAGGAACACAAAAAAAATATTTTAAAAATCCTACTTAAAAAAAACTAAAACTCCGTTGAAACTTAACGAACGCGGAGGGCAATGACCCGGACGAAGCATCAGTGGTACGCAGTATCAGTGGATAAGGTAGGCACATACATAACTCTCTTTCGCGCGCTTTTGATAGCGCGGTGCTCAAGGTCATTACCCTCCGCGTTAGTTTAGTTTCAATGGAGTTAAAAAAAAAAATAAGTAGGATTTTTTTATATATTTTTTTTTAGTTCCTTTCGCGTTACTGAACCACCCCCTAAGCTATGGCACGCAATCAAATTAACACCCTGTATAATACGCAGTAGTCATTTTTGACATCTGCGCATCAATGACATAGACAGAGTTATTTGGTACGATTTTTTTAATCAAGTGTTCAACAGATGTCTAACTTTTTTGTAGTAAGACGGTTAGGTTTGTTTGTCCCTCAGAACAAAGACCTCCTTGCTTCTCTCTTTGATTTGTTCGATAATTATTTTTTCTTTTTCTTTTTCTTTTCAGACGGCCGCTGCTGGTGGCGGGCGTGGCAAAGGCAGTGGCTACACGCGGGCTTACAAGCTTTCCCCGGCGCTGGCGAGCCTCATGGGCAAAGAAGAGATGCCTAGGCACATGGTATGATGCCTATTTTATTTCTACTAAGTGTAAAGGGTATGTATCAACCCTGAAAGATATAATCCCGCCCATAAAACTGAACAACTTTCCCTAAGGAACATAGGTCGAAATACGAAAAAATTTTTGACTTCCCATACAAAATGCGATATCCGCTTTTCAAAATTAGTTTTCGTTTTTCGACCTATGTTCCTTAGGGAAAGTTGTTCAGTTTCTTGGGCAGATTCACATCCTACGGGGTTGGTGTACCCTTTTTGTTACACCCTGTACAGTCGACGACCGACCTCACATACTCTGGTGTCAGAGTTGTTGAGGTGGCTCTGACATGGCTCTTAAACGATTACCTATATCGGTAGATAGTAGTCGGGTTAACTTGCCTTCCGAAGCATGGAATCATTTAACTTTTCGGTCATCAGGTGATTCAACCTGCAATGTCCTAACCACAAAGAGATTTTTATTTAACAGCGTCCCCACCGAGAATCGAACCCAGAATCTCCGGATCGAGAGCCGAGCGCTCTAAACTACCACGGAGTTAGAAGTATAATACTTTTTTTTTATAATTTGGCAATCCTCAACCCGTTTTTGGGGACATTTCTGCCAGTGTCGTGCCTTAAAATGTGCTTGTTTTTAGAATAATAACAATGCCTAACCTGAACTTAAAAAAATAAAATTCTAAAAGACCCCACGACGGTAGTAATTAATTGAAAACAATATTAAATAAGACCTTTAATATACCCCCGACTAAAAAGGAAGAAAGTAACGAAATAGTACGAAAAAAGTACCCAAGAAAAACCGTCGGGGCTGCCATTCCCCTATCTCAAAAAAATTATATGTAGAATTGAATCAATATAAAGTCTAGTTAGTAGTAAAATAGCTTATCTACAGTTAAGTATAAACTATGCTAAGATAGGAATAGCACCCCTGATGGATTTTCTTGGGTAATTTATTCGTACTACTTCTTTATTTTCTTCCTTTTTAATCGGGGGTATTTTAAAAGTCTTATTTAATAATTATTTTATTACAACAGTCGTGAGTTAAAAAAAAATAACTTTGCTTTTTAGAGAATTCTCACTATACTGATTATTACAGCGCCCCCTGGTGAGTTGACACCACTACTCTAGTCTAAGAATAATCAAAGATAAATCATAAATTCTTTACTGAAAACCGCATGTAAATCGATTTAACAGTTTTGGAGATAAAAGGAAATATTCCTTTGCGCACACAAACAAACAACCTCTCACCCTAAACGCCGTGGATAAAAATATGACGAACCGCCTGTGTCGAGTTTAGAGTACGAGTACCTATTACCATGATGGACGCACAGTAAGAAGGAGTGACCATCCCCTTTTAGAAATCGTAACCCCGAAAAGTATAGAACTAGATGGCGCTAATAAATAGTCCGGGAAGTTATTATGATTTATCGAGTACTTGCTGGTGCCCGCGACTTCGTCTGCGCCGGTTTATAAATTTTGTTATTCTGATGTATCCTATCCTACTAATATTATAAACGCGAAAGTTTGTAAGTATGGATGGATGGATGTTTGTTACTCTTTCACGTAAAAACTACTGAATGGATTTTAATGAAATTTGGCACACATATAGGTTAGGTCCTGGAATAACACATAGGCTACTTTTTTTTACCGCGGGAAAGCACTTCCTTCCCACGGGAAAACGCATTTAATGTTAATGAAGAAGGTGACTGACTCACTGACTGACATATCAACGCACAGCCCAAACCGCTGGGTCTAGAAATTCCAAATTTGGCATGTAGGTTCCTTATGAGGTTTAACGGTGCACTAAGAAAGGGTTTTACAAATTTCCACCCCTAAGGGGGTAAAATAGGGGATGAAAATTTGTATGAAAGTCCGTCAGTTTTAAAGTTAGGATCTTCTTTAAAGTTAGGATCTTCAAATTTTGTATTTAGGCTTACGACTAAACATTAATATTTACATATCTCAGGGTTTTTGAAAATTCGACACCCTAACTAAAGGGTGAAAAGGGGGATGAAGTCGAAAATCCTTTATTTTTAAAGTAAAATCCACATAATTTATTATTTAGGCATGAGGTTTGCAATTCTATGCAACGTTCATCACTGTCATTGGGTCGCTGATTACGAAAACTACAACAATTTTGGAAATCCAACGTGGTGAACGTGAAATTGCTTTGCGATAGGGTTGAAATGTCTATAAAACAATGGGTGTCATTTCTATGTTTATATGGAGATAGGGATAGCGGTAAGGATGGCTCTAGGGGTAGGGATAGGGGTAGGGAGTGGGAGAGGGATAGGGAGCGTGAGAGGAAAAGGGAGGAGGGGGAGAGGGGCAGGGACAGGGATGGTTTGACGGACGGTTGGACAGATGATGGTTGGACGGACGACTGATAGACGTACGTGGATGGATGTATGGTCAGATAGATAGAATCCCTTGCGGACGAAGTCGCGGGCAACAGCTAGTAAGCTATATTATTGTAAAGTTTCATTAAAATCCATTCAGTAGTTTTTACGTGAAAGAGTATACGACGCACAAAATACCTGTGGCCCTGTCACTGATGCGCAGAAGTCAAAAATGTGAAAAATGGGCCATTTTTTTCTTCTGCGCATCAATGACAGGGCCAAAGTTATTTTGTGCGTCGTATAGTAAACATCCATCCATGCTTACAAACTTTCGCGTTTATATAATTTTAGTAGTATTAGTATTCTGCTAAAAAAATAAACCGAATTTCAATGTTAGCGTTTCTTTACATTGAAACTATGTTGAAATTCTGAATGATTTTTTGGCAGAAAGCTCGGTAGACAATAATTAATTTCCAGATTATTTGAAAGCGCCATCATCTAGTTTTTATGCATTTCCGGGATACGTTTTCTAGTATGGGGATTGTCAGTCTTATTATGACACAAGATCACTTGAAATCTTCATTGTCTGCGCAATCCGGTAGTAATTTTACTGCATAATATACTATCTTTATTAGCAAATACATTACTAAATACACAAAAAACAAAAAAAGGTTAACCGAGCAGGCAAACACCCAAGTCGAGTTCCCGCCAAAAAGTCTGATTATTGCTATAGTAGCAAGGAGGTTTTGTTCTGAGCTATAGTCGATGGATGAAATGAGTTTTTAACCACTGAGGTAAAAATATTTTTCGTTATCACATCCATGTTTTTTTTAATGTTACAAGTGAGCAAACGCAGGTGGGACCTGATGGTAAGTGGTCACCACTGCCCATAGCGCCCACTGTCTTATTTTCGACGCTAATAAGACAGCAAAGCGCGTTGCTTACTTTGAGAACTAAGTGGTATGTCTCATGTCCCGGTGATTTCACTGGCTCCCTTCCTTATTTCCTTAGGGAAAGTTGTTTAGTTTCATGGTGCTTACAAATTTTTTACACCCGATTTTTTTTTACAGGTGGTGAAACGTGTATGGGAGATAATTAAGGAGAAGAACCTCTACGACCCGAATAACAAACAGTTCGCCATTTGTGACGACGCCTTATATAAAGTTATCGGCACCAAGCGATTCCGCACTTTCGGTATGATGAAATACCTTAAAACGCATTTCTTGGACGAATAGAATGTAATTTTGCTCAAATTAAGTGCAAATCTATACAGGATGTAAGGGACGGCTTTCCGAAAACTGAAATGGCATGATCAGTCAACGAAACTGAACAATTTTCAGCGAATCAAACAGCGAAAAAAACAAAAAATAATTGGCCTCTATACAAAGTTGTAAACTTGATTGGACAGTTTGTTACAGAGGCAGATTTTTTTCATTACCTGAAAGTTTCAGTCACTGAAAGTTGTTCAGTTACGTCGACTGATCATGCCCTTTCAGTTTTCGGAAGGCTGCCCCTAACACCCCTATAAAAACTAAATGGAGCTGAAATGGAGTCATACTGCCAGTTGCACAAAGCTTTATTAAATGAAATGAAATGAAATGAAATGAAATGAAATGAAATGAAATGAAATGAAATGAAATAATTTATTTGCATTAAATGTAGTACATAAGTTGATGTCATCCGGATAATTTGTCTCATACATTTAGATTTATTATGAAAAAAAAATCATGCAAATGTCAAATGTTGCATTAAATTTAAATGTCAATACAAAAAATTACATTAAATTAAAAAAGAAGATATATTATTATTATTTAAATTCGTAAAATTCCTTAAAAGTATAAAAACAATTTTGACACAGCCAGTTGTACAATCTTTTCTTAAATATTATAAATGGTAAATTTTTAAATGTCTCAGGTATATGATTATAAATTCTAACTAACATTCTAGGACAATTTCTATCGTATAACGTTGTTTTTCCTTGTGACATAACAAGTCTGTTTGGATATCTTGTATTAAAATTTATTACATCTTTATTCTGGTTAAACAGATCTTGGTGATTTTTAACAAAACAAGCTGCTTCGAAAACATATAAAGAAGGTAAAGTAAGGAGATTAAATTTTTTAAAAAGTGGACGACACGAGTCAAGTGGAGCAGCATTGCATAGTGCTCTTACACATCGCTTTTGTAATACAAAGGCTTGGTTTAGTTCTACTGAGTTGCCCCAGAGCACCAAACCATAGCGTAAGACTGAGACGACGTGGCCATGATATGCCATAAGAGCTGTTTTAATATCCGCCATTTTTGTTATTCTATGTAGAGCATACACAAACTTGCTGAGTCTATTGCATACCTTTTCAACATGTGGTACCCATGTACAGTGCTCATCCAAAACGATTCCAAGAAATGTTGCGGTTGTCATTTCTGTAACGATTTCACTATCACATTTAATGTTCAAATTAAGTTTTGTCATTTTTCTGTTTCGGAACTGCGTGTATTTTGTTTTGTTTGCATTTACTTTAAGATTGTTATACTTTAACCAGTCACAAATTGCCTCGATATTCTTATTAATTTCCAACTCAAAATTTGCTTTACTATCAAATGGAATTATGATCGAAACGTCATCCGCAAATAATACACTTTTATGCTCAGTTATCTCTGGTAGGTCATTGATGTATAAAAGAAATAGCAGAGGCCCCAACACACTTCCCTGCGGGACTCCGTGATTATTTATAACAAAAGATGATCTATTAACGTTAAAGCTCCTTATATCTATTGCTGTCACTCTCTTTGTCAACAAAACAGAAAGAGACAGCAATAGACTTAAAGGAGAGACTCTTTGTGCATCTGGCTGATAATCGATTAAAAGGTGTAAAAACTTTAAGTTGTAATAGATACGTACACACCAAAAGGCAGAGCAGAGAATAGCTGTTTTTGATAACATTGCAAAATGAACTTTATTTCCATAGAAATAAAATGCAAAATTGCCCGAGAGGCATAAAACTTGCATTTTGCCAGTCGGTCTGCGCGGACCCATATGGTATACGTACCAAGCTAAGATGTGAATTTGGCTATCAAACTAAACAACTTTTTCAATGTAATGGTGATTGGGAATAAACATTGTTAATATTTCTCTTTCCCATGAGGACAGTTGTTCAGTTTTTGTGGGTAATAAATGACAAATAAAAGTCGATGAAGGCTTCATTTAGTTTTTTAAAAGACGGTTGTATTTATGTCCTTATTATTGTTTAAGTATTGCTAAACTGAGCCAAGTAATTTTGAGTTATTCAAGAAATACGTGGAATAAGAAACGGTACTACATTCTACAGATAAAGTCAGACCGACCTACGAATAAATAATAAGTCAGGAAATGTAACTGCGCTCAAAAAATTACCCAAGGAAAGTCGTGTATCAGAAGAAGTCGTTCCACCGCGTCATTAGTCAATTCTTACTAGCTGACATTACAGCACGCGCGCGAACCAATCCCTGTACCTGCTCTCGTTCTGAATTTGATTCGTATTTTGAATATACGTTCTTTTGGTTTCACGTAGGGCCATTTTTTGTGTGAAATTTGATCTGGGTTAGAGTTCCTGACTTATTATTTATTCGTACAGACCGACCAATAATCATCATGACATCCCATGAAACGTCCACTACAGGACAGGGAACTCCCTCCAAAATTCCAGTAATGTAACAATTGTGGTGACTATAGTAAAAAGCTTTCTATAGATTATATCACTATATCAATGCCAAAGAGGTATGGTGCTCTGATATTCCAGCGAAACAAGAAACACATTGTAAAAAGCCGACTATTGTCGTAGGCCGTGCTGCAGTGGTTTCTTGCCGTTTCTTTAACGCTGCCATAGCACGATCCGAAACGGCGTAGACTCGCTCTATTTGCATTGTATTCTGCATGACATTCAATATGTATTCTGTACAGAATCTACATTGAATAAAATTATCTGAATCTTAAAGTTATCTAGGGGTCGTATTATTGAATCGCTCCCAAGTATGAGACTGCACTCAAGATGTACTTTACATTGTTGCCTTTTTAGTTTCGGTGGACCGTTTCCTATGCCTTGTATAATTAAATAACTTCCTTTAGTTATTTTTTTTTATTTGATAAGAAGTACATTTTTCTTACATGAGTGCAATCGTCTTATATATTTTCTTCAGCCTTCTAGATGTAAGTGAATCCAATAAAAGAAATCCTGGTAATTTTATGCGTATGTTATTATTTGTTGTACAAGGATTTTGACAATACTACTATAAAAAAAATTGTAGAAATTGAATTTCCTACTATGATATCTTTTAATGGACTAAAAATAAGTACCTAAATGTTTAGATTATATTATAGATTTAAGACAGTGAATTTTCTTTTTTGGAACAATCATGAGTATAGTGTTTACCAAACAACTGACGGTCGTTGCTCCAAACGGAAGCAAAAAAAAAATAGAGTAAAATGTTATAAATTTATAATTACGAGTACGTGGGCGTGCAGTAGTTTCTAAACGAGGCTAGAATTTAAGTGAGCCATTTTTTTTCTTTTCATAGAAAGTATTATTTAATTTTAATCACGAATAGGTGTGTTGTCCAGCAGAGTATTGTTTTTTTTTATTAAGTATGCTTTCATTGAATTGGGTATATTGTTTTTTTTAAATCACGATCAGGTGTATTGATTTTTTTTTATTTGAATGTAAAAAGCAATATGATTCATCTTGTAAATGTGTGCAACCTGGCGACAACGGTACTCGTACAAGATTGTCAGCATTGCCTTTCTAACTCTGTTTCATATATTCTATGGGTATTAGGATTTTGGTAAAGTCGTTACGTATAAATTACGTAGGTAATAGTGTGATTAGATTTCATATTCATATATTCGTTTATTGCATGTCACAGTCATTTAGTTGTTACAATACAGAAATGGTTATAAGTACGTGTGACACCCTGTAAGGGTGTAGCAATAGAAGTGCTAACGAAAATTACAATAGTATATATATATTTTGAAGCTCATAAATTTATATCCCTTCATCTACTAAATGTAGAAACAAAAAAAGTGTATTTTTTATATGAAGAAAAGCTACTATAGATACTCGCAGTGATTCTACTCATGAAAACAAGCAACTTTCGTCAAGAGTTCTCCTATAGTAAAGTGGTCACGTGATCGACTCATTTTGTATGAGAAGGCGAAAAATTTTTTCGAGTATTTTTTTTTTCTTCGGCAAAGTTGTTTGTTTTCACGAGTAGAACCACTGGGCTTCGGGTGTAAAACCAATACAAGTTCACGCTAAGTTCTGCGCATTAACGGTCACAGCCAGAGTTATTTTGTACGACGTATACTTAGACCATAAAACTGAACTACTTTCTTTCTTTCGAAATAAGAAAAAAAATGACTTCATACACAAACTGCATCAGTTGACTGCACATTTTGTATGGTAGAATTTTTTTTCTTCGGTTGCCGACCTAACATAGTAAAAAAAAAAAGATAAAGTTGTTCAGTTTCATGGGCAGAAACGCCTCTGATATTCGAGGTAACGTAACAAGTTGCTTTCCGGGGTTTTGCACATCGCTGAATTCAAATATCACATATGCCGATTAAACAATCAAAGATGTCCGCCGTTTTAAAGTGTTTCTCTTACACAGCAAATTGTACTAGCCACTTGTCTCACTCTGGTTTGGGCTCCATGAGTCGCCTTTTATAACACGAGAAGAGATCTGATGTCGTGGTACAATCAAGAGCACGTCAAGCATGACACGTTGAACTTTGTACGGTCAACCGCTTGTCGGTAGAAACTTTTTCAACTCTATTACCACGCCATAAGGTCCGAAAGTGTTTCTACTGATGTGCGGCCGTGTGTACCATTCTTATCGCAAACGCTCTATGTGCTAGTGTTAAGCTTGAACTGCTATTGACTGTACTATAAGCCGTATGTAAAATTAATTTTAATGATAGGCTTTCATGCAGTAACATGAAATCCTGTCTTTAAAATTAACATTCCTTCTGAATTGTAAAAGTGATAACCTGATAAAACTGTGGAAATATTATTGAATAAAAATTGCAGTTGAAATTTAATGTTTTATTCTAATCATTCAAGACATTTCCGTGTATTCATACAATGAAACCGAACAACTTTTCTTGGTGGTAGGGCTTTTGTGCGAAGTCCGTCTGGGAATGTACCACCCCTTTACCTTTTTCTGCCGTAAAGCAGCAGTGTTTGCACTGCTGTGTTTCGGTTTGAAGGGTAAGGGAGCCAGTAAAATTACCGGCACATGAGATATACTATCTTAGTTCTCAGGGTGGGTAACGCGCTTTGCTGTTTTATTAGTGTCAAATTATTTCACTTCTACGTTATGGGCGGTGGTGACCACTTACCATCAGGTGGCCCATCTGCTCGTTTAGCCACTTGTTACAAAAAAAAAACCTTCCCCAACCGTAGAACCCCCATTATAGATAAACCGCCTAAATGAGTCCTCGCCCGCGGGGTACAGGGGCGCGGGGGTAAGATGACAAAGGGGGAACGAAAGAGGTGCGGGCGGCGGGGCATTCTCATTCTCTCTATCTCCCGCACCTGCCCTTGTACACACGGCCGCACATCAGTAGAAACACTTTTGGACCTTATGACGCGGTAATAAAGTTGAAATTGTTTCTACCGACAAGCGGTTGACCGTACCCCGCGGGCGAGGACTCATTTAGGCGGTATTACTATAATAGAATCCCGAATTGGTCTTTGAATTCAGCTAGGTAAATGTTTATTGCGTAAGTAATAAATAAGTTTTCATACAAAAATTGTGTGGAGTTTCCTTAAGCATCAGAGTGCCTGTGTCAGGAAGACTCCGCTCTTCCCTCGTGGCTATTTGTAACTAAACAATTCTACGTAACATAGGTAAGTAAGATTAAACAAGAGGAACTAAAATAAGGAAGTTAATTTTAACCCATGTTCTTTATTCAGGCATAAAGTTCTATATGTGTATACTTTGCTTTAGTTCAGTCAATGGCACGTCCGTTTGTACCGTCTTATTTCAAACGCTTTACGTGCTAGTCAGGCTTCAAGTGTCAAGATTGATGTGCTCGTGACTGTACCTACTTTTTCTAGCAAGGAGGACACATAGCGACAATCAGAGAGAAGGTCACACAAAAGTCACCATAGCAACATTGACAAAACGTCAAATTTGCCGTACAAAATACGTTTTTTATTTCCATTTTTCCTAGAAAGTATTTTATTTGTAATTATTTATTAAAAATCGAATTCAAAATGGCGTGCAACGAAAACATAATAAAGAACATGGCCAATGAGGTTACAAGGAATTGCCAGATCCAAAATATAACCGTGGAGCCAGAGTTTGTGGCGTATTTGATTGAACTGCTTCTTTTAAATCCAAAATATGGGAAGTTGTTCACTAAAACGTTAAACAGGAATGCGTTAGCTTACTTTGTTGACCAATGCCATGCTAATATTGCGCGTAAGTATCCCCTGTAGCTATTTTTAACTATTGCTGTTTGAGCGTTTTCTGTACTTCGAAGGGTACGTTAAGCCATTGGTCCCGTCAGGTCAGGTCAGAAGTCATTTAAGCCTACGTCATTACAACTACCTGTGTGCCAAATTTCAGCAAGTATTTGGCACACAGATAGTTGTAATGACGTAGGCATCCGCTAAGAAAGGATTTTTGAAAATTCGCCCCCTAAGGCGCAGGCCAGACAGAAGAGGTGCGCCGCACGGCACGCCTTCAGCGCACCTCTTCTGTCTGGCTTGCACCGCGTCGTTCTCCTACATTTTGTATGCATGTGATTTGAACAGGCGACGAGACGGCATGCCTAAGGCGCACTGTCGGTGCACCACCGGCACGCCGCCGCACAGCACAGTCCGCTGCCATCGATTGCGTCGTCCAGCCGAAAAGTGTACCACGGGGGCGCTCGAAGCGCTCCTCGGGCGCACCCGAAGCGCGCCGCGCCCGTTCTGTCTGGCTTGCACCTTAGGGGGTGAAAAAGGGGTTAAAATTTTGTATGGAAGTCTCTCATTTTTAGAGCTAGAAGCCTGAAACTTTGTTTTTAGGTTAAGGTTTAGAAATAAACCAGGGTTTTTATAAATTCAACCCAGGGGTGAAAAAGCGGTTGAAAGTTTGTATGGGAAAACAAGATTGGTTAAACTATTTTATTTGAAACGTCACAGGACTACTCCAATTAATAGATGAGTAAACACGTGTTTATACTCCGGTCCCTTATACTTAGTCTTATATCGCCAAATTCACCAAATTGCACCAAATTTTTTCCAGGTACTAGTTAGGTACATAGCTCTCAATTTTTGATAGGAGCCAGTTCTTGAATTTTCTAAGGAAATTTTTTGAAATTCAAGAAATGGCTCCTATAAAAAATTGAGAGCAGGTCAAGCTACACTCGCACCGCGATTGAAGCTCCAGCAGGTATTGACATAAGAACGATACAAAGTCTAAGGTGTCAAGGTTGATGTGCTCTTGACTGTACGGTCAACCGCTCGTCAGTGGAAATTTTTTCAGCTCTATTACCATGACATAAAGTCCAAAAGTGTTTCTACTGACGTGCTGTTGAGTGTACTAGCTTGTGGCCTTATAAAAACTTCACCCGCGTAGCATTCAAAACTTGGCCCGTCTGTTTTTAAAATGAGAGCTCAACGATGTAGTACATAGCAATATAAATTGTTAGTTCATGGTGACCACGTTGGTGGTAACACTTTGACTAATGCCTGATACTCGGTTGGCAACATGGGTCCTGTCCCGACAGAGTTGACCTTGGCTGGCAACCATCCGGATTGCCTGATACACGGTCGGCAAGATGGGTCCCGACAAAGGTGATATTCGCTGGCAACCATTGGAGTTAGAGAATTCGTTGTAAACTGCGAACAACACGGTAGGAACACGAAATACACGGTCGGAACCGACCAAGGTCGCCTCTGTCGGGACCCTTGTTGCCGACCGTGTATCAGGCACTTTAAAAATTGGTTGTAAACTGCGAACTACACGGTCGGAACCGACCAAGGTCACCTCCGTCTGGACGGCACCCATGTTGCCTGCCGTGAATCATAGCTGCTCTTGTTTACACTTACTTATTGCCGTGCGTACTTTGTAGGTCAAAAATCTGTTTGCTAAGTGGCTAAACCAATAATACACTCCGGACACTACGTACCCACGGCCGCACATCAGTAGAAACACTTTTGGACCTTATGGCGTGGTAATAGAGTTGAAAAAGTTTCTACCGACAAGCGGTTGACCGTACATCGAGCGCGAATTTGTGAAATTGAGAGGTCACGTTAATTGGCTCACATATTCAGTAGAAAAGACCCTCAGAAAGAGCACGAGAATCTTGCGAACGGGTGCGCGCGGGGGTGCGGGGTAGATTGCAAGGGGGGCGGAGAGTGTCCGTTCTTTATGATAGTACATGATAGTACTATTACTTTATTCTGTGCCAATATCACGCAAGTTCTCTGATTAACATATTATTGTTTGGGAGTGTCACGAGTTTGACGGGTTCTTACCACGATATGGGTTTTCGGTGAGTTTCCGATATTTCGACGCTGTTGGAAGCACCGTGATCACGGATGAACTGGAGTCTGCGGGTAGTTAAACTTATTGGCAGACATATCTGTCTACCCTCCTAGTTCTTTTATTTTGGTAATTTCGAAACTCACTTCGAAAACACAAACTCACCGAAAACCCATATCGTGGTAAGAACCCTTAAAACTGTTTTTATAATTCTCTGATTAAGTTTGATACCCATACAGGAGGCGGAACACCTCTGAACACATTAAAAATGCAATTCATAATGCGATCGAACTACGACAAGCTAGACGTTCTGGTAGACCAACATCTGGAACAAGTAGACTCATGTCTGAAACCTCTCCTGCAAGAGATATTGGACGCAGATCCTGAAGCTAGCAATTTGGCTGAAGTGAAGAAGGTGTATAGGAAAATAGCGATTTATATTCTACTGTACAGCGGACTTGGAAACCCATCTGTGATTTTGGTATGTATTGTTTTATACGGCGCGAAAAATAACTCCATCTGTGACCGTTAATATGCGCAGAAGTCAAAAAATGAGTCGCGGGGGTGACCCCACCTCCCCCCAGGGGGGCGAGCGAATCGTTCATTGTCTCTCTGCCTGTCACCCATGCGCAGAATATAACCGTCATAGACAGACTTGTTCTGAACGCGCTATAGAAACATTTGACGTGGATAAGTCTGTGGTGGATGTACGCCCTCTGGCGGCAATAATTGGTACACTCAACAGCACATCAGTAGAAACACTTTTGGACCTTATGGCGTGATAATAGAGTTGAAAAAGTTTCTACCGACGTGCGGTTGACCGTACTACATCGAGCTTTGGATGAGTCAGTGGTTGAGGGAAGGGGGTGAAGGGGGGGAGGGGGACATTTGTGAGGGGTGAATTGACGTGGGTGGTAGCTTGACGTGATCTTGACTAGTAGTTTTATTTTATTACGTCACAAATCGTAAACCGCAATTTACCTTTTATTCAATCAATTCGAATATAAATTTTAGTTATTTTATAACTAAATGACTCGTGAGGGTTACACATAATCATATGCCGTCAGTATTAACCGTGAGTTGATCCGTGTTGTATCTTATTAAATTTTAGTGACATCACATAATAAAGTTTTATAGCAATAAAAATACCATAACTTTTACTTATATAATTTAACTTGTGTTAATTTTATTTTAGAATTTAAAGGAAGGCATGGCGGCAATGGAAAGCGTGTTCTCGCTTGAAGAGTTGACGACGATGCTTCTCATGCCGCGTGCAGATCGTCAAGCTTGGCTAGATGAGGTGATAAAACTGACTTCTGGCGTGAGACTCTTCAATCGAGACTGCAAGAAGGGCGGCGAATCCATAAATGATCGTGAGTCATTTTTGATAACAGTGCTTTTGGTATCACCCTGTAAATTTAAAAGTTAAAGAATGTTTTTTTAGAAGTTTGGTTAGTAAAATCAGTCACATAAAAATAATTTAAATGGTATTGGCATTATTTGGCATTGCTGGAAAGGTTTTGATTTCGTGCATATGTGCACCATTCCTATTGGGTAGGTATACTGTGTTTATATCTAATTAGAGGATTTATATTACACCTTTCTAAATTCAGTTGTTTACTGTTATATATTCTGTGATTCAGTCAAGTGTAATTGCTGTGTCTGGGTGTTATTTCTCCAGTTATGTATGTATATCAGCCTCTGACACCCATAGTAGTATACACTATTTCCCCCGTTTGGGATCAGATGACTATGTGTGAATTGTCACCAATTATTGTCCTCCAATTAAGTAAGTTATTATTTACTAGGTTAAATAATTTAAAAGTCTAAATTAGGAAACCTAATTCAGTCGACTGAATTTAGGAAGGTCTAATATGGGCTTGAATAGGCAAATCTAAATGTTGATTGATATTCCGTTTCAGTGCCATTCGACTTAGTGGATGCAGCAGCGGCGTGTCTTTCATCGTTGTCCAACTCGGTTATAGCAGTGATGCAGCGAGTGAATATCCTAACTACTGCCATCTCTGACAGAATGTCAGTCAATGAAGAGTCTGCGAAAGTCACTGTTAACGTCATAGAAGATCTGGCAGAGTAGGATCCTCTTGTTGTTTTCGACGGTATTCTAGAAGATGAATGGAATATTTTAAACATAATTTACTAAGCGTTTCAAATGAAAATAGGACTGAGCCTCGTAGCTTTGTGGCTGTAATATTTTTTTTATGTTGGTAAGAGCAGGCAAACGAGCAGACAGCTCACCTGATGGTAAGTGTAACTCCCGCCCATAGATTCTTGCAACACCTGGGGGGTGGTACTAATGCGTTGCCAGCCTTTGAGAAGTTTGTTACCCGCTTTTTGAATGACCCCATGTCGTAACTACCAGGGAAAACCGCAGGGGGAAGATAATTCCACATCCTAGATGTGTGCAAGAGAAACGATCGCGCAAACCGCGTTGCTGCATATGAAATCGTCGGTACTTCCACTCTGATCAACTCAACGGATCAACTAGTTGATCAGAATGGAACTCGATTGTGACAACTGTAGCTGTCAAACTTACTTCACTCTGTCACAGATTAGATAATAGTAAACACTGTTTCGATTTAGTTTTGCACAACCACTGGGAACCACTGAGAAGTTAGCCGTAGACTGGTATACGACGCACAAAATAACTGCGCATAGTAAATTCATTCGCACATCTGACAAACATAATAAACATTTTGATCTTGGACTACTGAGACTCCTTCAAAAACCAATTAAAATGGCGGTGTATTAGAAAGCATTAAAAACACATAATTTTAATTGCGCCAATAAATCATAATATTATAAACGCAAAAGTATGTAAGTATGGATGGATGGATGTATGTTTGTTACTCTTTCACGTAAAAGCTACTGAATGGATTTTAATAAAACTTGGCACACATATAGGTTAGGTCCTGGAATAGCACGTAGGCTACTTTTTACCGCGGGATAACACTTCATTCCCACTGTAAAACGCATTGAATGCGGGTGAAACCGCAGGCGGAAAGCTAGTAAATCATAACTTCCCATCAAACGTACGTAACTGCAGGACAGTTACTAGAAAAATGAGTAGGGAAAGTAACATAGTCAACACGCTTGTTAGCGTTGCGGCTGGCACCATGCACCGCGGTTGTTAATGACCGCAGTATGTAATATGGTACGATATACAGAAGGACGCTGCTGCCCATCCTCCGGTTCATAGTCACTTAGTCGCCTCTTACGACACCCACGGGTACAGATGGGTTGGTATTATTGTATGCCGGCACCAGATACGGGCGAAAGTGTAGGTAAGTAAACAAAATTATATTATTCCAGTTATCACTATGAAAAAATATTCGAGCTGTTGATCTTCAATCGCCAGTACGAGATCTATATACGGCGTATGTTGGCGGACATACAAACGATGGTGGCTAAGTCAAAAGAGCTAGCGGATCAGTACAAGAATGCGTTGGCCGAATTACATGGGGCTGTCAAATATAAAGCAGCGGTACCGTGCGATGTAGTTTTTGTAAGTGTATTTTTAGTATAAAACGTGTTAACGGAATAACCCATACTGAAAAAATAGTTTTATGCAACTAAACTGACTATCGTCACACACCCCGGGCAATACATATACCGAGCGCGAATTTGGAATTTGAAATTGGAAGAGCTCGTATAATCAGTACAAAAGACCATGACAATTGCGCGGTCGGGTGCGTGTGGCGTGGGGGTGCGGGGTGAATTGCCACCTGGTGGTAAGTGGTCACCACACCACAGCCCATAATATTAGTGAAATAATTTGACACTAATAAGACAGCAAAGCGCGTTACCCACCATGAGTACAAAGATGGTAGATAGATAGATAGACAGATAGATAGATAGAAACTCTTTATTGCACACAAATTTATAACAATTAAGTACGAACTACATACCTGGTATGTCTGGTATCGATGGCATGTCTCATGTGCCGGTAATTTCACTGGCTCCCTTACCCTTCAAACCGAAACACTTTACGGCAGAAAAAGCTACGGGGGCGGTGCTTTCCCAGACGGACTTTGCACAAAAGCCTTACCACTTACAGGTTAAAAGTACCTGCCTGACGAATTTGTATGAACGGGTTGATGAAAGTAGAGGAAGCGAGGGTGGAGGGCTGTGGTCTCTGCCTACCCCGACGGGAAAGAGGCGTGATGCTATGTACGCCTGTATGTATATCCCAGTTCACGAAGGAGTCAGGTGTTGAGTAAACAAATATTTTTCGTTTAAGAAAAGATTTACCTTAAGTTACACAAGGTACCTACATTTTGGTACCAACACTGATGTACGGCAATGAAAGCTGGGTAAGGCAGAAAAAGCATGAAAGTAGAATTAATGCAGTAGAAATGAGAGCGCTGAGGAGTATTATTGAGGAGTAAAAGAAGACGTAGTGACTAAAATTGAGGGATGCTGAGATGGTTTGGTCATGTAGAGAGGATGAATGAAAGAAGATTGACGAAAGAGATCTACAAGGCGAGAGTGAATGGGAACGTTGAACGTTGGAAGGGGAAGGCCTCGGCGAACGTATCAGAACCAAATTCAGGACGTTCTGAATAAAGGCCAGGTTAAAAGTACCCTAAACTGACGAGCATGTATGAAAGGATTGATGAAAGTACAGGAAGCAAGGGAAGTATGTCAAGATCGTAGCAGGTGGAGAACTGTGGTCTCTGCCTACCCCGACGGGAACAAGGCGTGATATTATGTATGTACCTACATACAACTTTGTAACCACATTACACACAGAAAAACGCTAAGTCTACATTTTACATACACAGAAAGCCAGAAATATCTACAATCTACATTTTACATGTATTTGAGGTTATGATTTTGTTTACTAAACACTTCACTCTTTTCGTGAACTTAGGTTTGTGTAAAATGGTCTAACAAATTATTTATCTTATCTTATCTTATTACGTGGGGCTGAGATCCTTGTTGGACCTCAGAGCACTTCGACCCTATGGGATCTTTTGTGCTTCCCCTGCCTTATTGCTCCTGTGATCTTCCGCTGTCTCCGAATATGCTCGTTATGAGCTTCGATGTAGATTTCAGCGGAAGGAGCCTGTAGTCTTCTGGTGTCGGATAAGCCTGACCCAGAATCTTCATTCGCTTGTTAGCCAAAGCGTCGCATGTGCACATAAGGTGCTCCATGCGTTCGCTTTCTTCACCACATGCTCTGCAGGTAGTTATATCCGACAGACCCATTTTGTGTAGATGCTCTCTAGTGCCAAAGTGGCCGGTGAAAGCTCCTACAATATTACGGGTCTGGTGCCTGCTTAGGTTTCTTAGATGTTTAAAGTAACCTACTTTTGTGGTCCCTAGAAATTTTTTCGAATGAGTAAGTCCAACAGTGTTTGCCCACTCAGTGCAGTGCCATCTCTGGGCATGATCCTTGAGTGCGCTTTTGATGGTACTCCCTGATAATTCAATAAAAGGTTCAGGTCCGCAGAAGTGTTTCTCTGATCCCTCCCTGGCTAGTCTGTCAGCCGCTTCATTGCCCTCTACTCCTACGTGTCCTGGGACCCAAATCAGTCTTAATGTGTTGTGCCTACCTAAACTGTTAAGGGTTTGGATGGCATCTAGGACTATTTTGGAGTCTACTTTGTAGGATGTGAGAGCCTTTAGTGCCGCTTGGCTGTCACTGAGAATGTAGATATTTTGGCCGGTAGTGCCTCTGTCTAGGTTCTCTTTTGCACAGGCAATTATTGCATATGTTTCAGCCTGAAAGACTGTTGCATATATGCCTATGCTTTGACTGTGTTCATATCCTTTGGTATAAACACCCGCCCCTGTACCTGACTTCATTTTTGATCCGTCAGTGTATACCATGTCAGATTGTCCTTTCTTGAGGGATTCAATCCTTTATTCCAATCCTCTCTCGAGGGTATGTGGATCTCATAGAGTCTCTTGAACATGAATCTAGGCTGTGTTTTATCGCAGCCCATGGATGTAATAGTGTCAAGTTCTCTATCTGTGTCAAATTTTGTGTGTCGTGTTTTTGGCAACGAGTCATTCCACAGTCCATGGGTTTTTAACCTATGGAGTGCACTTCTTGCCTCCAGTTTCACGACTATATGCAGCGGTGTCAAACCAAGAATGTTTTCCAGCGCTGCCGTGGGGGTGGTCCTGAAAGCTCCAGATATGGCTATGCAGACAGTTCTTTGGAATTTAGCCAATTCCTGTCTGCACCCAATTTGCTTTGTTCTGGGCCACCAGGCTATACTGCCATATGTGATGATCGGTCGGATCACCATGGTGTACAGCCAATGTAATATTTTGGGCTTAAGCCCCCATGTCTTGCCATAGGTAGATCTACACATTCCAAAGACTCTTTGAGCTTTTCTTACAGTGTTGTCTACATGTGTTTTCCACGATAGTTCCTTGTCTAGTGTTACTCCTAGATATTTAACCTCCGTGGCCCATTTTAGTTGCGTCCCGTATAGAGAGAGCTGGCCTAAGGTCTCTAGTTTCCTCTTCTTTGTAAATGGTATCACAACAGTTTTTCCAGGGTTGATGGACAAGTGATGTCGTGTGCACCACCTTTCCACCTTATTGAGGGCTTCTTGCATGAGCTCCGAAACAGTTCTCACTACTTTGCCCCTCACCAATATGACCAGGTCATCCGCGTATCCAACGGTGTAGTATGGTCCTGTGTTGAGTTCCTTTATAAGAGAGTCTATAACCAGGCACCACAACATTGGAGACAGAACCCCCCCTTGTGGGCAGCCTTTGGTTGTCCTAGCATGGATTGTGTCTCCCATGAGCGTCGAGGTTATTACTCTCCCTTTGAGCATGCGATTGATCCATCTCCGTAGAGTAGGCTCGATGCTATGCTCTAATGAGGTCTCCTCAACTGATGCAAAAGTGGTCTTGTCAAAAGCTCCTTCTACATCTAGAAATGCCCCTATACATATTTCTTGAGTATCTAAAGCAGATTCCACTCGGCTTGTTACTAAGTGTAATGCTGTCTCTGTTGATTTTCCCGGCTGGTAAGCACATTGGAGTCCATGAAGAGGTCTCCTTTTTAATGGTCCCTCTCGTATATGCCTGTCCACTAGTTTCTCGAGTGCCTTGAGAATAAATGACGATAGACTAATAGGCCTGAACGCCTTGGCATCCTCGTAGTCCGGTTTCCCAGGCTTGGGTATATGGATTACTTTTACCCGCCTCCAGGTTTTAGGGATGTACCCAAAGGCAATACATGCTCTATAGAGCCTTGACAGGTGTGGGGCGATAATATCAGCTCCCTCTTGTAGCAGGATGGGGTAGATTTCATCAGGGCCTGGAGTCTTAAATGGCTGAAAGCCTTTAATAGCCCATTTTATTTTGTTTTCATCTACCACCGTTTTGGCGACGTACCAATCGGTTCTTGAGGTACGAGAGTGTTGTTCCTCTAGACTAATGGGTTCGTCCTCGTCATTTCTGACTTCTTTTGATCCCGGAAAGTGTGCTCTAAACATTACTTCTAATGTATCCCTTCCAGAATCCGTAGTCGTCCCACTTTCATCCCTTACGCAGGATAGTGGGTTTGCTTTGTTGATAGGGCACGGAAGACTCTCATACTCTCAGGTAGAGATTCTATAATTTCACAGTGTCCCCTCCATGATTTCCTTCGTGCCTTTCGGATGGCCAGATTATAGTTTGTTAACTTCTTGGTGTACATTGAGAAGTCCTTCTTAGCTTTCGCTTCATTGAATGCCTGTCGTGTCTCCCGCCTTAGTTTTTCAAGCTCCGGGGTCCACCAGGGATCTTTTTTGCCTACCGTTTTGTTTTCTGGACAGTTGTTTATCCAGGCTACGGATAGCGCCTTTGTAATTTCGTCCGCTTCGAATTCGATATCTAGTACAGAATTGAGCTTACCTGAGAGGTTCCCTAGTTGTGTTTGTAGGTCCCTTCTAAATGAGCCCCAGTCGTCGTGTGTCTGGGGTTCCTGCGCCGTATGACCTCGTTGAACTTACGTGTTTCGTACATAAAACATATGTACCTGTGATCCGATCCACTGACCTCGTTCCACACATGCCAGTTTGAGACTTTAGAACTAGTCCTATTTGAAGCTAACGTGATGTCAATAACCTCTGATCTGAGTTTATTGACAAAAGTTGGTCTACTTCCTTTATTGAGAATTTGCATGGATGTGCTTACCACAAAGTCCAGAACTTTCTCCCCTCGCCTGTTGTTGTTTGAGCTTCCCCAGGCGACGTTGTGCGCGTTGGCGTCGCAGCCTATGATAAGCTCAATGTTCTCACAGCTGCCATACTCAACCAGGTTCCTAAGTTGTGGTGTCGCTGGTTCTTCTAATTCATATGGGAGGTAGGCAGAGGCTATTAAGATGGTCTTCTTCCCCTGCTCCACTTCCACAAGGATCTTGGCTGTAGTTAGATCCCTATAACAGAAAGAACGCATTGTCATTGCGTTTATGCCATTTCTGACGTAAATGCATGACCTTGCGTCATTTGTTAGACAGTGATATAGAATAGTACCCCCTGTCCCGTTTAAACCCTTGATCTCCCCCTTATATAAATACGGTTCTTGAATCAGGGCAATATCAAATTTATTTGACTTTACAGCCTCATTTTATCAATCTGTGGGATATTTGGCGTGACATGCAGAACACCATGTTTCTTGTGTCCACTGTGAACCGGTTGATGGCCATCTTGAGTGGAATACAAGAGCACAATAAGATCCCTTATAATATCATCGACAAAATGCTCGAGGGGAAGACTGTGACCAATGATGAGGTAAGTTTTTGTAACTACCCACATTAAAGTGACATATTTTTATTACGCTATTAAAAAGAAAAGAAAAAATAATCATTAATTTCATGAAAAAAAAAATATATATTAATCAACTTAGTAACAACAAATTCGTATTTTAAGTAACAAAATATCCCATTTTAAATAATGTAAAGATTAGGCTGTTTGGCAGTTTAGTTAATGCCTCCTGCGCGCGCATGTATGTATAATCTGTGTCCGCTAAAACAGCGCGCGCCATTTTTACAAATTATGCAGTATTTACATTGTGTTTATTGTAATTATTTACAAAAGTATTGACTCCTACAATTAAAAAATCATTAATTAACGTAGTTCCTCAACGTAGAAAATACTTAGGCACAAAACACAAGTCTGGAGAATTTGTTGTACGTATAAATCGAAGGATAAATACGAATTTTCCTTTGGGAAAAGAGGCAAGCAAATTTTAATTGTTTTTATTCGCAAATGTGTTGAAAAACGTCGTAAGAAGCGTTTGCGCTTTGGTCATTACACTCTCGGCTCCTTTACGCCCTCGCCTCCGGCTCGGGTTGCATTTCTCGAGGCTCGAGCGTAATTAACAAGGTAGCGCACTTGCATCTTAATGTATTATTTTTATTCATTTATTGTATACTTTCAGGAGCGTATGAACGTAAACCAACTAGCACTTGAGGGTATGTCGCCCCTGCAGCCACTTAAGTCAACCGAATCTTTAGTCAGCAAGGACCAATCACGTGGTCTGAGTGGAGTGCCTAAGGGTTGCGAATATTCTATCACCAATCTACAAGATACAAAATATGTTTCCGTAAGTTCTTATTCAAAAAATACGAAATATATTTATTAACTGCCTGATACACGGTCGGCAACATGGATCCCTATAGAGGCAATCTTGGTCGGTTCCGACCGTGTATTTAGCATTCCGACCGTGTATTTAGCATTCCGACCGTGTATTTAGCATTCCGACCGTTTAGTTCGCAGTTTACAACCCGAATGGTTGCCAATCAAGGTGACTTCTGTCTGGACCCATGTTGCCGACCGTGTATCAGGCACTTTAACATTTAGTTTTACAGTAATGGATCTCCACACTAGGCAAGCCTATATCGTGGGGTCCCAATTTCAGCTGTTACATTACATTTTAGCCTCTAATCATTGGTAAAATAGGAACTTTAAATGCTTGCGGTATAATCACAATTTACAAAGTATAATCTCAATTACAGTTTTATAAGTTCATATAGTATGTTATTTATTATATAAACCATTTTGAAAGTTAAATTTTATTATACAGGGTACAGGGTAAATAAATAATAAATAAAGGGCAGCCATCCGAAAACCGAAAGGAAACAATCAGTCAACGCGACTGAACAACCTTTCAGCAAAATTAAAACATTAGGAAATAAAAAAAAAATGTTTGGAACAACAGCAGCTAAAATAAATAAAATTGCTGTCCCTTAGGAAACGGTGATAATTTTATGATCTTTGTAAAATTACCAGAAATATGCAGTGATAACTCTGCATCTCTGATAACCATAGATTAGGGACGATGTACAATGCGAGCAACGATAGAAGAGTGTACTTCGGAGAGTGTGCTCTAGAGCTCCACGAGCTTATTCCACCATCTCCCTTCTACCATCGGGAGTCCAGACGCACCGCAGGATATCACCTATACTTGGTTGATATTCCGCACATTCGCACAAAGCGCTTTGAAACATCTTTTATAATGCGCACGGCTAAAGAGTGGAATTCTCTGCCTGCGTCTGTGTTCCCGAGTTCATATAACCCGAATCTATTCAAGTCGCGAGTGAATAGGCTTCTTCTGGGTAAGCTCGTTCCATCGTCGACCTCATCTCTGTCTTCAAGACTAGATCGAGGTCAAGAGTAAGCCCATTTTCAATAAAAAAAAAGAGTCCTGTCAGTTGAAAGTAGAGGAGATTTCGCGCAGGTACAGCCTAGCGTCCCTCCCCACTTGCCGCCAAAATGGCCTGCGAACTGTCTACTGCGCAGGTTAACCACGTGATCCGACAAGGCTCTTCTTTCGTTGCGCGCATTGTACCGAAAACTGAAAGGGCGTGTTCAGTCAACGAAACTGAACAACTTTCCCAAAGAAATTCGTTTGGGAAATTTAAAAAAAATTGATTTTCTTTCAGAATAATAAGGATAGGTATGTATAAGTAGGATTAAATAAATAATTGGTAAGTAACAAGTTAGGGATGTGTGATGTAAGGGAACAAAAAATTACAATAATCCTATTATCTTAGTAAAAAAAAAAAAATTAAAACTGTTTATTTCAAATTAAAAATTTATGAAAAACTAGCTGTTGCCCGCGGCTTCGCTCGCGTGGATTTCGTATTTATGTTGTTACCGGTTTTCCGAAGCAATGAGATATTTTCCCGTCATTTCGGGGTAATTTCAAACTAAGGAAAAACAGGACTAACCCTGCGCAAATCAATGAGTATAATTCAAGATCCAGCTGAATTTTATATAATATACAGACGTTACTCATAAATTACTCAGTACAGAGGAACTTAGCAGCAGTATCCTAACAAATGTAAAGAGAGAGATGAAAGACACCTTTATGTAATATTTCAAAACAGAGCCAGTTCGCAGAAGTAATTGAGAAAAACTAAAACCCTCTCTCTCCCTCTCTCTCCCTCTCCCCCCTTGTACCTGTACCCCTCTACCTCTCTACCTCTGTACCTCTACCTCTCTACGTCTCTACCTCTCTACATCTATACCTCTCTACCTCTCTACCTCTCTACCTCTCTACCTCTCTACCTCTCTACCTCTCTACCTCTCTACCTCTCTACCTCTCTACCACTCTACCTCTCTACCTCTCTTCCTCCTTACCTCTCTACCTCTACCTCTACCTGTCCCTATCCCTACCCCTTACGTCAATTTAACCGCTGTCCCTAACATGACACCCATATTTATTTTTAGACATTTCAAACCTATCGCACCCCAACCCCATCCCCAGGGGACGATGGTATTTCACGTCCACCACGTTGGATTTCAAAGTTGTTGTAGCTTTCGTAATCAGCGACCCGATAAACCATACAAACGACACCCATATTGATTTTTAGACATTTCAAACCTATCGCACCCCAACTCCATCCCCAGGGGGATGATGGTATTTCACGTCCACTACGTTGGATTTCAAAATTGTTGTAGTTTTCGTAATTAGCGACCCGATAAACCATACAAACGACACCCATATTGATTTTTAGATATTTCAAACCTATCGCACCCCAACTCCATCCCCAGGGGGATGATGGTATTTCACGTCCACCACGTTTGATTTCAAAATTGTTGTAGTTTTCGTAATCAGCGACCCGATAAACCATACAAACGATACCCATATTGGTTTATAGACTTTTTCACCCCATTTTCCTTTTTGAGGGGTTGAATTTGGGGTGGAATTTCAATAATAGTGATGAACGTTGCATAGAATTACATCATTAATGCCTAAATAATAAGTAATGTGGATTTTACTTTAAGAATAAAGAATTTTCAACTTCATCCCCCTTTTCACCCTTAAGGGTGTCGAATTTTCAAAAACCCTGAGACACGTAATTATTAATTTTTAGTCGTCAGCCAAAATACAAATTTTGAAGATCCTAACTTCAAAACTGACGGACTTTCATACAAACTTTCATCCCCTATTTTACCCCCTTAGGGGTGGAATTTTGTAAAACCCTTTCTTAGTGCACCTCTAGGCCTCATAAGGAACCTACATGCCAAATTTGGAATCTCTGGACCCAGTGGTTTGGGCTGTGCGTTGATATGTCAGTCAGTCAGTCAGTCAGTCAGTCAGTCAGTCAGTCAGTCAGTCAGTCAGTCAGTCAGTCAGTCAGTCAGTCAGTCAGTCAGTCACCTTCTTCTTTTATATATATAGATTACATGCACCAAGCGCTTAATCTTATTAGTAATGAAAGATTATGTGCGCAAATAAAGGCGTCGTTCTATTAATTTGGTAGGGTTATTTTGAATATTTCATAATCATCGATGATTATGTGACATTGCATAGCAATGAAGAAGTGACATGCTGGCTTTTACCGGATTAAAAAAAATTATTCATCTAATCAATGTACCTATTTTATAATCAATCAATATTATTCCTTATTTTTTTAAAGTTTAAAAGGGCGTTCTTTTATTTTAATATTCTCGTAAATGTTTGAGAATTAGGTCTCGGACGGCCTTGTGTGAAATATCCCCCATATATATTTTCAGTTTCCTCCAGTTTAAAATCCTTAGTCGCCTCTTACGACACCCACGGGTATGTATCGGATGGTACTATTCTTTGCCAGCACCACACGGGACAAACACGGTTATAAACTGGAGGGTGGGCAGGAGCATTTTCTGTATTCATACCATCTTGCATAATGCAGTCACCTATAACCGCGGACCATGGTGCCAGCTGTAACGCTGACAAGCGAGGTGACTATGGTACTACCGCTCCAAACTTTTCCAGCAAAAGCAAGAATTCTGGAGGGTGGTCCCTGTCCTGTAGTGGACCATTCATGGGATTTTATGTTTTTTTTTGCTTGTAGTTTTTGGGCTTCTGTGTAATGAGTCTTAACGTTGGAGCCCTGGTGCCAAGCAACCTGAGGATTGGCTTCATCAGACACAAAGGGCAACGGTACGGCTTCGCCAACTTCACCATGGCCCTCAGATTCGCAAAGGATCCTGATAGGTAAGGAATGTGTTAGGTACAGTCAACGACAGATCAAGCTTGACACTCGCAGTGAGACTAGCCCGTACGTTTTTTTTTTATTGTAAGAGCAGGCAAACGAGCAGATAGCTCACCTGATGGTAAGTGTCACTGCCGCCCATAGACACTTGCAACACCTGGTAATAATGCGTTGTCAGTCTTTGCGAAGTTTGATAAACCGCTTTTTGAATGATCCCATGTCGTAATTACCAGGGAAAACCGCAGGGGGAAGATCTTTCCACATCCTAGATGTGCGCAAGAGAAATGATCGCGCAGACCGCGTTGTGTTGATGTGGATGTTGTGTTGTGTTGTTGCGTTGTATTGCAGTAAGAACGATACAAAGTCCAATGTGTTTAGCTTGATGTGCTCTCGACTATACTATCAACAAAGACGGCGCCTGACCACTTTCGAAACCTTGTTGCTAGCATGTGGCGATCTTTGGCTTTATGAGTTTTTATGACATTTCAGGCCCTTAAGGGTGCATAATATTATGTCACATGCTGGTCAGTTGAAACGCACTTAGCGGACAAAAACTAGCAAAAAGCCATCGGAGGTTCCCGCGAGCCGACAAAAACTAGCAATAAGCCATCGGACGTTCCCGCGAGCCGACAAAAACTAGCAATAAGCCATAGGAGGTTCCCGCGAGCCGACAAAAACTAGCAATAAGCCATCTGAGGTTTTCGCCAGCCGACAAAAACTAGCAATAAGCCATCGGAGGTTCCCGCGAGCCGACAAAAACTAGCAATAAGCCATCGGAGGTTCTCGCGAGCTGACAAAAACTAGCCATAAGCCATCGGAGGTTCCCGTGAGCCGACAAAAACTAGCAATAAGCCATCGGAGGTTCTCGCGAGCCGACAAAGACTAGCAATAAGCCATCGGAGGTTCTCGCGAGCCGACAAAAACTAGCAATAAACCATCGGAGGTTCTCGCGAGCCACTATTGCACACGAAACTACACTTTAAGGGCTTACATGCAGTCAACTAGTGCCCCAAAAATATAGATCACTGTAGTTACAGGCCGTTTTTCGCACTTTTTGTATCTGAACTATATTTTTCAGGGTTGGTAGGTGCTAAATAAACTAAATTACCTTTACTTCAATCTGGTAAGACAAATTTTCGACAAGTTTTGTATTTAGCGAGTAATATTTTTTTAACTGATGGGGGCGTTAGTTGACTGCAGGAAATCCCTTAAGATGGTCAGCTCACAGCTTGGCTCCCTCGCACAGCCCTGGTGGAAAAGCTGCCCTTTAGCACACCGACGCTTTCGCTTGCTAGCGATACTGCGTCATATTTGTAATTCCTAGTATGATATTTTCAAGAAAATTAAAAAGTCTGCATGTTTTTACTAAAGTAAATAATTAAAAAATTTTCCCCTTGATTTTCTTTTCTTCTTTCTATTTTCTTTTCGAAACTTAATATGTAGGTATGCATGTTTTTACAAAAGTCTAAAATTGAGGCGTATGATTGTTATGAAATTCATCATCATCATATCAGCCGATAGACGTTCACTGGTGGTAAAGCCTTCCCTAAAGATCTCCATGACAACCGGTCCTGCGCTGCTCGCATCCAGCGGCTTCCCGCGACCGCCACCAGATGTCGGTCCATATTGTGGGGGGCTGCCCAGTGCCCACGCTACGTTTTCCGGTACGTGGTCGCCACTCTAGAACCCTTACGGATGGGTGTGAAATTGCATGACAGGATTAGAGACAGTGTGATAAAGGGACTAAAATTGAGAAAGGAATGCTGGCTGAGATCGTTAGGGGATGTAGAGAGGATGAATGTGCGAAGATTGACGAAAGAGATCTATCAGGCGAGAGTGAATGGAAACGTTGGAAGGGGAAGGCCTCGGCGAACGTACCAGGACTAAATTCAGGACCTTTGAAATAAAGTCTAGGTTATAAGGACCCTAAACCGACGAGCATGTTTGAAAGGATTTATGAAAGTACAGGAAGCAAGAGAAGTATGTCAAGATCGTAGCAGTGGGAGTAGGAGTAGTAGTATATTGGGAGTCTGTGGTTTTCTGCTTTCCCCGGTCAGGAATGAGGCGTGATGTTTGTATATATATGTAAAATTTTATATTTTTATTTATTGTTATCACAGAATATATAATAGTTGTTATTTCTTCTATTTATTTTCTATTCCCATTTTATTATTTCGTTTATTTTTTATCTGACATATCCGAGAGTTTATCTATTTTCTATAGATGGGTTAACATATTTTTGCTCTGATAACAGATACGTGAACGAAGTGATTCAATACGCGCGGGACCACCCTCAAATAATCAACCTGCTTAACATGGACAAGGCTGTCAGGGACATGAAGGAGATAGACCAACTCGTCGAGGAATTTGTGCCTAAAAGTACGCTAAGTGCCTATTCCCATCATCATCATCATTGTCTTAAAATCGAATTATAGTTTAGGCAACGAAGCGGTTCCTTGTATGAAGACCCCCGCAATAAATCCTCAGTCGATGAAACTTTGCTATTACCACTACATGAGACAAACATTCTACAAAAAAATCCAAAAAAATTCGGTACTTTTAATTTTTCCATACAAGAATTACAAAAATTGTTTGAAATTTTTTTTTGTAAATTTTTTTTGGATGTTTTGAATTAAAATTTAATTCATAATTCTTTATCATCCTGTCAAATAAAATCGGCCTGAGAAATTAATTTCGGGGTCAACTGCTTCGTTGCCGACACTATTAATGTAGCTTGTGTTCGTGTGGTGTCGGCAAAGAATAGTACCAACCCATCTCTACCCGTGGGTGTCGTAAGAGGCGACTAAGGGTTATGAACTGCAGGATGGGCAGCATCATCTTTCTGAGTATCGTACCACCTTACATACTGCGGTCACCAACAACAGCGGTCGCCAGCCGCAACGCTTACATACAAGCGTGGTGACTATGGTAGATCCCCTCCACAGTAACACGCTTTTTGCTGGAGTTCTGGAGGAAGTTCCCTGTCCTGCAGTGAACGTGTCATGGGATGCTATGATGATGATGATGATTAGAATGAGATAGAGCTATGTGTGAGAGCAGGACGGAGCGATTATCTTACTGCTTAGCATTTCGACAATAGTAAGCAATACAGTGCTGGCTTATAAGCAACGTTGACGTTGAAAAATAAAATTTACAGTTTGTGCGAGAAAATGAGATGCTGCACCGACAAGAGCCTAGCTCTTAAATTAAAGAAGAAGAAGTGCCAGAAAATACAACTTTTTTAAGACACTAAGGGTCTTACTACAAAAAAGTTGAACACTTGATTAAAAAAAATGCGCACAAAATAACTGGCTATGTCAGTTGATGCGCAGAAGTCAAATATAAGTAATTTTTTACTTCTGCGCATCAAAGACAAAGACAGAATTATTTGGTACGATTTTTTTTCTTTCGAGCGGAGCGAGAAAGGTAATTCGTGAAAAAAAAGTTTTTTCTAATTTTCTCAAAAATGTGTTCTATATCACTTATACATCATAAAAAACAAGTCTCCCAAAAATGTCCGTCCGTCGGTCGGTCGGTCCGTCGGTCGGTCGGTCTGTCCGTCGGTCGGTCGGTCGGTCTGTCCGTCACGCTTTGGCCTAGCGGCTAAACGAATGGTTCGTTTGACACCATATTTTGAATTTAGGAGTTTTATGCAAATCCATCGACGGGTTCTAAGTGGTTTCTTGCTGGCTCTCATTTTGAGGGTAGCTATCATACAACGAAAATGAAAAATTGAATTTTTCTCAAAAATGGCTTATAGAATCTTGATGAAACTTTGCATGACCAAGCATCTCCATGTAAGATATCTTGCGCCAGTATCAATTGATCTGTGTAATTTCATATAAGGGGTGTTCCTGTACCACCAAATCGTAAAAATGTGATTTACCCAAAATTGGTTCCATTGAGTTTATCAAAATTTTCTATAATATTAATCCTGGATTGGTTGTCTACCTGACTGGATATTTTTTATGATTTTTTGAATAAAATTTAGTACACAGGGTGTACCAAAACATGAAAGGGCTTGCTCAGTAGACTAAACTGAACAATTATCCATAAGGAACATGTGATGGGAAATTAAAAAAATCTCCATGCAATCTCCTACGCTAGTATCCATTGATCTGTGAAAATTCATATAAAGGCTGTTCCAGTACTACCAAAAGTTAAACATGTGATTTCCTCGAAATCGTTTGAGGGTTGTTTGTTTTAATGTTTGACAATTTGAATTCTGAATTGATCTGTATATTTTATTCGAACATTTTTTTGGAAAAACGTAAATAAAAGTTTGTATTTCCATACTATGTGTATGGAATTAAAAACTTAAGTTTGCGGTTGATAGTTTTTCCTTGAGTGTTGCGAGAAAGTAAGTGCAGTGTTGCTGTACCATTTATTAATCAAGTGTTCAACAGATGTCTAACTTTTTTGTAGTAAGACGGATACTTTTTATAAATATTTATAAATTTACAGAAAAACTAGCGGAAAAAGACGTACAAACAATGGTACATCCGATGGAAGAGTACATAGAACACAATTACTCATGGGACCTGTGGGAATGGAAGCGAAGGGCCTGCCGATGGGTTAGTTATTCACATCGTAATAGGTATCTGGTATACACCCTTATTTTCCCAAGGGACATAGGTCAAAAGCAGAATAAGAATTTTTTCGATCTCCCATACAAAATGAGCTGTCAGCTGATGCAGTTTGTATGGGAAGTCGAGAATTCTTTTTCCCCTATGTTCCTTGGGAAAAGTTGTTCAGTTTCATGGGCAGAACCACATCATTCAGGGTTGATATGCCCTTTTTGTTACACCTTGTATAGGGGCTTTCAAAAAGCGGATTAAAAAATTCTTAAAAGGCCGGCAACACACTAGCATAGACTCTTCTGGTGTTGCAAGTGTCAATGGGCTGGGACACTTTCCATCAGGTGGGCTGTCTGCTCCACGGAATTATAGCGTTTATCTGTTTTGACATAAAAAACCGGCCAAGTGCGAGTCGGACTCGCGCACCAAGGGTTCCTTACCACCACATAATCATAATTGTATTAGTTGAAATTTCAGTAAGTAAATGTGCTAGATTTTTTGAGTCCGACACGCGCTTGACCAAATTTTATTATTTGTTGTTATTTTATAGCTTATGCACTATAAACATACCAATTTTCAAGTTTGTAAGTGTTCCCGTTTTTAAAATGGAACTAAAACAAAAATGCCTCCAAGACCATCCAACTTGACCCCTCTCTTATATGAATGTTCTTGAAACGGGAGCTTACCACAATTGGTTACTATTAGTTGTGAGAAAAGTTGTAATATTTAATGATTTCAGACCTTTCCCATTAGTTGTACTGTGAGACCTAGCTTCTTGCCAAATTTCATAATTTTAGGTCAACGGGAAGTACCCTGTAGGTTTTGCATTTTTGCATAAATGTATGGAGATGAGGACATAAAATGCCGTATCTTTTGATTGCGTCGTTGTAAAAAATTCAAATTTTCAGATCTTGTGTGGTTCATGGATCCTAATATATAATATTAATTTCAACCTGATACCTTTACCGGTTCGTGAGATAAAGGGTCTTGACAGACAGACAGACGGACAACAAAGTGATCCTATAAGGGTTCCGTTTTTTTCTTTTGAGGTACGGAACCCTAAATAATACGAAGCTTTGTTCTGTTCATCTGTAGAAGCCGTCTTGTCAAACGTCTGTTTGTTTCATCAACACTTTGATACAACGCTTTATTTTTTTCTAGAATTCAACTTTTTATTTTTCGTTCTGCAGGCTACAGTAACAAACTGTCGCACTCATTCGACCCAGACCAACTACAGTCACATGCGCTCTGAGATCCACTGCCAGACCACTGAGCCTAGAGACAAGAACCTCCAAACCATGAAGGAAGCTGGCATTAACACAAACACCTGCAACTTCTTCTTCTGGGGGCTGAGAGGGCAATTAGGTGAGAGTTTTTCTTTTATTTTTAATTCGTAATTGTATTTTCGTTCGTCAACAAGGAATAAAGAAAGAAACACGTTTTCAACCTTCGCGAAGGGGGTGTCATTTAAGAAATTAAGAAACACGTGATATTTTAGGAAATTAATTTAACTCCCAAATGGAATAAAGTGTGAAAACATTGGTGATAGGAAAGGTGTACCGAAAACTAAAAGGGCTTCTTCCATTAAAAACCTCACAACTTTTCCAAAGAAACATGTGCTGGGAAATGGTAATTGATTTTGACGTTTCCTTACGGTTACTTGTGAAATTACCGGTGCATTAGACATACCATCTTAGTTCTCAGGGGGGGTAACGCGATTTGCTGTCTTATTAGAGTTAAGTTATGAGACAGTGGGTGTTAAGGACGGTGGTGATCACTTGCCATCAGGTGGCCCACCTGCTCGTTTGCCCACTAGTGACATAAATAAAAAAAACCGGTCAAGTGCGAGTCGGACTCGCGCGCCGAGGGTTCCGATATACCTATAGTATTTTTGGAAGCAATAAAGTCCATTTTCAGGACCGCAAAACTAAATTTGTTTGTAAAGGTTTTTTGCAGATTTCTGAAAAACTGTGCTACTTAGAAAGATTGTTTTATTTTTGCTGTAAAGTTTATATACATTTCTATCAACTGTAATTAATTCAGATTTTTCCTTACTCAAACTTCGGAGATAAGGGGGGGGGAATGGTATTTTTTTTGACATTTTTCATCATAACTTGAAAACTAAGAAACTTAAAAAAATACAAAAATATATTTTAGAATGTACAAGTAAAGCCCTTTTTTATGATACCTCACTCGACCTAGTAGCGACAATTTGAAATTTGGCCCCCCCTATTTTGGCCCCCTTTACATTAGTAATCATACTTTTTCAAAAAAATTTCATGTGCAATGAAGTTGGGCAACTATATTCTAAAACCATTCCAAATTTCAGGTCGATAGCATAAGTGGTTGCTGAGATATAGAGGTGTGACAGACAGACGGACAGACAGACAGACAGACAGACAGAGCGGCACCATAAGGGTTCCTTTTTTTTACCAGTTTGGTATCGGAACCCTAAAAAAGCTGCATGAAGAAAGCGGTGATTTTATTAGAAAAGGTCGACATTTTTTTATCATTGCCCAACACACGTTTCTATGGGATAAATGTTCTGTCTACTGAGTAAGCCCTTTTAATTTTCACTTCACTCTTACACTAATATAGGGTGACTTTTAATTAGTTCTTGATAGAAAAAGTTATGAATGTACTCATGATATTGAACAACTTTCCCCAAGGAACATAGGTCGAAATACGAAAATCAAGTTTTGACCTCCCATAGAAACTGCATCAGCTGATAGCGCATTTTGTATGGGAGCTCAAATTTGGTTTTTCGTATTTCGACCTATGTTCCTTGGGAAAAGTTGTTCAGTATCATGAGTACATGCATATCTTTTGCTATCAAGAACTAATTAAAAGTCACCCTATATAATTTAGTAGCAACGACTTCGACATTCAGATCAGGCCGTAGAAACTTATTGCTTCCCGTGCGAAGCTGAAACCAAAGCACTGGTTGTACTTTGCTACGCTCGCTACGTTACTGCTAAGCTCGCTACGTCATTGCTACGCTCCCTACGTCATTGCTAAGCTCAATACCTCATTGCTAAGCTCGCTACATGATCGCTACGCTCGCCACGTTATTGCTACGCTTGCTACGCTATTGCTACGGCTTCGTACCAAAATCGGTAGCCATTACCTCTTATAGCTGTAGCCATAGTAGTATTATATTGCTCTATGCTATGACCAACCATACGTTTGCCCTTTGTTTCAGGCGATGGACAACATCTCATGGATATGGTGCCAAAGCACAATCCTGAAAAACTTAAACGTTAGTCTCATTTTGTTTCTTAAAAATCATTCATTCAAGACTTTATAAAATGACATTAATTCAATGATAAATAAAAAAAATAAAAATAAATAATAATAATTTAAAATCATCATCATATCGTAACATTTGAAGGTAGTAGAGCTTTTGTGCAAAGTCCGTCTGTCCCTTGCTTAGTTCCGCCATAAAGTAGCAATAGTACCAAGGGAGCAAAGAACTACTACACCTGAAGGGTTGCCTGGTAGAGATTGCTACTTTAGCAATAAGGCCGCCTTTTGTACATTCTTTTGTATTAATGTTTCTTGTTTTGTAAATTTCTGTCCTGTGGTGGGCAATAAACTATATTTGTATTGTAACTATTGTAAAAATAGTGTTGCTCCCGAGGTGGACACTCTATTTTTTATCACCCTCTATGAGAAAATAAGTAAATGCAATTATGAATACCTATGTAAGAGAAGTACGTTTATTTATTTACATAAGAACAATAAGACATAACATAGAAATAATTAGAGGCTAATAACAATATTCGCATTCCCAATTAAAAGTTATTTTAGTCCCTGTTAACGTAGAACGAACTAGCTCTTTATCAGCACTTTTAGTCCCTTAGGGATTAAAACGCAATTTTAGTCCCTGTTAACGTAGAACGAACTAGCTCGTTATCAACATTCCTAATTCGAATCACTTTTAGTTCCTTAGGGATTAAAACGCAATTTTAGTCCCTGTTAACGTAGAACGAACTAGCTCTTTATCAACATTCCTAATTCGAATCACTTTTAGTCCCTTAGGGACTAAAACGCAACTTTAGTCCCTGTTAACGTAGAACGAACTAGCTCTTTATCAACATTCCTAATTCGAATCACTTTTAGTTCCTTAGGGATTAAAACGCAATTTTAGTCCCTGTTAACGTAGAACGAACTAGCTCTTTATCAACATTCCTAATTCGAATCACTTTTAGTCCCTTAGGGACTAAAACGCAACTTTAGTCCCTGTTAACGTAGAACAAACTAGCTCTTTATCAACATTCCTAATTCGAATCACTTTTAGTTCCTTAGGGATTAAAACGCAATTTTAGTCCCTGTTAACGTAGAACGAACTAGCTCTTTATCAACATTGCTAATTCGAATCACTTTTAGTCCCTCAGGGAATTTTTGTGCAATAAAGAATATATAAAACGCGATTTTAGTCCCTATTAACGTAGAGCTCTTTTCGAATAAATGTGATAAATAAAGTTTACATAACTGTAACTACTTTTCAGCTCTTACTGTTGAGCCATGTTCATGCGAATTGCGAGAAGCTTCATCGGATGATATATCGCAGGACATCTCCTTTGTGGACACAAAATCTACTATCAGCTTCAATTCGTTCCGCCCCAGGAGTAAAGTGTTCTATCACGGTGATGACTGATGACACTTTAAAATTAAAGGGCCTTTTGGATATACTTTAGTATTATTTTTAACTGTATACGTAACTATTATTAATCATAATAAAAATGTGTAGTATTGCATTGATTTTATTTCCAGTTAAGTTAAGGCGCGTTAAGGCGAGGTGGTCCCAAGGATTAAGTCTTGACTTTTTCTTTACTCCGTGTAAACGTTATCTTTGGGAATAAATCATACCAAATTACTTATTTAAAAAATCTCTGGTTGGCTTTATTTTATTTATTTGGAAAAGTTAACAGTTATGTACACAAGCGTAACTTTCTGAACAACACGGTACTATAGTTGCAAAACTATTAAAATCTATAAATTTATAAAAGAGCTTGTCCTGACTGACTGATTCATCAACGCTAAGCCGTAACCGCTATAGATACAGATCTGAAATTTTGTACACAGGTTCTATGTACGTCAAAACCTCCCCCTTAGAAAGGATTTTGGAAAATTCATCTATAGGGGTGGAAATTTGTATGAAAGTCTTTTGTTTCTTGAGCTAGATTCACACAAATTGGTAAAAAATAAAGAAACACGTGTTTAAGCATTTCTTAAAAATCGTCCTTCAAGGGGGTAGAAAAGGGGATGATTTTTTTCCGTATGTTGGTCTAGAAGTCTTTCATTTTTAAAGGTAGATTATAGAAATTTGGTTCTTAGCTCTAGGTAAAAAATTAAAAAGTGAGTGTATTAGAATTTTTTTAAATTCGTCCCCTAAGGGGGTAAAAGTTTAATGATACGAGGGTGGTCCCAGAAGTAGCCGACCTAACCAAGAAAAATCAAAATAAATGGGACAAACTATATTTATTTCTCTACATAGCTTCCTTGTAGCTCGATCTCGATACACTTTTCCCAGCGGTGCTCTATAGCTTCAATGCCACGTCTATAGTAGGAATTGTCAAACTCTTCAAAATAGCCATTAACCAACGACTCAACCTCTATGTTGCTCGAAAATCTTTTCCCGCCGAGCCATTTTTTTAGGTTTGGGAACAGAAAATAATCTGACGGGGCCAAATCTGGTGAATAAGGTGCATGGGGAAGCAATTCAAATTTTAATTCTTCGATTTTAGCCATTGCAATGCCAGATGTGTGGACTGGAGCGTTGTCTTGATGAAACAAAACTTTTTTTCTTTGACAAGTGAGGCCGTTTTTTCTTTATTTCTTCACTCAAACGCTGCAATATGTTGGCATAATACTCGCAACTGATTCTCCTCTTTCAGTCCATTGTTTTGACTGTTCCTTAGTCTCAGGTGTAAAGTGATGAACCCATGTTTCATCCATGGTGATAAATCGACGCAAAAACTCGGCTTTGTTGCTGCGAAATTTTGCTAAACATTCGACTGACACATCCTCACGGCGCTGTTTTTGTTCTACTGTGAGTAATCGCGGCACCCATCTTGCGCATAGCTTTCTCATGTCCAAGTTTTCTGTTAAAATACGATGGACTGCACTTTTTGAAATGCCTACCATATCTGCTAGCTCGCGTACTTTCAGTCAACGGTCATCCAGTACAATTTTGTGGATTTTTTTTACTATTTCTGGATTAGTCACCTCATTTGGTCGTCCACTGCGATGTTCATCTTGGCAGCTCGAGCGGCCGCGCTTGAACTCTGCCACCCAATATTTTATTGTTGTAAATGAAGGAGCAGACTCCCCCAAAGTAGAATCAAGCTCCACTTTGATATTAGTTGGGCTGAGACCTTTCAAATAAAAGTATTGAATTACGTAACGAACACCAATTTTATCCATTATCGAAAAATTCGATGACAACATTCACTAAGTATGCTTCAGAACAAATGCCAAATGACCTAGCGCTTTCGAATTCTAAATTTAAATTTCTTAATTGTTCACGCTTCCTAAAAATAAATAAAAACTGCCAGTAAGTAAGTAAGGTCGAATATTTCTGGGACCGCCCAGGTAGAAGTTTATGTAAATATTCCAAAAAAAAACCAATCTTTCTAAGTTGCACAGTTTTTTAGAAATCTACAATAAACCTTTAAAAACAAATTTAGTTTTGCGGTCCTACAAAAAGGACTTTATTGCTTCCAAAAATAATAATAGGTATATCGGAACCCTCGGCGCATGAGTCCGACTCGCACTTGACCGGTTTTTTTTACTTACAAAAATGGGGAGCACGCATTGACGTAAGAAAAGCCCTCCACTTCTCGCGTAGTTACCAAAATCTTTGAAAGCACGTCAAGTTTCCACCCACGTCCACTCAATCATCAACTCCCCCCCCCCTCAACAACCATCTTTCTCACTCAGACTCATCCAAAGCTCGATGTAGTACCAATTATTGCCGCCAGAGGGCCCATATCCACTTTGCACGAAATGACCCCCAACCAAGGAGGTTTTACTACGCTTCGGCGTAGCGTGGGTTAAAACCTCCTTGCCCCCAACGAAAGCATAGACGTATCCACGTCATCCATTGACCTCTATATATACAAGTATACAGGGTGTTAATTTGATTGCGTGCCATAGCTTAAGGGGTGGTTTAGTAACGATAAAGAAACTCAAAAAAATTATAAAAAAAATCCTACAAAAAAAAACTCCATTGAAACTAAACTAACGCGGAGGGCAATGACCGCGCGAATGGGCGCGCTATCAAAAGCACACGAAAGAGTTTTAGTTATGTAGTCATCATGGAGATCTTTAAGGGAGGCCTATGTCCAGTAGTTGTCAAGGTGTGTTGTCAAGGTCGCGGGAAGCCGCTGGATGCGAGCAGCGCAGGACCGGTCGTCATGGGGATCTTTAGGGGAGGCCTATGTCCAGCAGTGGACGTCTTTCGGCTGATATGATGATGATGATGATGATGTCCAGTAGTGGACGTCTTTCGGCTGATATGATGATGATGTGCCTACCTTATTCACTGATACTCGCGCGCTAGCGACGTTGCTCCGCGTTAGTTAACTTTCAATGCAGTTTTATTTATTTTTTCAGTAGGATTTTTTTTTATATTTTTCTTGTGTTCCTTTATCGTAACTGAAACACCCCTTAAGCTATGGCACGCAATTAAATTAACACCCTGTATATAGAGGTCAGTGACGTCGTCGAACCAACTTTGTTTAATCATGTTTTTTTTTATGTAAGAGCAGGCAAACGAATACCTACAGTCAAGAGCAGCTAGGGCAAGCTTAAGACTCCTTAGAGGCACAGCAGACGAAGGGGTGGGCATACGCGGACAGGGCTTTTTGTCATGACAGCCCGCCAGTCAGTCACGGACATTGTCATCCAGTGTGGCCGGTATTGCGAAAATCATAGTTTTGATCAGAATAAAATTCAAACATAATTTTTCAAAATATCTCTACGTTTTAAACTAAATAACAATTAATCTGAGAAACCTTTTCGACTGAATAACTCTTTGAATTGAACATCTGTTCAAGCTGATTTCTTTCCAAACCAAAGATTTAGGAAAATACGCGCATAGAAACGGAGCGTTTAATCTGTCTAATAATACGAAAATAATCGCAGTACTGGCCACACTGGCGGGCTGTCAAGACAAAAAGCCCTGCCCGCGTAGCCCCTCCATTTGCTGAGCGCCTTAGGCTAATAAGATAAGAAAGGTTTAAAGTACGTATGACGTGGCAAGCTTCAATACAAAACACAAAAAATAAAATTAAAAAAGACATTAAAAAATTGTGAAAAGTAAGGGCTTATTTTAGCAATAACTTTTGTTCTACGACTTTTCGAAATTCGCTAGAAAATCGACCTTTCATTCAAATTGGACCGATCATCATCATCACCATCATATCAGCCAAAAGACGTCCACTCAAAGAGATTTTAATTAGCGAGGTTCAAATCTCTTTGCGTCCACTGCTTCCCTAGACCAGATGTGCTACCGCCGAACTCAATCGTTATCGATTCTCTCTTTTTTCTACAAGAAGAAAAGAAAGTTTCGATAGCGATTGAGTTCGGCGGTAGGGCCTCAGATCGTCGGTCCACCTTGAGGGGGGCCTGCCTTCGCTTCCTTCCGGTACGAGGTTGCCACTCCAGAGCCTTCACAACGTGAAACCCACGAGCAAAGAAATTGGACTTCCTTGGTTTGCAGTCCACAAAAGTTACGACGGCCCAAGGAGGAGGACCTTACGCTTCGCTTTCGATTGTCATTATAGTAAGGGTGATGAAGGACAAATTTCTATATGATTTGCTCATGTCTGCCTCTTTGACTGATGATAAGGAGCATCCTCTAAAAGATACAAAAAATATTGGCGGACATCCACACCCCTGCGTTGTTGAGGAATTAAGTTTTAACTATTTTGAAATTTGACAATGAAACGTACACCTGGCAGACTATGACTATCTGATTAAATACAATGTATATAACCCCCAAAAAATGGTCTGCCACCATAAAAGCCCTGCGTCGTAAAGTTACAGCTCTTCAAAATGCTAAAATTCACTACTACGTCCCGTGATAATGCAGAGCCTTGCATGTCTGCCTCTTCGATTTTCTACATCTTCAGAAGTATTTTAAACAGGAGCCACAAAGGCAGACAAAAAAAACATTATTTAGTATCTTTTTTTCATTTTTTTGCTTTAACTCAAAAACGCAGCGACGTACAGAAAAACTTGTAAGGACCAAATCGATTTGTATTGAGTTGATCTATCATCCCTATTAATATGAATCATGAGCAAATCATATACCCAAATTGCAGCCAGCACCGTAACTATTACTTGGTACTATAATATACCAAGGAGTTATAGGTCGAACAAAAACTCATGAATAATAATAATAATAATACTAGTATACGTACAACTTTTTCCTTTTTCCAAGGAGGTTTTACTACGCTTCCTAGAGCGTAGCGTGGGTTAAAACCTCCTTGCCTTTTTCCTCTCGTAAATCACCATGGAAACATCAACGACATTCCGTCACTTAACGTTAATATACTGCTAAACCAAAAAAAGTTGTATATTTTGTACTTTCCAACAAATATTTTAATCTTCTTCCGGATAATTTTAAGAAAAGCGAGCCCAAATGGCGTGCAATGAAAACGTTATAAAGAACATGGCCAATGAGGTCACAAGAAACTGCCACTACCAAAATATAAACGTCGAGCCAGAGTTTGTGGCGTATATAATCGAACTGCTCCTTTTGAACCCAAAATACGGAAAATTGTTCAGAAAGAAATTGAACCGGGATGCATTGGCTTTCTTTGTTGAGAAATGCAAAGATATAATTGCGCGTAAGTATCTCTAAAAATTACCCATATTGTGCCGCAAAGAATAAGTACAAAAGCATCTCTACCCGCTGGTGTCGTAAGAGGCAACTAAGCGATTATGAACAGCAGCGCAGCAGCGTCCTTCTGTGTATTGTAGGTACTATCTTACATACTACGGTCACCAACAACCGCGGTCCATGGTGCCAGCCGCAACGTTAAAAGCATAGTAGGGGAAGGCGGCCCATAGCGGGTAGGCCTTGTTATTCATGTGTGTCACCGATTAGCGCAAATGTGTGAGTAAGGCGAAAGAACCCGACCACGTCCCGACGCGAATCAGTTCTCCCCAGACATGGAAGTGGTTAGACCTAAACGTAGTGTGCAAATATTGTCTATGGAAGAATTTATTAAAAAATACAAAGGTAAGTCATTTTGGTTTATTCGAATCTGTTAAGTGTTGTGTTTCTAAAAGTTTGTGTGCCGTTTGCACTAAACTTAAGAATCGCCCAAGTTCTTGCCTAAGGGCCGTCAAAGTATTGCTAGGAGTGTAAACAAGTTAGGGGCGATTCTTAGTTTAGTGCAAACGACCCTGTGTGTATTATTGTGCCTTAAAATAGCCTAATATATACAAAAGTTTGGAAGTTATTTTAAAAAACTTTCAAAAGCGTCCAAAAGGCAAAGCGGGTAAGGGTAAAGAGGGTACCCGTTTTGCCCTATAAAATATTTAGCTGCTTTGCCGGAATAGGACGAAAATTTTTAGATTTGAATGGGGTTATTTTTTTTTGTTTTTAGTGATGAGATTTATCAAATACAAATAAATTGGTCATTTAATTTTGCAGATGGTCAACAAATACAAGGGCTTAACTAACCAAGCATCGTGGGAAGAAAGCACTATGAAGAAGGCAGTTTTATACTTTCGGATGCAACCGGGTTGACAGATTTTAAGAGACTGCATATGAGACTATTATTTTTAAAAAGATGTTTTAACGCCTACTTTGTAATTTTAAGTGATAAATCTCAATTTACGCCATACCCTATCCCTACCCGCTTTACCAATTTAGCTTACCCGCTTTGGGCACCCCGTCCGGGTAAAGCGGGTAAAATGGGTGATTGATTTTGTTTTTGCTAAGAAGTTATATAAAGAAGATGGTTTTTTTGCTAATAAATTATAAAGTTAGATTAATAAAGTTCCTAATAATTATAATATATACTATTAAAATATACAGATGGCATATTTATTTAAAGACAAACCTTAGGTTACCCGCTTTGGGCCGCCTTCCCCTAACTATTTGTTACAAATTACAGCAATAATAGGCCTGAATTACAAGATAGTGAATTAATAAGATGAGTGAGAGATGTGTGTGATGTTTCTATGGTTTTCTGATCATATAAAATCGCATTTAAATTTGAGACTATCTGGTCTCAGTTTGTCATCTTTTTTCTGTTTATATTGGAATAGAGATGAGAAAGAAAGTATTTTTAATTAAAATCTACATAAATTGAGGCTTTCAGAAGTATTTTTGGTTTTAATGAAACTGCTATGGTTTGTTGAAAAACATTGTTTCAATTGTGAGCGGAGCGGAGCCGCGCTCGCCTGGACGTTCTAGGGCACTTTTACCGCAGACCCTGGACGTTCTAGTGGCTATACAACGAGTTAATGGAATAAGCGAAACCCTCATACACCCCAACTGATTTTTATTAAAATGAATCCATTCCCGTAAAAAAAAAATGTTTTCTTTCAAATATTGTTATTTTAAAGTTTCATTGTTGTTCTATTAAGGCGAGTCCGCGCACGCCATGCCCACTTCCCTCCCCTCCTCACCGCGCATGAAACGCGCGCCGCCGTTAGCGCGCGTTATGCGCGTAGCCACAGAAATATTTAGAAGCGGCAAAATTTTAAATAAGAAAAAAATACTCCTAACAAAAACTCGAGAAATTTATTCTACTCTCGATTCTAAACAAACTATTTTATCATAGTTTCGCTTATTCCGTTAACACGTTGTATAGTTTCCCCAAATTCCTTTTCTAATCTTCGTACATACCATAGGAGGCAGTACACCACTTAATACAGCCAAGATGCAATTCATAATGCGATCGAACTACGACAAGTTAGACGTTCTCATAGAACAGCATGAAGAACAAGTAGACCTATGTCTCAAACCTCTTGTGCAAGAGATATCGGACGCTGAACCGACCGAAGAAATCGCGGAACTGAAAAAGATTTATCGGAAGATATCTATTTACATTCTTATATTTAGTGGGCTTGGAAACGCATCTGATTTTACGGTAAGTGCTATTATAAGTGGAGAGCTGATCGTCCGCAATTAACCCTACCTAATCGCTTACCTCATCATCATCATATCGTGTAGGTTGCAAGATCGATGACTGACCTCACAAACCCTAGTGTCAGAGTTTTTGAGCCGCCAAAGGCCTCTGACATGGCTCATAACGACTACATCCGTAGATAGTAGTCGGGCCCAACGGCTTAACATGCCTTCCGAAGCACGGAATCATCTAACTTTTCGGACAATCAGGTGATACATCCTTCAATGTCCTAATTAACCAAACTGAGGAGGTCGCACAAAGAGATTTTTGTTTAACAGTGTCCCCACCGGTAATCGAACCCAGAACCTCCGGATCCAGAGCCGAACCTCTAACCAATAGACCACGGAGGCTGTTGTTCGTTGTTGATCGCATACCTCCCGATGCACAATAAAAATATGAGCCTAGAATAAAGGCGCAAATTGGCTAACTTGGCTACTTACTTGGGATTAAGTTAAAGAATACTAGCTGTTGCCCGCGACTTCGTCCGCAAGGGATTCTATCTATCTGACCAGCCATCCATCCACCCTTACGTCTATCTGTCGTCCGTCCGTCCGTCCAACCATCTGTCCAACCATCCGTCAAACCATCCCTGTCCCTACCCCTCTCCCCCTCCTCCCCCTCCCTCTCCTCCTCCCTTTTCCTCTCCCACTCCCTCTCCCTACCCCTATTCCTATCCCTTCCCCTATCCCTACCCCTAACGCCATCTTTACCGCTATCCCTTTCTTCATAGAAACGACACCTATATTGATTTCTAGACATTTTAACCCTATCGCACCCCAATTTCAAGTCCACTACGTTGGATTTCAAAGTTGTTTTAGTTTTCGTAATCAGCGACCCGATAAACCATACAAATGACACCCATATTGATTATTAGACATTTCAATCCTATCTCACCCCAACCCCATTCCCAGGGGATGATGATCTTTCACGTCCACCACGTTGGATTTCAAAATTGTTGTAGTTTTCGTAATCAGCGACCCAATAAACCATACATACCGATACCCATATTGGTTTTTAGACTTTTTCACCCCATTTCCCTTTTTAGGGGTTGAATTTGGGGTGGAATTTCAATAACAGTGATGAACGTTGCATAGAATTACAAACCTAATGCCTTAATAATAAATTATGTGGATCTTACTTTAAAAATAAAAGATTTTCAACTTTATCCCCCTTTTCACCCTTTACGGTGTCGAATTTTTAAAAACCTGAGATACGTAAATATTAATTTTTAGTCGTTAGTCTAAATACAAAATTTGAAGATCCTAACTATAAAACTGACGGACTTTCATACAAACTTTCATCCCCTATTTTACCCCCTTAGGGGTGGAAATTTGTAAAACCCTTTCTTAGTGCACCGTTAATAAACCTCATAAGGAACCTACATGCCACATTTGGAATTTCTAGACCCAGCGGTTTGGGCTGTGCGTTGATATGTCAGTCAGTGAGTCAGTCACCTTCTTCATTAACATTAAATGCGTTTTCCCGTAGGAATTAAGTGTTTTCCCGCGGTAAAAATTAGCCTATGTGTTATTCTAGGACCCAACCTATATGTGTGCCAAGTTTCATTAAAATCTATTCAGTAGTTTTTACGTGAAAGAGTAACAAACATCCATCCATACTTACAAACTTTCGCGTTTATAATATTAGTACGAGTAGGATAGCCACCTCCGCAACAATGATGTATGCTATGAACTCACTATGTACCCGCAAATTAATGCGCATGCGCAGGCAACCGCAACACAGCAACCACCCACCCTACTACACGTGTTTCGTCTCTACACAAGGCATCCTCAGGAGGTGTTAGACCAACTAGTGCCAAACACCGAGTGAGCCTTGACAATTTTTTTTTTGTAGTGGACTCTTGTTGTTAGCCCTAGTGGCTGTCACAACTTCACCGGACGGTTGGGGAGCGGAAGGCTCTACCCAGGAAACACGTAAGACTTCAAGCCTAAGGGCGCCTAGCGGGTCTCGGACTTCGGCTTAGGTTGTTGCCGGGGATCGGAGAGAAGCGGCCTGGAATGTGCTGATAGTTCCCAAACAAAGTATGGAACTAAACTGCACTGGGGGCGACCACGACCCAGGGACGGGTGTTCGAGCTCGCGGTTGTAGAGTGTAGCCAACTGTTGTTGGCTGATTCGACGTATTGAGTAATAGCGTCATTAGAGTCGGTAAGGACGTTCCTAGGACGTCTTTAAAATTTGCAATTTGGATGGGGGAAGTATTGAACTATGCCTGCACCACCAAAGGATTCGGGTATTGGCGAGTGGAAATGAAGAAACGCCTAGCTGCGTCTTGAATAATCTTTTTGATGGACGGAAGGCTCAAGTCTGCATCGAGATCGCGATTGCGGACGTACCACGGGCAACCAGTGGCACGTCGCCAGAAGCGGTTTTGGAGCATTGATGCCCAATCGCTCGCTCGATCGCTCCCATCCAATGCTTACACATAGAAACCTCACGCATTGGTGAAGTCATACAACCGGGTGTTTTTTGTCTATTAACTACTTACTTGGGACGCACGATTTAGTAACAACCAATAATTTTTTTGTTGTCTCTTCAAAACCTTCCTGCCTACAAAACCCCATTTTTTAGAGTCACTTTTTTACTGGACCAGCCTAGATAGTTAGATTTTTGATATGCGATGAGGTAGGGTTGCCGACTGCCAGCTCTTTTGTCTTAGTCACGGCTTGGTCACAACCTTGCCGCTACTACGGTCTACGCAGCGAGTATTTTTCAATTCGCAGCCTACACCGCTACGCGTGCTCAGTAGATGGGGGACTCGACGCTCAAGTGTATATTGAAAAGCTCGAAATAGAATCGACCTAATTTCTAAACGCATAAAGTCTTAAGCGCATAATGTCCTAAACGAATAATGTCCTAAACGCATAATGCCCTAATCGCATAATGCCCTAAACGCATAATTTCCTAATCGCATGATATCCTAAATGTACTCGTATATTGTCCTGAAACTATTTTTTTTACTATTTTTGTTTTTTTTTTCATTTTGCATTAGGGAGTATCTTCATCTAATGAAGATAGTCAAATCAATCTTTGCGCGTAGTACAGGTCTCTTCCAAGTCGAGAAGGCTTAGGTTATTTTGCGTTTAGGTCGTTCTGAGTTTAGGTCATTCTGCGTTTAGGTCATTCTGCGTTTAGGTCATTCTGCGTTTAGGTCATTATGTGTTTAGGTCATTATGCGTTTAGGTCGTTCTGCGTTTAGGTCATTATGCGTTTAGGTCGTTCTGCGTTTAGTTCATTATGCGTTCGGGTCGTTCTGCGTTTAAGTCAATTATTGGTTGTAGGACATTATGCGTCTAGCTAAAATAAACATTTATTGAAAAACCAAAAACTACTTGCCGTTTAAGGTCCGGTTACAGCCCCTGTCACAGTGTTGCCGCGACCGGCCTTTGTACCTATGGATTTGCCGTCCGATTTCGATCGCCTCAGTTTGGGTCGCTTCCAGAATCGGACTACTCCTGAAACAAAATAACACTGGGATGTCGACTTGCTGCTTTGACTTAGTAAATCTTGCTTACTAAAATTAATTTATTTTTTACTATCTTCAGGATCTTAAACAAAGTATGATTGCAATGGAAAGTGTATTTTCGATTGAAGATTTGAAGGATCTTCTTTTTGAGCCGCGAGTTAGTCGACTTCTTCGGTTAAGAGAGGTGGTGAAAATCACTTCTGGCGTTAGACTTTTCAATCGAGAATGCGGCAAAGGCGGCGATTCGATACCTGATTGTAAGTTTCCTACTTTATTAGACTTCCCATTTACTCAACGTCGATTCGGGTGTTATTGTAAAAGTCCGAACAGTGGTAAATCAGAGTATTCACCGGTAAACCCTAAGATTAACAAACATCCAAACATTAACCAGGACTGTAATATTTGTTAGATAACACAGATATTACATTTTAGAACAAACAAGAAATCACTTAGTGCGGCCCTGTATCAAAGACGGGCGATAGTTTTGAATTCGTTTTATTTCAAAAGTTATCAGGTGTTCCACGGAAGAAAAAAATCTCCCGTGGTACACCCAGGTGAACCACACGGGTGTACCAGGGGCAATGCCTGATAAAGAGACATGTTGCCCGTACCGAATCTTCAAGCTGTCAGTACCTACTTGCAGCCTTGATTCCTCTTCACCACTGCGTTCTATGTATCTACTGACAATGATTATTATTTTATTTGACACTGATTTACCGTCAACGAATTTCCTGACTGGTAATTTAATGATTCCTGTTTTACCCGACTACAGCAAAAAGCAGGGTTATGATTTTGACCGGTATGTATGTATGCAACGTGTTAACGGAATAAGCGAAACTGAAAAAATAGTTTGTTCAGAATCGAAAGTAGAATCAATTTCACGGGTTTTTATTTTTATTATTAAAAGTTTTGCCGCTTCTAAATATTTCTGTGGATACGCGCGCGGGAGGGAAGTGGGCGTGGCGAGCGCGGTCGCGAGGCGAACGCGCCATGATAGCTTAAAAATCTACTAGAACAACGACAAAACTTTAAAATAACAATATTTAGGCGAAAATTTCTTTTTTTAAGTTTTTCTTTACGGTAATAGATTTATTATAATAAAAATCAGTCGGGGCGTATGAGGGTTTGGCTTATTACATTAACACGTTATATATGTATATATGTATGTATGTATATTCGTTCCTCTGTTCCCGCATAACTCCTAAACTACTAATTGTAATTTGACGTATGAGGTATCGTTAAAAGCGACTTGATCATCCGCTGGTTATAGGATACAAGACATTACATTAAATTGAACGTGGCGCCCTCTAGAGGAGAATAAGTCATGAACGAAATTACGTCTATTATCTGAACGTCACTATGAATATTTATTAAATACCATAGTTTATATCATTTCAGATAACAACATTTTCTTGTCACATTCATTTAAGAGCAAGATTTGCCAGTAGTCGGGTTTTAGTTTTTGAAATGATATTTTTTACCTTTAGTTTTAACCGTGTCTTTACAGTGCCATTCGATTTAGTGGACGCAGGTGAAGCGTGTCTTGCATCTCTGTCTAACTCGCTTGTGTCAGTGATGCGGCGAGTGAATTCCCTGACCACAGCCGTCGAGGGCAATATTTCACTTGAAGATAAGACTGGCAAAATTACCGTTACCGTCATGGACCACCAGTCAATGTCAGTGTCAGACATGGTCTTAGCACAGAATAGAGTAATAGCATGGACTAACAATAATAAGACTTACAATCCCCAAACTAGAAAACGTAACCCGGAAAGGCATAAAACTCATGGAAACTAGATGGCGCTTTCAAATAATCTGGAAATTAATTATGGTCTACTGAGTATTCTGCCAAAAAATCATTCAAAATTTCAACATAGTTTCAATTTGAAATTCGGTTTATTTTTTTAGCAGAATACTCGATAAATCATACTCGTAATAACTTCCCGGACTATTTATTAGCGCCATCTAGTTTTATACTTTTCCGGGTTACGATTTCTAAAAGGGGATGGTCAATCCTTATTGTTCGTCCATGGTAATAGTACATTAGTACTAATGATTATACAGATCAGATACTATCCGCCCCCCTTGGAATCCACCCCCTCACCCCAGCGACCTCCCCTTGTGGTGCCGGTGCCCCGTGTGGTGCCGGCAAAGAATATTGCCAACCCATCTCTACCCGTGGTCGTCGTAAGAGGCGACTAATGTTAATGACCCCGAGGATGGGCAGCAGCATTCTTTTGGTATTGTATCATCAAAGATTCTGCGGTCACCAACAACCGCCGCGGTCCCTTCACACTGTTCCAGCAACAGATGGAATTTTGTAGGGAGATTTCTGTCCTGTAGTGGCTGTTTTCATGGGATGTTATGATGATGACTGATGAATCATACAGATTGGACACTATCCGCCCCCCCTGGAATACACCCCCTCACACCCGCGACCCGCCCGCGCGATTCTCGTGGTTCGCATCCGGGTCTAGTTGTACTGAATATGCAGCCCTACGCTTTTATCGATTAAAAATCTGAATCTATTTAAGTCGCGAGTGAATAGGTTTTGGTTAAGTCGCGAGTGAATAGGTCTTTTTCCATCGTGGTCCTTATCTCTGTTCTCAGGAGTAAAAGAAAATTTTTGGCAGGTCGTGGTTTCGCGCTCTTTGTATTAGTCCATTCATTGTTTGTTCTGTGTATTTATCTATTTATTTATTTGGGATCAGTGACTGTGTGAGTTGTCCCTCAATACTTTTTTTCAACCCGATTCTAGCTAACATATTAAGAGGGAATAGTGCCTGCGAGAAAATCGAGAAATAGGTATTTGAACAAGCTGTTGCCATCGCGCTGCGCCCGAGTAACCGCTTTAGGGCTCCCGCACACGACCGAGAATCGGTGGGCGATTATCGGCCAGAACAAGGAGGGAAGATGCAGGTGATAACACGTCAGAGCGGGATGTCGACAAAAAATCGGTCACCGATTCTCGGTCGTGTGCGGGAGCCCTTATCATGGGCGATAGGGACAACTGCCATTTAGACCGCTTTTGCCTATAAAAACCTTGACCAGATCGACGTTTTGTTTTTCCCTATTTTCTCCTTCAAATCTGAGCCGATTCGATTAATTTTAGTACCAATATTTAAAGAAAGAGTATATCTATGCTCCTATGTTTTTCTTTTATTTTAAAACCATTTAAAATTTGTATGGTAGTCGTCTGAATACAGCGGCAAAATTGTGTAATTTTTTAGGTTTTTTGGAAATTTATATTTCTTTTTGTAATTTTTTTTTGCGCAAAAGTAAAACATAGGGGCATGCCTAGAGAAGACTAGATTTTATTGAAAAAAAACCATTGCTCTAAAGAAAATAGGGGAAATACATATAATTACCCAAGAAGAAAATAGGGGAAAACATTTGTATGGAAAAATCCAACTGCTACTCCCTCTTAAAAAATAAATATTACTTTGTCTCCCGAGTGGTGCCGGCAAAGAATAGTGGCAACCCATCTCTACCCGTGGGTGTCGTAAGAGGTGACTAAGTATTTATAAACCGGAGGATGAACAGCAGCATCTTTCTGTGTATCGTACCATCTTACATATTGCAGTCACCAACAACAGCGGTCGCCAGCCGCAGCGCTTACAAGCGAAGTGAGTGACTACTTAAATTAAATCCCCTCCTAAGTACCACGTCTTTTTTCTGGAGTTCTGGAGGGAGCTCCCTGTCCTGCAGTGGACGTTTCTTGGGATGCTATAATGATTACTTGTTAAATTATTTCAGACAGAACTATCAAATGATATTAGATTTGTTGATTTTCAATCGCCAGTACGAGATTTACATACGGCGCCTACTAGGGGACGCTCAAAAAATTGTGTGTACGTCGAAAGAACTAGATGACAAATACAGTGATACAATAGTCGAATTGCGTGCAGCCGTCAAGAATAGGAGTGCTGTTCGATGTGCTACAATTTTTGTAAGTACCCTGACTCTTAAACCCTACTGTAATTTCACAGGATAGTATAATATCAAGTATGTAATATGTGGTCCCGTGTGGTGCCGACAAAGAATAGTACCAACCCATACATACCTGTGGGTGTCGTAAGAGGCGACTAAGGGTTATAAACTGGAGGATGGGCAGCATTATCCTCCTTTGCATCTTACATCTTACTTACTGCGGTCACCTACAACCGCGGTCCATAGTGCCAGCCGTAACGCTAACAATCGAGGTGACTATGGTACTTCCCCTCTACATTTTCCCAGCATAAGCTAGAATTATGGAGGGACCTCACTGTCCTGTAGTGGACGTTTCATGGGATGTTATGATAATGTAATCTGTGGTAATAGTACGGTCAACCGCACGACAGTGGAAACCTTTTCAACTCTATTACCATGCTATAAACTCCAAAAGTGTTTCTACTGATGAGTTGTTGTGTGTACTATCATACAGAATGGACACTCTCCGCCCCCTTGCAACCTAACCCCGCGCACACAAACTTTTTGATCAGAGTGAGCAATTTGTATGGAGAATCAAATTTTTTATTATTACCCAAAAACTTTTCGTTTAGGAATGTTGCTCAGTTCCGTTGACTGATCTTTCAAAATTGAAAACAGTTGATCAGTGACATGAGAGGTGTTGCTTATTTGGAATTGCACGTTGTATAAATAAAATTTACAAATTAATGTTAAATATCTGGGTGGCCCAGCTTTGCTGTATAATAGCCGCCTCAACATTAAACTATCATCGGGTCAGCAAGCTGTTCTACCCGTCAACAGATGGCGCTGTAGGATTCTGTCTAAAACGCGGTATTTAAAAAAAAAATCTTAACACGGGGAAAAGGAATTTCCCAGACATGAGACCTAGCTAGATCGATTTTTTGCCCCCGGAAACCCCCGTAACGTAAATTTCATCGAAATCATCAGAGCCGTTTTCGAGAAACCGATAACAAAATATACATAGTTTTTCTGAGGATATTCATTAATTTGAAGAGTACGTTCAGTTTACGAAACTGTACAACTTTCCCTAATAAATATAGGTTGAAATACGATAAATGCCCTCCCATAATAAAAAAAAAACCGTATCCAACCTATGTTTCTTAGGGAAAGTTGTTGAACGGCATTTCTTGATTTTCCTTTATACCCGCCATATTGTTCAATCAAAGCATAACGTTTGACGATTCGCCCGGCCATGCTTGGGCAAATCGATTCTGTAGAGTGACCATACTTTGGTCAAGCAAATAAAATGAAGAAATTAATAATTATTTTACTAGATATTAAAACCTAACCTAACTAACCTAACCTAACACACAGCTAACAGAGCGCAAAAGTCGCCAAAATTTTACTAGATAATAAAACTTAACCTTAATAACCTAACCTAACCTAACAAACAGCTAAAAGAGCGCAAACAGCGCCACAAGCGTCGAAAAACAGAACTACATTACGATGTGCCCAGCCTTATCTCGATGTGGCCAAGTGACTGGTAGGGCAAATCGACAAATGGGTTGCTCTCAGAGATCTGCCCAATTTTATATTAGGCACATCATGAAATTATTGGCCAGATCACGAAATGCCTATATAATACCCGCCATATCGTTCAAAGCATAACGTTTGACGATTTGCCCCGCCATGATTGGGCAAATCGATTCTATAGGGTGACCAAAGTAGAATCAATTAAATTAAGTAATTAATATTAATTTTACTAATCAATTATTTATTTAATCGTATGGCATATTTATTGGTCACTTACTTATACTTAAATAATTTTACAATTTTATATCTAAGTTCTTCACCCATAGGGCTGTGTCTTCATTAGGGACGAGTAGGTCCAGGGAATCACCAGTGTACTTCCTAATTGGGCACTCGTGTATGATATGGTGTATGGACTGCACAGGCGCTCCGCAATCACATGCCGCTGTTGCTCGCCACCCGCATCGAAACATGTACTCCCCGCAAAGTCCGTGCCCAGTACGAAGTCTATTTAACTGGCACCATTCTTGTCTAGGAGCAGCGAAGCAATGTGGTTTTTGTGTAGGATCATAGTCACATAGAGAGTCCTTAGGTAGGTTTGACTTCCATTCCTCTTTCCACTTAGCTTTCATGTTGAGAGGTTGTTTCATCAATTCTCGCGCTGTCTGGTAAGGCGGGTGACGCGATTTCAGCCTAGTTTCAACGTTGTTCTAGTAGATTTTTCAAGCTATCATGGCGCGTCCGCTTCTCTCCCCACCTCACCGCTCACCGCTCATGAACCGCGTCAAACGCGTGCCGCCCGCGCACGTATCCATAGATATATTTAGAAGCAACAAAAATTTAAATAATAAAAAAAAATACCCCTATCAAAAACCCGTGAAATTAATTCTACTCTCGATTCTGAACAAACAATTTTCTCAGTTTCGCTTATTCCGTTAACACTTAGTATACAAATATTAGTATAGGACTATGTAATAAGAAAATGTTTGATAATTTCTTTACAAATTCTGCTACTTTATAGCCTCTTTTCACCAAACTATGGGACATTTGGCACGAAATGCAAAATACCATGTTCCTTGTATCTACTGTCAACCGATTGATGGCAATCTTGAACGGAATACAAGACCATAACAAGGTCCCTTACACGATCTTAAACAAAATGCTTCAAGGCAAGACTGTGTGCAACGATGAGGTAACTGTGTTTTCTTCACTTTAATTTTTTTTTTTACAAGTGTGCAAAGGATATAGAAATACAAGGAAGATTAACGAAAATATGTGTCATAAGGTATTCTGACATTCATTCAGTCAAATACGGCATAGGCGTCGGCATGTTTTTTTATGAGAATGTCAAATGTTTAATGATTTGACATTTCAACTTGAGACACAATGGCAGATGTCATCCCATAGTAAAATTAGTATTCCTTCTATTCTGAGCCGAGCCAGGAGTCTGAATTCTTTGGAAAACGAACAGGTGGTCCACTTTATGGTAAAATGGTCACCAACGCCCAAAGCACCCACTGTCTTATTATTGGCAAAATTTTACATTAATAAAACAGCAAAGCGTTCACCCTAAGAATCAAGACGGTATGTCTTTCTTGCCCTTCGAACCGAAACACAGCAGTGCAAACACTACTGCTATACGGTAGAAAAAGGCAAGGGAGTGGTACTTCCCCAGACAGACTTTGCACAAAAGCCCTACCACCTTCCAAATACGTCGGCTCGTTTTTAACAGTCGACCTGGCACGTTTTGTAGAATCAGCAAAAAACGTTTATTTTTTTACAAAATTGTTTATCACGTAAGTGTAGTACCGAAAAGCACAAATCCAGGTACTTTAGTGAGTCGCAATGTAATTTCAAGATTTTGTCAAGTCACAAAGTCCCAGGTTTAACTCTTTTCTTCACGGTGGTCATCATAGTTAACCACCTATATTTTGGCGCGTATTTAAGAATGGCGCCATCTTACGGAAGTGCTGTGTACTACAATCGTTCAAGGGAACTTAGACGGCACAGAGACATTAATTGTTACTAGCGCCACGGTCATCTACTGTACTAAACTTTCATTCAAAATCGTCGTATTTGAGGTAATTAAAGTGCGTGCGAGTTTTTTTTTGTTGGTAAGTAAATATTATCATTTTGATTCTAATTTTTGTTTTATTGTGTGCAGTATATTTATCTAAATACATGTTGGGCAAAAATAAATGTCCGGCTGCCGTACTTTTTGTAAAAAGTGAGCTTATTCAATGTGGTTAGCGGCGGTAACCACTGTGAGACAACTAACATTTTTTTGCGAAGTTTTGATCAAAAATAATAAACTGATTATTTTTACAGGAAATGCCTAAAAAGAAGTTATCAGACCGGGATATTGAAAACGAGCTGTTGTTTGAAGAGATACCTTCAGATACTGATAGCTGTGCTGGTGGTGATGGCTCAGACACAGAAGATCTACTCGAAATTGAAGAAGGGCCAAATGATTCGCAAGAAATTACACTAGGTGAGAGTTTTTTGCCATCTGATGAGGAATTTGATTCTGACGATGAGATTCCCCTAGCTCAGCTGGTACAGAATGGACAGCCCGCTGCCGTAGCTGTTACGCCGTCAGTCCCTGCCATAAGACCTCCAAAATGGAAACGAGCTTACACAATTTTAGCTCCTGACGACTATACACCATCAGTCCATTTGCCTGAAGAAATATCTCGTTTAGCAGCACGCCAGCAGTTGAGCCCTCTTAGAATTTTTCAATTGCTTTGGACAGACGACGTCATACAGCACATAACATTTCACACGAATTTTATATGCTGAACAAAAAGGAAATGCCTATAAACCAGTTACTACGGATGAAATGTCGGTGTTCATTGCTCTGAACTTAGTGATGGGTATAAAAAAAAGTCCAAGTTACAGAGACTACTGGTCATCTTCACCTGATTTACGTGATGAGTACATATCATCTTTTATGTCACTCAATCGATTCTCTTGGATCCTCGGTAACTTACACCTGAATGACAATAATCTACAGCCTACGCGAAACGATCCTCATTTCGACAAATTATACAAAATCCGACCATTCATAGAGATGATTAGAGAAGCTTATAAAGTAAATTACAGTCACACAGAAAAAATTGCTATTGACGAATCTATGATAAAGTTCAAAGGCAGGAGTACTTTGAAGCAGTACATGCCCAAGAAACCTACCAAGAGAGGGTACAAAGTGTGGACGAAGTGTGCTTCTACTGGCTATTGTTTAGATTTTGAAATTTATACTGGAAAGATAGGGAACAAAACGGAAACTAACTTAGGAGGTAATGTTGTCAAGAGATTCTGTGAGGGATTAGAGGACAAGAACCACAGGGTATATTTCGACAATTATTTCAATAGCTATGAATTGCAGGTTGTTTTACGACTAAAAAACGTTTATGCATGTGGTACGGTAAATTATACTCGTAAGCATCTTCCTGCTTTGAAAACTGACAGGCAATTGAAACGCGGGCAGTACGATTATAGAGTTAGCGACAATCAGATGGTTTCCTATATGAAGTGGAAAGACAAACGTTCTGTTTTCATCTTGACTAACTTCCATGACCCACGAAATAAGGTTCATGTGACAAGAACTGAGAAAACTGGAGAGAAGGTTGAAGTTCCATGTCCTTTAGCCTTGAAGGACTACAACGAGAACATGAATTTTGTGGATAAATTTGACCAGCTGAAAGGGAGCTACGCAATCGATCGCAAGTCAAAGAAGTGGTGGCATCGTATATTCTTTCATTTTCTAGATTGCACAGTGGTAAACGCTTTTATCATCTATAAAGATCTCCAAAAAGACCCCAACTCTTGTTTAGATGAATTGTGCCTGAAAGATTTTCGGCGACATGTTTACCAAGACATGTTGGCTCCTGCATATGTCAGTAACAAGAGAGGACTATCGCGCAGCTCCAGCAAACCTAACTCACCTACCTGCTCTTTCATCAAGAAGCACAAGCCTGAAGTCCCACGTGCAATAAGGGTTTCTCTAGCAAACCATCAGCCTGTAAGAGGCACTTCAAGACGCTGCAGTGTATGTAGCACAAAAGACATGCCTGTACGTACTGTATGGAGCTGCAGAATATGCAAGGTACCTCTCTGCTACCGAGAAGGAAAAACTTGTTTTAATGATCATCATGAATATTTGTAATACTAATGTTCCTAATTTGATTCTGATATCATTTCTGTGATTTTAAATAAATACATTATTTTTCGTAAAATTGTGTACGTTATTTCACAGTGGTCACCCTAGGTAACCACCCCATACTAGACCCCCCTGAAAAGGAATTTAAAAAAAAATTACAGATATGACTTATTTTAGGCCTAGAGACTACATTTTTCTGAAAATTGTTTTACTTTTATCGGTAACAAAAATCTGTGCCGCAAAGAGTTAAGCGAAGCAATCCTGTTGATTTAGGTACTTATTACTAAGTATGTAGGTTCTTTTGCATGTACACTTATTATACTATTTGGTAAAAATAATAAACAGTTTTTTGTTGACTGTACAAAACGTGTCAGGTTGCACCTAGGCCACCCTGTTTTTTTAGACTCCTCAAATTATTATATTATTATTATTATGTAGACTCTAATATGTCCCACTGCTGGGTAAAGGCCTCCCCTTTCTTCCGCCAGTTATCGCGGTCTTGAGTCTCGGTTCTCCAGTCTGATAAAAAAGCATCCAAATCGTCGCGCCATCTTCTTCTAGGACGACCTTGGCGACGCCACCCGTCTTCTGGGATCCAGTCCGTAGCTAACTTAGCCCACCTATCTGGATGCATGCGTGAGACATGTCCTGCCCAGCTCCACTTCAGAATAGCTGTCTTTTTTCCAACGTCTTCGATGCCGGTTTTGGAACGCAGGGTGGTGTTCCGGATGTGATCTATCCTTTTTACACCTAAAATGCTACGCTCCATTGCACGTTGGCAAACCTTGAGTTTGGACTTTATTACTGGTTAATTAAATTTTTGGTATGCGACAAGTTAGGTTTGCCAACTGACAGCTCTTAGGGTAATGTGTTTGCGCTTTTAATTCCCTTATTAAACTTTCAGGATCGTATGAACCAACAACTATCTGTATCTGATCGTCTGACGACGCTCAATTTAAGGCAATCGTCTTCGTTACGATTCCTCCAAAACGTCGTTTTCGGCTTATCTGGTTTGCCCAAAGGTTGCGGGTACTCTGTAACTACCCTCGAAGAAACTAAACATATCGCGGTAAGCATTTTTAGGGTTCCGTACCCAAAGGGTGTAAAACCGGACCTTCCGATATCTGTATGTCTGTTAGCGGGCTGTATCTCATGAACCGTTGTAGTTAGAGAGTTGGAATTTTCACAGGTAATGTTAAAAAAATAAGGGGGGGTTTACATGTTTTTTTAGGCGATTTTTGTTTTACCTCCATCGTAAAAACGAAAAAACTTTCAAGCGTGAAAAATGGTGTGATTAAAGTGCATAAGCTATAGAATAATAACAGCAAATAATAAAACTGGCCAAGCGCATGTCGGACTTGCGCGCATTTAATACACTTCCGCGTGGCTGCGCGTTAATAACTAAGATAGTATTTTCATCTAAGTAGTGACCCCTCGGTGCGCGAGTCCAACTCGCACTTGACCGGTTTTTTTGACATGGGATTCCTAGGAACGTAATGTTCATAATCATAATATTTATTGCAGTATCACAGTTAATATAGTTGTTGGCGGCAAGTACTGGCCAGGCCACTAGTTTTCTACGAAAATGTGATGTTGTTTTTAAAAATAAATATATTGTCTTGTCTCTTATAGTTTTGAAGCTCGAGTCTAGGAATCGTGACTGGCTTCAGCGGGGCTAGTCTGGCTTTGCCACCAATGAGAGCTAACTCAATGCTTCCATCACTATAAGTAAAGCGCCAATACGCAACGCAGTGTAATAATATTCTTTATATATTATGGATAATAAATGACACCACTGTAACTATATAGCACGTTGGTTTATTGCTGAGTGATTTACATATATGTTGGGATGACAATACACAGTAAGCCGACTCACTGGCGTCTGCAAAAAGATATAACTGACGGTCTATCGGGTTAGATTGCTTTAGGTAGCATCGAGATATAGTGTACTTGGCTACATCTGTCAGCTCTCTAAACCAACCTTCCCACTTGGAAATCACACTAGGGGGAAGTGCATTATCCCAGTTAATGCCCATCTTCCAGGTTTGTTGAATAAGAATGCGTCCTCTTATAGTTATAGGAGTTAAAAGCCCTAAAGGGTCATAAACACGCATGAATAGTACAAGATGTATTTATATACATGTGAAGGTAGGTCTTAAGTCTAATTAATTGTGACGCCCCGTATAGTCCAGTAACTTTGTCGCCTGAAAGTATGGAGTAGTATGCGTCAAATCCGGTAGTTATGATTTTTTGCAGACTTGTTTATGATGTTGCCCTAATGAATAATCCAAGTTTGTGACCTCGAGCGCCGAACGCAACTTTGTCAAAAATCGTAAAAACTGCGAAATAATCGGTTCTTTTTCAAATTTTGGCGATTATAACCCTAAAGGATTAGTTTTTGGAAAACTTTTTTAGGATGTTTTTAAAGAAGACTAAATTTGTTACAATATGATACTAGAATTATCTCTGTAGACCCAATAGTTTTCGAGATTAAGCCTTTCAAAGTTTTTAAATTTTTCGAACTTCGCAATTTTTGCAATTTTTTAGACGTCACTCGAACAACTCTAGCGGGATGAAGTTCCAATTACCTCCGACGGAGTGTGCTAGTATTGCTCGTGTGAAGTCTCGAATGCGACCCACCTGTAGCACGTTTTTAACCTACCCTGTTTTTTTTTCAGTTGTTGACTGGCCCATCACGTGAGTGCGTTTGAACTCAAAATCTACAGAATGTCGGATCCCAGTCCCAGCGTGGATTTGTGTTTTATATGTAAGGAGACTTTAAGTGAAGGTGAAGTGCGCCTAGTGAAGGAAAGAGGTGTAAAAACCCTTCTTGCGTCGAGTATTTCCCTTAAGAATATAGAAAATCAGCGTTTATTGAAGTGTGTAAATGAGATATATGTACACAGTGCTTGTCAGATAAAATACAACAATCCGAAGTTGATAAAAGCAGCTGTTAGCAGTGGAAAATTAAATATTACGCCATTAAGGGCCACGAGATCAGTCTCTGAGCAGTTTAATTTCAGAGAACACTGTTGTTTATGTGGAGACAAAATAACTGAAGAGTTCCTTGTGGCAGAAAGGAAGAAGAAACCAGAAAAACGGAACAACGTCATTACTGCGGAAAAGTTGTCTCTCAGTGCATCAATCTTGAAAGCAGCTGAGAAACGTGGTGATGAATGGGCTCTTAAAATAAAAGAGCGTATATCTGAGAACACAGATTTAGTAGCCCTTGATGCCAGATATCATCGGTTTTGCCAAACTAAGCTCTACCAGGCACCACGAGAAGACACCACTAGAAAAGTCTAGGGGAAATCGTCAGCATCCCACAGTTGATGAGGCCATGGAAAAGATTTATTCATTTCTGGAAGAGAACGCTGAGGAGTGTCAGTTCTCTCTAGATGAACTCATGGACCAGATAGAAGGAGAACGACCTCAACTACGAACAGTCAAAAATCGCTTGTTTGCTAAGTATGGGGAGGACATTTTGATCGTTGAGAGACCCTTCAAACACACGATTGTTTGTTTTAAAAACACAGGTCACAAAATTCTCACCAGTACATGGTATGACAGTAGAAGTTCAGATCCTCAAGCAGAAAGACAACGCGTGGTGAAAGCAGCTGCTGAAGTCATACGAGAGGATATACGGTCGCAAGTGTACGACACAACACAATTCACACCATCCGACGACTTCTTCCAGAATGTAAATTATCCCGGATTCTTTGAAACTGTTGCTCGAAACAGTAATTTTAAAAGACAAACGAAGCTGCTTGGATTCCTATAGAAAGAAGTGCGTTGCTCTTGCACATTCAATAATATCGGCAGTCAGGCCTCGCTCGTTCATCTGAACCCTCTCTCCTGGGGGTGGATATCTACGTCACAAGGCCTCAACCCAAAAATGATGACCAGAGATGCAGCCCCACAACACCTCTTGCGGATGATTTCTTGCGGCTGCACGAAGGGTTGTGGGAACGCGTGCAGCTGCAGGAAGGCAGGATTAAAATGCTCATTAGTCTGCAGGCACTGCAGCGGGGCCTCTTGTGACAATATACCTGATGTTGCAGTAGTAGATATCCCAGAAGGCGACGATCTGTTCGATGTCGAAATGGAGGATGACTTGTGGGCACAAGACGTCGACAATTCATCACCATCCCCTGATGGGGATATGCCATCCCAATACGTCGATCCAGATACGGACGAACCTCAACCGGGACCTTCCAACAGGGCTAAATTAATTTAATTTTTTGATTTTGAATATTACTCAATTTCCTAACAAATAAATTTATTAACTTTTGTAGTACCTATCTTTTTTACTTCATTATTCGTAGCTTAGCTTAAACATCATCGTTCACACTTCTCATTTTCTTTTTTAACATCTGATCATAAAAGGGCTTCGATAGTATAATCAGGGTCAAAATTCATTCAAAACGACAGAATCGCAAAAAATTGCGAAATTCGAAAAAAATTATAAACTTTGGAAGGCTTAATCTCAGAAACTATTGGGTCTACAGAGGTAGTTCTAGTATCATATTGTAGCAAATTTAGTCTACTTTAAAAACGACTTAAGAAAGTGTTTTAAAAAACTAGTCCTTTAGGGTTATAATCGCCAAAATAAAAAAAAACTATTATTTCGCAGTTTTTACGATTTTTGACAAAGTTGCGTTCGGCGCTCGAGGTCACAAACTTGGATTATTCATTGGGCCAACATCATAAACAAGTCTGCAAAAAATCATAACTACCAGATTTGACGCATACTATAAGGTACAAAGTTACTGGACTAGTAAGGGCATTGCAACAGTGACAGAGGGCCTGACTGATTTTCTAATAAGTATAATAAAATAAAGAATGAAAAATTGACTAACTATTAAATTACATTAAATAATTCATAACAACAATAGAATAAACTATATAAAAAAAACCGGCCAAGTGCGAGTCGGACTCGCGCACTGAGGGTTCCGTACCAACACATAAACATAATTATTATTTGAAATTTCAGTAAGTTAATGTGCTAGATTTTTTGAGTCCGACACGCGCTTGACCAAATTTTATTATTTGTTGTTATTTTATAGCCTATGCCCTATAAACATACCAATTTTCAAGTTTGTAAGTGTTCCCGTTTTTAAATAGAACTAAAACAAAAATCGCCTCCGCGACCATCCAAGTTGACCCCTCTCTTATATGAATGTTCTTGAAACGGGAGCTCACCACAATTGGTTACAATTAGTAGTGAGAAAAGTTGTAATATTTAATGATTTCAGACTTTTCCCATTATTTGTACTGTGAGACCTAGCTTCTTGCCAAATTTCATAATTTTAGGTCAACGGGAAGTACCCTGTAGGTTTTTCATTTTTAAATAAATGTATGGAGATGAGGACATAAAATGCCATATCTTTTGATTGCGTCGTTGTAAAGAATTGAAATTTTCAGATCTTGTGTGGTTCATGGATCCTAATATATGGTATTAATTTCGACCTGATATCTTTACCCGTTCGTGAGATAAAGGGTCTTGACAGACAGACAGACAGACAGACAGACAGACGGACAACAAAGTGATCCTATAAGGGTTCCGTTTTTTTCTTTTGAGGTACGGAACCCTAAAAAATAAAAAAAAATACTGATTCGGCATACATTGCTAGTTGAAGTAAGAATATTGGAATTAACAGAACCAAGCCTCCCAGCAATGTACGCCGAATTAGTCTTTGAATTTAGAAAAGAGGCGTAATGTTTTTATTTATGCATGTACGATTCAATGTCAAGCGTGCTCTTTACTGTGCAATAGGTTTTAGATAAAAGAGCTCAGTGTCACACCGTGTGTACTCGTAACACCCCACCTATTCCCGTGAGTTGGGCGCCTTTGGAATCGTGCACCAGAGGATGAACAGCAGCGGTCCTACCACGGAGTAAGGCTTTACTCCGTGGGTCCTACGTATTTTACTGCCAAATGCGGTAACCAAACACCGCGTTTCATTGTGCCAGCCGCAAAGCTAACAAGCGTGGTGACTATGGTACGTCTCTGATTTTTCAACTACGATTAAGCTCTGTAAATGCAATATAACAAAGAGATCCGAATAAGCGAAAACGCCAGCACATCGCAGCACAGAATATACGAATTGTTTTGGCACACCTGTCACTGAATTATATCGCTAAAGGCCAGCGTAATCTGTTCCTCTAATAAATAAGCACTGGCTGTTTTCGGTGGGCGAGAGCATTCATTGCGTACACCTGTTGTCACTGAAATATTATTGCAAGCTTTTTCATACAACATAGCCACGATTCTCTACGACTGCAATATAACCAACAATAGATTTTTTGAGAATTGAACGCTACCTAGCGAGCTTGCTGACAACTTACTTAACAAGCTTAATCTATTAGTTTATTAGTTTTCCCTTTGCTAGACAAAGGGTTCATGTCGCTGTCATGTGCGAACTCCTACCAGTTCTTACGGAAGGCGTATAGATCGTCAGGCCATGGTTTACGGGATCGTCAGTTTCCTATTGGGTGATGATCTTCATGCAACTTACTTCCTTGGCCTGCCCATAGTCCCACTTTCAGTTGAAAGAAAGAAAGCAAAAAGGTTTCCACCAAAATCAGCTACGCTTCTGGTATACATGTCGCAAGCAAATTGTAATATAATTCGTCATTTCACATTATGCCTTGGCATTCTACAAAATGCCGAAAATTTTTTGATTCACAAAACGGCGCGTAATTCGTTTCTGGCACTCGCCGGCCGCCGGTGCCGCGGCACGCTCGTTTCGCTCGCTCGGCTCGTGCGTTGTGGTCGAAAGATAACCTAACCCAACTTAAAATGCACCAGTGATCTAAACCCGTTTACAATCTGCCGACGCCGTTTAACAATTTACCGACCGTTTACAGTTTGCCCGCCGTTTGTGGACGGCGAATTATACGGTTTGCCTGCGACATATACATAACCAGTTTTTACAGAAAAGGCTTCTCTTTATATTTCAATTATTCCAAGTTCCCATAATCAGAATTAAGAGGAACAACACCGAACAACAAATGAACACTCGTTCTTTTACATTCTGGAGTGATACTATCGTTTCGTCTACCTACAATGACCCTGACGGTATCATAGCACTGTCTACACTTGCACACTATTACAAATAACCGCCCCAGGTCATAAAAGTACTTGTTTATTACGCGACGCGGGTCAGAGGTTGGCTTACCCTCCTATTCACTAACAATTGTTTCTGTTATTTGCACCTGTTGTGAAATACATTTAGTATCTCATTAGTATGAGCACATATTAGAATGTTTTGTACGTATACTACGAACTGCAATATTTGTCTTACTTTAAGAAAAGGTGAATTAGTAATTAGGGCTTTCTTCCTGCTACTTATCAGTTCGTTATCGATTAAACTGTCTGTAAAGACTGATAGATATTTTAATAGACATAGACGGGACAGTAATATTTTAAATGAAAACCGGATAAGTTCGAGTAGGCCTCGCGCACTGAGAGCTCCGTGCCAATAAAGTAAAAATTTCGTGTAAATTATGGACGCGCAGTTACGCACTTTATAGCTTATGCACTATAAACATACCAATTGTCCCGTATTTACGACAAAGCTAAAACAAAAATCGAGCAAAATCGCAAACAATTTTTTAGTAGGGAAGCCCCCCTTAATTTATATTTTTTTTATTATATTCATTATTTGTTATATAGCAGCGACAACCAAAATACAAAATCTGTGAAAATTTCAACTATCTACCTATTACGGTTCTTTTGAGATACTCGTACAGCCCGCTGACAGACAGATATCGGAGACATATTAATAGGGTCCCGTTTTTCACTCTTTGGGTACGGAACCCTAAAAAGTAGGGTGGTAACATATTTTTATACAAATCTTTTTATTACAATTAAGTATAATTAGAAGATATTTCATGTATCACAAAACTATTACTTCCCTAAACACCCAGATATTACCGTAAACGTTTACGTTGTAATATTAAACGAGTCGGACTCGCGCACTGAGGGTTCCGTACCACCACATAAACATAATTGTATTAGTTGAAATTTCAGTAAGTTAATGTGCTAGATTTTTTGAGTCCGACACGCGCTTGACCAAATTTTATTATTTGTTATTATTTTATAGCCTATGCCCTATAAACATACCAATTTTCAAGTTTGTAAGTGTTCCCGTTTTTAAATAGAACTAAAACAAAAATCGCCTCAGCAACCATCCAACTTGACCCCTCTCTTATATGAATGTTCTTGAAACGGGAGCTCACCACAATTGGTTACCATTAGTTGTGAGAAAAGTTGTTGTGAGAAAAGTTGTAATATTTAATGATTTCAGACTTTTCCCATTATTTGTACCGTGAGACCTAGCTTCTTGCCAAATTCATATTTTTAGGTCACCGGGAAGTACCCTGTAGGTTTTTCATTGATAAAACCTATACCTATAATTGAAGATAACATGTTCATCTTACGTTTTGTTACAGTTGATTGCTGACGTAGGTACATCTCAAAAGGTGTACAATAAAACCATAGTATAAAACTAAATTACCTGCTTAGCACATCAAGCTTGACAGTTTAAGCCACGATCACACCTACCTAAATTCCAAGACTTAATTCGGCATACATTGCTGGGAGGCTTGGTTATGTTAATTGCAATATCCTTACTTCAACGAGCAATGTACGCTGAATTAGTCTTTGAATACAGCTAGGTGTGATCATGGCTACGTACGGTCGGTCAACGTACGGTCAACCGCTTGTCGGTAGAAACTTTTTCAACTCTATTACCACGCCATAAGGTCCAAAAGTGTTTCTACCGATGTGCGGCCGTGTGTACGTACGGTCAACCGCACGTCGGTAGAAACTTTTTCAACTCTATTACTATGCCATAAGGTGCAAAAGTGTTTCTCCTGATGTGCTGTTAAGTGTACCTAAGACCAACCTCAGCTCACGCTATAGGTTGGAATAGGTACAGCGCGTTCAGAACAAGTCTTTATTTTCCGCGCATGGGTGACAGGCGGAGAGCCAATGAGCGATTCGCTCGCCCCCTGTGGGGAGCCGTGCTCACCCCCGCGACTAATTTTTTGACTTCTGCGCATTAACGGTCACAGACAAAGTTATTTTGCACGCAGTAGGTATACCTACCTACCAGCTATATTAAACGGTATAGATGGCGTATCCTACCTCCATCCTAACCCAATTTACGCTTATGTTGCATATTTCTAATTTTCAAAGCAATCCGTGATATAATTTATTTATTATAAGCAGGAAAAATTTTTTGAGTACCTATAGCATACAATCAAACGGTTCTAATTATTTTTTACCTGTGTCGTCCTAGTGGCAATCCTAGCGGCCATAATTGGTATTATCTTGAGCTTTGGATGTCTCAGAGGAAGTTAGGTTAAAAAGTCTGTACCGTGTACCTAAAGATGGCGCTGATATCAGATTATGGTTCCACACTTTGTCACGTATTAAATAAACTTTGTTTAGTAAGTATAATTATATTATAAAAGTAAAAAAAACATTAACTATTTTCTTATCTTTATTTTATTTAAATATTGACGGCGAAACCTGTAAGGTAAGCGTCTAAAAATATCAAAAACATTTCAAAAGTAAAAAAGCAAAAATTTTTAAAAATTTAATAAGCAATACCACCACCGTCCAGGCACAGTATGACCCATACTACCCAGTACTACCTACCATAATTATTATATACTAAAAGCTTTTGCTCTTTGACTTTAAAAACTCAGTGACCATCCAACTTGACCCCTCTCTTATATGAATGTTCTTGAAACGGGAGCTCACCACAATTGGTTACCATTAGTTGTTAGAAAAGTTGTAATATTTAATGATTTCAGACTTTTCCCATTATTTGTACTGTAAGACCTAGCTTCTTGCCAAATTTCATAATTTTAGGTCAACGGGAACTACCCTGTAGGTTTTGCATTTTTGAATAAATGTATGGAGATGAGAACATAAAATGCCATATCTTTTTATTGCGTCGTTGTAAAAAATTGAAATTTTCAGACCTTGTGTGGTCCATGGATCCTAATATATGGTATTAATTTCAACCTGATACCTTTACCCGTTCGTGAGATAAAGGGTCTTGACAGACAGACAGACAGACAGACAGACAGACAGACAGACAGACAGACAGACAGACAGACAGACAGACAGACAGACGGACAACAAAGTGATCCTATAAGGGTTCCGTTTTTTTCTTTTGAGGTACGGAACCCTAAAAAGAAATGTCAATAAAAAAATCAAATAAATTCAAGTTAAAATAGTCTATTTGTCAATTTATATGAAATCAAAATTATTATTAAATAATTATTATACATATGTTAAAGGTTAATTTAATTTAGGAAGTCAAAGCGTTTAAAGATGACTAGTTAAGTTAGACTAGGTTTAGTTAGGTGTAAGTATTTATATTATTATATATTTTTATTTATTAACTTATTATTTATTGTCTTCCCAGAATTCCTTCAGACTATAATAGCATTTACTTATTAGATAGCTTTTCAATTTATTAACGAAATTCTTAAAGTTCTCTTCGTTTTTAATATCATCAGGGATGCTGTTGTAAATACTAATTACCATTGAGTGGGGGCCTGTTCACACTAATTTTAATTTTGAAAAGGGTTTTGATACTTCATTTAGATCGTGGTTGTTTCTTTTTTCCTTAACTGGATCTGGATTGGAGGAAAAGGGTGTTTTTGATTTCTTATGAAATTTCTTGCTTCCAGTATGTAGATCGATGTCAGCGTGAGTAAGTTGTGTTTTACGGTTCCGTACCTCAAAATAAAAATAACCAGCCAAGTGCGAGTCGGACTGGCGCACTGAGGGTTCCGTACCACCACATAAATATAATTGTATTAGTTGAAATTTCAGTAAGTTAATGTGCTAGATTTTTTGAGTTGTTATTTTATAGCTTATGCACTATAAACATACCAATTTTCAAGTTTGTAAGTGTTCCCGTTTTTAAAATAGAACTAAAACAAAAATCACCTCCAAGACCATCCAACTTGACCCCTCTCTTATATGAATGTTCTTGAAACGGGAGCTCACCACAATTGGTTACCATTAGTTGTGAGAAAAGTTGAAATATTTAATGATTTCAGACTTTTCCCATTATTTGTACTGTGAGACCTAGTTTCTTGCCAAATTTCATAATTTTAGGTCAACGGGAAGTACCCTGTAGGTTTTGCATTTTTGAATAAATGTATGGAGATGAGGACATAAAATGCCATATCTTTTGATTGCGCTGCTGTAAAAAATTTAAATTTTCAGATCTTGTGTGGTTCATGGATCCTAATATGTGGTTAAGGGTAGTCCAAAAAAATTTTTTTTTATTTTGCTTTCTCCACAAGCTTCTTTCTATTTCATTAGACCTTAAACCCCCCTCTGCTAAATTTGAGCAAAATCTAACAATATTTAGAGGTAGCTATGATTTGACGATTTTTTGGGTATAAAGAAAAATCAGGCATTTTTGTAGGAACTTAGTTTTAATAAAATGATGAAAATTAAACTATCTATGAAAGTAAGATTAAAATAAAATTACACGAAATTATTTATTATTTATCACTGACATCACTGTCCTTTCCTTCCTTATCTCCCGAACACATTTTCAGAATGTTTGACTTTGAGGCTACTGGATATTTTTTTCTGTGAAGATCGACGACGCGGAGTAAATACTGTTTTTGTTCTTCGTTTTTTGTAATGCTAGAATTATATTTTTGAATTAAAGCAATACCTCGCTCTGCGCAGTCATTAACGACTTTCATCTGGCGAGCTGCTTTCTGCATTTCAAGATAAATTTCATCGGTATGCCATTGTGAAGGATCTTTTACTAAAAATGCTTCCGATTTTTCTTGTCCACCACTGATAAGCAAGTCAAAAAGCACTTTGGTTCGTTGCGTGAAAAAATCCTGTAATAGCAACGGGTCTTGTAATTGAAATGTTTTGCCCTCTAGTCTTTTCAAAGCCTTTTTTGTTGGAGGTTTCTGAAGGTTTTGAACCATTATTCTTTTGCTTTCGAGAGTGATTCTCGGATCGAATAAAGAAAGACCAATCAAATGCTCAGAGAAGTACCAAAGATGGCGGCGAAATGCTTTCAGGGCGGTGGTGCTGACAGTCTCATTCGGATAGTTTTTGATCTCTGTTAAGAAGTTTGCGTCGTTCAAAGGGGCTTTTTCAGCGAGCGGGGCTTCATTCCAATATAGTCCGTAAATCAGACTGACAAACAGTGATAATTCTGTAACAGATCGCTTTTCTGCTGCAGTCAGGATAAACTGGTCTTGAAATAAATACATTTTTAGGCAGTAAATAGCCTTGGCCATCCAACGTGCTTGATGTAAGGCCCCGGGCGCATGAAACTTGGCTTCAGCAGTAGCTTCGGAACTTCCAAGGAAGATACGACACAAATTCAGTAATTCGAGGTAATCATCTCTGGGCTGTTGATTTTTTATTGCTTCCCTGTAATAATTTGTCATTTCTTGACGAAGTGAAATAAGTTCCGCAGTTTTATACAAATCGTCACTGCCAACTGTAATTTTCTGTTGATCTATTTCTGGCCATTTCTTTTGGAAGCGTTTGAACAGACTGATATCCGGTCCACTGCTTGCTCCGAATAACGCTTTGAAGACATCGGACAAAATAACTTCGAAAACATGGTGACGGCAAGCAATCCAAACCAGTTCCTTATCTAGACTTTTTTCAATCAGAGAACAAGCACCTAAATTCAGACCAGTGTTAGACGCGGTTGTGTCAAAGCAGAGGCCACGCACCTGATCTCTTAACTGCCACTCATCAACGATTTTTAAGCATGCGGTAGCTTGTTCCTTTCCAGTACCTTTTTTGATAGCTGGAACTGCCAAGAGTTTTTCTACTCCACTTCCACTTACAATAACTGCTACACGATCTACTTTTTCTACGCCACCAACAATATCGGGCAGCAATTTGCCATCCCAGTGTAAAATAAGAGGAATTGAATGAGAAAATGACGCCTTGTCGGATTCCGCTACAGACTCACGAACCTCGTTTCGTTTGCGACGGATTGTGCTTCTTGACAAAGAAATCTTTGCTACCGGTGTTCCCAGCGCTTGAGCCACAGATCCAATTATGAACATCGCCTGCCGATCAGATACGTTAACGCGATCTAATGTTGCAGCAACATCTTCAGTTAATAACTGAGGGTGTTTTTCCGGGATTTTCTTGCTATTTAAAGAAGGAATTGGAAATTCTTCTTCTGAAGATAGAGATTCAAAACTGCTCGAACTCGAAACAACAGCTTGTGGAAAAGTTTTTTGGCTAGTGTAAATATCAGAACTTAATTCAGTTTTACTCTTTTGTTTTCTGATTTCAATCGCGGTTTCTCGCTTTTGCTTTCGAGATTCTTTTTGATATAGGCTCATATCTACACCAGCCATACTGCAGCTCATATTGTCTTCTCGCTGCATGGTAAGAAATATTTTATCTTCTTCATTATTCATTAATTTTAAAGCATCTTTTGCAGCTATATCAAAAAGATCCAGTAGATCAGACTTGAAAAGGTCCTCTTTTATACGACAAGATTCCAGATAAGTTTTTCTATTTTTTTTCAAAAGAGTGTAGTTTTCTAAAAGTTTGCTTAGCTTTCGTTCCACTGCATCAACCCTTTGGATAGGAATTCTCGCTTTTTCCCAAATATTCAGAATAGATGTCACCGTGTTTTCAATGCTTTGTTTAACCGGTTGCTTCTCTTCTAAATGATGGTAGTGAAATTTGCGTAGCACATCGCCATTTGATGGAAGTCTCGCGTGTGAAATAGAGGCTATTGGTTTTCCGATTAACCACACTCCTGCAGAAGCCCTTGTGGACACGGAACTACTAGTAGATGCCATATTTCACTGTTTCACGATTGCCGAAGCGCGCGATTACGTTTGTCTACGTGTCATGCACTTTGACTGACGATTACTCGCTAACTAAAACAATAAATTTAGGTGCCTACGCCAGTGAGCGGGCTGCGGGAAGGGGGGGAGGGCATCACATGTCGTTGCCGCCCGCGCCCGCACACTCCGCACCTTGCTAGCCACATAGTAACAGAAGATACAGCGCGCGCGTGTTTAAAAAATGGAATCTTGTACTTGGCGACTGTGAAATATTTTACTTGCAAATCATAGCGACCTCTAAATATGGTTATAGAATGCTCAATTTTGGTATATAACCTTTTTATTGATAATCGAACGAGAAAAGATTTGTGGAGCAAGAATAAAAGATAGTTTTTTTTTTCATACAAACTTGGACCACCCTGTGGTATTAATTTCAACCTGATTCCTTTACCCGTTCGTGAGATAAAGGGTCTTGACAGACAGACAGACAGACAGACGGACAACAAAGTGATCCTATAAGGATTCCGTTTTTTTTTCTTTTGAGGTACGGAACCCTTATAGGATCACTTTGTTGTCCGTCTGTCTGTCTGTCTGTCCGACTGTCTGTCTGTCTGTAAAGACTCTTCATCTGACGAACGAGTTGAGGTGTTAGGTTGAAATTGATACCGTATATGAACCACACAAGATCTGAAAATTTCAATTTTTTACAACGACGCAATCAAAAGATATGGCATTTTATGTATTCATTTCCATACAAGAAAGGCGAATTGTACGATTTGCCTGCGACATTATAGATAAAACTTAGGGATCCCGCACACGACCGAGAATCGGTGACCGATTTTTGTCGGCATCCCGCTCTGACGTGTTATCACCTGAATCTTCCGTCCTTGTCCTGGCCGATAATCGCCCACCGATTCTCGGTCGTGTGCGGGAGCCCTAATGCTTACTTTCAAAACGTAACTTTTATGTTGAGTGTACCTTTGATTAAGGGCAAGGCCTTTCAGGATTTCAATTGTGATTTTTGCTTATAGTTTCAGGGTTTCTGTGTGATGTGTCTTAATGTAGGAGCCCTGGTGCCGAGCAACCTGAACATAGGCTTCATCAAACACAGAGGGCGCCAGTACGGTTTCTCCAAGATCTGGATGGCTTCTTTATTTGCTCAGGATCCTGATAGGTTAGCATCCTTGTTAAAGTTTAATTTAAAACCCAAATGTAAGGAATCTGGAAACTTGGCCCATACATTTTTCAGGTTCATTACGGTTATTTTTTTTTTGTAAAATATGGATTCCCGTACGTCAGAATGGAAGTAAGTCAAGCCTATACAGAATAATAAAAAACCGGTCAAGTGCGAGTCCATTTTTAGGACCGCAAAAAAAAATTGTTCGTAAAGGTTTATTGCAAATTTCTAAAAACTGTGCAACTAAGAAATATCGTTTTATTTTTACCCGACTACGGCAAAGCAAAAGGAGGGTTATGATTTTGACAGGCTATGTATGTATGTATGTTCATCTGTTCCATCATAACTTCTAAACTACTTATCATATTTTGACAAATGAGATGTCGTTAGAAGCGTCTTAATTATGCGCTGGTTATAGGATACAAGAAATTTCGTTTAATTGTATGTGGCGCCCTCTAGAGCAGATTAAGTCAAGGACTAATAAAAAAAAAATTTTAACCGTACCGTGTTAGGTATCAAATGAAAGGGCTTAGTGAGAACATTTCAAAAATATATATATTGTTAGCTTTTTTATGTATTTACAACCCCAAAATAATTGAAATAAAAAATCAGTTCAAAAACTAAAACCCGACTACTTGCAAATCTTGCTCTAAAAAAAGTATGAAACAAGAAAATATTGTCATCTGAAATTGTTATGTACAAACTATGGTATTTAATAAATATTCATACCGATGTTCAGATAATAGCCGTGGTCATGTTATGCCACCTATCCGAAAAAAGCGATTATAAACTTCAGGGCAAAGAGGCATAACAATATGACCACGGCTATTATCTGAACATCGGTATGAATATTTATTAAATACCATAGTTTGTACATAACAATTTCAGATGACAATATTTTCTTGTTTCATACTTTTTTAGAGCAAGATTTGCCAGTAGTCGGGTTTTAGTTTTTGAACTGATTTTTTTTTGTTGTAATATTTACATAAATTTCTATCGACTCCCCCCCCCCTATTTGGGCCCCCTTTAAATTAATAATTATATATTTTTTTATTCTTAAGTTGGGCAACCATATTCTAAAACTATTCCAAATTTTAAGTCGATAGCACAGACAGACGGACAGACATAGTCGCACCATAAGGGTTCCTTTTTTACAATTTTGGTATCGGAACCCTAATAAAAGATGACAGGTCACTAAGAGAGGCGAAAGCTTTTATTTTTAATTCCATAATAGGCTATAACTATGTTCCATTCTGCCATGCGGAAATCGAAAAAAGAAAAAAAAAATTACAAAAAAATGTTAATGCGTTATTTTGTGATCGAACAGAATTGGTATTTTTCATAACAACAATCTATTTATGAGCTAAGTTTCGAGGTTCTTTAATTTTGTTGATATCACCCCTACCATTGTGTGTCCTCGTTAGGGTTTCGCAACAAAATATACTAAACCAAAACGGAACCCGTATGGTGCGACTTCGTCCGTCTGTCAACTTGTTTTTATTTTTAGTTTGATATCTAAAATTAAAGGTTCGTAAATTGTTTTTCTTAAATGTCGTCCATTTTCATCATTATATTTGTTATTCAGATAATATTTTTAATTATTTATTTGGTCTGCCAACAGATAGTTACACCAGGGACTTACACTAATAACATAGGTAAAACTAAATTTTTTATAGTGCGTATTCAACTAAAGGCAAACGCAGCATATTTTAATTTATCTACTCCCGTACCGGAATATTCCAAATTCGAAACCAATGACAGATTCGAAATTGAGGTCATTTTCCGCTATCATTTTCATTTCCACACTGTTCCATACTACGAGCAGTACGGAAACGGAGTATGGATTTTCATTCCGCAACTGTTATAATACATAATTTTCAATCTGCATAGGCTAAGGCAATACTACCACAGTACTACATACAGCCTACTTTAAAGTTATTTTGTAAAAATACTTTTTACTGGGGTGACGACTGCCTACCTATATTTAAAAGAAAACGGAGAGTACCAGGAGTACATAAATCGACAAGAGGCTAACAGTTGGCTCGCTTCTATATAAAGTGACCGTAGCAACAAAAGAAGTGATTTGAACAAAATGGAAAGTATGTACCAGGCGAACATGAGTCTACAAGAGGCTGTCAGTAACCATATACATGAAATTAATGTTAAAGCAACTCCATCCACAAGCTCTGGATCTGGAATAACTTCGGGAATAACTTTTAATAACTGTACTAACTAACTGTCCTCTTAGTTCAATAAATTGATCACTACTCTTTAAAATTTTATTTTATTTTGTCGGTCGTAGATAAAGTTTTGTATGCAACTATACGTAATTAGTCATTTTAACACTCGATCTATACTATTTTGATACTCGGCTGCGCCTCGTATCAAAAACCAGATCTCGTGTTAAAATTACTCTCATTACGCAACAGTTGCATAAATAACTATTATCGTATTGACAAACTTATGAAAATTTAAATAGGAGACTACAATTTACTTTTAAACCTAATAAATAACATAATTTTTAAATTTGAAAAAAGAACAATTGAAAATTTATATAGGGTGACTTTTAATTAGTTCTTGATAGAAAAAGGTATGAATGTACTCATGATACTGAACAACTTTCCCCAAGGAACATAGGTCGAAATACGAAAATCAAGTTTTGACCTCCCATAGAAACTGCATCAGCTGATAGCGCATTTTGTGTGGAAGGTTAAATTTGGTTTTTCGTATTTCGACCTATGTTCCTTGGGAAAAGTTGTTCAGTATGATGAGTACATGCATATCTTTTGCTATCAAGAACTAATAAAGTCACCCTATATGTCACCGGAAAAATAATAAAGAATCGTAAATTGATCAACATTAGAAACTAAAACTTCTCTACCCGTGGGTGGCGTAAGAGGCGATTAAGGGCTTATGAACCGGAGGATGGACGGCAGCGTTCTTCCGTGTATCGTACCATCTTATATACAACGTGTTAACGGAATAAGCGAAACTGAGAAAATAGTTTGTTCAGAATCGAGAGTAGAATAAATTTCACGGGTTTTTGATAGGGGTAATTATTTTATATTTTTATTATTTAAAATTTTGCCGCTTCTATTCTAAATATTTCTGTGGATACGCGCGCTGGCGCGGCGCCGCGCGGGAATGAGTGCGCGGACTAGAACAACGATGAAACTAGAACAGTCATGAAACTTTAAAATAACAATATCTAGATAAAAAAACTATTTTAAGATTTTTTTTACAGAAATGGATTTATTTTAATAAAAATCAGTTGGGGGGTATGAGGATTTCACTTATTCCATTAACACGTTGTATACTGCGGTCACCAACAACCGCAGTCCATGGAACCAGCCGTAACGCTGACAAGCTGGTGACTAAGGTACTTCCCCTCCATATTGCTTCAGCAGCAATTGGAATTCTGGTGGGAGCTCCCTGTCCTGGACGTATTATGGGATGTTATGATGATGTAAGCCTAATAATTCCCGATTCATTCTAAAAACTTATAAAATTTGTATTTGTAATTTGTAACAAAAAATTGAAAATGAGTTTACCTAAACTCTTCCACATAAAATGCCAATTTCATAATAATTTTCTATTAATAGGTCTTTACCTATGAAATTGCCGTTTTGTTTGGCGAATTTTAGGTAAACTCAATTTTTAGTACTAACATTTTTGCATTTTTCTTAGGAATTATAAATCCATTTTTTTAAGCATTATTGGGAAGACGTTAAGCTAACAGAAGCTTAAATTTAATTCTCGAAAAATATTATCTGTAAAAATATATAACAAATCTAATAATGAAATCGGACGACATTTAAGACGAACAATGTTCGAACCTTTAATTTTATGTATCAAACTAAAAACAAAAACTTTATTTTATGCGTAAATTGATAACCTTGAAGTCAACTTTCAAATATAAGACAAATGAAAAAAATAGCATTAGAATAATAGGAATAATGATCTAATTAATCTGTAAGAAAATTTCGGCAATTTCATAGGTAAAGACCTATTATTTATTATTTTCTACAACAGATACGTATACCAAGCTCTTCAATACGCAAGGGACAACCCCCAAATAATCAACCTGCTTCAGATGAAAGAGGCTGTACAAGAAGTTAAGGACATAGATGAACTCGTCATAGAATATGTGGCGAAAGGTACGTACTCACCCCCAGTCTTAAAGCACAAAAAGTCTTTTAAGTTAAAGCTCCCATAAATTTACTGGCACTGTCTTTGTAAACAAAACAGACTGTGACAGCAATGGATTTAAGGCAGCTTTATCTTTAAAGCTGCTTTCTGAAACTGGCGGTTACTCCCACGACTTATCAAGGCTTTTAAATTTTTTTTATTCCGCTATCATCATCATCATCATATCAGCCGAAAGTCGTTAACTACTGGACTTAGGCCTCCCCTAAAGATCTCCATGACGACCGGTCCTGCGCTGCTCGCATCCAGCGGCTTCCCGCGACCTTGACCAGATCGTCGGTCCACCTTGTGGGGGGCGTGCCAACGCTTCGTCTTCCGGTACTCGCCAAGTGTCTCAAGACGAAAGTCTTTATGAGTGTTGCCAGTGATGACATATGGAACCGAGACGTGGCCGCTCACAATGGGCCTTATCAGGAAGCTCAAAGTCACCCAAAGAGCTATGGAAAGGGCTATGCTCGGAGTCTCTATGCGAGATCGAATCAGAAATGAGGAGATCCGCAGAAGAACAAAAGTAACTGACATAGCCCTGAGAATAGCTAAACTAAAGTGGCAGTGGGCAGGGCACATCGCAAGAAGAACCGATGGCCGATGGGGCATAAGGGTTCTAGAGTGGCTATTCCGCTATATCCCTTGTTTTAGTTCAACTTTATTAGACTAGTGTACAAAAGGCTAATCAAAATGCAGAACAGAAAGGAGGTGACGGGTACAGTCTATCTAATAGCCAATGTAACATACTGAAACTAAATTCTTACCTCCAACAAAGTTTTATTTGTTTTGGTCAAGTCATATTAGGGGTCGACCTCGAAATGAGAGATAACAAGCTGTAAACTCGTGTACACCTTCATTAAGGCAATATTATATATTCTTTGATTAAGGTGTTCTAAAAGTTGTCTCAAAAGTCTCATAAAAATCTCGTCTCCGTGTCGTAAGTGATTCAAGGTCAAAGGTCACAAAAAAATTTCATTCGCGATTATCTCGGTTTCTATATAGTTAGGGTGCTGGCTGCAATATGAGTATATGATTTGCTCATGGTTTATATTAATAGGGATGATAGATCAGCTCAATAGGAATCGATTTGGTCCTTACAAGTTTTTCTGTGCGTGTCGCTGCGTTTTTGAGTTAAAGCAAAAAAAAAAAAATAAGATACTAAATAATGTTTTGTTTTTGTCTGCCTTTGTGGCTCCTGTTTAAAATACTTCTGAAGATGTAGAAAATCGAAGAGGCAGACATGCAGGGCTCTGCATTATCACGGGACGAAGTAGTGAATTTTTGCATTTTGAAGCGCTGTAACTTTACAACGCAGGGCTATTATGGTGGCAGACCATTTTTCTGGGTTTGTATACTTGTATTTAATCAGATACCTAGTCATAGTCTGCCAGGTGTACGTATCATTTTCAAATTTCAAAATAGTTAAAACTTAATTCCTCAAAAACGCAGGGGTGTGTATGTCCGCCAATATTTTTTGTATCTTCTAGAGGATGCTCCTTATCATCAGTCAAAGAGGCAGACATGAGCAAATCATATAGAAATTTGTCCTTCATCACCCTTACTAATAGATCCATTGATGTTGACAAGTGAATAAGAATTGTAGAGTATAAAATTTGCGACAGCTTTTTAATTTTTTTTTTTTACGCCCAACAGTTTTTGAGATAGAGGGCGGAGAGCCTGCAGCGCTCAGCCATTCTCACTGTAATGTAAGATCAACCGTGAATTATTTATTGTTAATAATATTTTATTAATTAAACAACTTTATAAAAGGTACTAGCCGCCCGCCCTGGCTTTGCACGGGAAGCTAGAGTTCATAAAGAGATCCCATAGATAAAAGCACTTTCAGTATTTCCCGATTTTGAAACGTGTTTCTTTTCCGTTAAAGATCTATAGTAAAAGTAAATTTTGCCTGTTTTTTGCTCTGTAGGAATTTCATATTAGCTATCATGCCAATCTCTCTGATTTTTCAAAAACGCTAAAACACATGTTTATTTCTTTCTTTTTATTAGCCTAACCTAAATCCAAATTTTTAGTAGGCTTTTCATACGAACTTTCATTCTTTATAGGGGGTTACCCTTGGGGATCATATCTCAAAATTTCTGAAACAATTGTTTCTTATTATTAACTTAAATCCTAATTTTCAAGTACCTCATGACAAAACTATAGGATTTCTATACAAACTTTCATCCCTCATTCCACCCCCGTAGAGGATGAACGTTTAAAAATCCTAAAACACGAACTTTTTTATTTTATACCAAGAGCTCAAAACCAAATTTCTATAATTACTACCTTTAAAAATTAAAGACTTATAGACCAAAATACGAAACAAACATCCCCTTTTTCACCCCTTTCAAGGGTAATTTTAAAGAAATACTTAAACACATGTTTCTTAATTTTTTACCAAACGGTTAAATTCAAATGTGTGTGAATCTAACTCAAGAAACAAAAGACTTTCATACAAACTTTCATCCCTTTATTTCACCCCCTTTGGAAAATCCTTCCTTAGTGGGTGGTTTTAAAGTGCGATAAACCTGTGTATAAAATTTCAGATCTGTAGCTAAAGCGGTTACGGCTCGGCGTTGATGAATCAGTCAGGACAAGCTCTTTTATATATTTAGATTATTCACTGAGATTCACGGTCGAACTCCATTTCTAAAGTGCTGTTTTTTTTTATTTAGGGCAGGGCATTGTCGGTCGATGGCCTTTTTTAAATATCATAATGCCAAAAGCCAAAAAGTTTTTGTTTCTAAGTCCGCGAAATGCTACTGGCCACTTACACTTTTCCGAAATTAAAGAACAAATCAAGACTTCGGAATTAGAACCATTGAAATTTCACGCTGTACTTGCGATCACATTAACTTACTAATCTGGGCTTGCGATGGTGCAGAAGCCTTGTAGCAAAGCTTGTAGGGTGCTCTCCGTACTCGCTCTTGACTATCCTTATTAATAAAATCACATTTCTTAACAGAGCCCGTACAGGAGAAAAACGTTCAAACCGAAATACACCCCATAGAAGAGTATATTGAAAATAGCTACAGTTGGAACCTGTGGGAATGGAAAAGAAGGGCCTGCAAATTGGTTAGTAATAGATAGTTAAATCCGTCAGTGTGGTTCCGGCAAAGAAACTTAGTACCAAGTATCTCTAACTGTAGGCGTCGTAAGAGACGACTAAGGGCTTATTTTTGTATTTTTTGTATTTTGTATTTTGCTGGACTTCTGGTAAGAGCTCCCTGTCCTGCAGTGGACGTTTCATGGAATGTTATGATGATTCCGATATAGCATCTCTCTGTGGGGTAAAAGTTATCTCACCAAAAACATAACTGTTAAAAAGGGGGCCAAGTTCCTATCGGCTAATTGTTTGCCTAAAAAAGGGTTGAAATCCGATCCAATGCCAAGTTTAGATGCACTTTAATATCGATCATAATCGTCTTCACCAGCAGCCTGATCCACTAGTAAACATTTGCCATTCCCAAGACTCGCCACCACATCCAGTCCTCCGCCTTCCGCATCCAGCTACTATCCGCCACCTTATTCACGTCAACGGTTCATCTGGTTGAATTTCACTTTACCATACACCCAACTTAAAATATGGTAAAGCTGTGAAAATACGCAGGTACGTTGAAAATAATATCTAAAATGGGAATGGCAAATGTTTACTAGTGGATCAGGCTGCTGATGAAGACGATTATGATCGATATTAAGTGCATCTAAACTTGGCATTGGATCGGATTTCAACCCTTTTTTAGGCAAACAATTAGCCGATAGGAACTTGGCCCCCTTTTTAACAGTTATGTTTTTGGTGGGATTTCATTTCTTTTTGTTCAGTTTGCTATATTATATTTATAGTAATTATCGCAATGTTGTTTTTATTTTCATAGTTTCGTTAAAACATAGGTACTTGTTTTCATGCATGACTAAGTCTGACCTTCTAGAAATTATACCTTTTTAATATTTGGTCTGACTCGCACTTGACCATTTTCCATTTTCCAAATTTTTCCTTTACTTTAATGCTAACGACTACCCCGATGCCAAATTTCAGATTTGTAGGTCTCACAGAAGTATGACCAACAATTTTATGCATAGTAATGACTATATCCTGACTCGCACTTGACCAATTTCCCATTTTAAAATTTTTGCTATACTTTTTTAAATGCTGACGACTATCCCTATGCCAACTTTCAGATTTTCAGGTCTTAGAGAAGTATTACCAACATTTTATAGATAATTTTGACTAAAACCCGACTCACACTTGACCAATTTCTAATTTTTGAATTTTTCCATTACTTTTATACTAACGACTACCTAAATGCCGAATTTCATAACGCTAGGACAATTGGAAGTGGCCTGGAGGTTTTGATTACCGGCCAGTGAGTCAGTCAGTCAGTCATTAAGTGCCAAAATTAGCTATTTTCACGGGGTCATATTTCAGGATCTACTGTAGCTATATCTATGAAATTTGGCAAATTGCTTCAGTATTAGTACATAATTATGTAGGTACAGTTTTATCTCTGTACTTGCAATAGGCACTGAGCTACAGGGGGTTCAAAAGTGGGTCGAAACGGTTCGTGTAAATAGTACACGGCATGCGCGTGGCCTGTTGCGGGAACTTGGCCTGCGCACTGCCGTGCGCTTAGATAAATATAACATGGACCGAGCATTCATTCTGCAAAAAAGTGCCATACGCTATTAACTAAATTGTAATTTAATTCTATTGATGTAACGTTGTATTAATGTAAATAATGTAATTTAAAATCGAAAATAAATGAATTTGAATATTTTGAATTTGAAAATAGAGGTCAGGTTATAGTGGACGCGAAGTTTTTAAAATCAAAGAGCAAAAGTTTGGCAAAAGCTTGAAGAATATGATATGGTGAATGAGTACAGAACCCTTAGGGCGCGAGTCGGACTCGCACTTTGCCGGTGTTTAAGTATTTTATTTTTCTTATCGCTCACTGTCACTAGTGTTATTAGGGACAGAATTTGTCACTAATAAGACAGCAACGCGCGTTGCCCAGTGCCCACCCTGAGAACGAAAATTTCACTGGGTTCTGCAAAGTCTGCTGTGTAACGGTAGAAATCGCACAAAAGCTTTATTTTCATTCCAGATGATATAAAACCATTCTTAAGATTTGTCAGGCTCTCACATCACGATAAAGACGAACATTAGAAAACTTTTTGATGTTTAAAAAATTCATATTCGGACAGGTTAATGTGGCAAACTGTCGCACCCATTCCACCCAGACCAACTACAGTCACTTGCGGTCTGAGATCCACTGCCAGACCACTGAGCCTAGAGACAAGAACCTCCAAACCATGAAGGAAGCTGGCATTAACACTAACACCTGCAACTTCTTCTTCTGGGGGCTGAGAGGGCAATTAGGTGAGTGTTTGTTATGGTACATATGTCACAGGAAAATCTTAGAATTTGCCGTTAACAAACGACCGGCAAATTGTATGCATACGTTTGGAAAACTTATACGTATTAACGGTATAAGCGAAACTGAGAAAATAGTTTGTTCAGAATCGAGAGTAGAATCAATTTCACGGGTTTTTGATAGGGGTATTTTTTTTTAATCATTTAAATTATTGCCGCTTCTATTCTCAATATTTCTCTGGATACGCGCGCTGGCGGGGAGGGACGTGGGCGTGTGGCGCGCGAAGTGCGCGTACTCGAACAACGATGAAACTAGAACAATAATGAAACTTTAAAATAACAATATCTAGATAAAAAATACCTTTTTTTAGTTTTTTTTTACGTCAATGGATTTATTTTAATAAAAATCAGTTGGGTTGTATGAGGGTTTCCCTTATTCCGTTAACACGTTGTATACGAATAAACCCAGCGCAATACGTTTCCATGAATGCCCAAACATTATAATATTTGGAGCAGGATGACATGGTCCACACGGTCGAAGGCAAACAAGAATCAAACGACAATCAGCCTCTGAATTATAAATATACCAACCAACAATTTTTTGATTTATGATTTATGTTTCAGGCGACGGACAACATCTCATAGACTTGGAGCCGAAACATTCACCTAAGGAACCTAAATGTTAGTATGAATCTACAATGTGAATAATCATTGGTTTCTCTCCCGGAGCCCAGTGATGCTACTCATGAAAATAAGAAACTTTTTTACTCGAAAAATTTTTTCGACTTCCCACACAAAATGAGTCGATCACGTAATAACCACTTTTTCACTTCTCATGCTCTGAAAGTGCTTATTTGTGCAGGATATAGGCTGCACAAAGTCGAATTTTGTGCACTAGGGCAAAAAAGTAATCTCGGTGGTGTACGCCCTGCGCGCGGGCCTGCGGCACGCCCCCCCCCCCCCCCCCATGCGTCAACATATTCTTCACTAAAGCAGAACAGCTCATTCTTCAGTTATATTTAGAGAGTACTTTTACGTTTTATCTCCTCGCAATCAAAGTGAAAAGCAGAGTTTATAACTCGTCTGCAAAACCATTTTATCCTCGACATTACTATCAGCCCTCGACTTTGGCTCGGGCTGCTAAAAGTCTCAGAAAAATGGTTCGTTTTGTGCACTTGTTGTAAAATCTACTATAGTACGGAGAAACTAAATTGGTTTTTTTTTCGGGATATTTGCTTGTTTTGTGAGGAGAATCACTGGGCTTCGTGAGCAAACCCATGACTATCCACAGTATTATAATATGTCACCGGACGATAATACGGAATCGTAAATATCACTTTCCTAGTAAGATCAGGGTGTCTACTCTCAAAGTCCGATATATCGAAACGATATTACTCGAAACATGCAAATGCAAAACTTCGTCCCTTGACAATAGAGTAGAATATTGGTTGGATGTAGTTTAAAAATTCATCCAACCAATATTCCACTCTATTGTCAAGGCACGAAGTTTTGCATTTGCATGTTTCGAGTAGTATCGTTTCTATATATCGGACTTTGAGAGTAGACACCCTGTTGTCCAAAAAGAACCTATAGTGTAGGCAACGAAGCAGTTGACCCCAACATAAATTTCTTAGGCAGATTTTATTTGACAGGATGATAAAGAATCATGAATTAAATGTCTTTAACACCCGATAGTCGGTATTATACAGACAGTCTATGTTACGAAGAAATAAATTTGCTAAAATCTGAATTTGAATTTCTTTAAGCAATATAAATTCGCGGGTGCCAGAAAGAAAAAAAGCCGGCCAAGTGCGAGTCGGACTCGCGCACAGAGGGTTCTGTACCACCACATAAACATAATTGTATTAGTTGAATTTCAGTAAGTTAATGTGCTAGATTTTTTGAGTCCGACACGCGCTTGACCGAATTTTATTATTTGTTATTATTTTATAGCTTATGCACTATAAACACACCAATTTTCAAGTTTGTAAGTGTTCCCGTTTTTAAATAGAACTAAAACAAAAATCGCCTCAGCGACCATCCAACTTGACCCCTCTCTTATATAAATGTTCTTGAAACGGGAGCTCACCACAATTGGTTACCATTAGTTGTGAGAAAAGTTGTAATATTTATTGATTTCAGACTTTTCCCATTATTTGTACTGTGAGACCTAGCTTCTTGCCAAATTTCATAATTTTAGGTCAACGGGAAGTACCCTGTAGGTTTTGCATTTTTGAATAAATGTATTGAGATGAGGACATAAAATGCATTTGATTGCGTCGTTGTAAAAAATTTAAATTTTCAGATCTTGTGTGGTTCATGGATCCTACTATATGGTATTAATTTCAACCTGATCCCTTCACCCGTTCGTGAGATAAAGGGTCTTGACAGACAGACAGACAGACAGACAGACAGACAGACAGACAGACAGACAGACGGACAACAAAGTGATCCTATAAGGGTTCCGTTTTTTTCTTTTGAGGTACGGAACCCTAAAAATACCGGCCAAGTGCGAATCGGACTCGCGCCCTAAGGGTTCCGTACCTATCTACCATATGATATACTAAAAGCTTTTGCTTTTTGATTTTAAAACTCCCCGAGCATCCAACTTGATCCCTCTTTTACAGAAAAGTTCTTGAAACGGGAGCTCACCTTAATTGGTTACCATTAGTTGTGAGAAATATTGAAATATTTAATGATTTTAGACTTTTCCCTTTATTTGTGCTGTGAGACCTAGGTTCTTGCCAAATTTCATAATTTTAGGTCCACGGGAAGTACCCTGTAGGTTTTGCTTTTTTGCATAAATGTATGGAGATGAGGACATAAAAAGCCATATCTTTTGATTGCGTCGTTGTAAAAAATTGAAATTTTCAGATCTTGTGTGGTTTATGGACCTTAATATTCGTTATCGATTTCAAGCTGATACCTCTTCTCGTTCGTGAGAAAAAGGGTCATGGCAGACAGACAGACAGACGGACAACAAAGTGATCCTATAAGGGTTCCGTTTTTTTATTTTGAGGTACGGAACCCTAAAAAACAAGTCCAATCAGGTCAAATAAATTTTTTTAAAGCGTCGATTTTCTGAAGGATCGACAATATTTTTTGCTAAGCGGCCTGAAGCAACGGCTGAAGTGAATATGGGTCGTGTTGACCATGAAAAAAAAAACAGAACGTGGTCAACTGAGCCCGCGGTTGAATGGGCTGTAGGCTCAGTTGAGCTTGAAGCCAAATTTAATTTTAATCCCCTACAGTGAGATTTATTCGGTAAAAATTGATGAATTCATTTTATTTCAACCTTTTAACAAAAGCTTACGATGACTTAGTAATTGAAGCAGTTAATGTTTAATATTTGAACAACATTATTTTTATCTTTATTTTGAGTTTCCGCACGTCTAGGTAATTTATGTCATACGATTTTTTTTCAACGCAACTCAAGCAATTTATTTTAAGTTTTGTTTTTTTTTTTTTTCAGTGCAACCTCTTGAAATATGTTCATGTGCTACTACGAGCGAACTCTCCTCGTTCAACGAATTCGACGACATATCATTCCTGGGCTCATCTAAAGCCAGTTTAGGCGGTTTCACCCATAAGAGTAAAGTGTTCTATAAAAATAGTGTTGACTTTGTTGAATAAAGGGATTTTATACATCAGAGGGAGATAAAGGTTCTTAGCTGTTACAAAATATTAATACGAGGTCACAGATTAAAGAGTACTATCATACAGAACGGACACTCTCCGCCCCCCTTGCAATCCACCCCGCACCCCCGCGCGCAACAGCCCGCGATATTCTCGTGGTCCTTCTGAGGGTCTTCTGTATTGAATATGCGGGCCTACGCGACCTTCCAAATTCAAATTCTCGTTCCCTGTATGTAGTGTCTGTGTTGTCACGAGATGTAAGATATCCCTCGAGTTCGAACCCTGAAATTGCGCCAATTCCCAAAAAAGACCGGACATACAAAAAAAAAAAACTATTCAAACTGCTTTACCTGAAAACAAAGAATGTAGTGGCATAAAGAAAGACGTACCTATTTATCTAGAAATTTCATTTAAGATGCCGTTTTATTTGTTTATACTTACACAAAGTTTAGATTAGTACGTGTGATATTTACAAGCTAAAACGCAACGCAAATTAAAATACATCGGGTTTTTAGGGCCATGGAACTGTGCATTAACTGCTGAACTCAGAGACGTCAGTTAATCGTTAAAGTCTCGTGTTGTCACTTTCTTATTCAATGAAATTGAAAAGGATAGCATGAGACTTCACGAATGATTTACTTTAAGTGACGTCTCTGAGTATGGTAGTAAGACAATGAAACTTAACGGCTTTCCATAAAGAACATAGGTAGAAATACGATTTCTTTTTACATCTGCCATCTTATATTATTACGTGGGGCTGAGTTCCTTTATGGACCTCAGAGCACTTCGACCCTATGGGATCTTTTGTGCTTCCCCTGCCTTACTGCTCCTGTGATCTTCCGCTATCTTCAAATATGTTCGTTATGAGCATCGATGTAGATTTCAGCGTAAGAATCCTGTAGTCTTCTGGTGTCGGGTAAGCCTGACCCAGAATCGTCATACGTGGTGGAAAACACAAACTCCAAGTTTTGTTGTGTTTTGCGGAATCGTTAAAAATACATAAAATGTCAACTACATAAAATGCGACAAGCGCTTTACCTGGGTCTTGCAGTTTGTATGGGGAAGTAATTTTTTTTATCGGATTTTGGGAAAGTTGTTCAGTTGTTCAGTTTCATGGTCTGAATGCACAGTTTCAAGGATCAACGTGTTTACTCTACCATGAAACACGAAAGGTGTGATGATACTAAAGGGTGTGAATCTTCCAATGAAACTGAACAACTTTTCCCAAGGAACATAGGTCATAGAACAAAACTCAACTTTTGACCTCCCATAGACACTGCATCAGCTGATAGCGCATTTTGTGAGGTCAAATTTGGTTTTTCGTATTTCGACCATGTTCCTTGGGAAAAGTTGTTCAGTTTCATGGGCAGATTCACACCCTTTGGTATTATCACACCTTCCCGTTACATGCTGTATAAAAAGTTGGGAGGTATAATTTATACTTAGTTGTTTATGGTTATATTAATTGTTAAATTATAGATTTACTTTAATATTTGATAGGTAAGTATTTTCTTTTGCAAATGTGCTTATGTTTAATATTAGTTTTTAGTTCTTATTGTGTTTAATATTAGTTTTTAGTGCTTATTGTGTTTAATATTAGTTTTTAGTGCTTATTGTGTTTAAGTTTTATAACTAGTTACGTAATGTTTTTAATATATTTTGTTACAAAATATTCAGATAAAAACATTGTTTTATTTACTAACCATAAAAACCTAAAAAAACCGGCCAAGTGCGAGTCGGACTCGCGCCCTAAGGGTTCCGTACCTATCTACCATATGATAATTTTAAAACTCCGCGACCATCCGACTTGACCCCTCTTTTATAGAAAAGTTCTTGAAACGGGAGCTCACCTTAATTGGTTACTATTAGTTGTGAGAAAAATTGAAATATTTAATGATTTTAGACTTTTCCCTTTATTTGTACTGTGAGACCTAGCTTCTTGCCAAATTTCATAATTTTAGGTCAACGGGAAGTACCCTGTAGGTTTTGCATTTTTGCATAAATGTATGGAGATGAAGACATAAAAAGCCATATCTTTTGATTGCGTCGTTGTAAAAAATTGAAATTTTCAGATCTTGTGTGGTTCATAGATCCTAATATGTGGTAATAATTTCAACCTGATACCTTTACCCGTTCGTGAGATAAAGGGTCTTGACAGACAGACAGACAGACGGACAACAAAGTGAAGCGCCGCGCCTGAAGGGTTCAATGACCCTTCAGGTGCAGTTGGTCTACTTTTCAATTGGTCTACTTTCCCAATTGCTCTACTTTCCCAATCGGTCTACTTTTCTGGTGACTGATCTAGGGATGCCATCTGATGGGCGCTTTTAGAGGCTCCCCACTGAGGGGGTGCCAAAATTGTAATGTGATGGAAGCAGAAGAGGCTTTAAAGTTAAGGGTCGGGCCACATTGATCGACGGCCTTTCGCATTTTGCCGATTGAAAAAGAGCACACTAGTACGCATTATGCCGATCCACCGCTTACGTAGGCGTTCGCATCCGTACGCAGCTGTACGCACGCGATCACATCCGTACGCGGCCGCCGAGGTGCCGTATCAACAAACACGATCCAACTAGTTCTTTTGAACATAAACTGATGGGTAATAAATTCTTTGATGTGCGTGCATCATAATTTTCATTATTTGTACCAAACTGGACTGTTTTTATTTATTTTCAAAGAAAACAATACTATCTATGTAGCAGTGAAATACCCACAATAAATAAAAAAAGCTTTTACTTTTACGAATTTTGCGGAAAACATCGGGTATAAAAAGTGTGTTGAAGCTTAAAACTGTGCTTAAAATATGAAATCACTAGCTGTTGCCCGCGGCTTCGCTCGCGTGGATTTCGTATTTATGTTGTTACCGGTTTTCCGAAGCAATGAGATATTTTCCCGTCATTTCGGGGTAATTTTAAACTAAGGAAAAACAGGACTAACCCTGCGCAAATCAATGAGTATAATTCAAGATCCGGCTGAATTTTATATAATATACAGACGTTACTCATAAATTACTCAGAACAGAGGAACTTAGCAGCAGTATCCTAACAAATGTAAAGAGAGAGATGAGAGACACCTTTATGTAATATTTCAAAACAGAGCCAATTCGCAGAAGTAATTGAGAAAAACTAAAACCCTCTCCCTCTCTCTCCCTCTCCCCCCTTCCTCTCCCCCTCCCTCTGTCTCTCCCCCTCCCCCTGTCTCTCCCCCTCCCCCTCCTCCTTCTCCCCCTGCCCCTCCCTCTCCCCCTACCTCTCCCTTTTCATCACCCCCTCCCCCTCCCTCACTCCCTCCCCATCCCCCTTCCCCTCCTTCTCCCTCTCCCTCTTTCTCTACCTGTACCCCTCTACCTCTCTACCTCTCAACCTCTCTACCTCTCTAACTCTCTACCTCTCTACCTCTCTACCTCTCTACCTCTCTACCTCTCTACCTCTCTACCTCTCTACCTCTCTACCTCTCTACCTCTCTACCTCTCTACCTCTCTACCTCTCTACCTCTCTACCTCTCTACCTCTCTACCTCTCTACCTCTCTACCTCTCTACCTCTCTACCTCTCTACCTCTCTACCTCTCTACCTCTCTACCTCTCTACCTCTCTACCTCTCTACCTCTACCTCTACCTGTCCATCCCTACCCCTTACGCCAATTTAACCGCTATCCCTAACATAAAAATGACACCCATATTTATTTTTAGACATTTCAAACCTATCGCACCCCAACCCCATCCCCAGGGGACGATGGTATTTCACGTCCACCACGTTGGATTTCAAAGTTGTTGTAGCTTTCGTAATCAGCGACCCGATAAACCATACAAACGACACCCATTTTGATTTTTAGACATTTCAAACCTATCGCACCCCAACTCCATCCCCAGGGGGATGATGGTATTTCACGTCCACCACGTTGGATTTCAAAATTGTTGTAGTTTTCGTAATCAGCGACTCGATAAACCATACAAACGACACCCATATTGATTTTTAGACATTTCAAACCTATCGCACCCCAACTCAATCCCCAGGGGGATGATGGTATTTCACGTCCACCACGTTTGATTTCAAAATTGTTGTAGTTTTCGTAATCAGCGACCCGATAAACCATACAAACGATACCCATATTGGTTTTTAGACTTTTTCACCCCATTTCCCTCTTTTAGGGGTTGAATTTGGGGTGGAATTTCAATAACAGTGATGAACGTTGCATATAATTACATCATTAATGCCTAAATAATAAATTATGTGGATTTTACTTTAAGAATAAAGAATTTTCAACTTCATCCCCCTTTTCACCCTTAAGGGTGTCGAATTTTCAAAAACCCTGAGACACGTAATTATTAATTTTTAGTCGTCAGCCTAAATACAAATTTTGAAGATCCTAACTTCAAAACTGACGGACTTTCATACAAACTTTCATCCCCTATTTTACCCCCTTAGGGGTGGAATTTTGTTATACCCTTTCTTAGTGCACCCCTAGGCCTCATAAGGAACCTACATGCCAAATTTGGAATCTCTAGACCCAGTGGTTTGGGCTGTGCGTTGATATGTCAGTCAGTCAGTCAGTCAGTCAGTCAGTCACCTTCTTCTTTTATATGTATATATAGATTGGAGCGAAAAATTATTAAAATATAAAAATCTTGTTTTATTTCGCATTTGTTGATCTACTCACAGACCTAGCAAAAGCGCGCTAACCCTAATCTATGGATCTACTATACCTACTTTGTACACTGTGGTACAACTTACCACTGTCGATCGCTGTCGTCAGCCGTCGATCGCCGTCGTTCTCCGTTGATCGCCGTCCTTCTCCGACGGTCGACGGCGTATCGTCGTCAGGGCGCTATCGCCGCGTCGATGCGAAAGGATTTCCATCTACTGGTAATTATATACTCTAAGATTTCCATACTTTGCGCGCGTTTTGTATAGGCAAACCGTCGATCGCCGTCGATCAGTGTGGCCTGACCCTTATGCTCACTAGCCTGGCGGCTTTGGTGTCTATTGCCCTTATGGCAACCATTGACGTAAGAAAAACGCTGCGTTTCTAAACGACCCCTGGCGTAGTTTCCAAAATCTTTGATGGCAACCAAAGAAATGGCAACAGCGACGCTGACAAGCAGTGGCATTGACAAAACGACTATCATTCTTGTGTTTTTGATTGATCTTCTGCCTTCTGGCCTTCTGGACGTCTTCTGGGGATCTTCTGGACTTCTGGATGCTCTGGATAAAAAGAACGGTAGCATGGAGATAGCCATAGCAAAGAGTATGAAACTTAATATATGTTCCATGTTCTAAATAAGTATTATAACCAATGTAAGAAAAAGTGGGTCAATTTAATTTAAGCCTTACATTTTTCCCATTTTCTCAATAAATATTTCGTGGTTTTTTGCTCAGTTAGTGTGATTTTAGGCGTAACTTTTAATAATTGTCTGAAAAACAAACTTACAATGGCGTGCAATGAAAACATAATAAAGAACATTGCCAACGAAGTCGCAAGGAACTGCCATATGAAAAATATAAACTTGGACCCAAAGTTCTTGGCGTATGTGATCGAACTACTTCTTTTGAATCCGAAATATGGAAAGTTATTTGCTAAAAATTTGAACAGGAATAAGTTGGAATATTTTGTTGGAGACTGCGATGCTATGATTGAACGTAAGTATCACGTATTTCCTGTAGTGATGTTATAGCCCTTTTCTTCCCCGTTGCATCGTTTTTTTTCGGAAAACAGTATTCTACAAGCTGCTAAATTCTAAAAATGGCGACCTGTAAGTTCTGTAACTGCACTTACTCCCTAACCCTATGGGATAAAACAATTCCAGTTTTTGATGCGATATCTTTAATTAGTTACGTATAGGTAATATTTTGTAAGTGTTTTTCTAAATAAAAATAAAATAAAAACTAAAACACTGCAGTTTAGTTAGTTCAGAAACAAAGGGGATACAAACGCAACGTTGAATAGCGTAGAGAATAGAGAGTAGGATAGAATAAAGGTCGCAGATTTCACAACAACGGGCAGGACCACCGTAGCCTAAGTGGTAAAGCGTCTCCGGTACTGAACGGCGAAGACGCAGATTCGAATCCTGCCTGTGGTTGTGTAATTTTGTGATTTTTTGCTTTGTAGAAGTATAGGTACCCTAACCAAACCTGGGAGGTCGCACACAAAGATTTTTGTTTGACAGTGTCGCCTCGCCGTAGGTTTGTATATATGTTCCTTGGTGTCGCCCGTCAGGCACGACAAGACAAAGAAGTTGCTAGACGCACTGAAAATGCCTGGAGGAGCTATCCCGCCGTCTTTATCTGCACCATTGACCTGCACCATTAATGGGGGAAACGAAACTACTATGTATCGCTTGCACCATTAATAATAATACAACCTTTACCCCCTGCTTCTCTTCCCCATGTCGCCCTATTGGTCTATGAAAAGCTACTTAAAAACGATCTTCCGATCACATTGAAGCGCAAACTCATGGACAGCTGCATTCTCCCGATTCTTACGTACGGTGCACAGGCTTGGTCTTTGACAGAATATCAAAGATCCAGGCTCATGGTTTGCCAACGAGCAATGGAGCGCGGTATGCTGGGTCTGAAGCTGACTGATGGGGTCAGAAACACCATAATGCGCTCTACAACACAAATAGCCGACGTAGCCTATACCGCCGCCAAGCTCAAATGGGACTGGGCAGGCCACGTGTCCCGTATGCCGCCGGATCTATGGGCCAAGACCACCACCACCTGGCACCCGCAAACTGACAAAAGGCGTCGAGGCCGACCAAGGCGCCGATGGCGCGATGAACTTGACGCCTTTTGCAAGGCTTGGGAAGTGTGGGCTTTAGATAGGGACCAATGAAGGGAAGAGATAGAGAGGCCTTTGCCCAGCAGTGGGACACTACAGGCTAGATAAGATAAAAAGATAAGATAAGTGTCGCCCGCCACAGGGATAATCGAACCCAGAACCTCCGGATCGAGAGCCGAGCGAACCACTAGATCACGGGGGCTGTTCTAATCTGTTAATCACTTCACTTTTAACCACAGGAGGCGGTGCATCACTGGACACATTACTAATTCAGTTCATAATGAGATCGAATTACGGAAATCTAAATGATCTAATAGACACAAATTTAAAACTAGTGAACTCACGGCTTCAGCCTCTTCGACACGAAATATTGGACGCTGATCCCGATATTATAAGCAATCATGAGGAATTGAAAAAGATTTATCGGAAAATATCTATTTACATTATTCTATTCAGTGGGATTGGAAACGCTTCCGATTTTATAGTAAGTACTTGCAGAGCACAACCACCTACTCGTAGTAGCAACAAAGCTAAAAACTGGTCAAAGGCGAGTCGGAGTCACTTTGGGTCCGTACCACCACACAATACTACGTATTATAGGTGAAATTTCTGTGGTTGGTTCAAAACTTATCTGTCAAATTTTATTGAGACCGATTTGCACTTGAACAGATTATATTTATTTGTTTTCTAGTATAGTTTATTCAACTTTGTAAGAGTTTAGTACAAAGTTCGACGCATGTGTGTGTTACCATTTTTACGATAGAGCTGAAACAAAATAAATGGTACTAGTACAGCAGCTCTGCACCTTCTTTCTCACGAACACTTGTGATACGCCATACTCATCATCATCATATCGATGTGGTACCATCATGTGGTATACTCGTAAGATCGATGATCGACCTCACTAACCCTGGTGTCAGAGTAGTTGAGCCGTCAAAACCCTGAGACATGTCTCTACTACTACCGTAGATAGTAGTCGGGACCAACGGCGTCACGTACAGTCAACGACAGGTCAAGCTTGACACTCGCAGTGAGACTCTATCCCCTATGTCTATTGAAATAAGAACAGTACAAAGTCCAATGTGTCAAGCTTTATGTGCTCTTGACTGTACCTTCCTTAGGAATCATCTAACTTTTTAGAAAAACAGATGAAGGATGCTGAAATGTCCTTACTAAAATGCGGGGAAGTCACACAAAGTGATATTTGTTTGACTGTGTCGCCACCGGGAATCGAACCCAGGACCTCCAGATCAAAAGCCGAGCGCTCAGGTTGTGGTTGTGCAGCGTGGGAGCGGAGAGTTAATTAAACACTGTTTGATGTTGAATGTAGAACTGATTTATTGAGGAAATTGTCAAGCTTAAACTAGGTTTTCATGGTCGCATTACGTAGGATGTTTAATGTTTATATTAGAAAAATGCTGACATTGATATTAGGGCGTTACCCTGAGAATATCTGAAGGTTAAATAAACAGTGACGATGCCTACGTATGGTTGGTATTTCTTACAAAATTTAGACGTCACGTTGGTTAGTTTACAAAACACATTATAAAGGTATTCCTATACTTCAAATAATTAAGGAATCTCCATACACTACAAGGTCATGCAATGTTTCATCAAGGTTGCGCTACCCTTAAAATGAGAGCCATCAAGAAACCACTCAAAATCCTACAGTGGATTTGCATAACACTCTTAAATTTAAAATATGGCATCAAGCGGAATATTCGTTTAGCCGCTAGGCCAAAGCGTATGACGGACAGACTGACCGACGGAAATACATTTTCGGGAGACTTGCTTTTTGTGATGTATGAGTGATATTTAACACATTATTGAGAAAATTAGCAAACCTGTTTTTTTCACGAATGCAATACCATTCTCGCTCCGCTCCAAAGTAAAATGCCAGAAAAGCACGTTTCTAATATAGAGACCCCTAAGTTTTTAACATTTCTTAGTTGTAGGGATCCATACCTCAAAATAAAAAAAAACTGAACCTAGGATCACTTTGTTGTCCGTCTGTCTGTCTGTCAAGACCCTTTTTCTCACGAACGGGTAGAGGTATCAGATTGATATTGACAACGAATATTAAGGTCCATAAACTACACAAGATCTGAATATTTCAATTTTTTACAAAGACGCAATCAAAAGATATGGCTGTTTATATCCTCATCTCCATACATTTATGCACTAAAGCAATACAATTCCCGTTGACCTAAAATTATGAAATTTGGCAAGAAGCTAGGTCTCAAAGTACAAATAAATGGAAAAGTCTAAAATCATTAAATATTAAAAAAAATATCACAACTTATAGTAACCAATTAAGGTGAGCTCCCGTTTCAAGAACTTTTCAAGTTGGATCACGGAGTTTTTAAAGTCAAAGAGCAAAAGCTTTTAGTATATCATATGGTAGATAGGTACGGAACCCTTAGGGCAAGAGTCCGACTCGCACTTGGCCGGTTTTTTGATATAAGAACCATGCCAAAGAACTCGAGGTGTTTTAATATTGGTTCGCTTACAGCACTGGCATACAGTCATAAAAGTTGGAGTCAGGCAGGTTTTGTATGAGGCCAATAAATTACATGAAATCATCATTTTATCGCACACTATGAGATAGTTGTTCAGGTCCAAAAGTGCATAGAAAACCTACTACAAAAACAAACTTCTATTATTTACAGAATCTAAAAGAAGGTATAGGTGCAATGGAAAGCGTTTTCCCGCTTGAAGATTTGGGAAAGATGCTCCTCATGCCACGAAAAGAACGTCAGGCCCAAATAGATGAGGTGATCAAGCTGACTTCTGGCGTGAGGCTCTTCAATCGAGCTTGCAAGTTGGGCGGAGAATTGATAACTGATTGTTAGTTAATTTTCTTCTAAGACGTAACACGGCTGAAGAAACTTGTTTACTGTTATTTATTCTGTAGCTGAAGGTCGTGATAACAAGCTGCTCTGTCGCTAAGCTCTGCAGGCCACTTGGTTATAAGCTTTATGTGTCGCAGTCTGGGGTTCGCAGCCAATTGCCTCAAACGCGCGCGGCGGCGCCCTCCTATCACTCCTCTTACCATTTACGTGGCCAAGTAGTTCGAGCTTCTCTAGATTCTCTGGTCTCGGCTGGTCTCGGCGCATAATTTGTTTAGTTCTTCTGGTCTCAAGATAGCCTAACTAACCCTCAAGTTTGCCTTGAATAACAAACCTAAAATGCAACAGTGATCTCATTGGCATTTCACATTATGACGCGTTATTCGTTTCTGGCATTCGGCGCAGCCGCACCCGCGGCGTTCTTGCTTCGCTCTCTCCTCGGCTCGTGAGTTGTGGTCACAAGATAACATAACCCAACCTAACCGATCCCGATGCCTTAACTAACTAACCTATAATGTACCACTAGTGACCTGAACCCGTTTCCAATCTGCTTACGCCGTTTTACAATTTGCCGAACGTATACCTACAATTTGCTGGTCGTTTGTAAACGGCAAATAATTTTGAAACTTGCATTGGACGTCTTTTAGCTGTCATGATGGCGAAACTTACCCCGGTTCTTTTTTTACAGTACCAACTGATTTACTAGAAAACGGAGCAAAGTGTTTTGAATTTTTGGAAAACTCACTTATATCAGTGATGAAGCGAGTATTTACCCTGACGACTGCCATCGAGGACAGCATTTCACTTGACGAAAAGTCTGACAAAGTCACCGTTCATGTCGTACAAGGCCTGACGATGTAAGTGAATATAGCTTTAGTGTTACCTCATCTTTTCTATCCAAAATTTTCGATTGATGCTTGGTAAAGCGACAATCACACCTTCCTTAATTAAGAAACGAGTTCGGCTTACATTGCTCGTTGAAGTAAGGATATTGCAATTAACATGACCAAGCCTCCCAGGAATGTATTCCGTATTAGTCTTTGAATTCGGTTAGGTGTGATCATGGCTTAAGTCATTTGTGCTGTGCGAAGGAGCTAAGCTCAGAGTCAAAGAGCAATAGGACATTTGACAAACTAGGAAAATGGCGCAATCCTATTGATTGGAATTTTCTCAGCTTACAGCTTATTCAAATAAAAAATAATTCAAACAAAGTATGTTAGTAGTACAAAACACTTATACGCTATTGTTAGTTAAAACTAAAATTATTAGCTTAGCTCCCTAGCACAGCACTGGTAGAAACGCAGCTTTATACCTCCCTGGAGACGCATTTTTGAAGCGTTCGAACTTCAATTCGCATTCGAATTGGCAAGATTCGTATACGAATCCGTAAAAATCGCAATTTTTGAATATTCATACCTGTGAATGCTGCAACGAGTGGTCCGACCCACTCGTTTTGCAATTCTACCACTCGAAAGTATGTATAATCTGTGATGACAACGACATTGACGTTTCCTTCACACATGACATTATACTGACATATCAACTTTTTAATTTGCGTTCCATTCCCTCGCAATTCATTACAGGTTTTTAAAATCAATGAGTAATTGCTTTCCGGTTTTGATTTTTTCTGCGTGAAACGAAAATTGGTTAAAGATTTGAATTTAATGGCAACACTGCTTTCGAATGATTCAAAAATGCGTAAAATCGAGAGCATTAGAAATTAAATTCGTATACGATTCGTTTTCGTATGCGAACTAAAGATTCAGTTCGAACGCTTCAAAAATACGTCTCCAGATTCAGTGTTTTGTAAACAAACATTTAGCAGCTAAGAAAAGTTTCTCCAATCAGAAATATCCACATTTTAACTCATTTTAGAGCTCGTTCCTACTATGTCGGATATCGGCTTCCGATTTCAATCGGGTGTCGTTGCCTCTGTTCCCACTATGTCGGATATCGGATTCCGATTTTGAACAGCGCCATATGCGAGCGTTGATCCGACACGAATTTTTCCCGGACGAAGGCTCACAAAACACACGATATTTTTTGTCGGATCCGACAAAAAACACGATATTTTTTGTTGGATCCGACAAAAAATATACGAAGCAAAATCGTTGTCGGACGAGTGTGAATAGCTTCATAGAAAACGTTCTGCCACTGGAACGACCGATTAAAATCTGGGCCGACATACGATACAATGGGAGGGAACGAGCTCTTACATGAATTTGGAGTTGCTATGTTGTATAATGTCGTAGGCCGATCGTTGAATCACGATACGTCAGCAGCGTTTCTTGATTTGCCTGTATAATACCCGCTATATTGTTCAAAGCATAACGTTTGACGATTTGCCCAGCCGTGCTTGGGCAAATTGATTCTGTAGTTTGACCAAAGTACAAGCAAATAAAATGAAGTTTAGATAATAATTATTTTACTAGCTAATAAAACCTAACCCTGACAGAGCGCAAACAGCGTCACAAGCGTCGCGAAGGGAAACTATATTGCGATGCGCCCAGCCATATCTCGATGTGCCCAGCCATATCTCGATGTGGCCAGCCATATCTTGCTATAGCAACTAGTAGGGCAAATCGACCAATAAGTTGCTCTCATCGATCTGCCGAATTTATTATTGGGCACATCATGACATAATTAGCCAGATCACGAAATGCTGGCACATCGTGATCTACCCAGTCAGATCTCGATCGACCCACAAAACCCCAGCGTCTTTCATGAACATTGGTCTATGTCGGGTATTCACTATGAACCGCCAGTGGTAGAGTTAATTTCTCTCTCTTTCCGGTCACGAAAGCTAGGTAACGTTGGACGTGGTTAAATTAGAACTTAAATAGGTAAACGCTAGTGGTTTGACAACTCAGCGTTTTCTGTGCAGCGAAAGGCACGTTAAATCACTATTTACTGTTATTAATGGTAGTCGTTATGCCAAGCCAAACATTGGACGTCTTTAAAGGTTGACAGTCAAGTTGCAAAAAACTAATCGAATATTACTTCTATTACCCTTTGAATGGTCAGTTGGCGGTCGTTCTGTATAAAACCCAGTACCCTCGAAAAATCTGACTCCATGAAACGAGACTAAGGCTGTGGGAATCATAAATATTTTATTTTATTTGACAGAACAAAATACGAAGAGATTTTCGAATTGTTGATATTCAATCGCCAGTGCGAAATCTACATACGGCGTATGCTGGCGGACGTGCATACTACTGTAGAAATGTCAAAAAATCTATATGAAAGTTTCGAGAATGCATTACAAGAATTACATAGAGCCGTCAAAAATCGATCAGTTTTACGTAGTTGCGTAGTTTTTGTAAGTGTACAGTACTATATCCTACTAATATTATAAACGCGAAAATATGTAGGTAAGTACGAGTATGGATGGATGGATGTTTGTTACTCTTTCACGTAAAGACTTCTGACTGGATTTTGATGAAACTTTACAATAATATAGCTTATACATCAGAATAACACATGGGCTACAATTTTTAAAAATATTGTGTGAATTGTCCAATTCTGTACAGACGAGGTCGCGGGCACCAGCTAGTAAGGTCATAATCGTCACCGTTTTTGAGATAGAGGGAGAAAAGCCCGCATCGCTCAACCATACTAGCGTTGCAGCTGGCACCATGAACCGTGGTTGTTAGTGACCGCAGTATGTAGTGCGATACACAAAAGGCCGCTGCTGCACATCCAGTTCAAAATCCCTTAGTCGCCTCTTACGACACCTGCGGGGACTGCGGGTTGGTACTATTCTTTGCCGGCACCACACGGGCAGTGTAGGTTACGCTAATGAATAATTTAACTTTGCAGACTCTATTCATCAAAGTATACAGCCTCTATATACTTTACAGCCTCTGTTTACTTTACAGCCTCTATTCATCAAAGTATGGGACATTTGGCGTGATATGCAAAATACCTTGTATTTTGTGTCTCATGTGAAACGTTTAATGACAATCTTGAGCAAAATACAAGTACACAACTGCGTTCCTGACATCAGGAAAATGCTTGAGGGGAAGATTCTCACAAACGATGAGGTAAGTGCGGAAAGTACAGCATAACAGTATAAAAAACGGCCAAGTGCGTGTTGGGCCACGCCCAGTATTGGGTTCTGTAGTTTTTCTAAGAGTTTTTTATTTCATAACGTTTATAACTTTTTATCTCCTAATGCTCAGCGAGGTCCTAGCGCTTGGTTACTATTTTTATTATTTCTAAGTTTTCAGCTATAGCTAATTAACCTGTAAAGCCTACTCACTCAGCTGTGATAGTTTATATATGCTACTTCTGTGAATTTTTCGTGATTTTTTTTCATATTTCGAATAACATCCATTTAGTCGGCAGGACACCTCTAACAAAAAAGTCGCTTTCTAGCTTAATATTTCGCAAACGGATCCCTAAATAAAAAAAAAATAATGTGCAAGCTCACGTTATTTTTAAAATACCCATCCAACAACGATACCCCACACTATGGGGTAGACAAGAAAAAAAATATTCACCCCCGCTTTAATTCTAGGGGAGGTACCCTAATAAAATATTTTTCAAGATTTTATTTCACCACTTTGTCGGCGTCGATGGAATGTATACGCAGGTGGACCATGTGCAATACATATAAGTATATCCGTACTGAATTTCAGTTTTCTAGTACTTAGGGTCTCTGAGCTAAGCTGCGAAAAGACAGATAGACAGGCGGACATGACGAAACTATAAGGGCTCTGTTTTGACTACGGACATGACACCTAGCTAGATCAATTCTTCAACCTCCAAAAGCCCTGTATAGTAAATTTCATCGAAATCGTTAGAGCCGTTTGCGAGAAACTGATTACAAATATACAGTGTGGAAACGATAAGACAATGATCTCACAGTGTGGAAACGATGTAGAACAATAAGTGATCTATGTATGAACCTACATGTGCTTTGGGTTTATCCTGTAAACTTGTAAGGTATTTTGTATAATAAATACAATACAAAACAATTACAATACGATACGATACGATACGATACCATACGATACGATACGATACGATACAATACAATACAATACAATACAATACAATACAATACAATACAATACAATACAATACAATACAATACAATACAATACAATACAATACAATACAATACAATACAATACAATACAATACAATACAATACAATACAACACAACACAGCACATATTTATTGCACACAGATAACAACAAGTACAAAAATATATGCAGACAAATAAATCACACTCGATTATTTCTAAAATATACAAGCTATTGAAAAACTGGTAACTGATCCTGAAAAAGCTTCACGAGCTCTAAAAGATCTCTTTTCATACAATCCTCACAGGGTTCGCCCTCCGAGCCTCCTCGTAGAGTCTTCTACCCCGAGATCTCTTCTACGGAGTCTTCCCTCCAAGCACTCTTATCTCTGGGACCTCTTCTACGGAGTCCTCCCTCCGAGAACTCTTCCCTCTAGGACCTCTTTTACGGAGTCCTCCCTCCGAGCACTCTTGCCTCCAGGACCTCTTTTACGGACTCTTCTCTGAGTCCCTCTTCTCACAAGGATCTTTTCTACAGAGTCTTTCCTCCGAGCTACTTTACCTCCGGGACCTCTTTTACGGAGTCTTCCCTCCGAGCACTCTTCTTATTTCCTCATCATCATCATCATATCAGCCGAAAGACGTCCACTGCTGGACATAGGCCTCCCCTAATGATCTCCATGACGACCGGTCCTGCGCTGCTCGCATCCAGCGCGACCTTGACCAGATTGTCGGTCCACCTTGTGGGGGGCCTGCCAACGCTTCGTCTTCCAGTACGTGGTCGCCACTCTAGAACCCTTACGCCCCATCGGCCATCGGTTCTTCTTGCGATGTGCCCTGCCCACTGCCACTTTAGTTTAGCGATTCTCAGGGCTATACTTTAGTTCTTCGGCGGAGCTCCTCATTTCTGATTCGATCGCGCAGAGAGACTCCGACCATAGCCCTTTCCATAGCCCTTTGGGTGACTTTGAGCTTCTTGATAAGGCCCATCGTGAACGGCCACGTCTCGGTGCCATATGTCATCACTGGCAACACACACTGGTCAAAGACTTTCGTCTTGAGACACTGCGGTATTTTGGACGTGAAGTTATTGCGGAGCTTCCCGAACGCTGCCCTACTTCCTATGGTTATTGAAGTCGTCATGCTATCTTTTTCGTGGCCTACCCCAACGGCGTTGGCCATCATGGCTATCTATTGTGTGATGTAATGATTCTTGCCCACTGTTGCGGATGGACGAGACTCTCGTACCCAACCTAGTCAAATCAAATCCATTTGAGCCTGGCTGTTTTCCGACTGACACCTGCTATGATCCCAGCAATATATTCTGCACTCGGTCGACGCGTTTCATACCTTATTTCAAAGCTTACCAACATATTTTGCAGCCATGTCAAAAGCATAATCACGTTTTTAAATTTACTTGTAACTTCAAGGATATAATCATTTTTTTTAATTTCTGGGATGATAAAAAAAACACACATTTTTTCACTTGACCAAACGAGCATGTGGGCCACCTGATGGTAAGTGGTTTCCACCGCCCATAGCACCCACTGTTTTATTAGTGACATACTTTGACGCTAGTAAGACAGCAAAGCGCGTTTCCCACCCTGAGAACTAAGATGTTATGTCTCATATGCCAGTAATTTCACTGGCTCCCTTACCCTTCAAACCGAATCACAGCAGTGCAAAATAGGTAAAGGGGTGGTACTTCCCCAGACGGACTTACAACGCTGCGTTCCAGCTCTCCTTGTAAACCTTGAGTTTGGACTTTTGGCTCTTCGTAAAGGACGAGTGAGTGATCTCATCATCATCAACATAACATCCCATGTAACGTCCACTACAGGACAGGGTGCTCCCTCCAGAATTCTAGCTTTTGCTGGAAAAATATAGAGGGGAAGTACCATGGTCACCTCGCTTGTTAGCGTTACGGTTGGCACCATGGACCGCGGTTGTAGGTGACCGCAGTAAGTAAGATGTAAGATACAAAGGAGGATGCTGCTGCCCATCCTCCAGTTTAGAACCCTTAGTCGCCTCTTACGACACCCACGGGTATGTATCGGTTGGTACTATTCTTTGCCGGCACCACACGGGACAAGTGTCGTAGCTTTACAAAATTTTCAGAAGCGTATGAACACACAACTACCCCGAATTGAGCGTGTGACCTTGGAAGCCTTAGATATATACACGACATCTTCAGCCACAAGCAAGGAGCTCTGGCAGGTTATTCCTGGTATACCCAAGGAATGCGAATACTCTGTGACTAGCCTTAAAGAAACAAAACGCTTAGCGGTAAGTTATTTTAGGTTATTTTGGGGTCTTAATTATAACAGCCTCTGTGGTCTAATGGTTGGAGCGCCCAGCTCTCGATCCGGATGTTCTGGGTTCGATTCCCGGTGGGGACACTGTCAAACAAAAATCCCTTTGTGAGACGTCCCCAGTTTGGTTAGGACTTTGCAGGATGAATCACCTGATTGTCCGAAAAGTTAGATGATTCCGTGCTTCGAAAGGCACGTTAAGCCGTTGGTCCCGACTACTATCTACGGTTGTAGTAGTTAATGAGCCATGTCAGAGGCCTTTGGCAGCTCAACAACTCTGACACCAGGGTTGATGAGGTCGGTCGTCCACCTTGCAACCCACATGATATGATGATGGATGATGCCTATTTTAATTGAGATTTTTCTGCTAGTTTTTGGGCTTCTGTGCGATGAGTCTAACTGTTGGAGCACTAGTGCCATGCAACCTTAATATCGGCTTCGTAGAACATAAGGGGCACCTTTACGGTTTCGCCAAACCCTCTATGGCTTGCAGATTCGCAAAGGAACCTGATAGGTAACGTATTTTTAATGTTAGTTTGTAATATAATAGAAGTAGCTTCTAAACAGTTTGAATGTGAATATATATTTCGACGTTTCTCGATGTCACATCCAATAGTCCACCAATTTAGAGCGCGATGTATCTGCTGCGTGTGGGGAGATATGCGCTAGCAGGAGCGAGGTAGCCAGACGTCAGCGGGGGCGGGCGGGGTGCGGGGAGACGAGTCACGTATTACCTTGCGTGCTAATGATATCACACTGCCGTAACTTCACCCCCCTCAACGTCATTCATACATACATACATAATATCAGCCTTGTTCCCGTCGGGGTAGGCAGAGACCACAGTTCTGCACTTGCTACGATCTTGACATACTTCCCTTGCTTCCTGAACTTTCATCAATCCTTTCATACATGCTCGTCGGTTTAGGGTACTTTTAACCTGGCCTTTATTCAGAACGTCCTGAATTTGGTCCTGGTACGTTCGCCGAGGCCTTCCCCTTCCAACGTTTTCATTCACTCTCGCCTTGTAGATCTCTTTCGTCAATCTCCCTTCATTCATCCTCTCTACATGACCAAACCATCTCAGCATCCCTTTCTCAATTTTAGTCACTACGTCTTCTTTTACGCCACAACGTTCTCTTATCACACTATTTCTAATCCTGTCACTCAATTTCACACCAATCCAATTCACCCTGCTGGAAGGTGGCATACAAAGTTTTACAGTCTAGGCGGGTAGTACAAACCTTTTGAGATCTTATTTTGGAGTCTTTATCATAATACCTTCCCATGAAATGTCCACTGCTGGACAGTCCCTCCAGAATTCCAGCAAAAAGAGCGTCGTAAAATTTGGAGAGGAAGTACCATGGTCACGTGGTGGTAAGTGGTCACCACCACCCATGACACCCACTGTCTTATTAGTGAAATAATTTGACACTAATAAGACAGCAAAGCGCGTTACCCCTCCTGGGAACTAAGATGGTACGAGTATGTCTCATGTGCCGTTAATTTCACTGGTTCCCTTACCTTTCAAATCGAAACACTGCTGCTTTAAGACAGAAAAAGACAAGGGGGTGGTACGTCCCCAGACGGACTGTGCACAGAAGCCCACCCACCATCAAAAATGTACACGTACGGTTTGATACGGGCTTTTTAGGGTTCCGATACCAAAATGGTAAAAAAAAGGAACCCTTATGGTGCGACTTTGTCTGTCTGTCTGTTTGTCACACCTCTATATCTCAGCAACTACTCATGCTAACGAATTGAAATTCAGAATAGTTTTAGAATTTGCCCAACATAATTGCATATAATTTTATTTTTATTAATATTAATCTAAAGGGGGCAAAATTTCAAATTGTCGTTACTAGATATAGTGGGGTATCATATGAAAGGACTTTACTTGTACATTCTAAAACATATTTTTGTATTTTTTTACAACTCTTAGTTTTTAAGTTATGATGAAAAATGTCAAAAATAAATCCCCCCCCCCTTATCTCCGAAGTTAGTGAAAGGAAAAATCTGAATTAAGTACAGTAGATAGAAGTTTATGTAAATATGACAGCGAAAAAAAAACGATCTTTCTAAGTTGCACAGTTATTTAGAAATCTGCAAAAAACCTTATCAAACAAATTTAGTTTTGCGGTCCAAAAAATTTACTATATTGCTTCCAAAAATACTATAGGTAAATCGGAACCCTCGGCGCGCGAGTCCGACTAGCACAAGACCGGTTTTTTAAAAAAAATATTGAGTGTTTACCAGTTTTTAGGGTTCCGATACCAAAATAGTAAAAAAAAGGAACCTTTATGGTGCCACTCTGTCTGTCTGTCTGTCACACCTCTATATCTCAGCAACCACTTATGCTATCGACCTGAAATTTGGAATAGTTTTAAAATATAGTTGCCCAACTTAATTGCACATGAAAATTTTTTGCAAGCCAAAATCTCAGTTATTTGCTTATACAGAATACCACGTAATAGCAACTATAACCTAAATATATTTTTTGGACAACTTGATTTACTATTAGACAAAAAGCGATTTGAAGAACTATCGTCCTATAACGCTCAACTCAGTTATTTCAACAATTTTCGAAAAAGCTATGCATGTTAGAATCACAAATTTCTTAAACAGATACAACATTATAAATGATGAGCAAAATGGTTTTCGCAAGAATAAGTCTACCACTCTAGCTTGCTATACCTTGATGCAAAGTGTAACTCAGTATATAGACATAAAAATGCCAGTAGTTGCAGTATTTTTAGACCTGTCAAAAGCATTTGACTTCGTAAATCACCATATATTACTGTCTAAATGTGAAACGTACGGAATAAGAGGACCTGCGCTGGCATGGCTCAAAAGCTACTTATCAGATCGTCAACAATGTGTAGAGCTAAACAGTTTAGATGAAAATAACGAAGTTATAACTTTCAAATCACAATTAAAAATTAATTCTTCGTGTTGGCTACACCAACACGAGTTCGGGGTTCACCGGGTGCTTTGTGACTTAAACACGAGATCAAGTTTACAAATCGTCTTTATTAAACACACAAGTTCAAACAACGATAACAACAGGTAATAACAAGAGTCAACAAGAGTCAAACAGAAAACTTAACAAGTGACGAGCACGCAGGCTCAGACGAGTTCGCGGGCACTGGCACTGACACTGACTAGTCACTAACTAGTTTTCACTGTCTTGTCAACTCCTTGAGTGGACTGTATAACGTTCACTTGTTCACTGCACTGTACAACTGACTGTTTCCAACTGTGTTCGGATCGTAGACAGAACTGGAACTGTATCTTCGACTGTACTGTGCACTTGTATTCTTGAGCTGTAGACTGTGGTCGAACTGCAACTGTGACTGCAACTTCTTCAAGTGGACTGTATAGGGTTCGTTCACTACAGGAGAGTTCTCGACTGTAGACTGGAAGTTCACAGTAGACTGGATGATTCACTCAGTTGACTGGAACGGTTGACAGTTGATTACTGGACGATCACTCAGCTTCGAACTGTGTGGAATGGTAGTAGTGGGTCATCTCAAACGCCTGGATGGGCGTTGGGGCTTCGGCATCAGCCTCTTGGGCTATGGCCGAGGTTTTCTTTCGCAGCCCTCAACAGAGGGACTGGGCTCGGGGTGGGGCTAATTCAGCCCGTGGTGCCATCATTGGATAGTGGTACTGTGGCCATCTGTGGGTTGTGGTTCTTCAACTAGTTGGTTCTCCTCCTCGGCGCTTCTCGCCTGTAGAAGCTCCCTGGGGAGAGCCAAGGACCGGTCTGGTGGGCGGCTGTGCAGTGGTGCGATACCACGTAGATGATCGTGCGACGAGTTGTCGGCACGATCAAACATGGTCCTCGCAAGGCGGCTGATGAACGCGTCCAGCCCTTCGTGGTCCAGGTCCCGATGTATCGTGGAGTTGCGGACGAAGCGTGGGGCGTTGACAATTGTTCGGAGGCTCATGTTCTCTTGTGCTCGGAGACGGCGACGGTTGGGTTCCGAGACAAGGGCATACCATGCCGGCGCAGCGTATGTGAGCCTCGACCGGACGTAGGTTTTGTAGATCCCCAGCTTCGTTCGCAAGGGGAGGCGGGAATCGAGGACTGGACGCAGTTTGTTCCTTGCGGTCTTCACCTGACCCACCACATTGGTCACGTGTTTCCGCATTGACAGGTTGCGGTCGATGGTGACACCCAGGTACTTCACGGAGTCCTGCCACTCCAGTGGCTGGCCCATGAGTGTCACGTGCGGCGGGTTGTGACGCCTTCTGCCGGTGCACATCGCCTGGGTCTTTCCGACGTTCACTGACATCCTCCATTTGGATAGCCAGTCGGGCAGCGCATCGAGGATTGGCTGGATCTTCCTCGCCGCCGCATGCTTGCGGTTGATGGACGACGCGATGTACGCGGCGTCGTCGGCGAAGAGAGCCAGCTTGGCATCTCCAAACAGAGGGATGTCGTCAGTGTAGACGGCGTAGAGGCAAGGCGATAGGCAGCTTCCTTGGGGGACTCCCGCTAGGATTGGTCTGGGCGAAGAAAGGGCGTCTTCTACGGCGACCTGGAACTTCCGCCCTTCCAGGAAGCTCGCGACGATCTTCACCAGGCGGCGCGGTGCGGTGGTCTGACAGAGCTTGTACAGCAGGCCCTCGTGCCAAACTCTGTCGAACGCCTTCTCCATGTCCAGCAGGATGGCGATGGTGTGCTCTCGCTTGTTGAGGCCCGTCGCCATGAAGTGGAGGACACGGGTCAGCTGGAGCGTGGTCGAGTGCCCAGGCCTGAAGCCGAACTGTTCCGGTCTGGGCTCGACGTGGGGCAGCAACTTCGTCAGCAGGAGTTTCTCAAACACCTTCGAGATTGTGCTGAGTAGCGTGATCGGGCGGTAGCTCTCGGGGCGCATGATGTTCTTCCCCGGTTTCGGCAGCATGATGACGCGGCCGAGCTTCCACGCATCAGGAAAGTGGCCCGAGCGCAGTATCCCATTATACAGTCTGGTCACTGCCACGACAGTTTGCCGTGGGAGATGGCGCAGAGCTGCATTGGGGATTCTGTCGGCGCCCGGAGCTTTGCGTGGTGGGACTCGGCGAAGGATGCGTTCGACCTGGCTGGGTGAGAAGAACATCGGGTCTTCTCCCGCCTCGATCGGTGTAGCGAAGTGTTCTCGAAGGTGCCTCTCGACTGCGGCGACGTGCTCCACGTCGTCCGTAGGGTTCGGCTTGAAGGCATTCTCCAGGCTGTCGGCGAAGATCTCGGCCCGGTCTTCGGCCTTGTAGCGCTGGTGTCCTTGTTGGTCCAGCAGCGGACGTACTGGAGGCGGCTTGCCTGACAGCTGCTTGCACAGCCGGTGTACGGAAGGGACCTCTTCCTCGACCTCGCTCAGGTGGATGTCCCAGCTTTCTGCTGCGTGGTCGATGAGCGCTTCCCTCACTCTGTCGATCAGGTAATTGAGCCTTCTCTTCAGGGGAGGGAACCGGGTATGCTGCCATTCTCTTCTGGTTTCGCGCTTCTCCTCAATGAGTGCCTGGATCCGTGCGGGGAGCGGCGCGAGCCTTACTCCGCCCGGAACGGTGCGAGTAGTTTTCCGAAGCGCGTCTCCGATTGAGTTGGCCAGCTCTCCTGTGGCTTCATCGACTTCGGCTGCCGTGGTGACTGGCCTCGATGGGGTGCAGTGGCTCAGCTCTTCAGCGAAGGCGTCCCAGTCTGTCCTCACTCTGGGAGGGCGTGGGGCGACGATTGTGGGCGCCTCGTCCAAGATGAGGAGGACGGGGCGGTGGTCCGACGGAAGGTCAAGGCAGACCTGCTGTTCTGGGGGCGTGCGTAGTCCCTGGTGCACAGCTATGTCCAGCACGTCGTCCATGAGTGGGCTCCTGGGGTCGTGGCGTGTTGCCTCTGGTGGCCCGCTGATGTCGTAGCTGTGATCCAGGGAGTCAAGGTGCAACAGGCGTCCGGCAGTGTTGGTTGTGGTGCTGTTCCAGGCCGTGTGCTTTGCGTTCAGGTCCCCTGCGATGATGGTAGGGTCAGGGGACTGCAAGAGCTTGCGAATGTCAGCGACCTGGAACGCGTCCTGTGGCGGTCTGTAGGCTGCGAAGACACGGAGGTTCCTCCCAGCGTAATGAAGTTCGATACCGAGGGCGTACATAGATGAAAGTGCGACGTCGTCGATTTCCTGGTGAATAATGCGTCGTTTGACCAGGACTGCAAGCCCTCGGTATGCTCTTCCCTCCGGCGTTTGTTCATCCCTCCGATAGCAGACGTAGTTGGGGATTTTCAGCGAGTCCGATGGCCGAAGGTGCGTCTCGCTGATCAGCGCCACGTCGACGTTCTGTTCTCGGAGGAAATGACCCAAGATTCGGCCCTTTCTGATAAGGGACGAGGCGTTCCAATGCACCATCCGCAGCTCATTGTCCATTGGAAGGCTGTTGGATGGAGGCTCTGAGCGCGGACGGGCTAATCTTGGCACCGGCTATGGCGGCGTTGAGCACCAGCTGGATGGCCTCCAGAGTCTGCAGGAGATGGCCCTGGGGCTCAGAAGTTGTGGCAGCTGGTGTGGCTGCTGATGGTTGGCGGGCGGAGGAAGGTTGAGCGGGCTCAGCTGGTTGTGAGCCCTTTTTCTTCTTTTTCCCCTTCTTGCCTGGTTTCTTGCCGGTGGCGCCACGAGGGATGGCGTCGTTGGCGGGGGCCATCAGTGAGGCAGCAGCCGTTTCCGCGACCGCTTGCGTCTCCTCCTGACGCGGCTTTCCTTGCCCGGAGCGAGGGGCGATGCCGGCCTTCTTGTTCCGTGACTCCTTGCGCTTGATGTTGCACTGGACCGAGTTTGCCGGGTGAGGGCCTCCGCAATTGGCACAGGTGGCGGGTTCGGCAATGGGTCGGGGGCAGTCACGGGCAGCATGTTGTTCGCCGCACTTCACGCAGCGAATTTGGCGGTGGCAGTTGTGTGACGAGTGTCTGAAGCCTTGGCAGCGGTGACACTGCGCCACACCTTTCTTTCCACGCCAGGGTTCAATTGTCACTCCTGGCATGTACAGCAGCGTCTTGACCCCCCAAATAGTTTCAAGGGGCACGTATGGGTTGGGGTCTCTCTCCACCTCCGCGAAGTAGAGGCATCCAGGGCGTCCTGCTCGCCCGTGGATGGCTTTACAGTAGGTGGCAGGATATCCAAGGTCCTTGAGGGCTTGCACGATGAGGTCAACGTCCGTGCCGTATGGTAGGCCTCGTATGGCTACTTTCTGTTTCCGCTCCTCCTTGAGAGAGTAGCCGTACCAGGAAACTCCTTCGGTCCGGTGGAGGTCGTCCAGGTAAGCTTGAATCACCCGAAATTCCGTCGCAGATGCCGCCGTGAATCTGATGCCGTTTCCAAGGGGGCGGGCATTCGGCGGGTGACCAAGCTTCACTTTCAAGGCCGCAAAGTGCTTCGTCCAATCCGGTAGATTTTCCACTACTAGCGGCGGGTAGTGTTCCTTCTTGGGGGCGTCATTTGGTCGTGCGGTAGCAGCAGCGGGGCGTGGAACGCCGGTGGCGGCCGCGGCGGCGGCAGCCGCAAAGGAGCGCGGCGACTGCGCTCGCTGCGGCTGAGGAGGTGCGGCAAGAAGGGTTGCCGGGGCAGCGGAGGTCGTGGCAGATACGACGGCCGGGGGCGCCATGGCTGGAGGGGACGCTACAGGAGCAGTCGTTGTTTCCATGGGCGCCGCAGGTGTTGGTGCGGCGTCGGGGGGCGCTTGGCTATCGGGGTGCAGCACGAACTTGAAAGGCTGCGGCGGCGGAGTCCCGGGGGCTCGGGTTGGGGGCATAGGTCTGCCCCTGAGCCGAGGGTCGCGTGAAGCTCGCGGCGTCCCCTCGAGGCTGTGGGATCGTGCGAGTACAGGGGTTGGTAGCGGGGGCTGCAGGGGCAGCGGGGGCAGCAGAAGCTACGTCGGCGGCGAACGCGGCGAAGGCGGCGTCAGAGGGGTGAGGCTGATGGTCTGCCTCGTCTTCGGGCGCGCCAGTGGTTGGCGGCCTAGGTGGACCGACTCCCTCCATTATAGGGGAAGGGAGTGCTGCAGCGACTTAGGCTTGGGAGGCGCAGGGCCAGTTACCGACACCCTAACCCGGGGCTTGCCGCTGGTGGCAGACCGGGCTCGGATGCACGGCAAAGGGCAGCCCCCCTCACCGGCAGTCGTCGGGGCAACGGGCGGTCGGCGCCAGGGGGGTTGTGGTTTCCCCCTGGGCGCTACTCGGGGGCGCTGATCCTCAGGAGCAGCTTCCGAGTTCGCAACAGGAAATGTGTCGCTCGAGCAGGGTATCCGCGAAAATTATTTTTTCCTCATACCCACAGGTACGGTACCTGCGGGCATGTAAACAAAACGGTTTGTTTACACCCACGGCCGGATCGTGCGGTAGGGAGAAATAACTTCGCGTATGGACGGTATTCTTGAAAAACTCTCTTGGCCAATCCGTGTGGAATGGTGGATTTGGCCGCGCTTATATCCTGCTAGCGCCGGTCGGAACTAGCGTGCGTCACGCCGAGCGCACGCTGTCTATCTCGCTCGCACGCGCTGGCCGTCTCGCTCGCATTGTGCTCTCGCGGCGTCGGTGCGGGGCGCGGGGGCGGGTGATGTTCGTGCGTAGCTTGCTCTGGTACTTGAGAGTTGCGTTCTGTGTCGCCGTCCGCAACACTTCGGGTGTTCCACAAGGTAGCATTTTGGGCCCGTTATTGTTTGTTATATATATCAATGACTTACCCAAAGCTACAATGCACAAAACGGTGTTATATGCCGATGATATATCTGTTATTATTCCATTTGACCCCAGATTAAAATTTTCTGACATAATAAATGATACAATTGATAAAATTAATGAATGGATAGAATGCAATAATCTAATTATTAATATAAAGAAATCTAATTATATTCAATTTAGTAATTATAAAGCCCATCGTTTCTCTTTTAATATAAAGTGTCGTGGTCAAACGGTACAACAAGTTGAGCAGACTAAGTGTATGGGACTTCATCTTGATCAGTACTGTAATTGGAAAGTACATGTTCAACAAATTTGCAACAGACTAGAAAGGTTCATATTTGCTTTAAAATGCCTTAGACGCACTGCTGGACTGGATGCTGCGCTCACTACATACCATGGTTATGTGGCTTGTGTTTTGAGGTAAGGTTTGATCGTGTGGGGAAATTCCACTGATATTTCAAAAGTGTATATCACTCAAAAGAAATGTGTTAGAGGAATGTGTGGAGTTGGACCTCTTGAGTCTTGTCGCCCGTTATTCAGGAAACTCAGAATACTGACCTTAACCTGCCTGTACATATATGAAGTGGGCGTATTTGTAAGAGCAAACCAACAGCTATTCCCATTACGACCCAATGATAATCCTAGATAACGACCAATGGATCCAACTCTATTACAGCAACCAAACTGCAAAAGTGCACTTTATAAGAAAAATTGTCACATGATGTGCATAGATATTTTTAATCATATTCCAAGACAAATAAAAGAATTACTAATAAATAAATTTAAATTTGAGCTCCACAAATGGTTATGTGATCAATGTTTTTATAATCACTGATTTGTATTTGACATTGTTATGACCGTTGTGACATTATTTTGACATTATTATGATGAGTTTTTGATTTGATTTCAGAATATCTTAATATTATTTTGTGTTTTAAATGTATTCGATTTTTTATTATTATTATATTTAATTTCAAAGTAGGAACAAACAATAATATTTGCATGCTAATTTGTTAGTGGAACATGTGATACTATGTTTAAAACCTACCAACTCTGTTTACCATGTATCTTTGCAAATAAACTTATCTTATCTTATCTTTTGAAAAAAGTATGATTATTAATGTAAAGGGGGCCAAAATAGGGGGGGCCAAATTTCAAATTGTCGCTACTAGGTCGTGTGGGGTATCATATGAAAGGGCTTTACTTGTACATTTCAAATTTTTTTTTGTATTTTATTAATTTTCTTAGTTTTCAAGTTTCGAAAAAAAATACCATCCCCCCCCCCCCCCCCCTTATCTCCAAAGTTTGAGTAAGGGAAAATCTGAATTAATTACAGTTGACAGAAGTTTATATAAACTTTACAGCAAAAATAAAACGATCTTTCTAAGTTGCACAGTTTTTCAGAAATCTGCAAAAAACCTTTACAAACAAATTTAGTTTTGCGGTCCTGAAAATGGACTTCATTGCTTCCAAAAATACTATAGGTATATCGGAACCCTCGGCGCGCGAGTCCAACTCGCACTTGACCGTTTTTTTTAAATATTGAGTGTCTGTCTATCAATTTAATTTAATTTTCTGCAATTTAATCAACTCCATAAGTAAACTTAAAAATCTTAAATGATTTATTACTAAAACTATTCGGTTCATACAAAAAAAAGATTGGTTGCACTCCGGGAGTGCCGGCACAATTTTTAATATTAAGCTTTTTGTAAGGGTCAATCGCGACATTGCTCGCGTACTTCTTTGCTGTCACTGAATAAAAACCCGTATTGTAATAACAATACGGTTGACAGTTGACGCTTTTTCGATCAGGCTAAGGATCTGACGCGAGATCTGACGCGAGATCTGACGCGATATCTGACGCGAGTTTAAAATTTTTTACCCATCTAAAAAAGTGCCAAGCGCCGCTAAAGAAGTTTTCACTTCAACAATACTCTGTTAGTTAACTAATTGTCAATTACTTAACAAGCAGACTATGGTCAAAGAATAAAGTAATAGTACTATAATACAGAACGGACACTCTCCACCCCCCTTGCAATATACCCCGCACCCCGCCCGCACCCGCCTGGTGCTCTTGCGGGTCAACTGTACTGAATATGCGGACCTAAGCGACCTTCCAATTTCAAATTGTGTGCTATGGTGAATTTTTTTTTTTTTATCGTCAATGGGCTTACTCTTGACCTCGATCTAGTCTTGAAGACAGAGATGAGGTCGACGATGGAACGAGCTTGCCCAGTAGAAGCCTATTCACTCGCGACTTGAATAGATTCGGGTTATATGAACTCGGGAACACAGACGCAGGCAGAGAATTCCACTCTTTAGCTGTGCGTATTATAAAAGATGTTTCAAAGCGCTTTGTGCGAATGTGCGGAATATCAACCAAGTATGGGTGATATCCTGCGGTGCGTCTGGACTCCCGATGGTAGAAGGGAGATGGTGGAATAAGCTAGTGGAGCTCTTGTACCTTTCATAATCATTGGGGCTAAGGCTCCTTCCAGAACAACATTATTATCATTTTTATTAAGAATATATCTATTTCTTTTTTCTCTGATTACAGATTCGTAAACGAAGTGATTCAATACGCAAGGGAGCATCCTCAAATAATCAACCTGCTCAAGATGGACCAAGCTGTCAGGGACGTGAAGAACGTTGAAAAACTCTACATTGAAGTCGTGTCAAAAAGTACTAGTAAAACCAAACCCAATCCCAGATTATCATCGTCATCATCCGACCGTTTTCGGATTTAACCATATGGAGGAATAATAAAATGACTGATGTTCGCCATAATAGAAATCTTTACTTGGAAAAGCATAAAATTCACTTAGATGGCGTTTACAAATATTCAGGAAAATAATTTATTGTGTTTTGTCTACCGAGTATTCTGATAAAAAAAATTCTTTTCAATATAGTTAGTTTCAATATAAAGAAACGTTTACGTTGAATATTTGTATGTTTTTTTTTTGCAGAATACTCGATAGACCGTAATAACTTCTCTGATTATGAAGGGTCCTAACGAAATAGTGAATATAATTTTAATATGTAACTCAGACTATGAAACTGAACCGAGGAACATAACACTGTCATATAGCGCATAGGGAGGTCAAATTTGGCTTTTCATATTTCAACCTATTCATTTATTAATTAGTCCTATGTCCAGCAGTGGACGTCTTTCGGCTGATATGATGATGATTTATTCATTAACAATACAACTTATACTAACAGTTACTACTAAACATGTAAGCCATAGTCAAATAAAATAGGGTTAGAATAGATCACTGGCCGGGGCACGGGGCGCGCGGTAAGTAGACCACAGTGCTTCGGGCAGTAACCAATTCCAAGTAATCACCAGCGGATGTCAGAAATTTTGTTTCAGTGCTACTGAAAAAGACAGCATCTGTAATTGATGCCGTAGAGTTTATTAAGGAGCGGGCCTCATAAAAAGGTGAGCGTTTTAAGTTGACCGTACGCGACAAATTAAGGGCAAACAAAGGATGTATGCGTGGTCGCAAGGAATGCCGTTGAAGTGGCGTAATGAAGAAAGGTACTTGCATCAATAATAATGGATTACTGATATTGCCTATGATTAGGTTGAAAAAGTATTTTTACAAGAGAAAGCTTATGTCTAACTTCGACAGACCATGTCCAAAATAAAGACAGTCAGATCCTTAAAGTTTCTTATACAGGAATTGAAACGACTTTTGTACTCGTTCAATCATGGTCACAGACACCTCACTGTGCGGACACCAAACACCAGAGTTGGATTCCAGTTTACTCCGCACGAACGCGTTATATAGACTGGAAACTGCATCCCTGCGGTCAAAAAGCTTCGATTGGCGTTTGATAAAGCCGAGACTCTTCTGCGCTGCATTGCGTATATGAGTACAATATGGGGAAGTTACGTGAAAACGACATCACAGAACATTTGGAAGCATTCAACTCGAAAGAGTTCTCGTGGCTCCATTCGATGACATTGTCGATATCCCTCACTCTTGATGGGCATAGCAAGCTTAAAATCATCTGCAAATATGAAAAACGTTGATGACTTAATTGAATACGGAAGATGGGTAACAAGTAATAGAAAGAGAAAAGGACCTAGGCTACTGCCTAATCATGCTGCAGTCAGGTCCTCAATCTGACGCAACACATAGAAGATGGCTACGAAAAAGGCTTGGTAACTGGAGTTATCTTTGTCGACCTTACCGCAGCATACGATACAGTCAACATAAAACGACTCTTAACAAAAGTAGCTGCACGCACTAATGACCACCAATTCGTCACCTTGTTGGCTGAGATGCTGCGGAATCGTCGTTTCCAGGTCCTACTGAACCACGGAAAAAGCAGATGGCGTAACCAGAAGAACGGCTTGCCTCAGGGAAGTGTTCTGGCACCCATATTATTTAACATTTACACAGACGACCAACCTATTTGCCCAAACACCTCACGGTACCTGTATGCAGATGATCTTGCCCTCGCCTGTCAAGCAAAAAGTTTTTCCGAACTAGAACACCATTTATCTACTGCTCTTGATCAGCTACACACTTACTACGAGACCAATTCATTGCAACCTAACCCAGGCAATACCGAGTCCTGTGCATTCCATCTCCGAAACCGAGACAGTAATAAAAAACTGCGCATTACTTGGCGTGGGGTGGAAATTGCACATAATGACAATCCAAAATACCTGGGTGTTGCTTTGGATAGGTCTCTAACCTTTAAAGCAAACTGTAAAAAGTTAAAAAGCAAAGTTAGCGCTCGGAACAACATCATTTGACGCTTGACAACTACTCGTTGGGGTGCAGTACCTCATGTCCTTCGCACAAGCTGCCTGGCACTCTGTTACTCGGTTGGCGAGCACGCATGCCCAGTGTGGGCGCGATCAGCACACTCGAAGGATGTGGATACTGCTCTCAGCGAAACCTGTCGCATAGTTACGGGCACCCTGAAGCCAACACCATTGAGCTATCTGTACTATCTTGCTGGGATAGCCCCTCCAAACGTTCGGCGTCGGGTGGCCTGCTCCATTGAAAAACATAAACAGGAACTAGATAGCAGACACCCACTACACGGACATACTCCACCTCCCATACGCCTCAAAAGCCGCCACAGTTTTATAAGAAACACCGTACCCCTCGAATCAGATCCATCAAAGGCTAGGATAGAACTGTGGTCAAAAAGGTACCCCCCTGATAGCCCATATATCCCCATTGCCGAAAATCTTCCAGGACATGATCTTCCCTGGCCCATATGGAAGTCACTTAATAGACTGCGTTCGGGCGCTGGCAGGTGCGGAGAACTAAAGAAGAGGCACGGCTTCTCTGATAATGACGAGTGTGAATGCGGCATTTTGCAATCCATGACACACTTGCTTTCGTGCCCTACCTCCTCAGTTTCTTGCACCAGGGAGGACCTTTTTGAAGGCAACCAAAAAGCTATTGCTGTAGCCACATTTTGGGCTAAGTTACTATAAAATAATTTGCCATTGATACGAAAATTTTTTTCTTCGGGAAAGTTGCTTGTTTTCATGAGCGGAATCACTGGGCTTCGGGTGCGAGGCCACTACAAATTCACGCTGTATATTAACTAGTTAAATCGTAAATTTCGATATTGTAAATTGCCTGTTCTTTCTGAAATAAAATTATCTTATCTTATCTTATCTTAAAAAGAAGAAGAAGAACTGCCTTGTCCAATACCCGAAGTTACTGTATAATTCAGTTATAATAATATTCAGTTATAATTCAGACCGAACGTTTTCGTATTCAACGTATTGACATATCTATCCTGAAGATATGCGTGAAAGAAATTTAGTAATGGAGTCGTAAATCCGGCAATGGACATTTTGACGAGTAATTGATCACAGTAAACCCGATCGAAGGCCTTTTTAAAATCAAAATAGGTTACATAGACTTGCGTTTCATTATCCAGGTTGGACCCTATTAGAGTTGTGTTGTGTAGGAGGTTGGACGACGTTGAACGTTGTGGTAAAATCCATACTGTTCCTCACAAAACCATCCGCGTAGTTGGTCTGATATTGCAGTGTTATTAAAGTACGGCCTCGAAAATTTTAGCAAAAACGGACAGCACGGCAATAGGTCTATAAATTTCCACATCGCTCTTTAGACATGTCTTGTGTATTAGTATGATCTTGGATACTTTCCACTGTTTTGAATAAGTGTTCGTCCTAATAGAGAGGTTGAACATGAACAGAGTGGCTTCAAAAATATGTCACAGCAGTCCTTGACAATGATTTGAGGAATACTATCAGGTCCTTGCGTAGATTTTGGCGCCAATCGCTTTATTGCACGGTGAACGTCATTTTCAGTAACTGCATTTACATTTTTTATGGTGTAACTGAGTGTCAGTTTGATTATAGGTACAACTTGTGATAGTGATTTTTCAACTCATTTAGGGTTATCGTCTCGGATGAAAACCATTCTGGATACGTGGATGGCTTCCTAGGGTTCTTTAGAGGAACTACATCACTGATGACATTATCGACAGCAGCGTAGAAATAGTCAACCGCTTCATATAATATGTTGTTCATAGAGTAGTAGGTAGAGTTCATAAAGACGACACAGGTCAGATTTATGATAGATATTTCTTGCGAAAAGTCGTTCAATTTCACGGCCTAAGTAACATTCTAAAATTAGTTTCCCTTTTTCTGTATATTAACTAGGTCTCTATATTATTTTTCAGCGCCATCTAGTTATATACTTTTCTGGGATATTATTTCTGTTTATATTTTTTTTTCGGTCGTCATGCAGATCTTTAGAGGAGGCCTATGTCCAGCAGTAGACGTATTTCGGCAGATATTTTGGCAAAGGTGGTAGGGCTTTTGTGCAAAGTCCGTCTGGGGAAGTACCACAACCTTGCCTATTTCTGCGGTGAAATAGCAGTGTTTACACTGCTGTGTTTCGGTTTGAAGGGTAAGGGTGCCAGCGAAATTACCGGCACACGAGACACACCATCTTAGTTCTCAGGGTGGGCAACGTGCTTTGCTGTCTTATTAGTGTCAAGTTATGCCACTAATAAGACAGCGGGCTTTATGGGCGGTGGTGACCATTTTCCATCAGGTGGCCCATTTGCTCGTTTGCTCACTTGTCACATAAAAAAAAGATATGAAGGGGATCATCATCATCATAACATCCCATGAAAACGTCCACTACCTACAGGACTTCGCATCCTTCAAAACTTCAGTAAAAACGCTTGGTACTTAGGAGAGGATTTACCTTTTGTGATCGTAAATAAACTACAACTACAGGCCGCGCGAGGAGTTAAGGTTAAGGCCTCTGGGCGGAGTGAAGGGGGTATGCGCAGTTGCAATATTTGCAAGAATAATACTACTGAAGATACCCCCTCCACTCCCGCCCAGAGGCCTTAACTCGTCGCGCGGCCTGTACCACTCGGCCACGTTCCCAAAGAAACTGTTCAGAATACGTGAAACAGATTTAACCTTTCAGTTATTTATTATGTTTATTAAGTTAATTAAAAATAAAGGTTTCTTAAAATTATTAAGATCCCGGCTTAATCCTGGAGGCTAATATACTTACATGTCGCAGGCAAATCGTATACGCCGTTTACAAACGCCGTTTTGTGTAACTAAATTCTCAATTTTTCGGCGTTTTCTAAAATGCATAGGCATTTTGTAAAGCAGCGAATTATACAATTCGCCTGCGACATACATAATATTATGGTCCCGGCAAAGAATAGTACCAACCCAAACATACCCATGGGTGTCGTAAGAGGCGACTAAGGGTTAACTGAAGGATGGGCAGCAGCATCCTCCTTTGTATATTACATCTTATTTACTGCGGTCACCTACAACCGCGGTCCATGGTACCAGCCGTAACGCTAACAAGCGTGGTGACTTCCCCTCCACATTTTTCCAGCAAAAGCTAGAATTCTGCCCTGTCCTGTAGTGGACGTTCCATGGGATGTTATGATGATGATGATGATAATACATTATATTCAGCCGTTGTAGCCCTTAACTACAGAGATTGCTACGGTGGCTCTGTCGTAGCCCTCGCCTATAGAGATTGCTACGCTTGCTACGTCGTAGGCTTTGACTACAGAGTCTTACTGATGAATTATGGATGAGTTTTATTGAGGCAAACTGTACTTTCCATTACTTTGTTTGTTATTTGGAAATATTAAAAAAAACATACTTTTTTACTATCGATTTAAGTATGTTATGTACATAGTATATTTTTAAGTAGGATTATTATATGTAGCCACCAACACGCGTCGCATTCTCCACCCTACGCCTATTTCAACTCCCAAAGGTTGCCTGGTTGGGATTGCTGCCGTAGCAATAAGGCCACCTATTGTTCTACTCTGTTCTTTTTCTTTATATTTCTGTAACTATTTCTTGTATTTCTTGGTGTGCAATAAAGTATATGTGTATTGTTTTGTTACCATAAAGATAAACAGCCATCGCTCACGCAATCCCAGATTTACCGAAATGTTTTTTTTTTGTTAACCGTAAGGCCGGTATTTCACTGGGACACCACGGTGGCGCGACTGGTTGCGCCACTGGTATCTGTAACTAGACACCAGTAAAGACACTAGTAAAGACACACCCTGCGGCCACAGTATTAAGGGCTATATTTCACTGGGTGTTGTAGCGCGACCAGCATCCGAACTGGTTGGGCCGCCAAATTTAATGCGCTACCAAACTGACACGAGGTGAGTAACTCTCTATAGAGCTGTATACATTTTGTTGGTAGCGGCGACTGGTTGCGCTGCCATGGTGTCCCAGTGAAATACCGGCCTAACTGTTTATTACTGCGTTAACCGTTTTTTGTGTTAACAGATATAGGGGTTAACTTATTAAAACGGTTAACCATATGTATGGGTTTTCCGTTCCATGTTACAGAGCAACTTAAGGAGAAGGACGTACAAACTGCGGTGCATCCAATAGAAGAGTATATTGAACGCGACTATAAGCACATCTGGGACTTGTGGGAATGGAAGCGAAGGGCCTGCCAATTGGTTGGATATTCATGTTCACCGTCAATTTGTATTGGTTTCGCTTCTGAAACCCATTGATTCCTTTACTATTAGACGAGCAATATTTGTAATACGAGTAGGTTTCTCGAAAACGGCTTTAACGATTTCGATGAAATTTACAATACAGGGGGTTTTCGGGGGCGAAAAATCGATCTAGCTAGGTCCCATGTCAAGTTGTTTTAAAGCATTTTCCTAAAATATCGCGTTTTAGACAGAAACCTACAGCGCCATCTGTTGGCGAGTAGCATAGCTTGCTCACCCGATGATATTTTAATGTTGAGGCGGCTATTATAGAGCAAAGCTCGGTCGCCCAGCTACTCTGCTCATGAAACAACCAACTTTTTCGACTTTATACTAAAGAGGTCACATGATCGACTCATTTTGTAAAGGAAGTTGATATTTTTTTACGGCTAAGTTGCTTGTATTCATGAGTAGAATCAATGGGCTTCTAACAGCCTCCGTAGTTTTTTTTAGTTGAGTTTAGTTATGGTAAAAATTTTTTTTAGTTGAGCTAAGTGATGGTAAAAGTCAATACCGCTTATAGCACCTTCCGTCCTAATTGTGGCATACTTTGACACTTAAGATGGCAAAAAACGGTCGCCCACATTGAGAACTAAGATGATTTGTTTTATGTGACGGTAATTTTACTAAAATACGGCCATCCTAATGGGTCTTTTCTGACAGCTGTCAAACGTACGCAAAATTACGACCTGCAAAGAAAAATGAACCCTGTGTGTTGGTGTTAAGGAAACGTCAAAAAGGAGTTCTTACGTTGGCTTTACTTTAGCACCCGCAAAAACTTAATTAGGGTTTATGAGGCGCCATGCCGTTTTTTTTTTGTTTATGGTCCACAAAACTGGACACAGCAAATAGGCTGTTGTGTCCTTCTTGATGCAGACACAGCATGCTAAAGTAAGTCAGGTCACAGATTAAATAATAGTAAACTAACGTCAGGTGCCGTTCATTATTAGTCTTCTCTACACTATAAAGAGGAAACATTTGATTGTTTGTTTGTTTGCATTGAATAGGCTCCGAAACTACTGGACTGATTTGAAAAATTCTTTCACCATTAGAATCCTTGAACATAGGCTATAGAATGTTTTCAAAAAAGTTAGGGATCCGTATAAAAACTTCTACAATGTAACCCAAGGCGTGAAAAAAATACCAAATAGCATCCTTACATACACTGCGGAAACTATTGACAATAGAGCAAAGTGATGTACCACAGTTTTATAGAGAGCATCAATATCTACAAAAAGGTTTGCGATATAATATGTCTAACTAATACAGTTGTGCTCCTCAAAGGGTGTGAACGAAGACATCACAACGGGAACATAATCAAGATGTGGTGAATTTGGGACCGCATGTTTGGCTTTGCCTATCTACTAAGAGAACAGACGACTTTTATATGACATTTCCACTAAAGTTTTTATTTATTTAAAATTTTGCTGTACGTACAGGTTAAAATCGTAAACAGCCGCACCCATTCGACCCAAACCAACCACAGTCACTTGCGGTCTGAGATCCACTGCCAGACCACTGAGCCTAGAGACAAGAACCTCCAAACCATGAAGGAAGCTGGCATTAACACAAACACCTGCAACTTCTTCTTCTGGGGGCTGAGAGGGCAATTAGGTGAGTGTTTGCCATAGGTACAAATATCACCCACGCTTGGTCGGGAGCGAATGGGATTCTTCTGGGCAAGCTCGTGCAAAATTGTTATTTGGCGCGACTGCTTTGCATTGAAACTCGAGCTAGCGAAGGATTCTAGGATTGAGCCACGAGCGAAGAGGGTGGTTCAAAAGAAGAATCCTCAGCGTAACGAAGGCTTCAAGACACGAGACGCGAAATATCTGTCCGTGGTGCCGAGCGAAACTCAAAATTATTCACCTCACTACAGCGAGGAAAATGATAACGAATAGCGCAAGTACAGACACCGGCAGGTCAAGCTTGTCACTCGCAGTGCGACTCTAGCCCGTAGGTATGTCTGTTGAAATAAGAACGGTACAAAGTCCTCATCACGTTATTATTTCAAAAGCCTTTGCCACGCTAGCAGCCAAAAATGGTGTCGATTCTGGCAGACCCAAACTAAAACTAAACTAGTAGTAATTTATCTTTTTCCCGAAGGGAAAGGCAATGGGACTGAGCCATACAGCCTAATCTTGTCTCTCTCTTTTCCAAAATCTCAAAAAGGCAAAAAGCCAAGTCTTTAACACTAATGTTATAATCATATGTGTTCTGTGTTCTTATGTTGTTTGTATCATTTGATACCTAAGGCATGAAGCCTAATCTTTTATCATTTCTTCAAAATCAATCCAGGTAATAGTAGTCAAATCCAAGGTATACATCCAATCCTAGTAAAGTCATGTCCAGGTAAAAATTTTCTTGTCCGTGTTTATAGGCCTCCGAGGCCGGAGGCTATGAATTCACATATCGGCTTGTAATTCTCTTGACAAGATAGAAGTTCCTGTAGGGAAGGCGGGATAGTTTGATATGTTTCTTGTAGCTTATCAATCAGCAAAAGTCTGTCCAAATTTAGAGCTGGGCAATCGAAAAAAATGTGATCTAGAGTCTGAGGTACGTTCATGTTGCATTCTTTACAGTTTGGATCATCTATTATTTTCATTCGATGGAGTTGCGCATTAAATCTACAATGTCCAAAGCGTAATCTACAGATTTGTGTGTAAAACCTTCTTTGTAAATATACACTTCCCTTAGCGAACCAGGGTACTTTACCAATTTCTTTGTTAATTCCAGCATACCACGAACCCTTTTTCTTTTTTCTTGGAACCAATTTTCCAAAATACTACTCTTGATTTGCAAAACTATATCTCTCCATGGTATAGGAACACTTTGAATCTGACCATCTGAATCATTTATTGTTTTGGCAAGATAGTCTGCCCTTTCATTGCAATTTGACAGTTCTAAAAGTGTTGCTGACTTTGTTACTCCCTACAGACTAATAAAATCAAAGAAATTTGACCTCATATAGAAGTAATATATAAGAAATAATTCGTCACAAGTAGGGATGTGGGCATGCTTTCATCTATCGATAGTCGATAAGTTACACAAGGACAAATCGATGTCGAAACTTTGACCAAAAAGTTGAAGTACTAAACTTTAATAAAAGGCAAATCTGTTAAAAGCAGTGATTAAATTCATTAAAAAAAAATACTTTTTGCATTTTTTACTACAGGTGATTTCTTACGTAGGTGTTTTAATATTAAAGATACCAAACTTACTTACTAAAAGTAATGGACGGTAGCGGTGGAGGCAAGAGGGGTAGGAGGTGTAAAGGTTCTTTTTTTTATTTTCATGAATATCTCTAGCTTACATACAAATTATGTAGGATTTTAAAACAAACTTTTATCCCTCAATTCAATCCATTTGGGATGGTTTTGCAAAAATGCTGAAATACGGGTTTGTGTTTTTCTTCTAAGTAGCTCAAATAAATTTTCAAGCAAAATTTCGTGTATCTTATCTTGCCTTATAACGTGGAGCTGAGTTCCTTATTGGACCTTAGAGCACAAGGAGCCTGTAGTCTTCTGGTTTCGGATAAGCTTGACCCAGAATCTTCATACGCTTGTGAGCCAAAGCGTTGCATGAGCACAAGAATTGCTTGTCAGTATTGTTTGTAGCGAAAAACTTTCAAACCTTTTTTGTAGAGAATTTTATGTAGATTATTTTGTATTTTTATTAATTTTCTTACAATTTGTTGATTCAGGATGATTCATGCTGATTGAGACATTTCAATTTGGCCAAGACACACAAAGTTATATTTGTTTGACAGTGTCCCCATCGGGAATCGAACCCAGAATGAAAACAAAACGCGTTGAATGTTGTAAAATATAATAAATGGTACAGCAGCACTGCACTTACTTTCTCGCGATATGCAATTAGAACTGTCAACCGCAAACTTAAATTTGTAATACCATACCTACACATAGTATGGAATTACAAACGTTTATTAAGGTTTTTCTGAAAAATGTTCTACCACATGAATTCGGAACTCGAATTGTAAAATATTAAAACAAACCAACCGGAAACGATTTCGAACAAATCACATGTTAAAATTTTGGTAGTACTGGAACACCTTTTATATGAATTTTCACAGATTTTTAAATTTCAAAACTCTGTTTCTTATGAATAGGTGTTCAGTTTTGTCGACTGTAAAGCTCTTTCAGTTTTAGGTACATCCTGTGTACTAAATTTTCACAAAATCCAATCAAATTGAATATCCATTCAGGTAGATAACCAAAACAAAATTAAAATTATAGAAAATAATACAAACTTAATGTAGTCAATTAGGGTCAATGTAGGTACCACTAGTTGACCATTTAAGCGGTTTTATGACAAAATTCATAAAAAAACTAAATTATTAGTTCTACTTTCAGAGTCACTTCTAAAAGTTCGACTATGAATTAGTTAGGCTTGTGATATAATAAGTGTTAAGGACTTTACAAAATATGCTCATAAAGTATTTTTTTTTTTCAAATGTTACATTGCATGACCACTTCGAATAAACATACTAAAGTACTAGCTAGACAAACCCATAACTTTATTGTAGGACGCCAACTCTATATAAAATCGCGGTATTTTTAAATTTTCTTACTTTCAGTTCAAATTTAAGTTTTGGTCAGCTATTGGTGCTTGGTCATCTAGTGGTGCACTGACCCTATGAGTAAATCACAAGTTTACGTTTTGGTAGTACAGGAACACCCCTTATATGGAATCACACAGACAAACTGATGATGGCGCAAGATACCTTGCATAGAGATGCTTTGTCAAGCAAAGTTTCATAAAAATAATTTGAACCGTTTTAAAAAAAAATTCAATTCTTCATTTTTGTTGAATGACAGCTACCCTCAAAATGAGAGCCAGCAAAAAACCATTCGGAAATAAAAGTCTTAAATTAAAAATATGGTGTTAATAGGACCATTCGTTTAGCCGCTAGGCCAAAGCGTGACGGACAGACCGACCAACCGACAGACGGACATTTTTAGGGGACTTGCTTAAGTGATATACAACACATTTTTGAGAAAGTTTGTGCAACTTTTTTCACGAATACAATACCTCTCTCGCTCAGCTCGAAAGTAAAAATACTACTATCGATAAAAAATACATCACTCATAAACTCCAACATGATCCCACAAAAAACGATAAATTACAGTAAAATACGTAACAATTTCCATATTATCTGACTGTAGAAATGATAAGTTGACATTTTTTTATGCAATATTTGTGATAATAATCCACAATTATGAAAAATACTGAATAAAACTTACTGATGAAAAGACAAAATTTCTTTGCAATTTTCGTTTTGTTGTTTTGAAGATGTACAGCCATCAACTACACACGTTATTATTAAAAAGAACAATCACTAATATGGAGAGCAACTTAAGAATAAATTCACGTTATTTTCATGTTATTCACTACATGTTTTTTATAATTTACACAATGTTTACAACATATAATTTAGGAAATATTTTCAACCGTTAAAATCCCAACAATTTACAATAATCCTATAAACTTTGTAAATGCAATGAACGCGTCGTTCATCTAATTTGGTAGGATGTGATCACTGACGACTTGACATGGCATGAGACATGCTAGCAGTTGTCATCCCATACTGAAAAAAAATAGCATGGTTTCTTCTCCGAGCGAAGCAAGGAGGTTTTTGTTCTGAGGATAAAATACAGCATCATTTTTAGACCTGTCAAATTTATTTTATTTTTATTTTGTGTCTGCCAGAATCGACACCATTGACTAGTATAGTATTATATTATCTGTGCTTTTGCACACAGATTTCGAACGTTATAAGCAGTTTTTCGAGCTGGTAATGTGAAAAAAATTATATCGTTTTCAGGTGACGGGCAACATTACATGGATTTGGAGCCGAAACACAAACCTGAAAAATCTTTGCGTTAGTCTGTTTATTTATTTTTCAAAATCTTGAATGAAACTGAACAACTTTCCGCAAGAATATATCAAAGCAGCAGAATTCGCAAGGGAAACTTATATGTAAGGTACCTTGAAACTTGGCTCATAAACAGGAATAGGATCATTAAAGATAAATAAAAAATATCAAATTTTTTCGGCCATAAATGACGAGGTTTAAAAAAAATCGTTTTCGTCCAATATCGATAGGTCGTATGGCAGAATGTGATGAGTAGTCATTGCCTATCATAAATAAAAAACTAACAGCTGTATAAACCGACCACAGACTACGTAGAACAGTTGTCCGTTGTATTTTTTTTAAGACTGGCCATGGCTTCGTTTCATTCTGCCATACGACCTATCGATATTTGACAAAAACAAATTTATTTTTTAACTTTATTATTCGCAACCAAAAAAAATCGTATTTTTTCTTTTTACTAATTGACCTTATCCCTGTCTATGAGCCAAGTTTCGAGGTACCTTACACATACGTTTCCTATGCGAATTTTTAGCCAATAGGGTTCCCAACCTTCAAAAACTACAATATCAAAGAAATAAAAATTTGCTGGATACAGACAGACAGACGGCTAAACCGTTAACATAACAGTACAAACAAAAGCAATGGCGAGGGCTGAAAATCAGTGTTGCCCTCTCTAAGGGCAAATCTATCGCTGAGCCTAGGCCTTTTTGTCACACTACAGCACATAATATGTGTTTTGATTTGTTCTTCAGTTCGTCCTAATAATTGTTTAAATGTATGCTTCTTTATCAATGTACATATGTGTTGGTGTCACAAATAAACGCTTTATCTATATATCAATGAAATCAACCACTAGTACGATACAAACCCCAGAAACCTAAGACCTGCTCAAGATAGTATTAGGTACTACTGACGTGCGGCCGACTATACTAACGATATGTATGAAAAATATTATGCAGGGTGTATAAACACGTGTCCCGAAAACATACTTTGCGTTCAGATCAGGGACCATGAAATTGAATTTTAACAACTTTCTCCAAAAACATACTTAGGTCGAAATTCGAAAATAAATTTTTGGCTTTCCATACATACAGAATACGCTATCGTGTGATGTAGTTACTATAGGAAGTCAAAATATATAATCATAACATCCCATGACACGTCCACTGCAGGACAGGGAGCTCCCTCCAGAACTCCAGAAAAAACGCGTGGTAGGTACTTAGGAGGGGATTTACGGTACTTAGGAGGGGATTTAAGTGTAGCGGCTGGCGACCGCACTATGTAAGATGGTACGATACACAGAATATTGTTGCTGCCCATCCTCCGGTTTATAAACCCTTAGTCGCCTCTTACGACACCCAAGGGGTAGAGATGGGTTGGAGGATCATCGTCATAATTTAACGATCTCACAGTTCAGTTACGTATACATATATTTAGTTCGTTTAGTTTGACCTCACATTTGTATGAAAAATTTAAAATGTAAGTATTAGAGAAATAGACCAGGCAGTTACTTTTGCCCCTGTGTTTATTTTTCGCCTTTTGACCTAAGTATGTCCCTAGTGGAAGGTTGTGCAATTTAATGGTCTGAATTCTGAAGTTTAGTTCAAGTAAAAAAAAAATAGAATACACTACTCGCCAACTACCCAACAACATCAACCCAACATCATGTGCGAGACCAAGGCTGCAAGGCTTCGCTGGCTCGGCAACGTGGAGGGAATGGGAGTGGATCGGGCCGCCATCAAAGCTTACGTGGGACGACCGAATGGAAATCGACCAGTCGGTCGTCCCAGGTACAAATGGGGGGAAGTTCGAAAAGATCTGGATGCCCTCAAAAGAGCCGATTGGCAAGAAGCGGTACAGAACAGGGAAGAATGGAGAACTCTCGTGTCGGAGGCTAAGATCCTCTTGGGGTCGCTGAGCCAGCGTAGTAGTCGCGTCGCACTCTTCACCGTACAGATTTCAACACCTGAACGGTTGCCTGGTAGAGATTGCTACCTTAGAAATAAGGCCGCCTTTTGTACATTCTTTTGTTTTAATGTTTCTTGTTTTGTAAATTTCTGTCCTGTGGTGTGCAATAAAGTATATTTGTATTGTGTTGTAGTAGTACTAGCCTAATCTGATTGGTTAAGGCGTCTCCGGTACATGAGGAGAAGTCGCAGGGTCGAATCCTGCCAATGTGTGATATTTGCGATTTTATATGATCCGTTTCACGAGTCAATGCGAACTCTTACTAACACATTTCGCAGACATAGAACTTTTTTCTGACAGCTTTAGCATTAGCTTTATCACGGAGCACGTAATAGCCTTGATATAGCGTGTGTGTATTACGTGTAATAATGTTGTGAACAAGTCTAGTTGTATTTATTGACTTTTTTATTTTATTCACTTGTTTTTATAAGATTTGACGTTATGTGTTACATATTTTGTTATTAATTACTGTAATAGGCCAGCCCGTTGTAATTAAATAAATAAATAGCTGCAAAATGTGCTTGTAAGCTTTGGCATTGACTCGTGAAACGGATTTTACATCTCTCATATTTGGTAAGTAGGTCCTTATTACCCTCAAATGGGGCTTGTAGGTGACCAATTAGCGCTCTAGGGTAATAATGTAGCTAGAAAAGCCCTAGGGCGGTAAGTAATTGTTTTTTTTTTAGTGTTTTTTTTTTAATTACTTACTGCCCTAGGGCTTTTCTAGCTACATTATTACCCTAGAGCGCTAATTGGTCACCTACAATTTGGTGGTAATAAGGACCTACTGACCTCACAATCGAGATGTAAAGCAAAGTAGTTAGCTCGGGTGTAAGCATCAATTGCAACCTCGAACTATAGGCGCCCCACTGCGCTCGTGCGCCTAAATATCTCGGGCTGCAATTGATGCCTTACAGCCCTTGGCTACTAATCTACTATTACTTTGATCAACACTACATACTTACTTCATATTTTTATTACAGCTTCCTCTATTGAACCGTGTTCTTGTGATAGAACGAGCAAAACCCCCTCTGAACAAAGTTACGACTTCAATACTGCTAGAACCAGCTACGAATCGTTTGCACCCAAGAAGAAAATATTCTATGATGCTAATACTTAAATAAACTATTTCGCGAGTTTGTCTGTAACGCAATGCCGCGCGTCGTGTTGTATGGCTATAAGTATTTTAGACTTTGAAACACGCTTACACAAACACACACCAGCTATGCACACATCCTCTCTCACACACAGACTCACATATAAACAAACAAAACAACCCTCTCTCGTACAACCTCTCATACACACACACACAGACACACAAACTCTTAAACACTCTCACTCGTCACACTTTTTATACACGGACAATCTTTCACGCACTATTATACTTTTACACACATTTTCTCGTTTTTACGAAGACAAAATCACAACACAACACAACATTTTTACTATTTCGTATTTTTTATGTCGGTATGCATATTTTTAGTTTTACTTTTATGCGAAATGGTTTTCTTATTTTTTACGTGAAAATAATATTTATGGTTGTCATACTTGATTGAAGAGGCACTGAATGCTAATACGCAGGATTTTGACGTGGACACGTCTATGTTTTCGCTTGAGAGGTCATTATGTGATCAGGAGGTTAAAGGCCATCTGGCGGCAATAATTGGTACATACTACGTCGAGAACCAAGTTGAAATTAAAATGAATGGTGCCCCATTTGGAAACGGAGCATGAAATTGAAATAAATGCTCTTAAATTTACATACCTACATAGACGTATCCACGTAAAGCTTAAGGTGGGTTTCCACTGAGGCGGAGTATAGCTTAGCGGCGCACCAATCACAAATGCTTAAGGTATGATCCGTTTTCCATACAAAAATTCAAATGACTTGCATTCTCACGCGGGACATGTAATTCTGTTGAAAAACGAACGAATACTGCTATTTTTAGTTAACATTTTCGCTAATTTATACAAAAATACAGCTAATGTACTGAAAATACTAGTTCTTGTTAGCAATTTTTGGTTCAATATTAAGATTGTGGGCGTGCGGTCAAAACTGTACGGTTGTGCTTTGTGTGCACACAGTGAGTGATCGTACTCATGTAAATCACAAACTGACGAGAGTAATTGTCTTTACTGGTACTAGACATATGGAGATATTTTTTTATTGAAATTGTTGTTAGGCGTTGAAGTTGCACCATGAAATTTACGCTAATCAACTTTTTGCACATATATAGTTGGTACTTATTGCATAAAAAAAATAAAACCTTATATTTGCAGCAGTGGCTCCATCTAGTTGCGTTCGGGTCTAAGCTGGCCGTCACAGATCACCTAAAATGTAAGCTGAGCAGAGCAGGCCATAGCGAAATTTAACATAAAATATAGGGGACGCCGACCCGAGCAGGTAGATCGCAGAGAAGTATAGCGAGGTACAGCGGAGAGGAGCGGAGCAGCACGGCGCGTCATGGGTCGTCAGGCCGCTTGACTCGCGCACATCACAGCTTGAGTCTTGACGTATATGCGACAGACAGTGTGTTGTTAGGCACAATTTAGCTTCTAAGGCCGTCCGGGTGGCATGTATCGGCATTCAATGCGTATCACACAGCAACGCGCTTAGATAACTTTCTTGTGTGACACCACCCGGTCGCGCCCGCGCGAGTTGAGAGGACGGCTTTACGAGTAGTCAACCCAGCGTGAATTTTCATTAGTTTTGCTCCCAAAACCCAGTGATTGTACTCACTATAACAAGCAAGCAACTATCCCGAAGAAAAAAATTTACACACGATAATTTTTTTGTCTTTCCACAGTGAAGTCGATCGACTCATCTTGTGTGGGATACGGAAGGCAAAAATTTTTTTCGAGTAAAAATTTTTCCTCCGGGAAAGTTGCTTGTTTCCATGAGTACTCGTAGATCCCATCAATATGCTTCGGGAACAAAACCAATGAAAATTCACTTTCAATTCGGACTAATGCGGACTGGACCGGACCGGGCTGAACAACAAAATGACGTGTTATCTCTCTGAAAGACTGAGTTCAACTGATCGGTGCACCGGTCCGCTTAACTCCGCTTTACTCCACTCCTCTCCACTCCACTGCACCCCGTTTCAGCGAAAAGACTCACCACTTTTCAGTGATCTGCTCCGCTCAGCGCCGCCTCAGTGGAAACGCACCCTAACGGCCGTATCAACGATGGCCAACCAGGGTTTTTTTTTACTGATTTAGCATTAAAAACTCTGTTTAAGTTACAACTTAGTTATACCCTTAAGAAAACATATTAAACTAAGCAACCTAACTAACTAAGGTTAACTAAGCTTAGGGATTTAACTAAGAATTTATAGAAGTAGTAAATAATTTTACGTTGATTTTATTTATTTTTATTATAACCTGAGAAGGAGCAAACATGTCCTAGTATAGAATTAGGTCCAGACAAGAGCACGTCAAGCTTAACACATTGGACTTTGTACCGTTATTTTTAATGTGATTTTATTTTGTAGGCAACAATAATTATTGCCTGAATAATTTTTATTTTTATTCCAAACGCTTTAAGTGCTAAATTTGCACTGCAAGTGTAAAGCATGACCTGCTTTTGGCTGTAGGTACCTAGTTACATAAAAAAAAGTTTGTGTTTAAAGATATAAAAAGATCGCTCTACATGTCGCAAGCAAATCGTGTAATCATATCAGCCGAAAGACGTCCACTGCTGGACATAGGCCTCCCCTAAAGATCTCCATGACGACCGGTCCAGCGCTGCTCGCATCCAGCGGCTTCCCGCGACCGCCACCAGATCGTCGGTCCACCTTGTGGGGGCCTGTCACGTTTCGTCTTCCGGTACGTGGTCGCCACTCTAGAACCCTCACGCCCCATCGGCCATCGGTTCTTCTTGCGATGTAAACTTCTTCTTCTTTCTTGTGTAAACGGCCGACAAATTGTAAAACGGCAAATGCTCGTCTTTTATTGACGTGGATACGTCTATTATGCTTTTGTTCGTCATTTCGTGCAAAGTCCACTTTGTTTATAAGCCCTCTGGCAGCAATACTTACATCGAGTTTGGAATGGGTCGGAGGGTGAGGGGTGTAAGGGGAAGTGAGGGAGGTAACGGGAAGGGGTGGTGACTCACCGGTAAAAGGAGGGGCAGTGACGGGGGGGGGGAGTGGACGTGGGTGGGAGCTTAACGTGCTCTTGTACCTACTTACATAGTCATATCCACGTAAAACTTACGGTCGTGTCAGGCAGGATACAGCCAACCAGACAGTTTAGCTATTTTTAAGTTATACAACGTGATTTTTCATTTGTTTTAATCCCAAATCCCAGTGATTCTACTCATGAAAACAAGCAACTTTGCAGAAGAAAAAATTTTTTTCATCTCCTTATAGTAAAGTGGTCACGTGGTCGACTCATTTTGTATGGGAAGGAGAATTTTTTTTTTGAGTAAAAATTTTGTTTCTTCGGTAAAGTTGCTTGTTTCCATGAGTAGAATCACTGGGCTTCGGAAACAAAACGAATGAAAATTCACGCTGTATCACTTTTCTACGGTTACTTTATTTGGTTTTCTACGGGTGGTGCTCCTTCTATTTAGGAATATTTTCAATAGGTACAGTCGGCCGCACGTCAGTGGTAACACTTCGACCATGAGCAGGTCTCTGGTTCCGGGCATTTAAAGCGTAGCGCTGGTTCAGCTTATATTGGTTTTTGTTGCCACTTATTTGCTGCCGTGCGTACCTACTAAGGAATGAACTTAAAATGCATTGTTTAATTATTACATGGTTTTTTAATCGTAAATGTTGATTTTAGCAGCACTGAAGTCAGAATTACGTGATTTTTTAAAATAAAATGTAATTTCATGGAGTAAATTATTTTATTCTTGATTCAGATAATTTTTATTCAATGTAGATTCTTTACAAAATACTTATTGAATGTCATGCAGAATACAATGCAAATAGAGCGAGTCTACGCCGTTTCGGATCAGCAAGAAACGGCAAGAAACCTGCAGCACGGTCTACTTTAAGAGTCTGATTTTTACAATGTGTTTCTTGTGTTTTGCTGGAATATCGCGCGCTCTTTGTCGTTGATATAGTCATAGTCAATCCATTATTAAAAACTCCGTTTGAATCGGTCTACTTACCCTAAAACCCTGTACGAATAATAATAAGACTGACAATCCCCATACTAGAAAACGTAACCCGGAAAGGCATAAAACTCATGGAAACTAGATGGCGCTTTCAAATTATCTGGAAATTAATTGTGGTCTACCGAGTATTCTGCCAAAAAAATTATTCAAAATTTCAACTTAGTTTCAATGTAAAGAAACGCTAACATTGAAATTCGGTTTATTTTTAGGGTTCCGTACCTCAAAAGAAAAAAACGGAACCCTTATAGGATCACTTTGTTATCCGTCTGTCTGTCTGTCTTTCTGTCTGTCTGTCAAGACCCTTTATCTCACGAACGGGTAAAGGTATCAGGTTTAAATTAATACCACATATTAGGATCCATGAACCACACAAGATCTGTAAATTAAATTTTTTTACAACGACGCAATCAAAAGATATGGCATTTTATGTCCTCATCTCCATATATTTATTCAAAAATGCAAAACCTACAGGGTACTTCCCGTTTACCTAAAATTATGAAATTTGGCAAGAAGCTAGGTCTCACAGTACAAATAATGGGAATTCTTACAACTAATGGTAACCAATTGTGGTGAGCTCCCGTTTCAAGAACATTCATATAAGAGAGGGGTCAAGTTGGATGGTCGCTGAGGCGATTTTTGTTTTAGTTTTATTTAAAAACGGGAACACTTACAAACTTGAAAATTGGTTTGTTTATAGTGCATAAGCTATAAAATAACAACAAATAATAAAATTTGGTCAAGCGCGTGTCGGACTCAAAAAATCTAGCACATTAACTTACTGAAATTTCAACTAATACAATTATGTTTATGAGGTGGTACGGAACCCTCAGTGCGCGAGTCCGACTCGCACTTGGCCGGTTTTTTTTTAGCAGAATACTCGATAAATCATAATAACTTCCCGGACTATTTATTAGCGCCATCTAGTTTTATACTTTTCCGTGTTACGATTTCTAAAAGGGGATGGTCAGTCCTTCTCATTGTTTGTCCATGCCTGTACATATAGTCGGTCGGTCGGTCCCTTCATTTTGGGGTGTAATTTCGTTCAATGTGGCTATAGGCCCTCTGGTGGCAATAATTGATACTACATCGAGTTTTGGATGAGCCAGAGGGTGAGAGGAGGGGGCGAGGGGATGTAGGTTGAGGGTTGGGGGAGAGTGGACGTGGGTGGGATCTTGACTTGCTCTTGATTCTACCTACATAGACGCTGCGTACAAAATAACTTTGTCCGTGAACGTCAATGCGCAGAAGTCAAAAAATGAGTCGCGGGGGTGAGCGCGGCTCCCCCAGGGGGCGAGCGAATCGTTCATTGGCTCTCCGCCACATGGTGACAACCAATGCGCGGAAAATAACCGTCATGGACAAACTTGTTCTGAACGCGCTGTCCACGTAAAACTTAAGGCGTCTCAATAATACAGCATTAAGGCGATCCGTTTTCCATACTAAATTCAAATGACTCGCATTCTTATGCGGGACACAAAATACTGTTGAAAAACGAGTGTATACTGCTATTTTTAGTTAAATTTTTCTCTGATTAATACAAAGATACAACTAATGCACCGAAAGTACTACAGTATACGCACACCCACAATGTTAATATTGAACCAAAAATTGCAAACACAAAACTAATACTTCCGGTGCTTTAGCTGTATCTTTGTATTAATCAGCGAAAAATTTTACTGAAAATAGCAGTTTACACTCGTTTTTCAACAGCATTTTGTCCCGCATAAAAATGCGAATCATTTGAATTTAGTATAAAAAACGGATCGCCTTAAAGCCGTCCGCTAATCTCGCGCGGGCGCACGGAGCGGGTGGCATGTCTCGGCATTCACTGCGTGCTTAGTAAGAAAGTTATGTAAACGCGGTGCTGTGTGACGCTCAGTGGATGCCGAGACATGCTACCCGCTCCGTGCGCCCGCGCGAGTTTGGTTGACATTCTTTTTTGACTTTTATTGTCTTCTCAACAAATTCAACGTGTCCATAGCCTGCCTAGCCAGGCTGATGTCTTCTGCTCTCTGACGTAATTCTTCTTCTTCTTCCTTCAAAGACGCTAGTTTTTTTGCCATCTCCTCTATCGAACTTGGTAACACGCAGTCTGGGACATGCAGTTTGGTGTATTTAGACTGGAAATACGAAAACATCCGAAAAAATTAAATTTAATTAGGTAATATACAATTAATTAAATATATCATTCAAAAGATTTTTTTTATTAATTTATTTCTTAGTGCGCTTCTCCAATAACGCGGATGCGCGTGCGCTCCTTGATCTGTTCTCCACTACAAGCTCCCTTTTTATTTATTTTTGTTTCAGGCAATAATTCTTGCAGTAGATTTCGTTTTAGTTGTACCGCGACGTTAAACAGAAACTTAGCAAAAGTTAATGTAGGTCGAACTAGCATGGAAATGTTGATCGATTTATTTTGAGAATAGAGCCAACCATTAGCTAAAGAGCTCTCACCTTAACTACCAATTTGGTATTTTATTTGACGTCAACGAACCTAAGCGTCAAGATAATACAGCGAAGGTCAAATGACAGTTGTTCTGAGTAAGCACCAGGGAGCCAATTTTTGAATATCACCGGGTGACAAAATATCACTCGAAAAATTCAAACTTACAGATTTTTCTTTTCAAAATTTAAGATTGATATTCGTAAAATACAAGGATATTTTTTTGGACCTGATTTGCGTATGCGCACGTTATTACAGAGGTCAAAAGCAACAACCTTTGTTCTACGAGTTTTCTAACAACGCACGAAAAATTTTCAACTTCCCATACAAAATGGGTCGGTCACGTGACCACTTTTCGTGCGTCGAAAATTTTTTGTGCGTTGTTAGAAAAGTCGTAGAACAAAAGTTGTTGCTTTTGACCTCTGTAATAACGTGCGCATACGCAAATCAGGTCCAAAAAAATAACCTAGTACAACGCAGTCCTTGATTGTTAATTTTTATGTATTCTGATTTAGCTTTCACCAGTTCATTAGGGAAAATGTGAATTTTTAATGTCTCTAAAGTGATATTTTATCACCCGGTGATTTTCAAGAATTGAGTCCCAGTACCCTTAGCCGACCCCGTAGGAACGGAATTAGGGCAATTAAAGCCACGATCACACCAAGCTGAATTCAAAGACTAATTCAGCATACATTGCTCGTTGAATTAAGAATATTGCAATTAGCACAACCAAGCCTCCCAGCAATGTATGCCGAATTTGTCTTTGAATTCAGCTAGGTGTGATCGTGGCTAAAGATTGTTTTATTTTTTTACCTTAGCTTTGTCATAGATCTCTTCGTATGAAACCAATTTCTGTTTCGCTTGACGCAAGTGTTCCTGAATAGTATCCGGGCTTGGTGACTTATTTAACAGCGACTCTTTCGATGATTTCAGCTCTCTTTTAAAATCTGAAAAGGGTTAATTATTATTATTAGAAAGAAAGAAAAAAGTAAAGTCTAAAGTCTATTAAAGTCTCTGGTGGAGTTCACGAGTCAAAACCAGGTCCTTAAGCTGCTATTTCTTTAACTCAGAAACTAATACGGCGTACATTGCTGGTTGTAATAAGGATATTGGTATTAACATAACCAAGCCTCCCAGCAATGTATGCCGAATTAGTCCTTGAATTTAGGAAGGTGTGATTATTTATTTATTTATTTATTTTATTTGTTTAGGACAACCAGTAACAGTTACATTAGTACAAACCACAAAAACTTAGATATAAATTAAAGGTAAATGCACTGTCTTTAGGTGCCACAGCATGCAATTGGCAGTACAACATCACTTAATTAAATGAATATATAAAAATAAACTTACAATTTAACAACAATATAACAAATAAATTGGAATTGTTAACTAAACTAAACATAATTGACGCTAACTTCTAAGAAGGTTAAATACTTCTGTACGGAAGACGGGCATAGTGCAATTAAAAATGTCAATAGTCTGACCTAGTTTGTTGTAATCTCTAGACATTCTGGGCAAAGGGGAATTATATTTAAGGTTGGTTCTGGAACTTGGAAGATATAGTAATCCTAGCGGTTGTCGTGGAATACGACGAGGAATACGGAAATATATAGCAGATAGTAAATCAGGAGAATCTACACGGTTATTCAATATGTTATACAAAAAAATCATGTCAGCAACTTGTCTACGAACAATCAAGCTATCCATTTCAAAATGCTCAAGTCTGTCAGAATAGGATGGCAGTCTTTTTATTACCCCACAGAAATAGGATAGGTGCCGTAAGAATCTCTTTTGAATCCTCTCAATACGCAATTGGTGAACAGAATAGTGAGGTGACCACACTGGACTACAGTACTCCAAGATGCTTCTAACGTACGCGTTAAAGATACAAATTTTGGTAGATTGCTTCTTGAATAGTTTTCCGTTTCGGAGAATAAATCCAAGCATTCTTGAAGCCTTATTGACAATGTTGTATGTAGCGCGACTAGTTGTATGTAGCGCGACTAGTTGTATGTAGCGCGACTAGTTGTATGTAGCGCGTTAGTAGGTACTAGTTGTATGTAGCGTTATTGTATGTAGCGCGACTAGTTGCGCCACTGGTGTCCGTAACTAGACACCAGTAAAGATACACTCTGCGGCCACAGTATTAAGGGCTACGAGTATATTTCATTGGGAGTGGTAGCGCGACCAACAGCCGAGCTCGGCTGTTGGTCGCGCTACCACTCCCAGTGAAATATAGCCCTTAATACTGTGGCCGCAGGGTGTAGCGACTCTGGTGTCTAGTTACGGACACCAGTAGCGCAACCAGTCGCGCCACCATGGTGTCCCAGTGAAATACCGGCCTTAGACATGTCCCACATTTTCTCCCTAATTTTCATTCGAAACACATGTCTTTTTTCTTTTATCATAGAGTAATATAATCTTTTATTAACCTAAATCTTAATGTCAGTAAGATTTTCATACGAATTTTCATCCCTTATTTCACCCCCTTGGGTGATGATATCTCAAAATTGCTGAAACATGTGCTTCTTTATACATACATAATATCACGCCTTGTTCCCGTCAGGGTAGGCAGAGACCACAGTTCTCCACCTGCTACGATGTTGACATACTTCCCTTGCTTTATTGCTTTTTCTTTATTTCTTATTATTATCTTAAATCCAAATTTTCAAGTACCGAATGTCAAATAGTAGGATTTTCATACAATCTTTCATCCCTTATTTTACCCCTTTGGGGGATGATATCTCAAAATTTCTGAAACAAGTGCTTCTTTATTTCTTATGATTAGCCTAAATCCAAATTTTCAAGTAACTACCTCAGGACAAAACTGTAGGATTTCTATACAAACTTTCATCCCTCATTTCATCAAGTTAGGGCATGAATTTCTAAAAATGCTAAATCATACTTTTTATTTTTTACGGAGAAATAAAAACCAAGGCTAAGTAATTTATCTAAGTCTAATGACCCGTTTATACAATGTAAATACGGCCTAAATTTAGCGCTGACAGTTTTTTCGTTCTGCGTATTAACCGTCATCGCTAAAAGTTACATTATTTTTAGTATACCTACTAGGAATGATGCTAGGAAATAAAAACAGCAAACCTTCAATAAATCTCCGATTTCTGTCAATCTTCCGCTGCAGCTCAGCATTCTTCTGCCTCAGCTCCATCAATTCATATTGCTCAGACATCACTTCTGCTATAACCTCGCTCTGCCGCTCTGATATGACTGCAGGGTCAAAGAATTCAAAGTCCATTGCCTTTTGCAGTTCGGAGCTTTGTACGAGAAGTTGTTGACACCTTTGTGGTAACTCGGCAATGGATACGTTCAGGTAGGAAAGAGTCTCAGATGTTAGGGTTGCTGAAACAAATTGTGGTTTATAAGTTCAAGTACCTGGGCGACCAAGTTTTGCTCTATAATAGCCGCCTCAACATTAAAATATCATCGGGTTAGCAAGCTATGCTACCCGCCAACAGATGGCGCTGTAAGTTTTGACTAAAACGCAGTATTTAAATTAAATGCTTAAAAACACGCGGAAAACGAATTTTCCCCGACATGAGACCTAGTTAGATCGATTTATCGTCCCAGAAAACTCCAACATAATAAATTTCATCGAAATCGTTAGAGCTGTTTTCACTTCACTACCACCAGGTGTAAAAAAACATTCTTATCTACTTAGGTGCAGTCAACGACAGGTCAAGCTTGACACTCGCAGACCTCGCAGTGCGACCCTAGCCCGTACGTCTAGTGAAATAAGAACGGTACAAAGTCCAATCTGTCAAGCTCGAAGTGCTCTTAACTGTACTAGCACGGAGGCTGCTGGAAGAAATGGAGATGATATAGGAATGACAATGGTAACGATGACTATTACGTGCTAGGTGACGACTTGCCTGCAGCTCGGATAAAATGACATGTTTTAAGCCTAGATGTAAAATCTAGGTACTATCGTATTTTAAAGCGTACAACTCAACATGGAACGGTATAAAGTTACACGCCGTTATTTTTAGTGCGGTCAACCGTCACGTCGGTAGAAACTTTTTCGACTTTATTGCCACGCCATAAGGTCCAAATGTGTTTCTACTGACGTGCTGTTGAGTGTACAAAATAACTCTGGCTTTGCGTGGGGTGAGGGCGGCAGGGGAAGCGAGCGAATCGTTCACTGGCTCTCCGCCTGTCATCCATGCGATAACCGTCACAGCCACACTTATTCAGCACATGCTATACAATAGTTTATTCATAATCAAGTAGAATTTTTAGAATGCAAGTAACTCTGATGCTGTCCATTAGTACGCGGAACTCGAAAAATATCTCGCTGGGCAGGCATGCAAATTGATCGTCTGGCCCGCGTCTCACCCATGCGCAGAAAGCAGAAAATAACCGCCAGCATCAGAGTTCTTTACTGCGCCGTAGGTCTCCAGTTCCATCCTCGCGATCCTGTGCGATAATCATAGGTGGTGTCTGGGTGTTACTTATTATAGAAGCTATGTACAGGGTATATACTGCATGTAAAATAACTCTGTGGTGACCGTTAATACGCGGAAGTCAAAAAATTTGCCGCGGGGGTGAGCGCGACACCCCCCAGGGGGCGAGCGAATCGTTCATTGGCTCTTCGCCTGTCACCCATGCGCAGAAAATAGACAGACTTGTTCTGAACGCGCTGTACGTACCTATGTACAGGGTGCAACAAAAAGGGTATACCAACCCTGAAGATAGATAGAACACTTTATTGCTCACATAACAACAATAAAAAAACAAATGTACATGGAGAACTTAACCTAATGTGGGCAAAGGCGGCCTTATCGCTGCAAGCGATCTCTTACAGGCAACCTTTGATGTTAGGGATACATAAACAGAGCTCTGCAAGTATTCATGCTGAAGGAAGGATGTGAATCTGCCCAAGTTTCAACTAAGAAACATAGGACGAAATTGGAATTTTTTTGACCTCCATAGAAACTTAATCAGCTGATAGCACAGATTAAATAATAGTAAACTAACTGATAGTGCATTTTGTATGGGAGGTTAAAAATTTATCTTCAGTTGTTCAGTTTCATAGGCAAAATCAAATCCTTCAGGGTTGGTATACCCTTGCTGTATTTTTTTTTTTTTCTGAAAAATGTCACTTTATTTCGGGAATAACATCGAAGAAAATATTTATTATTTATTAGTGTCTGATACCAATAATACAGGCTTTGGCATGGGGTCCCATTCCGTACTACGGTTTTTTCGACGGAGTAAATAGCCCGAATTCATTTGGCCCTTTTGTTTCTAATAATTAAACTAAATGTTACTACTAGGTTGCTAGGTAAAGGTGTAAACTATGACATTATTTCAATTTTAACATCCAGATATCTATTTATTCTAAGAAAATACCTTATGGAAAAAATTGCCCGATCAATTTTCGCCACAAATTCGTTCTATAACGTGAGGCATCTGTACCAGTATAGTATTATATTATCTGTGGCTTTGGCTAGTTCGGGATCAGATGACCTTGTGTTATAAATGTAGGTAAAAAGAAAAAAAAATATGGCATAAAAAACAGTAAGCTGCCGTTATTCATAATCTAAGTAAAAAACAAATTGACTTGACACTCAATGCTTTATTTATCTACACATCCTAATTTAACGTTTACATACAGTATCTAGGCTAGGAAATTTAACATTACTTTCAATTCTTTTTGCAACATTCAACAAGAGTTCTTCAGATAAATTTGGCCCCATTAGTTGTAATGACAAAGGCAATTTATTTTTTGAAAGGCGAATTGGTATGGACAATGCCGGTACTCCAGCCATATTTGCTGGTTGCGTACAATAATCTTGAAAAGCACACTGGTCACGATTATGCTTCGAAGTAAACTCTTCAAAAGTAGGTGCATCAGTTAATGTTGTCGGAGTCAGTAGGATATCTACGGCATTTGCACCTGTAAACACCTTTTTGAAATCATCAGAAATTAATCTACGTATCTTCATAGCTTTGACAAAGTACTTCTCATAGTGTTGACGCAATAGGAAATAGTTCCCAGAAAAAATTCTTGATCGCACTACATTGTTAAATCCTTGTGACCGTGTTGAGGCATATAATTCTTCCGTTGAATGATCTTCATTAGTTCGTAATCCAAATTCTAGACCGTCATACCTTGCCATGTTACTAGCGACTTCACATTGATTCAGTATTGAATAGACTGCGATAGAAACTGAAGTATAAGGCATTGAAACAGTTTTGATACTAGCTTTTTCTTGTGCAAGTAAATCTGTAACATATTTCCAAGTATCTATGACCTCTTGACTCATACCATCACAATGATACTCTTTAGGGATACCAATTTTTAACTTTCCTAAATCAAAATCATCTTTCAAAGAAACTGGTACAAATTTTCTTTTTAATGTTGTTGAATCAGAATTATCCGGTCCAGCAATACAGTTTAATACCATAGCTGCATCGTCAACGGTCCTAGTTAAGATTCCAGGTACATCCATTGAGTTTACTAATGGAATTAGTCCATGGCGTGATACAAGTCCATAAGTAGGTTTAAGGCCGACTACACCACATAAAGCTGCAGGATTTCTTGTAGACCCTCCAGTATCTGATCCAATGGCAACGACGCATGCACCAGATGACACAGCAACAGCACTCCCGCCAGAACTTCCACCAGCGATTCGAAATTCGAAGGCGCAATCTTTTTTGTAACCCCAAGGGCTTTTGGTCGGACCAAAAATTGAATCAACGGTTCCCGCTCCCATGGCAAACTCATCCAAGTTAGTTTTACCAAGAAGACATGCCCCAGCATCTTTCAATTTTGAATAAACTGTAGCGTCGTAAGTAGGAACGAAGTTTTGTAGCATTTTCGAAGCGCAAGTCGTTGGTACGTTTTTGGTACAGAAATTATCTTTAATTGCAATAGTAATGCCGTCCAAGGGCTTGGTCTTCTTTTCAATATAAAAGCGTTTCTCACTCTCAATACACTGGTTTTCTGCTATTTCTTCCGTTAGAGCCACGAAAGCGTTTAATTCGACGGTTTGTCTTGCTTTTTGCAAACACAAGTCTACGAAGCTTGTAGGGGTTAAAAGCTTATCTCGATATGCTTTGTGTATCTCTTTAATTGTGTACGTAGTTAATTTATTCATTTTTAATTCAAATTCGCACAAAATTGGCACATAAAGAAAAATCGAATTCAGTTGTAAAGGTTATGTTATGACAGCTGATGATAATAATGCTACAAAATTTCGTAGACGGCTCAGTTAGCAAACTTCGTCGAAACAAAACGTAATTTTAATTTAGTTGCATTTTACTCAACGAATTTTTACAAAAGCAACTTACCTGAAGCTAAACGTTCCTCTTTTAGACGTTCTTTGAATAATTTTTGCTGTCTTGAAACCTCCTCGTTATTGAAATTATTAATTTTCATTGTTACTGTATTCAGAATTCCGATAAAACTTAGCGTAGATATTTTAATTTATTGCTGTTTTGAATTTCGTCTTGATTCGTTGCACAGTCAGTACTCAGTAGCGCCACCAGGTGGCCAGTCAATAAGGCCGGCCGGCCACAAGCACCCGGAATCAGATCAGGAATTCAGATCCGGAATTAAGATTCTGAAAACAGAACACACTGCTTTTCATACAAAATGTTGCACACAACCTGGGCGCACATTTTGTTAACGGTTTCAGAACAGAAAAATTCCTGACATTCTGTTCTGAATTTTTCCGGGCGTCGGATCTTCAGAACGGAAAAAAATCGTTCAGAATGCAGCGCTCGCGAACAAAATGTACCGACCGCCGCCGCACACATCCGGAAATTTTCATGTAGAATCTCGCTAGCGCCGAGCCGAGTGGACGCCCGACCCTACGTTAGTATTATATAGAGTCTAAGCCCGACCCGCTTTCTCTGACAACGAAATAAAAAATGTCTATGTCGTCCATCTTGTTTGGCGTCTCAAAAAGTCCAAACGTACTGGGGGATGAATTCTGTGCTGGGGGCCTACCATGAGCTTTAAACAAACCATCCAAGTTCCAGGCAGTTCTTAAGCAGGCCCTAAACTGGATCGCTTAGAATCGTACCATGACGCTCAAAAAGGTGAACGACTATTGCATCGTTTGTTTGCAAGGTGAACGGTTAACACTCTTGTTCAAAAAGTCTTGACGACAAAAAGTCTTCCGTGCGCGCACCCTCGAGACTTTACATTACAAAGACAAGATTTTTCTGTCTTAAGACTTTTGTCGTCTGTGCGCGCACGCTCTAATCGCCCGATTCGGCAGATGGCCTTGTTTCCAATGCCGTGATAAATAAAAAGAAAAAAAATTCTAATCGCCCGATTGCCATATATTTTAAAAAGTGAAGTGAAGTGAAAAATAATCGCGATTAATTAATTATAATTTGTCTGCAAAACCGAATAAGTGCAAATAAATAAACTTGCCAAGTTGTAATTATTAATTTTGTAGTCCGAATTTATATCTCGAAGAATGAAACTTTGATTTGATTTATTAGTTTGATCTGAAAATTGATTCTAAAATGGCTCATCTGCAATACTTGCCGGGCGATCCTCGTTTGGTGGACCAGTTAGTCTACGAGCTCAAATCTAAAGGAATTTTTGATCAGGTGAGACTACTAAGCATAAAATATATATTTGAATGTATTTTACCACTTTTTTGACCTAGATATTCAATATAAGTATTGATTGGGATTTGGCAAAGATTTCATCCTAATCAAGGTCATATAAAAATCAATTTTTATGCCTTTATGCAAACAACTTTATTATGTACTTAGGTATGCTTTATTTAAAGGCAGGGACTGCCTTAATTTTATGATTGATATTAGATAAGTAGAGATGGATGAAAGATTTGTTACATCATTAAAGTGAATGGTACATACATTTTCATTGTTTGATTGAATAAGCCATCAAGTCAGCCGGATGGCCTCCGTTTCTGGACCTTGGCCCTCTTTTACTGGAGAGATCACCACAAATTTAGTCAGGAAGTATCAATGATAAAGTTTATTTACTATTTACTAGCTTTCTGCCTGCGGTTTCACCCGCATTAAATGTGTTTTGCCGTGGGAATGAAGTGTTTTCCCGCAGTAGAAAAGAAGCCTATGTGCTATTCCAGGACCTAACCTATAAGTGTGCCAAGTTTCATTAAAATCCATTCAGTAGTTTTTGCGTGAAAGAGTAACAAACATCCATCCATCTATCCATACTTACAAACTTTCGCATTTATAATGTTAGTAGGAAGGATAGTAGGATTTCTTTATGACTGTTTTGAAAACAGTATGATGGGTTCTTACCACAATATTGGTTTCTTATGAGCTCCTGATACTTTGGTACTGTTGCAAACACCATGATCACAGATGAACTGGAGACTGCGGGTAGTTAAATTATTGGCAGACATCTGTCTACTCTCCCATTCTTTTATTTTGTTAACTGCTGGAACTGTGCACTGTGTACCAATAATAGCTGCATTCCGAATCACCAATAATATCGCTGTTATCGCTTGCAGTGCTGTCAAAAGAACTCCAAAAGTGATTTGGGACACTTTTTATTGTTGATTCGGAACGCAGCTATTGTGGTAAGAATCTGCTACACTGTTTTCAGTTCAGTATAGTGTTAATGACCACAATACTCTCAAACAATGTCTTCATAATGGAAGAAGGTAATAGTAGAGAAAGAACACTCCTACAGTATGATTTATTTTTTCTTTTATTCCAACGCTTCCCAAAACTTTTTGCAGCTATGTCAAAAGCAATCGGCTAAAGCTGTCAGAAATAATAAGTTTGTAAAACAATGTTATTCTTTCTGTCAATTATACTCTGGTTCTAGTGTCATGGCTGCAAAATGTGTTGGTAAGCGTTGGAATAGACAAAAAAAAGGGTTATATAGAAATTTTAAGCAGTAGGATAGCTTCATCAAATGGCCGAAATGTGCCAAGTTTATGCACTTAAAATTCTTTGCATACTTCAGCAGCTATAGTTTGGGTGTGGTCCACAGTTAGATACATAACTACTGGATCTAACTCGCACTCACAACTTATTATATGAAGACATTCTACTACTTAACTTCTCTCTGCCCCTGCCGTTTCTCATACTTATCGTCTACATTTGTCGAGTGGCCATTGCTGGGGTACTTGTGATAAAAGCCTGAAGAAGTAACCAGACCAAAAAATCCATAAAAGAAAATATGCATACTGCTCATATTACAAATGTACCTTAGCGACCGAGCTTAGCTCTGTATGGTCTTAACCAAACCCCAATAACAGATTATTGGTGTAACCAGATTATCGCTGTAGGGTTTCTGAAACACGCTATGTTCAAGAAATTCTCAAATAAACGAAGAATACAAATTTTCCCAGACACAAGACCTAGCTAAATTGATTTTTCACCCCCATAAAACCATACAAACATATCTTAATATATAAAGGGATAAACTGACTGACTGACTGAGGTATCAACGCACAGCCCAAACGGCTGGACCTAGAGACTTGAAATTTTGCACGTAGATACCTTATACAGTGTAGGCATCCACTAAAGAAGGATTTTGCGAAGTTCCACCCCTAAGGGGGTAAAATAGGGAATGAAAGTTTGTATGAAAGTCTGTCAGTTTTGAAGTTAGGATCTTCGAAATTTGAATTTAGGCTGACGACTAAAAATAAAGTTTTACGTGTCTCAGGGTTTTTGAAAATTCTACACCCTAAGGGGTGAAAAGAGGGATGAAGTTGAAAATGCTTCATTTTCAAAGTAAAATCCACTAAATTTATTATTTAGGCATTTGGGTTCTTACCACGATATGGATTTTTGATGAGTTTCCGATATTTCGGCGCTGTTGCAAGCATATCGTGGTAAGAACCCGTCAAACTGTTTTTATAATAGTGTTAGTGACCGCGAAACTCTCAAAAAATATATTAGGCATTTGGGTTGTAATTCTGTGGAACATACATCACTGTTATTGAAATTCCACCCCAAATTAAACCCCTGAAAGAGGGAAATGTGGTGAAATTCTAAAAACCAATATGGATATCGTTTGTATGGTTTATTGGGTCGCTGATTACAAAAACTACAACAATATTAGAATCCAACGTGGTGAAAGTGAAATACCCTCATCCCCTGGGTATGGGGTTGGGGTGCGATAGGGTTAACATGTCTAAAAATCAATATGGGTGTCGTTTGTCTGGTTAATCGGGTCGCTGATTACGAAAACTACAAGAATTTTGAAATCCAACGTGATGGACGTGAAATACCATCATCCCCTGGGGATGGGGTTGAGGTGCGATAGGGTTGAAATGTCTAAAAATCAATATGGGTGTCGTTTTTATGGTTTATCGGGTCGCTGATTACGAAAACAACAACGATTTTGAAATCCAACGTGGTGGACGTGAAATACTATCATCCCCTGGGGATGGGGTTGGGGTGCGATAGGATTGAAATGTCTAAAAATCGATATGAGTGTTGTTTCTATGTTTATATAAGGAAAGGGATAGCAGTTAGGATGGCGTTAGGGGTAGGGGTAAGTAGGGAGAGATAGAGGGGGAGGGGGAGAGGAGTGTTAGGGGGGAAGGGGGAGGAGTAGAGGTAGAGCTACTAGAGGTAGAGCTAGAGGTAGAGCTAGAGGCAGAGGTAGAGGCAGAGCTAGAGGTACAGGTAGAGCTTGAGGTAGAGGTAGAGCCAGAGGTAGAGGTAGAGCTAGAGGTATAGCTAAAGGTAGAGGGAGAGGTACAGGTACATGTAGAAGGAAAGGGAGAGGAAGAAAGAGAGGTAGAGAGGGGGAAGGGGTAGAAGGAGGGGGAGGGGGAAGGCGAGAGGGAGGGGAGGGGGAGAGGGAGATGAAGGGACAAGGAGAGGGACATAGAGGGAGAGGGCTTTAGTTTTTCTCAATCACTTCTGCGAGTCTCTCATCTCTCTCTCTACATTTTTAGGGTTCCGTACCTCAAAAGAAAAAAACGGAACCCTTATAGGATCACTTTGTTGTCCGTCTGTCTGTCTGTCTGTCTGTCAAGACCCTTTATCTCACGAACAGGTAAAGGTATCAGGTTGAAATTAATACCATATATTAGGATCCATGAACCACACAAGATCTGAAAATTTCAAATTTTTACAACGACGCAATCAAAAGATATGGAATTTTATGTCCTCATCTCCATACATTTATTCAAAAATGAAAAACCTACAGGGTACTTCCCGTTGACCTAAAATTATGAAATTCGGCTAGAAGCTAGGTCTCACAGTACAAGTAATGAGAAAAGTCTGAAATCATTAAATATTACAACTTTTCTCACAACTAATGGTAACCAATTGTGGTGAGCTCCCGTTTCAAGAACATTCATATAAGAGAGGGGTCAAGTTGGATGGTCGCTAAGGCGATTTTTGTTTTAGTTCTATTTTAAAAACGGGAACACATGCAAACTTGAAAATTGGTATATTTATAGTGCATAAGCTATAGAATAACAACAAATAATAAAATATAGTCAAGCGCGTGTCGGACTCAAAAAATCTAGCACAGTAACTTACTGAAATTTCAACTAATATAATTATGTTTATGTGGTGGTACGGAACCCTCAGTGCGCGAGTCCGACTCGCACTTGGCCGGTTTTTTTAGGTTAAGTGACAACTTTAAGGCATAATACTGCTGCTAAGTTCCTCTGTTCTGAGTAATTTATGAGTAATTTCAGCTGGATCTTGAATTGTTCTCATTGATTTACGCAGGGTTAGTCCCGTTTTTCCTTAGTTTAAAATTACCCCGAAATGACTGGAAAACATCTCATTGCTTCGGACAACCGGTAACAACATAAATACGAAATCCACGCGAATAAGCGAAACCCTCATACACCTCAACTGATTTTTATTTAAATAAATCCATTCCCGTAAAAAAATCTTAAAAAAAGATTTTTGTTTCTAGATATTGTTATTTTAAAGTTCTAGTCCGCGCACGCCACGCCCACTTCCCTCCCCTCTTCACCGCTCGTGAACCGCGCGGCTCCGCCGCCAGCGCGCGTATTCTCACAAATATTTAGAATAGAAGCGGCAATTTAAATAATAAAAAAAATACCCTATCAAAAACCCGTGAATTTGATTCTACTCTCGATTCTGAACAAACTATTGTCTCAGTTTTGCTTATTCTGTTAACAAATTGTATAAATATTGCTTGTTTAATAGTATAGTAGTAATAGTATAGTGTAGTATGTATATTTTTCTTTTTTATTTATTACAGCCTTGTTTACCAAGCTTTTTCTTAATTTATTTACATATTTTACATAATTCTATATTTATGTATCTTTATTGCTTGGTTCGTCTTCTGACGAAGGCCTCCTCCAGAGCCCGCCACTCCTCTCTGTTCTTAGCAACTCTCCACCACAATGGCCCTGCTACTTCCTTTATTTCATCTTTCCATCGTTTGTTTTGTCTGATTTGTCTGACAGGATTGATATTACTTTGTTATAAATGTCCCCATTCATGGAATCCACCTCCTTTATCATGGATATTAGATGATTGTTAGTAACTCTACTGTTTCGTTCCCAGTTCCGTAAAGAGTGCATCGCAGATGTGGACACCCGTCCAGCTTACCAGAACTTAAGGCAGCGTGTGGAGACTTCAGTCGCCACTTTCCTGTCACGTCAGATTTGGAAACCCGACCTTAACAAGAACCAGCTCAGAGAAAAGCTGCGAAAACATTTGTTAGAGTAAGAAATTCTTCTATTGAGCCTAAACCCTGAGTTCACTGTACTCTGTTAACCTGTAAGCTAATCGACAATGGTGTCGATTCTGGCAGACTAAATCTAAACTAAATCTGACAGGTCTAAAAGTGTTGATGTCTTTGTTACTCCCTACAGACTAATAAAAGACAGCATAATTTTTAGACTTGTCAAATTTAGTTTAGTTTTAGTTTGGGTCTGCCAGAATCGACATCACTGACTGTTTAAGTACTATCAAGTTAGAGCCTGGGTGTCTACTCTCAAAGTCCGATATATCGAAACGATACTACTCGAAACATGCAAATGCAAAACTTCGTCCTTTGACAATAAAGTAGAATATTGGTTGGATGCAGTTTGAAAATTCATCCAACCAATATTCTACTCTATTGTCAAGGGACGAAGTTTTGCATTTGCATGTTTCGAGTAGTATCGTTTCGATATATCGGACTTTGAGAGTAGACACCCTGACCAAGATTAGTTTCGTGTGCAGTAGTGCTTTGCGGTAACCTCCGCGTTGCTAGTGTTTCTCCACTAAATGTGATTTTTAACTGACTAACGTGTGACAGATCGCCCCTTAAAAATGTCATAAAAACTAATAAAACCTAAACCGTTGCCTTCTCTTATTGGTAAGGGCGGGGCGGGCTATGATCGCTCTATGCAAGCAACAAGGTTTCGGAAGTGGTCAGACGCCAACTTTGTTGATAGTACATAATTAGTTTTTGTTAAAACTTTAATGGTGTTGACAAAAAAACAGTAAAAGTGACAGTAAGAAAATTAGCTGAAATTAGTTAACATACAGAGTATGGTAAAAAAATAAAAGCTAAGCTTTTTTAAAATTAATTCTAGTTTTTTTAGTGAGCTAGTTGGCTGCACATCTTGACAAGATATGCTTTTGGCTGTTGGTTGAAATAGCTCCATATACCCTTATTTTTTTTTATTTCCCCTGATTTTTCCTGATCATGAAACTAAACAATTTTTCCCCAGGAACTTAGATCGAAATACGAAAAAGATTTATCGACTTCCCATACAAACTGCATCAGCTGACAGCCCATTTTGTATGAAAGTTTGCATTGTTTAAAGTTTTCTTCTTTGATATTTTCTGCCTATTTGAATTTTAGTTCGGCTTCAAGGTGAATTAAGCTCACAGCCCAGTGAGCCCAAGGGCGCTGAACCCACCAGGACCGTCAATCAGCTCGCGGGCTCAGTCGACCACTTCCAACCCCCGAAGGGACAACTTAGCTCACAGTCAAAATCGACATCTTTCAGCTCCTAAAGCATGGAAGCTAGTTTATTAACCTCTGGGCATGTTTATGTTTTGAGGGTAAAGGGACCGGGCTCCTAGCTCTCAACGGCCACTGCGACCTGTATAGATCTATTGTAGCCAATCCTTTAGACTACATTTCCTCAGCCACACCGACAGACTACGTGGGGCATACTGAAAGTCTCTGGATCTGGCCACTTACAACAAAATAATGAAAAAACAATTATGGAATTCTGTACTGTTTGGGAACATGTTACTTTTTAATTTGAGAGACTGTCATTTGTTTTTTTCATTGTGACGTCCATTCAAAAATTGTGTGTCGCTATCAAAATGAATTTTACTCGTAAACATTGTTGTTCAATTATTTTTTATGAGCAAGAGAGTTGCCAGTGATTTCAATTGGCATTTGGTGATGAAGCACCATGTCGCAGGTCTGTGTATTCGTACTATTCGTGGTTTGGAGAATTAAGACGTGGACGTGATCATTTCCATGATGCGGTACATGAAGGTCGCCTGGCGACTGCGGTTACAGACTCTAATATTGACACCGTACGACACTGAAACTGACAAAAAAGTTACTTGCCAGCAAATTCGTGCTTTGTTAAGCATTGGAATGAGCCAAGTGCAAAACATTTTACATGTGCATCTGAAGGTTCAAAGCTTTGCACTCGATGGATACCGCATGACTTAATAGGCTAAGATCTCACGACAAGATTGTGCACCTATCTGTTATTTGAACGAAATGTTGTTTATATGGAAAGTTATACATGGGGTCATACAACACCCTAGGGTTGCCTATAAATTTCTTGCCGCAAGCACCTGAAAAACACATATCAACATTTTGGTTGTATGGGAACAACCCTTTCATTAATTTTAACAGAGCAATGGATATTGCCGTAAGATACCGTGAATAGAGATTCTCGGTCATACAAAGTTTCATCAAAATCGGTTCAGCTGTTTCCGAGATAATGGCAAATTAAATTTTATTTGTATGACAGCAACCCTAAAAATGAGCCTAGCGGCTAAACGACAGGTCCGAATCGCACCAAATTTAAAATTAAGGAGTTTTAGGCAAATTTATTACAGCATTTTGAGTAGTTTCTTGCTGGCTCTCATTTTGAGGGTAGCTGTCATACAAAAGAAAATAAAAATTTCAATTATCACGGAAACAGCTGTAACGATTTTGATGAAACTTTGGATGACTGAGAATCTCTATTCAAGGTATCTTACGGCAATATCCATTGCTCTGCCAAAATTAATGAAAGGGTTGTTCCCATACAACCAAAATGTTGATGTGTGTTTTTGAGGTACTTGCGGCAAGAAATTTATAGGCAACCCTAGGGCGTTGTATGACCCCATGTATAACCTTCCATATGAACCACATTTCGTTCAAATACCAGATAGGTGCATAATCTTGTCGTGGGATCTTAGCCTATAACGGAAGACCAGAAACGACTGCGTGTCCAGTAGTGCCGTAAAATTATAAAAAAGTTTATCGGAGGACAGTCATGGCTGTCTATAATATTGTGACAGGTGTCGAAACATAAATGTCCTGCTTTGAACCCGAAAGAAAAAGCCAGCCGGCAGAGTGGGTATTTCTTTTTGAAGATTTGCCGACGAAAGTTAAGAAAATTCGAACAATTGGTAAAAAATGGTTGCTTCTTTTTTAGGCAAATAAGAACATTACAATACTGTATCGCTTGAAAATCAAAGGAGAGTGACTGCAGATTGGTACGTCAACACTTGCTTGCCCAGAGTCTTAGAAAAAGTTCGCGAAAAGCGTCCTCGAAGCAATGTCCTCCTTTACCACGATAACGCATCATCATATTCCGCTAAGGTAACAGAAGCCTAAGCTTTAAATGTGGAACTGATGTCGTATCCGTCTTACAGCCCGGACCTCGCACTCTGCAACTTCTTTTTGTTTCTATAAATTAAAGACAAACTTAGAGGCACACATTTTACGAGCCCTGAATCAATGGTGAATGCGTTCCATGAAGCCATTGAAGAGATCCATAAGGAAGACTGGTCTAATTACTTTGTACAGTGGTTTCAGCAAATGCATAAAATGCGAGGGAAAATGTATCGTAAGTCTCAGATCTAGTCTTATTTATCACAATCCAGAAACTTTCAGTATGCCCTAAGTACGATCAGCTACAGGGAAATTTTGACATATGCGACTATAATTTGTATTATACAAATAAACTGCCACATTTTTAACTTGGTTTTTTGTACTTACAGTGGTAACTACTTGGAACAAGGAGTAGAACGAATAGTAGACCAAGTAGTCAACCCAAAGGTAGCCTCAGTGTTCATCCCACAAGTAGAAGACTTAGTTTACAACTACCTTGGAATTCCTCGAAAGAAGCCTGCAGGTCCTGAGACTTCCAACGGAAAACCGGAAGATTTACTTCCAACAGACCTTGAAGCAGTCAGCCCAGGTTCAGTTAAGAGCAATGGTGACAATGATATGGACACTTCAGAGAGCAAAGATGAAAATACAGGAGTTGATGACAAACCTAAATTGAATATTAAAGATGATTCTATGACTTTGGAATCATTTGAAAAAGAAAAAGAAGACACCAGGTTGTCTGGAATAAGTGAACTTACAATCCATGATTCAGATTCAGTCAGCATTGATAAAAACACTATAACTATACCTTTACCGGCTGAAATAAAGCTTGAGAATATACCAGCACCAGAAAACAGCCCACCGAATATTAAAGACAAAAAAATCGATCTAGAAAAGATAGATTTGCCTAAAGAACCTAATTTATCTACTGATATACCACTGCCTGATGAAATACCAAAAATCGAGAGTGAAACTTGCTTTAAACCGATTGCTTTAAATAGTGAGGATGATGATAGTTCAAACTCGTCATTACGGAGAAACATGTCACCGCTAACACCAATACGTAATTTTAATAATGAAAATTCTTGTGATGCTCAGCAAGCCTTTGAAAATGATTCAGACAGTAAAAGTGATGACAAAAAAGAACCAAGCACTTTTAGATTTACTATTGAATCAAAGTCACCCGAAAATAGTCCTGATGCTGTTAAAACGGAAACTAAAGAAGAACCTGAAATTAATACTCAACCAGATGTCAGTGCTTTTAATACAACAATGTATGAAGATAGTTCAAATAGTAACAATTTGCAAATTGATTACGAAAGTGACGTAAACAGTAAGATGGTTGATATAAAACCTGAAATAGATCATAACTCTCAAGATTCTCACAAGAAAGATAAAAAAGATGATAAAAAAGTTCACAAAAGTTCTCACAAATCTAGAGATTCCCATAAACATTCAAGCAGTAAAGACAAAAGATCTGAATCGAAACATTCTAACTCTAGTAGTCGTCATGACAAAAAACCATCATCTAAAGATGATAAAAGCAAAAGTGACAAAAAAAGTGACAAGGAAAATCCTAGCGAGAAAAGTGATAGAGGCGATAAAAAGGATAGCAAAGAGTCTTCTAAACATAAGAGTTCATCAAGCCATAAGGACTCCAAATCGTCGAGTCATAAAGACTCAAAGCACAGAAGTTCGAGTTCAAGCAAACATTCAAGCAAAGATGATAAAAAATCCTCCTCAAGTCGTGAAAAAGACAAAGAAAAAAGCTCCTCATCTAAAGATAAAGACAAATCGAAAGATTCCAAATCTCGTGATAAAGACAGAAAAAGTAGCAGTAGCAGTAAAAGATCAGATGACAAAGAGAATAAAGAGAAAAAGGAGAAGAAAGAAGCTGATGATCATTACAGTTTATCTGGCAGAGGTAATCCTAACAGAAGGTCTACTGATCGAGATTCCAATGATGGTGGTTCTTCTAAAGGTTCACACAATCCGTCACATTCGAGATCTTCTAATAACAAGAAAGAAACTAAAAGCAGTTCCAAATCTGGAAGTACGTCTTCAAGTGATACGACAAGCCCCAGTGATGGTGTCGAAGTCATAACAGCTAAAAACGTCCAAACTAGACCTGTAGTTAGAGTAGACACACGTTTAGAACAACCTGTATCTACTCCACCAAGATTGCCTTTTGTACCTGACGTTACACTAAAAAAACCGAAATTTGCTGCTAATTACGAAGAAGCTAAACAGCTAATGAAGATGAGAAAGTTTATGGAAGAAGAACAAAAAAGAATGAATCAAGAAGCTGCTTTACTTCTTGAATTTCAGGCAAACGTACGACCTAGCCTCAGTCAAGTTTATTCCAGTATTCCTGGACCGGAATTGGAATTTGCTTGCATGCCTAACGCTGCACATGCAAATGTCATAATGGTGAAAGAACCTGCTCAAATAGTTGAAAATGAAATTAAAGCTGTTGTCGTGGAAACTAATGCAATTGAAACAAATGATGAAGAACTTACCATTGTAGTAGAAGAAAAACACGACGATGAAATCGATAAAACATTGATAGCTATGCATGAAGATGATGATAATAATTCGGTGATTGAAGATAATGCAGCTGATGATACAGAAGCGAAAACTGAACATACAGATTTTTCAGTCTTTGAGGAATTAGTTGATCGAGAGACTATATCGAATATAGAAGAAAATAACGACAGAATTCAAATGGACGAAGATAAAAACGAAGATAAAGAAACTGAACAAAAATCAGACAAGACTACTAAAACTGAATCAGTAGAGACTATTAAAATAGAAACAGAAGATATTAAAGCAGAGGAGTTAATACATCTGGAAGACTTGATATCTACGCCAATGCCGTTTGACGAGCATTCCATATTTCAACATACAGAAGATCCACCTGCCTTAATTGAAAATTCTAACTTTCAAAACTCAAAAGAAACACCACTTTACTTCTTTGCTGAGCACGAAAAGTTTAACTCTGAACTTGAAAAAGACAAATTTAACAAATTTCTCAAAAAATACATGGAATGTCTTACAACCAAACTGTTTTTGATCAACTGCAATACTTACGAGCAAAATTTGATCAAAGAAGCAGCTGAAAACTACGGTCAAGTCGAAATTGTGAATTACTTCAAAAATGGACATTCAAAACTGCCAAATTCATCCAAAAATATCATCAAAAATGTTAACGTTGCTACAGAAATTGTTTTACCAACGAAAGTAGATAGCGAAGCGCCATCAACTCCAAAAGTTTCACGTTATTCTTCACCTCTATTCAGTCCAGTCAAATCTGAATGTTCTTTCGAACTATCAAGTGATTATGATGCTAAGTTAGAAGAGATGGTAAATAAAACTTCTAGGCAAGAAATCATGGAGATTATACTCGGTGGAGCTATAAGCGAATCGCCAAGTAAAATGCCTATAATAGACTATTTCATGGAGTCCAACATTGAAGAGATTACTTTAAAGAGGAAGTATCCAGAAGTTGAAAGTACCGAGAATAATAATACACAGGTCCTGACTCCGAATAAGTTAAGGAAAATGAGTGTATCTGATCAGATTTCTTCGACTACTGAAGGTAAGCAATTATGAATTCTTATATGGGGTGTAAGGGACAATTTTCAGTGATTGAAACTTTCACGAAATGAAAAATATTATCAGCCTCTCCAATCAAGTCAAAATGTCCAATCAAGTTCAAAATATTGTATGGCGAAGCGGATAATTTTTTCATTTCCTTTGAGTTTCATTCACTGAAAGTTGTTCAGTTTCATTGACTGATCATGCCCTATCAGTTTCCGGAAAACCTTACACCCTACTTTTGCCCGTGTGGGGTAGTAAAAAGAAGATAATGAATACAAGATGTCACAAGTGACCAAATGATGTAGGGCCAGGTGACCGCCACAATAGCATCTACTGTCTTATTATTGACATACTTTGACACTCGTAATGACAACTAAGAATAACTCGAGCGAATAATTTAAATGTCTTCCTTACTCTTCGAGCCGAAACAAGGCAGTACAAACACTGCACTTTTACGGCAGAAATGGGCAAGGGGTGGTAGTTCCCAAGATGGACAGCACAAAGCTACCACCTCCATATCCTATTTACACGAAAGCAATATTTTGGCGCCTCTGAGGGACGCAGGTATAGAAAAGAAAGAAAGCTATTCGATTACTTATTTCTTTCGTAAAGGTGCATCCCTCAGAGGCGCCTATATTTTGCCCTGTGATAATTAGCCATAGATAATCATGAACGACTTATAATATAGATCTCGTTACTGAGCCTTTTTCTTAATACTGGATCTCGTGTCAGAGATCACCTGACTATAATTTCAATTTTTTTTTCAGAATCTGAAGAGAGTTCTAACAACAACAGGGTACAAAATGCCACGAGGTCCAAGTTTTTGGGCAAAGCAAGGAGGGTTGGCTTGCCCAAACCTAAGAAGTCTTGTAAGTTACTGCGCTACCTACAGTAGAAATGAATACCAGCAAGACAGAGCGTTGCGTAAGAGCAGGAAAGAGCGATACGTCCTCCAATTGCTCCAATATCTTACGCATCGTTTCGTCCTGCTGCCATGCTGCTGATCAAAGGCCTCTTATGAAATAATAATAGTATTTAAAGAGTAATAGTTTAGTTCCATTATATCTCAACAGATGGCGCTGATACAAGTACGGATGGCACTTGAATCAGCACCACCTGTTGACAGATAATGGAACTAAACTTTATTTTATTTTACAGATAAGCAAAACAGTCCATCCAGCGACAAGTCCGTGGAAAATTACGAACAGAACTCTACTCCAAATGGTAAAATGAAAGCCACTCCCCGTACTAAAGTTCAACGCTACGATACTTCGGACTTGTACAAACCTAAACTTCACTATTTATCCCGACGAAACAATATTACTTAGTGTAAGTTAGCCAGTAAAATATGTTAATATATTTATTTTCTTCGTCTAGACGGCGGTATTTATAAGCTCAGCCATGGACGAATATCAAGAAGGACTGACTATCCCCTTATTTTTTGTCTTTGGCTCAGTGAACTAAAGTAATTCTACTGGACTATCCCTTTATAGATATAGTAACCCGGAAAAGTGTAAAACTAGATGGCGCTAATAAACTTTGTTGAAAGGAGACTTTTCAGATTACTATGGTACCCCGGCCATGTCCTTGTACAGTTGTTAGTTGACTTGAAGTACATTACTAGAATGCCTTTATGTTATGATTTTTGTTTATTCGGCATAGTTTACTTGTAATAAAATAACCTTTACATCTCTCATATTCGGTAAGTAGGTCCTTATTACCACCAAATGGGGCTTTTAGGTGACCAATTAGCGCTCTAGGGTAATAATGTAACTAGAAAAGCCCTAGGGCGGTAAGTAATTAAAACGTCCGCCTTGATGGCCGCCTCCAGCAGCGGGGCGGCGGGCGTTTTAATTACTTACCGCCCTAGGGCTTTTCTAGCTACATTATTACCCTATAGCGCTATTTGGTCACCTACAATTTGGTGGTAATAAGGACCTACTTACCTCACAATCGAGATGTAAAGCAGAGTAGTTAGCTCGGGTGTAAGCATCAATTGCACCCTCGAACTATAGGCGCCTTCGCTGCGCTCGTGCGCCTAAATATCTCGGGCTGCAATTGATGCCTTACAGCCCTTGGCTACTAATCTACTATTAGTCTGTGGAAAGTCCTATGACAGGACTTTTACATTTTGTTTCGCGCTAATTTCAACGCAATTTTAGTTTCTTATCCATCGCACGCATTAAAAAACGTGAAAGAATAAACAGAATAACACTCTTTGATCGGCCATACTTGGAAACATACAATATGGTGGGAAATGTCATTTGATGTGACGTTTGTGTGTCAAAAGGCCGATAATACGTTTTCAACATGTTAAAATTTTTATTTTGCTTAGTTGAACCACTGAGACATTAATGTTGCCATGCCACATCATACAAATAGGTATATTTTAGTATATGAAAATAATTTTAAAAACTACAAGATATCAAACGTAAAGAGTTACTGGGTAAAACTAAGTATATTTTATTTTTGTCTTTTTTTCTAGCTGGTGTACATAGAGATGGCCAGAGATGAAACGTCTCCTTTTAAATGACTTTTCAGCTGAATACTTGGTAGGCCATAATTACTTTCCAGATTATTTAAACCGCCATCTAGTTTCAATGAGTTAAATGCTTTTCCGTTACGTCTTATAGTATGGGGATCGTCAGCCCTATTATTATTCGTCCATGGCTCAGCAGATGAAAGCAAAAAGTTAGCCAGCGTCACAGAATAAAGTAAACTATTACACAGAACGGACACTCTCCGCCCCCCTTGCAATCTACCTCACACCCGCGAGGTTCTCGTGGTCCTTCTGAGGGTCTTTTGTACTGAATATGCGAGCCTACTCAAATTCGCGCTCGATGTATGGAGTATGTGAGCCCGAGACGAAGTCGACGGTTTACCATCGGCACGAGTTTGTTATACCCTTACGGACGTGTATCTTACGTTTTTCAATACATTTGTGAGAAAACAGGTATAAGTAATACACTTGGTAAAGGAACCAACCATGGGTACTGTCAGCCTCTTGTCGATTTATGTTCTCCTGGTACTCTCCATTTTATTTTAAATATAGGTAGGCAGTCGTCACCCAAGTAAAAAGTCACCACTGTTGTATTTTTACAAAATAATTTTATGATCAGAGTGTAAAAACTCCTTAGTATTATACTTTTTTTACTTACCGCACTAGTTCAGTAAGTAACTACTTACGAGCAATGTTTACGTCCTTGTAAGTACGTTTTTCGAAAAAAATTATTGAAAAATACTTATACAACTAGAGAGTTCACACATTCAATTACTATCAAACTGACCAACCTTTGGAACTGAACAACCTTCCGAACCAAAGTTGTCAAGTTTTCTAACTAAGTGTAAGTAGTTAAAGTAAACTAGGTATAGATATCAAAAAATCTGCCCGGCTTTTTGCTATCGTCTGCTGATCTTCTTTAAAAGTGTCTAATCATGCTACAATGTCAATCACAATCAGTTGTGGCAATCTGCAGATTGTCATCAGATTGCAACGTAAGTAGCAAGACTGACAATTAATTGGAAGTGAGTCCCAATCTGCCTACTTACGTTGCAATCTGACGGCAATCTGCAGGTTGCTACAACTGATTGTGATTGAGATTGTAGCGTGAGTGGACACTTTAAGGTCGCACGTGCATATATTAACCTGCGACTAAAATTCCACTTCTGTCTGTTGAAAACTCATTTGACACGACAGTTGCCGACCACAGAGAACTAAGCCCTTAACGATTAATTTTAAAGTGCTTATTTAATTTGGAAGGAGACTAAATTTATCAACTTTTATTACTCGTTACAATAAGCAGTATAACTCAGTAATTTATTGAACTGGATTCAGAATGACGGTGACTTTTCCTCTTGCTGATTTGAACATTAAAAAAAAACTTATTTTTTTGTTGTGTGGTTTTTTGTAATTTAATTACGACTTCTGTTCTCATATGTACTTTGAATAGTTAATTATTATTATGATTTGGAAAATACCTTTAAGTTTTTACTGTAAATGTAAAGTAAGTTGATTTTTTTTGGAAAGTTGTTGCATTTAGCCTCCAAAAATAAGCACTTTAAAATATATCATGTGTAATATACGTACATAACATCACGCCTTGTTCCCGTCGGGGTAGGCAGAGCCCACAGTTCTCCACCTGCTACGATCTTGACATACTTCCCTTGCTTCCTGAACCTTTCCTTTCATACATGAGTATATTGAAATCCCAAAAATATAAAGAAAGGTGATCCTTATAAAGAAATGTGATCTGTTCACTATTGGCCTATCAAAACGATTCAAGGAACATGTCGAAATACGAAGAAAATTTGTGACTTCCCAAAAAAATTTTTACCCCTTCATACAAATTGCTCAAGCTGATAGAACAGTTTTTTTTTATATTACATGTGAGCAAACGAGCAGGTGGGCCACCTGATGGTAAGTGGTCACCACCGCCCATAGCACCCACTGTCTTATTAGTGGCATATCTTGACACTAATAAGACAGCAAAGCGCGTTGCTCACTTTGAGAACTAAGATGGTATGTCTCATGTGCCGGTAATTTCACTGGCTCCCTTGCCCTTCAAACCGAAACACAGCAGTGCAAACACTGATGCTGCTTCACGGCAGAAAAAAAGTAATGGGGTGGAATTCCTCCAAACTGACTTTCCACAAAAGCCCTACCACCTAAAAAGTTTGTATGAAGAGTTAAATTTTTTTTATTAAATGTTTTTTTTTTTTTTCACCCTAATTATCGCGTGAAAAAAACCTTCTCGTCTCCCGTTCTATTAGCCCCTCAACTGGCACGGCCTGCGCGCGCCGTGCCCCTCATCCGGCACACCTCCCCGCCTCCCCGCGGGGCCTCTGGGAACAGATGCATTCTTTTGCAGTTTACTCGATAATTTGTTAGAATATATACTGACTTCTATATATATTTGGGTCCCGTGTGGTGCCGGCAAAGAATAGTACCAACCCATACATACCCGTGGGTGTCGTAAGAGGCGACTAAGGGTTAACTGGAGGATGGGCAGCAGCATCCTCCTCTGTATCTTACATCTTACTAACTGCGGTCACCTACAACCGCGGTCCACGGTGCCAGCCGTAACGCTAACAAGCGAGGTGACTATGGTACTTTCCCTCCACATTATGTTCTTGTTTCCTAAATAAAGATATTTTCATTTCATTTCATATTTCCAGCAAAAGCTAGAATTCTGGAGGGAGCTCCCTGTCCTGTAGTGGATGTTTCATGGGATGTTATGATGATTTATATTTGGATTCTACATAAAATTTCCCATAAAATAGCACATAAACTCATTCATATTTTATAAAAATGTGGAAAGTAAAAAATGACTGCAGCCGACCGTCCCGATTTTGGTCGCTTGCCAGAACCGCACTTGACGCGTCCAGAATCTGGTCGCGTACCAGTTGAGGGGTTATAGAAAGTTGTATAGTTTTATGGTCTAAAATCCTGAATACATTATTTTACTTTGGCCAACGTTGCGCCGATCACCCAGTATAATTTTATGACTTGGATACGTCTGTGCTTTTAGTTTTCGTGCAAAGTGGATTAGGCCCTCTGGCGTTAATAATTGATTTTCGTCGCACAAAATAACTCTGGCCATGTCAGTTGATGCGCAAAAGTCAAGTCATATGAAAATAAGTAATTTTTGACTTCTGCGCATCTATGACAAGGCCAGAGTTATTAGTGCGGTCAGTTAGCTGTTCCACGTAGACACGCCTTACAATTTCACTAAATTTTTTCCAGGTACTAGTTAGGTATACGACGCACAAAATAACTGTGGCCCTGTCATTGATGCGCAGAAGTCGAAAATGTGCAAAAATGGGCCATTTTATTCTTCTGCGCATCAATTCTCAATTTTTAATAGGAGTCAATTCTTGAATTTAAAAAAATTTCCATATAAAATTCAAGAATTGGCTCCTGTCAAAAATTGAGAGCTATGTACCTAACTAGTACCTGGAAAAAGTTTGGTGCAATTTGGTGAATTTGGCGATATAAGACTGTAAGCGACTGGACTTTATTTTGTGCGAAGATTACTACATCGATTGGGTGGGTCAGAGGGGGAAGGGGGGAGGGTGTATACGTAGGTGGGAGCTTGATGCTCTTGACTCTACCTTTTTTATTAACTTTTCATAAGCCTACAATTATAAACAAAATTAGTGCTTATTCTCCCATACTTCGTAGAAGTTTATCGGGAGATTAGAGTTGTTGCGTACAGTTTTGCATGTATACTTATTCCTTAGGTACTTACTTATCTAAGAAACTGTATGAAAATAAAGGTGGTAGGGCTTTTGTGGAAAGTCCGTCTGGGGAATTACCACCCCCTTGCTTTTTTCTGCCGTGAAGCAGCAGTGCTTGCACTGCTGTTTCGGTTTAAAGGGCAAGGGAGCTAGTGAAATTACCGGCACATGAGACATACCATCTTAGTTCTCAAAGTGAGCAACGCGCTTTGCTGTCTTATTAGTGTCAAAATATGCCATTAATAAGACAGTGGGTGCTATGGACGGTGGTGACCACTTACTATCAGGTGGCCCACCTGCTCGTTTGCTCACTTGTAACATAAAAAAAAGTGGTATCAACATAATCACATCAATCACACAACGTACACACGGCCGCACATCGGTAGAAACACTTTTGGACCTTATGGCGTGGTAATAGAGTTCAAAAGTTTCTACCGACAAGCGGTTGACCGTACATAGACGTATCCACGTAAAATTTATGGCCGTATCTTGGATACAGCCAATCAGGGATTTTTATACACGGTATAAGACAGTTCAATTTAAAATAAGAAGTTCTTTGGTCCTACGTAATGATACACATTTTGAGGGTGTTAGTGGTGACGTAGGCTGGATTTTTTCTGGTAGTTTTCTTGGCTTTGGTAAAGAGGATTCCACGAAATAATATGGCGGTTAATATGAGGTTTTCTGTAAGGCAATTAATAAAAAAAATAGTTCCTGAAAGTTCACTAGATGGCGTTGACAAGAGTTTTTTGCGTGTGGATAAAAATTTATAGAAAATGGACTTTTCTCATAGGTTCTATAAAAATAAAAACAGTTCATACTTCCATATCAGATTATTAATGTAACGAGAGCGAGATAAAAAATCTTTGAAAACAAACCGTGCTTAGCTGTATACGTGTTTGGCTGCGTTCTGTATGATTGTTATTTGAATAAATTCGAATAAAAGAGAACCATGTCTTGTCAGCGCTATCTATCTGTGATTTTGTAGAACTACGTTACTAAAGCTGTCAGAAAACCTCCCATTGAAATTTGAAGTTGTACCTACTTTGTTTATTAAAATTTATATCTTTTTTTGTGGAATCTTATTTGACTAAGACTGCAAGCACATATTTTTTTTGCAGGAATTACTGTTATATTAAAAGTTAAGTGTCATCATAAATATTTATCCTAAGCTTATTATAGCACGTCAGTGGAAACATTAGCAACTTTATTACCATGCCATTAGGTCCAAAGTGTTTCAACTGACGTGCTGTTCGGTGTACAGTCCGCGCGACGAGTTCAGAGCTCCGGGCGAGTGGTGGGGGGGATGAAAATATTGCGACTGCGCATACCCCCTCCACTCCGCCCAGCGGACTATACCTACTTCTTTTATTTTTTGCAATTCTTAAGTGCCGCAATGAAGAAAATTACAATGAATCACCCCTCAAAATGTTCGTCACCATTTTTTACATTCTGTATACTATAGCCACAGATTATAGCGGTGTTTTTGAAAAATGTCCTACTAAATATTGTTTAAATTAATGTTACTGCTCGGCATACTACTTGTACAATAATCTGAAGACTGGTCTGTTGAGCCTGGCTTTTACGCTGTGGGCCGCGGGTTCGACCCCGCCCAGGGCAAATATTTCTGTGATAAACATAAGTGTTTGTTCAGTGTGTGGTGGTATTTATCTATTTATACAGTGGTGTGATTATGATAATCGGTGTGAATGTGCCCATGAAACTGACAACTTTTCCAAACGAACAAAGGTCATAGAACAAAATAAATTTTTGAGCTCCCTCAGAAACTGCATCAGCTGATAGCGCTTTTTGTATGGAAGGTCAAATTTTCGTATTTCGACCTATGTTCCTTGGGAAAAGTTGTTCAGTTTTACGAGTAGATTCACACCCTTCAGTATTATCACACCTTTCTATTACACTCTGTATAGACCGTGAGGGCACTGCATGTTATCCTACGTCATCTAGTACACGAAATTTGCAACTTTGTAGCGATAGTAGAGGCTTAATAGGTCCACAAAACGTTGGTCTGCCAATCCGAAACCTGGCAGGTTTTGTACAGTTGGAGAGAAAAGTGGTTAAATGACAGATTACACGAATGAAATCTATTCGTAGAAATAGAAGATACCTATACAAGTGAAAAACAACAGGTCTGCCTTGCATCCTCTTGGCAGTTTCGCTAGTCGGACCACAAATGTGGTCGGATGTGATCGGACCACAAATTTGGTCGGACTGGCGAAACTGCCAAGAAGATGAAAGGCAGACCTGTTGTTTTTTACTTATATAGCCTTCTATTTCTACGAATAGATTTCATTCGTGTAATCTGTCATTTAACCACTTTTCTCTCCAACTGTACAAAACTGCCAGGTTTCGGATTGGCAGACCAACGTTTTGTGGACCTACTAGGCCACTACTATCGCTACAAAGTTGCAAATTTCGTGTACTAGATGACGTAGGATAACATGCAGTGCCCTTAAAGTCTAGTATAGGTATATATCTGGTACAGGCTTTGCCTAAATAGTTTGGGATCAGATAGATGTCTTTGTGTGTATTTTCTCCCAACTTTTTTTCTATAATCCTATAATCTCTTTTTGGTAACGTTTGCGCACGTCGACTGCACAGCCAATATTGTCCAAGTAGTTTGCCTCGATTTATACCTAGGTATAATTTTCTTACGGTATTTCAAAAGTTACCGTTTTCGCAAATATTGTATACCTACTTAATAATATAGTTTATGCAATACCATAGTGATAAATAAAAATATGTGGTATGATTAATTTTTTATGTTTTATTTTGAAACTTTTGCATGCATGGAGATCTTTGAGGGACGTCTGGTCCTGCTATGCAGGTCACAGAAAATATTGAAATATTGGGTGGGACACCAGGTTTAAAGATTCTGTGGAAAATGAAGACAAGCTCACAGATCAAGAATCTCAGACCAGCGCCTGCAGACATCATGTTTTTTAACGGAATAATCGGATTGAATGACCAACAAGGGTTTGGTCTTTGGGGCTTTAATAGAAAAGCAATATATTTTTCCGAAATAGCAAAGAAATTCACATTAACATAGCAGCCAGCTCTACAACTTCGAGCAACACGAATAACGCTTCTCCAGTCACGCGCATTTGTGTCTGCACGGCACGCATGCGTGCCGTCCGCATTTAACATTTCATACAAGCTTCTGTCACAGTAAAATATATATTATAAGCTATGATTCCCCTTTTTTTTTCTATGATCATTTATTTATATGTTTTTATTTTTATCCAGATTATGCTAATTGACCGTTCATTTATCTGGTCATTGTAGTGCCGTGTATTCTCCAACTTCGACACTGGCAAAATTGTCCATGTTGACATAAGCCATATTACAAATATTTGATTTGATTAAAGCAGTATGGAAACTCGGGCCCTTTTTTGAAAAAAAGAACTATTCTTCGTCGGAGCGTTAGGGTTGTAACCCAGAAGTTTTTTAATAAGAATAGTATGATGAACTCAAATATTGGGTGCTTCTATCCACTGTGTTCCTTTCAGCATGTTTTCGGACCGTAAAACTAAACAACTTTCCGTAAGAAGTCAAAATACGAAAAAATATGTTTTTATGTCCATTAGCTTTAAAAACTGCGTCACGCGTTTTGTAGCGCGTTTTGTATGGGGGGAAAATTTTTTTCGTCTTTCGACCTAGGTTCTTTAAGGAAAGCTATTCAATTTTATGGTCCTGGGACTCCTGATCGTGTTAAATTAAAGGTAAAAATTAATTTAGCAGTTATTCTTGCATAAAATGTTAAGTCAGGAGGTTAAGCCACTTAGTCGCCTTTTAGCACCCAAGGGAAGGTTAAGTTACCTCTATCACACAAGGGCAGATAAAGACACTTAGTCGCCTTTTATGACACAAGGGCAGATGAAGACAGTCGCCTTTTTTGACACAAGGGCAGATAAAGACACTTAGTCGCCATTTATGATGCAAGGGCAGATGAAGACACTTAGTCGCCTTTTATGACACAAGCGCAGATAAAGACAGTCTCCTTTTATGACACAAGGGCAGATGAAGACGCTTAGTCGCCTTTTATGACACAAGGGCAGATAAAGACACTTAGTCGCCTTTTATGACACAAGGGCAGATGAAGACACTTAGTCGCCTCTTATCACACAAGGGTAGATTAAGACACTTAGTCGCCTTTTATGACACAAGGGCAGATTAAGATACTTAGTCGCCTTTTATCGCACAAGGACAGGGACATACTTATAGGGACATTATATATACCTATTTGTTTGTATCATGGTTTTGGCACCCACGACTTACTTCAGCGCGAAAACTGCTTATTTTCCTGTAGCGGTGTGCGCATGTGTGAGAGTGCCAGTTTTGGACCACAGACTACTTAGGAGATAGTTTTGGACGTTTGTTAGGAGTTTCCATACTGCTTTGCACGTATGCGAATGGCACGCAAGACAGAAACATGTTATGTTTGAAATGGCCCTAATGCGGACTAATGCATACGTATTTTATTTATCACACGCCCGCATGCGGAATATAGAAGCGCCCAAACACGTTCGTCCCGCGAATATATCACAATCACAAGCTGGCTTGGTTTTATTGACGTAAGAAAAACGCTGCGCTTCTTGCTTGGTTTAGCTTGGCAGCACTTCTATTATTTACCGTCCTTCCACTTAAAACTGATAGTAGAGTAAGTGCAGCAGTGTTTATAAGAGAAAGTAATGATCACAAATAATAAACAATATATTAGTACAAATTTACAGAAAAGTCCATTCACAAGTGACAATCAAAAATCTAACAAAAAACAGTTGCTTAGAAACCAACATGTCACATTGGTATCACATTGTCTTTGCTCTAACACCTTCTCTCAATGTTCAGACCAATGCTATCCATAAGCTTCCGGAGCCTTGGCCTGGCCATAGGTTTCGTTAGAAGATCCGCCAACTGCAGTTCACTTGTCGTCTTCTTGACTGACAATTCACCACTTGTCACCAACTCTCTGACAAAGAAATGACGAATTCTTATATGCTTCGTTCGTCGGTGAAATTCTGGATTCTCAGCCAATCTAATAGCAGCCTCATTATCCACTAGTAGTGTAGGCACATCCTTCAGCTTTGTTAGATATCCAATGAGCCGCAATAACCATATTGACTCTCTGGCACCTTCGCTAGCAGCCACAATCTCAGCTTCTGTTGTACTGATAGCCACTGAAGTCTGTCTCTGGCTAAACCAAGAAACTGCACCGCCACTATATAAACATAGTACTCCAGTTGTTGATCTTCCTGTACTAACATCACCACCGTGATCGGCGTCACTGTAACACTCGATTACACCTGGTTTGTAATTCCTCTTGTATATTATACCAAGATCAAGAGTGTACTGTATGTATCTCAAAATGCGCTTTACTTTTACACAATCTGCTTGACTTGGGTTCTCCAGACTTCTCGATACGACACTCACTGCGAAAGCAATGTCAGGTCTCGTTCCGACCATGAGATAGGCTAGTGCTCCAACTACCTGTCTGTAGTTCTGTAGAATGAACTCATCCGACTTCGTATCATTCTGTACCACATCCTCCTTTACTATAGGCGTAGAAACTGGACGACAATTCTCCATCCCAAATCTGCGTAAAATTTTCTTCGCATATGATGTCTGATGAATGACAATTCCGTCATTACCTTCTCTGCTTTCAATCTCAATTCCAAGGAAGTAACTTGCAGGTTTTGTAGTTATCTTGAAAGTTTGTTTCAGTTCTTTTAGAAAGTCATCTATAATTTTCTGATTAGTGGCAGCTACCAATCCATCGTCAACGTACAGGGCTACGATCAGCTTGCCACCCTTGTTCTCTTTCTTAAAGAGGCAGGGATCAGCCTCACTAACTTCAAAACCAGTTGCTTCAAAGAAATCAAGAATTCTCTTATTCCAACATCTTGGAGCTTGTTTCAATCCATACAAGCTTTTCCTCAGAAGGCAAACTCGACCAGATCCATCGTCGTAGCCTTCCGGTTGCTTCATATAAATTTCCTCGTTATCTAACGACCCATAAAGAAATGCAGTCGAAACATCAAATTGGCACATCTTCAAATTTTCCGACGCTGCAATGCTCAAAACTGCTCTCACTGTTGATAGTTTTGCTACAGGGCTAAAAGTTTGATTATAATCTTCACCTTTCTTCTGGCGAAATCCCTTTACCACAAGCCTTGCCTTGTATTTATCGACTGTGCCGTCAGCATTCAGCTTAACTTTAAAGACCCATTTGCATGGTATTGCCTTTCTGTTTTTTGGTAACTTTTCCAAAATCCATGTTTCGTTTTCCTTTAACGAATTTATTTCACTCTCCATCGCCTTTACCCAGAGTTCCTTCTCTTTGCAAGATACGGCTTCCTTGTAGCACGTAGGCTCAACGTATCCGTCAGTTGTCATGACATAATCTTTGAATTTTGCTGGAGGTTTCAATAATGAACGATCTCTAAGAATCCTGATGCTTTGTTCATTGGCTAAGTTTTCAATTGTGTCATTGTTCTCATCAACGTCGCCAACAGCTTCTTCATTTTCATGATAGACCTCTACATTATCCTCCTCTAATTCAATAGATTCTTCATGAATCGATAATGCATCATCGTATTCACCTATTGATGAAGTTTCCGCAACGATTTCATTATTTACTGGAGTCTCTTGTATTGCTATGGGAGTTTCTACATTCACTTCATATTCCTTTCGAACTTGAAGAGGAATTTCCATTTCATTGGTTTCATCCTGCTCAGTTAAATCCTCTGTATCCATTCTGGATTTAAGTGGCATTTCATCAAAGCTCACATCTCTAGACCTTACAAGAGAATTCGACTTCTTATCCCAAAGTCGGTAACCGTCATCATTATCATAGCCAATAAGTACACACTTTATTGCTTTCCTCTGCATTTTCTTCCGTTTCTGTTTGGGAATATGCACGTAGCAACTCGAGCCTATAATCCTAAGATGTTTTATCTGGGGTTTCTTCCTCAACCACAGTTCAAACGGAGTCTTAAGATCCACATTAGTTGGTCCGGTTCTGTTTAAGATATAAACGGCCGACTGCACTAATTCAGCCCATAAGTGTTGTGGCAACTCTTCATGAGCATGCATCATAGCTCTAGCTGCCTCTACAATTGTACGGTTTTCTCTCTCTGAACAGCCATTCTGTTCTGGTGTATAGGGCATAATCAGTCTTTGATGAATTCCATATTTCTTCAGTTCTTTCCTTACTTGCTCGTTATCGAATTCCCCACCGTTATCGCTCAAAAATTCCTTTATTGTATGGCCTGCCACTTTAGCTTCTGCCAGCATTTGTCGAAGTTTCTCAGGTACTTCGGACTTTTGTTTCATAAAGTAGACATAGCGAAAACGAGTAAATTCGTCTTTGAAAAGAACAAAATATCTTAATTTTGAACATGAATATGGGAAAGGACCGCACACATCAGAGTGAATCCGCTCTCCAGGCATGGTAGCTTTCTCTCTCACTCCGAATTTCCGTCTATGTGCTTTGCCAAAAATACAGCCTTCACACAAATCACCATTGTCCTTTGCTTTAACATTCAGTTCCTTTTCTATAAGGCGTTTCACATGCCTTTTGTCTTGATGACCCATCCTCTCATGGTAAAGCTGTAGGGTATCCAGCGTATTTGCAGTACAATTCACGCTTCGTACTGGTACTATGGGAGTACACTTCAACTTAAATAATCCACCATTTCTCTCTCGGATTCCTGTCACCTCGGTTTTGCCGTTAATCTTCATAATACATGAAGTTACTCGTGACTCAAACAGGCTTTTAGCATTACAGTCATGTGCAGCTAAAACAGAAAACAGATTCTTGCTAATAGTAGGTACTAGCCAGACATCCCTCAGAAAGAAAATATTTCCACCTTCGGCTTTCATCTTGATGGAGCCTTTTCCAGAAGCTGTCACCATCTTCCCGTCTGCCGTGGTTACTGTGTGAGGCTCAACGAAATGTTCAAAGTCTTCAAAGAGATCCTCTCTCATCGTGACGTGGTGTGTGGCTCCGTTATCCACGAACCAGTTCACACGATCAACTCTTGAGTCCGTTGAATTAACCAGTGTAAGCATCATACTGGTGCTTGCGGCACTGCTACCTCCATCTTTCTTCTTTGGGCAATCCCGTTTAAAATGTCCTGTTTCTTTACACAAATGGCATTTAAAACTTTTCTTCGAAGCAGTTTCCTTAGGTTTCTTACTGCCTTTTTTATTTGTACTTCCAGTGACAAGTACTTCCACGTTCGACGATTCATCTTTGCTGCCCATTAATGCCTTCTCATGAGCACAAAGTTGACTAGTAATATTCTCGATTGTCCGTTCCTTCTTTGACATTAACATCCAACTCGATTTAAATGAAAAATATTGTTCTGGAAGTGTGTCCAGAATTTTACAAATAAGAAGAACCTCCGGTAACTCTCCAAAATCATCTAGTTTTTTAAGTTCCGAGTTCAATTTGTGCCAAATATTCTTCAATTTAGAAATGTGAGTAGCCATGTCATCGCTGATGTCCTTTTTCAGTTGGAAAAACTCCATACAGATCTCATATAGGCGATTGTCGTTCACGCCTTCATATAGCCTGTGTAGCTCGTCCCAGACATCTTTCGGATTGATGAATCGAATTACTTTGTCGAGCATCTCGTCACTAATATTGTTCGTAATCATCAATAGAGCGGTGCTCTCCAGTTTGATATAGTCAGCTAACTGCTTGTCATACTCCACCGAGGCTGCTGTTCCGTCACCAGCATCATCACCAGTCACCACAGACCTTTCCGGCTTTTTCTTTTTCCCAAGCACGATGTCCATGCACCCATCCATGCCCCGCAGCAGCGCAGACGTACGGTACTTCCAGGACACCCAGTTACTACCATCAAGCTTACTGATCGAAATCTTGCACAGCTCCATAATTATTTTATTTCTCTTATTTAAGGCATAAAAGGGTCCATAACCACTTAAAACTGATAGTAGAGTAAGTGCAGCAGTGTTTATAAGAGAAAGTAATGATCACAAATAATAAACAATATATTAGTACAAATTTACAGAAAAGTCCATTCACAAGTGACAATCAAAAATCTAACAAAAAACAGTTGCTTAGAAACCAACATGTCACATTGGTATCACATTGTCTTTGCTCTAACACTTCCAAGCCAGAAAAAAAACAACTAACTGTCAATGTCAAAATCACGCGTGTACACACGCAAAGTAACCTTATTTTTACGAAAAATATTGCTTTAAATCGGGTTTTCTACGCAGTTTTAACCAAATATGGCTAAGCCTAAGAACAAAAGAAATTCCGGATTAGCTGACAAAGTGCACGGTAAGAGAAAAGGCGATCCGCTCAAGAGAAAGTTGAATCCTTTCGAAGTTCATATCAACAAAGAAAAAATCAAAGTTTTGGGTAAGAAATCCAAGCATGATAGAGGTTTGCCTGGTGTTTCACGTGCTAAAGCCATACAAAAGGTAATTACAGAAACTTTTTGAATTTTCGTTTCATATGAAAGCATTTTTTCGCATCAGTTGTAATGAACATTTTTCTTTACTCAATTTCAGCGAAAAGAGACTTTAGGTACAGAAATGAAGCTCATGCACAAGACGAACGCGTTTATCGACCGTCGTATTGGTGAGAAGAACGCACAGCTATCTGCGGAAGACCGAATGGTGGCTCGGTTTGCAGCAGAACGTGCCAAGCAGCATAATAGGAAGAACATTTTTAACTTGGCAGATGATGAGATTTTGACACACAGGTTAGTTTTATGTATACCCAGTCTTAGCTCCTGGACTATTGGTTGTTCTGACAATTATTGATAAACTGAAGGTGGTAGGGCTTTTGTGCAAAGTCTGTCTGGGGAAGTACCATCCCCTTGCCTATTTCTGCCATAAAATAGCAGTGTTTGCATTGCTGTGTTTTCCGGCACACAAGACACACCATCTTAGTTGTCAGGGTGGGCAACGTGCTTTGCTGTTTTATTAGTGTCAAGTTTTGCCACTAGAGACAGCAGTCTCTATGGGCGGTGTTGACCACTTTCCATCAGGTGGACCACTTGCTCGTTTGCTCCTTGTCACATAAAAAAAACTAACTATTCATTGCAAAATAAAATAAATAAATAAATAAGTACATGGACTTCTCAGGGCGAAAACTCCCAACGCAAAGTAAAGGCAGGCTGCTGATTCTTGGGATAAGGGTAATATGGTTCCATTAGTTGTGATTTGATCAGCCATCTGCATGCATCAATTGCGGCTTCCCCACAATAAATTACAAAAGTCTACTAAGAATAATATTGCATATCTCCCATTGGCTGGATGAAAGTAAGAGCTGCAGGCCACAAACTATTTCAAGCGCTAGGCAAAATTGTACTAATAGCAGTTTGTAATTTTTAGAGGACAAACACTGGAGCAGATAGAGAAGTTTGATGATCCTAGGTCATCAGATGAAGAGGATGATGATGGAAGGAAGGGATTTGGTGGACTGGATAGTAAGTTCCTTCTTATTTAAATATAGGTATAAGCCATCTGGTAAAAACTGACTGCAGTTATAAGGAGCAAAGTAAAAAAATCTAATTTTCCAACAGCAAAAGAACACTTTGAAATTCCAGTATCTAAAATGATTAAAATATTTTTTTTTGTAATATACCTATTGTAAACCAAATGGGGCTAGTTTCACTATCTATACATACACTATCTATAGATATCACCATATAGACAATTGCATCTGTATGTAAAGAAGAAATAGTGGTGTAGCATTCTCTTTCTTTCCTATGAATCTCATATTGATAGTGTTACATCCCCTGTATTGAATTGAAACAGGTAATATTTTTTTCTAATCATCTTCAGTGAGATAAATGCACTACCTGAGCAGGAGATCAGGCCTTTTATAGATATATAAATGTCTTACCCTATAACTATTGTTATGAAACCTAAACACTTTGTGGGTTTAGAAATTGAAATTTTTGAGAATGGTGCTATTTTCTTAAACCAGAAGTACATATCTAGAATTGTCAACAAATTTTGTATGGAAAATTCTAAGAAATGTAGTATCCTGCTGACCCTAATGTTAAATTAACTTCAAATGAAAAGGATTGTGATGTGCCTTATAGAGAGGCTGTGGGGTCGCTTATGATTGCCGCTATTGGCACGAGGCACTCAGCATAATTTCAGCCGCAGCAGCCCATAATTTCAATAACTATTAAACGAGCAATAATAGGTCTTTACCTATGAAATTGCCGAAATTTTCTTACAGATTAATTTTTTTTTTTTTTTTTAATTTAATATTAATTGTCCAACATGCGATCGGTCTTCAGACCATAAGCAGTTAATTTAGATGTTGTGATGGCGTTTTAGGCGGGCCCTTCCAGTGTCAGGCTGCCTTCATATGTAATTAGACAAACAATTTTATTTATATGTTGTCCCACGTATGTGTACGTTTCAGACGTCTCGTTTGCAATGGCTTACTTAGACAATGAGCAAGTCTGTTTTGGTGGTGAGTTATTTTGCTCTTATAGGCCTTCGTTATTGTGTTTATTTCCTCTTTTACAGTTGGGATTTTCAAGTAGTTATGGATTTCATCCATTCTCGTGAACCATGGAGCATCCACTATAGCCTTAAGTACTCCATTTTGAAATCTTTGCAGTATCTCAGTATTGGATGTTTTAGCCGTTCCCCAGAGCTGAATGCCATAGGTCCATATAGGTTTTAGGATACTCTTATAAATCAGGACTTTGTTTTCTATGGAGAGTCTAGATTTCCGTCCAATGAGCCAATCTAGTGTTCTGAACCTATGGTTAAGTTCATCACGTTTTTTTTGGATATGAGTTTTCCAGGTCTGCTTGCGATCTAGGTAGAAGCCAAGGTACTTTACTACTTCATTGTGTGGTAGTACATCTTGCCCTAATTTCACAGTCGGGCAATTCTTTTTTCTTAGCGTGAACGTGATGTGGTTCGATTTGGGAGCACTAGCTTTAATACGCCAAGATGTCATCCATTTGTGGACTTTGTCCAGATGTGTTTGAAGTACACTCGAAGCCATATCAGGATCTTTGTTGGATGTAAGCACTGCTGTGTCATCAGCGAATGTGGCTGTCATAACATCGTTTGATTCTGGTACATCAGCTGTGTACAAGAGGTAAAGAGCTGGACCCAATACAGATCCCTGTGGAACTCCTGCCTTTATGTCATAGAAATTTGAAGTGGATTCATTGATCTTGACATAGAAGATGCGATTTTCAATGTAAGATTTTAGTAGTAAATACATGTTGTGTGATAGGAGTTTTTTAAGTTTATACAGCAGGCCATTGTGCCAGACTTTGTCAAAAGCCTGCTGCACATCCAGAAATACTCCTGAGCAGTACTTTTTGGTTTCTAGAGCATCTCTTATATGTTCACACACTCTATGGACTTGCTCGATAGTTCCATGGTTTGTTCGGAAACCAAACTGATGGTCTGGAATGGATCCACATTTTTCTAAATGATCATTCATACATACATACATACATAACATCACGCCTCTTTCCCGTTGGGGTAGGCAGAGACCACAGTCCTCCACCTGCTACGATCTTGACATACTTCCCTTGCTTCCTGTACTTTCATCAATCCTTTCATACATGCTCGTCGGTTTAGGGTACTTTTAACCTGGCCTTTATTCAGAACGTCCTGAATTTGGTCCTGGTACGTTCGCCTAGGCCTTCCCCTTCCAACGTTTCCATTCACTCTCGCCTGGTAGATCTCTTTCGTCAATCTTCGTTTATTCATCCTCTCTACATGACCAAACCATCTCAGCATCCCTTTCTCGATTTTGGTCACTACGTCTTCTTTTACGCCACACCGTTCTCTTATCACACTATTTCTTATCCTGTCACTCAATTTAACACCAATCATACTCCTTAGCGCTCTCATTTCCACTGCATTAATTCTACTTTCATGCTTCTTCTGCCATACCCAGCTTTCACTGCCATACACCAGTGTTGGTACCAAAACTCCCCCATGAACAGCCAAACGAGCCTTGTGAGACACCTTCTGACTCTTCATAAAGGCGTGCAGGGCACCATTCACCATGTTTCCAGCATTCACTCTTCTTTCAATATCACTTTCACACTTTCCATCTCTCGTAAACTTTGAGCCCAGATACACAAACTCCTTCACTTGTTCGACTTGTTCACCATCTATTAATATAGTACACTCTGTCATACATTCTTCTCTTTCAAGTACCATTACTTTAGTCTTGCTTACATTTACTTTCATTCCTTTCTTGTCCAAAGCCACATTCATTATTGTTACCATCTCCTGCAACTCGTCAGCAGATGACGCAAGTACAACTTGGTCATCAGCGTAGAGAAGACATTTGATGAGTAACTCATTCATTCTCAGTCCACACATACTCTCTTTCAGATCAATCAAACAATTATCCATGAACAGGTCAAACAGCCAAGGTGACGCTACACATCCCTGCCTAACACCTTTTTCGATGCTAAACCATTCAGTGTACGCCCCGTTTATTCTGACACAAGCACTGGAATCCTCATAGAGAGATTTCAGTGCTTGAATCAGATGACCGTTTACCCCATACATAGATAATGCTGACCACAATTCATTCCTCACCACTCGGTCATAGGCCTTTTCCTTTTCCATTTCCAATGATCATTCAACCGTGTCTTTATGATTTTCTCGAGAACCTTTGAGAGTACTGGAAGTAGACTTATTGGCCTGTATGATGATGCCAGGTGTTGAGGCTTGCCAGGTTTCGGAACCATGGTTATTTGGGAAACTCCATGCGCTTGGGTAATGCGAAGTTCTTAGGATTGCATTGTAGAGTGACGTAATGAAAATGATAGCCTTCTTAGTGAGATTTCTCAGTACTTCTGCCGTTATTAGTTCGAAGCCTGGTGCTTTTTTTAAGTCTAAGTTCATAATAGTTCGTCTAACTTCAGCAGGTGTGCAACATCTTATTGGAGGGCTGAGCTGGAGATCACTTTACTTCCAGGTCTATGTCTTCATCACCAAGGTCATCATTAGGTGTGAACACATCTCGGAGGAAACATCCATATGCTTCTGCTTTTTCTTCGTCGGTTTTCGCCCAAGTTCCATTTTCCAACTTAAGAGGGTGTTTAGCTAGCAGAGGTTTGTCACGAGACTTGGCTGTTTTCCAAATGGAATTCTCAGCTTTCGTTGGAGCAGCTGGCGATAAATTTTGCAGGTGTATCTGTAGCGTTTCATTCTCGATCTCTATCAAATGCTGTTTCAGTTTTGCTGCAGCTTTATTGAGTTCCCTTTTGTCAGCGGGATGACGACTACAATGCCATACTCGTCTCAGCCTTCTCTTTTCTAGCACTTTCTGCTTTACCACAAGCGGCAGGTTAGATTCAGCTTTTACTATTTCATTGACAGGTGGGGTGCTAAGCCATGCCGCCGTTTGGATGGTCTTGGTGATATGCTCAGTAGCAGTGTCAATATCTTCTGCACTTTTGAGGCGCACTTTAAGATTTATGTTTTCATCAAGATGTTGTTGGAAGGAGTGCCAGTCTGTGTGTTTGTTATATAAGTATGGTTTTGTTGGGCATTTTATTATAGTTTCACTCATGGTCAGTATAACTGGTGTATGGTCAGAGGAGGTATCGTTACAGCTCTCTACCTGAAGAAAAAACGATTGCACTCCTTTATATATGTAAAAATCTAATAAATCTGGCAGTTTTTTGTCGTCGGTAGGCCAGTAAGTTGGTTCACATGTGGTCAATATACTGAGATGATTAGTTTCAATACATTTTCTCAGGTTGCGACCTCTAGTTTTTGTAAGTCGTGAGCCCCATTGCGTGTTTTTGGCGTTCCAGTCTCCCCCGGCTATAAATCTATTTCCTAGTGTATTAAAATATGTGTTAAAATCTACATCTGTTATTTCTGGACATCTTCTTTTTTTTGGTGGGCAGTATATGGATGAGATTGTGATAGAGCTTTGCTTGTCATATACTAATACTGATGTAGCTTGTATTTTAGTGGTTCTGATTAATTATTAGATTAATGAGATCATAATTCCTATAATTCTAATGCTATTTTTTTCATTTGATTTATATTTGAAAGTTGACTTCAAGGTTATCAATTTACGCATAAAATAAAGTTTTTATTTTTAGTTTGGTATATAAAATTAAAGGTTTGAAAATTGTTCGTCTTAAATGTCGTCCGATTTCATCATTGGATTCGTTATATATTTTTACAGATAATATTTTTCGAAAATTAAATTCAAGCTTCTGTTAGCTTAATGTTTTAAAAAATTAAAATAATTGGATTTATAGTTCCTAAGAAAAATGCAAAAATGTTAGTACTGAAAATTGAGTTTACTTAAAATTCGCCATACAAAACGGCAATTTCATAGGTAAAGACCTAATATTTGTAAATATGTAATCAATTTCTCGAAAAAGGCTCTAACGATTTTGATGAAACTTACTATATGAGGGTTTTCAAGAGCGAAAAATCTATCTATCTAGATCTCATGTTTGGGAAAATTTGTTTTCTCCGTTCTTATGACAAAGAGGTATGGTGCTCTGATATTCCAACGAAACACAAGAAACACATTGTAAAAAGCCGACTCTTAAAGTAGGCCGTGCTGCAGTGGTTTCTTGCCGTTTCTTTTACGCTGCCATAGCACGATCCGAAACGGCGTAGACGCGCTCTATTTGCATTGTATTCTGCATGACATTCAATAAGTATTCTGTAAAGAATCTACATTGAATAAAATTATCTGAATCTGAATCTTATGAGCTTTTCTTGAAAAAACAGCGGGTTTCTGAAAGCCTACTGCTCTACCTATGCTGTTAGTGGGCTATGGTTAAGATTATACAAAACAAGTCTAGGTCACCCAGGTACTAGTAATCTGAAACTAGAAGAGTTAAAATTAAAAATGATAATGATAAGTTTTAAAAACTAAGTTCGTAAGTTATAAAATTCAACTGATGATCCAAATTTATAAAAAAATATGTTTATGATCAGTTTTAGATACTGGTTTATTTATTTGACAAATAAGTTTTATATTTCAGATGATTTCGTATCCGATGGCCATTTTGGTGGTGGAGTTCTCGCAAAATCTGAACAAGATGGTGCAAAATCACACAAAGACTTGATAGAACAACTCATAGCGGAATCCAAGAAACGTAAAGCAGAGAAACAGAAGGAAAAGGAACAGACTTTGGATCTAACGGAGAAGTTGGACAGTGAATGGAAGGATTTGCAGCCAGTGGTGTTTAAAAGGGCTCGGAAAGAGAGTGAGAAGGAAGAGTCAATTATTGATAAACTTTTAAGTAAAGCTGAGAAGAGGAATGAAGATTATGATAAGATGATGAGGGAGTTGAGATTTGATAGACGAGGAACGGTAAGAATTTTTTTTTAAACATTAGATAGATTCATTGTATTGGTTGTATAAGAGATCCGGTGGTATTCTTATCCACTACTACACGGATATTTCCCGTGGCGTCTAAGGGATCTTGAACTGGAGACTGGGCAGCAGCAGTAATATTACTTGTGTTATGATTTTAAAGTTTTAAAGAAATCGTAACACAGTCATTTTTGTTTGTGGAGCGAATTTTTAATGCCCATTAAGATTAATCCATCATCATCACGATATCGTCCATCTTCGTCAAAAAGACCATGGCAATCGGTTGTTATATGAGGCACAGCAGACGGCAGACTTTATCTTATGTCCGTGACAGACTGCCAGTGTGGCCGGTATTGCGAAAATTATAGTTTTTATCAGAATAAATTCAAAATTGCTCTATGTTTTAAACTAAATAACAATCAATCTGAACAACCTTTTCGACTAAATAACTCTTTGAACTGAACAACTATTAAAGTTGCCCTATGTGTAAAATCGATTTTAACATTAGTGGTTTCACTGCCTCACTGATTTGAATAAACCACTGATAGCAAAAACTATGACGTGAACGAGCGAGTGCTTTAGAGCGCGCTTTTGGTCAGTTTGGACCGGTTTAACCGCGCTCAGTGTTCTAAAGTCATTTACTTATATATAAGTACTAGCCCATCGGCACGTTACAATGTCAATTCAATTCTTTGATTCATGGCTTTTGTGTATTCATGTGGCTGTGTTCCAAATTGTACAAACGCTGCTAAAAGCGTATACAGTACTGACGGACGGTCCAAATTGATTTTGCACGCTCACAAAGCTATCACTGCTTTAATGGCTCTAGTCAATTTGGAATGGATTTAATCGCGCTCACGTATTCATCTGTCAAAATGTCAGTTATTTTTTTATTTTTTTTAACAAAGCCTAAGCTAATCGCTGAAAAATGTGCGCCAAATCCACTCTCATTTCCATTAGAGACAAACTCATTAAAATCAAAACTTAAGAGACATCAGCTGGCTGCAAATGTGTGGGATTTTATGTGTCAAATCGATTTTGACATTAGCGCTTTCACTGCTCCACCTATTTGACTAAAGCACTGATAGCAGAAACGATGACGTCATCAATGACGTAAGGCGGTGAACGAGCGAGTGCTTTAGAGCACGCTTTAGATCAATTTGGACCGACTTAAGCGCGCTCACAGTGCTCTAAAGCAGTCTGTTAGTGCAATATGGAACGCACAGTCACAGTTACAATCTGTATATTTTCAATTATTTTATTTCAGATAAACATCCATAATATGTTAGTAATAATAAGAACTTATCAACTAATGTTAGTACTTATATTAATTATATTACAAATATGTACTTCGTCTTGGAAGCACATGCAATATGGTCCAGTGTTTAATAAAAGGACCCTGCACCATACCCGCTACTATACTCAGGAGACTGTTGCCACTGTCACGCACCCTGCGCATCAGTGAAGCCGTTCTTTTTCGCATTATGGCGGCAAAGCCATCAACGTGTGCCTCCGCGAACATCCCTGATGCGCTGCAAAAACGTGGCAGCCGCAACAGCATCCTGAATATATTATTGTATAGAACTCTGAGAGAGCTCAGAGCTTTCTGTGTATAGTTGACCCATAGGCTGCAGGTGTAGAAGGCCTGGCAGTATGCTTTAAACAAAGTAACCTTCACGTTATTCGAACACCTTGCAAACCTACGGGCCAACATATTTCCACGCACAGCTAGCGCCCTACGCTCTCTCTCTATATCTGTTTTGTCATCTAAGGACTCAGAGACCCAGTGCCCAAGGTACTTAAATTTGGCCACCCTTTTAAGAGGAGTTCCGCATAGGATGACATCCGGAATCATGTCATAGCATTTGCTACCCGCTTTAAATACTAGGAACTCGCTCTTAGTAGCATTGTACCGTAGGCCATGAGCCTCTGCGTACCTCTCACAAATTCTCAACAACTTCCTGAGGGCGTCTATTGAAGGACTCAGCAGCACCATATCATCGGCGTAACTAATGTTGTTAAACATAGTCCCGTGCACAGAGCATCCGATCCTGGTGCTGCTGAGCTCCTCAATTAGTCGGTTCATGTACAGATTGAAGAGAGTCGGCGAGGTCAGGCCCCCTTGCCTCACGCCGCACTCCAACCTGTACATGTCCGACGTTGAGCCTGCCCAACGCACATAGTTGTACTGATTATTATACCAGTACCTAAACAAACTAATCAAATCTCCTGGAAGACTTGTTTCATCCTGTAGCTTTTTCCACAACCTGTCATATGATACGAGATCAAATGCTTTGGACAGGTCGAGGAAGCAAGCGTAGATAGGGGTTTTCCTCTTGGTGTAGTACTGGACGGTATTCTTTAGGCAAAGAATAGCTGTTTCTGTTGACAAGCCGGGTCTGAATCCAAATTGAGCGTCATGCAGTGTGATATGCTTCCTTAAGTGCCTATCAAGAAGACCGTCCAGTACCTTTCCCACTATAGTAGCCAAGGATATCGGTCTATAATTATTAAGACTAGCGAAGTCACCCGTCCTGTTCTTCACAATTGGTACGACTACGGTTTTTATCAATTCTTGAGGTAAGTATGAATGTGCAACGCACAGTGAGAAGAACAAGGCGAGCACTCTAGGCAGATGTACACTTCCATGCTTTAAATGTTCCACACTGAGGAAGTCATGTCCCGGAGACCTACCGCGTGTCATCCCCCCGATTACGGCCGCCACTTCCTTGGCCGAGAAGCGGACAGGTGGGGATTGATCTTTGTTCTCGAGATCAGAAGAAAAACCCGCGGAAGGCCCCAAGGGCGATCTGACTTCAAAGTGTTCCCTGAATAGTTCCGCTATTTGAGCAGGCTCACTTACACCCTCCACACTCACAGGTAGACTAGACCTAGGATCTGACTTTTTTGTTTCTTTCCAAAACTCTGAGAATTTTTTCCCTGAATGGTGAGATGCTAATATGTCCATACGGATTTGGTCTTTATTATTCTGGCACCACCTTAGTTTATTTTTAAAAATTCTCTTAGTTTCCCGCATTCTGTTATACATGGGTCCACTGTTTGGTTTGCCATAGTTGATCCATTCCAAAAAACTCGATCTAGCCTCCCTATGATATGTACTTACATATTTATTCCATCCTGTTATATAAGATCTTTTAACAGAAGTCTTACAATTTTTGTCACCGTTACTCTGTATTGCCGCAGTCTGTAAAATATGAATGATTGAGATGTACATGTTATTTATTACATTTCTATGCTCAGCATTACTACACAATTTTTCTCCACAATCTCCTAACTCTAGAGGATAGTTGATATTTCTTAAGTGTTCAAAACAATAGTCAGAATACAATTCTATTTGATGCTGTTCCCTAACACCCCAGATAACCTTACTCTTTTCAATAGTGCTATCAGTAGTTTTAGGTGTAAGTATGTTAAGATTACAAGTTAACTGTAAGGGATAGTGATCAGACCACGACAATTCATTTCTAACGCGAACATCTATAACTGAACTTCTAGCTGCCTCCGACACTATACAATGGTCTAACCAGCTTCTGGTCCCATCAATGTCACTAATAAACGTATATGTGTCTAATGCACTAATTATTTCCCAGTCTACACACCTAAATTTCTGCTCGACACAAAAATTGTGTAGTTCACGACCAAATCGTTTTTTCATGTCCGCATTAAAATCACCTAATACAAAAACACAATCTATACTACTCTCCTCAATTATTGCACGAATTTCGCCCAGGCACTCAAGAAATTCGGCTAAGTTTTCTAATGAACTATCATCAGTAGGCATGTAAACTGAGAATAATAGAAACGAACGATTTACAATTTGCACCTTAATTGCTGACACTCGATCGCTGTTACACTCAATAACAGAAACATTATTAAATATTCTTTTGCGCCATAAAATCCCTAAGCCACCAAACGGTCGTCCGCGGAGCACTCCCTTAGAAGTGTCTACAGACGACTTGCCCGTATACGCGAATTCCGGGTCGATGGATCCGAGATAAGGTAAGTCATGTGACAGCAACCAAGTTTCTTGTAAACAAACAAAGTCAGCCGTTTGGCATAGCTTTTTTACACAGTCAATCGACCTAGTAACTGATTTGCAATTAAAACTATAAAATATTGCGTCATATGATAAATAACTATCCATTAATAGTATTTTTATTGTCTTTTCTATTCGTTTCTCTATCGATATCGATATTTCTATTGATGTAAACAAAACGTCTAAATGAAACACCTTCGGGCCAGAGCTCTTCGTTCAAGAATAGATTTATCTTAGGTTGTGGTACAAAGACTTTGTAAGCGTTGTAGTTCCTTTGTATTTTCGTGTTAATTTTTTTCAATGTGACATTGCATTGCGTTTTTTGAGAAATGTATTGGATAATATCCTCCTCTGTGGTCTGCTTATTTACATAATTAATAAAAAGAGGAACATATGAGTCCGCTGCTGTAAATTTTCCACTACTTTCTGCTATCCCTTTAACACTTGAAAACTTGTTTCTTTTCTTCTTTTTCTTCACTTCTGTCCATACCACGTTCTGAACTAAACCAGACTGGTTATCGCGTTGACCACCCGCAGATATACAACTATTCTCCAAATCGCTACTCTCTTCTTCCTTGGACCGCGGGCTAACGGTAACCAGTTTTGCCAGCTCGGTAGTACGCTGAGTCAACCGATTACCGCAGTTGGATACGCCCAATATATGTTGACCTCCTTCATGCATGCTAGCCGGCACTGAGACACTACGTAGGCGTGAATCACACGGCAACGCCGCCGCCGTTGTTAGTGGAGGGTCGTTCTGGGGTCCGACTAAAGTGGATGATAGTTTGTTATGAACCTCAGCTGATTGTTGTGAAATGTGCGGTAGTCCTATCGGGCCGCTATTTAAAAAATAACTGTCCATCATCCCGCCTCCTCCTCTTTTACGTGTTATGTTATCGAAATGGTTGTCGATTCCAAAATTGTTAACAATAGATGCTTGTTGAAGGTTTGTAAGGTCTTTTCTCAAATCATACAACTGTTCCTTTGTTGCATATGTCAGTTTAATATTTTGTATGTCATCCTTCAAAATTAACATATCTTTCAACAATTTCGTTGGATCTATGTGATCAAAAGAAAGGGGCGGTAGTTTGTCTAAATCCTTGGCTACAAAAATAGGAACAAGTTCTGGGTCTACTTGTTTGAAAACGCCGATGACATCAAAAAGATCTCTTTTGGACTTACCGTCCCCTTTTCTAGTAATTTTAGACTTGCCTTTCGGGATTGAATCGAATAACAATTTTTTGGCTGATTCGATTTCTTCCTTCGAAAAACACGAATTACACATTCGCACTATATCTTCTTCGTTCATAACTCGCGATTTATTTTGTATAAACGCCAACAATTCACAAACCACAATATTGCAATTTTTACACTTAACAACGTTTGAAGCCATGATTGCTCAGAGACTCAGATGAGTCACACACGTCCGATCTCTCGTACAGTCGGACGACTGACTGTATGTATTTATTTTTACATTTCCAGCCATCAGATGGTCTAAAAACCGACGAAAAACAAGCAAAGGAAGAACGTGAGAAACTGGAGAGGCTTGAGAAAGAGAGGCAGCTACGTATGATGGGGGATGAAGAAACAGTGGCGACCAAAAGTGTGCAGGCTAAACAAAAACACAGGTAGGAATGTGTTTTGGGCATGGAGTACGGACGAATAATAAAAAACCGGCCAAGTGCGAGTACACTAAGGTAATAATACCGTCTTGGTTATGGACGCGCAGTCACGCAAAAGTGTATTAAATGCGCGCCAGTCCGACACGCACTTGACCAGATTTTATTATTTGTTGTTATTTAAATCAAATATAGTTTATTCATTGTTGCATATTAAAATCTCTTAATGACGTCAGCTAAACTACATCGCTTCACAAACAAGGTGGCGCCATGGAGGGAATAAAAAGAAGCGACATTAATTCTATAGCTTATGTACTACGAGTATATAAACATACCAATTTACACGCTTGTAAGTGTTCCCGTATTTATAATTAAAAAAAATTACCTACTTTGTATTTTATATTTATATTTATTTAATAGGTTTGCCAACAGGTTTACATCTGAACTTAATAACTAGCATACATAAATGGTAATGCAGAGAAGTAGACCCAATTACAGGCAAACACAGCAAGCGTACAAAAAAGCAAAGTATAATTTCACTCTTACGTTTATATTAATGGTGTTTATGTAGATTGTGTCTTAAAGGTGTACAAAGATTTTTTAAATCTATAAAAAGACATATTAAAAATATCCAAGTCAATGATAGGCTGACAAGTATTACATAGTTTATTGTGTTCGCGGCATATTCTTTGCAGCAAGCTGTTAAATCCCAAATTGGTTCTAGAAATCTTTACATCAAAAGGTCTATAATTGACGAGCCTAGCATTAGGTCTAGGGACCACTAATCTTATTTGCGCCAACAAACTAGGGCAATCCACGAGTCCTCTTAAAATTTTGTATAAAAGGATTTGGTCCGATATCCAGCGGCGATCCTCAAGAGTAATAAAGTTAAAATATTTAAGCCTGATGCTATATGAATTAAAAGTGGAAAGTTTTTTTTCATGCACAGTCAAAAAGAATAGAAACTGCTTTTGAATCCTTTCGATCCTATCGATGTGAACTCTATAGTGCGGACTCCAGACATTTGAACAGTACTCTAAAATTGAACGAACTAAAGCGAAGTAAACAGACTTCAAAGCAGCATTACCTCTGAAAGTTTTGCAGGTTCTCCATAAAAACCCTAACATTTTATACGATCTGTTGACAATGTTATCAATATGATATTTAAATGTAATTTTTCCATCAAATATAACACCTAGATCATTTATACGATCGACTTCTTCCAGATCGACACTGTCTAGATGATAAAATGTTTTAATGGGTACTCTTTTCTTGGTGAATTTTATGTGTTTACATTTTTGAGCGTTCAGAGGTAAATTATTGTCTTTGGACCATTTAACTACCTGATCAAGGTCCTTTTGCAACAAGGCTGCATCGTCGGGACTCTTAATTACCTGAAAAATTTTTAGGTCGTCAGCGAAAAAAGAATATTGAGAATGTAGTATAACATCTGACATGTCGTTGATGAAAGCCAGAAATAATACTGGACCTAGGTGAGACCCTTGAGGTACACCTGACGTTACTACATAGGGGTCAGACTCGTAACCGCATACAGTCACTTTTTGAAATCTTGAGTGCAGATAAGACGCAAACCACTTCAACAGGCTTCCATGAATCCCTAACTGGTATAACTTACGAATCAGTAAGCCGTGATCTACCCTATCAAACGCCTTGCTGATATCCGTATAGATAGCGTCGATTTGGAGACCTTTATCAACTGTTTCTGCAAGATATGTGGTATAGACAGCAAGATTTGATGTAGTAGACATTTTCTCTCGGAAACCATGCTGATGAGGTGTTAATAGAGGCTTTAAATGGCTGGAAAGGTAAGGACAAATAAGGGATTCAAAAACTTTACTGCAGGTACTTAATAAAGAAATAGGCCTATAATTTTGTATATCAGAGGCATTACCGCCTTTCGGAATTGGAACTACGTTTGCCGTTTTCCAAGCTTGGGGGAATATACCGGTATTCAAAGAGCGATTAAAAATGATGCTTAGTGGCAACGAAAGAGTTTTTGCACAATTTGCAAGTAAGACAGCTGGTATTTTGTCAGGGCCGGCTCCTTTTTTTCTACCCAGATTTGATAAAGATTTTGTAACAGCTTCTTGAGTTATAGGAATATAATTTAAACTAACAGTGGAATAATTGCTTATGCTGAAATGATCAGGCTGAGATGATGTAAAATCAGTGTTAATGTGACTAGAAGACGAGTAAACTGAGCGGAACTGTTTAGCGAACCCATTACATATGCTCGAGGGATCGGAGAAAGTACTGCCTTGAAGAGTCATTTTATTAGGAATAATACTATTAGACTTACGTTTCGCATTGATAAAGGACCAAAATACCTTCATGTTGTTGTTAGCAATGGAATCCTCAACTGACTTATGATATTTTAAGTAACACAAGTTAATTTGGTAATGGCACCTCGTTCTAGCAAGAGAGAATTCATATTCATCCAAGGGGTTATTTTGTTTTCTGAAATTATTGCGATATTTTTCCTTTTCTTTAATTAGTTTTATCAAGTTCTTGCTATACCAGATTGGGTATTGCCCACGCTTGGTCGTACACATCTTAGGTACAACTTTATCTATAATAGCAAATAATGTTTCATAAAATAAGTGTAGCATTTCATCAACAGTCATACATTTGCTAAACAAATCCTGCCAATTAATTTTTTGTAACTCACAATTGATTCTTACATAATCTGCTTTAAAAAAGTTATACCTAGTAATGATTTTTTTTGGCAAATAAGTTGTATGTATATTATTAATGGCAGTTAAAATAGGAGGATGAAGGGGATCAATTTTAGACAGTGGACTAGATAATATTTCTGTTGTGCTTATCTCGGTAAGATTACTTAAAACCAAATCTAAAATTCGATTGTCTTTGTTACGGGACACATTATATTGATTAAGACTATGCAATGACATAAAATCGATAAGCGTATGTTCCAAGTTAGTAGATACATTGATGGGGGAAGCTGCCGTACAATGAGCTAATTGAGTATGGGTTGGTTTCCAATCTAGTTTTCCAATATTGAAATCGCCAATTATAAGAATATCGCTGTCGCATCTGCCAACCAAAGTTTCTGATATAGAATTTAAATTCGTATCAAGGTTGCTTAGAATGACTGGCGGTGGAATGTATACGGCACAAATGTCAAGAGGTTTTCTCTTTTTACCAAATTCCACCGAAACCCATAAATGCTCACAATTATTATCTTGGTTAGTGATTCGAAATGACTCTAGCTTTTTAGAAACTGCTATAAGCACGCCTCCTCCATCCTGTTTCACGCTGCTTGCGCTAGATCTGTCATTTCGGTAAATTCTGTAGGTATCGTTCAAAATTTCAGAATTTCAGAATTTCTTATAACGTAAAAAAATCTCAATATCTTTTTTTTGTGCTATTTACGTGACACGCGTACACTGACCAATATTGTCTTTTTATCCATTGTAATAAAGTTTCACAAAAACATATTTCGATGATTTTCCTCTCAAGCTGTGCAGTCCGTTGATGCGTGATATTCGACTGCGCCGCGGGTCATATCTAAAGTGTACAGTGAAACGGGCTTGCCTGTTCGTAGTAATAGAACTGTTTTCATTATTTGTTTGGTAATCCGCCATTATATTCTGTGAAAATTCCAACCAGCTTGCTATTACGGTTATTACTGTTTAGCCACAAAACAACGATAGGGCCACTCCGCCTGCGCGCGCACCCCCGATAGAAGCGAAGACAGTAAAAAAAATTGTTTCCTTATTGACGAGGTATACTATCCAATTCATGTATGCGCTTATATTGAATGCACATCATCATTCGTTGCCATAGAGACGCTGTCACTGGTTTTTTGCATCTTACTCTCTCGCAATAATGGTACTATGTTTATCGCACTCAAATGACGCTAGTAGAGTGGGTGCAGAAAGCGTATTAGTTTTAGTAAATGGTGACACTGATTTGTATTGAATGAAATAAAGAATTCGTCTCTAGATGCAGAGCAAGACGCATGCGCTTCAGAGCTCTCTGCTGTTTAGCCTTTAAATATTAAGATCAATGGTCTGAATCCGCAGTTTCTGATTTTGTAAGTAGTCTTTTTGATACGACTTATTTTTTGCAGATCAGCTGACGATTTGGAGGATAACTTCGAACTTGAAGACGAGAAAGACTTCATGTTGGCTTACGATAAGGACGGGAAGCCGTTGGTGCCTGACCATGTCCTAAAAGATTACTCAGGTATGATGTGATGTTTTATTTATTTTTGCTTTTATATGATGGGTGACCGCCACTGGTAAAATGTGGGGCATTTTCGCGCTTCGGAAGGCAAGTTTGACTGACTTGCAAAGCAAATAAGAACGTTCTGTTGAAAACGGCTAGACCGATTTGGCTGATTCTTTTTTTGTTATGTTTGTTTATTTTTATTGAAAAGTTACCGAGAAAATTTACAAAATGGAGAAAAATTGGAAGTTTTCTTGTATGAACTCAAACTGAAAGTTTCCGCTGCAAAGCCGGGGCGGGCTGCTAGTAAACTATAATTTAAAGGTTGTTTTTTTTTCAGTGCCGAATGCCAAACCGAAATTCGAAGATGGTGTATCAGATACTTCGTCAGAAGGAAGTGGCGGTGAAGAAAGCGAAGAAGATAGTGATGATGAAGAAGTTAACGAAAAAGACGAATCTGGCGAAGAAAATAAAGAAACTGTTAAATTAAAAGAATCTGGTGATGACGAGAAAGAGGCTGGCGAAGACAGTGAAGAATCTGAAAGTGAAGGTGATGAAGAAAATAGTGAAGAAGATATTGTTGAAAGAAAGAAAAATAAAACTGAAGTAGAAATACAGATAGTAAGTAAAAGTTTTAATGTACTCAATTATTTTTAATAGTTCAAAAATGTCCCGTGTGGTGCCGGCAAAGACAAGTACCAACCCATACATACCCGTGGGTGTCGTAAGAGGCGACTAAGGGTTATAAACTGGAGGATGGGCAGCAGCATCCTCCTTTGTATCTTACATCTTACTTACTGCGGTCACCTACAGCCGCGGTCCATGGTGCCAGCCGTAACGCTAACAAGCGAGTTGACTATGGTACTTCCCCTCCACATTTTTCCAGCAAAAGCTAGAATCCTGGAGGGAGTTTCCTGTCCTGTAGTGGACGTTTCATGGGATGTTATTATGATGATGATGAGTTCAAAAATGTTAAGTCCTTCCTATCCTTTTGCGGTAAAGCCCAAAAGAAGGGTAATTACAGAACTTTTCCAAAAAAATGTGTGTTCCTCTCCTGTACAAATTACTTTAAATGGTACGACAAATATAAGGTGACCGACTGTACCTGACTAACTTAAATAGGTTTACCATAGGTTGAAATATGAAAAAAATATTTCGACTTCTCATACAAACTGCATCAGATGTACAGCATATTTTGATGTTCCTTGGAAAAAGTTGTTCAGTTTCATGGTCAGAATCTACCGTTTGTACAGTGGGTCCCCAGACACAGTGTATAGTGTAAGATTTTCTATTTGTCTACTCGGTCCTAACACCTTCAAGAATAAAAAATATTTTTGTGAAAGAAATGCCTTCAAGTGTATTTGTCCAAATTAATAACTAATCTATTCTTTTTTTGTCTTTACCATCAGTTTGAAAATAAAAAAACAAATACAGATGTAGAAACTAAAAACGAAACAAAACAGAAACAATCCGAACTTCAAACTAAAACCTCGAAGAAGCCACTTCAAAACAGTAATAAAGATAGCTCTGATGAAGAAGATACTTCTGAAGACGATGAACAAGAATCTGGAGAAAATGAAGAAGATATCAATAGTGACGAAACTAAAGCTGGTGAAGAACGGATAGATGATTTAAAGGATTTAAGAGAGTCGGATGAAGAAAGTGAGAGTGAATGTGATGCAGAAGAGGATGGAGAGAAAATAGAATCTTTTTTCGATGTAAACGCTGGACAGGAAGATAATTTGAAGGTTATTCATTGCACTAATTTTCTTTGGGATATCTCATCTATTAGTTGAGTTAATAAATATTACATTTAATATCATTGTTAATTTGTAAAATCTTTTACAGGAACTGCTGACAGGCAAAACACCAGCTCAGCAATCGATAGCCATACAAAAACTCATAAAAAGTTATGATCCAAGTTTATCTGAAAATAACAAAGATAAACTTAGCAGGCTATTCGCACATATGTTACAATACGTAAATGATATATTCACAAATTTAAACAATGAAGGAGATGTCATAAAAGCATTTTTAACCTTTGATAGATTAGCGCCACATTTTTACGACTTGGCAAACACAAATAAAGTATCCACAAAAAAGTTTTTAGTAGAACTACTAAAAAAAAAGCATGCCAGATTCAAAAAGAACCCCAAAAGAGTACCAGATTTGGACGCGTTGATATTTTTCAAATTAGTTTCATTGTTGTATCCCACTTCTGATTTTCGGCATCCAGTTACAACGCCATCTTTGATTTTCATGTCTGAAATTTTAACGTTATCGAAATTCAATACTGCGTACGCTATTTCAAGAGGATTGTTCATAACGGCTCTTATTTTAGAATACACTATTCTATCTAAAAGATTTGTGCCTTCAGCTATGAACTTTTTAAGAGGGATCTTATATTTAAGTGCAAATACTTCAATACTAAATCCAGTCCAAGTCGTACCACCATTTAGATTACACACAGATGCAAAAGTTTTGAATTTAGAACAAGATTGCTCTCAAATGGCCGTCGGAGACAAAATGGCAGCCAAAGATTTAGTTTTAAAAGAAATTAACGATGACTTCAAAATACGCAGTCTTACAAGTTGTACTTTGATGTTAAAAGAATTTTTTGACAACTGCAATGATATAGACGCTCAAGAGATTATATTTGCACCCCATATACAACTTATTGGTCACATAGATTTAGAGTTATACCCGAAAAAAGTATCAAATATTCTATCAAAAACTGTACAATATATGAAGGAAGGTTTAGAAGTGAAGACTTATACACCATTATCGAGGGAAAAGAAGAGACCTAAGGCTTTGAGGCTGTATGAACCGGACTTCCAGGAAGTGTAAGTAAAAAGCCTTTGCCCTAGCCTTATTCCGTTTAAATTTCTTCCATTTTATAAGATCGCGACCAAAAACAACATCCTCCCACTTTAACACACCTCGTAATCTCCATTGAAGCAGCGAAACCTGCGAGAAAGTTTAAAGAACGTTTACGCAAGCGTTACCTATATAAAAAAAGCTAGATGACTATGTTAATGACAAAGAAAGAATTATGGTTATCTGATATTACAGCGAAACACAAGAAACACATTGTGAAAACCCGACTCTTAATGTAGGTCGTGCTGCAGTGGTTTCTTGCCGTTTCTTTTACGCTGCCATAGCACGATCAAAAACGGTAGTAGACTTCCTGTATTTGCAATGGAGGTACTCTGCATGTTATGACTTTCAATAAGTATTCTGTAAAAAATCTCAATAAAATAATCTGACATCATACATGTTCAGTGTTATGTGGCTGACTGACTGTCTCCTGCAGATGGCGCGTGATTTCGCACATGGTAAAAAGAGCTTAATGTCAGAATCAAGCACAGAACTTTTTAATGACACATATTTGCACTTAATTATTCGCCTAAAAATATCTATTATAAAGCGTCAAAATCTTAGGTAACAATTACGCATTGCAAAGGTACGTTTACCTAAGCATGTTTTTCTTTCTGCCTCTTTGTTTTAAATAGATTTTACTTACGTATGTATTGTTTTTTTTAGTTTCACAGGAAACAAGAGTTCCAAGATGCCTAGAGAAATGGCTGAACGCAGACGGCTTGAGGGCAAGGTGAAGAAGGAAATGAAGGGCGCGCTCAGAGAAATCAGAAGAGACAAAGCTTATATCGCCTCCGTCAAGATACGACAGAAGATCCACAGGTATAGTATTACTTTATACTTAACTTTATCCGGAGGTTCAGAGTAAGGTGAAGAAGGAAATGAAGGGTGTGCTCAGAGAAATCAGAAGAGACAAAGCTTACATCGCCTCCGTCAAGATACGGCAGAAAATCCACAGGTATAGTATTACTTTATACTTCACTTTATCCGGAGGTTCAGAGAAAGGTGAAGAAGGAAATGAAGGGCGCGCTCCGTCAAAATACGGCAGAAGATCCACCGGTATAGTGTTACTTTGTACTTCACTTTATCCGGAGGTTCAGAGTAAGGTGAAGAAGGAAATGCAGGGTGTGCTCAGAGAAATCAGCAGAAGAACCACAAGTATATATAGTATTACTTTGTACTTCACTTTATCCGGAGGTTCAGAGTAAGGTGAAGAAGGAAATGAAGGGCACGCTCAGAGAAATCAGAAGAGACAAAGCTTACGTCGTCTTCGTCAAGATACGACAGAAGATCCACAGGTATATTACTTTGTACTTCACTTTATCCGGAGGTTCAGAGTAAGGTAAAGAAGGAAATCAAGGGTGCGCTCAGAGAAATTAGAAGAGACAAAGCTTACATCGCCTCCGTCAAGACACGGCAGAAGATCCACAGGTATAATAGCATTACTTTATACTTCACTTTATCCGGAGGTTCAGAGTAAGGTGAAGAAGGAAATGAAGGGTGCGCTCAGAGAAATCAGAAGAGACAAAGCTTACATCGCCTCCGTCAAGATACAGCAGAAGATTCACAGGTATAGTGTTACTTTGTACTTCACTTTATCCGGAGGTTCAGAGTTAGGTGAAGAAAGAAATGAAGGGCGCGCTCAGTAAAATCAGAAGAGACAAAGCTTACATCGCCTCCGTCAAGATACGGCAGAAGATTCACAGGTATAGTATTACTTAGTACTTCACTTTATCCGGAGGTTCAGAGTAAGGTGAAGAAGGAAATGAAGGGCGCGCTCAGAGAAATTAGAAGTGACTAAGCTTACATCGCGTCCTTCAAGATACGACAGAAGATCCACAGGTATAGTATTACTTTGTACTTCACTTTATCCGGAGGTTCAGAGTAAGGTGAAGAAGGAAATGAAGGGCGCGTTCAGGCAAATCGGAAGAGACAAAGCTTACACCGCCTCCGTCAAGACACGACAGAAGATCCACAAGTATAGTTTTACTTTATACTTCACTTAATTCAGAGGTTCAGAGTAAGGTGAAGAAGAAAATGAAGGGCGCGCTCAGTCAAATCAGAAGCGACAAGGCTTACATAGCCTCCGTCAAGATACGGCAGAAGATCCACAGGTATAGTATTACTTTGTACTTCACTTTACCCGGAGGTTCAGAGTAAGGTGAAGAAGGAAATGAAGGGCGCGCTCAGGCAAATCAGAAGAGACAAAGCTTATATCGCCTCCGTCAAGATACTGCAGAAGATTCACAGGTATAGTATTACTACCGGCCCCTGTCTTTGCAAAAATATAAGGGAAACAATGAGAATCAGTATAGGTGTAGAAAATTCAATAAACCAAGCTTTTTTTTTTAATAATTAGGGGAGCTTGCAGCTACATTTACAAAGTGGTAAATAATATGGGTCATTAAAGGCCAATAACAAGCTTCCACAAATGGATATAAGAGTAATCTAAACAAATTTACATAACTAACTAAGTGACTATTTAAGAGAATTTTAGATTAGTAAATTTATACAAACTTAATTCATAAATTTGACTCAAGGTCAGGAACTATTGTTTTCTTCGCGCTACGAGTACTTCCGGCAAATAGGTCAAAGTTGCTGTCTTCATTTAGTTTATTGCACAACTTAAGGCACCTAGGTAGATAGCTGTTCATTCTAAAGTTAGAGTGGCTAGGGTTAGGGTAAATTTACGAAGTGTTCGCTTTGGAGTCCTTAACTTAATTTTGCCGAGGAGCTCCGGACTGTCAACTTTGTTTTGGGCAATCTTCATCAAAAAGTTCACATCTGAGATATCTCTTCTAACACTTAGAGGCAGTAGATGAAACTTCTTACAACGCTGCGGGTATTTAAGGTAAGGTACGTGAAAATTATGGGCTAAAAATCTAGTAAATTCTCGACCGAATTACCCATCTTTTGTTTTATTGTTCTTGGGTAGATAAGATGTCAAGCCAAATCGGCTCAAATAATAATTCGTCAACTATACCTACTGTATTTTGGATGATAATTTATTTTATGTTTATCTTTTCCAGCGATAACGTACGCAAGGATAAGGTGAAACAGATTTACAAGGACGCGTCGATACAACAAGGGGAGATCAACAAGTTAAAACGAATGAAGTAGACAATATTCTGATGGACGAAATAGGAAATATTTTGTAGGTATTAATAAATATTTAATATGTTTAACAGGCTTTTTAAATTTTATTTATCTAAGTGCCAGTTGCACCAAGCATCTCTAAAGTTATAGCTCCTTTAAGTCTATTACTGTCGCTTCCTGTTTTGTTGACGTAGAAAGTGACAGCAATAGTTTTAAAGAAGCTTTAACTTTAATGAACCTTTGTGCAACTGGCTATCAGGCTGTTTGTACACCACAGCGACTCCGACCCGATACTGATAAAACAAAAGAATAGTGCCGAAAGAAGCGACACTATCCTATACCATTAATATTTGTATACAGGTTGTTAATTTAATTGCGTGCCATAGCTTAAGGGGTGTTTCAGTAACGATAAAGGAACACAAGAAAAATACTTAAAAAATCCTGTAAAAAAAAACTCCATTGAAACCAAACTAACATGGAGGGCAATGACCCAGAGCACCGCGCTATCAAAAGCGCGCGAAAGAGTTTCAGTTAAGTATGTATGTACCTACCCACCTTATCCACTGATACTCGCGCACTGGCTCGGGGATGGCGCGGAGCTCCATCCGTGTTAGTTTAGTTCCAATTGAGGTTTTGGTTTTTTTGAGTAGGATTTTTTTACATATTTTTTTTTGTTTCTTTATCGTTACTGAAACACCCCCTAAGCTATGGCACGCAATTAAATGAACACCCTGTATAACAAGGTTATTTTTTTGGACCTGATTTCCTTTTGCCCACTTATTAGTGAGGTCAAAATGCTAACAACACTCAAAAAATTTTCGTCTCTCCATACTAAAGTGGTCACGTGACCGACCCATTTTGTATGGGAAGTTGTAAATTTTTCGTGCATTGTTAGCAAAGTCGTAGAACAAAAGTTGTTGCTTTTGATCTCACTACTAAGTGGGCAAAAGGAAATCAGGTCCAAAAAAATAACCTAGTATATTGGGTGACTTTTAATTAGTTCTTGATAGCAAAAGATATGCATGTACTCATGATAATGAACAACTTTTCCCAAGGAACATAGGTCGAAATACGAAGAACCAAATTTGACCTCCCATACAAAATGCGCTATCAGCTGATGCAGTTTCTATAGGAGGTCAAAACTTGATTTTCGTATTTCGACCTATGTTACTTGGGAAAAGTTGTTCAGTATCATGAGTACATTCATACCTTTTTCTATCAAGAACTAATTAAAAGTCACCCTATATGTCGGAGAATGCGTAGGTACAGTTCTTGTATCGACGCACTTTATTCTGACGGTGGTAAACAAAACAAACCTTTCTGAACTGAACTTCAATAATTTATTTAAAACAAAATATAAATTTAAGAATATAGGGTTTTTAATAAATTCGTTTAAAACCTACTAGTCTTAATTTTTATTAGGTTTTTAGGGTTCCGTACCTCAAAATAAAAAAACCGGTCAAGTGCGAGTCGGACTCGCGCGCCGAGGGTTCCGATATACCTATAGTATTTTTGGAAGCAATAAAGTCCATTTTCAGGACCGCAAAACTAAATTTGTTTGTAAAGGTTTTTTGCAGATTTCTGAAAAACTGTGCAACTTAGAAAGATCGTTTTATTTTTGCTGTAAAGTTTACATAAACCTCTGTCAACTGTAATTAATTCAGATTTGCCCTTACTCAAACTTCGGAGATAAGGGGGGGGAATGGTATTTTTTTTGACATTTTTCATCATAACTTGAAAACTAAGAAACTTAAAAAAATACAAAAATATATTTTAAAATGTACAAGTAAAGCCCTTTCATATGATACCCCACTCGACCTAGTAGCGACAATTTGAAATTTGGCCCCCCCTATTTTGGCCCCCTTTACATTAATAATCATACTTTTTTCAAAAAAATTTCATGTGCAATTAAGTTGGGCAACTATATTCTAAAACTATTCCAAATTTCAGCTCGATAGCGTAAGTGGTTGCTGAGATATAGAGGTGTGACAGACAGACGGACAGACAGACAGACAGACAGACAGAGCGGCACCATAAGGGTTCCTTTTTTTTACCATTTTGGTATCGGAACCCTAAAAACGGAACCCTTATAGGATCACTTTGTTGTCCGTCTGTCTGTCTGTCTGTCAAGACCTTTTTTCTCACGAACGAGAAGAGGTATCAGGTTACCGAATATTAAGGTCCATGGACCACACAAGATCTGAAAATTTCAAATTTTTTACAACAACGCAATCAAAAGATATAGCTTTTTATGTCCTCATCTCCATACATTTATGCAAAAAAGCAAAACCTACAGGGTACTTCCCGTTGACCTAAAATTATGAAATTTGGTAAGAAGCTAGGTCTCACAGTACAAATAGAGGGAAAAGTCTAACATCATTAAATATTTCAATTTTTCTCACAACTAATAGTAACCAATTAAGGTGAGCTCCCGTTTCAAGAACTTTTCTATAAAAGAGGGGTCAAGTTGATTTCCCACGAAAGAAAAAAATATTATTAAAATTATGTTTTTTCTTGCGAATTTCTAAAACTCATAGAAGTTGTTAAAATCTATTGATTTAGATTTAAAGAAGCTTTCTACAACCGACCCTTTAGGCCAGGATCAGTGCGCCGCGGATGACCGCGACGTACCGTAAAATGTAAGAAGTCTATACCTCCGTTCATAAGTTGCGGACCGGACAGCTCCGCATAGGACGGAACAGATTATATAGCTTCATACTAGCTTCATACATTTTACAGTCCACGTCGCACTGATTTAGGATTTACACGAATTTATTAAAAAAAAAATATACAGTAATAGTACAGCCGCAATAAAACTAGAGTCTGCAGGTCCACAATTTAACATAAATAAAGGCGTCAAACAGGGAGATCCGCTGTCCCCAAAACTATTCACCAGCGCCTTGGAGGAAGTCTTTCGGGAAATAGGTGGCGTGTGGGATGGGAAGGGCGTTGACGTCGGCGGAAAGAAGCTGACCAACCTTCGTTTCGCCGACGATATCGTCTTATTTTCGTCGTCAACAGCCGAACTAGAGACCATGCTCCAAGACCTCAGTACAGCAAGCCGCAAAGCTGGACTAGAGATGAACATGTCAAAGACCAAGCTCATGACAAATAGCTCGAAGAGGGTGGTAACAGTAGACGGTGGGAGAATGGAATATGTCCACGAGTACATTTACCTCGGCCAAATGGTGTCCTTCCAGGCACGACAAGACAAAGAAGTTGCTCGACGCACCGAAAATGCCTGGAGGAGCTATTGGTCGATGAAAGAACACATGAAAGGTGACCTACCATTGTCATTAAAACGTAAACTCGTGGACATGTGTATTCTCCCAACACTCACCTACGGAGCACAGACTTGGTCTTTGACGGAAGCTCAAAGGTCCAGACTCGCAGTTTGCCAGCGAGCAATGGAGCGTAGTATGTTGGGCCTGAAACTGACCGATAGGGTCAGGAACAGCACAATACGCTCAAAAACACAAATTGCCGATGTGACCCACGCAACTGCCAAGCTAAAGTGGGACTGGGCTGGTCACGTTAGTCGCATGCCGCTGGAACTCTGGGCCAAGACCACAACTATCTGGCAACCGCCAAGTAACAGACGGCGTCGAGGCCGACCACGGCGCAGATGGCGCGATGAACTCGACGCTTTCTGTAAAGACTGGCAACAAGAGGCTCAGAGTAGAGACCAGTGGAAGGAACGGAGGGAGGCCTTTGCCCAGCAGTGGGACAGAAATGGCTAATAAGATAAGATATTAAATACTAAAACGTTAATTTAAAAATAATTAAGATCATGTGGAGTGTGGATGACTATAGAATGACAATGAATATCAATGTCCTGCTGTCACGGACAGCTGTGTCCTGCTCTCACGCATAGCGCTGTCCTGCTCTCACACATATTTTTGTCCTGCTCGCATGCCAATCAAACTACTTAATTTGGACTGTAGATGCGATGCGGATAGCTTAGGACCGCGAGCTGATATTCTTGAGCGCCTTTGCCATGTACAGCGGTGGACTGCCTTCTTTTTGGTCAATTTGAAGAACTTTTCATATTGCAGTTGGATTTTATTGAATTAAGATTTTTTGTTGATTTTGGTTAAATTTTCTGTTATATTCTTCTATATCAGTCTTCACCCCTATTGGCAAACTGTGAACTTGACAAGCAAATAATAGGTCTTTACCTATGTAATTGCCGAAATTTTCTTACAGATTAATGAGATCATAATTCCTATAATACTAATGCAATTTTTTTTATTTGTCTTATATTTGAAAGTTGACTTCAAGGTTATTAATTTACGCATAAAATAAAGTTTTTATTTTTAGTTTGATATATAAAATTTAAGGTTTGAAAATTGTTCGTCTTAATTGTCGTCCGATTTCATCATTAGATTTGTTATATTTTTTTACAGATAATATTTTTCAAAAATCAAATTTAATCTTCTGTTAGCTTAATGTCTTCCCAATAATGCTTAAAAAAATAAAAAAGATTGGATTTATAATTCCTAAGAAAAATTTAAAAATGTTAGTACTGAAAATTGATTTTACCTAAAATTCGCCATACAAAACGGCAATTTCATAGGTAAAGACCTAATACAACGTGAAACTTAAAGATGTGATAATACTGAAGTGTGTAAATCTGCTCATGAAACTGAACAACTTTTCCCAAGGAATATACAGGGTGACTTTTAATTAGTTCTTGGTAGAAAAAAGTATGAATGTACTCATGATACTGAACAACTTTCCCCAATGAACATAGGTCGAAATACGAAAATCAAGTTTTGACCTGCCATAGAAACTGCATCAGCTGATAGCGCATTTTGTATGGGAGGCCAAATTTGGTTTTTCGTATTTCGACCTATGTTCCTTTGGGAAAAGTTGTTCAGTATCATGAGTACATGCATATCTTTTGCTATCAAGAACTAAATAAAAGTCACCTTATAGATACGAAACTCAAAATTTGACCTCCCATACAAAATGCGCTACAAGCTGATACAATTTCTATGAGAGGTCAAAAATTTATTTTGGTATTTCAACCTATGTTCCTTGGGAAAAGTTGTTCAGTTTCGTGGGCAGATTCACACCCTTTATTATTATCACACCTTTCCATTACACTTTGAGGAGTAAAGGCAGATTTACAACAGGTGCCTCTAAGGAATGCAGCTATAGGAAAGATAGATTTAGATTCAGATAATTTTATTCAATGTAGATTCTTTACAGAATACTTATTGAATGTCATGCAGAATACTATTCAAATAGAGCAAGTCTACGCCGTTTCGGATCGTGCTATGGCAGCGTAAAAGAAACGGCAAGAAACCACTGCTGCACGGCCTACTTTAAGAGTCGGCTTTTTACAATGTGTTTCTTGTGTTTCGCTGGAATATCAGAGCACCATACCTCTTTGTCATTCATATAGTCATCCAATCTATAGTAAGCTTTTTTACATAACGTTTGCTTTACACATTCTTTAAACTTTCTCTCAGGTAATTGCACTATATTGTCAGGTATTTTGTTGTAGTATCGTATACACAGACCAACGAAAGATGTATTGACTTTAGTTAATCTAGTATATGGTTGATCAATTTTATGCTTATTTCTAGTATTACAATTATGCCTGTCACAAATTTTAGGTAATTGATGAATGTTCTTTCTAGCATACATTATATTTTCATAGATATACTGGCATGGCACTGTCATAATGTTGATTTCCTTGAACAGAGATAGACATACACAGTCATACATACCTACATACATACATAAAATCACGCTTCTTTCTTGTCGAGGTAGGTAAAGACCACAGCCCTCCACCTGCTACGATCTTGACATACTTCCCTCGCTTCCTGTACTTTCATCAACCCGCACATATTCGCTCGTCGGTTTAGAGTACTTTTAATCTAGCCTTTATTTAGAACGTCCTGAATTTGGTCTTGAAACGATCGCCAAGGCCTTCTCCGTCCAAAGATTCCAAAAATTGTGATCTCTCAAACATATTGCACTACAGTTGATGCATTTATATGGATAGTTGAAAGCCGAAAAGTTGTTCATTTTCTTGGGCAGATTCACGTCCTTCTAGACGTATGAATAATAAATAATTTTGGGTAAGCGAGGGCTCTAAAATATTCAATATTCGATACTACCACTCTTCTTTCATTATCTGAGACTGAAATGGTGGACCTACTAGATCGCGATATGCAAGTAAAAAGTATCAACTGCATACTTAAATTTGTTACGCTTAGTACGGAAATACAAACTTATAGGTTTTTCCACATTTCCAATATCAACCGTTTAGCTGACGGGAGGGGGAACTCGACTCCCAACAAAAAATTCTCTTTCAAGCTACATATTTCGCAAACGGATCTTTAAATCGAAAAATGAACTGTGCAGACACATTTTTTTAAAAACCTATCCATCGACAACACAATGGGGTAGACAAGCAAAAAAAATCACCCTCACTTAAAAAACAATTCTTTTCAAGATTTTATTTTACCACTTTGTCGGCGTTGATGAAGTGTATATCCATACAAAATTACAGCTATCTAGTACTAATGGCTCTGAGCTAAGCTGCGGACAGACAGACAGACGGACATGACGAAACTATAAGGGTTCCTTGTTGACTACGAAACCCTAACAACCAGCCTGGAATTAGTTCTATAGATAAATTAAGCCAAGACCTGATAACAATAGATTGTCTTCAATCCAACACAACTCTGCTGCCAGAATTTGAGGTAGTGGAACAGTTAAAATACCTCGGTTCAGTAACTACTGCTAAGGAATAGTGCGGTAAGATAGGAACAAAGATACACCTGTGTCGCACACTTGTGGTAGTTGTGGTCCACTCATATTAGGGGTTTCACCTCGGAATGCGAGATAGTAAGTTGTAAACTCGTATAACCTTCATTTTGGTGTTCTAAAAGTTGTCACAAAAGACTCATAAAATCTCGTGTCCACGTTGGACTGATTGTCGGAAGTCGTGATTATCTCGGTTTCCATAGCTCCAATGATGTTGACATTCAAATAAGAATTGTAAAGCATAAAATTTGCGACAAATTTTAATTCAAAAATTCTTTTATACGCCCGACCGTTTTGGAGATAGAGGGCGGAGAGCCCGCAGCGCTCAGACATACTCACTGTTATGCAAAGTCAACTGTTTGAGCTCTTTTTTCCTTACGTGACTGGATATTGTAGTGGTCAATAAGCCAAGTACGAGGCCACTTGGCAGCTTCAAAAGATGTACAGAGGAAGCAAACAACGTTGGAAGGGGAAGGCCTCGACGAACGTATACCAAGATCAAGGACGTTCTAAATAAAGGCCAGAATTAAGTTCCCTAAACGAGAAGCTGATAATAATAGAGGAAGCGAGGGGAGTACGTCACGCACGATCGTAGCAGGTGAAGGGCTATGGTCTCTGCCTACCTCAACCGGAAAGAAGCGTGATATTTTATACAGGGTGTAAATGCCAAAGCAAGTTTCCTTTCAAGGGTATGCTCAGACCACGAAACTAAACAACTTTTTCATAGAAACATGGGTCGAAATCGCAGATTTTTTTTTGGCTTCTCCATACAAACCTTCATTAGTCTGACAGTGCAGTTTGTATGAAACGCCCACAAAGAAATATCCGATTTCGACCCATGTTTCTTTGGAAAAGTTGTTCAGTTTTGTGATCTGAGTATTCCCTTAAAAGGAAACTCGCTTTTGCATTTACACCCTGTTTATGTAAGCAAGCATGCTTTCCCAAGATGATTTTTCATACCATGGTTGCAGTTACGTCTGTAGCCGCTTTGATGTTTTTCAAATGGATTGAACGTTACTGCACGTGTACGTTAATAAATACTTAAGTTTTGTTTCATCAAACATTTATTACTTTCGAATTCTCTCATATCGTTCATAAGACTTCTTAATTTTGGAAAATTCGGCTCTTGCTTTGGCTGCCTTTTCCTTCCAAAAAAGTTTGGTATTCTCGTCCATTGATCTCCAAATTTCGCCACATTTCTTGGCTACGTCTGTAACTTTTGCTTCTGGATTTTCAGCTCTAATCTCATCCCTAGCGTGTTTCATCCACATCATAAAGGCTGACAAAGGGCGTTTAGGTCTATATTTTGACAAAACAATATTCATATCTGTGTAATCCATTCCATAAGGATCCTCTTCGACTCGTCTTGTAGTTCTACTAGAAATCGACAGGTATTTTCCTCCGTTTGTTTGATTTTTCCAAGTATCTTCGAAAATTTTAAGCGCTTGTTGGTATTCTTGCTTTGCAATTTCAGCTTTTTGTTGCCAAATAATCTTTTCCTCATCACTAAGCGATCTCCACATTTTCCCAGCTTTCTTGACGACTTCCGTCAATTTTAGACCTGGATTATCAGCTCTGATCTGGTCTCTGGTGTCGTTCAGCCAGATCATATAGGCTGGCATAGGTCGTTTAGGTCTACCCGTAAAACTATTCATGATGAAACTTTTACAAACCCTCAGTGGTTTATAAGACCATATAATTTCACGAGCCGAAAATGTTTTTTATATTCAAATCTTTAAATGAATTATTTTAAAACAATAAAAAAGAAATAAAAATAAATTGTATAAAATTACAAATAAATAAACCGGGTCAAATTAAACAAAACATGGTTACTTATTTGTCATTTTGTACAAAGTCAAAATGTCCAACTATCAAAACTTTGATAGAATCTTTTTATCAACGTTTTATATCTTCTCACCTCCAAGAAGAAACAATATTTCTAGCACAAAGATTTTGGGAACCACGCGAAGCGCACCGTTTTTAATTTTTTTCTTTCGAGCGGAGCGAGAAAGGTATTGTATTCGTAAAAAAAAAGTATTTCTAATTTTCTCAAAAATGTGTTCTATATCACTTATACATCATAAAAAACAAGTCTCCCAAAAATGTCCGTCCGTCGGTCGGTCGGTCGGTCCGTCGGTCGGTCTGTCCGTCACGCTTTGGCCTAGCGGCTAAACGAATGGTCCGATTGACATCATATTTTGAATTCAGGAGTTTTATGCAAATCCATCGAAGGGTTCTAAGTGGTTTCTTGCTGGCTCTCATTTTGAGGGTAGCTGTCATACAACGAAAATGAAAAATTGAAATTTTCTCAATAAAGGCTCATAGAATCTTTGCATGACCAAGCATCTCCATGTAAGATATCTTGCGCAAGTATCAATTGATCTGTGTAATTTTATATAAGGGGTGTTCCTCTACCACCAAATCGTAAATATGTGATTTACCCAAAATTGCTTCCATTGAGTTTATAAAAAATTCTATAAGTAATATTAATTCTGGATTGGTTGTCTACCTGACTGGATATTCTTTATGATTTTCTTGAATAAAATTTTGTACACAGGGTGTACCAAAAACTGAAAGGGCTTGCTCAGTAGACTAAACTGAACAATTATTCATAAGGAACATGTGTTGGGAAATTAAAAAAACCTCCATGCTGCATGCATGTATATATCCTACGATAGTATCCATTGTTCTGTGAAAATTCATATAAAGGGTGTTCCAGTACTACCAAAAGTGAATGTGATTAACTCGAAATCGTTTGAGGTTTGTTTGTTTTAATGTTTGACAATTTGAATTCTGAATTGATCTGTAAATTTCATTCGAACATTTTTATGGAAAAACGTAAATAAAAGTTTGTATTTCCATACTATGTGTTTGGCATTACAAATTTAAGTTTGCGGTTGATAGTTTTTCCTTGAGTATTGCGAGAAAGTAAGTGCAGTGCTGCTGTACCATTTATTTCAATGGTATTTGCAGACCTTGTTGCAGACAAGTTGCAGAAGGCTGTTTGCATCACTAAGCAAGAAACCACGTGTATATATATATATGTTAACGGAATAAGCGAAACTGAGAAAATTGTTTGTTCAGAATCGAGAGTAGAATTAATTTCACTGGTTTTTGATTTAGTATGGGGGTTAAGCGCCAAATTTCCCTCTCTAATCAAGATTTCGTGCGTAAGTTCTGTGCTCATCTACAACAGGTATGGATGTGTTGGGTGTGATCTCCAACTATGATCCCTGGGTGTTGTGAAGTTCCTGAGTGGTCGAGGGGGTAGCAGTGACGTCATGAAGATGGCGGTATAAAGAAAAAACGATTTTCTTTAAAACATGCTTTGTGGGGTATCATATGAAAGGGTTTCTTGAGTAGATTACAAATATATAGCACACTATAACATTTCCAGCACTTGGTTGAACAAATTGTTATAAAATGTGTAAAAATGCTGCAATTCAGAGTTTTCTTTGAACTGGTATAGATAAAAACCACTGCATGGATTTTGGTAAAATATGTTTTAAAATACTAACAATAATACTTTCAATCACCTGAAAAAAATAATAACCAGAAATGTTTAAAAATAACTGTTGTACATAAATTTTAAAATTTATCACTACTTTATGTAAAAATTCTTAGCATTACCGTTTTATTTCGCAAAAACTTGTAGGTAAAACTGTTTCTTTACATAAAATATCTAATAAATAGATCCATACATACACATTTTTTATTTTGAAACATAAATTGGCTGTGAATTAAACGAGAAATTCAAATTTTATAACTATTGTTTACATGAAAATGCCAAATATTTCACTATTGTTCATGTTTATATACAAATTTTATTTTCAAATATTTCTGGTTATTTCTTTTTTGACATGATAAAAATTTTGTTGTTAATTATTTAAAATATGATTTATACAATCCGTCAAGTTATTTTTAATGTAAGCAGTTCAAAATAACCATTGTTTTGCAGCATTTTTATAGATTTTATAACAATTTGTTCAACCAAGTGTCCGAAATAATATAGTGTGTTGATGGATTTTATAAATCATATTTTAAATAATTAATAACAATATTATTCATCATGTCAAAAAAGAAATAACCAGAAATATTTGAAAATAAAATTTGTATATAAGGTGACTTTGAATTAGTTCTTGATAGAAAACGGTATGAATGTACTCATGATACTGAACAACTTTCCCCAAGGAACATAGGTTGAAATACGAAAATCAAGTTTTGATCTCCCATAGAAATTGCATCAGCTGATAGCGCATTTTTTATGGGAGGTCAAATTTGGTTTTTCGTATTTCGACCTATGGTCCTTGGGAAAAGTTGTTCAGTATCATGAGTATATTCATATCTTTTGGTATCAAGAACTAATTAAAAGTCACCCTATATAAACATCAACAATAGTGAAATATTCGGCATTTTTTAATTTTAATTCATAGCTAATTTATGTTTCAAAATAGAAAATGTGTATGTATTGATCAATTTATTAGATATTTTATGTAAAGGAACAGTTGTACCTACAAGTTTTTGCGAAATAAAAAGTAGTGATTAATTTAAAAATTTATGTACAACAGTTATTTTTAATCATTTCTGGTTATTATTTTTGTAGGTGACTGAAAGTATTATTGTTAGTATTTTAAAACATATTTTACCAAAATCCATGCAGTGGTTTTTGATCTATAGCAGTTCTAAGAAAACTCTGAATTGCAGCATTTTTACACATTTTATAACAATTTGTTCAACCAAGTGCTGAAATGGTATAGTGTGCTATATATTTGTAATCTACTCAAGAAACCCTTTCATATGATACCCCACAAAGCATGTTTTAAAGAAAAACTTTTTTTCTTTGTACCGCCATTTTGATGAGGTACCTGCTAGCCGCTCCACCACTCAGGAACTTAACAACACCCAGGGATCATAGTTAGAGATCACCCCCAACACATCCATACCTGTTTTGGGTGAGCACAGAACTTACGTACTTACGAGATTTTTCATATTTCGGCCTTAGCCTCCTTATAGGGGTAATTTTATTTAAGTACACATTTAAATTTTTAACGCTTCTAAATATTTCTGTGGATATTCGCGCTGGCGGCGCGCGGTTCTTGAGCGGTGAGGAGGAGAGGGAAGTGGGCGAGCGATTAACGTTGAAATTTTCGCTTATTCCATTAACACGTTGTACTTATACGTTTTATAATAAAATATTTCTTCTAACCCTTCTAACGTCTGGCTGTATAAAAAAAAACCGGCCAAGTGCGAGTCGGACTCGCGCACCGAGGGTTCCGTACCACCACATTATCATAATTGTATTAGTTGAAATTTCAGTAAGTTAATGTGCTAGATTTTTTAGTCCGACACGCGCTTGACCAAATTTTATTATTTGTTGTTATTTTATAGCTTATGCACTATAAACATACCAATTTTCAAGTTTGTAAGTGTTCCCGTTTTTAAAATAGAACTAAAACAAAAATCGCCTCAGCGACCATCTAACTTGACCCCTCTCTTATATGAATGATCTTGAAACGGGAGCTCACCACAATTGGTTACCATTAGTTGTGAGAAAAGTTGTAATATTTAATGATTTCACACTTTTCCCATTATTTGTACTGTGAGACCTAGCTTCTTGCCAAATTTCATAATTTTAGGTCAACGGGAAGTACCCTGTAGGTTTTGCTTTTTTGCATAAATGTATGGAGATGAGGACATAAAATGCCATATCTTTTGATTGCGTCGTTGTAAAAAATTGAAATTTTCAGATCTCGTGTGGTTCATAGATCCTAAAATATGGTATTAATTTCAACCTGATACCTCTACCCGTTCGTGAGATAAAGGGTCTTGACAGACAGACAGACAGACGGGCAACAAAGTGATCCTATAAGGGTTCCGTTTTTTTCTTTTGAGGTACGGAACCCTAACAAGTCAAACTAGCTATCTATAGATTTGTTGATTTTTCACTTGTCCTTATCTTTATTAAGAATCCAAATAGTATAGTTTAAGTATGACGCGAACGATAGCCAGCACAAGTATGGCATCATGAAGTATACGGTGTTTTTGTTGACACCTGCAAAACTTATGGTGCTTGCTGTCGCCGCAACGTCGAGGGCCAAAATATGTAGCAAAGCCTGTAAGTATAAAGGAAAGTTCACACTAAAGAAATTGAGTCAAAACATGTAGCAGTAACAACAAGTTCGCAGCAGCGCTAGCATGAGCCCCTATACATTGTTTGGTCAATGCCGCAGCATATTATAATGGCTATACCAACTGATCTACTAATTAAGGTCCTGGTTATATAGGGTGACTTCTAATTAGTTCTTGATAGCAAAAGATATGCATGTACTCATGATACTTAACAACTTTTCCCAAGGAACATAGGTCGAAATACGAAAAACCAAATTTGACCTCTCATACAAAATGCGCTAGGTATCAGCTGATGCAGTTTCTATGGGAGGTCAAAACTTGATTTTCGTATTTCGACCTATTATATGTTCCTTGAGGAAAGTTGTAGTAGAAGATCTAATAAGGCGAACCTTGCACCTAAACCTGCTAGGATGAAACTTGGCAAAGTTTCATCCCAGCAGGATTAGGTGCAAGGTATACCCCATACAAGCTCGGCCTTAGATCTGCTACTATTGTTCAGTATCATGAGTACCTACATGCATACCTTTTTCTATCAAGAACTAATTAAAAGTCAACCTATATGCAATAATTGTAATATCTTTGGTTTTATGCAATCTTATTATCTTATCCAAATGTAAGTCCTGCCATCTGTCTAGCTTCGCTGTACCAGCCCAGCCAACCAGACGGATAATACAGAGGGAAACCTTTGACCAGCAGTCGATTTTTTAATGGTATGTACTCAATACTCAATACATTTATTGCCTTCATATGGTACATAACAAGATGGTATTATAAATAAGGTATCTCATATGAGCCCATTTTCAGAGGCATTGCAATAATTGAGATAGACCGATATTTTAAATAGTTATCAACAATATTTAATTATGTATTTATATATTATTATGTAGGTACAGTCAAGAGCACATCAAGCTTGACACATTGGACTTTGTACCGTTCTTATTTCAATAGACGTAACGGCTAGAGTCGCACTGCGAGTGTCAAGCTTGACTTGCCGTTGACTGTACCAAACTATGATAGAAAAATAAATTACCAGTCCAATTTTATGTAAACCAAAGAAGATGGGTGTCCAAGTCCAGTTTAATACAAGCTGCCCTCCATACAAAGCTAAAGGCAACATTGCTCTCTCTGAAACACCGTAGGAAAAAAATATTTAATGTCGGACAACCACAAACTGCTAAGGAACGTACATCCCAGACCTATTTATACTGGTTTATAGGTATGACGTGCTGTTGCATTTTATATTTACCAGTAAATCCGCCACAGTCTCTATACACCATATACGACGCATAGCCCATACTGGTGTACAAAACCGTCCAAGCAGGCCCGAACACCCAGCTAGGAGGATTCCAGCTCGGTTTCCTTATGGTTTGGTACCAAGCCCGGCCATCAGGGCGTTTCACTTGCCCAATCATGGTCAATGTGCTGGCCCAACCGCCGGCATTGGGCAAAAGAAGGGAACCAATTATAGTCCAATCAGGCATTTTGATGCTAGAAACAAGAAACAAAAAAGTGGTGATTATACATACGCACGTAAAAAAGGCATAGGTATACCTACCCACAGGGTTTTTAGGGACCCTTGGCCAAATTGTATTTAACTCAGAACACAAATCTGAACAACTTTCCCAAAGAGACATGGGTCGAAAAACGATTTTTTTTTTAACTTTCTCATATAAACCTTGCATTGGCAACAGTGGATTTTGTATGGGACGACCATATTTTTTTCTCGAGTTTCGGCCCATGTTTCTTTGGGAAAGTTGTTCAGTTTCGTGTTCTGAGCAAAACACCGAAATTTGGCCAGGGGTCCGAAAATAACCCTGTAGGTAGGTAAAGGAGTAAAGGTACGCTTGGCAGCAAGAAAGTGTAGGTAACCAAAACCAGTATAAAATGAACCGCCTGCAAACGCATGAATCCAGGAGACCCGCTCAAGGTCAAAATGTTACCATCGAGACCCACCGACGTGCGGCCGTGTGTACAGCGCGTTCAGAGCAAGTTTGTCTATGACGGTTATTTTCAGCGCATGGGTGACAAGCGGAGAGCCAATGAACTATTCGCTCGCCCCCTGGGGGGAGCCGCGCTCACAGTTCTGCGCATTAAGGGGCTGATAAGAGCTGAATTACCTCCCTTTCTAACAAAGGGCAAAATGCGCGTGCTGGAGCGGAGCGGATTCGCGCTGTTTTACGTTTTTCGCTCATTTTTGCATTTTTCTCAAAATCTGTACCCATAATAAGTATTAGGTCTTTACCTATGAAATTGCCGTTTGTTATAGCGAATTTTAGATAAACTCAATTTTCAGTACTAACATTTTTGCATTTTTCTTAGGAATTATAAATCCAATTTTTTAAATTTTTTAAGCATTATTGGGAAGACACTAAGCTAACAGAAGCTTAAATTTAATTTTCGAAAAATATTATCTGTAAAAAATATAACAAATCTAATGATGAAATCGGACGACATTTAAGACGAACAATTTTCAAACCTTTAATTTTATATATCCAACTAAAAATAAAAACTTTATTTTGTGCGTAAATTGATAACCTTGAAGTTAACTTTCAAATATAAGACAAATGAAAAAAATTGCAGTTATGATATCATTAATCTGTAAGAAAATTTCGGCAATTTCATAGGTAAAGACCACGTACTCGTGCTCCGTGGTAAAGACCTATTATTAATTATCAAATAGCTATATTATTATGCATAATGTATTGAATAATTTGTAAAAGTTTTGGCAATAGATTAATGAGTACTTAAGAAAAACGGTTTAAAAGCAAAAAGCAGAGGTAACTTTGGATTTTTTTATGGCGTACAAAATATATTTAATCGTGTTTCGGAGTCCGCCATATTCTTGGAAAGATGCTTAATTACACATAAATTTTTTTCACGGCCATATATTCATCACTTTTCGTTAAAAACCTGCTCAAGTGAAGCGTATTTAGCTCTTATCCGCCCCTTAACGGTCACAGACAAAGTTATTTTATACGCAGTAAGTATACGGTCTACTTCTTTTCTTTCTTAGTACACACGGCCGCTCATCGGTGGAAACACTTGGTCCTTGAACGGGTCTCAGGTAATGGGCGTTTGTAGCGTACCTAGCGGTCGTTCAGCTTATACCTACTGGTTTTGATCCTCGTGCTTGCTGCCGTGCGTACCAAGCTGCCGTTATTCATAATCTAAGTGCGTACCTTATTACGTTTACCTTCAGCCGAAGTGAGCAGGGAAGTGGGCCGGGAAGTGGGGAGGACGAGTATGTAAACACGATACTTCTCATGTCACTGCCGCTGCCACTCGCGCCAAAGAGGATATAAACACTAACTCGCGCTGCCCGGCGCTCCCCAAAAAGGCGGTTTTTTGTGCGGAAGTCAAAGGACGGGCAGCGCGAGTGGCAGTGTGTGTTCACATTCAGCCCTGTCGCCCAGTTCTCGCCGAGCGCCCGGAGGAGAAATTATTTAATTCAATTATTTCGACGTCTGTCATTGCCGGTGGTCAGAAGCGTAGTGAGTGGTATGGCAGTATGTAAACACGCACTTCTCTCGATCCTGCTGCGGCATTATTCAGGGAATTATTTCCGGCAGCGCGAGGAGCAGCGGCAGGGGCTGAATGTAAACCAAAGAATCGGACCATACGAAAACCTATCAGTACAGTCACAGATTAGATAGGTAATAGTAAACTGACGTACAAGATTGAAAGGAAGAAATTGTTTATTGACAGATTGTAGGTAGTTTGTATTGCTCTTATTTCAGTAGACGCAGCAGCTAAAGTCGCGCTGCGGGTGTCAAGCTTGACCTGATCTTGACCGTACCGTAACTAGCTAGGCAGGTACCTTTATTTTTGGCGAGGCTAAAGAGCGTACCTATTTATTTTTCGTGTGCAAGCAGAAATGAGCTTAGTGGTGGCACAGAATATAAGTATAATAGTAAACAAGTTTAGTGGTGGTGGGTGATTGGGCGGGAATGGCCGCGATAGCACAGAGCGATAGTACAATCAACGACAAGTCAAGCTTGACACTGGCAGTGCGTCCGGCTCTTGCCTGTATGTCAATTGTCAATTAAAAAATAATATCACCCTATTTTGTAAGTAATTGTTATAATTAATTTTCTATACTCGTACATGTCTTTAAATAGGTTTTGATGGAATAAGAACGGTACCACAGACTGTACCGTTCGTATTCAATTATAGACGTAAGTACCCTACCTACGGGCTAAACGGTACAGCTTGACCAACTTTTCTGTAGAATGGCCAAAATCGGAACTACTTACGTCATTTTGACAACCTCAGAGTAAAAATGTATAGAGTCCGTCAAATACATAGTCGTGTTAAGCGTATCCTAGTCGACTATGACAAGTCGGTCAAAAAACTAGGGTCTAGGTTACGTTTTACAAATCAAACAAATCTAATGTTTCATCCAAACCTCATAATATGCGAAAGTAAAAATATATCTTTTTAACTTGTGAATTGATAATTAATAATAAGAAAGGAAGCGTAAATGATCCGTAATAGCCAAAAATGCGCGATTTTTAACAGCGTTTTTTAGGGTCCCGATACCAAAATGGTAAAAAAAGGAACCCTTACGGTGCGACTTGATCGGTCTGTCTGTCACACCTGTATATCTCAGCAACCACTCATGCTTTAGACTTGAAATTTTGAATAGTTTTAGAATATGGTTGTCCAACTTAACTGCACATGAGAGAATCAACAAAAATTTATGATTATTAATGTAAAGGGGGCCCCAATAGGGGGGGGGGGGGGGGGGGGCAAAATTTCAAATTGTCATAACTAGGTCGAGTGGGGTATTATATGAAAGGGCTTTTTTTGTACATTCTAAAATATATTTTTATATCTTTTTACAACTCTTAGTTTTCAAATTATGATGAAAAATTTCAAAAAAAATACCATTCCCTCCCCTAAAAACCATCTTCGAAGTTTATGAAAGAAAAAATTGAATTAATTACAGGCGATAGAAGTTTGTAAATATTACAGCAAAAATAAAACGATCTTTCTAAGTTGCAGTTTTTTAGAAATGGACTTTATTGCTTCCAAAAATACTTTAAGCACATCGGAACCCATCGGAATCCGCACGAGTCCTACTCGCATTTGACCGGTTTTTTTTCTTGAATGGTAAGTATTCTTACCAGAAAAACTGTAGTAACAAGATTTATTAGTTCTAAGCTATTTATTTCTTAAAGAGAAAGACAAAACTTTTACGTTTTTGGGATAAAAAAAAATCATACATTTTAGTATGGAGGTCCCTCGCAAGAAATGGATACGGTTATGGCTCCCTCCTTAGCATAAAGAGCTGCTACTTAAACCTCCTTGTGTCAGTCAGTGTTGCCTGTGTTGTTCTTGTTTTCCTGCATATTTCCAAGTATTTTATGAGAAAGTCATACCAAAAGCGATCGAAAGTGGTGTGCGAGAAATGATTCTCATAATGACATCGTTCTTTGATGCAGAAAAGGAGCAAGAATCTCCAATAACACCATTTGTTCATGTATACAAACGCATTGCTGCCGCTACAGGTCAGTGCTACCCAGATCTTCTTCTTTTCGTGTCGACGCAAATCCAATATTGATTCAGATTATTATTGCAGTAACAATTAGAAGTACTAGTTAAAGACCTGTGTAAAGTTTCATTAGAAAAGTCTTTAATAGGCACCTCTCCTAGACAAATGTTAAACTCATTGAATTTAGAGTGAGAACTGTAAAGAACCTCTTATTTTTCATACATTAAATTCTAATCTGAAAAAAAACGAAGTTTAGAGCATTTTGAAAATCTCAAATTTAGCCAATTGTAAAAACATGCTGTAATTCCGTAAATTCCGTAAAATTTTCCTCGTACTTGATAGGAACGGTGCCATAATCACTTTTTAGACATTACCAATAAGATTTAACTTTTCTTTTCTTGTTTTAGAGAAATTTTGCAAATTATCAGAAAAACAGGTGCTGCTAGGGAGTTTTGAAGTGGAAACGTTTTTAGCGGCACCTAGCACTTTTTTAGATGGGGAAACAATTATAAATTCGCATCAGATGTCGCGCTTTGTCGCGTCAGATCTCATACCAAGTTAGAGCAGACTCAATATATACAAAAGTTCTAAAGTGTCATAAAGACCAAAACATCTATTTTGTCTTTGTGGCGTCAGATCTTTAGATCTCGGATGAAGTATAGAAATGGATTTGCAAATAATCATACCAAGTTAGAGCAGGCTCAATTTATACATACAAAAGTTCTAAAGTGTGATAAAGACCATAACATCTTTTTTGTCTTTGTCATAGTCTCGGCTCTTTTTTTAGCAGTCAAACTAAATACAGTTGTCAAACTTAAAACCGCTATAACTTGAAAACTACTGACCCTAGACTACTCATGTGCTGAGACAAATGATAGGTCTCGATGAGATCTACATTTCGGATGACAGCTGTCAAACTAAAAATCGCTATAACTCGAAAACTACTGACCCTAGACTACTCATGTGCTGAGACAAATGATAGGTCTCAATGAGATCTACATTTCGGATGACAGCTGTCAAACTAAAAATCGCTATAACTCGAAAACTACTGACCCTAGACTACTCATGTGCTGAGACAAATGATAGATCTCGATGAGATCTACATTTCGGATGACAGCTGTCAAACTAAAAATCGCTATAACTTGAAAACTACTAACCCTAGACTATTTGTGTGCTGACACAAATGATAGGTCTCGATGAGATCTACATTTTGGATGGCAGCACTTCAAAATGAACTGTTGTAATGTAACTATAAATTTATAATTGAAACAAATAACAGGCTTGGTTATTTTCTATTACTTCACTTAGTTAGAGATTATTAAGTGTTATAGTTATTTTATACTTTTTATTGCTAATATAAACCTTGCAAAACTTTGAAGGAGGTGTGTAGTTTTTGTTAAAACTATTTTTATTCAACGTAAAGTTAGGCATTTGACCGCTATTAGTATAATTCTAAAACTATTCCAAATTTCAAGTCAATAGCATGAGTGGTTGCTTTAATACAGGCGTAAGTGTGACAGACGGACAGACAGACAGACAAAGTCGCACCATAGAAAAGGGTTCCTTTTTTAACCATTTTGATATCGGAACACTAAAAAGGCAGAGATTGTTTATTTTTGTAATAGGTGGCAATCCTTTTCGATCGTAGCGCCATCGTAAAATTCTACAGATAAGTTGGTCAAGCTGTACATAGTCCAATGTGTCAAGCTTGATGTGCTCTTGATTGTACCTAACTCTAAACTTCTTTCAAAATTTTATAAGACAGAAAAAGGGTTTGTTATCTATCGTTTTGAAAGGAAAAATATAATTACCGAAAATCATAAATTCCTGGTGACGCGAGTCAAGCGGGACCACACAGTTTTCGAGTTTTCACAGTAAGATAAAAAAAATAAAAACAAAGTCAAAACAAACAAACACGAATTGGGCGGGGCGGAAATCATCATTTATCAAAGAGATTTGAACCTCGCTACGCTCGGTCATAGAGGGATCCGAAAAGTGTTGGCTATAGCTTGACTTTTTACTCATGTTAAGAGTCATATTAGAAAAAAAGAGATAAACATGTTTATGATTATCTACTTTCAAACGTCGCTGTAACGCTTTTTGACCAGCTAGAGATGTGCAGGCACTCGATATGACGAGTGCGATAATGTAGTATTTCGACTTTTTTAAAACGAAAGTATTAACATTCACACATTAAATATTGACGAGGCTTTGAGCAGATGTTAGACGCTCATGATGAATTCAAAATTTTGTGACTTTTAAAAAAATCGTCTTGAATTCTAATGTATTGTATGCTATTTTTACAATAATGATCTTTGAAGAAAAATCAAATGAATAGAACCAACATTTGTCGTTGCACTTATGTTTATAAAAGCGCACCCCGAACAATTCATACATCAAGCGCGAAACCACAAATCGTCAGAATTTGAAAATGACAGAGACTTACGCACGTCCACGCAATACAACTAGGCTCGATAAAGAACCCGGCAATCGCGCGGGCGCGGGTCGCGTATGGTGAAGGAGTCTATTCCAAGGGGTGCGTAGAGTGTCTTTTTCGCATTTCTGTATTTATAGTTAATATTATAAAAAAAAGGAATTCATCAGAAATGAATTAAGCTGCTTTATTTATTCTCTCATTTAATTCAAATGAAGAGTAAATGAATAAAATTACAGAACGTTACGAAGTATATTTAAAAAGTTATGAATCTACTAATAAAGTTACCTACTACCTAAAATAAAATTACAGAACGTTACGAAGTATATTTAAAAAGTTATGAATCTAGTAATAAAGTTACCTACTACCTAATAATAACTCTTATTTTCGTCACCATTTTCACTCAAGTCTCTCTGCAAGTGTTGTTTATTTAGTAGTTTTACTCGTATTGCCTAGTTGCAATGCCGCTGCTATGCAGTTCTACTTTATCTTTAAAACTTGAAGGGACCTGAAAATAAATAAATATTGACTACCGATGATTTAGTACAGTCAAAAGTACGTCAAGCTTGACACATTGGACGGTGTACTGATCTTATTTCAATTGCTGTAGAAGCTAAAATCACGCTTGTAACACTCACGAGTTGTTTAGTGATAAAATAGCCCACAACAGATTAGCATGGTGTCAGGGCATGAAGACCCTATGTACCTATTGGTGATGCCAATCATTACTCCGAGTAAGATGTTTTTAAAATAAACATTATTGAACACCCTGTATTATACAAGTTTTGTCATTCGTTTATTTGACACAGAATTTGAAATAATGTCTTTTAAATCAATTAATTTAATAATAATAAAATCACACATTTCCTGAAATTTGCAAAGGTCAATACTTTTTTTCACGGAGACCGATTTTTTTTGGTGCCATAGCAAAATACTTTAGTGATGATTAGGTCTATTATTTGACATAGGTTTCACTTATGTACAATACTTTTCAAATTTTTTGGCTAGAGGTCTAGGGAAGAGTCGCATTGTCTTTGGTGATAAAGTTTTTTATTAAATATATTTTACTAACAAATAGCAATATATTGATGAATTAGACAACACAACGGAACCCTAAATCTACCAAGTCCGACACGCACTTGGCCAGTTTTTATATTACTCGGTAGATTAACATGAAGCGATATAACCATTTACAGAGACCGTACTAAAATTATGAAGTGAGCATCTGATTTAATTCGATAACTTTTTAGACATTATCGATAACCACTATTTACATCTCTAATGGTGGATAATCAAAATCATTCGCGTTATGTAGATATTCTTGAATTTTTCTTGTAATTTGCAGTATATTTCTTTGTGGAAGGTTTTTTTTAATTGATTTACCTAATCTTTAATATAATTTGTTGTCATTTTAATGAGTATTACACATTTTTTTGCAAAAATAAGCTTTTAAATATTACTTACAAATGAAAGCATAAGAATTCTTCGATGTCCTGTTTCCTAGAAGAATGAGATCCGCATGCCGGTACGATTTATGTATTGTTCAGCATTTAGGCTTTTGTGTACAACACTTATTTGATTAGATATAAGTATTTTAATAACAGTAAAATTATAAAAACTACAGAGCCGGTTCGCTCACGACAACATCAAAACAAATAGTTTCATAGACGACTGAAAGTAAAGACAACGTCATACTAGTTGTCAAGAGAACAATCAGATAACTTTTTAAATTAGCAGAAGTGTAAAAAGAACCAAAACAAACCTGGTTCCAACTTGACGTTTCAAAAGTGCAACACCCTTCAAATCCCTCTATGACCGAGCGTAGCGAGGTTCAAATCTCTTTGTCATTTATGGTCAAAGGTCGAATTTTCCTTCTCTATCGCGCAAATGGGAAAATAGATATTGCCTTCTCTCTCATTCTTGGTATCCGAGCTATCCGAGCATAAAATGTCGTTCCATTCTACAAAACGACTACTTTAAATAAGATATTGTAAAAATACATAATCAAACCTCAGAATCCAAATAAGTCAAAAGTAGAAAAAGCTAATTGAATCATATTTTGAAAGCATTTCATAGTCAAAGCTACAACTCTAATGTTTTGTATAAAAATGATACAAAGTGTAAAAGATAATTTATATTGCTGCGTTGAATGAAACGATGTAATCATCTGACAAGTGTCAAAATGGTATAATGATACTGATTTGGCGAGATCATCTTTGCATTGTTATTTCAGTATTAGTTTAGCCAATTCAATTCGGGAATATTATAAGCGGAAAGTCGATTTCACCGATTGTATTTTTCCATTTTCTCAAGAGTTTTTGCCTTTGTCGGCCGCTTTTACTTATCTAAAGAGTTCCAGAAGACTTCTAAGGTTAGTGTAACGTATATTAAATACCTGATTTAAGTTTAGGTCCGAGTTATAATATCAGAAACCGGCAAGCTATTTTTAGGTGCTAGGCAAACAGAATTATTGCGTAAGTCTCACCAATATTGTATGAATATGTAATTAGTACGCACCTACTTGAAGAGGTCTGTTCGTCACCGCTTTTAATATCTATCAAAATACGTTTTCAACATATAATAGGTACTAAGCCAGTATTTATTAAGTAAGTATTTTTATTGTAGGTACTGATAATGAAAGTAATCTTTTAGGTACCAATAGATCAGTGATTAAATTCGCTACCTAATTGTTATCAGCTTTGCCTGTTCAGTTTCTGTTGCATTGCCTTGAGACATGCATAAAATATGGTGTCAGTAGAAAGTAACTTAGGAGCGGCCAGGTAATAATTTTTTGATAGTAAATTAGGAAATTTTCAAATGCATTCTTTATAAAAAAAATATATAATGTTTTATATAAAATAGTGTAAGACTTAAGTCTAAAAGTTAGAGTAAGACTTAATAAAAACCGGCAAAGTGCGTTTCGGGCCATGCGCAATGTAGGGTTCCGTAGTAAAGTTGCTTTAGGAATTATTATGTGGAGACCTGTAATTGGTTTTTTTAATCCTATTTACCTTATTATTCTGTCTGTAATACTGTTGGTCACCCGAATATTAAATAAATAAAAATAAATAAATTATTGTTAAGCTGGTTTCGATTTTTTCATAATTTTATCCATCATAACGACCAGCAAAGCCCAGCGCCTCATTGCTATTATTTTGTTTCTCTTATTTTCAGTTTTTCGACTATAACTCCTTACCCTGTAAATCCTACTTAGCTGTGATAGTTTTCCTTTTAATTAAGGCAGTAATAAAGGCAGACTAACAAAAAATGTGTGCTTCTAAGCTAAATATTTCCCAAACGGATCCCTAAATCGAAAATTAGTCTGTGCAAACTTACAGTATTTTTAAAAGACCTATCTAACGACAGCCCACACTATGAGGTCGAGATAGAAAAAAATATTTTCATCCCCATTTTACATGTAATGGAGGTACCCTAAAAAATATTTTTTTCTAGGTTTTATTATACCTCTTTGTCATTGTGACTAATATGTATATCCATACAAAATTACAGCTTTCTAGTACTAAAGGGTCACTGAGCTCAGCTGCGAACAGACAGACAGACAGACAGACATGACGAAACTATAAGGGTTCCTTGTTGACTATGGAACCCTTTGGTAAAGTTTTTTATATAATAAGTGTTTAATTAATAGCAGTAATTTGGAAAATAATGATTACAATAAGTTCTTTTATAAAAGGCTTTAAGCTTTTTATGTCAGTACTATAAATTTAATATGTTTATAAGATGTGTTTGATGTCAGAAACATGACATCATAATTCATATACAAAACGAATAGATGTGCTGTTTAAGATGCTCATTTAATTTATATTGAAAACTAAGAAATCATAAACTGTAGGTATGTCTTATTCTAAACTAAAGTGGCAGCGGGCAGGTTCTAGAGTGGCGACCACATACCGGAAGACGAAGCGTTAGCAGGCCCCCACAAGGTGGACCGACGATCTGGTGGCGGTCACGGGAAGCCACTGGATGCGAGCAGCGCAGGACCGCGAGTCATGGAGATCTTTAGGGGAGGCCTATGTCCAGCAGTGGACGTCTTTCGGCAGATATGATGATGATGTCTTATTCACTTTTATGTCTTTCAAGGTCCAAATCTTTCCTACTACCATATACAGGGCGGCCCACTTAGATTGGTCAGTATGGGAAAGTCTGAAACTATGAGACAAACAAACGAACCATGTCATGGAATAATTTATCTCATATATAATAATAATAAAGCCTTTTATTTCGACAAAAACAATTTTTAGAGAACACAATTTAAATAGATAGATACAAATAGTTTATTAATCAAATAAAGTTACAATTTATAGCATCTAAAAATAAAACAATGAGATTGGTAACTTTCCATAAGGCAAAACATTGACTCCCACACTATGTCAAGCCTGTATCGTGGGCAGCCTAAAACAAACTTTAACGAAAAAGACAGTTTACAATTTAATAGCCTAGCTAGATGCTCCAGATATTGTAGTATTACATAATTTATATTGCATAAAAATACAGAGAAAGAGAATAATAATACCAAAAAAGACTATGAGATGACATGTGTGTGAGTGAGTGAGTATAAGTGTGATGTGTGTGTGTTAGCGAAATACTGGCACTACGGGATTAGATCAGTGGCTTGATAATATTTTCTGTTTGGGAGAATGAAAGGGTCAATAAATATTTGGTTACCAGCTTCTTTGCTTGTGGGACTGTGCAATGTTTAACCTCGCATAATTTTGCAACTTTATTATAAACAAAAACAGACATGAACTCAAAGAAGTGTTGGGCAAAACGAGATCTAACAGAGACCGACCCAAGTTTAAAAACTCTTTGTTTTAGCATCATAGAGTATTGAATAGAGTTTAAGACACTACGATGGGTGTATTCCACTAATTTTGTGATGTACAGTTGACGGACATTCAGGACTTGTTGACAGATAGATAGATAAAACCTTTATTCAATAAACATAACACATCAATATGGAGAGGAGAGTCCATTTTTGGACGAAGGCCTCCTCCAATGCGCTCTATTTATTCCTATCAGCAGCCAGTCTTGTCCAGGTCGCACCTGTCACCTGCAGGATGTCGTCCATCCACCGTCGTCTGGGGCCACCAGTGGATCACCCTCTCACTCCATCGTCCGTCACCAGCTCTTGCGATGCATCTCTCATGTATAGTATAATTCAATTTTGTCATGTTTTTTTTTTCAGTCAATTCATAATGGCCAACTGGGGAGCTATTGGATCAATCATCTTGCCCAATGTTGGGGGCTGGGCAAACGGGCTTTATTTTGCTGGACAGGTAATTTTGTTTTCACCACACTAGCTCGGAAAAGATTGCTTTTTTGTTTGATTTTTTTTTTATTTGTTTTATGTCACAAGTGGGCAAACGAGCAGGTTAGCCACCTGGTGATTAGTGGTCACCACCGCCTATGACACCCACTGTCTTATTAGTGAAATAATATGACGCTAATAAGACAGCAAAGCGCGTTACCCACCCTGAGATCTAAGATGGTATGTCTCATGTGCTGGTAATTTCACTGGCTCCCTTACCCTTCATACCGAAACACAGCAGTGCAAACTGGGTACTTCCCCAGACAGACTTTGTACACAAGCCCTACCACCTACATAAAATCTGCGTGCAAAAGTTTTTGGTAACTAGCATGGAGAAGGTTTTTGAAATTAAAACGTGATGATAAACTGGCGCTTTTCTTTAGTATTTTCCTCGCTTCAATGAGGTAAAAAATTGTTTATTCCGCTCGGCAGCAAAGTATTTCGCGTCTTAACAACTTACTTTGCAGTTCGCTCGTGGTAAAAATGTAGAAAAGAAAAGGAGTTATCTTGTCGATGGCTTCTGAGTAAGGGAAAAGTTAGAAATTATGTCACTAGTATGAACACTAATATGAACTAGTAGTCCCATGTGGTGCCGGCAAAGACTAGTACCAACCCATACCATACATACCCGTGGGTGTAAGAGGCGACTAAGGGTTATAAACTGGAGGATGGGCAGCAGCATCCTCCTTTGTAACTTACTTGGTCACCTACAAGCGCGGTCCATGGTGCCAATCGTAACGCTAACAAGCGAGGTGACTATGGTACTTCCCCTCCAAATTCCAGCAAAAGCTAGAATTCTGAGGGGAGCTCCGTGTCCTGTAGTGGACGTTTCATGGGATGTTATGATGAGTATGAACTAAAGACCTAGAACTAAACGACTTTCCACAAGGAAAATTAACATTAATCGACCCGTAATTAATGGACGTCCCTTAATATCTTTTTTTTTTTACCAGGTTCGTGATAAGGATGGCAAGCAAATGGCGTGGTACGACTCCCTAAAGAAGGCTCCATGGAACCCACCAAAGTGGGTTTTCGGACCAGCGTGGACAGTCCTGTACAGTGGCATGGGATACGCTTCATACCTAGTGTGGGAAGAGTGCGATGGATTCACAGGTATCTGTTAAATGAGCAAATTTTATTTATTTAAATATATAGGAAAACATTTGCAATAGGTATACAATGTGCAATTCTAAATAAATTGTTCATGTAGTGCCGGCAAATAATAATACCAACCCATCTCTTCCCGTGGGTGTCGTAAGAGGCGACTAAGGGCTTATGAACCGCAGGATGAGCAGCAGCATCTTTCTGGGTATCGTACTATCTTACATACTGCGGTCACCAACAACAGCAGTCGTCTATGGTAAATCTCCTCTAAATTATCACGCGTTTATGCTGGAGTTCTGGAGGGAGCTCCCTGTCCTGCAGTGGATGTGTCATTGGATGTTATGATTATGATAAATTCCAAATACCTACGCAAAACCTCGCGGGTGGTAGCTCCAGCCATGTAACTGAACAACTTTTGTTTTACAACTTTTGGGCATTAAAATAAAAAAAAAACATCGTACCTCCATAAAAAAATTAAAATCTGACCAAATTTGTATAGAGAACCAAATTTTATTTTTTTTATTTCCAAAAGTTGTTCAGATACATGGGTAGAACTACATCCCGTGGTTTTGCGTATTTGGCATTATGGGGTGGGGAAATGTTGCATGGGGTCATAATGAAGAAGTGAACATAATTTTTGCATGTTGAAAAAATAATGAAATTAAAATGATGACAGCCCAATTCAGAAAACCATGCTGTGCCATCTGTTGTCTATCGCTTCGATCCTATTAAAAAGCTGTAAATAAGAAGAGTGAGTAATTAGATTCAAATCTGACACATTCGTACAAAGCGCTTTGAAACATCTTTTATAACGCGCATGGCTAAAGAGTGGAATTCTCTGCCTGCGTCTGTGTTCCCGAGTTCATATAACCCGAATCTATTCAAGTCGCGAGTGAATAGGCATATTTTAGGCAAGCTCGTCTTCTCGTCGACCTCTTCTCTGTCCTCAAGACTAGATCGAGGTCAAGAGTAAGCCCATTGACAATAAAAAAAGAAATCTCCACCTTGACCAAAAACTAAACCAAAATATCTATTTAGTATTACCTACATGGTATTACTCACTCAAGATACTAGCAGACATACAGTTTTGGATAAAGGTAGGTAATAGGAACTGATAAGATATTCTTATCACCGTGTTACTGAGAAGATTATTTTCGCTATCTAGATTATGTAATTTTGTAAAGTTATTTACATTTTCGTATTTTGCTATTTTTAGTGGTTGGTATTTTATGTAAATGTATGTAAAAAACTGAAACGCAAATCTTCTGCGAAGAGTTACAATACCGACCAAGTGCCAGTCGGTCGCGCACGCCGAGACCACTAAGATAAAAATATCGTCTTAGTTATGGACGCGCAGTCATGCAGAAGTGTATTGAATGCGCGCGAGTCCGACACGCACTTGGCAAGTTTTTATTATTTGTTGTTATTCTATAGCTTATGCACTATAAACGTACCAATTTTCAACCTTGTAAGTGTTCTCGTTTTTACGATAGAGCTAAAACAAATATCGAGCAAAAATCGTCTAAAATAACATGTTTTAGTTAATTATTTGTTTTTATAGCCGCAACAGGAATACATATTCTGTGAAAATTTCAATTGTGTTCCTATTGAAAATGATTTTTATTTTGACACTTCCTGTGTTCGGATAAATCTACAAAGTAGAAAATCGCTAAATTTCACAACCACAGGCAGGATTCGAACCTGCGTCTTCTGCGTAAGTACCGCAGACGCTTTACCAACTAGGCTACTGTGGTCCTGCCCGATGTTGTGAAATTTAGCGACCTCTATACGCGTAGCCTAGTTGGTAAAGCGTCTGCGGTACTTACGCAGAAGACGCAGGTTCGAATCCTGCCTGTGGTTGTGAAATTTTGCGATTTTCTACTTTGTGTTCCTATTACGGTTCATGAGATACAGCCCGCTGACAGAGACATACCGACAGACAGATAGACCCGAGCGAAGCAAGGAGGTCTTTGTTCTGAGAGATAGACAGACATCGAAGGCATTTTAATAGGGTCCCGTTTTTACCCTTTGGATACGGAACCCTAAACATTTAAGTTAGTGAATCTGCCCATGAAACTGAATTACTTTTCCGAAAAAACATAGCTTGAAATACGAAAAGAAAGTCAAATTTATTTCTATGGAAAGCTTGCTTAAGAAAGCGCTTGCATTATTTTGTGGTTAGTTTTTCTCACATGGCGCCACTTTATTTGTGACGTGAATTGGTAATATTCTACAATGAATACGTCCGGTAGCCTGTGCTATTGAGAAACAGAAACAAGAATCGGACGGCAGACACTATACGGTCATACCCCCTCACGCCTTAAAAGCTGTTCCAGCTTAATGAAAGACACCAAGCCTCTCGATTCAGATCCATCCAAGGCTAGGATAGAGCTGTAGTCAAAAAGGTACTCTCCTACATCCCAATTGCCGAAAAGCTGCCACCAGGACACGATCTTCCCTGGTTTATATGGAAGTCTCTAAATAGACTGCGATCGGGCGTTGGCAGTTGCGGGGAACTTAGCGAGGTGGGGCTTCTCTGCTAACGACAAGTGCGAGTGCGGCGTTTTGCAATCCACGTCACACTTGCTGTCGTACCCTACCAGTTTCCTGCCGGCGTAGCACGCTGCCCGAGAGAAAGTATATCTCGGAGAAATGTCACTTTATTTGAGGACTTATTTCATCTAATCTATCACTTCCAAGCGCGAAGAAATGTCAGTGGAGGAAAATGTTTAGCAAATCCACAAATTACGTTTTTGATATTTTAGACAGAGATACTCGTAGCTTTATACACTAATACATGTAGCCGACATTGTCTTTCAAAATGCGTCGCACTGCTCGGATGTCAAAAAAACGTGACCATGCCTAAAGTCTTTAATCTATGGGCCTAGATAAACTGACAACTGCAGCGTGCTAAGCGGGTTGCACTTGGAGGGACCTTTTTGCAGGCAACAAAAAGGCAATTGATACGTGTCTCTGTCGCTCCAATATCTTACGCATCTCTCCGTCCTGCTCTCACACTACTGTCATTCTTATCAAGCTACATTTGTTTCAATTTTAGTAACATAATTAATAATCGTCCGTGTCGTAAGAGGCGACTAAGGGCTTATGAATCGGAGGATGGGCAGCAGCATCTTTCTGTGTATCGTACGGTCAACCGCTTGTCGGTAGAAACTTTTTCAACTCTATTACCACGCCATAAGGTCCAAAAGTGTTTCTACCGATGTACGGCCGTGTGTACCATCAAACATACTGCGGTCACCAACAACAGCGGTCGCCAGCCGCAACGCTTACAAGCGTGGTGACTATGGTAAACCTCCTCCAAAGTACCACGCGTTTTTGCTAGAGTTCTGGAGGGAGCTCCCTGTCCTGCAGTGGACGTTTCATGGGATTTCATGATTAAAAACTCTACCTCTGTAAAATTTTCAGAGGATGCCGTTCTTCCCCTAACTTTGTATGGAAGTCAGCTGATACTCAACTGGGCATGGACACCCATCTTCTTTGGACTTAAGGACTACAAACTGGTAAGGATAAAAATATAAAAAGTCATGATTCATCAAGTCATTAATAAAAAAATATTTATTTATTTTTTATTTTATTTGCAAAAGGTACAATTACAGACTACAGACTAAATTATACAACATAGAAGCACAACAATGTAAACAAATAAATCTGAAGTCCTATTAAAATTGTACACAACACTTTCATAAATTAGTTTTTAAATAATCTATAACAATATGGATACATAAATATGTCATGAAGAAAAAATATTAATTAATTATGTTAATGTTATTTAGATTTAATTATTTTAATAATATTAGATTTAAATATAAGAAAGCTACAGCCAAAAATATCAACGTGAGCACAGATTAAATTGAAAGCTCTACATATTCTAAACAATGGATTATTATGAGATACATTATTCTTAGTCACGGGTAAATCAAACAGTTGGGGAATACGCACAGACCTCTATATATAAAAGGTGTTAAAAAAAATTGTATGCACTATTTTAGCGCGTGTAAAAAACTTTTAGCACTCTTATAGTGTACTCTGACCGTGAAACTGAACAACTTTTCGCAAGGAACATAGGTCCAAATACGAAATTTGCAATCGGTTTCTCGTAAACGGCTCTAACGATTTCGATGAAATTACCATACGGGGATTTTCGCGGGTAAAAATCGATCTAGCTAGGTCTCATGTCTGGGAAAATTAGTTTCCCCGTTTTTTTAAGCATTTTATTTAAATACCTCGTTTTGGACAGAAACGTACAGCGCCATCTGTTGGCGGGGTAGCGTAGCTTGCTCACCCGATGATATTTGTTGAGGCGGCTATTATAGAGCGAAGCTCGGTCGCCCAGGTTTTTATTACTTGTCCATGCTAATATAAAGTTTTCCACCCTCGGTGAATAAATGAGCTGTTATTTCATATGCGGGATATTATGTTACAGGCACTAATAGAGATCGGAGTTTTGACTGGTGTGGCGACAGCGACCGCGGCGGCCTTCTACAAAGTCAATCAGACAGCTGGTCTTCTTTTGCTGCCTTACCTCGCGTGGCTTGGGTAAGTTTGTTTTCATAACATCCCATGAAACGTCCACTGCAGGACAAAGCTCCCTGTAACCACAATACACACACAGAAGAACGCTTTGACTATCGTTTTACATTCAGCTAGTCAGGAATATCCATATTTTTAACACTTTGGCATTAATTTGAGGTATTTATTTTCTTTACAAAACCCCAACGTCTTTCGTGAACTCTGGTAAACAGGGTGTTAAGAAAAGTACCGATTTCCTTTAAACCACGAGTTCTATAAGTGGAACAATAGTAGATTAGTAGCTAAGGGCTGTAAGGCATCAATTCTATAGTTCGAGAGTGCAATTGATGCTTACACCCGAGCTAACTACTCTGCTTTACATCTCGATTGTGAGGTAAGTAGGTCCTTATTACCACCAAATTGTAGGTGACCAATTAGCGCTCTAGGGTAATAATGTAGCTAGAAAAGCCCTAGGGCGGTAAGTAATAGAAAAAACACTTCAAAAAAATCCATTAAGGAAAATTAAAATAAATATGTATTTGTTGTTCAACCCTATTAACTCAATTGGATCGCACCGATATACCCCAAACAGTGTTCATCGTAGCAATAAAATATACCTACACGCGTTAAACATCGCCTCATCGGTCCGGACATTTTTTCTCTTTGGTTTTGAAAAAAACATAACTTTTTATTTTCTTTTATTTTGTAAACATGCTTAAGACGCTTCTTACACTAAAATTAGCAGCTACAAGCTCGTCAATGCAAATGTCGATCACATGAACACGTCAATAACGTTCGTATTAGAGTGCTCTGCAACGTGGCTGTTACGGTGGTCGTACAGACTAATTGGTCGTGCAGATTGAGAAAAATAAGGATTTACGTATCAAGACATTGACTGATTTTAAAACGGTACGTACAGGTTAACATCGAAGTTATAACAAATAATTTCCTGCAAAAAAATTGTAAATCCATCTATCCGTTTAGGAGAAATATCGAGTTTAGTGTGATTTTAGAAGAAAAAAGCTCCTTGCTTTATTATTTTTTTCTAAGGTATTTTAAATTGTGTCGAAAAGATTTACGTACAAATTATAGCTTAAACATGGATAATCAACATATATTTTTTTTCATATTTATTTCTTGAATAACGACCTACTTATATCGTCTCAAAACACGCCTGAATTTGAAAAACACAGAGAGGATCGCCTTAATGTTCTTTGTTCCACTTATAGAACATATGGTTTAAAGGAAATCGGTACTTTTCCTAACACCCTGTATGTGTTTTTTCTTTCAGATATGCCACTTCCCTTTCGTACTACATTTGGAAGAACAACCCTCAGGAAAAGAAGGCAATTGAGGATGACAAAGCTAACTAAAGGTAATAATAATAATTGCACAAACCAGCCTCTGTGGTCTAGTGGTTAGAGCGTTTGACTCTCGATCCGGAGGTTCTGGGTTCGATTCCCGGATTTCTGATGATTTCGTGCTTCGGAAGGCACGTTAAGCTGTTAGTCCCGTCTACTATCTACGGATGTAGTCGTTAATGAGCCATGTCAGAGGCCTCAACAACTCTAAAACTAGGGTTAATGAGGTTGGTCATCGACCTTGCAACCCACACGATATGATGATGAGTTCATGTCCATGGTTCAAGAGGCCGTTCCGTTTTGGGTAATACATATTGACGTCGTATAAAGCTATCCTACTGTCAGGGTAGTTAAAGAAAAAAGAAATAGTTCCTGAAAGTTTGATAGATGGCGTTGACGAGACATGACTCTGAAGAAGGACGTGTATTGCGTGTAGATAAAAAGGCGTAAAATAATTTGAGAGCTGAAATTTATAGAAATGTACCAAACGGGATTTTTCTCATAGATTATATAAAAATAAAATAAGAACAGTTTTTTTATAATATAAAAAGAACTGTTTGTCCATATCAGTAAGTAATTAATATAACGAGAGCAATAAAAAAAACCACACCCGCACCACATGTCCCGTGTGGTGCCGGCAAAGAATAGTACCGACCCATCTCTACCCGTGGGTGTCGTAAGAGGCGACTAAAGGCTTATGAACCGTAGGATGGGCAGCAGCATCTTTCTGTGTATCTTACCATCTTACTTACTGCGGTCACCAACAACAGCGGTCGCCAGCCGCAACGCTTACAAGCGTGATGACTATGGTAAATCCCCTCCAAAGTACCAAGCATTTTTGCTAGAGTTCTGGAGGGAGCTCCCTGTCCTGCAGTGGTCTTTTAATGGGATGTTATGATGATGATGAATAAAAAAACCATTCTTCAAAAACAAACCGTACTGGGCTGTATAGGCTGCGTTCTGTTTGATTGAATAAATTCTATGCCTTGTCAGCTCCATCTATCTGTGATTTTTAGAATTACGTTCCTACAGCTCCCATTCGAAACGCGCCCCAAGTAACCATAGATGTGCAATTCTGTACAATATAATTTACCTCTAAATATTTTTTATTTGTTTCAGACCAAATATGAAGAGAAAATGCTTTAAATACACGTAAGCTTAAATGAAAAAATTAAATACCTAATAATAAAAAATGGCGCTCTATTTTATAAAGGCCTAATTTAAAACAACGACTTGTCGTATTGAAGAATAACTTGGAACAAATAATTGTTAATCTGACTGAAAAAGGAAAAAAGTATAACCTTAAAAAGAAAAAAAAAGTGACAGTATTTGCCATTATTTTTGGTAAAAATCGTTCATAATCTAAAATTTTCGTGGTCGAATAAAATCTAGTACTAAGATTACTAGGTACCGACTTCTTTCAAAAGTCGGTTCACGCCTTAAAATTGTCACGTATTAAAATCTTGATACCAACTTAGTTTTAGAGATAGCATGCATAATGAAACTTAGATATTATGTGTAAAAGAATTGCTAGCACTATTTCAGCATGTTACTTAGACCTTGAAACTGATCAGTTTTTGCCAAGGAATATGTATTACAAAAAAAATACTTCCTAAAGAAACTGCACCACTGCATTTTGTATGGGAGGTTTTTTTTTTCTTATTTCGAAATTTAGTAACTGAATAAAATTGTGCTGATTTTTTTTTAACTTGTGTAATTGTCATCGCAAGTTCAGAAATATTTATTCAATAAAAGGAAAATCTAAGACTACTAATGCTACTTTTAGAAAGAACAAGAGTGCATCTTAGAGTCACTTGCTGTCCACATACGCCGCACGATAGCGATATTAATCACTTGCACGCATTCTGCATGAAAACAAACAACTGTGTCAACGTACGCCGCTCGACATCACCTAGCGACATTTATAACTCTAGTGATATTCATCACTTGCTTGCAACTGCATCCTGCCCCATTGACAAACGAGCAGGTAGACCACCTGGTGGTAAGTGGTTATCAATGTCCATGACACCCACTGTCTTATTAGTGAAATAATTTGATATTAATAAGTCATCAAAGCGCGGTATCCACCCTGAAAACTAAGAGGCTATGTCTCTTGAGCCGGTAATTTCACTGGCTCCCTTACCCTTCAAACCGAAACACAGCGGTGCAAACACTGCTGCTTTACGGCAGAAAAAGGCTAGGGAGTGGTACTTCTCCAGACGGACTTTGCACAAAAGCCCTACCACTACAAAGTTACAGGAAGAATGCCACTTTTTCTGCGAATTCTATCCGTGACTTGGAGTCTAGAGCTCACTTAATTATCGCTTGCAGGTTAATTGCGTGGACAGTTCTAAAATGCTAACGATATTTGTAGCTTGCATGCATTTGACGAATATCGCTATTGTGGACAGTAAACCTTAATTCTGTAAGAAAACTTATAAATTGCATAATTATAGTATAAGTAAACTATGATTGTTACAGCAATATTTTTTCATAGACTAGTTAGTAAGAACAAAGTGACCTTTTTTTCTATTCTGTAATATGTAAGAAAATGCACATACCCATTCCTTAAGCATTTAATCGATATATATTCTGGTTTTACGAGTATAATAAATTAAAACAGAGAGGGTATAATATCAACCCTGAAGGATGCGAATATGCCCGTGGAAATGAATAAGTTAACCTCTGTAAAACCTAACCTAAGAAATTGGAAGTCGAATTTTTTTTTGTATTTCGACCATTTTTTTGGGCTTGTTGTTCAGTTTCTTGGGTAGATTTGCATTCTTTTGTTGCACATTGTATTATATAAAAACATAATACCTCTTTTCTATACTTTTAATATAGATATGAGTACATATACATACGCATTTTTTGGTATTTCTATGAGAACTTTTGCTTTTTCGAATATTTTATTCTTTTGTGTTGTATTTCTTAGTAATAAAACGTTGAAAAACCATTTTGTGTTTCACTTCTTTATGATAAAAATGTATGCTCGTCGGTTCGTCGGACAAGTGATGTAGAAATGAGGGTTCAGGCACTATTATAAAGGGTGGTTTCCGAAAACTGCAAGGGAATGATCACGCAACGTAACTGAACAACTTTTAGTGAATGAAAAATTAAATTAATATACCTAGACCTGAAAGAGCTGGAAGTTCCCGTCTGGTCAGATTTGATCCTTTTTTGCAACAAAGTCTTTCACAACAAAATAATACTGTAACTTACAAAGTAAGAAGTAAAGCGTACTGTCCACACAGCGAAACAATCCTTTGTTCTCAGAGATTAGTAGAAATAATAAAAAACTAGCTCCAGAAATGCGCTTGAAGAACAGTATTAAGCATTTTATAGTAAGGAATATCGACGATAAAATTTTATCGATAGTCTCTACGTAAAAGAAAATTAGATTAGCTGAAATTGTTTTCAGTAAAATGTTATCGATACAGATATAGATTTTTTTAGCTTTCATGATCTCAAGTAGGTATATATTTCTTTTAGCACCGCTCCAAATAAGTAGTTCTAAAAAGCTTCTAGCTATTTTGCAAGTCTTGTCTTGAAAATTACGAACACAACCAAAAAACGAATCAGCCAAATCGGTCGAGCCATTCTCACAAGTGATGCTCCGTCATACTTGTGGCTTCATTATACTTCTTTAAATTTGTTTATTTGGGTTACTAAAACATTTGAAATCGGTATGACGGGTTCTTACCACGATATGGGTTTTTGGGTGTTCATGCGTGATCGTGGTGCTAGCAACAGCGCCGAAATATCGGGAGCTCATCAAAAACCCATATCGTGGTAAGAACCCGTCATACTGTTTTCATAAAAGTGTTAGTGACCGTGAAACAATATGTATACATTTGGGTTGGTATACTGAAGTGAAAATAATTGACATACCTACAACATACCCACCTATTGCATAAAAATCTAAATTATCGATATATTTATCTCTTTCCCATCCCTATAAACAGAAAGTTGAAACAACCAACGCTGTAACAGATAGCGACAGTCAGCCACACGTTGGTAGAAACACTTAGATCTGTATGCCGTTGCATTAGCGGTGGTAGTCGTTGTGAAATTGTATAAATTGATGTGCGGTTGTCTGTACATTCCTTAGATTGAAACTGTCTGTAGATTTAAGCACCAACTTAAGCATGAGGTGTGAGATGTGGGTAGTGTTTCGTGTTTGTTTACAAATGCAGAAGCATATGCAAATGCGATATCGAGTGCGGTATTTTTAATTTTTTTTTAGCAAGTTGTCTCCGTGTTCGGCTTCCGATCCGGAGGTTCTAAGTACGATTCCCTGTGCAGTCATTGTAAAAAAAAACCCGTCATGTGCGAGTTGGACTCGCGCGCCGAGGGTTCCGATATACCTTTAGTATTTTTGGAAGCAATAAAGTCAATTTTTAGGACCGCAAAACTAAATTTGTTTGTAAGTAAAGGTTTTTTGCAGATTTCTAAAAAACTCTGCAACTTAGAAAGATCGTTCTATTTTTACTGTAATGTTTACATAAACTTCTGTAAACTGTAATTAATTCAGATTTTTTCCTTTCACAAACTTCGGAGATAAGGGGGGGGGGGGGGGGGGGGGGGCGAAATGGTATTTTTTTTGATATTTTGCATCATAACTTGAAAACTAAGAGACGTAAAAAAATACTAAAATATATTTTAGAATGTACTAGTAAAGCCCTTTCATGTGATACCCCACTCAACCTAGTAACGACCATTTTAAATTTTGCCCCCCCCCCCCCCCCCCCTATTTGCGCCCCCTTTACATTAATAATCTTAATTTTTTCTTCATTCTTTCACGTGTAATTAAGTTGGACAACCATATTCCAAAACTATTCCAAATTTCAAATCGATAGCTTGAGTGGTTGCTGAGATATACAGGTGTGACAGACAGACAGACAAAGCGGCACCATATTCATGTTCCTTTTATTTACCATTTTGGTATCGGAACCCTAAAAATTACTTTATGTGACTTCCCTCCCCAGTTTGGTTAGGACATTCCAGGATGAATTGATTGTCCGAAAAGTAAGCTGATTTCGTATTTCGAAAGGCACGTTAAACCGTTTGTCCCGGCGGCTACTGTTGGGCAGCTCAACAACTGTGTCACCAGGGTTTTTGAGGTCGGTCATCGTTCTTACAACCCACTCGATATGATGATGATTAAAGCCACGATCACACCTAACTGAATTCAAAGACTAATTCGGTATACATTGCTGGGAGGCTTGATTATATTAATTGCAATATCCTTACTTCAACGAGCAATGTAATCCGAATTAGTTTCTGAATTAGGGTGGATCGTGGCTTAAGTCGTTTTGACGAGTCTCGAAGAGCTCGTGGCCAAGTATTAGTGGCTCTTTCTTTTCGATTACGAAAGTTAAGCAACGTTGGCCGTGGTCATTACCCTGATACAGTAATGAGCAGGTCAATCTTAACACTTGTTGTGTGACTCAAGCCCCTATAGCCATAAAAATAAAAACGTTACAATGTCCATTGTGTCAAGCTTGGCGTGCTTTTGACTGTACCATCTAGATGGGTGACTGCTAGTGGTATGACTACTGCAGCGTTTTCTGTTTTTCGGAACGCACGTTAACCGGCTGCTATCGCTGACAGTTTGCAGCTAAGTCTCAGATGGTAGCTTCAGAGTTCAAGCACTCAGATTGCCCAATAATTTGGTGAAGTCTTAACTAGATCTAGAATAGGGTCTAATTAACGATATAAGTGGTACGTAATTGTAGCGGCTGGCTACGGCGCGGCGTAGCCCTTGTAGCAAAATGCTACGTAACAGTATAAAACAAATTTTTAAAATCTATGGGAAGAAAGTACGATTATCCTTATAATGGGCAACTCAGAATATATAGGGTGTTCGGTATAAACCTGAAAACATCTCGGGTTCTTGCAGCATCCATGAAAATGAACTTTTTTTTTTACAAATGAATAGTAAAAACAAAATTGTTCAGTTTTTTCGGATTCCTATACGTGAAGTTTGCAGAGGTATACGAAACATCATGTAAAATCGTTGCGTTGTTTTTGATCATTCCTTTCTTCTTTTTGTATCAATGGCAAATAATTTTATAGTAACTTAGCCCAAAATGTGGCTACATCAATAGCTCTTTGATTGCGTTCAGAAAGATCCTATCGAGTTCAAGAAACTGAAGAGGTAGGGCACGGCAGCCTCTTGACCATAACGTAAGAAAACGCGCCCTCCGTGTTTGACCCATACAATATGAACTTTGTATGTATGTATATATTCTTTATTGCATCACAAATAAAAGGAGACAAATTAAAAACAAAAATAGAATGCAAAGGCGGACTTATCCCTAAGTGGAATTTCTTCCAGCCAACCTTAGAGAGGCTAAAGGAGTTGACAATATTTTAGCAGAATACCTACATATAAAGAATTGTTATGATTACTTACTAAGTAACTTTCGTACTAAAAGCGGACAGTTGGCAACCCTAGCTCATCGGATACCAAACAGCGACCTATCTAGGCCAGAGCACAGACCGTTACAAGTTTTTTGTTGACTTTATAGTTAGTGTAAGGTGCCAGGTTGCATCCTAGCAACCTTGTTTTTCAGACTCATTGTGCAGCCTAGATAGGTTAATGTTTGGTACCCGATGAGTTAGGGTTGCCAACTGCGCTCTCTCCGCCTATAGGTTTGCTCCCGAAGGCCAGTGATTCTACAAATACAAACAAGTAACTTTAACTTTCCCAAAGAATAAAATGTTCTTGAAAATTTTTTTTCGTCTTCCCACACAAATAGGTCGATCACGTGACCACTTTACACTAGCAGAAAATAATTGTCGAGTACCTATTTTTAGGGTTCTAAATCAAAATGGTAAAAACGAAACCCTGATGTGGCGACTTTGTCTGAGTAAGTTTGTTTGTAAAGGTTTTTTGCAGATATCTAAAAAACTATGCTACTTATACTTAGAGAAGCCAAGCCAAGCCGTAACAGACGGCGTCGAGGCCGACCACGGCGCAGATGGCGCGATGAACTCGACGCTTTCTGTAAAGACTGGCAACAAGAGGCTCAGAGTAGAGACCAGTGGAAGGAACGGAGGGAGGCCTTTGCCCAGCAGTGGGACAGAAGTGGCTAATAAGATAAGATAAGACTTAGAGAGATCGTTGTATTTTACGGTAATAAGTATATACAATATATTGACTGTAATTAATTCAGATTTTTCGTTTGGCAAACTTCATCACTTGAAAGCTAAGAAACGTACAAAAAATGAAATTTCGATTTTATAATGTTCAAGTAAAGTAGCCCCTTGATATGATATCCCACTCGACCTAGTAACGAAAATCTAAAATTTTGAACCCCCAATCGGGCCCCTTTACAAAAACAATAATAATTTTTTTATAATTATTTTGATTGACTGTAATTAATTCAGATTTTTCGTTTGGCAAACTTCATCACTTGAAAGCTAAGAAACGTACAAAAAATGAAATTTCGATTTTATAATGTTCAAGCAAAGTAGCCCCTTGATATGATATCCCACTCGACCTAGTAACGAAAATCTAAAATTTTGAACCCCCAATCGGGCCCCTTTACAAAAACAATAATAATTTTTTTATAATTATTTTGTTTGCAATAAAGGGGCATTATATTCTAAAACTGTTCCAAATTTCAAGTCGATATCATGAGTGGTTACTGAGATATGCAGGTGTGATAGACAGACAGACAGACGAAGTCGCACCATAAGTGTTCCGTTTTTACCGAAACAACGGCGTAGACTCGCTCTGCGTTTGCATTGTATTCTGCATGACATTCAATAAGTATTCTGTAAAGAATCTACATTGAATAAAATTATCTGAATCTGAAACCATTTTGGTTCGGAACCTGTGGGTAAACGAGCAGGTGGGCCACCTGCTGGGAAGTGGTCATCACCGCCCACGACACCCACTGTCTTATTAGTGAAATAATTTGACACTAATAAGACAGCAAAGCGCATTACCCACCCTGAGAACAGAGATGGTATGTCTCATGTGCCGGTAATTTGGTAATTTCACTGGCTCCCTTCAAACCAAAACACACAAAACACTGCTGCTTCACGGCAGAAAAAGACAAGGGGGTGGTACTTCCCCAGACGGGCTTTGCACAAAAGCCCTACCCAACCTGGAGTGGGTCTCTGGTTTCGGGGGTTTGTAGCGTAGCGCTGGTTCAGCTTGTTTGTTTGGTTTCCATTTGCTTGCTGCCGTACGTACACTCGACAGCACATCACTAAAAACACTTTTGGACTTTGTGACACAGTAATAGAGTTGAAAAAGTTTCCACCGACGTGCGTTTGACCGTACGTTCTTACCACACCATGTTTTTTTACGCATTGTATTAGAAGCGTTTTAAAAAACTTACGTACGTGACAAATTTACAGCCACAGAAAGGTCAGTATATTTATTAGATCAATATCTCACGGCAAAGGTCTTGATCAAGGTCTCTTTCAAGAACGTTAGGATTACAAAGATTTATTGCCAAGAAAACAGACAAGTTTATTTATAAGTGGGTAAGTAGACTGGGGCGACTTCGATAAGCAATTACTTTCCTAGTTTCCCACCCACTCAAAATAGAGAAAGAGATATAATTCTTTCTTGATCACGTCTTAACCACAATCAACTTTAATACTTCACCTGCTCAAAAAGTACTTAGTCCTTTTTAAGAAACTGGTCAAGTGCGAATCGGACTCGCGCGCCGAGGGTTCCGATATACCTATAGTATTATACCTATAGTATAAGTTCATTTTTGCCAACTACCTTTGTAAAGGTTTTTTGCAGATTTCTAAAAAACTGTTACTTAGAGAGATCGTTATAATTATGCTGTAATATTTACGTAAACCTCTTACTCTAGCGACAATAATAAAATGATTCAGATTTTTCCTTCGGCAAACTTCGGAGATAAGTAATCATATTTTTTTGACATTTTGCCTCATAACTTGAAAACTAAGAGTTGTAAAAGATCACAAAAATCTATTTTGGAATACACAAGTAAAGTCCTTTCATACGAGTATGATAGTGATAATAATTTAAAAGTTTGACCATTTACATTGATTTGCGTTGCTTGTCCGCTTCGCACTTGGCTGGTTTTCTTTAGTTCTTCACTAGTAATACAAATCCAGGTGGTACTAGTGTTCCTAACAAAATTCATACAACTTTTCACTAAAAAGTTTCTATTAATTTTCTTTTAATGATACACGTAATACATTGTTTGAAATGGCTTCCGTCTTAAAATAAAAAGTATTGATGTTCAAATGTGGTAAAAAATATAAAAGTTAGTTGATGTATCGTGCGGCCAGCAAAAGTCGGCTGCTTGGTACTCTACAATCGGTTAGGGGGTGTATTCGGTCGCTCCTGACATACGCCGGATCGGTGGTTAATTCTTGAATGGCCTCGTCCGTCATTTCACGAGTGAAAGGCTCTTCAGGTGTTTCGCTTACGCGGGACAGCCAGCGGGCTTCGACACATCTGTGAAAGAAAAAAAAGGTAGACGATTTTTCCGTTTGACTAGATCTCCGCCCTGCGGCTTTGTTCGTTCGCAGTTTGTTTATACGAGGGGTGATCAAGAAGTAGTGAGAACGATCAAGAAAATTAACAACTATTGATATTTTTTTTTCACGCATACATAATAATCAACTTCTTTAGTATTTATTTTTTATGTTTAATTTTCTATGTTATAGCATAGGTAAATTCATAATGTACTTTTTAACGTAGCTTCAAAATCTCTTCAAACTAGACTACATCGAGGTAATAATAATAAAAAAAAACTTTTAATTTCATCGTTAGAGTTTCATAGACGAATTCAATCCCTTTAAAAAAGGATTTCTTTGGTCCTGCAAACAGCTCTTCGTATGGGTTCCAAAACTTCGATTTGCTTCCATGTCTGTTTCTCTTTCGATGTTATTTCGATTGTGGGAACTGATAGAAGGTACAATGATGAGATGACTTTTCGGGTGGGTTATACCATTTTAATGAACTATATCCAAATATTTGCGTCTTTCTCTCTACAGGGTGGAGAGAGCAAGACGCGTATATTCGGTTTTGCTTAAGTAAGATGGTGCCACCCCTACGGAATTTGGTTAACTTGTTAAATTCAGCCTCATAAATGGCATCTGTCTCTACAAAGCTTTTCTCAATTTTCAAGTTGTTTGCGAGATGGTGTTAAACTTTACCTCGTTATTTTTACGTTTCTTAATATTTTGGCTTAGGTTTTTGTTACCTTTTTATTGAAATAAACTTTCAATACTTATAAAAATCGAAATACTTTACATTCACATCTCACTACTTTTTGATCTTCAAACATAAAAGTCACGCAAAAAAGGAGTCCCTTTGTTGCTGCAAGAAATAATGCCAACCTGGCTCAAGTCCCAAAAGGGCCTTGACCAACAGCTTAACGTGCCTTCTTTAGCACGGAAACGCTCCAGTTGTTGTGGCACTAACGGTCACACATCCGGGATTTGACCAACTTTGCTTAACTTTCGTGAGTGAAAAGAAAGAGCACGTGCAATAAGCACTTCGAAGGGAAAAGCTCGTAGATTATAAAAACTACTTACGCTTATACTTGCTCATTTCAGGACGTTCCAAATAAAAGCCAGGTTAAAATGTACCCTAAACCGACGAGCGTGTATGAAAGGGTTGATGAAAATAGCGGGGGAAGTAAGTATGTATGTATGTATATCATTTATTCATATTTAAACATAAAAAGTTAGTAGGTAGGTAGTAGTTATGTCAAGATCGTAGCAGGTGGATCCCTCCACTGTGGTCTTTACCCCGACGGGAAGAAGGCGTGATGTTATGAATGTATGTATGTATACTTACGCAGGACAAGGACTAGCAGGAACCAATAATCTAATAGAAGTCGCAGTCCAGTGCTGTGGTGGGATTGGGTAGACAGTGAACTTCTTCAACCGAGATGTGAACAACTTCTTCTCACCTCTCTGGCCTTTTTGGAGAACTCTTTCCTGGTGAACAAAGAAAATATACCACATAATTATTTTATAAACAGTAGAACAGAATTGCCCCGTGTGATGCCGGCGAAGAATAGCACCAACGCATCTATATCTGTGGGTGTCCTAAAAGGCGACTAAGGATTAATGAACCAGATCATCTTACATTCTGCGGTCACCAATAACCGCGGTCCATGGTGCCAGCCGTAACGCTTACAAGCATGGTGACTGTGGTACTTTCTCTCCACATTGTTTCAGCAAAAGCTGGAATTTTGGACGGAGTTCCCCGTCCCATAGTGGTCGTTTCATGGGATGTCATGATAAGAACAGAATAAGAAATGACTCCTTGTAGAACAGAAGGTGCACTACTTTTATCTTACTTGGAACGGAACATTAGGCTGTATTTCCTCAAAAGCTGTGCTAGGTAGCTCAGTTGTGAGCTGGAAAATTCCAACCAACTTGCGCATTTGACAAGCTCCTCCAGGTGAGGTGAGATAAAGTGAGGTTAGGTGAGATGAGGTGAGATGAGGTAGATGAGGTGAGATGAGGTGAGATGAGGTGAGATGAGGTGAGATGAGGTGAGATGAGGTGAGATGAGATGAGGTGAGATGAGGTGAGATGAGGTGAGATGAGGTGAGATGAGGTGAGGTGAGGTGAGATGAGGTGAGATGAGGTGAGATGAGGTGAGATGAGGTGAGTTGAGGTGAAGTGAGATGAGATGAGGTGAAGTGAGATGAGATGAGGTGAGGTGAGATGAGATGAGGTGAGGTGAGGTGAGGTGAGATGAGATGTGAGATGAGATGAGGTGAGATGAGGCGAGATGAGGTGGTTGAGATGAGATGAGATAAGATGAGGTGAGGTGAGGTGAGATGAGGTGAGATGAGGTGAGATGAGGTGAGTTGAGGTGAGGTGAGTTGAGGTGAAGTGAGATGAGGTGAGGTGAGGCGAGATGAGGTGAGATGAGATGAGGTGAGGTGAGATGAGGTGAGGATGGATGCTGTAAGAGGCGACTAAGAGATCGTGAAACGGCAGCAGCGTCCTTCTTGCAGACACCAACAACCACGATACATGGTGCTAGCTGCAACACCAACAAGCGTGGTGATTATAATGCGTTCATTTGTTCCCTTTTAAATGTATCATAGGTTTTTGAGATGAAATTCTGGTTTCTCTCCACTTGTTAACTGTGAATTGGACGGTATGATGATATGGCGGTACTTACAGAATAATACACCACTTCAAGGTACTCCTTGATCTTCTCAGTCATCAGAGAAAAGGTCAGGTGCATCTGCCATCTTGAAGAAGGAACCTTATCCCCAAGGAGATTTTCATACGGCTCCGTAGAACATTCCAGCAATCTACAAAAATTTTTGAATCAACTGTTGGGAAGAGGATGGTGTTTAATGGAAGCTTAATATACATGTTCTGTAAGTAGGGTTATTATAAACGAGTTGACGGTTTGGTAGTCCGAGATGAAGTCGAGATAGCAAAAGAACGTTTGTTATGCTCGAGATAGCAAAAGAATGTTTGTTATACTCGAGCGTTTTCCGTGCTTTATAATGCATGCCAAGCCGTTGGTTCTAGCTTACATAATTGATCGCGCAAATGATTCTAAGGATTTTGATGAAATTTACCATAAGCGGGTTTTTGGGGGCGGAAAATCGAACTAGCTAGGTCTCATGTCTGAAAAAATCTGCTTTCCCATTTTTTGAGCATTTTTTAAAACACCGTTTCAGACAAAATCCTGTAGCACCATCTGTTGGCGGGTAGCATAGCTTGCTTACCCGATGTTATTTTAAGTCAAAGCAGCTTATATAAGTTTTATTATTAATACTGTATGATTAAGGTTTAATGGCTTATTTTAATTTTACAACCTTGAAAATCACCCGGTCAAGAATCGCGATTGGTAAACTGCAGTACTTCTACTCCAAACCAGATGGCGCTGTATTTTATACAGAGCATAGCTCGGTCGCCCACTACTACGACGAACAGGTACAAACAATGGCTACAAACTAAATCGTTGTAGGACCTAAATTGGACGTATAGTTAGAACCCCATTATCTAGGTTCTAATTAGACCAATGTCAACACTAATATTCATGCATAAGCAATCTAATGCCAATTGAATAGCATTACTAGGCTTGCTAATGCTTGGAAAGCACTTAGAACATCTTTGGCTAGGGATGACAGACAATCCCGCAGAATTTGGTCCCGACTTCCCGTATGAGGGATCTCGCAAAAAAAGTAAGGTACGAAAAATTTACGTCCCATGTTTCTTGTGCGAGGGTTCCGTACCACTAAGGTACGCATTTAATACACTTCTGCGCGACTAAGCGTCCATAACTAAGACGGTATTGAAGTGAATACTTCTTTAGCGGCCCTTGGCGCTTTTTTAGATGGGTAAAAAATGTTAAACTCACGTCAGATGTCGCGTCAGATTTCGCGTGAGATGTCGCGTCAGATGTTTAAGTATTGAAGTGAAAACTTCTTTAGCGGCCCGTCAGATCTGACGAAGATTGTCTATATGTAATATAAATTGTCATTTTTGTCCACGATAGCGCAAAAAATGAATATTGTATGTACTTTTATACTGATAAATAAAACAATTCTTGCAAAATTATTCCCTAACCATTCCAAAATATCTGAAAATGCACAACGTTGATTTTTAAGTTTTTACTTCTGCCGGCACTCCCGGAGTGCAACCCGTCCTTTTTTTGTATTATTTTCAATATACAGATGAAATAGTTTTAGAATTACACTTACAAAAGTTATTAATATTGTATCAAGCTAGTGTATCCTAAATAAGACTACTATGGCCGTTTGCAGGACTGAATTCCCTATGTACTGTAATTTGTGTATAATTGTTGCCAAGCTCTTGACATACGTGTGATGATTCCAGCAGCTACGAGTACGTTACGAAGGGAATTTCTGACGAGCAAGAGATATGTGGAGTGAATAGCTGGAATGAATGGCTAAATTTGTTATACAGAATTGGGCGCCCAGAACGGGAGTATATTTTCTGCATTGTCAGATTTAATAGTAGCAGTAGTATTATTATCCTATACTATCAAACGAGCAATATTTGTATAAGTATATACATATACTAGCTGTTGCCCGCGGCTTCGCTCGCGTGGATTTCATATTTAGGTTGTTACCGGTTTTCCGAAGCAATGAGATATTTTAGTCCAGGGAAATTATTATTTATCCCATCATTTCGGGGTAATTTTAAACTAAGGAAAAACAGGACTAACCCTGCGCAAATCAATAAGTATAATTCAAGATCCAGCTGAATTTTATATAATATACAGACGTTACTCATAAATTACTCAGAACAGAGGAACTTAGCAGCAGTATCCTAACAAATGTAAAGAGAGAGATGAGAGACACCTTTATGTCATATTTCAAAACAGAGCCAATTCGCAGAAGTAATTGAGAAAAACTGAAACCCTCTTCTTCCTCTCCCTCTCCCCCTTCCTCTCCCTCTCCCCTTTCCTCTCCACCTCCCCCTCGCTCTGTCTCTCCCCCTCCCCCTCCTCCCTCTCCTACTGCCCCTCCCTATCCCCCTCACTCTCCCTCTCTCTCACCCCCTCACCTTCCCTCACTCCCTCCCTCTCCCCCTTCCTTCTCCCTCTCCCTCTACCTGTACCTCTCTATCTCTCTTCCTCTCTAACTCTCTACGTCTCTACCTCTCTACCTCTCCACCTCTCCACCTCTCTACCCCTCTACCCCTCTACCCCTCTACCCCTCTACCACTCTACCCCTCTCCCCTCTACCCCTCTACCCCTCTACCCCTCTACCCCTCTACCCCTCTACCCCTCTACCCCTCTACCCCTCTACCCCTCTACCTCACTACCTCTCTACCTCTCTACCTCTCTACACCTCTACCTCTCTACCCCTCTACCTATCTACCTCTCTACCTCTCTACCTCTCTACCTCTCTAACTCTCTACCTCTCTACCTCTCTACCCCTCTACCTCTCTACCTCTCTACCCCTCTACCCCTCTACCTCTCTACCTCACTACCTTTCTACCTCTCTACCTCTCTAACTCTCTACCTCTCTACCTCTCTACCTCTCTACCTCTCTACCTCTCTACTTCTCTACTTCTCTACTTCTCTACTTCTCTTCCTCTCTACCTCTCTACCTCTCTACATCTCTACCTCTCTACCTCTCTACCTCTCTACCTCTCTACCTCTCTACCTCTCTCCCTCTATATCTCTCTACCTCTCTACATCTCTACCTCTCTATCTCTCTACCTCTCTACCTCTCTACCTCTCTACCTCTCTACCTCTCTACCTCTCTACCTCTCTACCTCTCTACCTCTCTACCTCTCTACCTCTCTACCTCTCTACTTCTCTACCTCTCTACCTCTCTACCTCTCTACCTCTCTACCCCTCTACCTCTACCTCTACCTATCTCTGCCCCTATCCCTACCCCTAACGTTAAACGTTATCGCACCCCAACCCCATCCCCAGGGGATGATGGTATTTCACGTCCACTACGTTGGATTTCAAAATTGTTGTAGTATTCGTAATCAGCGACCCGATAAACCATACAAACGACACCCATATTCACATTTCAACCCTTTCGCACCCCAACCCCATCGCAACCCAACCCCATCCCAAGGGAATGATGGTATTTAACGTCCACCACGTTGGATTTCAAAATTGTTGTAGTTTTCGTAATCAGCGACCCGATAAACCATACAAACGATACCCATATTGGTTTTTAGACTTTTTCACCCCATTTCCCTTTTTTAGGGGTTGAATTTTGGGTGGTATTTCAATAACAGTGATGAACGTTGCTTAGAAATACATCATTAATGCCTAAATAATAAATTATCTGGATTTTACTTTAAAAATAAAGAATTTTCTACTTCATCCCCCTTTTCACCCTTAAGGGTGTCGAATTTTCAAAAACCCTGAGACACGTAATTATTAATGTTTAGTCGTCAGCCTAAATACAAATTTTGAAGATCGTAACTTCAAAACTGACGGACTTTCATACAAACTTTCATCTCCTATTTTACCCCCTTAGGGGTGGAATTTTTTAAAACCCTTTCTTAGTGCACCCCTAGGCCTCATTAGGAACCTACGTGCCAAATTTGGAATCTCTAGACCCAGCGGTTTGGGCTGTGCGTTGATATGTCAGTCAGTCAGTCAGTCAGTCAGTCAGTCAGTCAGTCAGTCAGTCAGTCACCTTCTTCTTTTATATATATAGATATTTGTAATCGGTTTCTCGAAAACGGCTCTATTTCGATGAAATTTACCATACGGAGGTTTTCAGGGGCGAAAAATCGATTTTGCTGGGTCTCGTGTCTGGGAAAATTCGTTTTCTACGTGTTTTTTAGCATTTGCGATTTAGACTAAAACCTACAGCGCCATCTGTTGGCGGGTAGCATAGCTTGCTCACCCTATGATATTTTAACGTTGAGGCGGCTATTATAGAGCGAAGCTTGGTCGCCCAGGTACTGAATTATAAAACCACTACTGGTAGCTAATTAAATTAACATTACTATTTTTAAATGAGTATGACTTGTAATGTGTAATTATCAATATATTATCTTTATCTCTATTTTCCTTTCATCAAATCGTGTGGATATTGAGTGTGGGACTCAGATTAATAACTGAACTTACAAACCCAGGTGTCAAAGTTGTTGAGCCGCCAAAGGCCTCTCAAATGGTTCATTAAAGACTACTTCTCTACATAATAGCTGGGACCAACGGGTTAACGTGCCTTCCGAAGCACGGAATGATTTTTCTTTTCGGATAATCAGGTGATTCATCCTGCAATGTCCTAGCCAAACTGGGGAATTCTTACAAAGTGATTTTTGCGTGACAGAGTCCCCACCGGGAACCCGAACTAAAACCTCCGGATCGAGAGGCGAACGCTCTGACCACTAAACTAGGGCTTCGGAAGGCACGTTAAGCCGTTGATGCCTGCTACTGTGAATGGTAGTAGTCGGCCAACTTAGAAAAGAATTCGCTAAGCTAAATAAATAAAAATGTTTTTTTTTTTTACTGAAAATTTAGACAATTTTAGGAAACTAATTTGTTTTTTCCGCCTAAACTATTATTCTTCTTATCTTATTTAGCCGTTGCTGTCCCACTGCTGGGCAAAGGCCTCCCTCTTTTTTCTCCATTCGTCCCTATTAAGAGCCTGCTCTTGCCAGTTTGTACAAAAGACGTCAAGTTCATCGCGCCATCGGCGCCTTGGTCGGCCTCGACGCCTCCTGTCGCTCTGCGGCTGCCAGGTGGTGGTGATTTTGGCCCATAGATCATGCGGCATGCGGGAAACGTGACCTGCCCAATCCCATTTAAGCTTGGCGGCTGTGTAGGCTGCGTCAGCTACTATTATTATTAATTTTAAATTAATTTTTTAAGTTTTAAAGTTGATGACGTCATTTCACAATAGACGATGAAATGAACGTTACATAGTGCCACAGAGTAGTCACAGTGAAACGAACGTGCTTCGACATAGATGTGTCAATCAAACTCGAAACGTAAAATCGAATCGTTTGACAGAAAGAGCACATAGAATAAGTTTTCTTTTTTATTCTTTTTTTTTTTTACTTGTGGAATGACGTCACTTAGTCGTCAAAAGAATGTCACAACTGCCGCAGCATTTTTGAATATATTACCGCAATCAAATTATTTTTTTAGTCGAAAATAAAAAAATATGGTATGATTTAAAAATATCTCGAAATGGTTTTTGTATTTTAGTGTGTTATATCATATTATTTTACCAATTTGGCGGCTTGAAAACTATGACGGCTTGAAAACTTTGACAGTCAGGTTGCCCTGGCCATATAGACTTTAAGGGCACTGCATGTTATCCTACGTCATCGAGTACACGAAATTAGCAACTTTGTAGCAATAGTAGGTAGTGGCCTACTAGGTCCAAAAAACGTTGGTCTGCGAATCCGCAACCTGGCAGGTTTTGTGGATTGGCAGACCAACGTTTTGTGGACCTAGTAGGCCACTACCTACTATCGCTACAAAGTTGCTAATTTCGTGTACTTGATGACGTAGGATAACATGCAGTGCCCTTAAAGTCTAATAGACCAGGCAAAGCTTAATCTAGGATTCGGTCTGATTTACCCTGTGGGTTGCGGAGGTCAGATTGCAGTCGCTCTGTGTAAAAACCAACAAACCCTCCTCGAATCTTCGATTTTCCTCAAATAAAGTAGCCGAGTCGCCCGTGTGGTGCTGTCAAAGATAATAGTACCCATCCATCTCTACCCGCGGGTGTCGTAAAAGGCGACTAAGGGCTTATGAATCAGAAGATGGGCAGCAGCATCTTCCTGTGTAGCGTACCATCTTAATACTACGGTCACCAATAACAGCGGTCGCCAGCCGCAACGCTTACAAGCCTGGTGTCTATATGGTAAATCCCTGGTGGAATTCTGGAGGGGGCTCCCTGTCCTGCAGTGGGTATTACATGGGATGTTATGATGAAGTAGCCGATTCCATAAAAACCATTGGTAAAAACAGATTACGGTTAGGGCAATGAATAATAATAAAAAGAGAAAAAAAAGAAATACGAAAATAATAATAATCTTTATTTCACAAAAAACATGGTTACAACAAATTTTTGCAATGGAGTCACCACTTAAGCACTATATGGAGTACTATTGGAAAGCAGAGGATATAAATGAATGGAGTTTAAGTGACCAGGGTGTGCGACTGTGCGTCCACCCTCACGTGTTAATAAATTACAGACGTCAACGCCATCTGTGACGACATTTGACGCCGCACTAACGAGCCAATCAGCTGTCAGCAGAACCATTAATTAATCTGATACAGCCAATAGCGGATACAGTAAATAGTGCTTTTCCAAAATGAGCAAAAGCGGAATGTCAAATGACGACGCATGAACCAGAGCAGAAGTGACTCGGGAATAAAACGGACCATTTAAAATATTCATGGCTTTAGAGTTTAGAGGAAAAAAAGCGCAGTTAAGCTAAAGCGCCTCGAGCTACTTGGCATGAAGCTGTGTGCAAACCTGAACTTCGGCGCTAACATTGAGTCAAAAGCCCAAACTGCGGCAAAAAAGCTGGGCATCCTCAATAAGGTTAGGCGTTACTTCACTCCTGGACAGCTTCTAGTTTTATATAAAGCCCAAGTCCGATCGTGCATGGAGAATTGCTGTCACCTTTGGGATGGCTCAGCCAAATACCAATTAGCCGCACTTGACTCGATAGATCGCAGAGCCAAGAAGCTCGTTGGTGATGGGATGCTGGTGAAAACCAAGTTTCACAGTCTGACCTATGGTCTGACCCACCGTCGCAAAGTTGCATGTCTGTCGGTCTTATACAGATTGTACTTCGGAGAGTGTGCTCTAGAGCTCCACGAGCTTATTCCACCATCTCCCTTCTACCATCGGGAGTTCAGACGCACCGCAGGATATCACCCATATTTGGTTGATATTCCGCACATTCGCACAAAGCGCTTTGAAACATCTTTTATAATGCGCACGGCTAAAGAGTGGAATTCTCTGCCTGCGTCTGTGTTCCCAAGTTCATATAACCCGAATCTATTTAATTCGCGAGTGAATAGGCTTCTTCTGGACAAGCTCGCTCCATTGTACACCTCATTTCTGTCTTCAAGACTAGATAAAAAAATAGCGGGTTATTCTCGTCTACAAGATCTAATAGATGATGACCTCCTTTTTTGCCAATGGGTTTACTCTTTACCTCGATCTAGTCTTGAGGACAAAGATGGACGAACTATAGTGATTAATTCCACAATAAACTTACTTGAATAGCTCAGATACTTTCGCCAGCGTCGTGACTATTAGTTGCTCTGTTTCTTCTACTTTGCTACGTAGCGCATTATTCTTATTCTGCTGCTCCTCTATCTTCTGCTGTAAGTCTTGTAGTCGCCGCTCTTCTTTCATTTCTTGCATTTCAATGTAGTCTCGACGGTCGGCTAGATAATTTTATTTTATGTATTCGGATATGTTAAATATGCAATTGTTGGTATTTGATTCCTAGCAATCCTTTGTCCCTTGTGGTGCCGGCAAATAATAGTACCAAACCAACCAATCTCCACCCGTGAGTGTGGTAAGAGGCGACTAAGGGCTTATGAACCGGAGGATGGGCAGCAGCATCTTTCTGTGTATCGTATAACGTACCATCTTACATACTGCGTACAAGCGTGGTGACTATGGTAAATCCCCTCCTAAGTACCACGCGTTTTTGCTGGAGTTCTGGAGGGAGCTCCTGTCCTGCAGTGGATTCGAAAACGGCTCTAACGATTTCAATGAAATTTAGAATACAGGGGTTTTAGGGGGCAAAAAATCGATCTAGGTAAAATAGGTCTCATGTCTGGAAAAATTAGTTTTCTCCGTCTTTTTTAATATTTCTTAGCGCGTTTTAGTGCGTTCAAGTAACTTACAGCGCCATCTGTTGTTGAGTAGCATAGCTTGCTCACCCGATGATATTTTAATCATACAGAGCATAGCTCGGTCGCCCAGGTACTGGATTGTTATGATTCCTAGCATCGGAATGTCAACATCGAAAAACGCTGAACAAATTCAGATTTTGAAAATCACTATACAATACTTCACCATAATTATGAATTACAGTGACTTTTGAAGATTGGTGATTAGTGATGACCGACCTCACAAGCCCAGCTGCCGTACTCCGAAGTGAAACTACGATAATATCGTGCCGATAATTAGTCTATGGTTCGGTCTTTGACAAAGAAATTTCCATACAAAGTAAATTTCCGAACAGTCTGTTATTATCGGAGCTCCGATAAAACTTCGGAGTACGCACCCTGGTGTAAGAGTTTATGTGCCACCCAAGGTTTCTGACATGACTCCATATACTTAAAAATCTACTTTCACTTCACATGCTCGAAAAGTTATAGTTTATCCTAGGTATAGGCAGCCTAATAATAATAACTGATGGGGGCGCTAGTGAACTGCAGGTAGCCCCTTAAGGGGCTGATAAGAGCTGAATTACGTCCCTTTCTAACAAAGGGCAGAATGCGCGTGCTAGAACGGAGCGGATTCGCTCTGTTTTACGTTTTTCGAACATTTTTGATTTTTTTTTAAATGTGTACCCATAATATTAATTATAAAACAGCTATATTATTTTGCATAATATATTGAATAATGTGTAAAAGTTTTGGAAGCATAGATTAATGGGTACTTAAGAAAAACGATTTAAAAGAAAAAAGCAGAGGTAACTTTGGATTGAATTTTTTATGGCGTACAAAATATTTCAGTGTCGGCTATATTCTTGTAAAAATGCTTAATTATCACATAATTTTTTTTTCAAGGCCATGTATTCATCACTTTTCGTTTAAAACCTGCTCAAGTAAAGCGTATTTAGCTTTTATCAGCCCCTTAAGAACGCAGCTTTCTACTCTGGTAGCCAAGCCCCGTAACCAATCAGGCCGCTTAAAATTTTAAAGTCAAATGCACAATGACTAACTGAAGGCAAACCTTCGAAAGAAGTTTGTTGCCTTTGTGTGTTACCTAATAAACGAAAAAAAGCAACTAAAATAAAGCAATATATATTTTTTTGCATTTTAACTCCATTGTGAATACATCTTTACCCTACATTTGCACTTATGGGCCCACGACCGTATTTTTGTCGGCCGTACTCTTTTATAACGATTAGGGAGGTGATCCATCAAAATAATATCGACACACAATGTCAATGATTTTATTGATTATTAGTAAGATCCCATGAACATATTTTTTATGTCTCGGTATTATTTACAAACTAGCGAACAATATCAATATGGATGATTTGATTTTTTGTTAGTAATGACGGTAGCTATGTTTGTAGTAAGAAATGTGATTGTTAGCAGTGAACTAACTGCCAATTACGGTTAACAAATTTTTTTGGAGTGACCATTTGCTAGATTTGACAGTGTACTTGTTTGGAATTCCACGCCAACCAAGTCGCGGGCTATCGCTAGTGTATAAATAATACCGAGATTAATAAAAATGTGTTGATGGGATCTTATCTTACTAACAAAAAATAAAATCATCGACATCGTATATCGATATTATTTTGATCGATCACCTCCCTAATCGTCATACAAGAAATCGGCCGACGGAAATACGCTCGTGGGCGAGAGCCATAAGACTCACTGCATTCTGAATACATTCTGATCATTCTGACATTTTAATAACTATTAGTTGATATATTTTTTTAATAAACTGACCAATAATCTGCAGTATCCTTTGCAGGTCTTTCTTCAAACAGACGTTCTCCGCACAATATTCCGTCAATAGTTCATATATCGAGAAGTTCTCTTGTTCTTTCTTCTCGAATCTCTCTATTATCTTATCTATTCTCTCTTCTTCTGCGTAGTCCTAAAAGAAACCAGTTATTAATTGTGTTTTTCATCGATCATACGTTCTATAACCGCTACTAAGTCTCTATTAGATGCACGATTGCTTCTCAGAATAACTGGCCAAGTGCGAGTCGGACTAGCGCACCGAGGGTTCCGTACCTATTTACCATATGATATACTAAAATCTTTTGCTCTCTGACTTTGCATGGTAATGTACATAATATATTTTGTTAGTTTTTAGAAGTCTCGCGCAAACTTTTCACTTTAGAAAAAAATGATATTAGAATTTTCAATATCATTTTTGAAGACCTATCTATAGATACCCCACACGTATGGGTTGAATGAATAAAATTTTTTTGAGTTTCAGTTCTATGTATGGGGAACCCTAAAATTTATTGTTTTTTTTTTCTATTTTTGGGTGAAAATCTTAATGCGGTTTACAGAATACATCTATTTACCAAGTTTCAAAAATATAGCTCTTAAAGTTTCGCAAAAAGTGGCTGTGACATACGGACGGACAGACAGACAGACATGACGAATCTATAAGGGTTCCGTTTTTTGCCATTTGGCTACGGAACCCTAATGATACCTTGAAAAATGGCTAAGGGTCATCCAAAGAAAGGCCATATGTCAAATGCACACAAGCTACAAATATCGTTTCCAATTTTTTCCATATTTTGCGTACTTATACAAAAACAAACGGGATCATTAAATCAACCTTCTGCCGTATGTTGCCGGCAAAGAATAGTACCAACCCATCGCTACACTTATCAACCGGAAGATGGGCAGCAGCTACTTTCTATGTATCGTACCATCTTAGATACTGCGGTCACCAACAATAGCGGTCGCTAGCCGCAACGCTTGCAAGCGTGGTGACTATGATAATGAATTTCCTTCCAAAGTACTACGCGATTTTGCTGGAATTCTGGCAGTGGACGTCTCATGGGATGTTGTGATGATGATGAAGGCCAACCTTTAGGCTTCCGCTTCAGACAATTTTACAATTTTATGAGGCAGTTGACACCATATTTTATAGTGCGTCAATGTTTTCTAAAAAAATCTCTACTTCTGTATGTATAATCCATTCCTCGAAAGAACGCGGAACTTTGTAAACAAACAATTTGCAGTTTAGAGGAGATTTCTCTTAAATAACACGAAGCACATGTTTGTAATCAAAGCATACACAGAAACGTTTAGACTATAGTTTAACAGCAGTATGAAGCCAACTATCTGACTGCGCCAGACATTCTGCCAACAGGGAGAGATGGCGGGAGATCGTGCGGAGAGCTGTGTTCGCCTCAAAGATTTCGGACCTCCTTGCTTCGCTCGGAATAGATACCTTGCTAATTTATTTTTGTAGGGGATGACATCTGCCAACATGTCACAACCCTATCATCGATGATCCATAGAAAATATTCAAAATAACCTGTCAAATCCATAGAAAAACGCCTACACCACCTAGTGACGAATTATTTCTTTAATCCTCCTTCTACGAACCTTTATTTTTCTGTGGTTCGTATGTCTACCACAGACTGAGATGCCTCCTCGACATGACTTCGACCGCTCTGCCAAGAGCGAAACAACAGCTGCCGTACTCCGAAGTGAAACTACAAACGTAGTTTATTATAATTCTACGGAAACTACGATAATATCGCGCCGATAATTAGTCTATGGTTCGGCCTTTGACAAAGAAATTCCCGTACATACAAAGTAAATTTCCGAACGTAATTGTTGTTGTCAATCTGATAATATCGGAGCTCCGATAAAATTTCGGAGTACGCACCCAGAGAGGAAGATCGTTTAACAAAGGGTGTGTTCAGTCAACGAAACTTAAAAACTTTCAGAAACATTTTTGGGAAATAAAAAGAACTTTTGACTTCTTCGTACATCATCATGTTCGATCAAGGTGAGCAATTTGTATGAAGAGGTCAACATTTTTTTCATTTCTCGAAAATAGTTTTTTTTTGGGAAAGTTGTTTTGTTTGATTGACCCTTACTTACACCCTATATACAGCAATAGTTAATTCATCTTAAGAATGCAGTGAGTCATCGCTTTCTGCTGCTGTTAGCCAAGCCGCGTAACCAATCAGAGGCGCTAGCACCGAACTCAATCGTTTTCGAATCTCTCTTCTCTTCTTGTATAGAAAAAAAGAGAGAATCGATAACGATTGAGTTCAGGGTGTCTACTCTCAAAGTCAGATATATCGAAACGATACTACTCGAAACATGCAAATGCAAAACTTCGTCCCTTGACAATAGAGTAGAATATTGGTTGGATGAATTTTCAAACTGCATCCAACCAATATTCTACTCTATTGTCAAGGGACGAAGTTTTGCATTTGCATGTTTCGAATAGTATCGTTTCGATGTATCGGACTTTGAGAGTAGACACCCGGTTCTAGCCCCTCAGGTCACATACAATTATAAAGTCAAGTACACAATGACTAATTGAAGGCAGACCTTCGAAAGAAGTTGTTTTCTTTTGTATTACCTAAAAACAATAAAAAAATATGATTTTTAAATTTTACTTCACTGTGAATACACCTTTACCCTGCAGTTGCACAATGACTTATTGCATTCTTAAATTGGACGAACTTTAGTCAGATATACTCGTATCCACATTTTTAACACTTTTTTTATTAAAAAAATCTAGTGATTTTCTTCCCAAACGCCGCATTCTTTTATGAAATGGATTATACATATGGTATTTCTGTGTGTGTACGTACAAAAATATCGTCAAGCAGACGAATATGGGCTTGCAGTTCTTTCACAACCCGTTCTTCTTCCTTCTTCTTCATCAGTTCTTCTTTCTTCTCCTGATGTTTGTTCACTCTTTTAACTCCTTTCCGTGCTAGGAAGTGGTACAGCTTCATTTCATGGTCAAATGCTTTTTGGTAGTCACGCATTTCCTGTAAAGAAATAAAGTATAGTAGGTACGCAACAACTCGGGCGTGCGGGCAAAATGTATGGAGCGCCATACATTTTGGCCGCACTCCCGAGCTGTGGCGTACCTAGGTAGGTATGATTTGTAAACACTTTGTAAATTAGCCTCTTTTCTATTTTTTACTGTCACTTGTCGTACGAACCGACGAGCATAGGTACTTTTTAGGGTTCCGATACCAAAATGGTAAAAAAAAGGAAACCTTATGGTGCGACTTTGTCTGTCTGTCTGTCACACCTCTATATCTCAGCAACCAATCATGCTATCGACTTGAAATTTGGAATAATTTTAGAATATGGTTTCCCAACTTATTGCTCATGAAAGAATTTTGAAAAAGATATGATTATTAATGTAAAGGGGCCCAAATTACAAATTCTCGCTACTAGGTCAAATGGGGTATCATATGAAAGGGCTTTACTTGTAAAATCTTATGATGAAAAATGACAAAAAAAATACCATTCCCCCCCTTATCTCCCAGGTTTGTGAAAGGAGAAATCTGAATTAATTACAGTTGACAGAAGTTTATGCAAACATTACAGCAAAAATGAAACGATCTTTCTAAGTTGCACAGTTTTTTAGAAATCTGCAATAACCTTTACAAACAAATTTAGTTTTGCGGTCAAAATGGACTTTATTGCTTCCAAAAATACAAAAGTATATTGGAAACCTCGGCGCACGAGTCCGACTCACACTTGACCGGTTTTTTTACTGTCGCTTCTTTTTCTTCCCACATGGTGCGACTTTGTTTGTGAAGCTATGTAAGTTTCGTTTTTTTGTTAGAAGGTTTTTGTAAGGGGTTAGAAGAGACTTCATCCTTCTACCTATTATTATTATTTATTTATTTAATGGCGTCACATCTCATTACAAGTCATATTTTGCCAATGTCAAAGTAAAGAAATTATTACAAAATTATGGCGAGTTCGCCAATGTCCAGTGTCCTTCTACCTGCTACAACATATATCAGATTTTTGACAGATAAGGTATGACACAAACGTCAAAAAAGATGAATGCTGTTGCTGTTCTTAAGAAAACTGTTCAGTTTAAGATCTGCAAAGGCTAATAAAACTTTTGCTTTTAAATATGTAGTAAATATGATCATGTATCCGAATTTCGCGCTCTATTAAAGTGGCTACCTATCCGATTTCGTTGTAATGTTCTGCACATTCTTTCCGTCCTTTCTGTCCTGTATAAGATCCTAAATGACCCTGTCACTACTGACTATCTTCGCTCCCGCTTCCAACTTTCAACTTTTACCTCCTAATCCCCGCTCTAGGCGCGACTGCAACACTACGATATTGGAGTGTCGTAGAGTGAACACCAATTTCTATTTAACTCCTTTTCTTCCCAAGCTGTGCGACTGTGAAACAAACTTCCAAAGGCTATAACAAAGCAGTCCTTCAATAACATTTAAGATGCGATTAAGAGAGCACTACTTAGCGCAATCGTCTTGAGTAATGTATTTATTTTTATGTCTATGTATTATTTTTATGTATTTTATAAGCAAGTTTATCATTATAATACTGTGATTAGGTAGATATAGGTATATTCGTTTGTAGTTTAAGTAGATATTTTATCCCTATTTTATATTACACTGTATTTTAAACTTGATTTCTTATCATGTTTATTAATGCACACCCTTGTGCCCGTTTTAATGATATTCGTCCACACCTGATAGGTTGGCTGGGAAAGATGTCTTAAAGAGATAAGCTCGCCTTTGTAAACAATTTTCTTCAAATAACAAATAATATATAAGCCTATGCAGAACGACAGAGTTCCATTATTAAACACTTAGGTTCGTATTGATATACTATAAAAATATAAATAAAACGAAAGACACAAAAATTACGAGCAGTTTGCGTGATAGGACGTTGATGGAACGGACAGTGACGGACGGATAAAATAACTTGTTGTTCCCAATACAGGGTTTAAGCCAAACCAATTTTTGTGGGCAGACCACTTTATACCAGCCAGATGGTCAGACCACCTCATACCAGCCAGATGGTCAGACAACATCGTGGCCGTAGTAGGGAAAGACTGGATAAAGGGGGCGAGAGACGGGTGTGTGTGGTGTGATAAGTCTCGATACGGGCTGAAATAATAATAATAATTAAATTCATTTATTATGGCAACAAGGGTCCATTTGTCAGTAAGACAAGAAAAATTATATCTATGTTAGTATCACAGAATATCACAAATTATAATATAATAATTAGCAAATGTCTATTTGACTAGGACAAAGTGACACTCAGCCTTACCAATACACGCATAAAATGCATAAACATGGGTGAGTCGTACTTTTCCGCGAGAAACTTCAGGATGCTGTTCCGACTGCTACTCATTCTGGCGAACAGTGACGCTGATATGATGATGTTTTAAAAATAAAAGAATTCATAAATATCCCGACACATTGCTTACGTAACTCATTAAAATCCCTGAGGTAAGTACCAAGCAACTTACAAACGTCCATGACTCAAGACTTTTGCTCTTACCAGGATTTGAACCCGGGTATTTCGGCTTCGCAGATAATTGGTGAACGAACTCCAAAATTGATAGTGCTTTACTTTACAGATCGGTAAGAAACAGCAATCGCTACTAAGGATTAGCCTAGTGACACCCTGTATCACGGAGCTAATGGTATTTTAATTCTTGTGGGGTACAACTAGTAATGAATGGGGGTTTCCTTTATTGATCACCATATTTAGCCATTTATTGCTTTCTATATCGGGAAATGCTGTAAAGTAGGTGTCCTACATACAACAACATTATTATGAAATAGCTGTGCCCGCGACTTCGTACGCGCCCTAAAGTAAGTTTCTACCTGTGAGTTTTTACGAAGACATGGTAAATATTTTCTTTTCTTTTTTACTCATTCTAGCCCCTCAATACAGAAATCAGAAATCAGAAATCAGAAATTTTTATTAACACTAAGACATCACAACACAATTCTATAAAAAATACAATAAATATGTAGCATTATCAAATAAATATTATCGTAAGGGTAGAATACAAAAGTAGAAAAAAAAAAAAAATCAGTGCTGTGACATCGGCAGTGATAAAAGGGCCTCACTCAGCAAAAGCCGCAGCACGCATGCTGCGACGCTGGTTTTCAGTGGACCCTGCGCTGAGTGAGGCACGGACGTTAGTGTGCATAAAATAAACATACATCATACAGGTACATACATACAAACTTAAAATGTGTCTAAGAAGCAGATGATAAATACAAAATAAGTGTAATTGTGTTGAGGGAAGAAAAAAATTATGTGAAGTGATGATGGTATGCTATCGCATCGGGGCTCGCGCGCCCGCAGTCGGCATGCACATTCAGGGCTCTGAGTCAAGTGGCTTTCTACAATCGCAAACGCCAGTAGAATAGAATAAAACTCTATGGATTTGACATAAGCTGTCACGTGACATTTCGTTAGCTAATGTCAATCCCATACATTTTCATTCTATTCTACTGGCGTTTGCGATTGTAGAAAGCGACTTGACTCAGGGCCCAGGTTTATTCGCTACTCGTCTTTTGTCGCTCCGGTGACAAGAAAATCGTCTACACGATGTTATAACAAATTTACTACAATGCTACTACTCGTATAATGCGTGTGGGTAAACACCTACAGATAATAATAGAATACACTTCATTCGATTTGTTAATTATTATTAAATGAATTTATAAAATAAAATAATTGCTATAAGTAAACTAAAAATAAAAATGAAATAAATCGTCCAAATTTTGTGAATAAAATTAAATATAAGCAATTCTAAAACTATATAAATACTAACTACTTAACTATTTTGTAGGAAAGAATGTCTAGGTACATACTTACCTACGTATCCTAAATGAAAAGATATCCCCACGCAACCACCGCCTCTGCCTCGCGTCTGAATCCGTTAAGGTGAGTCGGTTACTTCCTACTATAATAGATTTTATCAACTTTTTTGTAAATGCAATATGTAATTTTTATATTTTTCTTTAAATGAAATTAACGATTTCAGACTGCGAATAGGGGGCGGTAAATCGTTCCAACACTTGGTTGCGGCAAACCTGAAACTACCGCGGAATGTTGAAGTGCGGTGTGGCGGGATCGCAAGCCGAGAAGCGGAGGTGCGCGTTAAGCGGGCCTGCACGTCGCGGGACCATACCAGCTTCTTATGAAGATACAGAGGGAGTTGATACTTCACAAGACCAAATAATAGGCAGGCCAGATGGATAATACCCCAGTTGCTGATCCTTTTCTAGCTTATTTTATGAGATGGCAAACACAAAACTTCCAAAAGCTGTCTTTCTCTATACCTTTACCTTCATATTCATGCCTAAAATAAAGTGTTCGTCTGTTTTCTCTATTTCTTACCATGCAGCATTTGATTCACTTTCTTCGTATAAACCGTAGCTTGGAGCACAACTCATTTAAAAAATCATCAAAGTGATGACTCGAACAAGTCTGATATGAACTTTTTTCGGATTTTGTAGTTTTGAGCTGGTCTAGGAGATGGAGATAATGAAGTAGTAGAGTAAGATAAGAACGGTGGTATAAGCTCTGTTACTTCTTTCTCGTGTTTTCAAGCACAGTCGTTTTTTTTATTTACTTATTATGACCACAGAAAATATAATACTATACTAGTACAGATGCCTCACGTCATAGAACGAATTTGTGCCGAAAATTGTTCGGGCTATTTTTTTCATAAGGTATTTTCTTAGAATAAATTGATATCTGGATGTTAAAATTGAATTAATGTCATAGTCATAGTTTACACCTTTACCTACTAACCTAGTAGTAACATTTAGTTTAATTATTAGAAACAAAAGGGCCAAATGAATTCGGGCTAAATAGCCCGTCGAAAAAACCGTAGTACGGAATGGGACCCCATGCTATAACTCAATGATTAGATGAAGATCTTGGCTTTCGACACGAAAAGTCGCTATTTGTCTCTTCTTTAGTACGACTTTAACGCCCAACAGAAGTTCTCCCTGAATGATGAGGTTCCAAGAATGCATTCAGGCTTTTCCTCCGTTTCTTACCTGAACTTGCAGCATCTGATCCACTTTTCCCTTCTCCTGCATGGACCGTAGCTTGGAGCACCACTCATCCCGAAGATCGTACGCGACGGTAGAAGACTCAAACAAGTCGGTTAGAAACTTCTTTCCTTTACACAGAGCGTTCAGCATCTTTGACCACGATTTGTTGAAAAGAGCTCTGAAAATGTAAATGAAATTTCAAAACTGCTACCTTCTTATAGTCATCCTCATCATACCGTGTGGGTTTATCTAGGACAAACCTCGCAAATCCTGGCCTATAATCCCAATCCCCCGTGTAGTGCCGGCAAAGAATAGTACCAACCCATCTCGGGCGACTAAGGTTTAATGAGCATCCTTCTGTGTATCGTAGCATCTTACATTCTGCGGTCACTAAAACCGCGGTCCATAGTGGCAGCCATAACGCTAACAAGCGTGGTGACTATGATACTTCCCCTCCACATTGTTCCAGCAAAAGCAGGAATTTTGGAGGGAGTTCCCAGTCCTGTAGTGGATGTTTCATTGAATGTCATGAGGCCTATGACATGAGATGGCTTGGCTTTTTAACGACTTCTTTTTGGACAATCATTTGGTTTTTGATCTTGCATTGTTCTAACCATACTAAGACAGGACACTGGGAATCGAACGCAGAACCTTCGAAATGAAGACCCGAGCGCACGAACCACTAGATTCCAGAGGATGTTTGTTCGATGTGCATCTTTCTTAGTGTGGTGTTTAGGGTTCCGTAGTCAAAAAGAACCCTTATGGTTCTGTCTGTCTGTCTGTCTTTTAAGCTCAGAGACCCTTAGTACTAGAAAGCTGAAATTTAGTATGAATTTCCATCCACGCCGACAAAGTGGTAAAATAAAATATTGTAAAATACCTCCCCTACAAGTAAAGATTTGTTAGTAATTCGTTAGTTAAGTCGTTTGTAATCTATGCCTTGTGTAATAGTATTTTTTGTTATTTTTTGTGTTGTTATAGTTTGACTTTTTATATGTGATGGTTGTTTTTTGTTGTTGTTTCTTGTGTTATTGTTTCGAGATCGACGATGGAACGAAATAACCCAGAATGAGCCTATTTACTCGCGACTTGAATACTTGAATGGATCCGGGTTATTCGAACGCAGTGGTTATGTTTTGAACTTTTGAATGATATTGTTTTTTTGTAGTTTTTATTGAATTGTTTTTAATGTATGGGTTTTATTGTGATACATTATTATTGTGTCTTTTGTTTTAGTTTGATTGTATATTGTAGTTTGTTGCTTTTTACCTGTCTTTAAGCATGTGTTCGATCTCCTCTCTGATCTTCTTGTTTTCGTACTGGATCTTGTTGAACCTCAACTTTGCAGTTTCCAAACGATTCTCTGTTGAGATAAGCCGCTTCTCACTTTGAGCGCGACGCTCTTTTATCTGAAATTCAATTAGTTATTTATTCCATTTCATTCAGTTGCGCATGCAAGAAGAATTAAAGCAATGGAATTTAAGTACTTTAGACAGGGCGTAAAATAGTACGATGATCCTTCTAAGGGGTGATTCTACATCAGTAACAGATTTTATAAAAAAAAAAGTAATCTTTTTAGCTCAAGAAGAAGCTGGTATGCAGACAAAGATGTTTTTTATTATAATATCCAGACACTAGCAAGCACCTATCCATTTTAATATATTACTGTAATGTAATTCGAAGGAATATCAGATTTCATGATCACTCAAAATTTAAAAAAGTTTAACTTGAAAAATGTATGTTTTTTAAACGTATTAGTGATGTCAAATCACCCATAGAAGAATCATCGTACTTTTTTACCTAATCAACTGCGTTACTTTCATTATGTTCTTCGGGCCATAAAATTGAAAAAACTGAATAATACTGAAAGAAACGCATTTGGTTAGGATGCACCCTATATTGTCTTTGTCTAGGGCATCATCTTGAAAGTCTTGGTTGGTTGAAACTCAGGGAGTGGACTGGGATCGCGAGTGCAGCCGAACTTTTTCGCCTCGCTGGAGACAAGAAAAAATATGCTGAGCTGACTGCCAACCTTCACTAGTTGGAGAGGCACTATTAGAAGAAGAAGAAGGGCATAATGCTGGCGCTGCTGGTCAAGGTTGCGGGAAGCCGCTAGATGCAAGCAGCACAGGAGCGGTCGTCGTGAAGATCTTAAGGGGCAACTCATGTTCATGTTGGGAGATCTAATCAGACAGACTTTGCACAGAACCTGCTAGCATGAAACTTTACACGATTCAAGTAAATACCCCTAGGTAACATAGAAGAAGTGCTCCCCGGCAGGACGCGTCACAGACAATGGGACAAAATCTCAAAAGAGTCGTTATTACCAGGTTGACAACATTCGAGAAACTTTGTTGATATTTTTGTGTTAATAATAGCCACATGTTCTGTGACATTTTCTGTTCAAAAGATAAAACTTTTAACCCAGTAAAAAAAGATATTTGACATTTTGCCTCCTTGTGTCTCCGACGCGTATGTACTTGCTTCGTGCCAAGTTTCATTCCAGCAGGTTTTGCGCAGATCACCCCACATAAATTGAGCCTTGGATCTTCTACCATTTGATGGACTCATTAGGCAGACACAGTGATGAATACTTTAAATAAAGGACTAACCTGACCCGTCTTACTGGCAACGATCTTCTTTAAGTAAAGAGCGTGTTTATTGTTCCTATGCAGCAGACCATCCAGTTGATCCATTAAAGTGGTACCGTCTGAAAAAAAAAACCGGCCCAGTGCGAGTCAGACTTTACTACAAGATTTTGCTATTCGATTTTAAAAACTCCGCTTCCACTCAAACCTGAACCCTCTTTAATATGTATGTACTTGAAACGGGAGCTCATCCTAATTGGTTAAAAATGATTGTGAAATAAGTTGTAATATTTAATTATCTTAGAATTTTCCCTTTACTTGTGCTGTGAGACTTCCAGCCAAATTTCATGATTCTAAGTCAACGGGAAATACCCTATAGGTTTTGGTTTGGTTCATAAATGCATGGAGATGGGAGATCAGGACATAAAGAGTCGATGTTTTCATTGTCTTGTTGTAGAAGATTGACATTTTCACATCTTCAAGGGTCCATAGAACTGATTATTTGATAGTATTAATTTAATTTGAACTAGTTACCTTTACCCGTTCATGCCAAAACAAATTCATGCCAAAAAAGGTCAGACAGACGGACAGACTGATAACAAAGTGAACCTATAAGGGTTCCGTTTTTCTTTTTGAGATACAGAACCAAAAAATATAAACTTTTATATATATACACTATTCAGGGACTAGATAAGTACTATACGTACAACAAACTATCGACACAAATATTTTGCTAGTTTTTTACTAGTTTAAGCTCCCTGTTTTTTTTTTTTTTTATTGAGTATGGGCTTACTCTTGACCTCGATCTAGTCTTGAAGACAGAGATGAGGTCGACGATTGAACGAGCTTACCCAGAAGAAGCCTATTCACTCGCGACTTGAATAGATTCCCTGTTTTTTAGTTTTTTTCCTGATGGACTTTGACCACCTTCAAAACTATGGCTACTTCAACCGCTAATACTATAACATCTTCTCTTATTTACCGTCGTGGTTTTGTTCAGTCTTCATTCGGAGCAACAACGCCCTCCTGAGCTCCATCTTCATTCTCCTGTCTTTCTTCTTGTGAGCTCCTGTACTGGCAATCTGAAACGAAAACGCAAGTCTCATCATCATCATCATCATCATCCGACCGTTTTCGGTCATGGCGACCGCTGTCAACTCCTACATAGTTCTATACGGTTTTGTAAATATAAGGTCCAAACCCAACGTGGAGGAGCTACGATCCCAATTAAATATTGCACATAATTCAAGTACTTATGTTACTCAGAACATGAGAACAACTTTTCCCACGGAACTAAAGTCGAAATACGAAAATCAATTTGACCTCCCATAAAAACTGCATCAGCTGATAGCGCATTTTGTATACGAGGTCAAATTTGGGTTTTCGTATTTCGACTTATGTTCTTTTGGAGAAGTTTTTCAGTTTCATGGTCTAAATAACGTGCTAAAATTATGTTCACTATTTCATTAGGACCCTATATTACTATTTTTTTTTAATTTATATAAAATACTTAACTAGCATATTAGAGGGTCCATTAGGGTAGCCCCTACCGTATACACAATTATGGAATCCCATTGACATGGCCATATCCAAAGACGGGATGACTACGTCGATAAGAAAGTCCTCAATATAGCAAACCAGCCCAGAGGAAGAGGCAGATCACCAACCACTTGGTGGAACAACATCAGCAAAGAGATGGACCTGGACAATCTTGCAACCCAGGACAGAGCTCTCTGGAGCAAATAAACTAGGATCTTGGGTTTGATAAAGAAGTCGACCTGTGATCTTGAGTGAGTCTTTAGTTCCTAGGGTTTTTTTTATCGCTTGTCTGCAGTGTGTGTACCTGTAAAAGCTAGTATGATAAATAAGTTTACCTTCAAATCCTTCATCAGGTCAATGTATTCTTTCTTGAGGACTTGCAGGAGCTGATCCTGCCTTCGGAACTGAGGGTGGACTCCCATATTGGTGTTGTTCCTATCAGCTTGTATGGTGCGCACCTGGGAAACAAATCATCATCATCATGACATTCATGACATCCCATGAAACGTCTACTACAGACTCCCTCCAAAACTCTAGATTTTGCTGAAACAATGTGGAGTGGAAGTACAATAGTCACCTCGCTTGTTAGCGTTACGGCTGGCACTATGAACGCGGAACCGCGTTCTCTACCGGTGGGTGTCGTAAGAGGCGACTAAGGGTTAATGAACCAGAGGATGTGCGGGTAGCAGCATCCTTCTATGACCGTATCATCTTACATTATTCGGTCACAAATATACTCAGGCACAAAAATAAATGGTTGGTCTGTTTTCTGCCATACATCTTTATGCAATGATGGGGTCAAAGTAAGCATCAAAATCCAATAAATGCGCTCAAAATTGCACTCATCTAAAATGAACAGAAAGACCAGTGTAACCAGAGATGACGGAAAATGTATGGGCAATCTGACTGAACATATTTTTATAAGTCACGCTTAGGGTTTACTGGATACTGTGCACAAGTGTAAACTTCGACAAAATCTTTGTCAGACACCATATCTAATTCTCTCACTTTTTTAATACGTATTGTTTTTTATATCTTGATTTTGTTTAGTAGTGTTCTTCTGTTGTTAGCCCTAGTTTCTGTCACAACTTCACTGGTTTATTAGGAAATAGTGCCGACTGCAGGACAGGAAGCTCCCTCCAGAACTCCAGCAAAATCGCGTGGTACTTTAGACTCTAAAGTCCACGCGTTTTCGCTCTAAAGTTTAGAGGGGATTAGAGAGGAGGGCACCACTCAAATAATTCTTTGCCGGCACCACACGGTTTAGAATAGCTGTAGCTTTAAAGGTGATTTCTGCAATTGACCGTTAGACAGTAGATTTTTACGAGTAGGTACCTACCTGTCTTTGCAATCTTAGATGTTCATCTTCCATTTTCTTCAGAACGTCTATATCGTTTGAAGTCGATTCAATAGATGTCAGAGCAGTATCCATATTGAAATTTGTTACCCTATTTTCAATATTTATTATTATTTATGATTTATTGTAGAAATTTAATTTTTATTATTTTATAAATATTTGAGTAAATCTATCCAAATTGCAATAATTTATTTCGAAATTCTGAGCCAACTAGATTAGGTCTGCTTTTGGCTCAAATATTAAGTGATAAAAAATAGGTGCAGAGTAAGACAGACTCAAGTACACTAATGGTTCCGTACCAACGCATTAAAAGCGATAAAATTGTAACCAAATATCTTTTTTATTTAAAAAATTAGTTTACATCGCAAATAAAGAGACATTATCACCAGAAATGAAAAAAAAAATTGTCGCTCCGTACAAAATTACAATTTTTATTGAACAGATTGTATATGGAGAGGCCGATTTTTAGGATTCCGTACCCAAAGGGTGAAAAACTGGACCCTATGCCTCTAATATCTGTCTGTCTGTCATCGGGCTTTATCTCATGAACCGTAATACGTAGACAGTTGAAATATTCACAGATTATGTATTTCAGTTGCCGTTTTATCAAGAAATAATAATAATAAAAAAAAATTAAGGGGGGCTTCACTACTGAAAACCTATTTCTTTAGGTGATTTTTACTCGATTTTTGTTTTGCTCTATCGTAAAAACGGGAACACTTACAAGCGTGAAAATGTGTATGTTTAGAGTGCATAAATTACAAAATAACAACAAATAATAAAAACTGGTCCAGTGCGTATCGCACTCGCACGCATTTAATACACTTCTGCGTTACTGCGCGTCCATAACTAGGGCGGCTATTACCTTATATTAGTGGTGCGAAACCCTCGGTGCGCGAGTTGGACTCGCATTTGGCCCTTTTTTTACGTTTCCAGTGACAATTTTTAAGGTAAAAGTTCATGCCCTTTTAGTATTTTTTAATCTGTCCCTCACACCCTGTAGCTTGTAAATACGGCTTACATGAGTAGCAAGTTTTTTTTTTTTTTGAAATATCACAGACTTTATAGAAACAAGTTTATTGTTGTGAAATAATACAGAAAGGCGGCTTAGTGAAGCTTATAAAGTTAAATGAAAAGCGATGAAAAGTCAAACTTTGTTCTTTACAATTTATATAAAAAGGACATAATATAATACAGCTTGTAACGCCTTGGTGTAGAAAATTGTATTAAAAAGGTGTTAAGAATTCTTTGTTGTGTTAGCTTTTATTCCAAACATAAAGGAAAGATACCTAATTAATAGATTCTCAATTACAACGCATAATATCATAAAGTACTTGGAGCCCAATTCTTGAATATCACCGGTGATATATAATATCACCCGAAAAATTCAAAATCTCAATCTCAAAAAATATTAATCTCAAGAAGTAGGTGTTTGATTGTTATAAATTTCATGGATTATGATTTGGCTCTGACGGTTATTTTCTGCGCATGGACGTAGATTAAATAATAGTAAACATGGATGACAGGCGGAGACAACGCCCACCTGCCGCGCTCACCCCCGCGACGTGACTGCTACTAAATTTTTACTTCTGATACGTCGATATCTTTTAGCTGTTTATCAGGCTAAATTTGATAATTTTAAGAGTTCGGTCCTTGGGCGACGGAGCGAAGCTCGAAATAGACTAGTTCAAAAGCGGACCATTAGATGGCGATGTAGGGTTTACTTTTGACATTTGAATGTCTTTTCGTTCGTACCAGTTTAGGCTCCGATTTCACGAAAAAGTGCGATCTCGTTTTACTTACTTATCTCGGAGATTTGTGAAGATATGATATTCAGAAAAGGCTCAACAGACGCGTATTAATAAGAGCTGTATGGTGCAAAAAGAATAATTTGAAAAAATAAAAAAATTAAGAAAGTTATGACCGAAATAGTAAAAAAAAAACGAAACGAAAAAGACATTTTGGAAACGAAGAATGATACCTAAAATTTGAGAAAAACTCCTCTGAACAATTAGGCAGCTACAATTTGAGACGAAAACAAAGACGATCGGGTTAAGGGTTGGCCCTGTAGCCTAACCTTTTTGAAAAAAGTTATAAAGTGAGAACGATGTTGTTTCGAATTCCGTAGATTCATTTCCAATATAGTCGTATGAGGCACAAAATCTGTGATTTTTTTCCAAAGATACATTATAACGACTGCTTGAGTGATTGGCCCCTCTCCTGCCACCAGGCCTTCAGCGTTTAGGGTCCTTGGTCTTAAGGGTGAAAAACGGGACCCTGCTAATATTCCTCCGAAGTCTGTCTATCTGTCTGTCTGTCAGCGGGCTGTATCCCATAAACCGTAATAGGAAGACAGTTGAAATTTTAACAAATTAATTATGTATATCTGTTGCCGCTATAATGACAAATAATAAAAGTAAAATATTAATAAAAAAAACTTTTTTAAAAACAAGCTTTTATAAGAAAAATTGTACTAAAACGAAAACAATAATTTTATGCAAGGGTCGTGCTGATAAATGTTAGTTATTTAGATGAATATAATAAAACACATCGATCGAAATCATGCATAAAACTTTATAATATTATATGACATTAAACGATTTGAAAGTTTGTAGCGCGCATAAAGTTTATTTAGTTTTTATTCCTCTTTTTTTATTTGCGCTACAAGCTTTCAAATCATTTAATGTCATATAATATTATGAAGTTTTATGCATGATTTCGATCGATGTGTTTATTATATTCATCTTAATAACTAACATTTATCAGCACGACCCTTGCATAAAATTATTTTTTTCGTTTTAGTAAAATTTTTCTTATAAAAGCTTGTTTTTAAAAAAGTTTTTTTTATTAATATTTTATTTTAAACTTTTTAGTTTTGTTTTAACTGGTGACATTATGTGAATACCGTCACTGCCAAAGTCTTCCTGGACTGATGGTATATCCGTTGCATGAAGCTGTGCTCACCGAAAGCAGGGCTAAATTATTCTGGTCACGTCATCATAACATCCCATGAAACGTCCACTAAAGGACAGGGAGCTCCCTCCAGAATTCTAGCTTTTCCTAGAAAAATTAAGAGGGGAAGTATCATAGTCACCTCGCTTGTTAGCGTTACGGCTGGCACCATGGACCGCGGTTGTAGGTGACCGCAGTAAGTCAGATGTAAGATACAAAGGAGGATGCTGCCGCCCATCGTCCAGTTTATAACCTTTAGTCGCCTCTTACGACACCTACGGGTATGTATGGGTTGGTACTATTCTTTGCCGGCACCACACGGAACAACGGAATTCTGGTCACGTACCGTTCACTAAACCTTTCGTTAAATCACCAATCAAGTTTGCAATGTTTTTAAAAGAGTTGCTCTGTCTATCTCCATCTTCGGACCTTGGTAATTTCAGAGTATTTACTAAGCCAAATCAGACGAACCTAAACACGACGGGTCTATCTTGTTTAGTTTAGGAGTTCGTTTGGCCACTTTCTGACTTTATCATCTGGACCCTGATCATTATATGAGTGCTTGGGAATACAAGTCTAATGAACACAAACACGACGGGTCTACCTTGTTCATTCTATAAGTTCCTTTGGCCACCGTCCGGCTCCATCATCTGGACCCTGATCAACATCTGAGACCAAAGTGCTTGAGAATAGAAATCTAACGAACCCCAACACGATGGGTCAACCTTATTTAGTTTAGGAGTTCCTATGGCCACCTTCTTTCTTTATCATCTGGACCCTAATTATCATCTGGAACCAAAATGTCTGGGAATACAAATCCAACGAACCCAAACTCAACGGGGTTACGCTATTCCGTTTAGAAGTTCCTATGACCAGCTTCCGTCTCCATCAGTAGAACAGCTCGCTGGCGATCATCTGGTACAAGAGTACTAGAAAAGACAAATCCAACAAACCCAAACTTGACGGGTCTATCTTGTATAGTTTATTAGTTCCTATGACCAGCTTCCGTCTCCATCAGCAGACCAGCTCGCTAGTGATCATCTGGTACCAAAGTACTTGAAAAGACAAATCCAACGAACCTAAACTCGACAGGGTCAAGCTGTTCCGTTTATAAGGTCCTATGGCCAGCAACCGTCTCCATCAGCAGATCAGCTCGCTGGTGATCATCTGGAACCAGAGTACTTGAAAAGACAAATCCAACGAACCCAAACTCGACGGGTCTATCTTGTATAGTTTATTAGTTCCTATGGCCAGCTTCCGTCTCCATTAGCAGACCAGCTCGATGATACGATAAGATTGTATTGTCACCGAACTTACATAAGTATGCCTAATTTCAGCCCGATCGAATAAGAATAACTGGTCTAAAATTCAGTTTCAAGATTTGTCCCACACAAACTAACATACTCGTACTTACTAACTAACAAGGCAAGTTAAATAAAAGCTTGTAAAAAGGTCAAGTGCGTGTCAGACTTGCTCGAATTTAATACTCTTCTACGTGACTACATCCGCGTGCGCGTCCATAAAAATACGGAAATACGAACCCTCAGTGCGCGAGTCCGACTCGAACTTGGCCGGTTTTTTTTATGTGATTTGATTTCCATTTGCTTAAGACCAAAATTTGGATAACATATCGTCTCAAGTATAAATTTTATTTGGTAGAACACCAACCTATTACGGTGGAATCCACTTTTCAATATGGAATTCGCTCGTTTGACTTTAATACCATTATGGGATGAAGTCATGTTTCAGACCAATATTTTACAAAACTCACTCGGTGCATCAACGGAAATGTCGTTTGTGAAAATGGAAATGCTTATTGAAAGTGAGTACTCACTAGAATGAGTCCTGGCTTAATAAAATTAGGGTTGCCATTTCTATTGAAAGTCCGGATGAAAGCCGACAAAAAAGGTCCAGAAATTTCGAAATGAATCACTTACTTATTATTATTATTTATTTATTTCAGATTACAAAGATCTTTTTTGTTAGTAAGACTTAAAAACTATGTTAGTAAATTTAAAATCAGATTTTTTTTATTATACAAGTGAGGAATAATAAAGATAGTTCTATAAAATTCATTTTCACATTATCACATTATACAGGTTGTTAATTTAAGTGCGTGCCATAGCTTAGGGGGTGTTTCACTAACGATAAAGGAACACAAAAAAATATTTAAAAAATCGTATTTTTTTATCATCAATGATATTTTTTTATAATTTATTAGGTACTAGCTGTGCCCGCGGCTTCGCCCGCGTGATATTCAGACAATGTGCAGTCTCTCCCTCTCTCTATACCTCCATCCCACTCCCTCCCCTTCTCCCGCTCCCTATCCCTGCCCCTAACCCTACCCCTACTCCTATCCCTATCCTTAACGCCGTCTTAACCGCTATCCCTATCCTTATATAAACATAGAAACGACATCCATATTGCTATCGCACCCCAACCCCATCCCCAGGGGATGATGGTATTTCACGTCCACCACCTTAGATTTCAAAATTTTTGTAGTTTTCGTAATCAGCGATCCGATAAACCATACAAACGACACCTATATTGATTTTTAGACATATCAACCCTATCGCACCCCAACCCCATCCCCGAGGGATGATGGTATTTCAGGTCCACCACATTGGATTTCAAAATTTTTTTAGTTTTCGTAATCAGCGACTCGATAAACAAATGATACCCATATTGGTTTTTAGACTTTTTCGCCCACTTTCCCTCTTTATGAGGCTATGGGAAAAGATAGATATTTGACAGAGCGCGCAGTCTTTTCGCTTGAAAGAAAGGGATAAAGTGCGCAATCCGCAACGCATTCGATTGCGACAGATATACTGTGCGTGTTACCAAAACTAAATGACGTAAGCGCCTGATATAAAATATCAACTTTTTGTAAAAACTACGTAATAAAATAAAATTTTAGGTTGGACAAACCCTAGCAATTACAAATACCTTTCTGTATACTTAATTTGACTACTTAAAACACCTCAGATTCCACAAAAAAAGGAATAAATGAAAATAGAAGAGGCAACTTTGGATTTTTATTTTGTCGAGTCGATTTTAACTAATCGTGTTTTGGTCTTGGTGATGCCCTCACTTTAATGGTCAAGAAACACGTACCTGAAAATCACGGCAAGATACTGGGAAAATAAAAAGATATTTGTCTTCAGAATACACAAAAAAAATTACATATCGCCTTAAGGGGTTGAATTTGGGGTGGAATTTCAATAACAAAGATGTATGTTCCACAGAATTACAACCCTAATGCCTAAATAATAAATTTAGTGGATATTACTTTGAAATGAAGGAGTTTCAACTTCATCCCCCTTTTCACCACTTAGGGTGTAAAATTTGCAAAAACCCTGAGACACGCAAAACTTAATTTTTAGTCATCAGTCTAAATAAGAATTTTGAAGATCCTTACTTTTAAACTGACGGACTTTCATACAAACTTTCACCCCCTTAGGGGATGAATTTTGGAAAATTCTAAAACATGTCCTTTTTTATTTTTTACCAAAAGCTTAAATACAAATTTCTATAATTCTACCTTTAAAACTGAAAGACTTATAGACCAACATACGGAAAAATAAATCATCCCCTTTTTCAGCCCCTTGAAGGGTGATTTTTAAGAAATGCTTAAACACGTGTTTCTTCATTTTTTACCAGAAGCTTAAATTCAAATTTGTGTGAATCTAACTCAAGAAACAAAGGACTTTCATCCCTTATTTCACCCCCTTGGGAGATGAATTTTCCAAAATCCTTTCTTAGTGGGTGATTTTGACGTGCATAGAACCTGTGTACAAAATTTCAAATCTGTATCTATAGCGGTTACGGCTCGGCGTTGATGAATCAGTCAGTCAGTCAGTCAGGACATGCTCTTTTATATATTTAGATTACATTTTGACGGTCTTAAGCCCGTTAAAGTACGAAGGAGAAATTGGAGTCACACACACAAAAAGAAAGAATTACTTGATACTCGCGCGCTGGTTCGGTGATAGCGCGGTGCCCCGTCCAGGTCATTTCCCTCCGCGTTTGTTTTGTTTCAATCGAATTTTAATAGTAGGATTTTTTTTGTCTTCCTTTATCGTTACTGAAACACCCGCTAAGCTATGGCACGCAATTAAATTAACATCCTGTATAATCTGATCACAAAATCTAAGTCAATACAATATAATGTCAAAAATTCTATTCAAATATTTAAATTAAAAAAATTGTATAATCTGATCACAAAATCTAAGTCAATACAATATAATGTCAAAAATTCTATTCAAATATTTAAATTAAAAAAATTATTACCAAGTACGAGTATATTTTTAAATTAAGTAAGAAAACCAGAAAATTAAACTTCTATATTATTTTTTACAGCCGAGTAAAAAATTTTGGACACATTAAAAAGATGGGCTAATACCAACAATCCGGACTCATTGGGTGAAATCCGGTCAGTTGGTAGCTCTAGGCTTGATTTTATGTCAAATAAAAAAAAATACTTCCCATTATGCTTTATGCGGTTTATGCCATGTGATACAGTTTATATGGGACGTCTAAGATTCTTCTCCTAAAACTGAACAACTTTCCAAAAGAAGGGGAAGTTGTTTAGTTTACGGGTCTGAATCAATAGTTGCAGAAAGATTTTTTTGTTTCAAAATGTAGCTGACAAGTTTTAGGGTTCCGTACCCAAAATGATGCTAAAGTAATAGGGTCCCTATTACTGTGCCTTAAACATTTTATCAAACTTCGGAGATAAAGGGGGAGTGGTATTTTTTAGTCATTTTTCATTATAACTTGAAAAGTAATTGAGCATTGAAAAAAATTGAAAGAAATATTTTGGAATGTACAAGTAAAAGCCCTTTGTTACCCAATTTGAAATTTTGTTCTCCCTATTAGGGCTCCCTTTGAAATTTGTTTTGCTTTTTTGGTTGCAATAAAGGCTGTTCATCATAATCTAAAACTTTTCCAAATTTCAAGTCGATAGCATGAGTGGTTACTGAGATACACAGGTGTGACAGACAGATGCGGTTGCACCATAAGGGTTCCGTTTTTACCATTTTGGTTCAGAACCCTAAAAATGCTGTATACAGCGTGATTTTTTATTCATCAGAATTTTTTTTCTCAAGGAACATAGGTCGAAATACGAAAAGAAATTATATAGGGTGACTTTTAATTAGTTCTTGATAGAAAAAGGTATGCATATACTCATGATACTGAACAACTTTTCCCAAGGAACATAGGTCGAAATACGAAAATCAAGTTTAGACCTCCCATAGATACTGCATCAGCTGATAGCGCATTTTGTATGGGAGGTCAAAATTGGTTTTTCATATTTCGACCTATGTTCCTTGGGAAAAGTTGTTCAGTATCATGAGTACATGCATATATTTTGCTATCAAGAACTAATTAAAAGTCATCCTATATATAGCGCATTTTGTATGGGAGGTCAAAATTGGTTTTTCGTATTTCGGCCTATGTTCCTTGGGAGAAGTTGTTCAGTTTCGCAGAATCAACACTTATTTTTTTTTCTGGTGAATAAAAAATCACGCTGTATTTATGATTCCGTCAGTGAGTGACCTGCAGGGAATCGAATTGCAACCTGATTCGCATTCAGGGCACGTAGAGATACCATCTCCAATGCTCGTGTACAGAGGCGGATTGCGATACACGTATCAAAATCTAATTTATTATATTTAATTTTTTTACTTTCTTCTAAAATAAAATAATCAGCCACCTCTACCTACAACAAAAAATATAGTGTTTTTTTCAAAAAAGTTTAGCCTTAATTAAAAACCCGGTCTAGTGCGAGTTGGACTCGCGCGCCGAGGGTTCCGAATTTCCGATATACCTTTAGTATTTTTGGAAGCAATAAAGTCCATTTTTAGGAGCGCAAGACTAAATTTGTTTGTAAAGGTATTTTTCAGATTTCTAAAAAACTGTGCAATTCAGAAAGGTCGTTTTATTTTTGCTGTGATACTTACATAAATTTCTATCGACTGTAATTAATTCAGATTTTTCCATTCACAAACTTTGGAGATAAGGGGGGATAATATTTTTCATCATAACTTGAAAACTAAGAGACGTAAAAAAATACAAAAATATATTTCAGGATGAACAAGTAAAGCCCTTTCATTATGATACCCCACTCGACCTAGTAGCGACAATATGAAATTTGGCCCCCCTATTTTGGCCCCCTTTACATTAATAATCATATTTTTTTCACAATTCTTTCATGTGTAATTAAATTGGGCAACTATATTCTAAAACTGTTCCAAATTTCAAGTCGACAGCATGAGTGGTTGTTGAGATATAGAGGTGTGACAGACAAGCATACAGACAGAGCGGCATCTTAAGGGTTCCTTTTTTTACCATTTTGGTATCGGAACCCTAAAAAACGTACACAAAACGTACGTAAAATGTAATAAAATACATACGTGTTTTTGATTACTACAACTTCCAAGTGACCAGTTTACGTGTTTTATTCCTAATATTCAGGCTAGCTGGCACCGACCTTAAAAACTTTTTATCCTCCCTTTTTTGCCTGGAAGTTGGTTTATTTTTTTAAATCACTTTTTAATTTCTGTAATTTTTTTTATCTTATAATAACTAAACAATACAAATATACAAACATACATACGCTTATGAAATTTGGTACATTTTCTAACATACTATACGGGTCGAATTGATAATCTCCTTTTTTAAGTCGGTTAAAAATGACGAGCTTCCTTGGAACTTCAACACAAAGCTTCATTTCCAATTTAATAAATTTTTATCTCCTTAGAAAGTTATTCAGTTCTGTGCTCAGAATATAATGCAAAATCGTTAGTGTGTACACGCCCTAATAATTAAATCTCTTAAGTTTCTCGGCCAAATTCTGCCCTTGGGGTCTGGACAATGTGCCATTAAATTTAGAGATGACAAAAGTCGATCGTCATGAAATTTATGGGATGACATAATATGTCAAATGTCATCCCATACGTTTCATGACATTCGTTTTTGTCAAATGGCACGTTGTATCCGTTGTCTAGACCCCCAGCACCCCCTGATTACATCCCTGTTGCTCTAATGTCTCGATGCACTTTTTACACACGGGGGCCAAAGTTTACGGAACGTATTTGTTTGTCTATTGGAACATAAAATATGTTTTACACCCAAAAATAAAATTTGCGGAGACACAAAAGTTTTAGAAAGAACAAACGCAGTTCAGTTTCATGATTTCAATTTCATAAACAAAAGTCTAAACACAGTTTAACTTACTTATTTACTTACTACGCTGGCTCAGCGACCCCCAGAGGATCTTGGCGTCCGACACGAGAGTTTTCCATTCTTTCCAGGAGGTCGATCGTGGTAATTGCAAACAGTTTTAACGTTAAAGAGGAAGATATTTGGTTTCAGAAATGTTTTGGTTTTGCTTTGGCTTCACGGATGCAATTTTTGGTATCGTGGTAGGAACAAAACTGTTTACGTTACGCATACGTTACGTTAAGTGAAACCAAACTGAAGCCGTTTAGATCTTTTGTCTATGGACTAGATCTTGCAACGAGTATTACAAAATACTATGGTTACTTTCATATCGACAAACGTATCGCAAATAGAGCAGCACTATCCAGCGTTGCCGCTATAGATTTTTTATTCCAATTTCAGAATTTTTTGGTATGTAGCGGAACTTAGTGGTCCTTAGACACAACAGACAGATGGACCAAAAAAAATATCCGAAAAGGGTTAATATTTTCCACTAAGACATAGAACCCTATAAAACTTATTTCAACTAGTGGATATTTGCAGATTGCAGACCCATAATAACAAACAGATAAATTTTATTTGAGTATCTTCTATTCTATTTTTATATCTAAGCATAGAGTCTATTTTCCCGCGTAAAACCAGTGTTGTTCAAGACTCGATTCGCTAGACAAGCTCTACAACTTTTTTTACATTTAAAAAAAATCGGATCAATCTGGAATGAGTAACTGGCAACACCGTAAATGACAAGAGAAAACATAATTATAACCTCGAAAAGCAACAACAAAAATTGAATTGAAATTCAATCAACGCACAGACTACTAATGTTTCAGGATAATTTAAGACTCGTCAATAAACATTTTTCGTTGCCAAGGATTCAGTCGCCTCCTGAAGCATTGTCACCAGTTCTAGTGGATGTGCGATCCCAGCATTTATTGATTATAAACGAGGACACCAAATAGAATCAAAGAACATGGGTTCGCGCTCGCCTTCTCCATCCACACCGCGTAGCCAGAGGCCACATGAGAGTCAGGGAAGAAGCCAACGTGTCCGCAACTGGGAAAGAGTGCATCGGCCGAGGCTACAGGATAGGAACCCTCCTATCCTGGAAGCAAGGAAGACAAATACTTAATTTACCTGTTATAAGTATTTTATATGGGTATAAGATTTTATTACTTACATAAAACAATATTAGAAAGAAAAAACAAATGCACTTCTTGCAAAATTATTCTCAATAGTCTTAAGTAAGATGATAAGCATATTTTCAGTGAAACCACTGGTTTTGGTGATCCATTAACTTGATAATGATAGTTTATATTCATAATAATTTATTGTAATCTTGTTTATTTTGTAAACAGGAAACCGTACTGCCCTCGAAATGCCAAATTTTAGTGGCCAAAATAGAAGAGCTACATGCCCGAAGACACAATACGCTGGCTCAGGCTACGCTGATGCAAGCAGAGTCAGCAAAAGTGCGGGCTCAGGCTGGTTAGATTCAGGCACAGGCCTTCGCAACATTCAGCCAAACGTTGCGGCTATGGTTCCTGTGATGAGTGCGTATGTCAGAAGGACTAGGATACAAAGGGTAAGATTGGAATATCTGTTGGTTTTTCTCATTTCTTTTTATTTTATTTATTTGTGTTTGGGACAACAACAGCATAAAATTACACTGTTTTTCTTAACTTTTCTAAGTAACAAAAGCCAATAACTTCTATCCACAGTCTTTTTCTTCTTTGTGAAGCAATTTAACTGGTGGTCCAGTTGATGAGGTCTTCGTACCTATGGAAAGACACCACTTTGATATTCACACCATGGAGCAATGGCTACCTTGGTTATTAGTAATTTTTTTTTACAATTTTAATACCTATATAAATTCTTTCAGATGCAGATGGTTTCATCATCCAATGAAGAATGATCGTACAAAAAAAAAACAGGCCTAAATAGTAACCTTGATCGGACAGTTTGTATGGAGAGGCCTTTTTTCATTTCTTGAAAGTTTTACTTGCAAAAAATTTTTAATTACATCGACTGATCGTGCACTTTCAGATTTGAAAGGCTATTCTTCACACCCTGTGAAAAAGTGTTTTATTTTTGGGTGTTGTTAAGCCCATATTACATTTTCCTAGAACTTGTAGATTACAGATTAAAGTGTGGCAGAAATCTCTTTAAATTTCTAGCAATACAATTTATCATCCAAGTTCTCGGGTAATGTAACAACTTTTCTAATTTTCTAGGCTGTGATTTAAATAAATAAATAAAAATATTAGGTAAAAAATGTTTAATTATAATTATGTTACTTACATTAAATATTATAATTACTATGAATTTGCTTTGTTTTGACATACTTTTATTTTGTTTGAATTATTTTTATTTTATTTCCAATATTATTGACGATCATATTATTCATTGACATCTGAACAATCTATGTAATTTTGAATGTGATAATATGAAATAAAGAAATCTAATCTTAGTTTAAGCTTAAATTAAAGTAAGTACTAGTTTACAAGCATCTTAATGTTTAAAAAAATCTGATATTATGTAATTCTAAATAAAAGTGTTGATTAAATATTTTAATATGTGTTTTTATTAGCCTATTTCCATTACTTTAGGAAGGAATAATGTTCCTCTGGCGCCATAGTGTGCGCACGAGGGCAGGAATGGTATTCTTTTCTGTTAATATTTGCTCCTCATGAATCGCCGGCTTCAAAATGGCTATATGGGTGCATCTATAGAGCCCAGAACACCTGGTATCCTTGTAGCTTGATAGAAACTGAAAAAAAAGTACATTACAATTAGATATTTAAGAGAGGCAGCAAATATAAGTGGGTAATTTTTACGAATCTTTTTTCATGTTCTGCATGAATAGTAATTAAGAACATAGTTTTGAACTATTTATTTGTTGATGTTATCCTACACCTTGTAGTAAGTACCTACTAGGTGTATTTACATTGGTCAAACATGAACTAAACTTATTTGCTTACTGTCTTTTGATTTTTCCCTGTCACTTAGAGTGAACGGGAATGCTACATGTTTATTTAATATCTCTGGATTATTAAGTGCCTCCGTCAATTCTTTTATAGCTTAACTAACACTAGCTTGGGCAACTGAGTGGTATTTATTGGGTGGATTGAAATAGTATATAGGTACCTAGGTTATAGATTCTGAATACCTGGCACCACAAAGCACTGAATAGTTATAGGTACCTATGTGGTGCCTTTGTCATTCGGTAGGTAATTATCTTACATATGACTTACTTTTGTCTCCACGTCTAGACCGTCAGAGCCCACAGGGGCGGCCATAAATGGAGATCCTTCAGACACTCAGTTTTGAAAAGACAGGTGGATAGACGATATTTCTTGCGAAATTGTCTTTCGGTTACTTAAAGAAATGTCTTGTTGCCTCAGGGCTATATTCCTGTTCCGAGAATTAATTCTTTTTTCCTCGGTGACCACTGCATTTGCTTGGTGCATCATCTGTGTGTACAGAGACATAATTGTAGACACTAGAACTTCAGCAAAAATTCAAAATAATACACTTTTTTCTCTCCGAACAAAGTCGAAATACCTCCATAATTCAATATGAATGATCCAAAATGCCTTAAAAAGTTCGTCGCAACTAACTTTTTCAAAAACGTTCGCAAAGGCGTTCCCAACGTAAGGCAATTGGTAGGAAACGCTGTCAAAAATTGACAAAAAATTACCACGATACCAATAAACTCCTTAAGTTACGTTCGTTTGTTACCACAGATTATTAAACCTTTTCTTCAACGAATCTGCCGAGAAAAAACCAAATGGTTTTCGTTTGAATAATTACCACAATACGAAATGTGCTGTTCGGTGGCTCAACGTAACGTATTAAGTAAAAGGTTTTGCTTTGGTTTCATCGTATAAATTACCACGATCGGACTCCTGGGCCCTGAGTCAAGTTGCTTTCTACAATCGCAAACGCCAGTAGAATAGAATTAAAATGTATGGGATTGACATTAGCTAACGAAATGTCACGTGACAGCTTATGTCAAATCCATAGAGTTTTATTCTATTCTACTGGCGTTTGCGATTGTAGAAAGCCACTTGACTCAGGGCCCTGTTCTGTGCCGCTTCTTGCCAATCGGCTCTTTGGAGGGCATCCAAGTCTTTCCGCACTTCGTCATCTGTACCTGAGACGACCGACTGGTCGTTTTCCACTCGGTCGTCTCACGTAAGCTCTTTTGGCTGCCCGAAACACCAGTTTTAATTCAAAAAATTAAGAACTTCCACACTAACACTTACTTTACTTCACTTCCTATTTCATTATTTTTGATCTCCTTTATTAAGTTATTCAGGTTTCATCTCCTTTATTAAGTTATTCAGTTTTACTATATACGAGTATCTATCTATCTACGATCCAGGGCTATTAAATTTTTTAAATCTCGTCAGTCACTCAATAGAATTCTGTCCTGGCCAACTAGACAACGTGCCATTAAATTTAGTGGTGATGAAAACTGAACGGATGGGATGACACAATATGTCAAATTTCATCCAATACGTTTCATAACATTCGCTTTTGTCAAATGGCACGTTGTCTCCGTTGTCTAGACCCCCCAGCGCCCCCTGATTACATCCCTGTTGCTCTTATGTCTCGATGCACTTTTTACCCACGGGGGGCCAAGGTTTACGGAACTTATTTTTTTGTCTATTGGAACATAAAATATGTTTCGAACGTTTACAATCTGTTCGGACTAGTTCGGAGTTCGGAGACAATATTTTCCGTGTCCATTTTGTAAGTTTATTTAACTTTTCTTTTTAGAAAATTTCGTATTTCCCTAAGCTTTATTCCGTTTCTATTAAGTCGGCTACTTTACTAAAATATTATGAAATTCGGAAACTAGTGTGCCCAGTTTTTACTAGGAGCGATTGTTTACCCTTAATTGAACTAAAGGAATATATTTCCCATCCAGCGTTTAACATTTTGCGGGCCTCGGTGAAAAATATATCATGTCCCAAATTTTCACACACAAATATTACAGGAAAAATAAAACGATCTTTCTAAGTAGCACAGTTTTTAGTAAGCTGCATACATACTGATGCCATTGTCCAGCTAGAGTAGAGTGGACGTATTTCGTTCGACAGATTAATGAAGATTTTAAGACTTTTTTATCGTCAATGGGCTTTCTCTTGACCTCGATCTAGTCTTGAGGACAGAGATCAGGCCCTACATGGAATACTGCTGACATCTTTGGGCTGGAGCACCCCAATACTAACTCCTTCCACTAGATCGCATTCAAAATGCTATCTGGGCTTTATTGCTTCCAAAAATCATCATGACATCTCATGAAACGTCCACTACAGGGCAGGTAACCCTTCAAAATTCCAGCTTTTGCTGAAACAATGCGGAGGGGAAGTACCATACTCACCGGGCTTGTTAGCGTTACGGCTGGCACCATGGACCGCGGTTGTTGGTAATCGCAGAATTTAAGATGATACGATACACGGATTCATTAACCCTGAGTCCCCTCTTACGACACCCACGGGTTGAGTTTTTGCACCTGTGGTGCAGGCAAAGAATAGTACCAACCCATATCTGTCTGTTTAACAGGTATATCGGTTCCCTCGGTGCGCGAGTGTTTGATAGAGTTTTATGCAAATATTATTGGAAAAATAAAACGATCTTTCTAAGCAGCACCGTTTTTTAGAAATCAGCGGTCCTAAAACTGGATTTTGTTGCTTCAAAAAATACTAAAGTTGTACTGGAACCCTCGGTGCGCGAGTCTGACTCGCACTTGATCGGTTTTTTTTAAATTAGAAAACTCAAATTGCATCGAACTATTAAACTGACGCCTCATCTTTCCATAGAGCCGTAAATAATATGAGCCGTAAATATATGTATCATACATATATGATCATACATCAAAATACGGACGTACTGAAGAGATCGGATCATTTCATCGCATATCCAGTGTTGTAAACATTAGACCTGCCAATATACATACAGGGCCCTGAGTCAAGTGGCTTTCTACAATCGCAAACGCCAGTAGAATAGAATGAAAATGTATGGGATTGACATTAGCTAACGAAATGTCACGTGACAGCTTATGTCAAATCCATAGAGTTTTATTCTATTCTACTGGCGTTTGCGATTGTAGAAAGCCACTTGACTCAGGGCCAGGGTAGAAAGGAAGTCTTTTTACGACTCCTCCGTGCTTCGGAAGGCAAGTTATGCTTTATTATTAATTTCTTGACGGTTGCGTTAGTCAGGATAATGAAGCAATTTTTTTTCCTACTCCTACATTGATTGTCTGTCTGTCTATCCAACATTAGACTCAAAGTCTAATTTTTTATCCATTGTTAGATATTAAAATCTCTTAATGACGTCAGTTAAACTACATCGCTTCACAAAAGTAGGTTCGTCATGTCCGTCTGTCTGTCGGTATGTCTGTCTGTCTGCGGCTTAGCTCAGAAACCCTTAGTACTAGAAAGCTGAAATTTTATACGGATATATATTTCATCCACGCCGACAAAGAGGTAGAATAAAATTTTGAAAAATGTTTTTTTTACGATACCTACTCTACAAGTAAAGTGGGGATGAATATTTTATTTTCTTGTCTACTCCATGGTGTGGGGTGTCGTTGGATAGGTCTTTTAAAAATAATGTAAGTCTGCTAAATTCATATTCGATTTAGGGATCTGTTTGCGAAATATTAAGATTAGAAGCGCATTTTTTGTTGGAGTCGAGTGTCCGACTGTTTTACATTTCCAATAACAACCGTTTATTCGGCAGGGGGCTGCCGAATAAACGGTTGTTATTGGAAATGTAAAAATTACAGTAGTAGCACATATGATGAAATTAAAATGAAAACTATAACAGACTTCTATAGTAGTAGAATAGCCGAAAAACTAAAAATAATAAAAATATCAATAGCAGTCAGGCGCTGGGCACTCGCTGAGCATTAGGCCCAGCGCAGACAGAACGGAATAATCCTCGGGCGGGCTCGGGCATTTGCTGAAGGATCGCGCATGCTCGCTTGACGTGACAACGTCTTAAAATTCGATGGAGCCGGCTGCACGCACAAAAAAATGCGGCGTTACCTCGCTCTGAGGCGTTCCATTTAAGGCTTGAAGTGCAAGCGAGAGCGCGGAACGAGCGACAAAGAGGCATAATCGGGTACGGGTACGGGTTCGGGTACGGGATGGGTACGGGTAAAAAAAAAACGTCACGTTCAACTAAACCGACTTTACAGACAAACGTTTTTTCTACTAAAGTTGCTTGTTTTCATGATTAGAATCACTGGGCTGTGGGAGCAAAACCAAAGAGAATTCTCGCTGTAGTTTAAAACCCTGTACATCAGAGATTTCATCGGATAACAAATACATATCGTAAACATATTCGAGTTGCCAATTCACACACTCGTATTTGCGGCTTCGCCAAGCTTTTGTTGACTGACGTTTAGTAATAAACAAGAGGTGTCCTTTGATATAGGGAAACTACGGCTGGTCTCGGGAGGTGTACGGTGGGCAACGACCCTATATGTACGTGCGACACAGTTATTTTGGCAAGTGGATAATGACCTGTAAGAAAAAAATTTGCACACTCGCATTTAAAAACAAAATAAAATTAAAATTAATACTTCTGCAAAAGTCTAGTGTTTGAACAAACTCTGATGACATTTATGTTTATGCTGTGCACAATCCCACACACCCAAATATACACATACACACACACAAACACTCACACACGCACTCACACATACACACACACACACTCTCAAACGTTTGCCATACATGAATTTGTTTGATAAAATCGCTTCTCATTTTTTCTCTGTATTTTATTTGATTATTTGGTATATGCATATTTATATTTTATCATGTTTGACACCCTCGAGCATAAAATTATTATACACTCTTGTAGAGAAGGGTAAGAACTGAAAACCAGTGCTTTCAGTGTTGCCTAGTGTAGCCTGAGAGCAAAAACTGAGTCTCATGCCTTCTGCTTGCAAAATTATGTACATTGTGTTGTAAGCAATAAAGATTTTTCGTTATGATTAAAAAATCGGAACTAAATGAACTGCAAAGGGATTTTGACATTCAACGAGACAAATATATGAAAGCAGCGCTCTCCTGACAAAGTCATCCAGCTGCCAAACTCGTGTCGCACTTAAGCTTGATTAGATGGACAGCAGTGTGACAGAAAGACGGAGCGATGGGTGAAGCTGCTATCACACCTTCCTAAATTCAGAGCCTAATTCAGCATACATTGCTCGTTGAATTAAGGATATTGGGTCCCAGGACACGTAGGAGTAGAGGGCAATGAAGCGGCTGACAGACTAGCCAGAGGGGTCAGAAATACACTTCTGCGGACCTGAACCTTTTATTGAATTATCAGGGAGTACCATCAGAAACGCACTCAATGTCTATGCCCAGAAAAGGTACTGCACTGAGTGGGCAAACACTATTGGACTTACTCATTCGAAAAAATTTGGGACCACAAAGGTAGGTTTCTTCAAATATCTAAGAAACCTAAGCAGGCACCAGACCCATAATATTGTAGGCGCTTTCACTGGCCATTTCGGCACTAGAGAGCACCTATACAAGATGAGTCTGTCGGATACAACTACTTGCAGAGCACGTGGTGAAGAAAGCGAACGCATGGATCATCTTTTATGCACATGCTACGCTTTGGCTAGCAAGCGTATAAAGATTCTCGGTCAGGCTTATCCGACACCAGAAGACTACAGGCTCCTTCAGCTGAAATCTACAGCGAAGCTCATAACGAGCATATTTGGAGACAGCGGAAGATCACAAGAGCAATAAGGCAGGGTAAGCACAAAAGATCCCATAGGGTCGAAGTGCTCTGAGGTCCATTAAAGAACTCAACCCCACGTAATAAGATAAGAATGATATTGGAATTAACAGAACCAAGCTTCCCAGCAATGCATGCTGAATTAGTTCTTGGATTAAAAAAGGTGAGATAGATAGATAGATAGATAAATTCTTTATTGTCACACAAAAACAAAACAATACACAGGAGACTCTTAAAACTAGGGTGGACAAAGGCGGTCTTATCGCTTAAAGCGATCTCTTCCAGACAACCTTAGTGAGATAGCGGCTTCAGATATTGGAGCGATATAAACACGTATTCCTCCGTCCTGCTCTCGCGCATAGCTCTGTTACGCAAGTTATATTATTTTGACTGCACTCGTTTCAGTCGCACTAGAAAATAAGAGAAATAGCTGACTTGCTTAAAACCAAAATTCGGATCTACAAAACGGTTATTAGACCAATTTTGATGTACGGATGCGAATCATGGACACTGACTCAAAAAGAGGAAAGTAAGCTCTTAGTCGCAGAGAGGAAGATTTTCCGGAAGATCTTGGGACCAACTAGGCGTGATGATGGCACTTGGAGGTCACGAAAAAACCAGGAGATAGAAGACCTAGTGGCTGAACCCAATATAATTGGAGAGACCAAGTCAGCCCGACTTCGCTGGCTGGGCCACGTAGAGAGGATGGAGGAAGATCGTGCAGTCAAAAGAGCGTACCTGGGACGACCGACGGGAAAGCGGCCGGTCGGACGTCCCAGGTACCGCTGGAGTGACGAAGTGCAGAAGGACCTGAGCGCTCTCCAAAGACCCGATTGGCGTGAGGAGGTGCAAAAAAGGGCCGACTGGCGGCTTTTGGTGTCGCAGGCCAAGATCCTCTTTGGGTCCCTGAGCCAGCGAAAGTAAGTAAGTAAGTGCTTGTGGAAAAAAGAGACTGAAATATTTTGTTCCTTTATGAGTGCCGCCTTTTTGTATTAATGTGCATAAGTAACTCAAGGTATATCTATCTTTGGGAGGGATGTTTTCTGTCCCTTTCGTGACGTGACTAAGATAATACATAGGATTCCGTGGACAAAATCTGTTGTCCAGTGCTTAGAGCATTTGGATCTAAAAATATATAAAAAATAAGAATATTTGAAAAAAAGTAAAGCTTACAAATCCGTGTCATCACATATCTGGTTTTACTTAAATCGAGTGTTAGGTCAAGTCTATTTTCAATATTAGATTTGCCTGATAGCGTGAACTAAATCGAACGCGATGGAATATGATGCACCGTGAATTCCTGTACGTACAGTCATATGCACATTAAAGGAAATATGAATTGCAATCTACTACTTCGTAATACAGACGACGATGTCATCGTCAATGCGTTAACATAACAACCTCCTTGGTAAGGTGGTTAAACCGTTCGGCTCTCGTTCAGGAGGTTCTGGGTTCGATTCCCGGTGAGGATATACAAAGGTGTGATAATACTGAAGGTCGTAAATCTACCCAGGAAACTGAACAACTTTCCCAAAGGAACATAGGTCAAAAACGATAAACCAAATTTGACCTCCCATACAAAATGTGCTATCAGTTGATGCAGTTTCTATCTCTTCTTTATTTTAAGGGCTAGGCTCTTGTCGGCCACCTAATACGACATGACAGATTTATTAACAACATCATGGAAGGAAAGATAGAAGGAAAGCGTGTTAGAGGGAGGCCAAAATTAAGAAGAAGATAGGCGTCAGATCATATAAGGAGGTATAAGAGGCGGCTTTGGACAGAAAAAGATGGAGGGAGTTGCAGTTTCTATAGAAGGTCAAAAATTGATTTTGTTCTATGACCTATATTTGTTGGGAAAAGTTGTTCAGTTTCATGGGCAGATGCACACACTTTAGTACTATCACACCTTTCCGTTATACACTGTAGTGTCATACAAAAATCAAGACTACCCCAGCTTGGTAAGGACATTGTAGGATGTCCCGTGTGGTGCCGACAAAGAATAGTACCCACCTATCTACCGTACCCCAGCTTGGTAAGGACATTGTAGGATGTCCCGTGTGGTGCCGACAAAGAATAGTACCCACCCATTTACCGTACCCCAGCTTGGTAAGGACATTGTAGGATGTACCGTGTGGTGCCGACAAAGAATAGTACCCACCCATCCACCGTACCCCAGCTTGGTAAGGACATTGTAGGATGTCCCGTGTGGTGCCGACAAAGAATAGTACCCACCTATCCACCGTACCCCAGCTTGGTAAGGACATTATAGGATGTCCCGTGTGGTGCCGACAAAGAATAGTACCCACCCATCCACCGTACCCCAGCTTGGTAAGGACATTGTAGGAGGTCCCGTGTGGTGCCGACAAAGAATAGTACCCACCCGTGCGGGTGTCGTAAAAGGCGACCAAGGGATTATGAACCGGAGGATGGGCAGCAGCATCTTTCCATGTATGGTACCATCTTACATACTGCGTTCACCACCAACAGCGTTCGCTAAAGAGTGCTGACTATAGGAATTCCCCTCTAAAGTACCACGAGTCCTTGCTGGAATTCTAGAAAGAGCTCCCTGTCCTGCAATGGACTTTTCATGGGATGTTATCATTGCAGGATGAATTACCTTGGTGGTCCGGAGAGTTAGATGATTCCGTGTTTCGGAGGGCACGGTAATCCGTTGTTGGTCTCGGCTACTATCAACGGTAGAAGTCGTTAATAGATTCAGATAATTTATTCAATGTACATGCTTTACAGAATACTTATTGAATGTCATGCAGAATACAATGCAAATAGAGCGAGTCTACGCCGTTTCGGATCGTGCTACGGCAGCGTAAAAGAAACGGCAAGAAACCACTGCAGCACAGGGTACTTTAAGAGTCAGCTTTTTACAATGTGTTTCTTGTGTTTCGCTGGAATATCAGAGCACCATACCTCTTTGTCATTGATATAGTCATCTAATCTATAGTAAGCTTTTGTACATAACATTTGCTTTGTACAGTACAGTATGTTAGTGACTTTTGGCGGCTCAACAACTTTGACACCAGTGTTTGTGAGGTCGGTCATCGACTTTACAACCCACATGCTACGATTATGATGACATTTAAATTCTTTCCACTGACGACCCTTGACTGTAGCATACGTACGGAAAGTTGTTAGATGTTTTTCATTACTTAAACGTCAATCTAGAATCATATTAGATTGCTATAAGGGGTGTAAATGGGGTGTGTATGTCACTGCCAAATCGTACAATTCGCTGTTTTGCATAATGCCGAGCATTTTAGAAAATGCCGAGAAATTATTGATTCGCCGTTTTACATAATGCCTCGGAATTTTAAAAAAGAGCGCGTAATTCGTTATGGCACTCGCCGGTGACGCCTGCCGCGGCACGCTCACTTCGCTCGCTCGGCTTGTGTGTGTGGTCATAAGGTAACTCAACCTAATCGATCCGAGTATAGGGATCCCAAGTAGGGATCGGTTTGGTTGGGTTTACCGTTTACCTCAGCTAACGAACCTAAAATGCACCAGTGACCTATACCCACATACAATCTGCCGACTAGTCTAGGCCCCCGCATTAAATCCTCAGTCGATTAAACTTTGCTGGGGAGACAAACCTTCTATAAAAAAAAAAAAAAAACGTTATTTTTCCATACAAAAATTACAAAAAATGTATGATTTTTTTTTTGGATATTTTGAATATACATTTAATTCATGATTCTTTATCATCCTGTCAAATAAAATCTGCCTGAGAAATGTATGTTGGGGTCAACTGCTTTGTTGCCTACATTAGACGCCCTTACAATTTTCCGATCGTTTACAATTTTCCGGCCGTTTGTAATACGGCGTGTTTTAAGATTTTATTTTATTTAACAGAGTTTATTTGACGGAAAGAACATTGCCTTACAAACTTGTTTTTTTTTTCAACTTTTAGCCGATTGCTTCTGAGATGGCTGCAAAATGCGTTGGTAAGCGTAATAACAAATGAAAAAAAAAAATCGGCCAAGTGCGAGTCGGACTCGCGCGCCGATGGTTCCGATATACTTTTTGTATTTTTGGAAGCACTAAAGTCCATTTTCATCAAAAAGATCGTTTTATTTTTGCTGTAATGTTTACATAAACTTCTGTCAACTGTAATTAATTCAGATTTTTCCTTGAACAAACTTCGGAGATAAGGGGGGGAATGGTATTTTTTTTGACATTTTTCATCATAACTTGAAAACTAAGAAACGAAAAAAAATACAAAAATATATTTTAGAATGTACAAGTAAAGCACTTACACATGATACTCCAACCTAGTAGCGACAATTTGAAATTTGGTCCCCCCTATTTTGGGCCCCCTTTACATCAATAATCATAATATTTTCTTAATTCTTTTACGTGCAATTAAGTTGGACAACCATATTCTACTAAAACTATTCTAAATTTCAAGTCGATACCATGAGTGGTTGCTGAGATATACAGGTGTGACAGACAGACAGACAGACGGACAGACGGACAGACAGACAGACAAAGCGGCACCATAAGGGTTCCTTTTTTTTACCATTTTGGTATCGGAACCCTAAAAATGACCATATATGATTGCGCATACCATATTACTGACAATCGCTTTCTTTTTCATTCGTCCACTACAGGACAGGGAGCTCCCTCTACAATTCTAGCTTTTGCTAGAAAAATGTAGAGGGCCTCGCTTTTTAGCGTTACGGCTGGCACGTGGCTGGCACCATGGACCGCGGTTGTAGGTGACCGCAGTAAGTAAGATACAAAGATGGATGCTGCTGCTCATCCTCCAGTTTATAACCCTTAGTCCCCTCTTACGACTCCCACGGGTATGTAAGGGTTGGTACTATTCTTTGCCGGCACCACACGGGGCAAGGGGCGGGGGGGCTTTTACTCGTATCCTGACACGTTAAGTTCTTTTCAACACACTTGCTCATAAAGTGACTCTATGGTGACCGCAATTAGGCACAGGATAACACCCATAATCAAACTGTGACTTTTTCATTGCTATACTCGTAACTCACTAGTAAGTTATAGACTTTTTTTTAAATTTTATTGGTTTAAATTTTATTGTTATTTTATTCACAAGTGTGTTGAAAAACGTCGTATGATACACGTGTGTATTGATGATTACCGTCCTCGGGTCTCAATGGCGCCTCGGCGGTAATCACCAATGTTACACTAGTACCATAATGTAATGCGGCTTGAAATATTTAACAATAAAAATCTTTTGTCATTTACCAAACACGAGCAAATACATAGCAATAAATAACGTAATTACCGTAACGTTTTGAGGCAGTCAGATAAAAATAAACCATTTTAATTCGAATATCCCTTCCGGTTACAGAGATTTAGTTTTGTTTAAACGTTAGTGTATTATAAATCCATGAGTTTTTTTTACTTTTTGATTTTTTATTGTATTTTTGACCGGTTATATTAGTGCTTGGATCTTAAAAAAATCGAAGAAATATAAGTTTTTTTAATTAAAAATGTTAGATAAAAAAAATTTATCCACAGTTTAAATTCTACTTTGCCAAATAAAAAGCCATCTGATCAAGAAGAAAAACAAATTTTAGAAAAGCCAGTATTTTATGAATTTATTTTTACAGTTTTATACAAGTACTCGTATCTTATGAAACTTAAATGATATATTATTTATTAATTCAAAAATAAAAACAGCTAAATTGAAATTAAAAGTTGTTCCAAATTCAAACGGTCAGATGGAGCATGCAAGCGCCCTTCGATTGGTGGTAAGTTTTCCCGCGCGGGGAGGCATTACGCACGCGCCGCCATTTTCTCAGAAACGGGATACCAGCAATATAAATTACCCTCAAATAGAGACGATAGAGATGATTTTGGGGTATTTTTTGTGACATTTGTATTTTTAGACAAAAGCAATATTGTAGAGAGTTTGATATTTATAATAGGTACTATACATTTTTAAAACTACGTAATTGATACGATAGAGATTTAAGGGTATTATTTGTATGGTAGGGTGATCTAATATTTTTGGAACAATAGAAATAAAATGTAGAGCAGTGTTTTTGCAAAAGTGATTAAAAACTAAATATATACGGTTATATTAGTACCCATCTTACCAAACCTAGAGTTCGTTCATCTTAAGAATGCAGTGAGTCATCGCTCTCCGCCGCTGGTAGCCAAGCTCTGGAACCAATCACTTCGCTTAAAATTAGAAAGTCAAATGTACAATGTCTTACTAAAGTCAAGCCTTCGAAAGAAGCGGTTGTTTGCTTTGTGTGTTACCTAAAAAACAAAAATAAAATACAAATTAAAAAAAATATATATTTTTGTTTGCATTTTGACTCCATTGTGAATACACCTTTACTCTGCATTGACAGTCATGACATACTGAGTTCTTAACGCGGACGAACTATAGCTCTAGCATTACGAAACTGTGCTATTTTTTTTCTTCTTGTCATATTAAAAATTAAAACAAAAATGTGGGAAGAAGTTTTTACCCAAGCGTTTGCTTTTACCAACCATATAAAATTCAAAATTGTATGATCATTGAACAAATAACACGAAACGTGCGATGAAGTTTCTATCACATGCAACGGTGGCTGTACTCCACAGCTTTCCCCTGAAGCTAAAGGAAACAAACAACCCGCTAAACTTTAAATTTTCCCCGAAAATTTCCCCTCGAAAAAATCCAATGGACTTGTAACTTGCAGCTGGCAACTCCTTACGAAAACCGGCCAGTGTTTTTCGCGCCTTTGGCATGCACGGTCGCCGCGCAAAGTAAACTTTAAACGCGGGTTTAATGTGTCTCGCTATAGTGTTCTAAGTGTCAAGTGTCGTGTGAGAAAAAAAGCTCTAGTTTCAAAAATAGGCCTGTTACCGCTGACACAGCTGAAACGTAAGTAATAAAGTGCAGACGTAAGAAATTTACTATTATAGTTGTGTTGTAAATAAGGGTTTGGGCTCCTGAGGGCCTCATCTCGAGTTTTAGCCAGATTATAGTGGATGCTGTCCTTATGTACGTTATTATTTTACTAGTTTTATTTATCTAGTATCTGGGTCACTATGTTATTGGGACTTCAATAAAGAGTGCTGCTCAAATGATCCTTATATGTTTTGGACAGCTTTTATTGGATTCTGTGAATTTCTTCTGTAGGTATTTGCTTTATTAGACTTTTATTTTTTTCTAAATCAAATTGGCACATTCTATAATTGTCCTTCATCTGTAACATTTTATAATTGTTTTGTTGTGTACAATAAAGAATACATATATTGATCTTGCTAAGGGTATTCTGAATATGAAGATGATCTCTATAGGGTGACTTTTAATTAGTTATTGATAGAAAAGGTATGAATGTACTCATGATACTGAACAACTTTCTTCAAGGAACATAGGTCGAAATACGAAAATCAAGTTTTGACCTCCCATAGAAACTGCATCAACTGATAGCGCATTTTGTATGGGAGGTCAAATTTGGTTTTTCGTATTTCGACCTATGTTCCTTGGGAAAAGTTGTTCAGTATCATAAGTACATGCATATCTTTTGCTATCAAGAACTAATTAAAAGTCACCCTGTATATTTGAGTATAGTATATTTTTGATTAAATAAAGTAAATTGTTTAATATCATAGGCATTAAAATATTAGAATGAGATATTAATAAAATTTAAAAAATTAATAAAATAATAGTTTTAAAAATTACGATGTTCAACATTTTGTATATATTGTTTTGTAAATACAAGTAAGAAAAATCTAAAATTTTAAATATTAAAATTTTTTGCTCATTTATTAATTTAATATTCATCTAATTATTTTAAGACTGACTGTACATAAAAACACCAAATTTAGTATCTATAATAAAAAAATAAATATTCCAACGCTTACCAATCTATTTTGCAGCCATGACATTAAAACTATAATAACATTGTTTTGCAAACTTATTTTTTCCGACAGCTTTGAACGATTGCTTGTAACATAGCTGCAAAATGTACAATACAAAGAATAATCGAAAAATATGGATTATATTATTTATATTGAATAAGAGAGAGGACACAACAGGTACTGCTTGTTTTGATTAAGAAATTTATTCTAGCAGACCTAGGGAAGAAAAATTGGGCTGCAAAAATATATCATGTAGTTGTAATACAAAAGCGTGCAACAGCTCAACGGTGTGCTCAGAGCACGAAACTGAACAACGTTTCCAAACAAACATAAGTCGAAATCGGATATTGTTTTGGCTTCTCCATACAAAATGCACTGTACTGTTGAAGGTTTGTATGGAGAAGCCAAAAAAATTCGACCCATGTTTGTTTGTAAAAGTTGTTCAGTTTCGCGGTCTGAATCTGAACACACCCTTGATGCACGCTTTTGAATTTACAATAAATTTTACACCTTGTACATATATAAAACGCACAATTTTATTTCTTTCGGAATAACCGAAACTAAAAAATGGTTAAAATCGAGAGCAGAATCTTTTTGATTTGCATTCAGGGACATCAAAATAGCATAACGTGTTAGTTTTTTTAATATATAAATATCTTCAATATAGATATGTATGTCGTTGACCTATGTACTTCCTTCATTGTCTTTGATAAAAGATGTTTATTTATTTATTTTATTTATTAAGGCAAACCAACAGCATAACATATTAAAATTACAATGTGGATACATTCAAATAGGTAAGGGTAGAATATGTATGCCAATTATAGGTGTGCATTCGGCAACAGTATTATAATTAAATAAAATCAATCAACAGTAATTACAGTTAAAAATAAAGTTAAGAACAAGACAACTTCTAAATGGGTATTTTAGGGATAATTTATAAACAATTCTATTATAATTTAACAGTAAAAGGGTTTTCTAGACACCATTACATAAATATCACATTAAAGAAACATTGGATAAATAAATATAAAACATCTATACGAGAAACAGAGAAACAGTCAGGACACGTGTTGTAGCAATTTGTTTTTAAAAACAGTAAGAGAGTTTCTGCGTGCAATGTTCTGAAGCACGCTCACCAACACATTTTGCAGCCATGACTCTAAAACCAGAATATATTTGACGGAAAGAATAACATTGTAAACTACAACTACTAAACTAGACTACTAGATAAACTTACATTTCTTACTTATATTATAAATAAAATATACCATATGATATGCCTACTAGCTAATAAAAACCTCTATTACTTACTACCAGCTATGTATGTATGTACTGTAAATAAAAATTGTAAGACCCAGACTCACTGACTCCCAGGATAAAACCTAGTTTGGGAGACAGGGACATAACTCACATAAGCGAAGCTGTAAATTTTGTTAAATTTAATGTTATGACAACCTTCCTGTATATTTATTTTTGTAAGAAATATTTTTTTTTTTTCTTGTTTTACAAACTTGTTTTTTCTGACAGCTTTAGCCGATTGCTTTTGACATAACTGCAAATGTGTTGGTAAGCGTTGGAATTTACGAAAACATGGATCATATACCACTAACGGTCACCCATCCGGATTCTAGCTAGAGCTAACGTTGCTTAACTTTTGTAGTCGAAACAACTAGAGAGGACAATCAATTAGAAGTATATTTTCGAAATTTTTAAAGTTGAAATAAGTCATGGAAAATACTGTCGAATAGGTGTAAGGAACAGGTTTTTGAAAACTAAAAGGGTATGATTAGTCAACTTAGTTGTTCAGTTCAACTGAACAACTTTCGTGATTTAAACTTTCAGGAAATGAAATTCCGGCCTCTTCATACAACATTTCAAACTTGATTGGACAGTTTGTATGGAGGACGATTTTTTTTTCATTTCCTGAAAGTTTTATTCACTGAAAGTTGTTCAGTTAACTGATCGATCAAGCCCTTTCAGTTTGCGGAAATCTGACCCTTACACCCTTTATTGTTACAATTTACGACATATTTAGTTTTAAACATTTATGGAATTTTTAAATCAAACGAGCAATATTTGTATATACAGGGTGTTAATTTAATTGCGTGCCATAGCTTAGGGGGTATTTCAGTAACGATAATGGATCACAAAAAAAAATAAAAAAAATCCTACTTAAAAAAAACTAAAACTCCATTGAAACTAAACTAACGCTGACCCGGATGGAGCACCGCGATATCACCAAGCCAGTGTGCGAGTATGAGTGGATAAGGTAGGCACATACATAACTGAAACTCTTTCGCGCACTTTTGTTAGCGCGGTACTCTGGGTCATTGCCTTCCGCGTTAGTTTAGTTTCAATGGAGTTTTATGTTTTTAAGCAGGATTTTTTAAAATATTTTTCGTGTGTTCCTTTATCGTTACTGAAACACCCCTTACGCTATGGCACGCAATTAAATTAACACCCTGTATATATATTTGTAATCGGTTTTTCGAAAACACGATTTTGTAGAAATTAGTATACAGGGGTTTTGGGGACAAAAAATCGATCTAGCTAGGTCTCATGTCTGGGAAAATTCGTTTTCATTGTCTTTTTTAATATTTCTTAGCGCGTTTTAGTGCTTTCAAGAAACTCACAGTGCCATCTGTTGTTGAGTAGCTTGCTCACCCGATGATATTTTAATCATACAGAGCTTAGCTCGGTCGCCCAGGTACTTAGTTATTAATACGCCTGCCTATCCTAACGAATTGTTAAGCTACCATATAACTAACAGATTAACTTGCCTTCCGAAATACGGAAAACAAATTTTATATCAATTGAGGTAACCCATCCGGTCACCAGCCTAGAGAGACCGACGTTGCTTAACTTACGTTACGGAGGCTTCTAGCCTTCGATCATACATAAGTAGATACACAATAGCTGCACAAAAAATGGCGCCATAAAAAGAGCCTCACGCCACATTTTGCTCTCACTCACAAAAATTTTTTGGATGAAATTTCATGGAATCTATTTTGAACACATAAAAATGGGGACACTTTTTCGTTTGAACCTGGAATGCGAATGTGTTTCTGTGAAAATTAATAATCGTTGCTTCTGGCTCGTTTTCTTATTTTCCGAGATTCAACCAGTCACCCATTTTCCTAATTTTCCTTTATGAAAAAAGCTGCCGTCTTCATCAAAGGCGTAGAACATTAATTACTATAATTTACTCCACTTTTGAAGGCGCTGCTTTATTTTAGTAATTGCTAGGAAGTTCTGAAACGAGAATTAATTTGTTAAAACTCTCGTACGGAGATATTTTGGACACCTGTTCAAACTCAATATGTCAGCAAGTTGTACAGCAGCACTGCTCTTATTTTCTCGCGAAAGTAAAAAACCGGCCAAGTGCGAGTCGGACTCGCGCACCAAGGGGTTCCGTGCCACTAAGGTAAAAATACCATCTTAGTTATGGACGCGCAGTCACGCAAAAATGTATTAAAAATGCGCCAGTCCAACACGCATTTGACCAAATTATATTATTTGTAGTTGTTCTATTATAGCTTATGCACTATAAACATACCAATTTTCACGTTTTTATGTGTTCCTATTTTTAAGATACAGCTAGAACAAAAATCGCCTAAGATTGGGAGCCCCGCTTTTTTTCATTTTTAGTATTTGTTGCTATAGCGGCAACTGAAATACATAATCTGTGAAAATTTCTACTTACTATGTAGCTATTAGGCCGATATTTCACTGGGACACCAAGGTGGCGCGACTGGTTGCGCCACTGGTGTCCGTAACTAGACACCAGTAAAGACACCAGAGTCGCCACACCCTGCAGCCACAGTTTTAAGGGCTATATTTCACTGGGAGTGGTAGTGCGACCAGCATCCGAACTGTTTGCGCCGCCAAATTGGTTGCGCAACCAAACGGACACCAGGTGAGTAACTCTGTATAGAGCTGTATACATTTTGTTGGTAGCGGCGACTGGTTGCGCTGCCATGGTGTCCCAGTGAAATACCGGCCTTACGGTTCATGAGATACAGCCCGCTGACAGACAGACATCGGAGGCACATAAATAGGGTCCCGTTTTTCACGCTTTGGGTATGGAACCCTAAAAACTAACAGATTTAAATAATTTCATTCAATGTAGATTCTTTACAGAATACTAATTGAATGTAAGAATACAATGCAAAAAGAGTGATGGCAGCGTAAATGAAACGGCAATAAACCACTACAGCACGCCTGCTTTAAGAGTCGGCTTTTTACAATGTGTTTCTTGTGTTTCGTTGGAATATCCACAAATATATAAAGGAGAGCGTGGAATATCAGAGTACCATACCTCTTTGTCATTGATATAGTCATCTATTCAATAGATGACTACCACTGCAGCACGGCCTACTATAAGAGTCGGCTTTTTACAATGTGTTTCTTGTGTTTCGCTGGAATATCAGAGCAACATACCTCTTTGTCATGATAAAGTCATCCATTCAATAGATGACTACCAGTCGGAGTCGGCTTATTACAATGTGTTTCTTGTGTTTTGCTGTAATATTAGAGCACCATACCTCTTTGTCATGATATAGTCATCCATCCAATAGATGACTACCAGTCGGAGTCGGCTTTTTACAATGTGTTTCTTGTGTTTCGTTGGAATATCCACAAATATATAAAGGAGAGCGTGGAATATCAGAGCACCATACCTCTTTGTCATTGATATAGTCATAGCGCGGCCTACTTTAAGAGTCGGCTTTTTATAAAGTGTTTGTTGTGTTTCGCTGGGATATCAGAGCAACATACCTCTTTGTCATGATATAGTCATCTATTCAATTAGATGTCTACCACTCAGCACGGCCCCAACTTTGAGTCGGCTTTTTACAAAGTGTTTCTTGTGTTTCGCTGGAATATCAGAGCACCATACTTCTTTGATCCTCATCTAATATATAGATGACTGTGACCAACTGCAATGTTAAATTTTACACGAAATATAATACTTTGAATATTTAGCAAGACGGAACATTCTGTACAATATCGAATCATTATTCTTAATCAAAATTCCATTAACTAAGTTCCATCAATACTGAACAAAATAATTTATTATTTGATTACCTATTAATGATAAATAAATGACTGACGAAAATGTTGTGGAAAAGGCTTTTAGCCCAAATTCTATACCTACAGGCATGGTGTTTCGAAATTAAATTCATTAGTTAGAGAATGCTTCATTACAGTTAAAACTTCTTTAAATCTATATATATCCTTAATTGTGCACAATATAACATAGCAATAGTGATAGAAGAGGTTCAAAATGGTGAGCTTATCTCTATGAAGAGATCTCTTCTAGCCAACCAGAGTTACCAAAAACCAGTGTTAACCACCACCATACCATTGTTGAATAACCATTGTTATCACGAAAAAAAATATTAATAAAAAAAAGTAACTGTATGGAATTTAAAATTTCTCGACACCCCATACAAACTGCATCAGCTAAAAGCATATTTTGTATGGGAGGTCGAATTTCTTTTTCGTATTTCCACAGATGTTCCTTGGGAAAAGTTGTTTAGTTTCACGGGCAGAACCACGTCTTAAAATATCGGGGGTGATAAAAAAATAAAGCCTTACGCCTCTTTCCCGTCGGGAAGGTAGAGACCACAGCCCTCCACCTGCTACGATCTTAACATACTTCCCTCGCTTCCATTACTTTCATCAAACTTTTCTAGGGAAACTTTTAGGGAACTTTTAACCTGGCCTTCATTTAGGGATCCCGCACACGACCGAGAATCGGTGACCGATTTTTTGTCGGCATCCCGCTCTGACGTGTTATCACCTGAATCTTCCGTCCTTGTCCTGGCCGATAATCGCCCACCGATTCTCGGTCGTGTGCGGGAGCCCTTAGAATGTCCTGGAACTATTTAGTTCAAGTCTTTATACAACGTGAATTTGTATTGGTTTCGCACCCGCAGCCCAGTGATTCTACTCATGATTACAAGCAACTTTCTTGAAGAAAAAAATTTTTTACTCGTAATTTTTTTTTCAATTCTCCATAGTAAAGTGGTCACTCATTCACGCATTTTGTATGGGGAGGCGAAAAATTTTTTTTGAGTAAAAAATTTTTTTCTTCGGGAACGTTGCTTGTTTTCATGAGCAGAAATAGGCTTCGGGTGCGAAACCAATACAAATTGACGCTGTATTTAATAGGTATATTATTTCTTTGTAAAAAAATCACAGGTCATAATAGTTCTTACATTTCGCAATTCTTCGACCCCCAAGCCTTTTTGTATGCTATCCAGAACTAGTTGATCCGTTAATCAAGGTGGAAGTAGTGGTATTTCCACCTTTGTTCCTCGGGAAAAGTTTTTCATAGTTTCATAGGCAGATTTACAATATGGGTCGGTCACGTGACCACTTTAGTATGGGGAGTAGAATTTTTTTTGTGCGATGTTAGCAAAGTCATAGAACAAAAGTTGTTGCTTTTGACCTCTGTAATAAGGTGGGCATACGCATATCAGGTCCAAAAAATAACGTAGTATAACATCATAACCCTTTTTTAGGGTTCCGTACCTCAAAAGAAAAAAACGGAACCCTTATAGGATCACTTTGTTGTCCGTCTGTCTGTCTGTCTGTCTGTCTGTCAAGACCCTTTATCTCACGAACGGGTAGAGTTATCAGGTTGAAATTAATACCACATATTAGGATCCATGAACCACACAAGATCTAAAAATTTAAATTTTTTACAACGACACAATCAAAAGATATGGCATTTTATGTCCTCATCTCCATACATTTATTCAAAAATGCAAAACCTACAGGGTACTTCCCGTTGATCTAAAATTATGAAATTTGGCAAGAAGCTAGGTCTCACAGTACAAATAATGGGAAAAGTCTGAAATCATTAAATATTACAACTTTTCTCACAACTAATGGTAACCAATTGTGGTGAGCTCCCGTTTCAAGAACATTCATATAAGAGAGGGGTCAAGTTGGATGGTCGCTAAGACGATTTTTGTTTTAGTTCTTTTTAAAAACGGGAACACTTACAAACTTGAAAATTGGTATGTTGATAGTGCATAAGCTATAAAATAACAACAAATAATAAAATTTGGTCAAGCGCGTGTCGGACTCAAAAAAAAATTCAACTAATACAATTATGTTTATGTGGTGGTACGGAACCCTCAGTGCGCGAGTCCGACTCGCACTTGGCCGGTTTTTTTATATTTGTTTTACGGCTCTGAACACTATATTTGAGCCTCTCGTTATAACGTGGGTGTTGCCCTCCTTGTTTTCATTTTCCACTAGCAAGTTCTGAGTAGAAAACAGATTTCGGAAGTCTACAGTCATACAAACGCTGGACCACACTCTTGTTCTCGCATTAGTAGAGCTATCATATTGACCATTACAGTTTAAATCCTATACTATTAAACGAGCAATATTTGTATATATATAAATATATATATTTGTAATCGGTTTCTCGAAATGGGTTTTTGGGGGCGAAAAATCGATCTAGCTAGGTCTCATGTCTGGGAAAATTGGTTTTGCCCGTGTTTTTAAGCATTTTTTTTAAATACCGCGTTTTAAACAGAAACCTACAGCGCCATCTGTTGGCGAGTAGCATAGCTTGCTCACCCGATGATATTTTAATGATGAGGCTGCCATTATAGAGCGAAGCTCGGTCGACCAGGTACTCCTACTAATAATATTATAAACGCGAAAATTAGTAAGTATGGATGGATGGAGGTTTGTTACTCTTTCACGTAAAAACCACTGAATCGATTTTAATGAAACTTTACAATAATATTGCTTATACATCAGAATAACACATATGCTACAATTTATAAACCTGCGCAGACGAAGTCGCGGGCACCAGCTATTAGTACATAAATCTAAACGTTTCTCCCAAAGAAATGTGTGGGTCGAAATTCGAAAAAATTTGGCACTGCCTGTTTTTTGGTAGTGGAGTTCTGTTGTTAGCCTTAGTGCCTGTCACAACTTCACCGGATGGTTGGAGAGTGGAAGGCTCGACCCAGAACTAAGGGCTGCTAGAAGTCAAAATTACTTCCCTTTCTAACAAAGGACAGAATGCGCGAGTTAGAACGGAGCGGATTCGCGCTCTTTTACGTATTTCACTCATTTTTGAATTTTTCTCAAAATCTGTACCCATAATATTAATTATAAAACATCTATATAGGGTGACTTTTATTTAGTTCTTGATAGCAAAAGATATGCATGTACTCATGATACTGAACAACTTTTCCCAAGGAACATAGGTCGAAATACGAAAAACCAAATTTGACCTCCCATACAAAATGCGCTATCAGCTGATGCAGTTTCTATTGGAGGTCAATACTTGATTTTCGTATTTCGACCTATGTTCCTTGGGGACAGTTGTTCAGTATCATGAGTACATTCATACCCTTTTCTATCAAGAACTAATTAAAAGTCACCCTATAACATAATGCATAATACAGGCTGTTAATTTAATTGCGTGCCATAGCTTAAGGGGTGTTTCAGTTACGATAAAGAAACATAAAAAAAATATAAAAAAATCCTACTGAAAAAAAAAACTAAAACTCCATTGAAACTTTAATAACGCGGAGCAACGACGCTAGCACGCGAGTATCAGTGAATAAGGTAGGCATATCATCATCATATTAGCCGAAAGACGTCCACTGCTGGACATAGGCCTCCCCTAAAGATCTCCATGACGACTACATAACTGAAACTCCTTCGCGCGCGCCCATTCGCGCGGTCATTGCCCTCCGCGTTAGTTTAGTTTAAATGGAGTTGTAATTTTTTTAATAGGATTTTTTAAATATTTTTTTTTCAGTTTCTTTGTCGTTACTGAACCACCCCTTAAGCTATGGCACGCAATCAAATTAACACCCTGTATATTGAATAATGTGTAAAACTTTAAGCATCATAGATTAAATGGATATTTAGGAAAAAAGGTTTAAAAGAAAAAAGCAGAGGTACCTGTGATTTTTTTTATGGCATATTAAATATATTTTATCGTGTTTCAGAGTCAGCCATCTTCTTGGAAAGATGCTTAATTATCACATTTTATTTTCACATCCATATATTCATCACTTTTCGTTATAAAACTTCTCAAGTGAAGCGTATTTAGCTCTTATTAGCCCTTTAATATAATAGGAAACAAGCCTTAGGGCGCCTCACGGGGTCGGATCGGCGAAAAACAGCCTGGAATATGCCGTAAGTTCCCAAAGTATGGGACTGAACTAAAATAGGGGCGACCACGACCCCGCCTGCGGGGACGGGTGTTCGAGCTCGCGGTTGTGGAAAGAAGCTACTATTGTAGACTGAATCGATATATTGCGTGATGGAGTCATCAGGATTAGTAAGAATGTGGCCCTCCCATACATCATCAGGTTTGTATGGCAAACCCAAAAAAAAAACCGGGTTTTTTCACCCATGTTTCATTGGGAAAGTTGATCAGAAGACTACTTCCACCTTGATCAACTCAACGGATCAAATACGTTTAAACTATTCCAAATTTAAAGTCGATAGCGTCAGTATTTGCTAAGATAAACAGACAGACAGACAGACGGAGTCGCATCATAAGGGTTCTGCTTTTACCACTTTGGATCGGAACCAGAAAACGGTGAATTATACGGTTTGCCTGCGACATAATATAAATAGAGTAAGGGTGTTTACGTACTACGTCCGATCCGTATCCAATCCGAACCCGGTCCGAACTCGGTCTGAAGTAGTCGTAGAACTATTTCTATGGTAGTTTACGCACTAGATCCGGCTTTCATCATCCGATTTTACTATTGATTCTTATTTTCACGGATTCTGATCGGATTCGGATCGGAAGTAGTGCGTAAACACCCTAAGGGTAATAGTAAAATCGGATGACGTAAGACGGATCTAGTGCGTAAACTACCAAAGAAATAGTTCTACGAATACCTCGGTTCGAGTTCGGACCGGGTTCGGATCGGATAACACCCTAAAGGTGTTTACGCACTACGTCCGATCCGAATCCGTGAAAATAAAAATAAATAGTAAAATCGGATGACGCAAGCCGGATCTAGTGCGTAAACTACCATAGAAATAGTTCTATGACTACTTCGGACCGAGTTCGGATCGGATACGGATCGAAAATAAGAATCAGGGTGTTTATCCACTACGTCCGATCCGAATCCGTGAAAATAAGAATAAATAGTAAAATCGGATGACGGAAGCCGGATCTAGTGCGTAAACTACCATAGAAATCGTTCTACGACTACTTCGGACCGAGTTCGGACCGGGTTCGGATCGGATACGGATCGAAAATAAGAATCAATAGTGAAATCGAATGACGGAAGCCGATTTAACTATTGATTCTTATTTTCACGGGTTCGGATTGGATGTAATGCGTAAACACTCTAACAGTAATACCCTCTACCTCTATACTATGAATATGTTTTAAGTCAACATAGACAGACATGTTTCAACTAATGGTGTTATAATGATTATTGAAATAGGTCATGGTGACAAACCGTGTTCAGTTTTCATTTAAACAAATAAAGACTGATCGATAAATGTTATATAGTAAAGGGCATCATAGTGCCATGCCACAGAATAAAGTAATAGGTAGTACATCATACAGAACGTACACTCTCCTCCCCCCTTGCAATCCACCCCGCACCCCCGCGCGCACCCGCCCGCTCCACTACCGTAGGTAGTGCTCCTGAGGGTCTTTTGTACCTAATGCAGGCCTGCGCGCACTTTGTTTGGCCAATTAAGGGGTTGATAAGACCTAAATACGCTTTACTTGAGCAGGTTTTTAACGAAAAGTGATGAATAATAGGTATTTACCTAAGAAATTGCCGAAATTTTCTTACAGATTAATGAGATCATAATTCCTATAATTCTAATGCTATTTTTTTCATTTGTCTTATATTTGAAAGTTGACTTCAAGGTTATCAATTTACGCATAAAATAAAGTTTTTATTTTTAGTTTGATATGTAAAATTAAAGGTTTGAAAATTGTTCGTCTTAAAGGTCGTCCGATTTTATCATTAGATTTGTTATATTTTTTTACAGATAATATTTTTCGAAAATTAAATTTAAGGTGCTGTTAGCTTAATGTCTTCCCAATCATGCTTAAAAAAAATTAAAAAAATTGGATTTATAATTCCTAAGAAAAATGCAAAAATGTTAGTACTGAAAATTGAGTTTACCTAAAATTCGCCATACAAAACGGCAATTTCATAGGTAAAGACCTAATATATGGCAGTGAAAAAATACAATGTGATAATTAAGCATCTACAAGAACGGACTTAGAAACACGATTAAATATATTTTGTACGCCAAAAAAAATCCAAAGTTACCTCTGCTTTTTGCTTTCAAACCGTTTTTCTTTACCCATTAACCTATGATGCCAAAACTTTTACACATTATTTAATATATTATGCATAATAATATAGCTGTTTTATAATTAATATTATAAGGTACAGATTTTGAGAAAAATGCAAAAATGAGCGAAAAACGTAAAACAGCGCGAATCCGCTCCGTTCTAGCACGCGTTTGTTACAAAGGGAGATAATTTAGCTCTTATCAGCCCCTTAACAAAATTATATCAGAATAGTTCTAGTAATTGGTTTAGAGTTAACTTACATCTGTACATCTGACCCGAGTGGTGCCGGCAAAGAATAGTACCAGCCCATCTCTAACCGTGGGTGTCGTAAGGGGTCACTAAGGGTTTATGAACCGGAGGATGGGCAGCAACATCTTAGCCAGCCGCAACGCTTACAAGCGTGGTGACTATGGTAAATCCCCTCCAATCTACCAGGCGTTTTTGCTTCAATTCTGGAGGGAACTGCCTTTCCTGCAGCGGACATTTTATGGGATGTTATGACATATATGCAAAGACATGGCCGGGGCCCCATAGTGATCTGAAAAGTCTCCTTTATTATGTTTTAATGACATAATCTTGTATAAAATCATACCTGCGTTCAAAACCTATATTCTCCTCCCATTCCTCTTGAAATGAAATGAAATAATTTATTTGCATTAAATGTAGTACATAAGTTGATGTCATCCGGATAATTTGTCTCATACATTTAGATTTATTATGAAAAAATCATGCAAATGTCAAATGTTGCCTTAAATTTAAATGTCAATACAAAAAATTACATTAAATAAAATTAAAAAAGAAGAAATATTATTATTATTTAAATTCGTAAAATTCCTTAAAAGTATAAAAACAATTTTGACACAGCCAGTTGTACAATATTTTCTTGAATATTATCATTGGTAAATTTTTAAATGTTGCCAGACTCTAAAACCCTTACATTATGAATAACGGCAGCTTTACTAAAACCAAGTACAGTCATGAGCATGTAAACATTAGTTTCTACAGCTATTGAAATAAGAATGGTTCAAAATCCAATTAAATAAGATTGACGTTTTCTTGACTGTACAACCCCCTGCTTACAGCGAAGCGAAATGTATTCTTCCTCATTATTTTTCTGGAACATATCGTATGAGATATCAATTATTTATGACTTGGTTCTAAAATACCTATACAAAATTATTAGATTTCAGCCATTTGACTTTTCAAACACTTTTAAAACACGTAGCAAATCCCTATTAAAATATCTGGATGCTGGGGTTCGGAAGAAATAGTAGTTTAAGATACAAGTGCCGTAAGTAGGGTTATAACAAACGAGTTGACGTTTTGTAAACCCGAGACGAAGTTGTCATAACCCTTACGGCCGTGTATCTTACGACGTTTTTCAATACATTTGTGAGAAAACAGGTATAAGTAATACACTTGGTAAAGGAACCAACCATGGGTACTGTCTATCAGCCTCTTGTCGATTTATGTTCTCCTGGTACTCTCCTTTTTATTTGAAATATAGGTAGGCAGTCGTCACCCAAGTAAAAAGTCACCACGGTGTAATATTTTTACAAAATTATGATCAGAGTGTAAAAACTCCTTGGTATTATACTTTTTTTACTTACCGCACTAGTTCGGTGAATAACTACTTACGAGCAATGTTTACGTCCTTGTAAGTACGTTTTTCGAGCAAATGTACTAAAAAAAAATTAAAACAGGTTTCTACTTTCTAAGACCTTATATTAAGGAGAGTAAGAATGACTTACCTATCATTTTCAGAGCCACTATACATCTGAACAACTTTTTGTAAGAAAAGTAGATTTTAGTAAGAAAAAACCGGCCAAGTGCGAGTCGGACTCGCGCTCCGAGGGTTCCGTACCACTAAGGTAACAATACCGTCTTAGTTATCGACGCGCAGTCACGCAGACGTGTATTAAATTTTTAATTAATAGTGATAATAATTTAATTTTAATTTAATAATGTTAATAAATGCCATGTGTGCCTCATACAGGTGGATTGTAAACTATTTTTAAGTATAAAATCTGTAAATGGTACATAAATGAATATGAATATTAAAAACGCGCGAGTCCTACACGTACGTGACCAGTTTTTATGATTTGTTGTTATTTTATAGCTTATGCACTATAAACATACAAATTTTTACGTTTGTAAGTGTTCCCGTTTTTTTACGATAAATCTAAAACAAAAATCACCTAAAAATCTCGTTTTAGCCTCTCGGGGAGCCTCCTTAATTTTTTTTATTTATTTTTTTTTGTAGCGGCAACAGAAATACATAATCTGTGAAAATTTCAATTGTCTATCTATTACGGTTCATGAGATACATCCCGCTGACAGACAGACAAACAGACAGACATCGGAAGCAAAGAATAAATAATATTACGCTAACGAAGGCATATTAACAAGGTCCCTTTTTCCACCCTTTGGGTACAGAACCCTACAAATACGGTTTTGATAGCGCGTGTACACGTGCACATGTAAATTATTATAGTCTTACCACACAAAAAAATGTTTAGGCGACGTTTTGCTATTTGAAATTTAAAATGTTGAGGTTGAGAATATTTATCTACTTATTCTTATTTTATACTACGTGGTCTTCTAAGGAACAATCCATAAATATAATTGGGTAAGTTATCACCTAAAAATACAATATCACAGTTTATTCATTTATAAAGTGAAGAATAACATTAGTAAAATAGTACATTAAGATGCACGTGCGCTATTTTGGATATTACGGCCGAGGCTCAGAAATTGCAGCCCGAGCCGCAGGCGAGGGCGTAATGGAGCCGAGGGTGTAATCACCAAAGCACACAAGCTTCTTACGACGTTTTTCAACACATTTGCGAATAAAAACGAATCATATTCGCTTACCTTTTTGCGGTTCGGGCTGCAATTCCTGAGCATCCATTTTTCGTTCTCACAATACTTTTCAACATGGAATATACACCACAAAGAGCTAGTTTTTAACTTATTCGCCAGCTCATTGAAATAAACCAAAAAGACATTCTCTGAAAACGAATTGGCATTTTTGCTGTTCTTCAATTCAATGAACTTTTCGTAGGCAAGAATGTATTTTTCATTTGATTTTGCTGGAAGGAGACTCTCACTTGCATTTTGTGCCCCAGTAATTATTTCCTGTGGGGTTAAATTAAGGTCTTCTTCATTGCTTGAAACCAACGACGACATTGTTAGTTAGTCACAAAAATCAAAGCAAATGAAAATAGGTATCTCTGAAAAATGGCGCGCGGAATGCTTGTTGCGCGCGCATTTCTTTTTTTCAAATGAGGAGCTGTGACGAAGCAGTGGCAATGCTCCCAAACAGCGTAGTCATTGAAAAAGTACAAAAACTTAAAATTTATTGCTTACAAAATCAATTAATGTTAATTTGTTGTCAAATTTAACTCATGCAACAAACTGTTTAAATATTATTCTATTTTCATCAACATTAGGTATATATTTACGAAAATGTCATAATATTTTAGACATTAGAACTCCTTGCTCTTTGTTAATATAAAAAAAAAACTAAAATTAAATAACTAGTGCTGTAATATATAATGAGAAAAGCACGCGTATTTAATAAGCTGGATTATGGACCTAAATACAGTGCAAATAGAGCTGTTTTACGAGCAAATGTGTTGAAAATATTTATAATTCTTTCATTTGTATTAAAGTTGGGCAATCATATTCTAAACCATTCCACATTTCAAGTCGACAGCATGAGTGGTTGCTGAGATATACAGGTGTGACAAACAGACAGACAGACGAAGTTGCACCATAGTTTTTACCATTTTGGTTCGGAACCCTAAAAAACCGGCCAAGTGCGAGTTGGACTCACGCCCTAAGGGTTCCGTACTTTTATAGAAAAGTTTCTGAAATGGGAGCTCACCTTAATTGGTTAATAGTAGTTGTGAGAAAAATTTAAATATTTAACGATTTTAGACTTTTCCCTTTATTTGTACTGTGAGACCTAGCTTCTTGCCAAATTTCATAATTTTAGGTCAACGGGAAGTACCCTGTAGGTTTTGCTTATATGGAGATGAGGACATAAAAGCCATATCTTTCGATTGCGTCGTTGTAAAAAATTAAAATTTTCAGATCTTGTGTGGTTTATAGACTTTAATATTCGTTATCAATTTCAACCTGATACCTCTTCTCGTTCGTGAGAAAAAGGGTCTTGACAGACAGACAGACGGACAACAAAGTGATCCTATAAGGGTATCGTTTTTTTATTTTGAGGTACGGAACCCTAAAAATGGAGTGCTTCCTAATCATCTGCGTTCCTAATTAGTATGTTATTTTGACCATAGAACTAAACAACTTTACTGGAGGACAAAGGTCCTCTTCTTCTTCTTCTTTTAGCAAAGTTTTTCTACTTCTTGGTCCTGGCCTCTTCCCGTTACGCGGCGTAGGCCCGCTATGGAATTTGCTTCACTGATAAGCATCGTCAAAAGACAGAAGACTAAAGCCTTCATATCTCACTGGACATCTGTCATCTAAGTTGTTTGCGGTCTGCCTCTCTTCTCTCATTAGTGTAGCAATGGATTTCGCAGCCAATTGGTTTAATCAGGCAGTTAGTTGAATGCCTAGGCGGTTGATTGACTGCCAGCATTCAATTGAATGGCTAGGGAATATCCAGCACAAACGTTGAGTACAACGTTTAATAGTTAGGGTGCTGGCTGCAATTTGGGTATATGATTTGCTTATGATTCAGATTAATAGGGATGATAGATCAGCTCAATACGAATTGATTTGGTCCTTACAAGTTTTTCCGTGCGTCTCTGCGTTTTTGAGTTAAAGCAAAAAAAAATAAGATACTAAATAATGTTTTTTTGGTCTGCCTTTGTGGCTCCTGTTTAAAATACTTCTGAAGATGTAGAAAATCGAAGAGGCAGACATGCAGGGCTTTTTTGCATTTTGAAGAGCTGTAACTTACACATACATGTAACGACGCAGGGCTATTATGGTGGTAGACTATTTTTCTGGGGTTTTATACATTGTATTTAATCAGATAGTCATAGTCTGCCAGGTGTACGTTTCATAGTCAAATTTCAAAATAGTTAAAACTTAATTCCTCAAAAACGCAGGGGTGTGGATGTCCACCAATATTTTTTGTATCTTCTAGAGGATGCTCCTTATTATCAGTCAAAGAGGCAGACATGAGCAAATCATATAGAAATTTCTCCTTCATCACCCTTACTTATAACGAGATGGCTAGTCGTCCTGCAGCCATTAAACTTGTTCCTAATAAGTCCGTTAGATAAAGGGATCCCGAATAAGATCGTTTAGGTTCTGTCAGGTTCTCTTGCGACACAATTTGCCAGAAGCAAATTAAAACTTGCTTGTACTGCTGCATAAATAACTATTTTGCTGCAAATATAATTATTCTGCGGCTTAAATAAATTATTCTTTTGCTGGACAAATAAATTTAGAGCTACTCAATCAGGATTTTTGCTCATAATTTGCTGATAAACTTGAATTTGATCACCCGGCTGATTCATTGAGGTTAGCTGTCTCATTCGTGCTATCTATCGATTAGCCAACTCGCGATAGTGGTTCAGTCAGCAATCGGTCTAGGCATTCAATTGAATGCTGGCAGTCAATCAACTGCCTATGCATTCGCAACAGCACCACCTCAGCCTGGACTCAGAAACCTTTATTTATTTATTAAAAAACACCTAGATAGATAGATAGAAACTCTTTATAACTCTTTATTATTGCACACAAATTTACAGTAATTGCGTAACATACTCGTAAATACATACATAATATCACGCGTAAGAACACCTATCTCATTGCGTGCAAAGGCGGCCTTATTGCTTAGATCAAACTCTTCCAGACAACCTTAGGACTGGGAATCGCTGAGAGTAGTGCAGAGTTTACTTAACTTAATAAGACTAATTAGAAAATAAATTAGGTACATAAAATCAAACTCATAAAATAACTGATATCTGCATAATGTAGGATCGGAAGGACTAGAGGAATTAACGAGCTCAGTCTTAGTTTTTACTGGCAGAATTTTTTTCCATCTTTTCATCGACCCAAACACAGCAAAAGTTTTACAACTAAGGCCGGTATTTCACTGGGACACCATGGCAGCGCAACCAGTGGCCGCTACCAACAAAATGTATACAGCTCTATAGAGAGTTACTCACCTGGTGTAAGTTTGGTTGCGCAACCAATTTGGCGGCTCAACCAGCTCGGATGCTGGTCGCGCTACTACTCCGAGTGCAATATAGCACTTAATACTGTGGCCGCAGGGTGTAGCGACTCTGGTGTCGGTGTCTTTACTGGTGTCTAGTTACGGACACCAGTGGCGCAACCAGTCGCGCCACCGTGGTGTCCCAGTGAAATATCGGCCTAACGGTTTCCACTTGAGGAAGCCAGGAAAGACTTTTGTCAATTAGCAAGCCCAGGTTCTTGAAAACATCCACAAACGGAAATTGGCATTTATTCAGTATTACGGGTGGAAGGTTTGCAAATAATATCCGAAGGATAAGGTAGTGTTTCACTGTTTCATATAAAGATTTCTTGGCAAAATTTTTACATAGATACTCGTACATACATTAATATCACGCCTTGTTTCCGTCGGGGTAGGCAGAGACCACAGTTCTTCACCTGCTACGATCTTGACATACTTTCCTTGCTTCCTGTACTTTCATCAATCCTTTCATACATGCTCGTCGGTTTATGGTACTTCTAACCTGGCCTTTATTCAGAACGTCCTAAATTTGGTAATGGTACGTTCGCCGAGGCCTTCCCCTTCCAACGTTCCCATTCACTCTCGCCGTGTAGATCTCTTTCGTCAATCTTCTTTCCAAACCATCTGAGCATCCCTTAGAGAGAGGGATGTTGAAAATTTTTAATAGTCTTAAAAAACACTTGTTGGCGATGTTCAAAAATGAATACACTGTAATTACTACAAAAACCTCTAACCCTTCGCATCGCACCTCCTCTTGACCGAAATTCTAACGTATGCCAACAGAAGTACCACTCGCACTTGACCTTCTTTTTTATTTACCACCGTCGCGCCTACCGAAGTAATGCCTTCAATAAACTGAGGTTTACGACAACTTTATGGCATTGTAAAAGAATACAACCCTGTATCATAAAGGGCAAGGACCTTAGACTACGAGTAGGAAGACGTTAGGTATCATAATTCATAATCATACCGGGTGTTAGGGTAAACACTGAGCATGAATCTGAACAACTGTCCCTGAGAAGCATAGGTAAAAAAAAAAATTTGCTCCCATACAAAATGCGCGATCAACTGAATAGTCCGGTCCCTTATAGTCTTATATCGCCAAATTGCACCAAATTTCACCAAATTTTTTCCAGGTACTAGTTAGGTACATAGCTCTCAATTTTTTATAGGAGCCAATTCTTGAATTTCAAAAAAATTCCATATAAAATTCAAGAATTGGCTCCTATCAAAAATTGAGAACTATGTACCTAACTAGTACCTGGAAAAAATTTGGTGAAACTGTAAGGCGTGTCTACGTAAAACAATTAACTGACCGCACTACGGGTGTTAGGGTAAACACTGAGACCATGAAACTGAACAACTGTCCCTGAGAAACATAGGTAAAAAAAATATTTGCTCCCATACAAAATGCGCGATCAGCTGAAGCAGTTTCAGTTTTCAGTTTCAGCTGAAGCAAAAAAAAAATCGGCCGCTCCATACAAAATTGCATACTTGATTGGACAGTTTGTATGGAGAAGCCAATTTTTTTGTTCATTTCCTGAAAGTTTTGTTCGCTGAAAGTTGTTCAGTTACGTTGACTGATCATGCCCTTTCAGTATTTGCCAACCTGTCCCTTACACCCTGTATAAGGCATGGTGTACCGAAAACTGAAAGGGCCTACTCGTTAGACAAAACTGAGCCTGTACTCCGAAGTTTTATCGGAGCTCCGATATTATCGGATTGACAACAAAAATTACGTTCGGAAATTTACTTTGTATGGGAATTTCCCCTGGAATTTCCTTGTCAAAGGCCGAACCATAGACTAATTATCGGCGCGATATTATCGTAGTTTCACTTCGGAGTACGGCAGCTGATCAAAGGAGGTGTTTCAGCTCTGGCCATCTCTGTGTACAACTAGAATGTAAGACAAAAATATACTTAGTTTTACTCATTAACTCTTTTTATTTATTACTCGGTAGTTTGAACGAGAAAAAAAACCGGCCCAGTGCGAGTCGGACTCGCGCACTGAGGGTTCCGTACCACCACATAATCATAATTGTATTAGTTGAAATTTCAGTAAGTTAATGTGCTAGATTTTTTGAGTCCGACACGCGCTTGACCAAATTTTAATATTTGTTGTTTTTTTATAGCTTATGCACTATAAACATACCAATTTTCAAGTTTGTAAGTGTTCCCGTTTTTAAAATAGAACTAAAACAAAAATCGCCTCCACGACCATCCAACTTGACCCCTCTCTTATATGAATGTTCTTGAAACGGGAGCTCACCACAATTGGTTACTATTAGTTGTGAGAAAAATTGTAATATTTAATGATTTTAGACTTTTCCCATTATTTGTACTATGAGACCTAGCTTCTTGCCAAATTTCATAATTTTAGGTCAACGGGAAGTACCCTGTAGGTTTTGCATTTTTGCATAAATGTATGGAGATGAGGACATAAAATACCATATCTTTTGATTGCGTTGTTGTAAAAAATTTAAATTTTCAGATCTTGTGTGGTTCATGGATCCTAATATGTGGTATTAATTTCAACCTGATACCTTAACCCGTTCGTGAGATAAAGGGTCTTGACAGACAGACAGACAGACAGACAGACAGACGGACAACAAAGTGATCCTATAAGGGTTCCGTTTTTAGGGTTCCGATACCAAAATGGTAAAAAAAAGGAACCCTTATGGTGCCGCTCTGTCTGTCTGTCACACCTCTATATCTCAGCAACCACTTACGCTATCGAGCTGAAATTTGGAATAGTTTTAGAATATAGTTGCCCAACTTAAGTGCACATGAAAATTTTTTGAAAAAAGTATGATTATTAATGTAAAGGGGGCCAAAATAGGGGGGGCCAAATTTCAAATTGTCGCTACTAGGTCGAGTGGGGTATCATATGAAAGGGCTTTACTTGTACATTTTAAAATATATTTTTGTATTTTTTTAAGTTTCTTAGTTTTCAAGTTATGATGAAAAATGTCAAAAAAAATACCATTCCCCCCCCCTTATCTCCGAAGTTTGAGTAAGGGAAAATCTGAATTAATTACAGTTGACAGAGGTTTATGTAAACTTTACAGCAAAAATAAAACGATCTTTCTAAGTTGCACAGTTTTTCAGAAATCTGCAAAAAACCTTTACAAACAAATTTAGTTTTGCGGTCCTGAAAATGGACTTTATTGCTTCCAAAAATACTATAGGTATATCGGAACCCTCGGCGCGTGAGTCCGACTCGCACTTGACCGGTTTTTTTTTCTTTTGTTGTACGGAACCCTAAAAATATCAAAAATACGCTCATTCATGCGATTGGGCACAGCAATGTTCATGTCTCAGTGGTCCAAATAAGCAAAATAAAACTAAAAACTGTATTATCGGCCTTTTTACATAGAAAAGCTACATCTAATAATTTCCACCATATTGTGTGTTGCCAGTATGGTGGTTTAATGAAAATTTATCAGTGTACTACGAGTAAACTACGCTAAATTAAACAAAAATCGTAACATACAATACAATACGATATGATATGATATGATACGATACGATACGGTACGGTACGGTACGGTACGCTACGATACGATACGATACGATACGATACGATACGATACGATACAATACAATACTCTTTATTGCACACAGATATAAAGAAATACAAAAACATAGGTCACCATAAAATACAGAGCACAATAAGGCGGCCTTATTGCTAAAAAGCAATTTACAACATATAGATGTTCTAATAATGTATTTAGAACCAACTGAATACTGTACAAAGACATGGCCGGGGTCCTATAGCAATTTGGAAACTCTCCTTTGTCAAGAAACATGTGTTGGGAAACGAAAAAGAATACTTTCCTATACGAGCTGCCAGGACGAATAGGTAATGTTGTATGGAGAGGTCGTTTTTTTTTTCATTTTCCAAGGTAGGGCTTTTGTGCAAAGTCCATCTGGGGAAGAACCATACCCTCTTGCTTTTTTTCTGCCGTGAAGCAACAGTGTTTGCACTGCTGTGTTTCGGTTTGAAGGGCAAGGGAGCCAGGGAAATAACTGACACACGAGACACACCATCTTAGTTCTCAGGGTGGGCAACGCACTTTACTGTCTTGTCAGGGTCAATTATGCTACTAACAAGACAGTGGGTGCTATGGGTGGCGATGACCACTTTCCATCAGGTGGCCCACAAGCTCGCTTGCTTACTTGTTAATTAAAAAAAAAACATATTTCATAGAAAAACTTTAGAAAAATTTATTCCATAATCTACAGACCAAGCCATTTCAGTTTTCGGTGCACACCTTGTGTTCAAGATGTAATAAAAAGGATACATACAGGATACATACTTTAGCGCAAATAGATACTTACTTATTAAACAGGCAACCAAAGAGTTCTGGCAAAATGAGAATGGCAAGTCATACTTTAAATTAGGTAGTTGTCTATAAAAAAAAAAACATTTAATAAACATACCAAGATGTTACAGTAGGTGCACAGATGAAATAATTGGGTGGGTATTTCATAACAATCACTTAAATCTACTTAATATTAACATCACTTAACATAAACACCTATGGTTGAATAGTTATTTTAAAAGAAACTATCATAATTAATTAATTTTAAATCGATCTCTGCACTAAGCAACGCTTGTATCGCAGATAAAATAACAATACATTACAATACAATACAATTACAATACTACGATATGTATCTAGTTCTCTAGAGGTGGGAAAAATTTAATGATCTAAGTCAACCAATCGAAAGATAGGTTTATGAACCAAATCAAAACTTACAGGTAGGGCACCTGATAAGAAGATACCTAAACTCGTTAGGTTTAGCAACCGTAACAATTTAGATGTTAGTATAAGCTACCACAAGGGCGATACATGAAAACTAGTTTGTTTCGAACACTAGTGCAGTAGGACGAGGGGGAATCGTGAATTTCCCGTCGTCCTACCAGTACGACACTCCAGTAGGACGACGGGGCATGCCCCGAAGTTTTATACTACTTAATACCTATAGTGACCGATAATCCTACTTAATATTATAAACGTGAAAGTTTGTAAGTATGGATGTTTGGTACTCTTTCACGTAAAAACTACTGAATGGATTTTGATGAAACTTTACAATAATATAGCTTATACATCAGAATAACACATAGGTTACAAGTTATAAACCTGCGCAGACGAAGTCGCGGGCACCAGCTAGTTATTAATAATTTTCTATTAAGCACTTTTACTGTAAAAGTTAATACCTCGACAAATGTAATAGCCATAATACTCTGTAAGGAACTAATATCTATCTAAATTGTACTATAATCCCAGCTCAATGTCAAGTCGGCTGCAGTGCTATGATTGGGCTAAGACCTCGTGTGGCTTAAGCCGAGCGACGCAGCTTCTAGTCTACTGAAAGCAAGCTTAAGACTAAGCCATTAAGCCATATCCTTTAACAAACAATGTTTTTGATAGTTCTATGGATTTTGTCTTAGGTACAGTCAAGCACATCAAGCTTGACACATTTAACTTTGTACTGTTCTAGTTTCAATAGGCTGCGAGTGACATGCTTGACCTTTTCGGAAGTGAAAATTCGATCTAGTCAGGTCTTATGTCTGGAAAAAATCGTTTTCTGCATTTTTTTATTGAAAATAGCGCGTCTCAGAAACTCTAAAGTTTGTGGGCTTTCGTTAAGATTATACAGAGCAAAGCTCGGTTGCCCAGCTACTGAGATAAATAAACAAATATGTAAATAAAAAATATAACTTGTTTCTCGAGCTTCGTTGCTTAAACATACATACACTCGAAAAACATAACCCTCCTGTTTTGGGGCAGTCGGGTAAAAAAGTAAATTAGTTTAATGCTCCAAGAACATACACAAATTTTCAAAATAAATTATGAATAAAGCCTAAATTAGCTTGTGTCCATGGCTTTGATTACATGTGCTTTTTCTTTGATTATCACAGCTCCAACCGCATGACCTCTTATCCAAAAACCATTCAAAAATGACCTCCCTTCAAAATAAATGTATTTGAAATGGAAGCTCACATTCTACAAGTCTCGTGTAGTTCTGGAGAGAATATAAAGCTTGATAAATACTGTGTATTTGTAATTAACTAACTAAAGTAACAAATTGACCAGCTACGCAACAAACTAAATCTAGTTAGCCAATAACCGCAAACTGATGTTCCTAACATCCACAGCGGTTGTGCGAAAAATCAACCCCTATGTACGGGAGCACCCTCTATAAGTATAATTAACCGCTGACCTAGATACAGGGTGATCCGCCAACAAATTGTGGGATCATTCCTTGGGCCCAGCTTAGCTACAACCACGCTGTATAGTGATGTTTCGATACAATATCGATTACAACTGTCTGAGTTTATTAATATCGATAGCATAAATACTTTTTGTTCTGTTTTTATGTTTTATCGATAATATATTATTTCGTTTATTTGGAAACTAGCTGTGCTCGTGACTTCGTACGCACCCAAAAGTTTTTGGTTGTACATTTATGCGAAAAACAAAGAACGATGATAAAGAAAAATACATAGACTTTTCTGCATTCTCCGTTTTCCCAGTCTCTTTTTTGGCCTAAAAATTTTATTCAGTTTATTAATAACATAAAAAACAGTATCGTTTTTCTTAATTAAGGTTGTTTTTCACGAACAACATTAAATTTTTACTTTCTTGGAGATGTGGAGTTGACAACCATATAGCTACTTAAAAGATAGAAATACAGTAAAAAAACCGGCCAAGTGCGAGTCGAACTCGCACACCGAGGGTTTCGCACCACTAAGTTAAATGTACCGTCTTAGTTATGGACGCGCAGTCACTCAGAAGTGTGATAATTTCACACAAGTCCGACACGCACGTGACTAGTTTTTATTATTTTTGGCTATTCTGCAGCTTATGGACTATAAATAAACCAATTTTCACTTTTGTAGGTGTTGCCATTTTTACGATGGAGTTAAAACAAAAAAAATCACTTAAAAACACTTTTTTAATAGTAAATCCCCCTCAACTTTTTATTTTTATTATTTGTTGTTATAGTGGCAATAGAAACACATAATCTCTGAAAATTTCAACTGTCTATCTATAACGGTTCATGAGATACAGCCCTGACAGACAGACATCAGAGGCTTAATAGGGTCTCGTTTTTCTCTTTGGGTACGGAACCCTAAAAATGGAAGGGAGAATTCAAATCAGAGCAAATCCTTACTGAACCGTTTATCCGAGCTTTCAATAGAGCGAATAGCAATAGGTAAATACTAATCGATGATCTGTTTCAAAAGGCATTATCAATAGCAAAACTATCGATAAATCTAACAACACTAGCCCCGTACGTACTTTAGTGATTTATGTGTGAATCTATGAGAGTACCGACTATGCAATAAATTACTTACTTCGTTTCCAGGAAGGTTTTTTAAGACTAATGAAAAGTGATTTTTAACTGACGTAAAAGAGGGTTTTTTTTACCTTAAATCAGATATATAAAAAATATCAATGGTAGTCCATAGGTTTTATTTTTAGTTCTTAGCTGACTTGGTGTAAGTTAAAACGGTGGAAATTCTCAAAAATGTAATGTAAAGTTTTTTAGGGTTAAACTTAGTTTTTTAGGGTTCCGTACTCAAAAAGGTACCCTTATAGTTTCGTTATGTTCGTCTGTCCTTCTGACTGTCTATCTGTCCGCGGCTTTACTAGAAAAAAATGAATGAATGAATGCAATTAAATAAATGAAATGAAAGCTAATATATAAGCTAATATATGTATACTTATGTGTTCTAAATTACGAACACATAAGTATACATATATTTCACCGACGCGACGCCGACAAAGTGGTCGAATAAAATCTTGAAATAAAATTATTTTAGTGCACATCCTACAAGTACGAGGTGGGAGTGATTTTTTTTTTCTTATCTTCCCCATTGAGTGGAATATCGTTGGATAGGTCTATTAAAAATAATGTGAGTCTGTAAAGATCATTTTTCGATTTAGGGATCTGTTTTCGAGTAAAAATTTCGAAAATATTAAGCTTGAATATCCCCTCCCCCTCCCAGCTAAAGGTATGTTGGTTGTTGTATGGTTGTTATTAGAAATGTAACAAGCGACATTATTCACTTATTTGCATCCTTGCACTTAACCTATAAGAACTGGTTATTGGAAGAAAAATAGTTGACTTAGGGTCGGGCCACACTGATCGGCGGCGATCGACGGTTTGCCTATACAAAACGAGTGCAAAGTATGGAAATCCTTTCGCATCGACGTGGCGAACGCGCCCTGACGATAAAACGCGGTCGCCCGTCGGCAGGGATCGACGGCAAACGACGGCGATCGACGGCGATCGACGGCGATCGACGGCTGACGACGGCGATCGACGGCTGACGACGGCGATAAAAGAGGCAACAACAGTATGAGATGTTTCCATCGATTCGTCTGCATACGGAGCTGTACGGCACCTTACGGCTGCGTTAGGATGCGAACGCGTCCATACGGGTGCGTACGGATGCGAACGCCTCCGTAAGCGGTGAATCGGCATAATGCGTACTAGTGTGCTCTTTTTCAATCGGCAAAGTGCGAAAGGCCGTCGATCAATGTGGCCCAACCCTTATGCCACTCTTTCGCAAATTTTGTCCGTGAAGTGGAGTCCACAGATTGTTAGGTCATTGTTTTGTAGTTTCCATGTCGATTGCGTGGACAGAACTGAAATGCAATCAATGTTTGTAGCCTTCATGCATTCGACAAATGTCACCGTTGTGGACAATTACCCTTAATGTCAAATTAGAACAGCGTTTGTTTCGATTTTGTCCACCTGCCAAGAGATCGTTGTCACTCTATACACATAGGTATCTTTGTCGCTGTATACAAAGATAATACCAAAGTGTGTACCTCTAAATCTGCCCATGAAACTGAACAACTTTTCCCAAGGAACATAGGTCATAGAACATAATAAAATTTTGACCTATAGAAACTGCATGAGCTAATAGCGCATTTTGTATGGGAGGTCAAATTTGGTTTTTCGTATTTCGACCTATGTTCCTAGGGAAAAGTTGTTCAGTTTCATGGGCAGATTCACACCCTTCAGTATTATCACATCTTTTTGTAATACTTTGTAGAGTCTATAGCAATATTCCTATTGTCTGATTAACGGTAGTAAGTGTTTTAATATAACTCCACAGACTAAATACGGCCCTGGTTTGTAACATATAAAGCGCGTAATTTCTGAACTGAAATGGACCGGATTAGGGGATTGGAGGGGTCGTGCCGGATTAATACGATGCAGCGGACACAGTCGTAGATGTAGCAGTATCATTACTCAGAGACCATTAAATAAAACACTAGGTAAACGAGAATATAAATGTAATTTAATTGGTGCAATTTTTACATTTCCAATAACAACTGTTTAGTTGGGAGGGGGAGGACACTCGACTCCAACAAAAAAATGGCGCTTTAAGCTAAATATTTCGCAAACGGATCCCTACATCGAAAAATGATGTTTGCAAAAAAATTGTCACCCCCTACTTGTAGTAGAGGTACCCTAATTTTTTTAAAGATTTTATTTTACTACTTTGACTGCGTGGATAAAATATATATATCTGTGCAGCTTTTTAGTACTAAGGCCGCGGACAGACACAGAAGGACATGACGAAACTATAAGGGTTCGATGTTGACTACGGAACCCTAAAAAAGAGGAATCGGCACCAGGAAAGAAGTATCTTTACAGTTAAACCTAAAGCGGTCCTTCTGCGTTTTTTCCGTCTGTGTGACACTACCCGCAACCCTGTTGCACAAGTTGCACGATTAGAAATTACTTCCGGCGCCGGCGTTTAGTTAATATTCTGCTTCCGGAAGATGCGGATTAGTTTACAACGAGGTTCATTTATAATCTGTATTCCGATACACAGGCTTATCAAAATGGCCGCCATAAGAAGATTTGATAGAGTTTAAGAATGCCATTCGATAGAGTTTTGGATGGAAATATAACCAAAAACTGCCTAAAATCGACTACAAGGTTTTATTGCGGCCGCTTAGTATTTCTACGTGGACAAGCCTTATAAATGCACCAATTTTTAGGGTTCCGTACCTCAAAATAAAAAAGCTGAACCCTTATAGGATCACTTTGTTGTCCGTCTGTCTGTCAAGACCCTTTTTCTCACGAACGAGAAGAGGTATCAGGTTGAAATTGATAACTAATATTAAATTCTATAAACCACACAAGATCTGAAAATTTAAATTTTTTATAATGACGCAATCAAAAGATATGGCTTTCTACGTCCTCATCTCCATACATTTATGCAAAAATGCAAAACCTACAGGGTACTTCCCGTTGACCTAAAATTATGAAATTCGGCAAGAAGCTAGGTCTCACAGTACAAATAAAGGGAAAAGTCTGAAATCATTAAATATTACAACTTTTCTCACAACTAATGGTAACCAATTGTGATGAGCTCCCGTTTCAAGAACATTCATATAAGAGAGGGGTCAACTTGGATGGTTGCTGAGGCGATTTTTGTTTTAGTTCTATTTAAAAACGGGAACACTTAAAAACTTGAAAATTGGATATTTTGAATTTACATTTAATTCATGAGTCTTTATCATCCTGCCAAATAAAATCTGCCTCAGAAATTTATGTTGGGGTCAACTGCTTGGTTGCCTACACTGTTACTGTCAAGAGGCCTATTTTCAGTTTTGCTCACTTGTAACATCTATCTACACGTTGTAACATGACCACTACCTTAATAACATCACAAACATGAAATACATTATACAGGATGTAAATGCAAAAACTGAACAACTTATGTGTCTAATTCGGAGAAATTTTTTTTGGTTCTCCATATAAAATGCACTGTCGACTGTTTAGTTTGGTTTGTATGAAGAAGCCAAACAAAATTCTTTGATTGCGGCTTATGTTTCTTTGGAAAAGTTGTTCACTGTCGCACGCTTTTACATTTACACCCGGTATAAGCTGGCAGCCATCTCATTCTCTTGGGAAAGTTGTTAACAAAGGGTGGAACAGGCAACTTCCTGACCTGGACATTATATTGCTGCTATACAATATAATCTGTGGTCTCACAGCAAGTTCATTAATGTGCTCGAAAACTTACAAGTTATTGTAGATAACATACCTTAATATAAATTAGTTCAAAAACTAGAACCCGGCTATAGGCAAATCTGACTCTAAAAAGTATGAAACAAGAATACAACGTGAATTTTTATTCGTTTTAAACCCGAAGCCTATTCTACTCATGAAAACAGGCAACTTTCCCGAAAAAAATTTTTTCGTCTCCCGATAGTAAAGTGGTCACTTGATCGACTCTTTTGTATGGGAAGGTGAAAAATTTTTTTGGAGTAAACATTTTTTTTCTTCGGTAAAGTTGCTTGTTTTCATGAGTAGAATCACTGGGCTTCGGGTTAAAAACTAATAAAATTCACGCTGTATATTGTCATATGAATTCTACATTCAATTTATTGTGACGTATAACTAGCGGATGATCAAGAGACTTCTAACGATACCTCATTCGTCAAATTACGATTAGTAGTGTAGAAGTTATGAGAGAACAGATGAACATACATACACACATATTTACATACATACCGGTCAAAATCATAACCCTCCTTTTTGCCGTAGTCGGGTAAAAATGAACTAAGACTGCTGAAAATAGTATATTACTGCAATGGCCGACAGTAATTGTATTGAAGTATGAACGTGATAATGTGGCCAGTAGCGTAACCTCTGTAATAAGGTGGGCATACGCATATACGTGGGACACTCAGAAATATTTGCGACACTAAAAAAAATTGTTCTACAGGTACATATATTTTTATTAAATCTTTTCAAAGTACTCTCCACCAGCCTCTATACAAAGATTCATGCGTCTGAACCAGTTTTCAAAACACTTTTTCCAGTCCGCCGTAGACACCTCGTTTACAGCCTGCTCGAACGCAGCCAGCGCATCTTCCGGCGACGAAAATTGTATCCCCTTGAGCTGATTTTTTATTTTTGGAAATAAAAAGAAGTCACACGGTGCTAGATCAGGGCTGTAAGGAGGGTGACCCAGGAGTTTGACTGGTGTGCTGTCCAGGAAGTCCCTCGTTTTGAGCGCGGTGTGTGCAGGCGCATTGTCGTGGTGGAGCAGTAGTCCGCGGAGCCCTGTGTTTGGTCGCTTGTTGCTCACAACAGAAAAAACTTCTGGTAAACATTTGGTAGTATACCATTCGGCGTTGATGCTTCTTTGATCTCGTAAGGGAATTGAGGCCAAGTGGCCAGTCAAATTAAAAAAGCTGGCGATCAAAATCTTCCCCCCGCTTCGAGATCGCTTCACTTTGGTAGGCGTTGGTTCATTTTGAAACACCCAAACTGTCGACTGGCGCTTGGTTTCTGGATCGTATTGATAAATCCAGGACTCATCACCTGTTACGATGTCGTAAACACGCCGAGACGAGCCTGCTTCAAATTTGTTCAGCATATCACGGCACCATTCCACCCGGGCCTGCTTCTGAGCGTCGGTGAGGTAGTGCGGCACCCAGCGCGATACTATCCTCCTCACGCAAAGATGCCCGTGTAGAATCTCGTGAACGCTTCCCGATCCAATCTTTAATATGTGCTGAATCTCCTGATATGTAATTCGCCTATTATCTTGGATTAAAATTTTCACTGCTAGCACGTTTTCTTCCGTAATAGCCGTCAAAGGGCGACCGCTTCTTTCTTCATCCCCCAAGGTTGGTCGACCGCGCCTAAATTCGTTATACCAACGATACACGGTTGCCTTGGAGGGGCCTTCATCCATAAATGCCATTTGAAGTCTATCGAACGATTCATCCGGTTTCAGGCGACACTTGAAATCGTAAAAAATCATAGCTCTAAAATGTTCCCGGCGCAGATCCATTTTTCAGTAAGACACGATACTTTGAATTGGCTCGCAAAAAATCGCAATGTGGAGGGAAATTTTGAAAATGGAACACACATATTTTTACTTACAAGTAATCATATTTTCGAAAAAGATTCTGACCGGCCAGTCTCCCATATATAAAAACTATTTTTCGCAATACTTTCTGAGTGGCCTGGTATCAGGTCCAAAAACATAACCTTGTATACAAGGTTTTTTGGACCTGATATGAGTATGCCTACCTTGTTAGTGAGGTCAAAAGCAACAACTTTTGTTCTACGACTTTGCTAACAACGCAGACATAACATACAAAATGTGTTGGTCACTTACATTACTTTGTATGGGAAGTTGAATTTTCTTTTACCGTTATTAGTAGACTCGTAGAACAAAAGTAGGAATACACGGTAGGAATACTCACTCATATCAGTAACAAAAAATAACCTTACATACATACATAACATCACGCCTCTTTCCCGTCGGGGTAGGCAGAGACCACAGTCCTCCACCTGCTACGATCTTGACATACTTCCCTTGCTTCCTGTACTTTCATCAATCCTTTCATACATGCTCGTCGGTTTAGGGTACTTTTAAAAATAACTTTGTATACAAATATTAACAGCGATTAATTAACGTACACACATTACATTTTATCCATACAAAGTCCTTCATGTGTTCAATGTAATGTTTTTATGATCCGAAATGAAACATTGTAATCTGGGTCTGAAATGAGTATTTTAATGGGTTAAATTTATAAGGGTACAGGTAGCATTAAAAGTCAATCAGATTTGGTTGATATTCCATACATTCGCACAAAGCGCTTTGAAATATTTTTATTATGCGCACGGCTACAGAGTGGAATTCTCTGCCAGCGTCTGTGTTCCCGAGTTCATATAACCCGAATCTATTCAAGTCGCGAGTGAATAGGCATCTTCTGGGCAAGCTCGTCCCATCATCAACCTCATTCCTGCCCTCAAGACTAGATCGAGATCAAGAGTAAGCCCATCGACCATAAAAACAAAAACCTAAATCGGTATATACCATAGTCATACACGAATCGCTGGACAAGCTATTAAGCCTCAGAATTAGATGAATTTCGTAAAAGTTCACAACAAGCTGAACACTATATATCATGGGCTCCAGACAAAACTCAGCGGACCGAGGTTATATAGATATTTACTTAATGGCGTCACATTTTAGATGTATTTTGCACATTGTTGAGTAATAAATTATTATAAACCGGCCAAGTGCGAGTCGGACTCGCGCACTGAGGGTTCCGTACCACCACATAAACATAATTGTATTAGTTGAAATTTCAGTAAGTTAATGTGCTAGATTTTTTGAGTCCGACACGCGCTTGACCAAATTTTATTATTTGTTGTTATTTTATAGCTTATGCACTACAAACATACCAATTTTCAAGTTTGTAAGTGTTCCCGTTTTTAAATAGAACTAAAACAAAAATCGCCTCAGGGACCATTCCACTTGACCCCTCTCTTATATGAATGTTGTTGAAACGGGAGCTCACCACAATTGGTTACCATTAGTTGTGAGAAAAGTTGTAACTTTTAATGATTTCAGACTTTTCCCATTATTTGTACTGTGAGACCTAGCTTCTTGCCAAATTTCATAATTTTAGGTCAACGGGAAGTACCCTGTAGGTTTTGCATTTTTGAATAAATGTATGGAGATGAGGACATAAAATGCCATATCTTTTGATTGCGTCGTTGTAAAAAATTGAAATTTTCAGTTCGGTCGTTGAGACAGTGTCATTTGTGGAAAGCGAACGTCATGAAATGTACGGAATGACATTTGACATGTTGACGTTCGCTTTCGGAAATGGAAAGGTATGATAATTCTGAAGTGAATCTGCCCATGAAACTGAACAACTTTTCCTAAGGAACATAGGTCGAAATATGAAAAACCAAAGACGAAACACGCTATCAGCTGATGTATTTTCTATAAGTCCTTGGGAAAAGTTGTTCAGTTTTATGGGCAGATTCACAGTTCATTACCGTTAGTCACACCTTTCCGTTACACGTTGTATGATGCAAAAAAAAAAAGTGTAATTGAACTTTTATTTTTGGCTGTCGGTTAAATTAATACCGCGCATGCGTGATGATCATCACTGCCTATTGTTTGCTTCGCTCGCTCGGCTCGAGCGTTGTATTCATGTAACATAACCTAACCTAACCCATTCTTTCCAATCTTTTTAGGTTTGCCTTAGCTTACGAACCTATCATGACATCACAAGATGTCCTGAACCGAACTACATCTAAGCAAACCTTTTGGAGGTCAATCATTCAGTGAAAATTTAATCATTTTGATCTGAAGTCAAGGAATTGAAGGAGTTGAAGGAATTCAAAATTTATTTTGCTTGTCGACTCCGGCAAACCTATTATTAAAGACTTAATTTATGTCACACGTCATATGTAATGGAATGACAGATATAAATAAAAAGCTTGTCTTTTTGACTGTACCAAACTCAGAGCTCGATTTATTAAATATTTAAACATTAAATGCAAGCTAATTGATTGCGGGCTAAAAGTTCAATGTTGGATGACGTAAGAAAGCAGTAATAAATGTTTTACGAACTAATAGATTAGAAGAGAAACACATTTTTTACTTGATGGAAGAACTGGGCATATAACGGGTGTAGAAAGTAAAATACGTTTTTATTGCACTGTTGAAGTAAAGTTTAAAGAAGTGACGAGTTGATTGAGTAGAATGTACATCATGACATCCCATGAAACGTCCACTACAGAACAAGGAACTCCCTCCAAAATTCCAGCTTTTGCTGAAACAATGTGGAGGGGAAGTACCATAGTCACAACGCTTGTTAGCGTTACGGTTGGCACCATGGATCGCGGTTGTTGGTGACTGCAAAATGTAAGATGATACGATGCACAGAAGGATGCTGCTGCCCATCCTCTGGTTGATTAACCCTTAGTCGCCTCTTACGACACCCACGGGTAGAGATGGGTTGATACTATTCTTTGCCGGCATCACACGGCCCAGAATGTACATTGTACGTGTATTGGGGCGAGCCATTATTGTATAAATAGTGCAAAGAATATTATTTATATACAAGATCCTAATGCAATAGTGAACATAATTTTAGCATGTTACTTAGACCATGAAACTGAACAACTTTTCCTAAAACACGGAAGAAAAAAGGACAGGTTTTACTCCGGGAGTGCCGGCAGAAGTGAAAACTTAAACATCAACGTTTTGCATTTTTGAATATTTTTGAATGGTTAGGGATTAATTTCGCACGAATTGTTTTATTTATCAGTATAAAAGTACATACAATATTCATTTATTGCGCTATCGTAGACAAACATGACAATTTATATAACATATTGACAATCTTCGTCAGATCTAAAGACGCGCCGCTATAGAAGTTTTCACTTCAAAACTTAAACGTCTGACGCGTCATCTGACGTGAGTTTCTAAAAAAGTGCCAAGCGCCGCTAAAGAGGTTTTCACTTCAAAAATTACCTAGATTGGTTTTTTTTAGTTGATTTTGTATATACAAAATCAACTATCAGCTGATTCGGTTACTATGGGAGGTCAAACATTTTTTTTCCTATTTCGACCTATTAGGGAATGTTGTTCAGTTTCATAGGAAGATTAACAACTCATAATCATAACTCTTTGTTTTACCCTGTGTAGAGATTCCTCCTCTGCCAAGTTTCCTACCGTGAACGTTATTGTCAACTTGTGTGCAATTACTTGCTTAAGACCTTGAATGATAAACTTCTATAACATAATCTTTAAACTTCTCTAAAATATTACATTACTAACCAGGGTCAACATAAGACCTCTTTACTAACTTTTTCTGTTCGGAGCATCTATTAATAGCCTTTTTATAACCTGGTCGTAATGAATGAAGAAATAAGACGTTGGATAAAAAACATCTGCTCGTAGTAAAGTGGGCACTATTTTGGACTTTTTGTTTACATTACAATACATCTACCAATCTATTTCAGTATCTACTGGAGTTTATTGAAGCACAGAATAGAAAAGTAAGTACGGAAGTGTCAATATGTCGTCTGCAGTGTTTTCGTTTGATGCGGGGAGACAGGGGGGCAATTTCGGTAGCCGTAGCGTGTTTACCATAAACGAACCATTGCCTTTACAACACGTACGCAAGATAGTGCTGACATTTGTAGGCGCTTTTCCTGTCACCTGGATTCTCCTTCTCATAAATTACTAGGAAAATGATCAACTTAATATTTTGTATTATCCTTCTAGGTAATTGATCAACTTAAGATTTTGTATTTTCTTCCGGTGACATACAGCGTGAAAGGAACGGTGTACCGAAAGCTGAAAGGGCGTGCTCAGTCAACGAAACTGAACAACGTTCCCAAGAAACATTTTTAAATAAAAATCTAAATAAAGAGACCTCTCCATACAAATTGCTTACACAGCGAACAGTTTGTATGGAGAGGTTAAAATATTTTTTCATTTCCCAATAATTTTTCTTTGGACAGTTGTTGAGTTTCGTTTACTGAGCACGCCCTTTCAATTTTCAGTACAACGCCCCTTAAACCCTGTTACGAGTATATGCATGTCAAAAACATTAATAATATCTAGAAGTAAAACCATTTTTGGACATAGAGCTACAAAAGAGCCGCCATTACAACTTCCTTAATTAATTTGGTCCCGTGTGGTCCGGCAAAGAATAGTACCAACCCTTACATACCCGTGGGTGTCGTAAAAGGCGACTAAGGGTTATAAATTGAAGGATGGGCAGCAGCATCCTCCTTTGAGAAGCTCTGGCGTATTGTGATGCAAACCCTGATTGCCTTTTCACTAGCTTTCTTTTGAACTTGAAGGTATTTAGTTTAGCTTAGTTTTTTGAGTTGTTTCAAGTTTGAACTAGATTTTTAGGAAGTTGTTACATGACATAGGTGGTAGGGCTTTTGTGGAAAGTCCGTCTGGGGAAGTACCACCCCCTTGCTTTTTTCTGCCGTGAAGCAGCAGTGTTTGTACTGCTGTGTTTCGGTCTGAAAGGCAAGGGAGCCAGGGAAATTACCGGCACATGAGACATACCACCTTAGTTCTCAAAGTGAGCAACGCGCTTTGCTGTCTTATAAGTGTCAAAATATGCCACTAATAAGACAGGCGGTGGTGACCACTTACCATCAGGTGGCCCGCCTGCTCGTTTGCTCACTTGTATCATAAAAAAAATGACAAATGACAGGACAATTGGCGCTTGAGTTCGATCTTTATGTGTCAATAATAGATGTTTTTTCTGTGACCTCGTGTGGTACCGGCAAAGAATAGTACCAATCTCTGCTCGTGGGTGTCGAAAAAGGCGACTAAGGGTTAATGAACCAGAGGATTGGCAACAGCATTCTTCTGTGTATCTAACATCTTACTTACTGCGGTCACCTGCAACCGCGGTCCATGGTGCCAGCCGTAACGCTAACAAGCGAGGTGACTATAGTACTCCCCCTCTACATTTCTCCAGCATACGCTAGAATTCTAGAGGGAGCTCCCTGTCCTGTAGTGGACGTTTCATGGGATGTTATGATGAATTAATTTGGCATACATTGCTCGTTGAAGTAAGGATATTGGAAGTAACAGAACTAAGCCTCCCAGCAATGTATGCCGACTTAGTCTTTGAATTTAGGAGGGTGTGCTAGTTAAGTGTAGTGAAAGAAAGAATAGTGAAAGAAAATCTATGTTGAGGCATAGTGATTAATAGTGATTATATACTCTGAGGAAAAAAATCCTATTTAAAGTCATGCGTAAAATGCCACAGGGCAGAATCTTGCATTCCTATAAAGAATCAATCAGAGTACAGACCAAGCTATAAATCAGTGACAGTGACAGACTGACCGACATACGAAAACTAGATTAACTTCTCTGTAATAAATCTTTGTTACTCTCGATAGAGGACGTATCGTGGCGATAGCGCCATTTTGAAGTAGGGACATTTAGACAACGCACGTTAGTTTACTATTATTTAATCTGTGACAACGCAAAGTTTCAGTTTTAATACTTTTTGGTCCTATAAAAGAATTCGAACTCCTTGCTCCGCTCGGAACAAAAGGAATTCTACCTAATTTATTTTACTATCTATAGGATGACATCTGCAAAGTTGAAATGTCCTATTACCCCTATATTACCCCTAGGGGTCCTATACACACTGCGACTTTTAGCAACGATGTAGACCTAGACGCGCGTTGGACAGTGCAACTGCATCGTGACACCAGTGATTTATTCGTATCGATTCGTCGCGTGCTTGTATCGATGCAGAACGCGTGAGTTCAAATTCAAATTATTTATTTGCCATATTTTCCTTACCTTCTTCCGTTCTGGCAGTTGACAAGACAAGTCAGTTATTACTTACGTCTGTGTATTTTACATATTTTTTGTGCTAAATCCTAGTTTTGTGCACCAGTGTTCAAAGTTTGTTGTGCCCAGACATCTCCGCTGTCATAATCAAGACAAATAACCAGATAAAATACTGTGAATAGTGGAAAATATTGATAAAACTGTGTAAAAATATATATATCTAGATCTATAAATAGACATCTCTTAACAAAACAAAGTGAAGTAAGCGACTTATAAGACGTCACTCAACTTGACACATAATTCAGTGTTGCCATATCTAAATTGTTGCCATCACCATAAAAATACTACTAAATTAGTAGAAAAACTTTTGGCTGTGGGTTGAAGTGTACACCACTGAGTTCCAGCGCCACATATTAGTGCGGGCGGCGACCTTCTCTGGACGCTTCTGTGTTCCTGGTACACGATGGATGATCAACAGAGTGTAAATTTATCGGACCCAGACATGTCTATCTCGTTTGAGGAAGGAAGTCAAATGAATCAAACCACGCATGGGTATGTTAACACAGATCCTAGAGGAGATCAACAAAAACCAGGCAACCCACCCTTGGATAACGTACTGCAAGATTTTAAGGATGAGATGAGAAAACTAATGGCGTATTTCTCTGCAACTCAAAAGAGCGAACTGAGCAGCCTGAATACTGGTCTCGAAAACTTAACTGCCGCGCATAAGAGTGATTTTAATAACATGAATAGCACCCTGGCGGAAATTAGACAGTCAAACCTGGATACTCAGAGCAAAATCGACTTCCTTACTGATCAAAATACCGAGATGCATAAGCGACTAACTTCGCTAGAAGGCCATACAAAGGAGGACAGGCAGTATATTATCTTCCTGGAGGGCAAACTTGAAAATATGGAAGTCAGCAGCCGAAAAACTAACTTCGAGATGAAAAATGTACCAAAACAGGTCAATGAGTCTAAGGAGACCCTAATTGATATGGTAACCAGTCTTTCTAAGACCGTAAAGGCTGGATTGACCAGAAACGATATAAAGGATATCTACAGAGTCCGAAGCAAAAAACCTGACCACCAAAATACTCCGGTAATTATTGAAACTATCTCTGTGCTGAAAAAAGAAGAGATACTCCTTATGGCGAAGCAGTTCAACATAAAAAACAATACAAAACTTGCAGCGAAACATCTTGGTCTTAAGATCCAGGAGGATACACCCATTTATCTGTCCGAGCACCTGACTCCCAAGGCGTCTCGACTATATTTCCTTGCCCGCGACCTCCAAAAGTCCAAAAATTACAGATTCTGCTGGTCTAAATACGGCAAAGTATATGTCCGTGAAACGGAACTTTCCCCAGTCATCATGATAAACAGCGAAAGCCAAGTCCATCACCTAATGATGAAAGAATGACTATATCCCCCTTTTTACTGTGATTTTCTTAAGGTTGACAATAAAATGTATATTTTATGTGTCATAAAACTCAAAGATGTGCACTCACACATAAACACACACATACCTACACCAACATCAAACTACATACCAATACACACCACAACACATACCTACACAAATATACACTCACCCTTGTACTATATTATTTTGCAAGTTATGTCATATACTATACATACCAGCTTTTATCCAACCGAGCCTACTCTATTATTTATGCGAACTCACATCACTCTAGTAAGCAATTCTTTTGGTACTGGAGCCTTGATTGTGACCATGCTTGTGACGTATTATTGCCCACACTTTCTCGGAACGTGTTTCACTATTATCAGGTACATAAATGTGTGACACACTAAACACCATTAGGGATATAGATCAGTTTGAAATCGCGCGCTCATTTGAATGTGATGCCAGCCAGTTAAAGAATCTCCTCCATATACAAAAAAATGATTTTACGCTTATCACCCAAAATATTAGGAGCATTTATTGTAATTTCGATGACTTTCTTATCACATTATCTAACCTCAGTTTTGAACCCGACGTAATATTATTAACAGAGTGCTGGCTTAATTCTAATAAACAGTTACCAATTCTTCCTAATTACGAATCATATTTTACTACTTATCAATTAAATCAAAACGATGGTGTAGTCATTTATGTTAAAAGAAATATTAGACACAAAATAAAGGAAATACAACTTGACCAGGCCTCCTGCCTACAACTAGATATATTTAACAGTACATTACTAGGTATATACAGGTCACCCTCTTATAACAATGCCGAAGGTTTTATTGAGTCACTATCTGGGCAACTTGATACGCTAATTTCGACTAATAGGAACATAATAATTTCTGGGGATATCAATATAAATATTAAACTTAAATCGAAGGAATTGAATTACGAATTAAAGAACAGAACTAGTTACCTAAACATGCTCTCTATGTATGGGATTCTTGCTGGGCATACCCTATAAACTAGAGAAATAAATTGTCTTGATCATATCATGTTAAAATTAAATATAAAGAGACTAACAGCAAATATTGCAGTGTTACACACTTCCACCACGGATCACCGTACCATCTTTTTATCTTTATCTAAAATTAAAAAGTCATATTCTGTTACTAAAACTAGAAAGACAATTAACTTTGAACAAGCACTAGAAAATTTAAAATCAGAAAACCTTGCCGAGCTATTGTTTTGTGACGACCCAGTGGAGGTAATAAATCGACTTATTTATCTAATAACTCAAAAAATAAAGCAAAATACAGTAGTTTCAAAAATCCCATCCAAATTTCGAATTATCAAACCATGGATCACCCCGGGAATCCTTAGATGTATACGAAATCGAAATAAACTACAGAAAAGTGTTCTCAAAGATCCGTATAATGAAATTAATAAACTAATATATACTAGATACAGAAACTATTGCAATAAATTAATCAAAAAAATGAAAAGAAAATACGAAAGGGACATTTTAGCTAAGTCTATAAATAATAATAAATTATTATGGAGAAACATAAAACAAATAACATACACAAGTAGTTCTAATAATGTAAACACGGAGCTTACCAACCTAAAATCAACTCCAGAGGCCTCGGCTGAATTTGTAAACAGATACTTCGTAAATATTGGTAAAGATCTCGCACATAAAATCCAGCCCATAGCAAATAATCTAAATTCTTATCCACAAACTCTAACTAATGTTCCAAACTCATTTGTTCTCCTCCCAGCAGATCCGAGCGAGGTTTCTAGCATTCTGATGAACCTAAAGTCTGATAGTGCACCGGGCTGGGATAGTATCCCTACCTCTTTCTTGAAACTAGCTAAAACTGAGTTAGTGCCAATCATCACGCATTTCGTTAACCTCTGCTTCGAAAAAGGAGTTTTTCCTGATTCACTAAAACTAGCTACTGTTACCCCTGTGTATAAGAGTGGGGACAGAGACGTTGTCAGTAATTACAGACCTATATCTGTGTTACCAGCCATATCAAAAATTTTGGAAAAACTTTTAAATAAAAGATTACTTAACTTCTTGGACAAATATAAATTACTTTCAGATTCCCAATTCGGTTTCCGTCAAGGTCACTCTACTGAGGATGCTGTAAACGCGCTTAGCTCCCTGGTTGTCCAGCAGCTTGACAATCATAAAAAATGTATATCTGTATTTTTAGACTTAAAAAAGGCTTTTGACACCGTCTCTCTCCCCATTCTTATTCACAAACTGGAAGCAATTGGCATAAGAGGTACATCACTTCTTCTCCTTAGTGACTATCTGTCGAACAGAAAGCAAAAAGTAAAACTGGTAGATTGTACCAGTGAATGCGAGGAAGTGTCATACGGCGTACCACAGGGAAGTATTCTTGGCCCAACGCTATTCTTAATATATATTAATGATTTATGTAGCATGCAATTAATGGATGCCAAGATCTTCTCGTATGCCGATGACACTGCCGTCGTATTCACTGGGGACACATGGGACAGTGTTATGTATTCTGCAGAGCTAGGAATGCGGAAAATAAATAAATGGTTAACTGACAACATACTTACGCTAAACGCTGAGAAGACCAATTACATCTGCTTTAGCATCAATAAGGCTTCTCAACCAAAGCAGGATTTCAACTTCAAAATCCACAATTGCACAACTATAACCGGTGTAGCTAACTGTTCTTGCCCCGTTATTCAGAAGGTTGCCCAAACCAAATATCTTGGAGTCCTCTTGGATCAGCGACTCTCTTGGCATCCACATCTCGAATATATTATATTAAGACTCAGAAAGCTCACATGGATTTTCAAAACTCTAAGACATGTGGTGCCAAGAGTAGTGGCTGATCCAAAGTGCAAAGCGAAAGACCTCCTTAAGCAGATATACATAGCACTAGTTCAGTCCATACTGATTTACTGTATCTCTATATGGGGTGGTGCAACTAAAATAAAATTTCTAGAGTTAGAACGGGCTCAACGAAGTTTACTAAAGGTCATGTATTTCAAAAAACGTAGATTTGCTACGGAAAGCTTATATCAACTGGCAAGCGTACTTACGATTAGGAAACTGTACATCGTCCATGCTGTGTTAAGGAAACACAAGGCCCTTCCCTTCGACAACAGTATCATGAGTAGAAGAAGATGTGATTTGGCGGCTATTGTGCCAGGATCAAACACCACTTTCGCAAGCAGGCAATTTAATAGTCGCTCTGCTAAATTATATAATCTAACAAACAAAGAGTTGCAAATTTATCCAAAATCGCTATCTGAGTGTAAAAAATTGTTAACTCGTTGGATAGAAACTAAGTCATATGACATGACGGAAGGGTTGTTGAATTGATGAGTAGCTAGTGGAAGTTGTATATACATCTGACCGATCCCAAGACCTTGTCGTAGGGCTATCTGCTCTTCAATTTAACAACCCCGCACGTAGGCACGTATGCATGAACTTGTTCATGCCATACTTGAGTAATAACTTGCTTTAGTGCACACACCCCCACGCACACACACCTACACCCCCACACACACACATACACTCACCCACACATACACACACACACTCACCCACACATACACACACACACACTCACCCACACTCGCACCACTCAATCAGAAATAATCTAACCTTACCTTTTTCTCTTTTGTCATAAATTATATTTTGACTTGTTTGAATTTAAGATACAAGCAAAGTAGGCTTGACATCGGGCCTGTTACCGTTATTTTTCATTAGTTGTAGAGGCTAAAGTCGGGCCATCTGTCAAGCTTGACTTATTGTTTACTTGTATACTGTAACTACGTAGTCGGTTATGGAAGAGCGGAGCCTCCTGACACAGGCATAAAAAGCTTAAAAGGAGGCTTCGGCAACTAGATGGTAAGCACACTTCTGGTTAATGAAATAAATATTTTGTATTTGTATTTGTATTTGTATATTTGCATATTCAGTACAACCGACGCGCAGGAGCACCGGGCGGGAAGCGCAGGCGGGTGCGCTCGGGGGTGAGGGTGAGATCGAAAGGGCGACGGAAAGTGACTGTTCTGTATAATAGTACTATTTATTTATTCTGTGCCCTAATACCAGCAGCGTCCAACCGGCTTTACGGATCTATGTGTTACTTTTGAAGGTGGTAGGGCTTTTGTGGAAAGTCCGTCTGGGGAAGTACTACCCCCTTGCTTTTTTCTGCCGTGAAGCAGCAGTGTTTGCACTGCTGTGTTTTGGTTTGAAGGGCAAGGGAGCCAGCGAAATTACTGGCACACGAGATATATTATCATCTTAGTTCACAAAGTGAGCAACGCGCTTAGCTGTCTTAGTAGTGTCAAAATATGCCATTAGTAGGACAGTAGGTGTTATGGGCGGTGGTGACCACTTACCATCAGGTGGCCCATCTGCTCGTTTGCTCACTTTTAACATTAAAAAAAAACGTAATGGGTGCGCTCGGGGGTGCGGGTGAGATTGAATGGGCGATGGAAAGAGTCTGTTCTGTATGATAGTACCTACTATTACTTTCTTCTGTGCCCTTATACCAGCAGCGTCCAACCATCTTCACACATCTACAAAAGCAATATAAACGCTCTATTTCTCCCACCACTTAAAAGCGAACATGAGGCTATCATAGCAAATAACCTTATCATCGAAAGCTTTATTACAAATCATTATAAATATTTTGAATACACGATCTAAAAAACTCTGTTGTTATTGGTGTAAAAATAGTTGCGTATACGCAACTAGCAATAACAATTTACTGGACCATGCTTCGGCCTTGTGTTAAAGAGCCTCAGCAGATGATGATAAAAAGTCTGCAAGTTCTGCCAGTAATACAATTATTTTCGGCAATATTTAGTTGAATTTTCTACGTATACTTAGTTTGCAAGAGAGTCGGCTTGAAATGTTGATTTCAGATTTCATTTATTAAAATGTAGATTAGGTACAAAATACTTATTGAAAATCATATCATAACATGTAGAATACAATGCAATAGAGCTACCGTCGCGAATGCGTGTCATGGCAGCGTTAACGTTGTTAGATTCGAATTCCAAAGTTGTTCAGTTTAATAGCCATGCTGTTTAAAGTTGTTCACTTTCGGAAGGTTAATAAAGACTGCCGCCTCGTTGTAGCACCAAGTAATGACATTGCAGTGAAAAGAAAAATTTATTTCTTTAATAGTCACATTAAATATATTAAAATTTTTTTGTTTATTAAAAACGATGTCTTTTGCAACACTGTCAAAACTAACGGACTTCTTGTTCGTGTCTGGTGAGCCACTACGGTATCAACTAAAATAACTGGTTGTAGTTTAAAACAGCGGATTATAATAACAAACATTTGTTACAAAGAAACATCTGGATCTTCGATGCTAAAAATGTTATATCAGGGTGTTATTCTTCTTAAAAACTGAACAACTTTTCCCATAGAACAAAAATGAAGTGACCTATGCCTATATGGGGTGTTTTTTTTTCAATAGATAAAGAGGAAGAAAAATTTTGACGCGAGCCAGATTTGAACCTGCGACTTTCGGCGTACCGTGCCGACGCTCTACTAACTGAGCTAATAACGTCTTCAAGCGGCTAGTTCAAATTTCTCTCCTCCTTATTCATTATACGAGTACACTGAATTTCGTATTTCGACTTATATTCCTGATGGGGTGTCATCATCATTATATCGTGTGGGTTGAAAGGTCGATGACCGACCTCACTTACCCTGGTGTCAGAGTTATTGAACCGCCAAAGACCTCTGAAATGGCTCATTAACGACTTCATCAGTAGATGGTTCTCGGGGCCAACGGCTAAACGTGCCTTCCGAAGCACGGAATCATCTAACTTTTCGGACAATCAGGTGATTCATCCTGCAATGTCCTAACCAAACTGGGGAGGTCGCACAAAGGGATTTTTGTTTGACAGTGTCCCCACTGGGAATCGAACCCAGAACCTCTGGATCGAGAGCCGAGCCCTCTAACCACTAGACCACAGTGAAAGTTATAAGTACTCGTACTAAGTACAATGCAATACATGTATTTTTGTCATAGATTGCTGTCCATACGAGGTTTTGACAGCAATCTATGACATGTATTTTTGTCATAGATTGCTGTCAAAACCTTAAAAATTGCTTGAGTAGTATTTTTCTGCTTCCTAAAGCCAAACTGGTTCGGACTTATCTGGACCGAACTTCTTGTCCAGCAGTGGACGTTTCATGGGTTGTTATGTTGAAGATGATGAGTTTTATTATTGACAACCTGTATATGATGCAGGCTTTATCTGTTGAGAAAAACAGGATAAAATGGGAAAGCTTTCCGCAAAATTAAATAATCAGTCAACAAAACTGAACAACTTTCAGTAAATGATACTTATAGGAAATGAAAAGGAAATCGGCCTGTCCATTCAAACTGTCCAATCCAGTTCATGGTTTTGTATGGAGATGCAGTTTTGCTCCATTTTCTGAAAAATTCGTTCACTGAAAGTTGTTCAGCTTCGTTGACTGATCATACTCTTTCAGTTTTTTGAAAGCTGTTGCTTACACCAAAAGTGTGATGATACTTATGAAACTGAACAACTTTTCCCAACGAACGTATCGTCGAAATACGAAAATATTTTTTTGACCTCCCATAGAAACTGCATCAGCATTTTGTATTGGATTGGTTAAATTTTGTTTTTCGTATTTCGACCTATGTTCCTTGGGTAAAGTTGTTCAGTTATGTGTAGATTCACACCCTTCAGTATAATCACACCTTTCCACACGTTGTAAGTAGTTATGCAATACCACAGAATAAAGTAATACTTAGTACTAACATACAGAACGGAATTCACCCCGCACCCCTACGCGCACCCATCTGCGAGATTCTCTTGGTGCTTCTGACATGCGGGCCTACGCGACCTTCCAATTTCAAATTTCAGATTCGCGCTCGTATGTAGTGTGGAAATACTGTGAGTCCCTCTGAGAACCGATTACTATACTTACTTCGAATCTAGCAGCTATAAACAGTACATTGGTCTCGGTTAAAACTGTCCACACAATGAGGATTTATGACTAGCTGACGGACAGGGCTGTTGATGCTATGTAAATTAGACTCGCGGGATGGATAATGTATTTTCATAGTTTTGTACGGAAGATGGAGAGTAAATTTAAGACTTTCAAATTACCTATTATACAAGGTTGATTTTTTGGACCTGATTTCCTTTTGCCCAATTATTAGTGAGGTTAAAAATAACAACTTTTATTCTACGACTTTGCTAACAACGCACAAAACATTTTCGACTCTCCATACTAAAGTGGTCACGTGACCGACCCATTTTGTATGGGAAGTTGAAAAATTTTCGTGCGTTAGCAAAGTCGTAGTACAAAAGTTGTTGCTTTTGACCTCACTAATAAGTGGGCAAAAGGAAATCAGGTCCAAAAAAATAACCTTGTATATGTAGATCGTGCTAATATTGTTCAAATTATCGCGATCCTTTCGCCCCGTTCAACCTGTGCCCTTAAAAAAAACCGGTAAGTGCGAGTCGGACTCGCGCGCCGAGGGTTCCGTTATACCTTTAGTATTTTTGGAAGCAATAAAGTCAATTTTTAGGACTGCAAAACTAAATTTGTGTGCATAGGTTTTTTGCAGATTTAAAAAAAAAACTGTGAAACTTAGAAAGATCGTTTTATTTTTGTTGTAATTTATACATAAACTTCTATCGACTGTAATTAATTCAGATTTTTCCTTTCACAAACTTCGGAGATAAAGTGGGGGGTATGGTATTTTTTTTTGACATTTTTCATCACAACTTGAAAACTAAGACTCGTAATAAAATATTTTAGAATGTACAAGAAAATCACTTTCATATGATACCCCACTCGACCTAGTAAAATTTTAAATGTGAAATGTGGCCCCTTTTACAATAATAATCATTTTTTTTATTATTTCATGTGCAATTAAGTTGGGCAACCATATGCTAAAACTTCTCCAAATTTCAAGACGATAACATGAGTGGTTGCTGAGATATACAGGTGTGACAGACAGATGGCCAGACAGACAATACATACATACATACATAACATCACGCCTCTTTCCCGTTGGGGTACGCAGAGACCACAGTCCTCCACCTGCTACGATCTTGACATACTTCCCTTGCTTCCTGTACTTTCATCAATCCTTTCGTACATGCTCGTCGGTTTAGGGTACTTTTAACCTGGCCTTTATTCAGAACGTCCTGAAAGACAAAAAGGCACCATAAGGGTTCCTTTTTTTACCATTTTGGTATCGGAACCCTAATAAAATAAAAAAAATCCGCATCAGAACGATCCGCAAAATTTTAACAAGACATTGCAGTAATTTCTGTCACGGAGATTCCGCTCTAGTATGACGGACTTGACGGACTTGACGGAAAGATCTGATCCCCCACATTTCACACAAGGTCATGTGATCTCAAACTAAAAAGGCTTGTACTATACAGGGTGTTAATTTGATTGCGTGCCATAGCTTAGGGGGTGGTTCAGTAACGATAAAGGAACTCAAAAAAATTATTTGAAAAAATCCTACTTAAAAAAAAATTTAAACTCCATTGAAAGTAAACTAACACGGAGCGCAATGACCCGGAGCACTACGGCGCTATCAAAAGCGCGCGAAAGAGTTTCAGTTATGTATATGCCTATCTTATCCACTGATTCTCGCGCGCTGGCTCTGTGATAGCGCAGTGCTCCGCGTTAGTTAAATTTCAATGGAGTTTTAGTTTTTTTTTTCAGTAGGATTTTTTAAAATATTTTTCTTATGTTCCTTTATGGTAACTGAAGCACCCCTTAAGCTATGGCACGCAATTAAATTAACACCCTGTATAATAGAAATCAGAGACTAATACATCGTGAATTTGTATTGGTTTTGCTCCCGAAGCCCAGTGATTCTACTCATGAAACCAAGCAAATTTTCGCCTTCCCATACAAAATGAGTCGAGCACGTGACCACTTCCCTATGGAGAGGCGAAAAAAATTTTACTAGTAAAAAGAAATTTCTACGGGAGAGTTGCTAGTTATCATGAGTTGAATCACTGGGCATCGGGAGCAAAAAAAATACAAGTTTACGCTGTATACATACATAAATAGATAAATAACACCCAGACCCAGAACAAACACTTGGGCGGGGAGGGGATAGAATTCCGATCTATTCCTTCGGAATTCCTGCAGGTGTGTCGTAACTTTATACCTTAAACTTTTTAACACTATAGTTCGTCCATCTTAAGAACGCAGTGAGTCATCGTTTTCCGCCGCTAGTAGCCAAGACCCGTAAACAATCAGGTCGCTTAAAATTACAAAGTCAAATGGACAATCACTAACTGAAGGCAAACCTTCGAAAGAAGCGGTTGTTTCTTCTGTGTTTTACCTAAAAAGGAAAAAAATAGTTTAAAAAAATATATTGTAGTTTGCATTTTAACTCCATTGTAAATAAACCTTTCAAATATATGGGACAGGCAGGCCTAAATAAGAAACAGCAAGGTCCATCCATCTTTTAACTACGTAAGCAAAAAGTTAGTTAGGTCTTTGTCTTGTCTTTTTTTTAAAGTTTTAATAAATTTCTTCTCACCGGAACTTCCTTGGAATCGAAGAGCACAGACAGAGATGAATTCAGGATATAAAACTTTATAAATAGAAGACAAAATATAAGAAAAATATTTTACTTCGAATTTAGTTCATTCCTTAAAAAATAACAAATAACGTTCCTCGTCGACCTCTAGTTAACTCTGACACGCATGAACAAAGTAAAGTTCCAACCTCGAATCCATGATTGTGCGTAGTAACTATGTATTAAACATAGTACTAACAACAGTGGAGATCGAAAATATTACTAACTGTACTGCCTGAATCCCTCTCTGGCCCCAACTTTTTAACTTCGCACGCTTGACATCGAATGATCTTTAGTAATTAAAAACACTTTGATTGGAAACTTGTTTTTTTACTTTCAAGTTCTGCCTGAAGTAGCAATATTGAACAAGTTTTGGGTTGAAGAAAGGGTTCGTCCCTTTTGTTAGATTTATTTTAAAATTAATTTTATTAAAGTTGCTTAATGATGCTCGTTTTAGCTCAGAGAAATTTGAAAAAGAAAAATGTGTAAATAATTTTAAAATGTTTAAATAATGTGTTTATTTAAAGTTTGTTATTGCTTAGATGTTTCTATAGTAGTTGTTGTTATTTATTAGAATTAGGACGAGTTTTAAATAATATTTAACGAAATGGCTTAAATATCATTGTTTTATAGTTTGAAGGAATATTTTGAATATATTAAGAAATAGAGAATTTTAAATTGATTAGTAAACGTAACCTACCAAAATGGATATTGTTGACTGGAATTTATTTAGTAATAATTTTGGCCATGAATGCGTGATCGTCTAACTTCAACATCTAAAAGACCCGTACATTGTGGATTGGTAATTAAATTTATTAAAGAAAAATAAGTTTATTTGTGGTAATAACTTAGAAGAAACTGAAATAAAAAGTGAAAATAATTATAATATAATAAAATTATTTAAAATAAAACATACCAATTCAGCCCGCTAGCTTGTGTGTGATGTCAAACCGAGCGCTACAGATTCGTCTCGATCGCGCGTCTCTTTCAACTTCTAGGTGACCTAGGTTTCTTAGTTCTAGACCCAATAGTGAGAAGTAAAATTAAATTAAGTACGTGGTCTCCTAGTCTCGCGCTGCTGGAATGAAAGTGACTCAAAACAGAGTCTAGAATTAGGTTTCCTATAGATTTTTAGAATATATGGGACTCCCATCCAACCTAGCATCCCAGGCCTACCTACAAAGCCTAGAGCAATCCTACACCCGAAGTCTAAGCTAGGTTACCTAGCAAACCATCTCGCACATCATTCCGATCGTCTCAAAATAACATCCATCTCCACCTGCCTATTTATCTACGATTAGTAAATTGTTTTATATCCATTTGATCTAAACAAAACAAGATTCGACACTCAATTTTAACGTGTAAGAGTGCTAAATATTGTCCCTCTATAATACAGGCTACGCGACTTAGGAAATCTAACCAGTACTATATTCGTGGAACATTAGATAAAACCAATTTACTAAAATAATATTGTCTTATAAATGCATGACTGTGTTATACCGATTAATTTTATTGTGTATTCATCGATATAACATTAGAATACCTACATCACATTTTAGTGTTATACATTAATCACCACCTAAGTGCCCTAATAACCGAGCATCAAATGAACCCAACCTAATTCTCACGCTGGCTCCATAAAACACAGGATTCAGCTGCACCTAGATTTAACTCAGAAAACTTGTCGTTGATCACCCCAGCACCTTCTCAGATAACCTATCATTTCAAGAGACCTAGCTAGCACTTTTGAATGAATAGTAGGAAATCTGAAATAAACTCACCAACAACGAAGCCATAAATTCCCGGCGGGAAAGACACTAACACGAAGCCCTCTCGTACAATACCTGTAGCATGTTCGTTCACTGCATTAAATTGAAAAATAATTTTAAATATTAAACTACGCAATTTCGTACTTGTTTAAAAAAAAGGTATGTGTTTCCTATTGCAACGCCTGACGCTTCATTATAAAATCGAAACCCTATTATTTATCACTAATGTGCTTTGATTGGGCGGCCGCCGCAAAATTAATTCGTGCACGTAATTACTATAGTAAAGCCAGGCGTTGACTGCCCCCTGCATCTCCCTCTTTCAAAATTCCAAATAACCCTTACAATTTTATACCTGCTGCAACCCTCTACTGAAATGAATCTTATCTTAATACAATAACAGTACAAAATACTATAAGCGCAATGCAATTTGGCTGCAGTATGTAGTTGTGTCACTATGCCCTTTGTCAAATTTCTAGGAAGAATTGGTCTTACAATCATACGTAAACTGCGTCTTTATACCAAAATGAATCTAATTACAAGGTATACGAGCGCAATGCTATTTTTTAAGCGGGAGGTCTATTTAGACGTACAGTCAAGAGGACGTTCAGCTTGACACGTTGGACTTCGTACCATAACTATTTCAATCTCCGCAAGAGCTAAAGACAAACTGCGAGTGTCAAGCTTTACCTGTTGTTGACCATACCTATTGTAAATTAAATAGTGGTGAAATATTATAGGGTCTTATTTGTTTTAACTTAGTAAGTCTATATCATTTTATACGTTTATTATGAAATTCCTAAAACTGTGACGAATATTATCGTTACACTAGTATGTATAATATTCTTTAGTAATAAGTATGTAATACAAAAAATTTGCACGCCTGTACACAGGCCGAATACTAGTACATGATTACCTTTTAGAGACCTTTTATTTCCACAGTATTCTAGCAAATAAAAGTTTTGATTTGATTTGATAAGAAAAGTGGCTTACTATACTCGTAAACGCTAGTACAATATAATGCAAATATATTAGTTATTAAATCTATGGGCCTAGATAAACGCAAAAAGCAACGTGCTGAGCCGGCTGGGACAGTTATCGAATTATTTTACGCTAGTAACATATGTAAGATCATTGATTATTTTTGCCAAGTATAGAACACAGGCACACCCAAGACACTACATATACATCGAGCGTGAATTTGAAATAGAAAGTCCCTCAGAAGGACCACGAGAATTTCGCGGGCTGGTGCGCGCGGGAGTGCGAGGTTAGGTTGCAAGGGGGGCTGAGAGTGTCCGTTCAATGATAGTACTATTACTTAATTCTGCGACACAGGACACACATCGATTACCTTCTCTCTGGGAATGTTTACAAAAATAGGCACATGATTGCCGTATCAATAAAAACAAAGCAATGTATGATGAAATGCTAATACAGGATTATGTATTTTGATAAGGGACTGGTATCCTTTACAAAGTAAGAAATACCAACTCTTTTACATACCTGTGTGTATCAAGAGATATATTAAGGACGGTAAGATATTCATTTTCCACGTTAAGCTTCCGCTGTATCGGAAGATAAATAGGGCCAGCACAGGGACGGATTTCTTGTAGTCGCAGGTAAAGATAAATGCAGATAAAGGTGAAAAATGGGAGCCTATTATTATGCTTCCGATGTCTGTCTGTCTGTCTGTCTGTTCATGAACCGTAATAGGCAGAATATGTATTTCTGTTGCAGCTTTAACAACAAATAATAAAAAAATAAATACGGGCTTCCCTACTAAAAACTAATTTTTAAGGCTATCGCAAAAACAGAAACACTTTAATTTTTTTTTAAAAATATTTGTGGTGACCGCTATGTTAAAAACAAAGTAAAAAATTTGTTAACAAAAAACATTGTTTTCAAATAAAATTTGCATTTCCAATGCACGCAAGCGTTGCGAATGCAAATTTTTCTGTAGCAATATTTGCTGCTATGGACATAAACTAGCTGCATTCCCCTTAAAAAGGATAACACGTAGAATACAGACTATCTAGTAAAATGTATTAACCAAATAAAATTATAGTAAAATACTATTATCTAATCTGTGTTAAAATGAAATACAAAAGTTATTTAATTAGGTGATTTGTTTGCATGTTCGCCCGCAGATCGAAATAAAATAAAAAGTTTTGCTTTCCGCTAAATGTCAATAAGCAGAATAGTTTATCAAAAACTATAGTAGATTTTTTTAACAGTGCACTACGTAAAATAAGACGCTCTTATTTGGTCAATGGTTGTTAGAGCAAACACACGATGATATGCGAAGTCGCAGCTTTACTTATGGAGTTTTCAATTATAGTCGGAGGCGCTTTTTTCATTCGCTTGCGCGCTCTTCTTGTATAAAAATAACAAAATAATGCAACAATGATATACCAACGTAGTAAAAATAGTCGCCTCCCATATTTTAAGCACGATTGTATTCACCCTGTTCGAAATCGCCACTTTTATAACAAGCCATTATGATTAGCTTTTATGATGATTCCCGTATAGCATCTTTAAAAAAAACAGACTATAGTATATTTATTTCCAGATCAAAGTTTTAGGTGTTGTTGTTACTAGGACTATGACACCTGTTGAAATTGCAGTTGATGATTAAACATTTTCAAGTCTAATAGCTAAATGGTAACGACTTGATTAAAAAAAAATACGGATATGGATCAATATAAAAATCGCATTAAAAATGACAAAGTTTAAATTTTATTTAATTCAAGTGACGATTTTTATTTCATTTATTTATATTTTTTCGGAATATCAACAGCATAATGTATATAAGGTGTTTTTTAATTAGACCCAAATAATTCTAGGGGTGGTGTAACTATGAAAAAGAAAAAGGTTTATCAAAGTTTTAAAAAATCCTCTCGCTAGTTTTTTTTTATAATTTTCATACAAGAAATTAATTATTATTTGCAATCATTCTGTAGTAATGATTTCGACCGTACTTAGAGCCCGAAACCGAACCGAAACCGCCCGAACCGCGCACTCGGCTTGCGCGTGATTGGCTCACGACTCTTCGCTGCCGCCTGTGTTGATACGGAGTGTTCATTTTACGATATTTAGCGATATTGTTTTTAGGATTTTTCTAGAAAACTAGCGAATAGAAATGTAAAAAAATAACACCAATAGTATTCATTTAGGTGCTTGAGGTAACCCTAACAATATTTGGGTCTAATTAAAAAACTCCTTATACAGTATAGATATGCATTTACATAACAACATAGCCAATTATATAGGTATTCGCCGTAGGTATTTGCAGATAAAACGCTAAGAAAACGGTAAAAGAAGTATGATTCCGTAAGTTTATATGCTATGGTAGAAGCACACCCGAACACTACTCGTACATACATCGAGCACGATTTTGAAATTTGAAATTGGAAGATCGCGTAGGCTTGAATATTCAGTACAAAATACCCTCAGAAGGACCACTAAAGTCTCGCGGGCGGGTGCGCGCGGGGATGCGGGGTAGATTGCAAGTGTGTGAGTGTGTCCGTTCTGTTTGGTAGTACCTAATACTTTATTCTGTATTAGAAGTACAATAAGATAAGTCTATATTCCATGATGTAAGTGTCATTCTGAGCTGCATATAGTTTTCAAAAATCAGCAGTTTGACCGCCCCTACTTAAGCCGGCCCTGTGCACACACGGTAACATTGAAGCTCGCAAAAATATTGACAAAGCTGCTCATGTGCTCGGAGCTTTATCTCTGCTTATCTACCAAATTGTTTCTTTCTTTTGCTGAACTGTTTAGAAGATTTTAAGGGTTTCGTAGCTTATAATGGTAAAATTTATTTTTTATTTTATTCTACAATCTTTTTATCCTTATAGCTTTCTTTTTAGGGTTCCGATACCAAAATGGTAAAAAAAGGAACCCTTATGGTGCGACTTTGTCTGTCTGTCTGTCCGTCTATCTGTCTGTCTGTCACACCTCTATATCTCAGCAACCACTCATGCTATCGACTTGAAATTTGGAATAGTTGTAGAACTTGGTTGCCCAACTTAATTGCACATGAAAGGATTAAAAAATATATATGATTATTACTGTAAAGGGGGCCTACATAGGGGGAAGGGGTAAAATTTTAAATTGTCGTTACTAGGTCGAGTGGGGTATCATATGAAAGGGCTTTACTTGAAAATTCTAAAATATATTTCTTTGATTTTTTTACAACTCTTAGTTTTTGAAGTTGTGATGATAAATGTCAAAAATAATACCATTCCCCCCCCCCCCCCTTATCTCCGAAGTTTATGAAAAAAAAAATCCGAATTATATAACAGTCAATAGAAGTTTATGTAAATATTACAGCAAAAATAAAACGATCTTTCTAAACAATTTTAGTTTTGCGGTTATAAAAATGGACTATATTGCTTCCAAAAATACTTTAGATATATCGGAACCCTCGGTGCGCGAGCCCGACTCGCACTTGGCCGGTTTTTTAAATTATGTAAGGTCCTAATGAAATAGTGAACATAATTTTAGTATTATGTTACTCAGACCATGAAACTGAACAACTTACCCCAAGGAACATAGGTCGAAATACGAAAAACCAAATTTGACTTCCCATACAAAATGCACTATCAGCTGTTGCAGTTTCTATGGGAGGTCAAAAATTGATTTTCGTATTTCGATCTATGTTCCTTGGGGAAAGTTGTTCAGTTTCATGGTCTGAGTAACATACTAAAAATGGTCACTATTTCATTAGGACCTTATGTATAGGGTGCTAAGGCACAGGTTGGCAAAAACTGAAAGGGTTTGATCAGTCAACGTATGTAACTCAACAACTTTCAGCAAATAAAACTTTCAGGAAATAAAAAAAAATCGGCCTCTACAAAAACTATCCAATCAAGTTTGCAATTTTGCATGGAGAAGCCGAGAAAAAAACAGTCGAGAAATAGTAAACCACAAACAAATACTTCGACATAGTACAAAGTCAGTACGAAGTTTTGCAATAACTTCTAAAATTAAAAACATATTTTGTCAAAATTTTGTAATACAGTTGGATAAGTGTATCAAGGTTCGAAAAAGGTTTTTAATTGAAAACAATTGATTCAAATCTAAGGCTCCACCATACAAAAACATCACAATAATCTATGCAATGAAATAGATAGTTGCGAACTTTCACGGTCGTATAATATGGCAATGAACCCTGGCCGCCATTGGCCTACTCAAATCGGTAGGGAAATACATTTTTCAACACATTTTCTCATAAAACAGCTCTATTTGCACTGTATTAAGGTCCATAATCTAGCTCATTAAACACGCGTGTTTTTGTCATAATATTACTTAACTAGTGTTTTATTTTTTTTTATTTTTTAATCGGCCAAGAGCAAGGAGTTTTTATGCTTATTGTGTTACTAAAATTTTCAAGCTGACTTCGAGAAAATATCATAAATTAATGTTGATTTTATAAAATTATTTGTAGTAATTAACTATAAATTTGTCATTTACGTAACAAGATATTCAATTTTCGATAATTTATTTCAAGGTAAATGGAATAGGATGTTTGGGTACCGAGTGACAATTACTTTTTTTTATAGCTTGGTTACTAGATTGACTAATAATTGATAAAAGATTGATGGTGTAAGATAACATGGTAATGTTTTGGGGGCTCCTCACGCGACGTATAATCTGTGACCGCTGAAAAAGAAAGAATGCGCGCCATTTTACAAATATTTGTCGTGTTTATTATTGTAATTAGCTAATAGTGTCGACTTCTACATATAATATAAAAAACTGATCCTGAACCGTCTAAAATACTCATACTCGAAATACAATTTTGAAATTTGGTAAAATTAAAGGGAAGCATGAACATATGCAGCCGACAAAATGTTCCGGTGGACGTGCGGTGGACGTAAGGTTAGTAAAGTTTAGTATTTTAAAGGTTTTTAAAATACTCGACTTAGACTAAACTTACTAAACTAAACTTTTTTAAAATACTAAATAAAGTTTAGTATTTTAAAACCAATTTGATTTGTTTTTATTCGCAAATGTGTTGAAAAACGTCGTAAAAAGCTTGTGCGCGTTGGTAATTACACCCTCGGCTCCATTACGCCCTCGCCTGCGGCTCGGGCTGCAATTTCTGGGCCTCGGCTGTAATATCCGAAATAGCGCACTTGCATTTTAATGTACTATTATTTACTTGCTATCAACCATCAGACCGCAGATATAGTGCTAAGAAATTTTTCCTCGGCTGTAATATCCGAAATAGCGCACTTGCATTTTAATGTACTATTATTTACTTGCTATCAACCATCAGACCGCAGATATAGTGCTAAGAAATTTTTAAATTAGTAAACTTTTTTGTAATTGATTTTTATTACATAGCCACAGCCACAAGTAGAAAATATGTTAGTAATTTGTTACTATTTCCCCTAAACTATTCTTAACTAATCTGTAAATGTACTTTTCATTAAGGATAAAAACAGTCTGATGTTAAGGATGGGACAGCAAAGGAAATTACCTTAACCGTTGCAGCTACGCTGAAATGGACTTAGGCGACTATCCATATTTTTTCTTGAAATTTTGATTCCCATTCACTGATTTTCAATAAAAATGAACAGTGAGCAAGGAAATGGCCATTTTATACAAAAAACTTTTTGGTGCCAATAGACTTTGTTTCTAAATTTTCTAACACTGATCAAAACCTTCTGTGGGACCAACTCAGGTAAGAGTACTAAAAAAGTCAGAAATAGCAAAAATCTAACTTAGTGTGGCGACTTGAAGCTGCAACGGTTTAGGTACTTTCGACCCTCTTAACATGGGATAACTCCCATGTAAAAAATCCACCCTGTATACAAGGTGTAACAAAAAGGGTACATCAACACCCTGAGGGATGTGATTCTGCCCATGAAACTGAACAACTTTCCCTAAGGAACATAGGTCGAAATAAAAAAAAATTGACCTCCCATAGAAACTAAATCAGCTGGTCGCGCATTTTGTATGGGAGGTCAATTTTTTTTTTCGTATTTCGACCTATGTTCCTTAGGGAAAGTTGTTCAGTTTCATGGGCAGAATCACATCCTTCAAGGTTGATATATACCCTTTCTGTTACACCTTGTATACATATAATTTGTCATTTTCAGTCTCAAACACACGCAGACGAAGTCACAGGCAACAGCTAGTAACAAAAATATTAAAAGTACTTTTAAAGACTGCTTAGCTTGAATAGCCCTTGCTCTATATAATCTTACTAAATTGTTTCGTAAAGCAACTTTTTTAATCATACTTTTGTAACAAGTTTCTAAGCCCTTCGCCTTTCATTGTTTGTATTTTTTTTCATAAACTCTTTTCCAATTTGTTGACAGGCAAAAGGTTTAGGACATCCACACTCCTACCAGTTTGATCTGGTCTGGTCCGAACCGAAATGCAAGAAAGCCATACAAAATGTACCTAAGCAGCGGCACCACATTCTCCTAGATAAAATAATTTAGTTTATTCCGTACAAAAAAAAATCTTAGATACCTACATCCTTTATCTACAGAGTGCGACTCATTTCATTTCATCGAGAGTCCTTCAAAAAATTGGTACTATTTAGCGAACATTCCCCTTCGACTCTCACCTCATCTTCTCTCTAGGTTCCATTAGGATTAGCAATGATGGGAAACTCAGGAAACAGATTTTGTATTTACTCATATTTTTATTGGTTTTGTAATGAAATAAGTGATAAAAGCGGTTATGATTCGCCTTCAGGTTTTAAATCAACTAGGAACATCGCTTAGTAGTATCGCCGGGAACAAAGAAAAGTATTACGAAAAGGTTTGTTCTTGAACACATAATTTTAGGATTCACGATATGAGAGTAGATAAAGTTGTGTATGCAACTCCACATAATTAGGTATAAAACACTCGTGTCATCTATTATGGAACTTCGCTCACTACGCTCGCCTGCTTCCCATAACCCGGCGTCGAGTTTTATACCCCTCAGTATGTACCGTTGCATAAACTACTATTAGAGTCTTAAATGTTTCTTAGGGTTCCGTACCTCAAAATAAAAAAAACGGAAACCTTATAGGATCACTTTGTTGTCCATCGTCTGTCTGTCTGTCTGTTAAGACCCTTTTTCTCACGAACTACAAGTGGTATCAGGTTGAAACTGATAACGAATAATAAGGTCCATAAACCACACAAGATCTGAAAATTTAAATTTTTTTACAACGACGCAATCAAAAGATATGGCTCTTTATGTCCTCATCTCCATACATTTATGCAAAAAAGCAAAACCTACAAGGTACTTCCCGTTGACCTAAAATTATGAAATTTGTCCGACTCGCACTTGGCCGGTTTTTTTTCTCTATAATAATATAAATAATGGTCAGTTGTTAATCTTTTTAAAATGTTTTATTGTTTGATGCTGTTAATATATTTTGTAATAATGGTCATTTACACCCTGGTGAAATAAGATTAAAAGTTAAGTCTACTTTATATTTTAATCAATTTTATTAAAGTTGTGTTCTCTTTTGTCTTCTTCGACGTACTGTATAATTTTATGTGGATACTTAATTGGCTTGTGTGCTTACCTGTTAAATTAGGTTGTATGTATTTATAGCTGTATATTTCCATGCTTAAATAAAAACATAAATAAGGCTTTGTTATTTCAAATTGGAAAACCTCTTAATAATATTAAGAATAAGAAGCAGACTAATTCGTTCACAGATAAGGAATATTTAATGAAACAGTGGTGAAAAGAAAGTTGCCAGATATTTCCTATTCTTTTGTTTGGCAAATTCAATTTTGATACAGCTCCCTTTTGTTCGGTAGTAGAGCGAGGGCGAAGCAGGGATGTACTCAAGGAAATTAATTGTGAATTAACAAATAAGAAAAATCACATGGTAATATAACTACGAAACTAAAAAATCCGTTATAAAAATCACTTTAATATAAATTTAAAATGCTAAAAATAATTTAAAAACAAAGAAAAAAAAATTCACCTTTTTAGGCTTCTGAACATAATAATTAATGGTAAAAGTGAGACTTCGTCTGTCTGTCTGTCGCAACTATTTATCTCAGCAACTACTTACGCTATCGTCTTGAAAGGAATAGTTATAGAATATGCTTGCCCAACTATATTTAAAACTAAAGAATTACAAAAATATTTTATTATTATTGGAAATGGGGAACAAATTCTAGGGCAAAATTAAAATTGTCGTGACTAGGTCGAATAGGATATATATTATATCATAGAGTAATATAACGTATTTTTTTACAACTCTCACTCTCACTTTTCGAGTTATGATGAAAATTTACAATAAAAGAAAATACCATTTCCCGATCTCCGAAGCTTCCAATGCGAAAAATCTGATTTGATAACAGTTAGTAGAAGTTTTTATTAATATTACACCAAAAATACAACGATTTCTCTAAGTAGCACAGTTTTTTGGAAATCTGCAAAAAAACCTTTACAAACTTAATTTAACGCGTTACGAATACAAACACACGCGCCTTTTTGTGCGGTCTAAAAAACAGATTTTATTGCTTCCTTAAATACCGAAGGTATATCGGAACCCTTGGCACGCAAGTCAAACTAGCACTTGGCCAGTTTTTGTTAATAAAGCTTCCCTTTCCATTTCTGTGGGATCAGAAAATTTCAAGTCCTAGTTTAAAAAGGACTACTGCTATGTGGTTGCCTGGTTTAGAATAGAGCCAGCCTACATCTTCGTATTGGTGGAAATCCAAGGAATTTTGAGTACGCCATCTTAAGCCAACACAGTTTTATAAAATTGTGGCTTTAATATGAATAAGGGTCTAATCAACCTGAAAAGAAATGCGGATCTACAAGATTATGTTTTTGTACCTGACATTTTTTTGCCCACTTATTTGTAAGGTCAAAAGCAACAACTTTTGTTCTACGACTTTGCTAACAACGCACAAACATTTTCTACTTCCCATACAAAATGTGTTAGTCACTTACGTCACTTTTTACGGGAAGTTATTTTTTTTTGTGCGTTGTTAGAAAAGTCTGATAACAGAAGTTGTTGCTTTTGACCTCACTAACAAGTGGGCAAACAGATAGATAGATAGATAAACAGATGTCAGAATAAAAAATAACATCGTATTAGGTACTTATAGTCTGACCGAAACCGCTGTACTGCGCCTTAGGTATGCGCGGGGAGGTGAGGGAGTGGGAAAGAAAGAGCAAGAACTAGTTGCCGCCGTGAGCGATGACGTGCGATGGCCCCCAGTCTTGCCGTAAGCGTACCTTTACAGCGGTACAGCGGTTTCGGTGAGACTATAGTGTTGTCATGACAGATATTCTGATCTCCAATATTATAATATTTAAGTCACCAGTATTTACTAACTTTTCATAGTTTTACGATATTGTTCATAAATGGTTGTTGTATGGACTCCTTTGTGCGAGCTGCCAGAGCGCGGCGGCTTTTCGACCAATCCCAGCGTTTTATGGAAAGGGTAATATTGTAGTGGGAGAGGTCTCTTGAACGTTCGAGCCAGCCTCGCTCAGGCAGTCGTATTTTGTTCTTCAAACTGGGAAATTCTACCTTTAAAAGAGTAATCACGTATTGTGTAAAATTATGAAGACTATTCTTCATATGTATGGTATTGTGTTAATGTATCAATTTTAACACTGTGTAAAGTGAATAACTTATTACAAAACGTAAGTAGACTTCGAGTGTTTTATTTAACATATTTCTCAACTCCCTCTCATTTGTTAACAATAGTAATCTGTGCGGTTGACAAACGACCTGAATCCCTCCCAGTGTATTCTCAAACCCCGAGTGCATAATGCCTTTGGATAATCGACCGGGGTGTTGTTGCTCTAAATTGGTCCAGGTCTTAAACTTTGAGAAGCTCTGGCGTATTGTGATGCAAACCCTGATTGCCTTTTCACTAGCTTTCTTTTGAAGTTGAAGGTTTTTAGTTTAGCTTAGTTTTTGAGTTGTTTCAAGTTTAAACTAGATTTTTAGGAAGTTGTTACATGACATAGGTGGTAGGGCTTTTGTGGAAAGTCCGTCTGGGGAAGTACAACCCCCTAGCTTTGTTCTGCCATGAAGCAGCAGTGTTTGCACTGCTGTGTTTCGGTTTGAAGGGCAAGGAAGCCAGTGAAATTACCGGCACATGAGACATACCATCTTAGTTCTCAAAGTGAGCATCGCGCTTTGCTGTCTTATTAGTGTCAAAATATGCCACTAATAAGACAGTGAGTGCTATGGGCGGTGGTGAACACTTATCATCAGGTGGCCCGCCTGCTCGTTTGCTCACTTGTATCATAAAAAAACCGGTCAAGTGCGAGTCGGACTCGCGCGCCGAGGGTTCCGATATACCTATAGTATTTTTGGAAGCAATAAAGTCCATTTTCAGGACCGCAAAACTAAATTTGTTTGTAAAGGTTTTTTGCAGATTTCTGAAAAATTGTGCAACTTAGAAAGATCGTTTTATTTTTGCTGTAAAGTTTACATAAACCTCTGTCAACTGTAATTAATTCAGATTTTCCCTTACTCAAACTTCGGAGATAAGGGGGGGGGAATGGTATTTTTTTTGACATTTTTCATCATAACTTGAAAACTAAGAAACTTAAAAAAATACAAAAATATATTTTAAAATGTACAAGTAAAGCCCTTTCATATGATACCCCACTCGACCTAGTAGCGACAATTTGAAATTTGGCCCCCCCTATTTTGGCCCCCTTTACATTAATAATCATACTTTTTTCAAAAAATTTTCATGTGCAATTAAGTTGGGCAACTATATTCTAAAACTATTCCAAATTTCAGCTCGATAGCGTAAGTGGTTGCTGAGATATAGAGGTGTGACAGACAGACGGACAGACAGACAGACAGACAGACAGAGCGGCACCATAAGGGTTCCTTTTTTTTACCATTTTGGTATCGGAACCCTAAAAAAGACAAATGACAAGACAATTTTATTGGCGCTTGAGTTCGATCCCCGTCCACATTTATGTGTCAATATTAGATGTTTTTTCTGTGACCTCGTATCGTGAATATCGTGATCATCTTATATTCTGCGGTCATCAACAACCGCAGTCCATGGTGCCAGCCGTATGTATGTATGTATGTATGTATGTATGTATGTATGTATGTATGTATGTATGTATGTATGTATGTATGTATGTATGTATATAAAACTGTTTTTGATATCCATAGTGGAACAATAGATACGAAATATAAAACCAAAACGTTAAGGAGTATCTTGGGAATGAGAAAGGTTTAGCGCGAAATGAACTGAGAAGCTTTTAGCAATTGCTGTTCATAAAATTTTATTAAGTTTACTTTAAGAAAACTCAGTTAAAGTTAATAGATTAAAAAAGCTTATGCCTAAGATATCGGTTACTTATTTTTCTACTCTTTCTGAAGAAAGGACTTATGTACAAAGTCCGTCCAGGGAAGTACCGTATAAGTACCCATTTCGGCCATAACCCACCAGTAAGATAGCTAAGCGCATTGCCTACACTGAGAAGTAAGATGGTACTACGAGTAAGTCTCATGTGCAGGTACTTTTACTGATTCTCTTATATTTGAACCGAAACACAGCAGTGCGTTTCTGCTTTACGGCAGAAATAGGCAAGGGGCAGGCATAGAATAGTACCAACCCATATTTTCCCATGGGTGTCGTAAGAGGCGACTAAAGGCTTATGAACCGGAGGATGGGCAGCAGCATTTGTCTAATCAATCTTAAGGCAAACCTTGAGGTTAAACTCTTGCAGACTTAGTTAGTAGTTAGTTAGTATAGGCTCCTGTTTCCGCAATTAAACACTTGTTTGGTCCTTTTTGCGTGCAGGTGAGACTGGTTATATAAGCCAGCCCAGCTCCTTCCAGAAGCTCAGAAGTCTCCTGGGATATTCACAGGCTTCGCGGGGCGACCTCGTGTTGTCGAGGATTTTCGCCCGTTGGTCGGCCAGCACGTCGCAATCCAGGATGACGTGACTGACCGTTTCTTCTGCGTGTAGACAGCCCCTACACATAGGGCTATCCGTGGCGCCGATTGTGAATAGATGCTTGTTGAGCGGGATGTATCCTGTAATGGTGCTCACAACTATTCGGAGGTTCGATCGGTTGAGGCTGAGGAGCCGGCGGGTCAATTTAGGAGATAGTGTGGGTACTGCCTCCCTTGATTGCCTCTCTCTCTCTCTCTTGCAGACTTATTTATTTATATATTTTATTTATTAGGAACAGTAAACAACTGTGTGTTAAACTATAAGTAAAAAGTAATAGTATCTTAAATATTATCACACCTTTCCGTTACACGCTGTATATGTCGTGGGCCGATCGTTGAATTGGGCTGATTGAGATCTGCCTGGGCACATCACGATACGCCGGCATTTCTTGATTTGCCTATCTAATACCCGTCATATCGTTCAAAGCATAACGTTTGACGATTTGCCCGGCCATGCTTGGGCTAATCGGTTCTGTACGGTGACCAAAGTAGAAGCAAATAAAATGAAGTCTAGATAATAATTATTTTATTAGATAATAATACCTAACCTAACCTAATAGACAGCTAACAGAGCGCAAATATGGCGAAAATTTTACTAGATAACATATAGCCCAAAGTCGCGAGTGAATAGGCTTCTTCTGGGCAAGCTCGTTCCATCGTCGACCTCATCTCTCTCTTCAAGACTAGATTAAGGTCAAGAGTAAGGCCATTTTCAAAAAAGAAAAAAAAAGATAATAAAGCCTTACCTAACTAACCTAACACACAGCTAACAAAGCGCAAACAGCGACACAAGCGTCGCGAAACGGAACTACATTACGATGCGCCCAGGCATATCTCGATGTGGCCAAGTGACTAGTAGGGCAAATCGACAAATAGGTTGCTCTCATCGATCTGCCCAATTTAATATTGGGCAGATCATAAAATAATTGGCCCGATCATGTAATGTCGGCACATCGTGATGTGTCCAGGCAGATCTCGATCGGCCCAGTTCAACGATTGCCCCACGATATACACAACATTACTCGTTAAATAGTATAGGATACAGGCAGTTAATTTAATGTACGTCTATAGCGGGTGTTATTATTTTAGGACATCACACCAACAGGCCGGCGGCCATTCTCTTCTTAATTAAACATGGTCGGGTGAAAATGTCCTGTTGTTCTATCTAATGGGTCAGCTGTCGTGTAGGCAATGTGAGGGCCTACAGACTCTCTATTACTCTGACTGAAGGGTGTAAAGGACAGGCAGGTTCTTAAAAACCAAAGGGCCATATAACTTAAACTTGTGAGACGATAAAATATTTTTTATACTTTTATTTGAAAAAAAGTTGGGCAAGCATATTTTAAAAGTGTTCAAAATTCAGGTCGATAGCCTGAGTAGTTGCTGAGATAAACAGTTCCGTTTTTATCATTTTGGTTTAGAATTCTAAAAGTTACATTATTTTATTACATGTCTAATATCTATCGTTCGTTTATTTATATTGTGGAAGTATATCGCAGTGATTGGTGACCGCAATATTTACCTAGTACGTCATGCAGAATGATGTTTCTACCGATCCTCCGGTGTGAGATCCTTTAGTCACCTTTAACAACACCCACGGGAAAAATGGAATGGTTCTATTATGAAAGTAAAAATATTTTTAACCCTATCCGAAAATTGCTGATCGGTTCGTCAATAACGGCGAGCAAAGTAGCTGATTTCTCCAAGAGATTTTCGAAGCGGTTAAAAATGTCATTCGAATTTCGAACATGAATATTGCACGACCATAGAGGTCGAACTAAAATATTGCATGAAAATTGTTACTGGCCGGTTGTATTTAAGAGTGATAAAAAAAAAGAAATACGCGCAAACTGTTAACAAGAATGCAACCAAGGAGTTCCTGTTCCTAATATAATGTTCCTAAAATAAATACAACAATGTCAATAAAATGATTTTTGACCTCGACCGACCAATGCAATCCCTCGCTACGTTCAGGATTAAAATCCCTCGCTACGTTCAGGATTAAAATCCCTCGCTATCCTCAGGATTCTATTCTAGAATCCTTCACTTCGCTCTGGATTCAAGACAGTGCCCTTGCCTTAAAAATATTATTTTGCTGCCTTGTAATACAATCTACTATTGTTCCTTCTTTAAACTTTTCTTTGGTAGGGTTACGAAAAAGAACTAAATTTTTTCAGTATGCATCTTGTACAGCGACCTCCCAGACTATCAGACACCGAAGGTAGCCCCAGTTAGAGAAAGTTCAGTTATAATTCTTCCTGAATTCCGCGATGGATCTTTCCGTCAAGTCTGACATACTAGAGCGGAATTTCCGCTTTGGATAACTTACCGCAAGGTTTTGTCACTTGTGACATTTGCTTTGTGGTTAAAAAAAAAAGTTTAAACTGTTTATTTCATGCAAAACACTTATTAAATTATCTTTTTATGACTAGGAATCTTAAAAATTAAAGATAATATTCAGTCCTGCTTAGTTCGCTAGCTTACATTTTAATTATTGTGATTTGAATATATTATTGAATTTATTAGGTTACGGATCGTTTCGACGCGGAAAATCCGCTCTAGTGTGTCATACTTGTCTATCCTTATAATCTCACACATCACACACACACATTCCACACATGACATACACACACATCACACACACGTTCCACACACATTCATTCATTCCACATTTCACATTTTGGAAGTACATCACGGTGATGGTGACCGCAGTATGATGAAAAGATGTCCTTTAGTCCATGATCCTTTAGTCGCTTATTACAACACCCAAGGAAAAAATGGGATGGTTTTAATGTAACAGTAAAATATTTCGTTTCTTCTTAAAAAAATTCTCAGGTATTTTTTACGACTAACTCCCGGACTATCCGACACCGAATGTAACCCTGTACCCCAGTTAGAGAAAGTTCAGTTATAATTCTTCCTAAATTGTTATTTGATGTTCTCAGGTACAAACTGCGAGCCAACGCTTTACCCGGTAAGTTATTTTTACTTCTATTACACTGGTAAGGTTTATAAGGGCCTAAGCATTTTACAAAATGTCGAGAAATTCCCAATTAAAAACACCCTAGTATTTTACAAAACGGGACGTAATTCGTTTGTGGCTCTCGCCGCCGGCCGCTGCCGTGGCATGCTCGTTCCGCTCGCTCGGCTCGTGCGTTGTGGTCGCAAGAAAAGCTAACCCAATGTAACTGATCCTTGCTCGGGATCGGTTAGGTTGGGTTTAAATCCATTTACAATCCGCCGACGATGTTTTACAATTTGCCGACCGTTTACAATTTGCCAGCCGTTTGTAAAAAGCGAATCAAACGATTTGCCTGCGACATAAAGATGGTGACACAATTAGCATCTTTGCAACCAAGTGCTGCTCAAAAACCAGGAGAAAACATAATTTCCTAGAAATCATACCTCAATTTGTGTATTCGCCCCCTTTAACCCTACATTGCAAATAACGAATTTGTTAGGGTGGTTTATATTCAAAAAACAATTGCTCGTGTCACTGTGTGATTTTAATGAAGTATTGTTTTTAAATCTATTATTTAATAGCTGGTGCCCCCGACTTCGTCTGCGCAGAATCTGCGGTTTTACCCGCATTAAATGAGTTTTCCCGTGGAAATGAAGTGTTTTCCCTCTTTAAAAAGTAGCCTTTGTGTTATTCCAGGACCTAACCTATACTCGTATGTGTGCCAAGATTCATTAAAATCCATTCTGTAGTTTTTACGTGAAAGAGTAACTAAATTGTATTATAAAAAAATCACAGCCCTTTTTTTAGGGTTCCGTACTCAAAGGGTGAAAAATGAGACCCTATTAATAGGAGGCATATGCCTCCGAGGTCTGTCTGTCTGTCTGTCAACGGGCAGTCTCTCATGAACCGTAATAGGTAGAAAGAGGAAATTTTCACAGATGTATGTATCTTTGTTGCCCCTATAATAACAAATACAAAAAAAATAAAAATAAAGGGGGCTCCCCTATTAAAAACGTGTTTTTAATAAATTTTCGCTCGATTTTTGTTTTAGCTCTATCGTTAAAAAGAAACAAGTTTCACGCACTTTCTTCAATAAGCTACAAAATAACAACAAATAATAAAAACTGGTCGAATGCGCGTCAGACTCGCGCATTTTTAAGGGGCTGATAGGAGCTGAATTATCTCCCTTTCTAACAAAGGGCAGAAAGCGCGTGCTAGAACGGAGCGGATTCGCGCTGTTTTACGTTTTTCGCTCATTTTTGCATTTTTCTCAAAATCTGTACCTATCATATTAATTATCAAAAAGCTATATTATTTATTATGCATAATGTATTGAATAATGTGTAAAAGTTTTGGCATCGTAGATTAATGGATACTTAAGAAAAACAGTTTAAAAGCAAAAAGCAGAGGTAACTTTGGATTTTTTTTATGGCGTAGAAAATATATTTAATCGTGTTTCGGAGTCGGCCATATTTTTGAAAAGATGCTTAATTATCACATAATTTATTTTTCACGGCCCTATATTCATCACTTTTCGTTAAAAACCTGCTCAAGTGAAGCGTATTTAGGTCTTATCAGCCCCTTAATACACATCTGCGTGACTGCGCGTCCAGAACTAAGACGGTATAACCTTAGTGGTACGGAACCCTCGGTACGTGAGTCCGACTCGCACTTGGAATGTTTTCTTTGAACTCCGTTATTCATAACCCGCCATTTTACATTTCCCGAGGGATGCTCATTACCATTAATTGTAGTCAGTTACATTCCTTATCTCTGACTAATTTTTCACATAGCCATTGTGGAAATTAAGCCTTAAATACCGGGTCTTTTTGGATTGGGAAAAGCTATTACTAAAATACAGCATGAATTTGTTAGTCTAGGAAACGAAGCGGATCATAGTATGAAGACCCCCGCATTAAATCCTCAGTCGATGAAACTTTGCTGGGGTATCACACTATATGAGACAAACCTACTATAAAAATATCCAAATAAAAAATCGGTACTTTAAATTTTTCTATACAAAAAATGTATGCAATTTTTTTTTGTAAATTTTTTTTTGGATATTTTGAATTTACATTTGATTCATGATACTTTATCATCCTGTCAAATAAAATCTGTCTGAGAGAATTATGTTGGGGTCAACTGCTTTGTTTCCTACACTATGGTTTTAGTCATAAAAACTAGCAACTTTCCCGAAGATTGAAAAAATTCGACTCCATGCTAAAGAAGTCATTTTTTTTTTGTAGTGGACTCCTGTTGTTAGCCCTATTGGCTGTCACAACTTCACCGGACGGTTGGGGAGCGGAAGGCTCTACCCAGAACTAAAGAAGTCAAGTGATCGTCTTAATTTGTATGGGAAGATCGGGAAGTCGAACAATCTTTTTCAAGTAAAAATTGTTCTTCTTCTTGAAAGTTGCTTGTGAATGGGTGAATCACTTGGCTTCGGGAAAACGCGTTGGCTCTTGACCCTTGTCTTAACACTTTAAGTTTTAATTTTTTTTAATGGTCATTGGGCTTACTTACTCTTGACCTCGATCTAGTCCTGAGGACGGACGGAGATGAGGTCGACGATGAAACGAACTGTCCCAGAAGAAGGCGGCTTAAGAGGTTACCCCCAGCTAACTAGCGCCCCCATCAGTTAATAGTAGATTAGTAGCCAAGGGCTGTAAGGTATCAATTGCAGCCCGAGCGAGGGTGCAATTGATGCTTACACCCGAGCTAACTACTCTGCTTTACATCTCGATTGTGAGGAAAGTATTTCCTTATTACCACCAAATTGTAGGTGACCAATTAGCGCTATAGGGTAATAATGTAGCTAGAAAAGCCCTAGGGCGGTAAGTAATTAAAACGCCCGCCGCCCCGCTGCTGGAGGTGGAGGTGCTTACAATTACCGCCCTAGGGCTTTTCTAGCTACATTATTACCCTAGAGCGCTAATTGGTCACCTACAAGCCCCATTTGGGGGTAATAAGGACCTACTTACCGAATATGAGAGATGTAAAAAAATATTAATAGCTAAATACAAAACTTATCGAAAATCTGTCTTACCAGATTGAAGTAAAGGGGCGCTAGTTGGCTGGGGGAAAGCCCTTAAATAGATTCGGGTTATCCTTAGTTCATTTAAATGTACAAAGTAGCAAGAGTGCCTCAGGCCCAAAAATTATCGTTTATACGGTCACGTAATCTTCCAATGTACACTTGCGGTATGTGAAGGTTTGCCAGTTTGATACGTTTAACGTCTTGAGTACATATTAACTGTAACGCAGACTAGACTATTGCATAAAAAAAAACAAAACAACAGCGGTCGCCAGCCGCAACGCTTACAAGCGTGGTGACTATGGTAAATCCCCTCCAAAGTAGCACGCGTTTTTGTTGGAGTTCTGGAGGGAGCTCCCTGTCCTTCAGTGGACGTTTCAATGTTGTCAAGATTTGTTTAATTTTGGAAAATTTTATATTGATTTCACAGAGCAATGCTAGTTTTTTTTTCAGACCTCATTCAGCCAAAGTTCTTATCTCGGCCTTATTTTTCACATCTTCATTGTGGGGACGTAGAATTAGAAGCGGCTACAAAAGGACGAAATTAAGTGATGTTTGGTGTTCCCAATAATGTTATTGTGGGAAAAGAAAAATGGTGCCTTTTGTGTGACGATTTGATTAATATATTCTTTTAAGATAAGTGGCATTACTGTAGGGATAGGGACTATTGTTCTAAGTAAGTAGAAAGTACGTCTGTTTAGAGAATCTTACTTGTGTTCGAAAGTTGCGTATACCGGGTGTAAGGGTCAGATTAGCAAATACTGAAAGGGCATGATCAGTCATTTCCGAAAAAAAATTTTTATTTATTTATTATTTATTTACAGTTTATTGTACACAAGATAATACAAACATAAAACTAAAATTAAGAAAAAAGACACAACAGGTGCTGCTTATTTCTACACGGAAATTTCTTCCAGCAGACCTACGGAAGCGTGATTGGACTGGAAGAGGCAGATAGAACGTGCACACATAAACTACAAAATATAAACCTAAATATAACACTTATACTATACAAATACATACATAAACTATACATATATACACACATATATATAAATATATACTTTAAATAAATACATGAATACATATATAAATAAACTGTATGGATCACTTAGACAAAGAGAGATAGTGCTCCTTAACTCTCTTCTTAAAAACAGCGATAGATGGACTATCACGTATTGTGTGAGGGAGGGAGTTCCACAGCCTGGCCGCATGAACAGAGAAAGAATAGGAGTAGAAATCGGAGCAGTGGGAGGGGATGGAAAGATTTGTCCTGACGCTAGGGCGACAGGGCTCGTGTTGATCACGCGAGTAACAAAAGCGCTCGCGGAGATATGGAGGGGAGTTAGGGTTGTTCAGGATATTATACAGGAGTGAAAGGATATGAGTATTCCTGCGAAAACGGAACGGGAGCCACTTGAGCTGCGATTTATTTACTGAAAGTTGTTCAGTCATGTTGACTGATCATGCCCTTTCAGTATTTGCCAAGCTGTCCCTACACCCAGTATAATGTGTAATAAAACGGTATAATTTTAATTTGTTTGACTTTGACTTGTAATTTTATTATTGTATGCCCAAAAATCGGTAGAGATAATCGATAGCGCTTGGCACATGCCAATGCAATTATAGTATTAAAGCACAAACTTACATAAGTTTGGTGAGGCAAAAAATCTGGTGAGTTTCAACGCTACCAAAACGCAGGCGTGTCTGTTCACCGCCAAAAGGAGTCCGTTCAATCTGGCTCCTACTTTTCAAGGTACAACTGTACCAGTTACCGACAGCCTCGAGCTACTTGGCATGAAGTTGTGTGCAAACCTGAACTTTGGCGCTAACATTGAGTCAAAAGCCCAAACTGCGGCAAAAAAGCTGGGCATCCTCAATAAGGTTAGGCGTTACTTCACTCCTGGGCAGCTTCTAGTTTTATATAAAACCCAACTCCACTCGTGCATGGAGAATTGCTGTCACCTTTGGGATGGCTCAGCCAAATACCAAATTGCCGCACTTGACTCGATAGATCGCATAGTCAAGAAGCTCGTTGGTGATGAGATGCTGGTAAAAACTAAGTTTCACAGTCTGGCCCACAGACGCAAAGTTGCATGTCTGTCGGTCTTCTACAGATTGTACTTCGGAGAGTGTGCTCTAGAGCTCCACGAGCTTATTCCACCATCTTCCTTTTACCATCGGGAGTCCAGACCCACCGCAGGATATCACTTATACTTGGTTGATATTCCGCACATTCGCAGAAAGCGCTTTGAAACATCTTTTATAATGCGCACGGCTAAAGAGTGGAATTCTCTGCCTGCGTCTGTGTTCCCGAGTTCATATGACCCGAATCTCTTCAAGTCGCGAGTGAATAGGCTTCTTCTGGGTAAGCTCAGTATGTGCTTTAATACTATAATTTTGTCACAGTAAAAAAAAATAAAAAAATAACATAGGTACTTATTGTTATGATTTTTAGTTTAGTTTAGTTTATTCATTTATTGCAGTCATGTACAAGTAAGTAGGTCTTAAATATAGCTTAAAGGTAAAGTACATGCACCCTGTCGAATTAGGGTATAGCAATTTAGACTAACAATATCTTTAACGTTCATCACTTTAATGTCATGTTGAATAAGAATGATCATGCATTTGAAGTTAACAATATCATTATCATTAAATTAATTATTTCATTATTATTATTAGTCCAGATTACATTGTTTAATTAAATTGTTGAATTAATATCCATCCACAAAATGTCGTTAAAAAGGAAGGAATTTTACTATTTTACTTCTGGAACAAGGCAATACTTAGTTTTGTTTACGAAAAGAGAATCATCCATATATTTAAAAGTGCTTTAACTTTGAGGGAGCTTTCTGTAACAGGCCATATATCAATTTAAACAAGACCACCGAAATTTCCAAAACTAATCCGTCTTAAAGCCATCTAAAACCCCTTTCCTCAAATAAAAACCATTCGAAAGCACGGAAAACGTTAATTATTTCCCTACCACGTCTTCGCTATCAATAGAAACAAAAAAAAAACCGGCCAAGTGCGAGTCGGACTCGCGCACTGAGGGTTCCGTACCACCACATAATCATAATTGTATTAGTTGAAATGTTAGTAAGTTAATGTGCTACATTTTTTGAGTCCGACACGCGCTTGACCAAATTTTATTATTTGTTGTTATTTTATAGCTTATGCACTAAGTCTAAGTTAAGTTTGTGGTTTCCGCACTTAGTCCAGTAAGGACCATTGTGCGTGGGCCTATGTGGCCGTCAAGTTAGCCACCCTAACTGTTGCCAGAACTCAGTCAGTTTGTCCAGTCTGTCGGGTATTTGATCTAGGGTTATGTCCGCTCCAAGTGTGTTTTCTCTGATGCTTTTAATTACTTTGCATTCCAGAATTACGTGTTCGATGGTTTCGTCCGTTTCCATGCAGGCCCTACATAGAGGGCTGTCGGTTATGCCTATAGTGTGGTAGTGTTTGTTGAGAGCAATGTGACCTGTTATTGTGCCTACTACATTGCGGAGCTTTGTCCTATTCATCTGTAGTAGCCGTCTTGTTAAGCGTGTGTTAGTTGATGTTATAATTTTTTTTGATTGTTTGCATGTTGCAATGTCGTTCCATTGTTTGTCTGCTTCATTTCGTGTTTTTTCTCGTATCCTATTTAATGATTTCAGACGTTTCCCATTATTTGTACTGTGAGACCTAGCTTCTTGCCAAATTTCATAATTTTAGGTCAACGGGAAGTACCCTGTAGGTTTTGCATTTTTGAATAAATGTATGGAGATGAGGACATAAAATGCCATATCTTTTGATTGCGTCGTTGCAAAAAATTGATATTTTCAGATCTTGTGTGGTTCATGTATCCTAATATATGGTATTAATTTCAACCTGATACCTTTACCCGTTCATGAGATAAAGGGTCTTGACAGACGGACAACAAAGTGATCCTTTAAGGGTACCCTTTTTTTCTTTTGAGGTACGGAACCCTAAAAAACCCCTTCTCGAACCGAGTAAGGTTCAGGACAGTTTTTTCACCCGCAAACCGTGACGTAGACAAATGAAGCGAGTGAGAAATGGCGGGCCGTTTATTCTGGCCCTTAATAAATGAACCCTCGACGTGGACGGAGCGTATCGACATTGTTAATTAAGATATTACTGTGATCACAAAAGTTGAGCATCGTTGAGCATTGGGGGCCGGATGGGTGACCACAAGTGGTATAAGAAGCACAGTCTTTTCCGAGATTCAGAAGGTTTGTTATGCGGAAATACTTTTACGACGAAAAGTTTTATTTGTATCTTTAAAACATCTCTGAAAGGTGCCGACGGGACCCTATTACTAAGCCTACGTTGTCTGTCTGTTTGTCTGTTGACCTTTAAAAGGCTGTATTTTTTATACCGTTGTAGCTATAAGGTTGAAATTTTCACAGCATATTGTGTTATTATGGTGGATTACCTTAAAAAACATATAAAACTGTCTGTCTGTCAGCGGGCTGTAAAAAAAATCCTTAAAAAATCTGCGTTTTTAAGACAATTATCTGGTACCTCCCAGTTAGAATATAGGCTGCAGTGCTTCACATCCTACTATGTTTGTAGGATGGTTTCTTTGTTGTACACTTTATGCTATATATTTCTTTCCTACCATGTCCCACTGCTGGACAAAGTTCTATCACCCCTCTGTCATTGGTCTCAATCTTCTGTAACCTTTTCCCAATCTTTAAGGTCTGCGTAAGCTGAACGCGGATCGCGTATTTCTATCTTTCAGTAGTGAAGTAAGAGTGAAGACTCGTTCTGCCCTAAGCCACAGACGGGGACACTCTCCGCCTCTCTGGCAATCTACCCCGCACCCCCGCAAGCACCCGCCCGCGCTCCTTTTCAATCATTATTTATAAATTATAGACAAAAACCTTTTTCGTGAATTAATGAAAACGGTACTAAAATTAGAACAGTAGTTTCTGAGATTAGAATGCTCAGAGAGATCAGATTATGTACATACATACATAACATCACGCCTCTTTCCCGTTGGGTTAGGCAGAGACCACAGTCCTCCACCTGCTACGATCTTGACATACTTCCCTTGCTTCCTGTACTTTCATCAATCCTTTCATACATGCTCGTCGGTTTAGGGTACTTTTAACCTGGCCTTTATTCAGAACGTCCTGAATTTGGTCCTGGTACGTTCGCCTAGGCCTTCTCCTTCCAACGTTTCCATTCACTCTCGCCTGGTAGATCTCTTTCGTCAATCTTCGTTCATTCATCCTCTCTACATGACCAAACCATCTCAGCATCCCTTTCTCGATTTTGGTTGCTACGTCTTCTTTTACGCCACACCGTTCTCTTATCACACTATTTCTTATCCTGTCACTCAATTTAACACCAATCATACTCCTTAGCGCTCTCATTATGTTATGACAGTAAAACGGGTAATAATTCGTAGGCTATAATAATACAGTGATTATGTTATGACAGTAAAACGGGTAATAATTCGTAGGCTATAATAATACAGTGATTATGTTATGACAGTAAAACGGGTAATAATTCGTAGGCTATAATAATACAGTGATTATGTTATGACAGTAAAACGGGTAATAATTCGTAGGCTATAATAATACAGTGATTATGTTATGACAGTAAAACGGGTAATAATTCGTAGGCTATAATAATACAGTGATTATGTTATGACAGTAAAACGGGTAATAATTCGTAGGCTATAATAATACAGTGATTATGTTATGACAGTAAAACGGGTAATAATTCGTAGGCTATAATAATACAGTGATTATGTTATGACAGTAAAACGGGTAATAATTCGTAGGCTATAATAATACAGTGATTATGTTATGACAGTAAAACGGGTAATAATTCGTAGGCTATAATAATACAGTGATTATGTTATGACAGTAAAACGGGTAATAATTCGTAGGCTATAATAATACAGTGATTATGTTATGACAGTAAAACGGGTAATAATTCGTAGGCTATAATAATACAGTGCGACACGAGTATTTTAGAAGCAGGTTGTTAGGAGGGCGCTGCTGTCATATACAGGGTTTAAGGGACGGTGTCCCGAAAACTGAAAGGGCGTGCTGAGTCAACGAAACTGAACAACTTTCCAAAGGAAACGGAAATGAAAAAAAAAATTACCTCTCCATACAAACTGTTCGACCAGAGTGGGCAATTTGTATGGAGAGTTCACAATTTTTTTTCATTCTCCAACTGTTTCTTTGGCAAGGTTGTTCAGTTTCGTTGATTGTTTCCTTTCTGTTTTCGGTATACCGTTCCTTATACCCTTTATTTTGCTTAATATAATGATATGTCAAAAATCCTTTGGAGTGGTTTTAGTTCCGATTTTATACGTCTGCCAAAATAGCCTCACTGTATGTTGTGATGATGTAAAAGTTGAAAAGCTTGATAATTTTATTCCAATAAATACGGTTTTTCACTCTCGTCTGACGAGTCCCTTAAGCTTAGCGGTTTTCTTCTTTGAATTTAAATCTTAAATATTTTATCAAATTCAAAGTCTCAAAAATATAAAATCGTAAGTTTACGTCTTTCTTTCTTATTTGTATACCAAAGTCAAATCAGCGAAGCTGCAAAGTGGTAACTTTTGGCCACATTTTACGCCAACATTCAAAACGACTTATCCCAAAAACAGGCAATTACGATTCAAGTAGTGTATTTTGCTCATCACAAAGGCAAAAAGCTATCTCTATGTAAATAACTTAAAGTAACTTCGTTCTAAGCTAAGGTAGCCGCAGTCCAGTCTGATATCTACGGTTCATTATTCATTGGCTTTTGGAAGAGCTTTCGAGCCTCGGATCTCTAAGGCCAAAGAGTAAAGTAATAGTACGGTCAACCGCTTGTCGGTAGAAACTTTTTTAACTCTATTACCACGCCATAAGGTCTAAAAGTGTTTCTACTGATGTGCGGTCGTGTGTACTATCACACAGAACGGACACTCACCCCATTGCAATCTACCCGCACCAACGTGCGGACCCGCCGCGAGATTCTATTGAGGGTCTTTTGTACTGACCTTCCAATTCCAAGTTTCAAATTCGCGCTCGATGTATATCATCCATACAAAAATTCAAATGACTTGCATTCTTACGCGGGACATAAAATTCTGTTGAAAAACAAACGAATACTGCTATTTTTAGTTAAATTTTTCGCTAATTAATACAAAAATACAGTTAATGTACTGAAAGTACAATTTTTTTTGCAATTTTTGGGTCCATATTACGATTGTGGGCGTGCGGTCAAAACTGTACGGTTGTGCTTTGTGTGCATGTGTAAGTGATTGTACTCATGTAAACACGGACTGACGAGAGTAATTGACTTTAGTGGACATATGGAGATATTTTTCTTATCGAAATTGTTGTTAGGCGTTGAAGTTGCACGATGAAATTTACGCGAATCAACTTTTTGCACATATATAGTTGGTACTTATTGCATTAAAAATAAAATCTTATATTTGCAGCAGTGGCTCCATCTAGTTGCGTTTGGGGCTAAGCTGGCCGTCACAGATCGCCTTAACCTCACTGATCCCATCATACAAAAAATTCGCAATAGTCTATGCAATTAAAAAGAGGGTTGCGAATTTTTACGGTCGTATAATATGGCCTTGAACCCCGGCCGCCATTGACCGACTCAAATCGGTCGGATGTTGCCACGTGACCAAGATTTTCAAAAATTTTGAACTTTGGCGCGTCATCCGTCTGATAGCCGCCAACTTTAATCTATGGTTTATACGTCATTCGAAAGGTAATTTAAATAGGTCATTACTCCCTATACACACCAAACCAAAATAAACCATAGCTTCGACGCAATAAGGCAGAATATAAAGCGCGGGAACTCGATCCTCTTCTGTATCCTTCGGGATACACCGGGGCTCTACAGGTAGGGGCTGGTAAGAGTAAAAAATAGACCCTTCCTAACAAAGGGCGAGCCTACACGAACTCCCAATTTCAAATTTGTGTTCGATGTATGTAGTGTTCGGGGTGTGCTAAGGCCTGAAATATACTTATAATATAACGCATACGTCAAGAAGAAGACTCGGTGCCAATTCAAATCTTGTTCATACCAAATGTATAAAAACAACGCGAAGTAAATGAACCATTTTAAAAAAAGAAAATCTAGTTCTCATTTTCTTGATAGATACGAGTATCGTCGTTGTAGGGAAATTTAGCTGTCAACTTTTTTTACCTATCTGTTGTCAAAGTTAGTGTAAGTGTTGCCTAAGGAGGTTTATTTACTTCACGCTTCATCTATGACAGATTTATTTTAAGTTCTACAGAAACTGTCATCATCTGTCGACACCTTTGATCCAAGCCTTTATACAGGGTATGAAAGAAGTACGATGATCCTTCTAAGGGGTGATTCTACATCACCAATAGATCAAAAATAAATGAATAAATAAAATTTCATTTTTTATAATTTTTTTTAGTTTTGGGCGACCATGAAATTTGATTTTCCTTCGAATTACATAACAGTCATTTATTAAAATGGATTAGGCTTCACTTCTTCTTGAGTTAAAACCACTTTTTTTAGGACAAAGTATTTTACACCCTGTATACTCAGTTGACTTCTTCTGGGCAAGCTCGTTCCATCGTTGACCTCGTCTCTGTCTTCAAGACTAGATCGAGGTCAAGAGTAAGCCCATTGACAATAAAAAAAAATACCGCGTCCGTACCGTATACTTTACGCCCGTGCCATGCCTGTGCCTCGACCAAACCTTGCCCTCGGCGTATGCCCTTTAAGTATATTTCACCCCTAAGGGCGCATGTCCGTTGGTCCATAAGTTGGTCGCAAGCGCACAGCCAGCGGATAACTTATTATTTCATCATCAACGTATCGTGTGTGTTGTATCGACCTCACAAACCCTGGTCAGAGGTTATGAGCCGCCAAAGACCTCATGGCTCATAAACGACTACTTCAGTGTAGATAGTAGCCGAAGGCAACAGCTAAACGTGCCTTCCGAATCATGAAATTTTCGTGCTGTTCACACAATCGTGTGACTCATCCTGCAATGACCTAACCAAACTAAGGCTAGTTTACTATTATTTAATCTGTGCTAAGGCAGTCGCAAAAAGTGCGTTCCCTCCCGGGAACGGTACCCAGAACCTCGGATCGAGAGGCGAACGGTCTAACCCACGGACCACGGAGGCTGTTTGTGCACAATTTTATAAAAACATTGGTCAGTTTTTAGGGTTCCGAACCGAAATGGAGCAAACGGTACCCTCATGGTGCGACTTCGTCTGTCTGTCTGTCACACCTGTTTATCTCAGCAACCACTCATGCTATCGACTTGAAATTTGGAATAGTTTTAGCATAAGATTTTTAAACGTTATTGTAAATGAAAGAATAATAAAAACATTATTATTATTATTATAAAAGAGGCTCGAATGGGCGGGTCAAAATTTTTTATTGTCGTTATTAGGCATGAATTGCGCATCATATGAAAGGACTTTACTTGTATATTCCAAAATATATTTTTTAATTTTTTTTCGACTATTGGTTTTTAAGTAATGATGGAAAATATATATATGTAAAATATATATATGTATATATATAAAATATATATATGGAAAATATAAAAATATATATATATATATATATATTATTAGCCTATGTAGTGTCCCACTGCTGAGCAAAGGCCAATAAAGGAAAATAACAAATAAAAATAACATTCCCCCCCTTATATCCGAAGTTTGCTATGCGAAAAATCGGAATTAATTTTGGTTGATAGACGTTTATGAATGTATTACAGGAAAAATAAATAGATCTCTCTAAGTAGCACCGCTTTTTAGAAACCTCCAAAAAACCAGTGTTGCGGGCCTTAAAATGGACTTTATTGATTCCAAAAATATTAAAGGTATATCGGAAGCCTCGGCGCGCGAGTCCGACTCGCAATTGACCGATTTTTTTTATTATCCTGTACGCCACTTACTACACCACAACCCTTTTAACTCATACAAAATTACAAAACTGTAGCACGTGACTAACGAACTCGTTGCTTGTAGGACTTTGAGGAACGTATCCGAAACTAATTATTAAAACCGCCAACAGCTCGCCGTCAATTCGCTGCGTCCTTCTACTCTGTACTTTTATTACTGTCAGATAGGAGTAAGGATAGGACTGATGAAAAGCAAGACATTTCATTAAAACATCAAAACACAAAGATGAGACCAAAACAAAACAAATTAAATGATAGAAATCGCGTGCTTCTAAACCTCAACGGTCGATCTCGTAAAATGGGCTTTTTGAGGGGTTATTCACTTATAGATGCTTATAGCACCAATTTACATAGCACCAGGATGAGTTAGTGACACTTCTGTCGACGAATACTGGCAGGTTTCTGTAAATATGTATTCAAATTCCAAATTACGACATTGATTTGTTTTGGCAAACTTGTTTGGTTTGCTTGATTTGTATTTATAATTTATCTACTGTGTGTTTACATTGATAAACATTCCTATTATTTTGAAGAGCCGTCTTCATAATTTTGTAGCTAACCAGCGCAATCGTTGATAACTACTTGTCTAAAATCTTTATCTTTAACATGTTTAAATGTCCTTACTATCATTACTGAATTAATATTAAGTGTTAAAATTACGCTGATGCCGATGTATTTAAAAAAAATCCCGGATAAGAGGGTTCCGGACAAACCTGTTGATATTAATTCTTATATATAAATAAAAGATGTGATGTAACTAAAAATTTAACTTTTAGGTTTTGATTCCCTTGCGAGTAGTTGTGAGTTTCAAAATATGCGGCTTAAATGGCTGTTTCTATTACGCTTAAAGGTGTTATAGACTTGAGTATTTGTTATGAATTTCAATTTAGTACCTTTACGCGTTCATGAGGAAAGAGGTAGTAAGTTTAAAATTATAAGAAATATTTTGATTATATGATGTAACTAAAAATATATGCTTTTTGCAACTTTTATTTTATCTGTGCTACAAGTGTCGCTTCGTACAAAATTTAAAGATTCTGAGTTTACGGGAAGTACCCTGTAGGTTTTGATTCCCTTGCGAGTTCCGAAAAAACTCGAAAGATTGCGGCATAAACGGCTGTATCTTAATATCTTTTGATTGCGTTGGTTTAGTCGTTTGATTTTTTCACAGCTCCAAGGGACAGGGGATTTAATTATTTGATATGAATTTCAGCTTGATATCTCTACGCGTTCTTGAGAAAAGGGGTCGTGACAGACAGACAGATAAACGGACAACAAAGTGATCCTATAAGGGTTCCGTTTTTTCCTTCTGAGGTACGGAACCCTAACAACAATCTTGAAAGGCATAGACTCACTGGTTTATGGCTGGTGTTGTTTCAACTGTTGCGGGTTAAGTTTTACTGATGCTTCTTCAGGGTTTCGAAATGTACAATTTCTAGGCTGAATATGGGTTTATTAAGTTATACACGAGAATCAAAATTTTTCAAACGTCTGTTTTATTTTAAAAACCACGATAAGACCGACGAATTTTTGATAAGGAATAGGATGACAGAAAATGTTCAAAATTGGAAAACAACGTATTAAAATGTATTGGTAAGGAACCGGATGGCAAAAACTGAAAGGTAGGTAATGTAACTGACTGCAACTTTTAGTAAATTAAACTTTAAGGTAATGAAAAGAAAAATCAGCCTCTCCATACAAACTGTTCAATTAAGTTTGCAATTTTGTGTAGAGAGGCCAATTTTTGTTTTTATTTCCCTGACCTAACCTGCCTCTTACACCTTGTCACCTTGTATTATCCATGAAAAGAAGCATCAGGCAAAGTTTGCAGCCTCTTTCGTGAAACCGTTATGATGATACATGTTTTGTGATCGGTGATTTAAGAAAATAAAAAAATATTATTTGGTGCTATTTTTAATTGATGCTTTTAGTGAATTATCCCGTTCTGAGGCGAAACACATGAAAAACGGGAAAACAGGCGTCGTTTGCATAAAAACAATGGCGTGACGTCACTTCCGGGACCCGTCACTGATAACACGTCACTTTCGGTTAAAAGACTTTGTGAAATAAGCTTGGAAAGGGGTTGTTTTATTTCCTGTTTTGAATATAATTACACAAATAAAAAATAAAAATAAATAACAAGTTTTCCCAGTTCTAGTTCATTTAAAAAAAAATACATAACTCCTACAAACAGTAGACGGTAGACTTTATGTCCGTGTCAGTCCGCCAGTGTGGCTGGTATTGCGAAAGCTGTTATAGTTTTTATCAGAATCACATTCAAATATTTCATTTTTCAAAATTGATATACGTTTTAAACTTAATAACAATAAAAGCGAACAAAGTTTTCGACCAAATAACTCTTTGAACTGAATGTTTTCCTTCCAAACCAAAGATTTACGAAACTATGTACGCACAAAGAAGCGGAGCGTTTTTCTCTTCTTCTTCTCTTGTACTGGCCATACTAGCGGAACATAAAGTCTGCGATCGTCTGCTATGCCCAAGGACTAGAAAAGTACTATACATACGTACAACGCTACGCTATGCCTCTCTATGTTCACGGCTAGGACCAGCTATTAGAATGTCCTTTGCCAAAATGTCACTGTTTTTGTCATCCAAATTATTTAAGTGGTTATTGGTCGTTTGTCAGCATTTGAAGATGGCGGTCATAAATTTGTTTCAATTTTAGTTTTACCTGTTTATTTAAGAGTTAAAAGTATAATTTTGATAGGGTGTTCAGTAAACGTGTTTCAAAGTGAACATATAAAAGATAATGGAAATACATTCATTTACTGAAAATTTTGGATGGTGAAAATCGGCTGTCATCGTGACTTCAATGATTTCCCCTATCAACTTATCGGACTCATCATAGTACACAGGGGCCCTCGTCTTCGATCTTCGTGATGTGGATTCCTGTGTAAATCAATCTGTCACTGGACATTGGCCATCTCGCCATAAGTGACAATTTATTTACTTTGACACTGGCGAAATACGACTTGTAATGAGATGTGATGCCATTAAATAAATATCTATCTTATTAGTGATTTATGTACGAGATGTATGATAGAAGGATCAAGGCACTGTGACTCGTACTTTCTCCTTTAGTCACTCTAAGGTTGACTGGTAGAGATCTCACCTAGGGATAAGTCCGCCTTTGCATGTAATCTCTCAGATTCTTCTTCTTCTTCTTTTCGAGTCAATGGCAAAACTGACTATAAAAGCTTAGCCCAAAAAGTAGCCACATCAATACTTTTGGTTGCCTTCAAAAAGGTCCCTCCGAGTGCAGGAAACTGGAGAAGTAGGGCACGACAGCAAGTGTGTCATGGTTTGCAAAATACCGCATTCACACTCGTCGTTATCAGAGAAGCCCCACCTCTTCATGAGTTCCCCGCACCTGCCAACGCCCGACCGCTCAGATAATTAGTACTTTTTTTTTAAATTTTGTGAAATATAGACTATACAACAACAACAACTCGTTTGGGTCCCTCGAGATCAATGTAGAGACAGACAGACTAGCCAGGCAGGGATCAGGAAAACGCTTCTGTGGACCCGAACCTTTTGAAGGAGTAGGAGTAGTCTCAACCGCATTCAAGGTCTATGCATTCAAGGTCTTACTTATTTGAAGATATTTTAAGAGACCACAAAGGTCTTAATAGGAATTACATAATTAGGATGTTTTCAAGGCTAGAAATAACAGACATTATCTAGGTAAGTATGCTGAATCATCATTCACACCCCATCGTCACTCACCAGGTGAGATCGGGGTCAAATGCTGACCTTCCGCATAAAAAAAAACCAGCCAAGTGCGAGTCAGACTCGCGCACAGAGGGATCCGTGCCACTAAGTTAAAAATAACGTCTTAGTTACGGACGCGTAGTCACGCAGAAGTGTATTAAAAATTGCGCGAGTCCGACAGGCACTTGACAAGTTTTTATTTTTTGTTGCTATTCTCTAGCTAATGCACTATAAACTTGTTATTTTTCTCGCTTGTGAGTGTTCCCGTTTTTACGATAGAGCTAAAATCTAAAAAATAAAGTTTTTAGTAGAAGAGCCACCCTTAATTTGTATTTTTTTTTATTTGTTGTTATAGCGGCAATAGCAATACATATTCTGTGAAAATTTCAATTGTCCACCTATTATGGTTAATGCAGGGACTAGATAATGACATACATCCCGCTGACAGACAGACATAGAAAGCATTTTTATAGGGTCCCGTTTTTCATCTTCTGAGTACGGAACCTTAAAAACATCTTTTAATCGCCTTTTACGGCATCTAAGTACGAAAAAAGATATTAGCTGGCACCAAACGAACACATTAATTAAACAAAAAGGACCAGGAAAATCCAGCTAAACCCCGCAGAAAAATAATTGCGGCAAAGACAGTAAATGTCGGTAAAATGTCGATTTCATCGGTAACCGGTAATGAATAGACCAATAGCTTTGATCGGAGTCAATTGCTGACACTGTTCACACCCAATCAGCAAAGATTGAGTGTCGAATATTGGGAAAACAGGGGAATTACGAGTATTACCTGTATTCATTATTTGTAATTATTAATGATTAGTGTCTTTGATAACTCATCTTCTTGTTTATTAGCTTTATATTATTGACTTCCTAAAACATTGCTTGATTATGTATGAAGAGATAAATTGTTTTGCACCCTTCTGATATACAAACATTGTTATCATCATATCAGCCGAAAGATGTCCACTGCTGGAAATACGCCTGCCCTAAAGATCTCCATGACGACCGGTCCTGCGCTGCTCGCATCCAGCGGCTTTCCGCGACCTTGACCAGATCGTCGGTCCACCTTGTGGGGGGCCTGCCAACGCTTCGTCTTCCGGTATGTGTTCGCCACTCTAGAACCCTTACGTCCCATCAGCCATCGGTTCTTCTTGCAATGTGCCCTGCCCACTGCCACTTTAGTTTACCGATTCTCAGGGCTATGTCAGTTACTTTTGTTCCTTTGTTTTGTTATACAAACATAGTACATACATAAAAATTCATCAGTGAATATAACGTTATATAAGGTCCTAATGAAATAGTGAACATAATTTTAGTATGTTACTCAGACCATGAAACTGAACAACTTTCCCCAAGGAACATAGGTCGAAATACGAAAATCATTGTTTTACCTCCAATAGAAACTGCAACAGCTGATAGTGCATTTTGTATGGGAGGTCAAATTTGGTTTTTCGTATTTAGACCTATGTTCCTTGGGGAAAATTGTTCAGTTTCATGGTCTGATTACCATACTAAAATTATGTTCACTATTTCATTTCTAAGCAAACTTAATATAGCGTTCTACAGGAGTATTTTTGGACCCCGGGCCGAATTTGAATCTGTTACTGAGGACACGAAACTTTACAATTTTCCTAGAGGAACATGGGTCGAAATATGAGAAAAAGTTTTGATCCTCCCATACAAATCTTGTTACAAAATTTTATCTCATTTTTCGACCCATGTTCAGATACATGTGAGCAACATAGGTACAAAAATTTGGCCAGGGGTCAAAAAATAACCCTGTATTAGCAACAAGTTTTGAAGCGATCGTGGCTGAGTGGCAGTTTAGGACTGGTCACATCGTAGAAAAGAAAACGCTCAAAGAACATTGGGAGCCCAGTATCTTGGGTGCTATAAGACGAAGTAGAATATTATAGAACAATAAGCATGTTTAAACAATAAAAAAAACTGAAATAATAAATTTATATTAAAATTTAATTGTGTCAACCCTCGCCAGACTCGCAGGGCGCATGTAGTTACATATTGTAGTTGCAATTGGTGCGTCGCGCCGGGGGGGGGGGGGGGGGGGGAGGGGGGGGAGCGCGTTGTGATTCTTAGAATAGGGTCGGCAACTTGACCTAGGAAGTATTTAATTTTGCATGGAGATGCCGATATATGTTTTTTCATTTCCTGAAAGTTTTATTCACGGAAAGTTTTATGCCTTTACAGCCTTTATATCTTCCTCGATCTTTTATTTACAAAATACAGTAAAAAGTATCACTGAAGTGTAAATCAACGCCTTAAACTCTTATATCAATAGAAGACAACCAAAAAATAAACGAAACGCCGAAAGGCAACAAAAGGCAACGGAATCTCGACAGTCCTCGACACAACAATAGGTCAAATTTAAATAAATGTTGTTTGTTCGAACTCAAGTCCTTTGATCTCATTACGGCGAGGCTTTAATGTACAGGGGATGGAAAAAATACAGCAGGCCTTATACAGCGATATTTTATTGCTATAGTCACCTGCGTTAAAAATTCAGTAAGTCATTAATGCAAATGCAGGGTTAAAGAGTATTCACAGTGAAGTTAAAATGCAAAAAGAAACTATATTTTTGAAATTTTAATTTTTTTTTTCGTGTTTTAGGTAACACAACACACACGGAAAACAACCGCGTCTTTCAAAGGTTTGCCTTCATTTAAAAAAATAAAAAAAATAAAATGTTTATTGTTCTCAAAAAAAAAAAACAGTAGATACATCTTTCATCTGAGATCCGCCAAACTATATACTCGTAATTGTTTGTTGGCAGAGTTCTACTCCCTACTTTAACTAGGTACTGTTTTATGCTAGGCTACTATAAAAAAGTATAAATTTAACAAACTTAAAATTTTCTTACAAATTTATATTTTAGGTACAGTCAAGATCACATCAAGCCCGACACATTGGATCATGTACCGTTCTTATTTCAGTAGACTTACGGGCTATTTGCACTGCAAGTGTCAAGCTTGATCCGTTGTTGACTGTACAAAAAGTTAGTCATTGCGCATTTGACTTTATAGTTTCAAGCGACCTGATTGGTTACGGAGCTTGACTACCAGCGGCGGAAATCGATGACTTACTGCATTTTTAAGATGGACGCACTATAGTAGCCTTCCTTCTACTCCGGTGGCCGCAGGGTCGATCCCCGTCCAGGGCAAACATTTGTGTGATGAGCACGAGTTTTTTAGATTTTATTTTACCACTTGTCGGCGTGAATGAAATATAAATCCGTACAAAATTACAGCTTTCTAGTATTAAGGGTCTCTGAGCTTAGCCGCGGTCTGTCCGATAGACCGACGACATGAAAAAGCTATAAGGATTCTTTGTTGACTACGGAACCCTAAAAGTAAAAAAAATTGTGACACTTATTTTACTTCTCCCAAACGACTGTGACTTCGCTAACCCTTACGGAACTCAATATCCCTTCAACACAATAATCCGGTCCATCTCGTACCATTACTAGTGGGACCATCCACCGAATATTAAACACAGGGTAGGCTTCGATCAAACATACCGGTAGATTTTAACATTCGAACGAAAAAGAGCATTTCATTTTCATGTGTTCTAAATTTGAATTTTCGAAGTATAATGTTTCTTGAGCCTAGCGGTCACAAAAAGAGATATGAGTTTTTTTAAACAATGCCATTTTTGAGCACATACTTTTAACGTTCATTTGCCAAAATGTGATCAAAGAGGGAGGACAAGGCCGAAAGGACATCTTAGAAAGAGATCGTGATGGACTGATTTTCAAAAGGATGGCAAGAGTAGGCGAAGAATATAGAGGAGTGACAGAATGTAGGGCTTTGCCCTGAAGTGAGAAAAAATAGGACAATACAGGGTTCTTTCTAATTACCTGCAAATATTCGGGTTCCTACAGTATCTTTTGGGTACGGAACCCTAATAAGAGGCGTCGATGGTAAGAAAACTTAATGTAAAAATTCTAAGCGTCTATTTTACGTTCTCTAACGTATGCATGCATATATACTAGGTTATTTTTTTGCACCTGATTTCCTTTTGCCCACTTATTAGTGAGGTCAAAAGCAACAACTTTTGTTCTACGACTTTGCTAACAACGCACAAATTTTTTTGTACTTCCCATACAAAATGGGTTGGTCACGTGACCACTTTAGTATGGAGAGTCGGATAGTTTTTTGCTTTGTTAGCAAAGTCGTAGAACAAAAGTTGTTGCTTTTGACCTCACTAATACTCGTAAGTGGGCAAAAGAAAATCAGGTCCAAAAAAAATAACCTTGTATTTTAGTTCATCTTCATCATCATCATCATGACATCCTATGAAACGTCCACTACAGGACAGGGAACTCCCTCCAAAATTCCAGTTTCTGCTCAATGTGGAGGGACAATACCTTAATCACCACGCTTGTTAGCATTACGGCTGGCACTTTGGACCGCGGTTGCTGGTGACCGCAGAATGTAAGATGATACGATACACAGAAGTATACCACAGCCCATCCTCTGGTTTACTAAACCTTAGTCGCCTCTTACGACACCTATATATTAGTAATTGTACACAAAATAGAGACACATTACAAACAAATAGTATGCCAAGACGGACCTATCCCAAAACACAATTTCTTCCAGCCAACCTTAGAGGGGTAAAGGGGTTCATAATAACTCTGTACCTTCTTTTAACTTTTCTATTTATCTTCGTTCCTCTACCTACTGGGTCATATTTCTATCATGATATAAGTACAGTTAAGTACACATTAGGGAGTATATTTTTGTTTTTTTTGTTTTTTCTATGGTGCCAGCCGTAGCGCTAACAAGCGTGGTGACTATGGTACTTCCCCTCCACATTGTTTCAGCAAAAGCTGTAAAGCAAATGCTTAAAGTTGGAGGGAGTTCCCTGTCCTGTAGTGGACGTTTCATGTGATGTCATGATGATGATGTTTTTGTTGTTCAGTTTCTTGATCAAGTCATCATCATCATACCATCCCATGAAACGTCCACTACAGGACAGGGAGCTCCCTCTAGAATTCTAGCTTTTGCTGGAAAAAATGTAGAGGGGAAGTACCATAGTCACCTCGCTTGTTAGCGTTATGGCTGGCACCATGGACCGCGGTTGTAGGTGACCGCACTAAGTAAGATGTTAGATACAAAGGAGGATATTGCTGCCCATCCTCCAGTTTATAACCCTTAGTCGCCTCTTACGACACCCACGGGTATGTAAGGGTTGGTTCTATTCTTTGCCGGCACCATACGGGGCAAGATCTTGACCAAGTACCATGCTAAAATTTTATGCAGTCTTTCGTAAGGACCCTGTATTCCAAGGGACACCCTTTACATTTGAAGTGATTATACGATTAAATAATAGCACAGATGTGCCTGCTAATTTTACCTTTAACTCTCGTTGTGAAACTTGAATTAAATATTATAACAGCGGCCATTTTCTCTTATTATCTTTACAAAATGTCGTCCTAATTAAAACGACGATTTTGTATTTGGGTGATTTAATTAAAATCTTTAGGTATTTTTGGAGGTGGTTGTTTCTGGAACAAATGACTTTTTTTATGTTTCAAGTGGCTAAACGAGCAGGTGGGCCACCTGAGGGTAAGTGGTCACCACCACCCATGACACCCACTTTCTTATTAGTGGAATAATTAAACACTAATAAGACAGCAAAGCGCGTTACCCACCCTGAGAACTAAGATGGTATGTCTTATGTGCCAGTAATTTCCCTGGCTCCCTTGCCCTTCAAACCGAAACACAGCAGTGCAAACACTGCTGCTTCACGGTAGAAAAAAGCAAAAGGGTGGTACTTCCCCAGACGGACTTTGCAAAAAAGCCCTACCACCAGTAAAATTGTAAGCTTCGCGGCAAGCATGTAAAAACAAAATCAGCATAAGCTGAATTAGCGCTATGCTACAAACACCCGGAACCAGAGACCTGCTCAAGGTCAATGTGTTTTCACCGACGTGCGGCCGCGTGTACAATCAAGAACACGTCAAGCCTGACACATTGGGCTCTGTCCATTCTTATTAAGGGGCTGATAAGAGCTAAATACGCTTCACTTGAGCAGGTTTTTAACGAAAAGTGATAAATATATGGCCGTGAAAAAAAATTATGTGATAATTAAGCATCTTTCCAAGAGTATGGCCGATTCTGAAACACGATTAAATATACGAGTATATTGTACGCCATAAAAAAATCCAAAGTTACCTCTGCTTTTTGCTTTTAAACCGTTTTTCCTAAATATCAATTCATCTATGATTCCCACACTTTTACACATTATTCTATACATTATGCACAATAATATAGCTGTTTTATAATTAATATTATGGATACAGATTTTGAGAAAAATGCAAAAATGAGCGAAAAACCGTCCGTTCTAGCACGCGCATTCTGCCCTTTGTTAGAATGGGAGGTAATTCAGCTTTTATTAGCACCTTAAGATAGAGTAGAAAAACTCGCTGCCAGTGTAAAATTTTGACTTGTACGGTCAACCGCTTGTCGTTAGAAACTTTTTCACCTCTATTACCACGCTATAAGGTCCAAAAGTGTTTCTACTGATGTGCGGCCGTGTGTACTAACTAGACTTTTTCCGTTTCATAATCGGCTACTTAGGAAATTTAACCAGGGCACTGGTTTTTACTCAGAGCCACTACCATTTGACCTCTACAACAAAGGAGGTACACCGGGCCCAATGAATGAATGAATGAATGAATGACGTTTATTTGCAAGAATAATTCTAGAATAAGCTTTGCTAGATTTTACTTCCCCCCCTATTTTGGCCCCTTTTCCAAATTTCAAGTTGATAGCGTGAGTAGTTGCTGAGATAAACAGGTGTGACAGACAGACAGACAAAGTTGCACCATAAGAATTCCGTTTTTACCATTTTGCTTCGGAACCCTAAAAAAGACCTTTCTATTAGTAGTACCGCCTAAATAAAAAATGAGTCCTCGCCCGCGGGGTACGTGCGGGCAGGTGCGGGGGGCGGATGCGCGTAGAGAATGAGAATGCCCCGCCGCCCGCCGCCGCCCGCACCTCTGTACCCCGCGGGCGAGGACTCATTTAGGCGGTATATCTATACCACCGGTAGTGAGGAAGCAATGCAGGATATCACCCAGACTTTGTTAAAATTCCACACATACGTACTAACATCTTTGCAACATCTTCTATTTCTCTGCCTGCCTCTGTGTTCCCGAGTTCATATTACTCACAAGTCGCGAGTAAGTAGGTTTCTTCTGGGCAATCTCGTTCCATCCTCTGTCTTTAGGGCTAAGGGCACGTTCTGAAACTGGCTGTTAGTTATAAAGGGTGTAAAGGGCCTTCCGAAAACAGAAAGTGTATAAATCAGTCAACCTAACTGAACATAAAATTCACTAAACTAGTTTCAGTGAATAAAACTTTCAGGAAATAGAAAAAAGAAGTCGGCCTCTCCATACCAAATTGCCTACTTGATTAGACTGTTGGATGACGGCTGTATTTTTAACCGACTTCAAAAAAGGAGGAGGTTCTCTATTCGATCGTATTTTTATTATTTTTTATGTATGTTATTCCATAACTCCGACAATAGTGAACCGATTTGAATGATTCTTTTTTTATTCAATAGGGTTTAGCTTCGAGTTGGTCCCATATAAATTTGGTAGAGATCTGTAGATGGAAAATGAGATAAAAACGGTAACTCTTCAATACCCTACTACAATGTCTGACACCAATATTAGTAATCACCACCGGTCTGTATTTTTTGTTTGACCTGTGTGAATAAAAAGATCCGCTCTGTCTCTCATACGAGGACAGTAAATACCCCCCCCCCAAGGACAGTAAATAAAAATTTAATAGGGATACTTAAAGGAATACGAATAGGAATACAAATAGGGATACTAATAGGAATACGAATAGGAATACAAATAGGGATACTAATAGGAATACGAATAAGAAAGCGAATAGGGATACTAATAGAAATACGAATGTAAATGCGAATAGGTATACGAATAGGGATACTAATAGGAATAAGAATACGAATCTTCTTCTTCTTTTCGAGTCAATGGCAAAACTGACTATAAACGCTTAGCCCAAAAAGTATACGAATAGGAATACTAATAGGAATACGAATACGGATAGGAATACGAATGTAAGAATACGAATCGGAATACTAATAGGAATACGAACAGGGATACTAATAGGAATAAGAATACGAATTTGAATTCGAATGGGAATACGAATAGGAATACGAACAGGAACATAAGAAGCGTGGTTGTGGTACTTTCTTCAAAAATATACCTATTATACTAGGTACGAATTTTTGCTTTAAAATTCTACAAGGGAGCTCCCTGACCAGCAATTGATTTTTAAACGCGATGTTATACTAATGATTATTAAGTATAAGTCGTTTAAGCCTTAGTCCGTCCAACTTTAAAGTTGTGTATGAAATTTTTAAAGACATGCTCAGAATAATAATAGAGATAGACAGCATCGAGGTAGACCACGGCGCAGATGGTGCGATGAACTTGACGCTTTCTGAAGAGACTGTCAACAAGAGGCTCTGAGTAGAGACCAGTGGAAGGAAAGGACTAGTGGGCACAGTGGGACCAGTGGGCTTTTTCCCATCAGTGATACAACCATGGCTAATAAGATAAGAAGAAATAATAAGGGGCATTCCCATAAAAAAAAATTTCGATTTTGGGTTAACTCTATAGTAAAGACGGTAGCACATTATAAGAGTTAAACTTGGTATGATTCTAGTGCATTAGCTAAACAGATTGTAACAGAACAGGTATATAGGTAACAACCCTGAAGGATGTGTACCTCCTCATGAAACTGAACAACTTTACTTAAGGAACATGGGTCGAAATACGAAAAAAAAAATCGGAATTCACAGTTGATCCTTGTCATATCAACGATTACCTTTTCTTCTTTTTACCTTGGCTAAGTTAAATTGCATCACGAAATTAAAGCTACGTTGGTCCTGTCTTGGAACCAGATGAATGACAATTAGTAGGTGTAGAGCGTTTCCAGTGTTTTAAAAGTTTGAGCTGATTTACCTAAATTTTATCTTAAATAATCAGGCTTACTCCATTTTACCATACCTGCGAGGTATGTACTTAACCAACAATCTATAGTTTAAAACTTATTTGTATTACTTACACCCATTACACTAAAACTTACAAAATAAAAATAATTTTAACAAAAAGTAAAACCTCCTCCAAAAAAACCACTAAAAAGTATGAAATAAAATAAAATCATCAGTAACTAAAAAGGAAAATAACCAAACCATCTCTCATTTTAATTAAATATTATAAAAATCTATTCTTTTTGGAGTCGGTGCCAGCCAAGGCAAGACATACTCGTAGCTACTTTACGGTGCTAGTCAACTAAGTATCCTTTTGATTCAATAAGGTGCGATACAGCAAAATTTTTTTTGCCACGGCTTCAATAGTATTACAACAATTCTCCTATTCAATGAAACATGGGTTGAAAAGACATAAGTTTTTGACTGCTCATACTGAAATAACGTAAATGAACAACATAATTGTAAAAAGCCCAAAAATTTTGATCCATGGAAATCTTCGAAAGTGGCTCTCTCTATTAGGTAAACCTCGGTACATTTTGTCTGTCATTTCATCGCATGTTTACTTATCAAATTAACTGGTCCCTCTTTTCATCTCGAACTTTACCTTGACTAACTTAATAATGGGACCACCTCAAAGGTAAACCAAAATAACCAGTCAGTAATTCAGCTTCTTCTGTGACAGAAGTTACTCGTACCATACTAGGAGTTGCCCGCAACTTTTTGGCAGGCACCGACTCCAAAAAGAATAGATTTTTATAATATTTAATTAAAATGAGAGATGGTTTGGTTATTTTCCTTTTTAGTTACTGATGATTTTATTTTATTTCATACTTTTTAGTGGTTTTTTTGGAGGAGGTTTTACTTTTTGTTAAAATTATTTTTATATTTTTTGAAAGTTTTTTTACACTACATTGACTTTTTTTTTATTTATTTATTAAATATTTTACAACTGAGTTTTACAAACTAAATATATCGCCAAACTGCGAAACAGTGTGTTGGCGATCAAATGCACTCTTTTAAAATTAATTTTAATCATAAATAATCATGCAACTTACAACTAAGACTTACAATTATTTATTATGTACAGTTTATGTGCTAGCAAAGGTGAATTTAATGGGGGACAATATAGTTTTTTAGTTTCTTCCTCAATTGTGTTTAACAAGGAAATTTTCAATTTGTTTTTAAAAACATTTTTGCTCATGTTTTCATCAGAAATTAAGGAGTTAAACAACTTTGGTATGATACACCGTCGAGTTCTGTCACCATAATAATTTGTTACAAGTGGCTCTTCATATCTTTTCCTTACTGTTGTTCTCAAATTGCGGTCATATGTTTTAGGTGACTGGATCATGCCCTTTTAATTTTCGGAGTGATGTCCCGAAAATTGTAAACTGTGTAGGTAAATTAAACCAACTTTCAATCTCCCAGGATCGGAAGTCCAATTCTGCAGATTTACAGACTTTTCACGTATTTTTTGTCGGATTTTAAACCGTCGCGTCCTAGCTAAATGTTTTCCAGATTTCCTAGCTGAAATCTGTTTTAGAGGAAGTTTTTTGAGCGGTTGGCGAGTAGTAGAATCGATTCGGCCGTTCAAAACGTTACGGCCGCAATTTAGAAGTTATGGCTGAAATACTGAATTCTACTGGCTGTCCGTATGAAATTATTTGTTTTTATTAGTTTTCCGCGTATAAATTTAGTGCGTCGTAAAGCATTCAGCAATTTAGATCAGAATTAGAACCAATAAAGGATAAAGTTGATTTAATTTTATCTCGTTAACCAACCAATTTTGATAGAGTTATGACTTTTGCGATTATTCCCATTAGTAGTAGTTTATGATAATGAGTTGAACACAAGGTTTTAATTGCATTAGCTTTAAATGTAGGCGAGAAAGTAAAGAAAGAATTTATAGAGAAAATTTATATTGGCTCTTCATAACAAATTAGATTTTTCAAAATGCATGACTCCAGGAACAAGATTCAACGTTACTTTTATTTTATTTTTGATATTGGGATCTTAAGTTATAGATATTTTCATATTTTAACACGGATGAGTATTAGAAATTAAATAAAAAAGAAACATTTCAAAAATCGGGAGTAACTCATGACCAGTTAATACAATTTTTGGATAAATATTGATCATATTTCAAGGGCGGAGATCGGTTTACTATTATTTTATCTGTGGTGGAGACCCAAAACGGGGAGATAGGAAGCGAGGAGATGGGCTGCAGAAAAGCTGAACTAAGTCGACACAGTAGGTTATGTTAGGTTCCCTTTTGACACCTAGAAACCTTTCAAACTATGACGCAGTCAAAAGTTGTTATGATCGGCTATGAGTTATGGTAAAAATTGTTTCGACCGTTTATTAGTTTTGACTGTAACTTAAACAAGTCACATTAGTTTAAACGCTTGGGTTTCCAAAATCTTATTAAACAGATAAATAATCTATTTATTTTGAAAGAATTGAAGTAGGTAAATGAATTAATGAATTGAATAGTAGTAAGTAAAAGTAATCATAACATAATGGTATACCCCTTGTGTGGATGACTAAAGTTATAAATAAAATATTGAGGGACAATTCACAGAAATCATATGATCCCAAACTAGGAAAAGCCTGGAGACTGATAAATATATAGTTACATAAATAGATAAATAACACCCAAACATAGAACAAAAACTCGTGTTCATCACAAAAATGTTCGCCCTGGGGATCGAACCGCGGATCATGGCGAGAAGGCAGGTTCACTACCAACCTCACCAACGGACCAGTTGTAATTGTTTTTCAGACTAATAATTTATTTTTCGGACTAATAATTGGTTTTCATTTTGCTAAACACTTTCGCCATTAAACAGTTTTTTTGTAAAAAACCGGAAACGTCAGGAGAATAACTGAAAGGATAATAGTAATACAGTGAAAAGGAAAATTAGAGTATTTGGCTAAATGACTGGACGAATCCCATAGCGCGGTAAAGAGATATTTGAACAACATTTTAATGTTGTAGAAACAATCTCTAAAAATACCAATAAGCAGGTTACTTTGCTGTCTCATGAAAATTCCACTATGGCTTTCGCAGTATCTATAAAAAAAAAACTAGTATTTCAACCTATATTTCTTTGGAAAAGTTGTTCCGATTTGTGTTTACAATAAAAAACAAACAGTTTTTTACTTATTGTAGGATATTTACATTTACGTTGCTTCACTTACAAAGTGGCGCCATGTGGGTATTTACTTCTGAGTAAGGGACAAATAAGAAAACAAGTGTTCTAAATAGAGTCCCTACAAAACCGCGGGAAATTTAAAAATAACAAGTTTATACCCTGAAAATACTGCAAAATAACAATTTGATACTTTTAGTTGGTTTTCAGGTAGTAGTCTTGAAAACCAACTAAAAGTATCAAATTGTTTTCGTTGGCGAGATTCTATCCTTGTTTTTTGGGAACTCGACAGCCTTGTATGTACGTTGTACAAATCTTTGCTCACCCTAAAAGGCCACACCGTCCCAGAATAATTAAGAAAATGACTCGGAAAATGATGTTTGATAGATAAAATAGCCTGCTTTACCCTAGTGGTGACCCGCCATTGTATGGGTTAATAGTGATTGGGAATAATTTTCCTAGCAAAAGGGGTTAATAGCAAAAGGCCCATAGGGACTACTTCAGTGTGACAATAGCGCTTAGAGGGAATAAAAGTAAGAAATGCAGAAGTGAAGATTTGACACGTTTTTGCTCCTATCAGTGACTATTAAGGGGCTGATAAGAGCTAAATACGCTTCACTTGAGCAGGTTTTTAACGAAAAGTGAAAAGAAATTCTGTGATAATTAAGCAACTTTACAATAATATGGCCGACTCTGAAACACGATTAAATATATTTTGTACGCCATAAAAAAAATCTAAAGTTACCTCTGCTTTTTGCTTTTAAACCGTTTTTCTTAAGTACCCATTAATCTATGATGTCAAAACTTTTACACATTTTTCAATATATTATGCATAATGATATAGCTGTTTTACAATTAATATTATGGGTACAGATTTTGATTGATTTTGCATTCTGCCCTTTGTTAGAAAGGGAGGTAATTTAGTCAATAAGGGAATCCTTATAGATTTGTCATGACCGTCTGTTTGTCTGTCTGTCTGCAGCTTAGCTCAGAGGCCTTTTGTACTAGAAATATACTATTTGGCACGGTTATACATATTATCACGACGAGGAAGTGGAGTAATAAAATCTTGAAATATTAATTGTAATATGAGCAAGAATATTTTATTAGCTAGACTGATAGAATTATCTAAGCACGTTCCTACAGTTATATGATAAACAAAATGTGTAACACACAAAATTACTAGGTAATTTATTTAAAAAAGCAATCACAAGTCAGCAACAAAAACCCTCTCAAAGTCAACAACACGGTCAACAATTAACTATCTCTCTCACTCCTGCACGTTCATGCTATTAACGAAAAGGGACGAAGCATAAACCACAGCGATCATAAACGGCAACGCCTAATCCCACCAATTTTCCTTTCTTCACATTTTCTACGGCAAATATCTAATGAGAAATTTCGCCGCCGGTACAGCTTTATGCTATGTTCCTGTGGATTTGTGAGAATGGACTGGGAAAAGTTATAGGAGTGAGGTATTATATTTTTGTCATATGTAGTCAACGAGAGACGGATCGAGTCGAGGCTGAATAGAATACAACAGGAAACATTTATTCATACGTTTATTGTATTATCTTTTGTTAAAAAGTATATCATTATGATACAACCATGGACGATTAATATTCGTCCATGCTATTACTAAAGTTAAATTGTAAACTTAGACACAGTACAGCAAGATCTAAAATATAAAATCTATCAACGCGTTCGTTCATATACATGTATGTTTGAAAGCAATGATCGCAATAAAATTTAAAAGCATACGATTAGTTTTATATATACCCATTATTACTGATCTGCGCTGGTTGGCTGCGAAATTAGAAGACGGCTCCTCAGGTTAATAAAATATAATTAAAAACAGTAAAACACACAGTATTTACAAGCAAACCAAGTAGAGACGCCAAACTAATCAATGTCGTAATTTGGAATTTGCTTACGTCTAAGTTTAAATATATATATTTACAGAAGCCTGCCAGCATCAGGCTAGCAGGCAACCTCCGTCGTCGACACCCATCATTGTAATAAAAAAATTAGAAAGTTTAATAATTTTGTGGGCTTATTGCAACTTTGGTTCTACTTCATTGCCAGCTCTCGTTAAACTCACTTCATTCTATTAATTGAATTTTCTGAACTTGTGCATATCAAGGTGCAGCCATAAGATTCTTCCTATTCCTTACCTATGAAAGTGACGTTTTGTAAGTTAACTCAATTTTCAGTACTAACATATGTATTTTTTTAGGAATTACAAAAACATATTTAATATTTTTTAAAGTATGATTAGGAAGACATTGTGCTTAAAGCAGCTTTGATAAACATTTTCACAAAATATCATCTTTAAAAAAATACTTAGTTATAATAAAATTATCTAATGATTAAAATGGACGACACTTAAGACGAACATTTTTCGAAACTTAAATTTTTGATATCAAACTAAAAATAAAAACAATTTTTGCTGCTTCCCTTGAAATAAACTTTCAAATATAAAACAAATAATGAAATTTGCGATAAAATTATAGGAATTATTATCTCAGCAAGAAAAATTGCAATTTTCACAGGTAACGAGCCTATGTTTCTAGTTATACTCGCTCCCAAATTTATCCTAGCCCTGTATTTCCCACAATTTCCGTTTATGGAAGCGGTGTGTTTATAGCGTTTGTCTTAGGTTTATGTTTTGACATAAAGTTGAATAGTCAAAAATATGTCTGGGCCAGAATTGTGCGGCGTGACATCATACAGGGTGTGATTTGGAAAGTTGCATGCTACCAAATATTGTACATTCGTTTAAAAAAATGGTGGTGAAGATTTTATACAAGGTGTAAAAGACGGTGTATCGAAAACTGAAAGGGCATGCTCAGTCAACGTCAAAAAAAATTTGACTTCTCCATACAAATTGCTCACTCTGGTTGAACAGTTTGTATGGAGAGGTCACAATTTTTTTTCTTTTCCCAATATATGTTTCTTTGGGAAAGTTGTTCAGTTTCGTTGACTGAGCACGCCCTTTCAGTTTTCGGTACACCGTCCCTTACACTCTTTATAACCTCTTTGCCAATAGGGTGTTTTCAACCAGCTTTTGGAAGTTCAACTAGATAGCACTGTTAACACTAGGAAAATAGAAAACGGAAACACTGATATTGAACGTTCACCCAGTGTGAACGTGATTAAGGGCTCCCGCACACGACCGAGAATCGGTGGGCGATTATCGGCCAGGACAAGGACGGAAGATTCAGGTGATAACACGTCAGAGCGGGATGCCGATAAAAAATCGGCCACCGATTCTCGGTCGTGTGCGGGAAGCCTAAAGCTCAAGTCAAACAGAGGCGGTATGATTGCGAAAGCGGTCCGGGGCGGTTTGGCGGGAACAAAATACCGCGCCGCGGCCGCTTTTCAATGTGACAGGGTGCATAAGAACTCATACTTTACAAAAAATACCGGCCCCGGAACGCTTCCGCTACCGCCTCTGTGTGACGCGGGCTTAAGTCAGTTTGTTTGCTTCTGTCATTGTCCGTGATTAAAAGATTTTATTAATTTTACTGAGCCTTAAGAAATGTAATTACCAACATAGATCAGCGTACCAGCCACAATTAAAAAACGTAGTTGACAAACGTCAAGGAATTTTCCCAATTATTTTCATTTTATTGTTTTTTGAAATGAATTATCGGCGCTTGACACTTTTTTAGATGGGTAAAAAATGTTAAACTCGCGTCAGATGTCGCGTCAGATCTGGCGTCAGATCCGTAGCCTGATCGAAAAAGCGTCAACTGACAACCGTATTGATATTGCAATTCGGGTTTTTATTCAGTGACATCAAAGAAGTACGCGAGCAATGGCGCGATTAACCCTTACAAAAAGCATAATATTTAAAAATGCAACTTTTTACTTCTGCCGGCACTCTCGGAGTGCAACCCGTCCTTTTTTTATTTTGATTTTACTACAGTAGATTTTTTAATAGTACAGTAATACGAAAAATAAAACGCTCTCATTAGTCAATTGTTCTTAGGGTGAAAACACGAAGATGTCGATGATATTATTTATTATGCGAAGTCGCAGCGTTTCTTATGCAACTATTTAATTTTTGGGTGATCATGAAATTGGTTTTTTTTTTTTCGAATTACGTTACAGTAATTTATTGAAATAAATAGGTACTTGATAGTGACTGGATATTGTATTAAAAAACATCTTTATCGGTCTTTGTCTGCATCACCAGCTGATCATAGAGGTCATTGAACCCTCCAGGCGCTTCACTTATTTTTGAGTTAAAACAATTTTTTTTTGAAAAATATTTTTTTTTTAATTTTTTATACAATCTATTAGTGATTTAGAATTAGCCCCTTATAAGGATCATCGTACTTTTTTCACACCCTATATAAAGTCTACGGCAGCTCCAGAACACAAGACGGTTTTATTGAAGTGAAAACTTCTTTAGCGGCGCTTGGCACTTTTTTAGTTGGGTAAAAAATATTAAACTCGCGTCAGATGTCGCGTCAGATCTCGCGTCAGATCCGTAGCCTGATCAAAAAAGCGTCAACTGTCAACCGTATTGTTATTACAACACGGGTTTTTATTCAGTGACATCAAAGAAGTACGCGAGTAACGCGAGCAATGGCGCAATTGACACTTACAAAAAGCATAATATTCAAAAATGCAAATTTTCACTTCTGCCGGCACTCCCGGAGTGCAACCCGTCCTTTTTTTATGTAAGTAACAAGTGAGCAAGTGAGCTTGTGTACCACCTGATAGCGAGTGGTCCCCACCGCCCATAGCATCGTTTGTCTTATTAGTAGCATAACACTAACAAGACAGAAAAACGCGTTCCCTACCCTGAGAACTAAGATGGGTGTTTCTCATGTGCTAGCAATTTCACTGGCAGTACTTTTAGAAAGACCTTGTATAGGTATAGCTTGGCTGGAAAACACATTCTCTATTTGAATGAAGTAATCCGTACGTTGTTCGCTCCTGTAAGGTTTGTTTGGTTGTTTTTTTTTTTGTTTCTTTTTTTCCGTCGGTGATGTTTTTGTCATTTTATGAGGAGAGTCTATATTACCTACGAATATTTTACTTTAGCCTTTTTCCTTGTGTGGATTATGACTTTAACAAAATACATTTATTTTTATTTTTTAGTCTTACATACTTGTTTTTAGGGTTCCGTATGCTAAGTGTACCAACAGAACCTTATTACTAATTTCTGATAGGTAAGTATATTGCAAATTTGGTGCCGGCAAAGACACTAGTCTTGGTACTAACCAACCCATCTCTACCTGTGGGTGTCGTAAAAGGCGACTAAAGGCTCATGAACCCAAGGATGGGCAGCAGCATCTTGTATCGTACCATGTTACATACTGCGGTCCCAAATAACAGCGGTCGCCAGCCGCAACGTGTACAAGCGTGGTGACTATTGTTAATCCCCTCCAAAGCACCACGCTTTTTCGCTGAAGTTCTGGAGGCTCCCGGTCCTGCAGTGGACGTCTTAGGATACAACCCTTAAGCTCAAGTCAGACAGAGGCGGTATGATTGCGAAAGCGGTCCGGGGCGGTTTGGCGGGAACAAAATACCGCGCCGCGACCGCTTTTCAATGTGACAGGGTGCATAAGAACTCACACTTTACAAAAAATACCGGCCCCGGAACGCTTCCGCTACCGCCTCTGTGTGACGCGGGCTTTAAAGGGCCCTACAGGGTGAAATTAAAATCATTCAACAAATTTTGAGACTGAGTTCAGAGCGCGAAACTGAACAAATTTCGCCTAGAAACATAGGTCATTGGATGAAAAAAACATTTACCCTTTCATAGTTAAGTCAGTCAGCTGTAGCATTTTGTATGGGAGATCGAATTTTTTTTACGTCTAACGACCTATGTTCCTTGCGGAAACTTGTATAGTGTCGTGGTCTGAACTCAATCTCAAAATTTGGCGAATGTTTTCAAATTGACCCTGTAGTCGCGTTAGCGTAATCTATATATATAAAAGAAGAAGGTGACTGACTGACTGACTGACTGACTGACTGACATATCAACGCACAGCCCAAACCACTGGGTCTAGAGATTCCAAATTTGGCATGTAGGTTCCTTATGAGGCTCAGGGGTGCACTAAGAAAGGGTTTTACAAAATTCCACCGCTAAGGGGGTAAAATAGGGGATGAAAGTTTGTATGAAAGTCCGTCAGTTTTGCAGTTAGGATCTTCAAAATTTGTATTTAGGCTGACGACTAAAAATTAATATTTACGTGTCTCAGGGTTTTTGAAAATTCGACACCCTTAAGGGTGAAAAGGGGGATGAAGTTGAAAATTCTTTATTTTTAAAGTAAAATCCACATAATTTATTATTTAGGCATTAATGATGTAATTTTATGCAACGTTCATCACTGTATTTGAAATTCCACCCCAAATTCAACCCCTAAAAAAGGGAAATGGGGTGAAAAAGTCTAAAAACCAATATGGGTATCGTTAGTATGATTTATCGGGTCGGTGATTATGAAAACTACAACAATTTTGTATCCGCTATCCCGGTTAAATTGTTGTTAGGGGTAAGGATAGGGCAGGGATACGGATTTTTTTATTTTTTTTTATTTAAATAGGTACACCAACGACACATTCATGCATAAATTTTACAAAAAAATTAATAGGACTTAAACTCTATCAACATGTCACTTACAGGCATACACATCTTTCACCAATAATTAATTATGTTTAGTTATTTATTACCAACAACAAACCAAAAATTCATCACAAACTAAATGAAACTTAATGAATTACTAACAAACAACTAAAACAATTTTGAATTTGGAATGTAATATAAAAATAACAGAAAATGAATTGATTAAAATCATTCTAAAATAAGATTTTTAAAATGGACAAAGGAGTCATTAAATATGTCGATGCTAGGCTTGAGATTATACAGCTGATTGTATGTAGACAGCATTGTGTTGAGGGGGGAGTTTATACCCACGTTTGTGCGACTATTGCGAATCGAAAAAATACGGCGATCAGTACAACTTCTCACATTAGCTGAGCGAGGAACGGAAATGCTTATATGACTTAGGACGTCTGGGGCCATAATTTTGTTGTTAACAATCTTATAAAGGGTCAATAAGTCTGTCAAACTACGCCGTTCTTTCAAGGATATTATGTTAAAATAAGTAAGTCGTAACTTATAACTCCATCTCGTACATGCATTTTTGTCGCGAAATGCTAAGTGTCGTGTAAAACTACGCTGCACACGCTCTATGCGATCTATGTGTACTTTGTAGAAAGGATTCCAAATTGATGATGCATAGTCCAGTACACTTCTCACAAAAGAATTATATAACATCACCAGGGGACGAATAATTGTAAAGTCTCTGCAGGTTCGTTTAATAAATCCGGACATTTTAAAAGCCTTAGCCACAGTTTGGTCGATATGAGGGATAAATGACAGTTTTTTGTCAAGTACGACTCCCAGATCTCTTATTTGGTCGACTTCTTGTAGAATAGTTCCACATAAAAAGTATTGGGTAGAAATTTCCTTTCTCTTTTTAGTGAACTTTATATGGCAGCATTTACCTGCGTTTAATTCCATCTTATTGTTAAAACACCATTTTTGGATTTCTTCCAAATCATTTTGCAATAACTGTGCATCATCAGACGAGGATACCTCGCGATATAGTTTCAGGTCATCGGCATAAAGGGAATATTTACTATGTTTAATACATTCAACTATATCATTAACAAAAATTAGAAATAACACAGGGCCTAAATGTGAGCCCTGAGGTACACCTGACGAGGCTCTATATGAAGAAGAGACAAAGCCGTTAGCGACCACCCTTTGTTCCCTTTCGGTTAAGTATGACTTTAACCATTGTAAAAGCAACCCAGGGATTGGGGCAGGGATAGGGAGAGGTAGAGGTAGATGTAGAGGTAGAGTTAGAGGTAGAGAAATAGAGAGGTAGAGAGGTAGAGGTAGAGAGGTAGAGGTGTAGAGGTAGAGAGGTAGAAGTAGAGAGGTAGAGAGGTAAAGAAGTAAAGAGGTAGAGAGGTAGAGAGGTAGAGAGGTAGAGGTAGAGGTACAGGTACAGATACAGGAGGTAGAGAGGTAAAGAGGTAGAGAGGTAGAGAGGTAGAGAGGTAGAGACGTAGAGAGGTAGAGGTACAGGTAGAGAGGTACAGGTACAGGTAGAGGTAGATGGTGAGGGAGAGGGAGAGGGAGGTGCAGGGGGAGAGGGAGGGGGAGAGGGAGGTGCAGGGGGAGAGGGAGGAGGGGGAGAAGGAGAGAAAGGGGGGAGAGGGAGAGAGAGGGAGAGGGTTTTAGTTTTTCTCAATTACTTCTGCGAATTGGCTCTGTTTTGAAATATTACATAAAGGTGTCTCTCATCTCTCTCTTTACATTTGTTAGGATACTGCTGCTAAGTTCCTTTGTTCTGAGTAATTTATGAGTAACATCTGTATATTATATAAAATTCAGCTGGATCATGAATTATACTCATTGATTTGCGCAGAGTTAGTCCTGTTTTTCCTTAGTTTAAAATTAGCCCGATATGACGGGAAAATATCTCATTGCTTCGGAAAACCGGTAACAACATAAATACGAAATCCACGCGAGCGAAGCCGCGGGCAACAGCTAGTATTATATATTCTTTGCTGTAGTGGCGCACAAACTACGAGTAGAACATTTTCATGCTTCGCAACGTAAGGCTAACGTGCCGTTTGTCTCGGCTACTATCAGTGATAGTAGTCGTTAAGCCAAGTGAGAAGCCATTTGGCTGGTTGAAAACTCTGACAGCCAGTCTGGCTATACTAATCTAGCAAAGCCATCTACGATTGGGTCTAGTTGATGGTTGTAGGGCTTTTGTGCAAAGTCTGTATGGGTAGTACCACCCTGTTGCATTTTATGCCGACGTGCAGTTGTTTGTACACGTAGTGTGCATTTAGTGTAGTTATGGATGTATTGTATATGTATAAAAACTTGTATTTATCTTTATTATGTGTGTTTTGTGTGTATTTATTTATATGTATGTATTTATGCATGTATCTATTTATAAATAAAAACTATTTAAATCATAGAAATATAAACAATATCAACAGTAAAATTAATTATAAAATAAATTTTCTTTATAAACTTAGTACCTACCTGTAATTGAGTAAATTCCGAGTATACCGTAAGAATATAAAGTTCCTATTATATTAATGTAAGATTAGAGGCTAAGACGTAATGTAACAGCTGAAATTGGGACCCCACGATACAGGCTTGCCTAGTGTGGGGACCATGTTAAACTCATTTGTGTAAAAACTGAATGTTAATAAATATATTTGTATTTGTATTGTATTTATGCCGTATAGCAACAGTGTTTGCGCCGCTGTGTTTCTGTTTGAAGAGCAAGGGAGCCAGTTAAATTACTGGTACTTAAGACACACCATCTTAATTCTTAGGGTCTCCGTGGTCTAGTGGTTAGAGCGCTCGGCTCTTGATCCGAAGGGTTCGATTCCCGGTGGGGACACTGTCAAACAAAAATCTCTTTGTGCGACCTCCCCAGTTTGGTTAGGACATTGCAGGATGAATCACCTGATTGTTCGAAAAGTTAGATGATTCCGTGCTTCGGAAGGCACGTAAAGCCGTTGGTCCCGACTACTATCTACGGATGTAGTCGTTAATGAGCCATGTCAGAGGCCTGTGGCGGCTCAACCACTCTGACACCAGGGTTTGTGAGGTCGGTCATCGACCTTGCAACCCACACGATATGATGATGATGAATTCTTAGGGTAGGCAACGCGCTTTGCTGTTTTGCGAGAGTCAATACTACAAATAAGCTGAACTAATAAGACAGTGGGCGCTATAGGTGATGGTGACCACTTGACCACTCAGTATCAGGTGGCCCACAAGCTCGCTTACTCAACTGTAACATAAAAAAGTTTTCCCTCTGGTTTGCGGAGGTCAGATGTCAGTGGCTCTGTGTAAAAACCAGTGCCTTCGTCAAATCGTTTCCGTAAAAACCATTGGTCATAACGGAATAAGGCTAGGGCAGGAGTCGGAAGAGTCAAAAAATAAAATTTACATAAAGTTTTTAAAGAGCCGCAAAGTTTTTTCTAGCCAACCATAAATAGTTCTTGCATAAAAGCTTTTTGATAAAAAAATTATATATTCATTCATATATTTTTTTTTTTTATAAAATTAATAATATTTGCGTATGGAACTAAAGCGCTTCACATCCAAAGAGCCACATGTGGCTTGCGAGCCGCAGGTTGCCAACCCCTGGGCTAGGGCAATGTTTGTAGATTGTTAACATTATTTTTCAATGCCAATAAAATGAGAGTAAGAATAAATAAAGTGCGGAAGCCATTTTGCTGAATTAGCTTACCGCAAACCCCGCTAATTGCGATCCTCAGGGCGAAGGGTTCGATTGTGGTCGGATTGATCTATCGCACGTATCAGTTGATTCCGTGATCCTATCAATCTTCACTGAATAGTAATAATACATTTTCTTTATGGTGTAAAAAATGGACATTAATTATTTTATGGGTCTTTTCTTAATTTTTATTAGCTAGAAAAAAAAAACTTTTTCATAAAAAGATGTTTAGGCTCAAAAAAAAGTTTTTTTTTAATCATTTATACAATATACTTTTTTATATGAATTTTATAGCTAAGACGCGCTTCTTAAGGTGGTTGCTGAGAAGAGGTGCTGCCACTTTGAGAAATAAATTTATTGCGTCATAAATACAAAACTTTAATTAGGATTGTTCGTTTGGCGGCAATTTGGGGTAGTTCTATATTTTATTATCCATCACATCACACAGCTTAGCTTATCGTGAATAGCCTTATATTGCAAAAGTGCCAAAAACGGCCATTTTACCGATACAAAGCAATGAATGATAAGCTAAGCTATGATGCTATGGGTTATGATATATAGGGTGACTTTAAATTAGTTCTTTATAGCAAAAGACATGCATGTCCTCATGATACTGAACAACTTTTCCCAAGGAACATAGGTCGAAATAAGAAAAAATCAAATTTGACCTCCCATACAAAATGCGCTATCAGCTGATGCAGTTTCTATGGGAGGTCAAAACTTGATTTTCGTATTTCGACCTATGTTCCTTGGGGAAAGTTTTTCAGTATCATGAGTACATTCATACCTTTTTCTATCAAGAACTAATTAAAAGTCACCTTATATATAACTACCCCACATTACTAATGAAAAGTTTTGTATTTGCGACGCAATAAATTTATTTCTAAATAAAAGTAAGGTGCTGCCACTGAGCAACCACCTTAAACCTATCAAGGCGCGAATGAGTCGCTTCGCTCACACAGACTTAAAAATTATGAAATTAAAATAAAACAAACTTTAAATTAGGAACAGTCAACGACAGGTCAAGCGTGACACTCGCAGTGCAATTTTCACCCCTACCCCTATTAAAATAAGATCGGTACAAAGTCCAATGTAGGTATTTAAGCGTGTGGAGGGTTCAATGACCTCTATAATCGGCTAATGAAGCAGACGAAGATTATTTCTGTGATATTATCCAGTTGTTAGTAGTCCATTCTACTACTTCCTTCCATTCTTCTATTCTTCCATTCTTCTACTTTGACAGCTCTTAACGAAAATTGTTATTTGCCGCGAATACCTTGTATTGAAAGTAGAGCAAGCGAAGGATTCCACGAGTGGATCAAAAGGAGCATAATGAGCGTAACGAAGCACAAGGCGCGAAATAACTTTGCTGCCGAGAAAATCCTTACGAATAGCGCCAGTATCTTGTCCTATAATTCATCATTACGTCACGAGTCATCACGTTCTAATTTCAAAAACCTTTTCCACTCTAGCGGCCAAAAATGACTTTTGTACGCAGATTTTGACAGATAAAACAAGGTTTTCCGATCTTGTGAGGTAAAAAAAAATTGTTTGCGGGTTGAATAAAATATATTAATATTTTGATTTCTCATTAGTGGCTTAATATTTGTACAGAAGTGAGAATTTTATTTTTCCTTGTAGAAATTACATCCATCAAATTTTCTTAGCTAGTTTGTGGAAAGGAGGAGTAGAAGGAAGTTGTTTTTGCAAATCTTTGGTTCAAAATTTTTAGTCGCCTTTCAAGACATCCACGGGTAGACATGGGGTGGTTGTACATAATATACTTGGTACACCCTACAGCACGTCAGATGAAACACTTTGGACTATAATAGAATTGAAAATGTTTCCACTAACGTGTGGTTGGTCGTACTAGTCACAGCCGGCAAACGAACGAACAGGAAATTATGTAAAGTATCGAACATAAAACACAAAATACAACTGTAAACTGTAAAGTGCCTCAGTGACACGCAATAACAATTATGTATAACACTTGTGTACAAAACATATTTTTCCCGACAAAACCGGGTAACCACAAAAGTGCGACGCATTTTGGCAAAGCGCCAATCCTGGAAGCTTACAAGAGAATGTATTATTAACACTTTTAGCTAGATAAATATATAAATATGGCGCACATTTCACTCACATACTAAAAGCATCTTCAGATACTAATGTACTAATTTAAATAGGTTTAATCTACAAGTAAAGGCTGGCAAGACAGCTTTATACAGCGCAAGTGTTTTTTCCATGGGCCCAAAGGTATTTAATAAACTGCCCTTAGATATAAGACAATGTGATAATATAATTAAATTTAAATGTGAGCTGACTAATTATTTAATTGAAAATACATTTTATTCTACTACCGAATTTTTTAATGACAAATTGTAATTTTAAATAGTGTGACTTGAAATATTATGTAAATTGAAAATTTTAAATATTGAAAGTGTTGTATTTGTAAATAAATTCTATGTAAATTCGTATGCCGGAAGGTGCAACATAGTGAGACATTATATTTTTATAACAACTAATTTACCTATGTTGACGAATAAAGACTTTTACATCTCTCATATTCGGTAAGTATGTCCTTATTACCCCCAAATGGGGCTTGTAGATGACCAATTAGCGCTCTGGGTAATAATGTAGCTAGAAAAGCCCTAGGGCGGTAAGTAATTGTAACGCCCCCGCCCGGCAGCACCTCCACATCCACGCGCGGCTCCGCCTTGATGGCGCTGGAGCGGGGCGGCGGGCGTTTTAATTACTTACCGCCCTAGGGCTTTTCTAGCTACATTATTACCGTATAGCGCTAATTGGTCACCTACAATTTGGTGGTAATAAGGACCTACTTACCTCACAATCGAGATGTAAAGCAGAGTAGTAAGCTCGGGTGTAAGCATCAATTGCACCCTCGAACTGTAGGCACCCTCGCTGCGCTCGCGTGCCTAAATATCTCGGGCTGCGATTGATGCCTTACAGCCCTTGGCTACTAATCTACTATTGATTTTGATTTTGAAATACATTAATAGATGATTACCGTAACATCCCATTAAACGTCCACTGCAGGACACTGCACTCTCCAATACTTTCCATCAAAAACGCGTGGTACTTTAGAGGAGAATTACTATAGTCACCACGCCTGTAAGCGTTGCGGCTGACGACCGCTGTTGTTGGTGACCGCAGATACAAGGTTGTTTTTTGGACCTGATATGCGTATGCCCACGTTATTCGTGAGGTAAAAAGCAACAACTTTGGTTCTACGACTTTGCTAACAACGCAAAAAAAATTTCAACTGCCCATACAAAGTAACGTAAGTGATCAGCATATTTTTAGGGTTCCGTACCTCAAAATAATAAAACGAAACCCTTATAGGATCACTTTGTTGTCCGTCTGTCTGTCTGTCTGTCCAGACTCTTTTTCTCACGAACGAGAAGAGGGATCAGGTTGAAATTGATAACGAATATTAAAACTGAACAACTTTCCCTAAGGAACATAAGGCCGAAATTTGAAAAAAAAAATTGAACGCCAATAGAAACTGAACTAGCGGATAGCGCATTTTGTATAGGAGGTCAAAAACGTTTTCGTATTTCGACCTAAGTTCCTTAGGGAAAGTTGTTCTGTTTTAAGGCCCGAGTAACATACTCAAAGGAACGTAGTTGATTAGGAAGCACCCTATATACCTTTTCTTGAAACGTTTCGTGGTATTTTGTAATCAAGCTTTTCACGAATTTCAAAAAGCTGTAGAACAATTATTTTAAATTTACTTTATTAACAGACACAACACAATTTTTTTAAATTCTATGAACAGCTTTGCATTATTTATGAAGATATTGCAGGTCATCATCATCATATCGTGTGGGTTGCAAGGTCGATGACCGACCTCACAAACCCTGGTATCAGAGTTGTTGAGCCGCCAAAGGCCTCTGACATGGCTCATTAACGACTACATCCGTAGATAGTAGTCGGGACCAACGGCTTTACGTGCCTTCCGAAGCACGGAATCATCTAACTTTTCGGGCAATCAGGTGATTCATCCTGCAATGCCCTAACCAAACTGGGGAGGTCGCACAAAGAGGTTTTTGTTTGACAGTGTCCCCACCGGGAATCGAACCCAGAACCTCCGGATCGAGAGCCGAACCCTCTAACCACTAGACCACGGAGGCAGGTGGCGGGGACGGAAACACGTTTTGTGGTGGTAAAGGGTGGATGAAAGTAGAGGAAGCGAGGGAAGTATGAAGATCGAAGCAACCTACCCTGACGGAAAAGAGGCGTAACACTACTCGTTTTTAACTTTAAATTTCATATGCAAATGTAAATTTTGTGCGCACGAGTTTTTTTTAATGTAACGAGTGAGCAAGCCAGGTTGTGGTCCACCTAATGGTAAGTGGGCACCACCACCTAATTATATTTGACACTAACAAGACAGCAAATCGCGTTGCCCACTCTGAGAACTAAGTGTAAATAAACCTCTTATCTAGGGGCTCGTACAAGCGCTACGCTAGCCTGTGTTCATAATGCTGTTATATATTATGTTCAAAAGTCGTAAAATTTGACTTAAAACAATATATATTCTTTATTGCACATTTAACATACAGAAAGTAAACAAACAAAAGGACATTTACAAAGGCGGGCTTATCTCTACAAGAGATTTCTTCCAGCCAACCCATGGTTGTGATAGAGAATATTCATAGCGGGATACAATCGTGCATGTAAAATTAAAATCTAAGAAACGTCCCAGTCCTAATAGAATGCCTGTAATTTTAGGTTGCTAAATACTAAATAGCTTTAAATTCGTTGGATCTAGTTTCACACTGGTTCTCTCTCACAGCGCTTCAACCTCGCCTACACTAAAAACTGGAAATGAACTAGATTTCTTTTCATTGAAGTGTAGGTAGCGGAGTTGCGGAATCAGTCCTTTCTATGGAGTTTCGTGGGCGTCTAAAATACAGTTTATTCCAAACTCCCTCTCTTTTTGCGTCGTCTATCTATTGCATTCTAATACGGCTTATTTCTGTCTAGCTGTGCATTTCAAAGTACCATATTGTATTTGTGAACTTTTTTTTGCTTTATTGATAGATAAAAAAATCTCCCCCAAAAAACTTAAAATTAAATAAGGGTGTAAGGGACGGTGCACCGAAAACTGAAAGGGCGTGGTCAGTCAACAAAACTGAACGACTTTCCTAAAGAAACATATGTTGGTAAATGAAAAAAAAAAAGACCTCTGCATACAAACTGTTCGACCAAAGTGGGCAATTTATATGGAGAGGTCGTATTTTCTTTTTTTCATTTCTCAACATATGTTTCTTTGGGAAAGTTGTTCAGTTTCGTTAACTGAGCAAGCCCTTTCAGTTTTCGGTACACCGTCGGCACCGTCCCTTAGATCCTGTAGATCCTACGTTTAAACTACCGGGGTCCAACCTGCCGCGCAACCACTTGTGCCGGCTCAATAGACATCGAACAGAACTTGGCCGATCTAACTACTTCTGGCACAAATGGGGATGGACAGATTCGGCTATGTGCGAGTGTGGTGAAGAGGAACAAACCATGGAGCACATAATTCGACGTTCCCCCTCTTCTCATATCTAGGACTTCCAGAAGATTTATGTAGTTTACCACGTGATGCCTCCGATTGGCTACAAGGAATAAATATAAGATTATAATTAATTTGAAGGTAGTAGGGGTTTTTGTGCGAGGTCAGTGTTTGCACTGCTGTGATTCGAGACATGAGACATTCCATCTTGGTTCTCAGAATGGGCAACGCGCTTTCCTGTCTTTTAGTGACTATTATTTCACAAATAAGACAGTGGGTGCCATGGGCGGTGGTGACCACTTACCACCAGCTGGCCCACCTGCTTTTGCCCTCTTGTAACATAAAAAAAATCGCCTACTCGGAATGCCACACGAATAAATGAATAATACAAAATTCTTTCTTAGTGCTTGCCTACGTTATTTAAGGGACCTGTTCTTAGTTTCAAGTTTCTGGACTATTCATCTGATCATCAATATCATAATGTGTGGGTTGCAAGGTCGATGACCGACCTCACAAATCTTGGTGTCTGAATTATTGAGCCGCCACAAGTCTCTGACTTGGCTCATTAACGACTACATCCGCAGATAGTACCTGCCACCTACGAGTATGTCCTCTCATTTTTTTACAATTAAACAAAAAAAATATATTTCCCTGCAGATTTATCTCTCCTAGTAATCTAAAAAGCAACTCCCTTCCAACCTAAATTTCTGGACTTTGCACGCTTTTCTCATCATATAAGATCATGCTATCCTAGTAAGCTGTATCTTATTAAAAGTTTACATTTGAGTTTATAAGCTAGCACTTACCTGTCCTTAACTGTAAAATCCAGTTTCATCCAGATCGTGATAAGTTCTTCGTGTTCTGGCTTTGTAACTAAACCGTGTATATACCTATACAATACGAGTACATAGTCTTATTTATATAATGAAATCCACTAAAATAAAAAGCCACACTCTTTAGTTTGGTTCGTTGGGATAGGCATTTTCCAATAGTAAATGTTTAATATTTCTCCATAGTGACTAAAATTTTTCTTAGTAAGCAATAAAAACCTAGTTTTATCATTATGGGAAATAACAATAATTAGAAGAAAATATTTTTTTTTTTTTTATGGGAATGGATTTATTTTAACTAAAATCTGTTGGGGTGTATGATGGTTGCGCTTATTCCATTAAAACGTTGTATATGTCGTGGGCAAATCGTTGAATTGGGCCGATCGAGATCTGCCTGGGCACATCACGATGTGCCGGCATTTCGTGATCTGGCCAATTATTTCATGATGTGCCCAATATAAAATTGGGCAGATCGATGAGAGCAACCTAATTGTCGATTTGCCCTACTAGTCACTTGGCCACATCGAGATATGGCTGGGCACATCGAGATATGGCTGGGCGCATCGAAATGTAGTACTGGTTTGTGACGCTTGTGGCGCTGTTTGCGCTATGTGTTAGGTTAAGTTAGTTAGGTTAGGTTTTATTATCTAGTACAATTGTGACGCTGTTTGCGCTCTGTTAGTTGTGTGTTAGGTTAGGTTTCATAATCTTGTAAAATAATTATTATCTAAACTTAATTTTATTTGCTTGTACTTTGGTCACCCTACACAATCGATTTGCCCAACCATGGTTGGGCAAATCGTCAAACGTTATGCTTTGAACGATATGGCGGTTATTAGATATCAAGAAATGCCGGCGTATCGTGATGTGCCCAGGCAGATCTCGATCGGCCCAATTCAACGATCGGCCTACGACATATATATTGTATAACTAGCTTTTTCCCGCAACTTCGTCCGCATGTTATATACAATATTATACCAATGTTAGTCAAAGTATTAGCCACCTAACAAAAAAACCGGCCAAGTGCGAGTCGGACTCCCGCACTGAGGGTTCCGTACCACCACATAAACATATTAGTTGAAATTTCAGTAAGTTAATGTGCTAGATTTTTTGAGTCCGACATGCGCTTGACCAAATTTTATTATTTGTTGTTATTTTATAGCTTATGCACTATAAACATACCAATTTTCAAGTTTGTAAGTGTTCCCGTTTTTAAATAGAACTAAAACAAAAATCGCCTCAGCGACCATCCATCTTGACCCCTCTCTTATATGAATGTTCTTGAAACGGGAGCTCACCACAATTGGTTACCATTAGTTGTGAGAAAAGTTGTAATATTTAATGGGTTCAGACTTTTCCCTTTATTTGTACTGTGAGACCTAGCTTCTTGCCAAATTTCATAATTTTAGGTAAACGGGAAGTACCCTGTAGGTTTTGCATTTTTGAATAAATGTATGGAGATGAGGACATAAAATGCCATATCTTTTGATTGCGTCGTTGTAAAAAATTTAAATTTTCAGATCTTGTGTGGTTCATGAATCCTAATATATGGTATTAATTTCAATCTGATACCTTTACCCGTTCGTGAGATAAAGGGTCTTGACAGACAGACAGACAGACAGACGGACAACAAAGTGATCCTATAAGGGTTCCGTTTTTTTCTTTTGAGGTACGGAACCCTAAAAAGTACTATAATTGACAGTTTCCGGGACCAACAGCTTAACGTGCCTTCTGAAGCACGGAAACACTCTAATTCTTGTGCCACTAGCGGTCACCCATCCGGGTTCTGACCACGGTCAACGTTGCTTATCTTTCGTAATCGGAAAGAAATCGCAACTACCACTCGGCCACGAGCGCTTCGAAGAAAACTACTCATCATAACATCCCATGAAACGTCCACTACAGGACAGGGAGCTCCCTCCAGAATTCTAGCTTTTGCTGGAAAAATGTGAAGGGGAAGTACCATAGTCACCTCGCTTGTTAACGTTACGGCTGGCACCATGGACCGCGGTTGTAGGTGACCGCAGTAAGTAAGATACAAAGGAGGATGCTGCTGTGCTGCTGTCCATCCTCCTGTTAACCCTTAGTCGCCTCTTACGACACCCACGGGTATGTATAGGTCGGTACTATTTTTTGCCGGCACCACACGGGCGAAAAAATTACTAAGACCCTTTATATTCCACGTAGCAACACATAAACACCTTACTTTCTCAAGATGGTTCTTGGAGTTAAAAATAAAATGGCGCCTTTCGCGGTGAAAAATTGCTAAATTTTCTTTCTAGGTTAGTTGGATAAGCTAAGATTGTGGTATAATAAAGTTTGTTGGTAGACCTGGAGGAATTTATTTACTTCAATAAAGTGGTATAACCTTAGATATTTTTTTTTTTTTTTTTAACACTTTATTTATTTATAGAGGGTTTGTTCAGTATTGAACACGTCACCCTCATAGTTACAGAGCAAAAATTAACAATAAGTGTTACAACATATTACTGTGAATTATTAGTGCTACGGTCCTTAATTGCGATTTTAACTAAGCGATACAAATATCTTGCTTCAGTTGACATTGGAGACGCCAATATGGCATTGCAAATACCCACATTTTGTTGGTCCGCAGGAAATATGTTGCGTCTTTGAGACTGGTTACGTTTGCATTCATAAAGAATGTGATAGATGTCTTCTACAACTCCACAACTAATACAGTTAGGTGAATCAGTTTTACGCATCATAAAGGCGAAGCTATTCAGTGGGATATGACCAGATCGAGTTCTCAAAGCCGTAACAATCTCCTGCCTGCCCATCTTGCTTCTTTCAAACCAGAGGGAACGAAGAAGAGAAGGCTGTATAGTTTTGTACCAAATGCCTTTACTCAAAGCTCTCTCATCGAAATATTCTGACCATACTTTAAAACAGTCCGCCCTGAGATCTGACAATATTTCTGAGTACCACGGTAAACACCCAAAATGTTCACCTTCCGATGCAGCTTCTTTGGCTAAACGGTCTGCTTCTTCGTTCCCTCGTAGACCAACATGAGCCGGTATCCATTGCAATACAATAGTTTTATTACTAAGTCTGAGGGTGTCTATAGTATTTATGATATCATAGGCCAATGGAAGCCCTCTGAAAGGTGACGTACATTTATTCAAATGTTGGAGTGCACTTTTTGAATCTGTAAATATAACGAACTTGTCAAAACAAACCGATTTTAAATACGAAAGAGCTTCTGCGATCGCTATAAGTTCAGCGTGCATTATTGAGATCTTATCAGTACTAACATGTAATTTTACATGCATATTAGTTTCGGCATCTAAAAAGGCGACTCCTATATTATTATTATATTTTGATCCATCTGTGAATACTTTATAATGCTGTGAATAGGTCTTATGCATGTGTTCAAGACAAATGAGTGCCAAAGAATGTTGGTGGAAGAATCTTTTGGGTTTGTTCACCGAGTCTAGTTTGGTAATAATGACATCCGAAAGATCCACATTGCTAACCCATGTGCCTAATGAAAACATATCTAATTGACGACTAACATATATGGGAGTAGACTGAAACCGTTTATGAATTGTAGACAGTAATGGGTTCTTTTTACGTCGCCAATAAAGATTGTTGCATAAGCTAGTTAGTGTATTTAAAAGTGAAATTAAAACATTATTATACAGAGACTTCGACTTTAACACAAATTTTCCAGCTAAATATCGCCGTCGGATAAACAACGGTTGTAAATTTAGTTCTGATTCCATCACATGCACAGGTGTGCTCCTAACAAATCCACCAATATATCTCATGAAAATATTTTGTACCTTATCTAATTTTGATAAATGTGTGACGCAGCTATTGTCATAAAGGGAACAGGCATAATCAAGTCTACTTCGCACAAGAGCAATGTATAAACGTCTTAAATGTTCTGGGTGAACTCCCCAACCTGGTCCCACTAATATTTTAAAAATGTTAACGTAATTTAGAACTTTCTCTCTGATTTCGTTAATATGCTTACCCCATCTTAAGTTTCGATCAAGCCATACACCTAAATACCTTACATTTTCAACAACTTCTATAACCCTATCATTTACTTTAACATCTATAGTTTCTCTTCGATATCCTTTCCTAAATAAACATATTTTTGTCTTAGAAGATGATATGTCCAGGCCTATATTTGACAGAAGTTTGTTTGTTACGTCTAAAGCGCTTTGTATTTTACTTTCACCTTCATTTAAGTGTTTATAGTAACAATAAAAAACTATGTCGTCAGCATATTGCGATATAAAAATTTTTTTTTCAAGATTTTTACATACGTGCATCGTTACCACATTAAACAATAATGGAGATAGTGGGTCACCCTGCGCTAAACCACGATTCGTACGTCTACAAATAAATCCGGTGTCTGTTCTAATTTGGAGATGTCTTTCTTGCAGAAAATTCCATAAGTATTTGCAAATTTTCGAACCCACTTCTAAATTATCCAAAATAGAGAGCAATATTACATTGTCGACATTGTTGTAAGCACTGTCAATATCTAAGAAGCAACCAGCTGTAGAGAAACCCTCCGAGAAACCTATTTGTATTCTTGAAATTAAAACACTAAGATTGTCCATACAAGATCTATTTTTCCTAAAACCTACCATATTTTCGGAAAACATATTTTTGTGTTCGAGGAACCACTCTAGTCTTCTATTAATGATATTGTGAAATATTTTGCAAAGACATGATATTAAAGAAATTGGACGAAGAGCCGACACAGTCCCTGGGTCTCGGCCAGGTTTTGGGATGGGTATTATAGATATATTCCGCCACTGAACCGGTACAAAACTATGAACTAAAAACTTATTGTACAAACCTAACAATATGATTTTTCCATTCTCTGGTAAATTTTTAATCATAGAATAGGTAATATCATCACACCCAGGAGATGTATCCTTATTTTTGATACACTTTTCAAATTCCTGCATGGAGATAGCCGCTTCGATTTTTGATGAGCATAGCTTAAAGCCTGGCTGGTAAGAACCTACATAATCAGGGGTCAATGTGTATAGCAGCTGTGTAGCATTTTGTGGCGGAATATACTGTCTAGATGCTCTGTAACCCTTCATCCACCTCATTTTATTCCAAACGTCACCTGGTGAGACAGTCTCGTCTATGGAGGAACAAAATCCTTGGAAGTCTTTACCTACGGCTTGGCGTATAAGCTTTTGAGATTCACTTATTTTCCTAAGCAATGTGTCATAATTGATTGGAATCGGATTTTTTCTAAATTCGGCAAGAGCAAGTCTACGTTCTGCTACAGATTTTGACAATTGTGGAGTCCAATATTTTCTGGGTATAAAGTTTTTTTCGGGATTTTGATTTATCTTAATTATGGGTATATTTTTGTCTGCTGATTGGTTTATTGTATATAAAAATGCATCATAAGTCTTCTGTAAGTCTTCATAAACTATAAAATCATTAAAACTATCTTTCAAACTATTTTTATATTTGTTCCAATCGGCTTTAAACCCACGCGCTCTTTTAAATATGTTTGAATGTATACGGTTGATACAATAAACAAGTCAATATGAACTTATAATTAGCCTGTTACTCGTAAAACCGTAGCCTAATCCCATGGATTGTTCTTAACAGGAAAGATCTAATTCCTACGAAAAAAAAATCCTGGTCGAGGGCATCAGCTAAACTATGGTCCAACTGACACCACGCAGCATTGTGCACGCTAATGGATCTCTTCGGGGCCAGACAAGTATAGATAGAGCCCACAACACGAAATAAAAAATTTGATTCTTCTAGTACACGATGAAGTAGAAGTGGAGCTAAAGAAACAGTCTGAAATAGACCCAAAATTCGAAATATAACAGTCGTTTTGCCATAACCGGTGCAAAAACGTACACATTAACCTTTAAAATTCAGATTTACCAACCTCCGGACCCCCGGTGTCTCTTACTACCTTCTTAATGGTGCTACCACACTAGTGTTGCGATGGCGATGTATCGATCGAAGCATTCTATGCGCTAACTAAAAAAACACAAATTGGCCTTTAATAAACCATGTATAAATGGCCGAGTGGTATGATTGCTTTTTTTTTCGACATCCTAGAGATATGGTATTAATGCTTGTGCCACATTATCCAATACTCGATAAAATATTTTAATTGTCCAGACAATTAGAGGCAGCCAGATGGCAGGACTTTATGTCCATGAAAGTCCGCCAGTCTGGCCGGTATGACGAAAATTTTTTAATGACGAAAATTTTTGAATAAAATTCAAACGTATAGTTTTTCAAAATTGCCCTTAGTTTTTTTACTAAAAAACAATCAATTTGAACAACCTTTTGGACTAAATAACTCTATGAACTGAACAACTATTCCAGCTGTTTTCCTTCCAAACTACGTAAACGAATATTACTCGTATTAAACTATAATTTTGTCGTAAAATTTTGCAGTACTGGCCACGCTGGCGGACTATCACGGACTTTGTGTTTACGTTGGCTTAGCTACTTGTAAGTCATTAAATGGTGACGTAGTGACAAAAATAAAAACTGTTTATTTTAGTATTTCCGGTACCTATTGTAGATTTTAGTGTCGCAAAACCGTGGTTTGCCATTGTTTCTCAAAGAGTAAATGAGTGAATGACGGTAAGTGCATGAGAAATAATATTCGTTTTAGTGTGGACAGCGCTTTTGCAGACTTATGTACTTACAAGTTAAACAGTAGTGTCTATGGACATAGGTACCATCTAACGATAAATTATCCTATTTGCTAGTTACTTTAAAAATACGTTTCCAAATAATCATCGAACGTTCAAGTGCAGTACCACCTTTACACCACCTTATTCTAAATTAGGGTACGTCGGGGCTACCCCGCAGGTTGACGCGGGGTGGATTAGGCTAAATTGGTCCTTTTTTCCCGCACAGGCTATGAAAACACCGCGTTAGGGTACCTTGGAGTATAAGGCGGTTTTATGGATGTAATTCAGTATATTTTTAGATATCTCTACAGTTTATTCAGTTTTGAAAAACCACTCTTGTTATTTATTAAGGTTCTCGCTGTTTCTTTTCGATTATGAAAGTTAAGTAAAATCACTTCTAGGGGCATAGGCAGATCGAGTGATTTGTAATACAGCGTTTTGGTGCTACAGAAGGCATGTTCACCTAACGAATTTTAGGTCCCGGATTAAGTCATGTCAATAATGATGAGCTTGTGATATTGAAATTGAAATAAATATACAGCGTGAATTTTCTTTCGTTTAAAGCCGAAGCCCAGTGATTCTACTCATGAAAACAAACAACTTTCCCTAAGAAAAAAAAAATACTCTCAAACATTTTTTCGTCTCCCCATAGTAAAGTGGTCACGTGATCGACTCATTTTGTATGGGAAGTTGCTTATTTTAATGAGTAGAATCACTGGGCTTCGGCTTTAAATCGAATGAAAATTCACGCTGCATACATACATGAACTAGGAAATACGATATAATAAAACTGATGGGGACAATAAAAAAAATTGTCTTAAAAAAAATACAAAAGCATTATTTCCCAAAAAAAAAAAATACATTAAAAAGCACGCGTAGCAAAACAAAGATGTGTGGGTACAACCCTGCACATATTGTACAGTCAGCAAATAAAAGTTTTTATTTTTATTGTATAGTACCCTAAACCGACGAGCATGTATGAAAGGATTGATTAGAGCACAGGAAGCAAGGGAAGTACGAGTATGTCAAGAACGTAGCAGGTAGAAGACTGTGGTCTCTGCCTACCCCGACGGGAACAAGGCATGATATTATGTATGTATGTATGTTTTGTGTGGACAGCTTTCGTTGGCCAGACTCTACAGGAGTTAGGCATCACCACTTGTTCCTGCAAACGTGGTAAGTTTGCAAAATTTGCTAGAACTCAGCGTCTGCAGACGACCACAAAAGAACAACGCAAAACTCTCTCAACTCCAGTTGAACGAATTGAGCATTAGTTAATTATCAAGAATCAAGTTGTTTGACTTTCAATTTCTATTCAAGTTTCTTAGAAAGTCACTCGTAATTAGTAATTTTGTATTATGTTGAGCATTATATACTATAGTGTGACTTTTAATTAGTTCTTGATAGAAAAAGGTATGAATATACTCATGATACTGAACAACTTTCCCCAAGGAACATAGGTCGATATACGAAAATCGTGTTTTAACCTCCCATACAAACTGCATCAGCTGATAGCGCATTTTGTATGGGAGGTCAAATTTGGTTTTTTGTATTTCGACTTATGTTCCTTGGGAAAAGTTGTTCAGTATCATGAGTATATGCATATCTTTTGCTCATCATAACATCCCATGAAACGTCCACTACAGGACAGGGAGCTCCCTCTAGAATTCTAGCTTTTGCTGGAAAAATGTAGAGGGGAAGTACCATAGTCACCTCGCTTGTTAGCGTTACGGCTGGCACCATGGACCGCGGTTGTAGGTGACCGGTAAGTAAGATGTTAGATACAAAGGAGGATGCTGCTGCCCATCCTCCAGTTTATAACCCTTAGTCGCCTCTTAAGACACCCACGGGTATGTAAGGGTTGGTACTATTCTTTGCCGGCACCACATGGGGTATCTTTTGCTATCAAGAACTAATTAAAAGTCACCTAATGATTTTGTATAACGTATGGGGCAGGCATAACATTTAAGATTTTGTAGTGGTAAAACCTAACGTATAAGACACTGGTAGTCCTTCTTGGGTGATTGCCTTATTATTATTATATCGGGTGTAAGGGCCAGGTTGGCAAATACTAAAAGGGCACGATCAGTCAACGTAACTGAACAACTTTCAGTACATAAAAATTAAAAATAAAATCGGGCTCTCCATACAAACTGTCCAATCAAGTTTGCAATTTTGTATGGAAAGGCTGATTTTTGTTGTTCAGTTACGTTGACTGATCATGCCCTTTCAGTATTTGCCAACCTGTCTTTTACACCCAGTATAACAGCCTTCACGGTCTAGTGGATAGAGCGTTTGGCTTTCGATCCAGAAGTTCTGGGTTCGATTCTCGGTGGGGACACTGCAAAACAAAAATCCCTGGCTGACTGTATCCTTGATACGGCTGTAAGTTTTAAGTGGATACGTTTATGTAAGGAGGTACAGTCAAGAGCACATCAAGCTCCTACCCACGTCCACTCACTCCCCTCCACCTCCCCAAACCCTTCAACCCCCTCCACCCTCTGACTTATCCAAAACTCTATGTTGTACCACTTTTGGACCAGAGTGAGCAATTTATATGGAGAGGCTAAATTTTTTTTTATTTCCCAAAAATGTTTCTTCGGGAAAGTTTCGTTGACTGAATTCACCCATACACCCTGTATAAACGTCTGCCCAATTTAACATAATATAGCAAAGTGCCGACAAGTGATGGGAACCTTTCGATTAATTTTCTGGCTCACACTTAGCCAATTTTATCTCTCCCTTAATGAAAGCAAGTAACAGTAACCTTACGTATCCAAATGGTAACCCATAAACGTAGACTTAACTTCTCCTTACTGTCGTTATGTGTACTTATTGCAAAGAATATGCTCTGTGCGGGGCCTTACGTAGCTAATGGTGTATTAAATTCTTATAGGATTACATTAGACCTGGGTTGCCCAATCAAAAGAAAGGATAAAAATACGGAGAAAAATTCGAGTGTTTGTAGATAAATCTGGGATTTTTCGTATGGCTTTTATTTATTTATTTGAATAGTTCTACATCACAAAGTTTTGAATTTTTTTATTTATATTACAGACTACTTAAGCCTTAAGGGCTTATGCGCAATCTATGAGTTTGGCTATTATACACTAAAGATTTAAATAGGTACAGTCAACTGCACATCAGGCGCGACACATTTGTCGAGACTGATGTACTGCTGGCCGTAGGTAGAAACGCAAAAAAAAAACAATTGCTTAAATTACAAAATCGGGATTATTTGTGGAGAGAAGATTTTTTTTTATATTTGGTATTGACTTCGGGGTGTGAAGGTATTGTTCCTGTATGTCAGGAGGTAGATTATTTATAATTTTGGGTAATATATTCGTAAACTGTTTTGCCATGAACGTTGTTATAATTTATTTAACCAGTTTGAGACTATGAGATATGCCACGGAGAAACAGACAAGCTGACGGAAGTGTCAATGTCAAAGTTCAAGTAAACAAGAAAAAAATTAAAACATTACTTGAAAATATTCACAAAATATTCAAGTTAAAGGAACAACACTGTCATGGAGAGAATTATGCTGGTGATGATGCTGCTGCACCTAATTTTAATGGTTTTTAGGGTTCCGATACCAAAATGGTAAAAAAAGGAACCCTTATGGTGCGACTTTGTCTGTCTGTTTGTCCGTCTGTCTGTTCGTCTGTCTGTCTGTCTGTCACACCTCTATATCTCAGCAACCACTCATGCTATCGACTTGAAATTTGGAATAGTTTTAGAATATGGTTGCCCAACTTAGTTGCACATGAAAGAATAAAAAAAAAAAGATTATTAATGTAAAGGGGCCCGAAATAGGGGGGGGGAGGGGGGCAAATTTCAAATTGTCGCTACTAGGTCGATTGGGATATCATATAAAAGAGCTTTACTTGTAAATTTTAAAATTTATTTCAGTTTTTTTAACGTCTTTTAGTTTTCAAGTTATGATGAAAAATGTCAAAAAAAAATACCATTCCCCCCTTTATCTCCGAAGTTTGTGAAAGGAAAAATCTGAATTAATTACAGTTGACAGAAATTTATGCAAACATATTACAACAATACAAAAAGTATATCGGAACTCTCGGCGCGAGAGTCTGACTAACACTTGGCCGGTTTTTTTTTTAGTTTCATGTTTTTTGAAGCTATGCTAGCGAAGCGATTTATTTGCGCCACGTATGAACCTTTATACGTTTTAAGGTTCCGTAGCCAAACGGTGAAAAACAGGGGCCTATTATACTTTGGGCCTACTACAAAATAACTTTGTCTGTGACCGTTATTGCGCAGAAGTCAAAAAATTAGTCGCGGGGTTGAGCGCGGCTCCGCCAGGGGCCGAGCGGATCGTTCATTGGCTCTCCGCCTGTCACCCATGCGCGGAAAATAACTGTCATAGACAAACTTGTTCTAAACGCGCTGTAACATGCCTTTGATTTTTTGTTTCAGCTCTATCGTAAAAACGGGAACATTTACATGCGTGAATTTTTTTACACTTATAGTGCATAAGCTACAAAATAACAGCATAGTTATTCGAAAAATTGTTTTGGTTAACTGTTTATTACATGAATGGGGATGTTTTTTTTTAATATAAAAAATCATGCATGTTCCCTATTAAGATGCATTCTTTCCACTGTAGTATTACAAATTCTAAACTATTTTATTAACTTTCATTTCATATAAGCAACTCATCCTAACACGATATTGCTATCTACCCAAAAAAAAATATGAGTAAAAAAAAATTCCTACCCTTATTCTTAACCGTCATTCAATTTGGGTAGAGTCAGCAAAAACATGAAACGTTTTTCAAAGATCTTTATTTAATAATGTACTGTCGGCATCATAAATCAGTAAACGTCAAAAGCTGTAATAGGGAAAGGCAGTGTAAGTCGGAAATGGTGGACGATTTTGTAATCTCAGATTTTTGAGCGAAATAATTTCGAATTAACTTGACACAGAAATTAACGTACAAGATTCAGATTCAGATAATTTTATTCAATGTAGATTCTTTACAGAATACTTATTAAATGTCATGCAGAATACAATGCAAATAGAGCGAGTCTACGCCGTTTCGGATCGTGCTATGGCAGCGTACAAGAAACTGCAAGAAACCACTGCAGAACGGCCTACTTTAAGAGTCGGCTTTTTACAATGTGTTTCTTGTGTTTCGCTGGAATATCAGAGCATCATACCTCCTTGTCATTGATATAGTCATCTAACCTATAGTACTTAAGCTTTTTTACATAATGTTTGCTTTACAAATTCTTTAAACTTTCTCTCAGATAATTGCACTATATTGTCAGGTATTTTGTTGTAGTGCGTGTCGGACATGCGCACTAAGGGTTCCATACCTGTCCACCAGATAAACTAGGGACACGCTGAATTATCGTTTTATGTTCGGCAAGTTTACCGAATATTCATATTCAAACACCAACTACACAGAACAATTACACTTTCAGGCAGTTGTAGGTTCTTGAAGTAGTAATTCACTATTTCGTAAAGTAGCTTTTATCTGACCGACAGGATATTTAAGTTACAAGGACTATAGATTTGAAGCCCATCTATGGCTATAAATGGAATTCAACTTCATAGTCCTTGCGTTTGAAACCTTTTCATGGGCTTCAAACCTACAAATAAATAATAAGTCTGGAATTGTAATTGCGCTAAAAAAATGACCCAACGAAAGTCGTGTATTTCTGAAGTCGTTCCACCGCGTTATTGGCTCAACTACTACTAGCTGACATTGCAGCACCCGCGCGAACCAATCGCTGCTCTCGTTCTGAATTTGAACTAATTGATTCGTATTTTGAATATTGGTTTCACGTAGGCCCACTTTTTATTTGGAATTTGTTCTGAATTAGAGTTCCTGACTTATTATTTATTCGTAGCTTCAAACCGATCAAAAACGAACCCAATTGAGATTCCCCGGTAAAGCAACTGTTCACTTTGGGTACGCTCGAAGTCACCGAATAATCGTCTAAATATTCGTATTTGGTGAACTAATCTAAGTCAAATTTAAACTTATTTACTAGAAGCTTTTTCCCGTAGGTTGTAAAAACTCCACCTAAGTTGCCTCTAGCTCAACGACTACTCAAATCTAACCCTTCTTTGAATGAATTAACTTTGAATGAAAGCCCAACTAAAATTGTAGAGGTACAGTTATACTTCATTGTAAGAAAAATTTGTTTTTTTATTTTCCTGTTGACTTCTGCTGACACCTAACTTCTTGCCTTTTATAATTGTAGGTCAACGGGAAGAACCCTATAAGTTTTGGTTTGGTTCATATTTGGTTCATATATGGATATCTTTCAACTGTGTTGACCTAGACGATAAAAAAATTCTTACCTTCAAGTAATAGACTTAAGTATTTGTTTTTATTTTCATTCGTGAGAAAAAGGATCTTAACAGTCTAACAAACAGGCAGACAGACAGACGGACAACAAAGTGATCCTATATAGGGTGACTTTTAATTAGTTCTTGATAGCAAAAGATATGCATGTACTCATGATACTGAACAAATTTTCCCAATGAACATAGGTCGACATACGAAAAACCAAATTTGGCCTCCCATACAAAATGCGCTATCAGCTGATGCAGTTTCTATGGGAGGTCAAAACTTGATTTTCGTATTTCGACCTATGTTCCTTGGGGAAAGTTGTTCAGTATCATGAGTACATTTATAACTTTAGAAGAACTAATTAAAAGTCACCCTATATAAAGTTTCGGTTTTTTCCTATTGAGATACGGAACCCAAAAAATTGTGTTACATTTGGTAAGCTAACAACATCAGCAATTTTTCATCCTATCTTACATAAATACAAAACTTTCTATGAGCTGTGTTCAAGAAAGAGGCATGATTTTATATATGTATGTATGTATGAACAGTCTTCGGAATGTAAAGCGTGCGAGCATTGCCAGGGGCATGTTTTGAAAATCGCCTCCTCTGTAACGCTGAGTACGCGAAGAGCGAACGAAAGATATGTTTGGTTTTTGGAAAGAAACGATTTTGTTAACCGTACAAGATACATACGAATATTAATGTTTGAAGCGTGTAGAGTCAGAAATAAGCATCAGCGTTTCTTAAGGTTTTGTCGAGATAGATTAGATATAAAACATTTGCTACGGCAGTGGATTTTTTTACGATTTCAAAGTGATTCTACAAGGTGTAACAGAAAGCGCATATCAACCCTAAAGAATGTGATTCTGGTCATGAAACTGAACAATTTTCCGAAGGAACATAGTTCCGAAATACGAAAAAAAATTTTCGACCATCCATACTAAATGCACTATCAGCTGATTCAATTTCTATGAGAGGAATTTTTTTTTACCTTAGGGAAAGTTGTTCAGTTTCATGGGCAGAATCACATCCTTTTTGTTACATCCGGTATAGTTAGTATTTTCTTATTTCCCTTTTTTTTAGAGCGTTGAGGAGTATGATTGGTGTGAAATTGAATGACAGGATTAGAAGTGTGATAAGAGAACGTTGTGGCATAAAAGAAGACGTAGTGACTAAAATTGAGAAAGGGATGCTGAGCTGGTTTGGTCATGTAGAGAGGATGAATGAAGGAAGATTGACGAAAGAGATCTACAAGGCGAGAGTGAATGGAAACGTTGGACGGGGAAGGCCTCGGCGAACGTAACAGGACCAAATTCAGGACGTTCTGAATAAAGGCCAGGTTAAAAGTACCGTAAACCGACGAGAATGTATGAAAGAATTGATGAAAGTTCAGGAAGCCAGGGAAGTATGTCAAGATCGTAGCAGGTGGAGAACTGTGGTCTCTGCCTACCCCGACGGGAACAAGGCGTGATGTTATGTATGTATGTACCCTTCTATTCCACCGTAGTCGGTTAAAAGGGGTGCAGTTCGCATAGCAAAAGATAATTACTGTTAGTTAGGGTACTCCTAAGGGAGGGTCAGTAATAACATCTCAAATGCGAGGGGTCAAACGAAGGGTTATTAGGGTCAGCAACTGATCGGAATGGACCTTAACACTTTACTTGCTAATACACTGATCTTTAACAAAATCGTGCAACATTTTTTACCTCTGTCAGAAAGAAAGGAAGAAAGAATGAAATGTTTATTTCAACTAAATAAATGGTACAGCTACACTGCACTTACTTTCTCGCGATATGCAAGGAAAAATTATCAACTGCAAACTTAAATTTGTAAATCCATACACATAGTACGGTAATACAAACTTATATTTAGGTTCTTTTAAAAAAAAATCTTATTGCAGATCATTTAAGAATTCAAATTATTAAACATTAAAAGAAATTAACCGTTAACTGTTTCGAGTAAATCACATGTTTAAATGGTAGTACTGGAACAAACCTTTATATGAATTTTCACAGATCATTAGTACCGCAAGATACTTGCAAGAAGATTTTTTACTTTTCCTAATTTCCCAACACATGTTTCTTAGGGAAAGTTGTTCAGTTTAGTCTACTGAGCAAGCCCTTTCAGTTTTTGGTACAGCCTGTATCCTAAATTTTTGCAAAAAAAAAATCAAATATGTTATCCAGTCAGGTATATAACCAATCCATAATAAAAATTGTAGAAAATTAAATTAAACTCAATATCACATATTTACGTTTTAGTAGCACTGGAACACCCCTTATATGAAAATACACAAACCAATCGATACTGCCGCAAAATACCTAAAATGAAAATGCTTGGTCATGCAAAGTTTCATCAAGATTTTAGGAGCCGTTTTCAATTTCAATTTTTCATTTTCCTTTTTTCCGCGGAAATTTCAATTTTTCATTTTCCTTGTATGACAGCTACCCTCAAAATGAGAGCCAGCCGGAAACCACTCAGAACCCTTCGATGGATTTGCATAAAACACCCAAACTTAAAATATGGTGTCAATTGGACCATTCGTTTAGCCGCTAGGCCAAAGCGTGACGGACAGACCGACCGACTCACCGACCGACCGACCGACGGGCGGACATTTTTGGGTGACTTATTTTTTATGATGTACAAGTGATATACTATAACACATTTTTGAGAAAATTTGAAAAACTTTTTTTTTTCACGAATACAATACCTTTCTCGCTCCGCTCCACTCAGCTTATGATACAGTACCTCGCTGGTCTTCCGTGACCACTTTGTTTTATTTTCAATAGATTTTCTATTTTCGGAATGAAATATCTGCCGTGAAGCAGCGTTGTGTGTGTCCTTAATTTCGGTACGAAGGGAAAGGGTGCCAGTGAAATTACTGGCATATGAGCCATACCTTCGTAGTTCTCAAAGTAAGCAACGCGCTTTGCTGTCTTATAAGTGTCAAAATATGCTATTAATAAGATAGTGGGTGCTATGGGCGGTGGTGACCACTTACCATGAGGTGGCCCACCTGCTCGTTTGTTCATAATGCGGCATAAAAAATATTTAAAAGTCAAACAAGAGGTTCGTGTACCTTTTTAGGTTTTAGAACCAAAAAGGTAAAAACGGAACCCTTATGGTGCGACTTGGTCTGTCTGTCTGTCACACCTGTTTATCTCAGTAACTACTGAAGCTATCAACTTGAAATTTGGGAGTTTTAAAATATGCTTGCCCTAATCCATTGCACACAAAAAAATATAAAATGTTTTTACATCTCTCATATTCGGTAAGTAGGTCCTTCAAATGGGGCTTGTAGGTGACCAATTAGCGCTCTAGGGTAATAATGTAGCTAGAAAAGCCCTAGGGCGGTTAGTAATTGAGTTTTGAAAGAGTGAAGTGTTTTTTTTTAATTACTTACCGCCCTAGGGCTTTTCTAGCTACATTATTACCCTAGAGCGCTAATTGGTCACCTATAATTTGGTGGTAATAAGGACCTACTTACCTCACAATCGAGATAAAAAGCAGAGTAGTTAGCTCGGGTGTAAGCATCAATTGCACCCTCGAACTATAGGCTGCAATTGATGCCTTACAGCCCTTGGCTACTAATCTACTATTACTATTATTGTAAATGGGGCCAAAATAGGGGGAGGTAATGAGAGGTTTGCAATAAAGTTGTGCAATCATATTTTAAATCTATTCCAAATTTCAAGTCGATAGCATGAGTTGTTGCTGAGATATACAGGTGTGACTGACAGACAGACAGACAAAGTCGCACCTTAAGGGTTCCGTTTTTACCATTTTGGTTCGCAACCCTAAAAATGAGGATGGAGACCCCATTTTTTCACGACTTTTTTGTATTTGTTTACTTATTGCAATCATTACAACTTTTTTATTTGCTTACAGGTAAGAACGCAACAATCTTGTTGCCCTCGTCACAACTTTGTAAGTAACAAAATATATTTTTTTATTTTTAAACTATATTTGTTTGTAAAAGTTATTAGCAGATTTCTAAAAAAAACGGCTAAGTGCGCGCACATCAGGCGCTAGGATTCGTGCATCGAGGGTTCCACACCACCACATAATATCAATTGTATCGGTTGAAATTTCAGTAAGTTATTGTGCTAGATTTTTTGATTCCGACTCGTACTTGACGAGTTTTTATTATTTGATGTTATTTTATAGCTTATGCACTACAAACATACCATCCATCCATCCACCCTTTCGTCTATCTGTCGTCCGTCCGTCCGTCCAAACATCTGTCCAACCATCCGTCTGTCCAACCCCCTCCCCCTCCTTCCCCTCCCTCTCGTCCTCCCTTTTCCTTTCCTCTCCCCTCTCCCTGTCCCTCTCCCACTCCCTCTCCCTCTCCCTACCCCTATTCCTAACCCTTCCCCTATCCCTACCCCTAACGCCATCTTAACCGCTATCCCTATCTTCATATAAACATAGAAACGACACCCGTATCGATTTTTAGACATTTCAATCCTATCGCACACCAATTTCACGTCCACCACGTTGGATTTCTAAATTTTTGTAGTTTTCGATACCAGCGACCCAATGAACCATACAAACGATACCCATATTGGTTTTTAGACTTTTCACCCCATTTTTCTTTTTAAGGGATTGAATTTGGGGTGGAATTTCAATAACAGTAACAGAGTGAACGTTGCATAAAATTACAAACCTCATGCCTAAATAATAAATTATGTGGATTTTTCTGTAAAAATAAAGGATTTTCAACTTTATCCCCCTTTTCACCCTTTAGGGTGTCGAATTTTCAAAAACCCTGAAATATGTAAATATAAATTTTTAGTCGTAAGCCTAAATACAAAATTTGAAGATCGTAACTTTAAAACTGACGGACTTTCATACAAACTTTCATCCCCTATTTTACCCCCTTAGGGGTGGAATTTTGTTAAACCCTTTCTTAGTGCACCGTTAGACCTTATAAGGAACCTACATGCCAAATTTGGAGTTTCTAGACCCAGCGGTTTGGGCTGTGCGTTGATATGTCAGTCAGTGAGTCAGTCACCTTCTTCATTAAAATTAAATGCGTTTTCCCGTGGGAATGAAGTGTTTTCCCGCGGTAAAAATTAGCCTATGTGTTATTCCAGGACCTTACCCATATGTGTGCCTAGTTTCATTAAAATCCATTAAGTAGTTTTTACGTGAAAGAGTAACATCCATCCATCCATACTTACAAACTTTCGCGTTTATAATAATAGTAGGAAGTAGGAAGGATATAATATAATTTTCATTATTTGTTCTTGTAGCGGCAACAGACAGACAGACATGGCACAACCCGAAAATGGTATTTATCATCATAAAAAATCTATTTGTAATGCCCCAATTGCCAAGTAAACGACAATTTAATATTTGCCCCCCCCCCCCCCCCCTATTTGGACCCCGTTTACAATAACAATAATAATATTTTTATTTATAAAGATTCAATAAAGTTGGGCTATCTCTAAAACTATTCCAAACTTTAAGTCGAGCATGTGAGGTTGCTGAGAATTAAAGGTGTGACAGACAGACAGACAGACGAAGTCGCAGCTTAAAATATTAAATTCCATTTTTTCCATTTTGGTTCGGAACCCTTAAAAAAAGCGACAAGAAAAACCAAAATTAACAACACCCTGTATACAAAGATTGTATTCCATCACTTTTATGCAATAAATCTTATAAAAGGAGACTAGAAGCGAGGAAAAGCCCTTAAGTTGGTGCTAGATTTCAATTACTACCGTTTGTTGGACAGCATTCAGCTCGAAGTGGATTGTGAGTGGCTCTAGTGGCTTCAGTTCCTGGATGGAGATGGTTCTTGATGAATTATTTTACGTATGAAAGTGATATTTATTTTTAACTTGATTTTTGTATTTGTGATTCCGTAATTAGCCGAGTGCGAGTTGGTCTCGTGCAGAGTTGGGTCCGAACCTCAACAGCATAACAAGTTAGACGAAGGGTTAGTTCTTCCACCGTACAATTTACAAGAAACTTCTTACCACGTACGACCGCACTGTGGAATCAGCTTCCTGCGCAGGTGTTTCCATACGGGTCTACAAGGCAGTCTTTAAGAAACGAGCCTACAAATATCATAAAGACCGGCAGGGCATCTGTGACCCACCTGGTCTTGCGGGTGTCTATGGGCGTCGGTGGTCACTTACCATCAGTTGACCCGTCTGCTCGTCTGCCTCTCTTTTCTAAAAAAAAATCGGGTCAAAAGATACAACCTCTACGGTTCAAAAGATATAATCTCTTATAGGTCGGACGGACAGACAGACAATCATACGACTAAGGCTTAGCAATACGGTACCGTTGACACCCATCGTCTGGCCGGCACCCTTGGATGAGTCAGAGGGTGAAGGGAGGGTGTTGTTGATGAGTTGAATGGTTTGTGGGGGGGGGTGAAGAGAGACGGGGGGTATAGAAGTTTGACGTGCTCTTGTCTGTACCTACCAGCAAGGATACAGCCAACCAGGCATTTTGTTTTGTGGCGTAACTTTTTGGCACCTCGCTTGAATGGTGTTTTGTTCAATGAGGTAGGATTATCGACGGCCGGTTCTCCATCTACACACTTACAGTCAAAATTATGTATCTTTTAAAATGACAGTGACGAAAGCAGTCAACATCATCGTATCGTGTGGGTGGGTTGCAAGGTTGATGGGCGACGCTCGTGTCACACTTCTTGAGCCGACTAAGGCCACTGATACTGTTTATTAACGCCTACATCCGTAGATACGAGTAGTAGTCCAAAGACCAATGTCTTATCGTGCCTTAAAAGAACTTAATCACTTAACTTTTCGGAAAATTAGGAGATTCTTCCTGTAATGTCCTCACTTAACTGGGGAGGTTGGAACCCGCCGGGAATCGAACCCAGAACCTCCAGATCGAGAGCCTGCGTGAGACAGCAGGATGGAGAAATGCGTGGAGAGCGTCATCACGTCAACCTATCCTCATTCATCATTCTAATCAAGTCGAATTATTTCAACTGTAGACATTTTACTGCAACATTTCTCTAAATGTCTCTAGAAACAAAGCATCGCGTAGATCATGGCAGCTTCCAGTCGTAATCTTGTTATTGATGAGACTTTACCGCTGATAACACGACAAGTTAAGAACGCCACGTCAGTCTTTTCTTATAGTGAGGGGGAAAGGGAGAGGGAGTTATGGCAGTGTTTTGTTTGTTTATACAGGGTGTAAATGCAAAACCGAGCGCCAGCTCAAAGGTGTACTTAGACCGCGAAACTGAACAACTTTTCTTCTTCAACTTTGGCTTCTCCATATAAAATGCAGTGCCCACTGTCACAGTAAATATATAAGCTAAAGCAGTATGGAAACTCGGGCCTTTTTTTGAAAAAAGAACTATTCTGCGTCGGAGCGTCAGGGTTGTAACCCATAAGTTTTGTAATAAGAATAGTATGATGAACTCAAATATTGGGTGCTTCTACTCGTATCAACTGTGTTCCTTTCAGCATTTTTTCGGACTGTAAAACTAAACAACTTTCCGTAAGAAGTCAAATTATTTATTATTATTTATTTATTATTATTTTTTATGTCCATTAATTAGCATCAAAAACTGCGTCAGCCGATAGCGCGTTTTGTATGGGGGGAAATTTTTTTTCGTCTTTCGACCTAGGTTCTTTAAAGAAAGTTATTAAATTTTATGGTCCTGGGACTCCTGATCGTGTCATATTAAAGTTAAAATTAAGTTTAGCAGATAGTCTTGCATAAAATGTTAAGTCAGAAGGTTAAGCCACTTAGTCGCCTTTTATGACATAAGGGCAGATAAAGACACTTAGTCGCCTTTTATGACACAAGGTCAGATGAAGACACTTAGTCGCCTTTTATCACGCAAGGGTAGATTAAGACACTTAGTCGACTTTTATGACACAAGGGCAGATTAAGATACTTAGTCGCCTTTTATCGCACAAGGACAGGGACATACTGATAGGGACCCTACAAGTACCTATTTGTTTGTATTATGGTTTTGGCACCCAGGACTTACTTCAGCGCGAAAACTGCTTATTTTCCTGTAGCGGTGTGCGCATGTGTGAGTGCGCCAGTTTTAGACGTTTGTTAGGAGTTTCCATACTGCTTTAGCTTATATATTTACTGTGCCACTGTTGAAAGTTTGTATGGAGAAGCCAAAAAATATCTCCACTTTTGACCCATGTTTCTTTGGAAAAGTTGTTGAGTTTCGTGCTCTGAGCACACCCTTGAGCTGCCGCTCGGTTTTGCATTTACACCCTGAAGAGGGTTGTTTTTGGACCCCTGGCCAAATTTTCTTATGTTATCTAGAACATGTATTTGAACAACTTTCTCTAAGTAACATAGGTCGAAAATCGAGATTGACGTTTTGTATGGAGATTTTAGGTAAACTCAATTTTAAGTACTAACACGTTTGCATTTTTTTAGGAATTAGAAATCAAAATTTGTTTGAGCATGATTGGGAAGACATTAAGCTAACAGAAGCTTAAATGTATCTTTCGAAAAATGTTGTCTTTAAAAAAATATAACAAATTTATTGATTGATGAAATCGGACGACATTTAAGACGAACAGTTTTCGAACCTTTAATTTTATACAGGTTGTTGGTGTACCGAAAACTGAAAGGGCGTGCTCAGTCAACGAAACTGAACAACTTTCCTAAAGACACTTATGTTGGGAAATGAAAAAAAAATTGGACCTCTCCCTACAAACTGTTCGACCAGATTGGGTAATTTGTATGGAGAGGTCAAAATTTTTTTTATTTCCCAACATATGTTTCTTTGAGAAAGTTGTTCAGTTTCGTTGACTGTGCACACCCTTTCAGTTTTCGGTACACCGTCCCTTACACCCTGTATAGGGATTTGTGACCAAAATTTTATACGACCCATGTTCTTTTGGGAAAGTTGTTCAGTTTCGTGTTCCGAGCAACATACTAAAATTTAGCCAGGGGTTCAATAACAACCCTGTAATGATGGAGGAATTATGCCTGCTGTAATGTGGTTCGTGGAACGGGAACCTTCTAGCAACGGAACCCTAAACAGTATTAAATAGAAACAGCTCAAAACGAAAAGATCCTCTTTCCATCGTAAAGTACCTTATAACTATCGGTTTTCAAAACCAATTTAAATTATTTAGCATTATCCACTTGCTATCGATGTTTATCGCTGAATCGTTATAATAAATAGCATGAAACCTATAATTTTACCGTATCACGAGACTAGTTTAGAATGCTGTAGTGTAGAATTTAGTACTATTCGGTTGGAAAATATTTGACTAATAAATTGAAGATATTATTGGGTAAAGTCCTATTATAGTGGCTGTTGGATTTGTAGCAGTAGGTTTACGAGTAGGTATTTTGCCGTACTTTGTTATACATGGTGTAAAGGACGGTGTACAGTCAACGACAGGTCAAGCTTGACACTCGCAGCGCGACTCTAGCCCGTACGTCTATTGAAATAAGAACGGTACAAAGTCATATGTGTCAAGCTTGATGTGCTCTTGACTGCACCGAAAACTGAAAGGGCGTGCTCATTCAACGAAACTAATCAATTTTCGCAAAGAAAAATTTTTGAGAAATGAGAAAAAAATTTAAACTATTTATACAAACTGTTTGATCAGAGTGAGCAATATGTATCTTCTTCTCATATTTAAGAGCCGCGCTCTTGTCGGTGGAGCAATCTCCATTTCTCTCTGTCCTCTGCCAATGATTTAACATCCTGATAAAACTCGACGTTTACCCTCTCTTTTATCTGGTCAAAACTCAGATCAAATAAATAGTCTAGATGGAGCGCTGTGAACAAAAAAGTGAGGCCGGTAAAACTGTGACTCGCCGTGTACGTACACAGTCACGCACACTAATGCAACAAAACTATGACTCGATATTCTATCTAGTAATCTGTGGACTTGTCAGTCAGTCGAGTTTCGCGGCAAGTACAAAAATTGTGGTAAAAAGTTCAGTTTTTTCAATGTAAAATGCCAAATTGTGTTGTTAAAGGGTGCAATAAACAATCCACAAGAGATAAAAAGCGGGATGGAGTCATATTTCACGCGTAAGTAAACTTGGAAGCTAATATTTGTAGTAAAACAAAATAAAATTTGAGGTTATTGCTTGGAACAGTGAGTGTTGTAAAAGGGTGCAATAAACAATCTACAAAAGATAAAAAGTGGGATGGAATCACATTTCACGCGTAAGTAAACTTAGAAACTAATATTTTTAGTAAATAAAATAAAATTTTAGGTCATTGCTTGGAACAGTAAGTGTTGCCATTATAAATAATTTCCTAGTATTGGTAACTGTGACAAGTAACGTTATTTTATGAGGAATGAAGATATGATAAATATTTTATAAACTTAGTAATCATATATTTAACGCTTATCGTTTATTTTTCAGATTTCCGGATCCAGATCAAAAAATTAAACAAAAATGAATAGCAGCCATACGTCAAAGTCGACAGGGACCATTATGGCAACCAACTTACTTCAGTAGAGTATGCTCAGAGCATTTTAAAGTCACCGATTTATGCTACACCAAGAAAGGGTTACGTCGTGTATCAAAAACCGGATATCCAACGGTAACTTTCTAATAATTGCATTTTTTACACTTTTATAAGACATGTTGATATAATTTATACAACACTGATTTGTTTTGCCTATCAGATTTTACCAAAGATCGTAGTAGAGGGATTAGGTGAAGTGGACCTGAGACAACCTCCAAATATTGTGAGTATTTCAAGAGTCTACACAAAAATGTATTATATAGTGCTAGTGGTTTGCCATAAAAGCTGTAATTAGTGATTAAAGCATCGGAATGATTGATTTTGAGCCATATAATTAATTTGACCGGTAAAAACAAAAACAATATGTAAAAAATCCTACAGTTCAGGTGTTTATTACAGATTAGTATTGATTATGAAGTAGTCCTATGGTAGAGCTATAAAATGAATTAAATTTAAATCATGTTTTAAATTAAGTTCACGAGAAAAATGTGTATGTTCTTTTCAATTAATTTGCATATTTTAAACATACTTAAAAAAAAATGGGATGCACTCAGTTACGCTATTTGCTAAGCACACAGAACAAAATTTCAAATAATTCTGTTTTTAACCGACTTCAAAAAGAGAGGTTATCAATTCAATCCGTAAGTATGTAGTTTTGTCAAAATACACAATTTTCGCGTAGGTTAGTCTATTTAAGCTTCTAAACACAAAATTTCATTAGTGTATGTATGTTTTTCTTAAATTATTTCTTTTTAGGGTTCCGATACCAAAATGGTAAAAAAAAGGAACCCTTATGGTGCCGCTCTGTCTGTCTGTCTGTCTGTCTGTCCGTCTGTCTGTCACACCTCTATATCTCAGCAACCACTTACGCTATCGAGCTGAAATTTGGAATAGTTTTAGAATATAGTTGCCCAACTTAATTGCACATGAAATTTTTTTGAAAAAAGTATGATTATTAATGTAAAGGGGGCCAAAATAGGGGGGGGCAAATTTCAAATTGTCGCTACTAGGTCGAGTGGGGTATCATATGAAAGGGCTTTACTTGTACATTTTAAAATATATTTTTGTATTTTTTTAAGTTTCTTAGTTTTCAAATTATGATGAAAAATGTCAAAAAAAATACCATTCCCCCCCCCTTATCTCCGAAGTTTGAGTAAGGGAAAATCTGAATTAATTACAGTTGACAGAGGTTTATGTAAACTTTACAGCAAAAATAAAACGATCTTTCTAAGTTGCACAGTTTTTCAGAAATCTGCAAAAAACCTTTACAAACAAATTTAGTTTTGCGGTCCTGAAAATGGACTTTATTGCTTCCAAAAATACTATAGGTATATCGGAACCCTCGGCGCGCGAGTCCGACTCGCACTTGACCGGTTTTTTTAATTTAACTAGGTATTTTTCAACTTAAAAGTGCAAGTTTCATCAAAACCGGTTCAGCAGTTCATTAAAATCGGTTCAGTAAAACTTAACGTTGACGCGTATCTCAGGACAGGAACTACGTAATATTCTGCTTAGGGTACAGTGCAAGTTGAGTGCAAGTTTCATCAAAATCGGTTCATTTAAAAAAAAACTGGTCAAGTGCAAGTCGGACTCGCGTGCCAAGGTTTCCGATATATCTCTAGTATTTTTGTAAGCAATAAAGTCCACTTTTAGGACCGCAAAACTAAATTTGTTTGTACAGGTTCTAAAAAAACTGTGTAACTTAGAAAAATAGTTTTATTTTTGCTGATATATTTACATAAACTTATATTGACTGTAATAATTTCAGATTTTTCCATTCACAAACTTCGGAGATAAGGGGGGGGAATGGTATTTTTTTTGAAATTTTTCATCATAACTTGAATTAAGTAAGAGTCGTGAAAAAATACCAAAATTTATTTTAGAATGCTCAAGTAAAGTAAAAAAAAAGTAATTTAAAACACTAAACCGACTTTAAGAGTTAAAAGATACAAATAAAATATTAAAAATTAAAAGGGAAATTAATTAATATTATTGAAAGGGATGCTAAGATGGTTTGGTCATGTGGAGAGGATGAATGAAGGAAGATTGACGAAAGAGATCCACAAGGCGAGAGTAAATGGAAACGTTGGAAGGGGAAGGCCTCGGCGAACGTACCAGGACCAAATTCAAGACGTTCTGAATAAACCGACGAGCATGTATGAAAGGATTGATGAAGGTTCAGGAAGCAAGGGAAGTATGTCAAGATCGTAGCAGGTGGAGAACTGTGGTCTCTGCCTACCCCAACGGAAACAAGGCGTGATGTTATGTATGTATGTAAAATATTGTGAGGGTGGGGGCAGCCTGATTATTTAAAATAAAACATATGAATACCAATACCATGAGTAACAAGTGACACGTTTACGTGTTTTATTCATAATAATAAGACTGGCACAAACCTCAAAATCTTATACCTATTATAGTCTTAAAGTCGGTTTAATTTTAAATTATGTTTTTTTTTTTTGGGTTGTTTGTGTAAGTCCTGCGTGATAGTTTAATCGAATATTTTATAGCTCGCTTACATAGTTAACTTTGATAAGTTTATGCTAATGTTAAAAAATAAAACTAATGGCAAAAAAAACAAAGTCATGTTCAATAACATTTTAATAGTCAAAATTGATCCTTTATATAATAAACACCAGAATTTAAGAATTTTTACACATTTAACTATGTTCTTTTAGATGTGTTACGGGTCACATTGATTAATAGGGCCTTAAGATCAAATGTTCTTTTTCCATCATTTGCAATTTCACTGTATATCAGAGTATACCGCTAGTACACACGGCCGCACATTAGTAGAAACACTTTTGGACCTTATGGCGTGGTAATAGAGTTGAAAAAGTTTCTACCGACAAGCGGTTGACCGTACTAAGATAAATATAAAACATCTCAACACAAATGGGTCGGTCAGGTGACCACTTTAGTATGAGCCGTTTTAAAAAAAATCCAAAGTTACTTTTTTTAAGCGAAGCTTGTACTTAGATGCTAGGTAACTGATAAATGTAATATCTGCTTATATTTTTTTCTTTTAGCTGAATATTTTAGTCATAGTCGTTTATGTAAATATTACAGGGAAAACAAGTCAGTTATTAAATGCACATACAAATTACCCAGTAATTTTATTTCCTAAAACTCCCTATTTCCTTTCTATTACCGCCATCACTTTAATTAATTGTATTACCAGGCGCTAGAACCGAACTCAATCGTTATCTATTCTCTCTTTTTTTCTATACCTACAAGAAGAAAAAGAAGATTCGATAGTATGTGATAACTTTATTACGTAACGTTATTTTTGTTACATTGGCACAATTTGATTATGGCAACACCGGTCCATGCAACACATGTTTAAAAAGTTGGCCTCAGTTTTCTGTTCACAGCGCTACATCTAGACTATTTATTTGATCTGAGGGTCAAAATAAGTGCGTCTTAGTCTTCTTCTTCCTCTCCTGCCCTCTACTTTTCCTTCAATAATATTCTTTATGAAAGTGTCATGTTTTATCAGGTGTCCGACCATCGTCCTCTTCTATTTTCGATGGTTTTCAGCTTTCTCTTCTCTTTAACTAAATCTAGAACTTCCTCGTTTGAGAACTTCCTCGTTTGTCCTTTTTTCTGTCCAACTGATCCCTTCCACTCTCCTTCAACACCACATCTCAAACGCTTCTAACCTCTCTCGATCTCTTTGTGTTAGAGTCCACGTCTCACAACCATTATAGCAGGTGTACACTTTTATCAGTCGTTTCCGAACATCTCTAGAGATTTTAGCTTTTATACGGTGTTTTTTGTTGTTAAAAGATGCTTTGATAAATGATGTATCATTAGATTTGTCTTGATTGAAACTGTCTACATAAAAATTGTAATAACTTTAAATGGCGGTTTTTAATACAGTAGTTCTTAGGAAAAGGTATTCAGTTTAGTCTACTTAGCAATCCCTTCCAGTTTTCGGTACACCACGCCTTACGTAAATTCCTTTTATCATCATACGTTTATGAATTGGCAAAACTACCTTCATAAATATATAAATAAATTTAACAACTTTTCTTTCGAAACTTAACCAAAACTGCATCTGTGTCTATCAATTTGTATAGGAGAACAAAAAAAAAATTTCGTATTTGGACGTTCCTTACAAACATTTGTTATCTTAGTTTTATTGGCACATTTAATACCTTTCAAGTCCGTACCATTTTTTTTTTCACCTTTTATGTAAGGTTTTGCTTTCCATTTCAACACTTGTGGACGTAATATTATTCTAGGCCTTATTTACATAAGAACCTAGACTTTGAAAGGGACCTATGAAAATTGACTGGCAAATGGGACCTTCAAAATGGAAATTGGAGTGGAAACATAGATATCATAAACAAAAGGGTAAGAGTTGCCAGGCCAGCTTACTTTGAGCTGTAATGTTGCCACTTAAGGGGCTGATAACAGCTAAATACGCTTCACTTGAGCAGTTTTTTTTAACGAAAAGTGATGAATGTATGGGTGTGAAAAAAAAATAAAGATGGCTGACTCTGAAACACAAACATATTTCACCCGCCATAAAAAAAAACAGAATTACCTCTGCTTTTTGCTTTCAAATCTTTTGAGGCCAGCTTACTTTGAGCTGTGATATCGCCACTTAAGGGGCTGATAACAGCTGAATATGCTTCACTTGAGCAGTTTTTTAACGAAAAGTAATGAATATAACGGCCTTAAAAAAAACCGGCCAAGTGCGAGTCGGACTCGCGCACTGAGGGTTCCGTACCACCACATAAACATAATTGTATTAGTTGAAATTTCAGTAAGTTAATGTGCTAGATTTTGGAGTCCGACATGCGCTTGACCAAATTTTATTATTTTTTGTTATTTTATAGCGCACTATACACATACCAATTTTAAAAATTGTAAGTGTTCCCGTTTTTAAATAGACCTAAAACCAAAATCGCCTCAGCGACCATCCAACTTGACCCCTCTCTTATACGCGTATGAATGTTCTTGAAACGGGAGCTCACCACAATTGGTTACCATTAGTTGTGAGAAAAGTTGTAATATTTAATGATTTCAGACTTTTCCCATTATTTGTACTGTGAGACCTAGCTTCTTGCCAAATTTCATAATTTTAGGTCAACGGGAAGTACCCTGTAGGTTTTGCATTTTTGAATAAATGTATGGAGATGAGGACATAAAATGCCATATCTTTTGATTGCGTTGTTGTAAAAAATTTAAATTTTCAGATCTTGTGTGGTTCATGGATCCTAATATGTGATATTAATTTCAACCTGATACCTTTACCCGTTCGTGAGATAAAGGGTCTTGACAGACAGACAGACAGACGGACAACAAAGTGATCCTATAAGGGTTCCGTTTTTTTCTTTTGAGGTACGGAACCCTAAAAAGTGATAATTAAGCATCTTTCCAAGAAGATGGCTGACTCTGGAACACGAATAAGTATATTTGGACTCGCGCACCGAGGGTTTTTTTTTTTGTATGTCCCACTGACTTTCCACTGCTATGTGGCAGAGGCTTATACGGGGCTAGTTTTGTTAGATTTATCGATAGTTTTGCTATTGATAATGCCTTTTGAAATAGATCATCGATTAGTATTTACCTATTGCTATTCGCTCTAGTGAAAGCTCGGATAAACGGCTCAGTGAGGATTTGCTCTGATTTGAATTCTCCCTTCCATTTTAGGGTTCTGTACCCAAAGGGTGAAAAAGGAGACCCTATTAATATTTTTTTTTATTTTTTTTTATTTATTTACAGTTTATTGTACACATGAAAATACATTAAGAAAATTAAAATTAAGAAAAAGGACACAACAGGCGCTGCTTATTTCTAAATGAAATTTCTTCCAGCAGACCTACAGAAGCGTGATTTGACTGGAAGAGGTAGATAGGACGTGCCCAAAAACTAAACCTTAACAGTATAATTAAACTATATAAATACACAAGTATACATATATAAATATACATATATAAATATATATATTATATATAAATATATATTTCTTTGACGTCTGTCTGTCTGTCAGCGGGCTGTATCTCATGAACCGTTATAAATAGACAGTTGAAGTTTTCAGAGATTATGTAACAACAAATAACAAAAATTTTTAATTGATGGGGATTTACTATTAAAAAACCGGCCAAGTGCGAGTCGGACTCGCGCACCGAGGGTTCCGTACCACCACATAATCATAATTGTATTAGTTGAAATTTCAGTAAATTAATGTGCTAGATTTTTTGAGTCCGACACGCGCTGGACCAAATTTTATTATTTGTTGTTATTTTATAGCTTATGCACTATAAGTATACCAATTTTCAAGTTTGTAAGTGTTCCCGTTTTTAAAATAGAACTAAAACAAAAATCGCCTCCGCGACCATCCAACTTGACCCCTCTCTTATATGAATGTTTGGAAACGGGAGCTCACCTCAATTGGTTATCATTAGTTGTGAGAAAAGTTGTAATATTTAATTATTTCAGACTTTTCCCATTAATTGTACTGTGAGACCTAGCTTCTTGCCAAATTTCATAATTTTAGGTCAACGGGAAGTACCCTGTAGGTTTTACTTTTTTGCATAAATGTATGGAGATGAGGACATAAAATGCCATATCTTTTGATTGCGTCGTTGTAAAAAAAATAATTTTCAGATCTTGTGTGGTTCATGGATCCTAATATATGGTAGCAATTTAAGCCTGATACCTTTACCCGTTCGTGAGATACAGGGTCTTGACAGACAGACAGACGGACAACAAAGTGATCCTATAAGGGTTCCGTTTTTGTCTTTTGAGCTACGGAACCCTAAAAACAAATACATCTGCTTTTTGCTTTAATTTTTATTAAGTAATCATTAATCTAAGATGCTAAGGACTGTTTGCACTAAACTTAAGGATCGCCCAAGTTCCTGCTTAAGGGCCGTCAAACTATTGCTAGGAGTGTCCTAAACAAGTTAGGGGCGATTCTTAAGTTTAGTGCAAAAGGCCCTAAAACTATTAAACATTATTCAATAAATAATAATTAATATTATGGATACATAAATGAGCAACAATGTAAAACAGCGCAAATCCGCTCTTTTCTTGGTCCACAATCTGACATTGTGGACCAACAAATGTCTGTCACAAATTGTCAACTTTATCTGAGCGGACGAGCAAGGAGGTCTTTGTTCTGAGGAGCGGACCACGCGAAACGCGCGACTACATACAAAAATGAAACGATGATTTATTTTCTTAGTTAAAAATTACTTACTCTTATTGTTTTTTGCTATAATCTAATGAATAATACTGAAAAACCAGGCCTAAGTCACGTATATAACAGTAAAAACGTAAAAACTTTGTTTTGTTTTTCCTGCCATATTATTTCTATTCCGTGTATTTAGCACCGACCTCAGAACAAAGACCTCCTTGAAGTACTACACAACGTAGTTCACGCGATCTTTCACAGATGGCGCTTTTTTTCTTGTATGGGGAAGTTTTGAACCGCTTGTTCCCAAGACCCTATCTTGACTATATAAATCTATGGCTAAGAGTGAAAACTTATAGAACCAGGTTACCTCTCTGTCGTTTCTCGCTTGGCAGAATGCAAACCTACCTACCTTAAAAACTTCAATATAATTTTTGAAGACCTATCCATAGATACCCCTAACGTATGGGTTTGATGAAAAAACCTTTTTTGAGTTTCAGTTATAAGTACTTTTTTTTATATTTTTGTGTGACTATCTTAATGCGGTTCAGAGAATACGGACGGACAGACAGACATGACGAATCCATAAGGGTTCCGTTTTTCGCCATTTGGCTACGTCATCATCATCAACATCTCTTGAGTTCTGCGCATAAAAGAAATACAAAATATTTATTTCTTTAAACAAAAGTGTGCTTACCATCTAGTTGCAGAAGCCTCCTTTTAAGCTTTTTGTGCCTGTGTCAGGAGGCTCCGCTCTTCCATGACCGACTACGTAGTTACAGTAAACAACAAGTCAAGCTTGACAGACGGCCCGACTTTAGCCGTGGCATTAACTAAACTAAATTAGTTAGTTTGTGCGGCGTATATTTCAAGTGAAGATAATAAAAGGGAAGTCTCACCACGACAGAAGTGTCACAATATAGTAAGTAAACAGCATCGAATAAGAGTGGCAAGTGCCGACCAATGTCAAATGTTGACATGACCGAACAATCCACCACAAAAATATTATGTGCAGTGAATAGTTTTGAACAGCGTAGCCAAGGTGTTAAAACATTGGATCGAGAAAAATCGGGATTGATAACACTTCCTTTAAGTGTAAATGCAACACTAACTAATTGTAAGTTTAACCACAACAATATTAACCCCAAATACTGTTATCCTATCTTTGAATCAGGACGTTCTGAATAAAGGCCAGGTTAAAAGTACCCGAGCATGTATGAAAGGATTGATGAAAGTACAGGAAGCAAGGGAAGTATGTCAAGATCATAGCAGGTGCTGGACTGTGGTCTCTCTCTGTGGTCGCCTCTTTCCCATCGGGGTAGGCAGAGGCCTACCCCGATGGGAAAGAGGCGTGATGCTATGTATGTATGTATGAATCCTATCGTTCCCTCTACGTGTCTAGCTGTTTCGTGAACTCAATGCACTGCGTCCACCCACAAGTAGACCATAAATGATTATCACTAAGTAGGTAGGTAACGGTGTATTATAAACTACTCACTCTTACCTTAGGGAAGTTATAAAACAACTGTGGTATTTAGCTTTCGGTTAAAGCGATGCTCTTGTCGCCGCAGAATGCCATAGCTTCTCCAATCTGTATAATAAAGGCATTCTATACAATGCCTAGGCAATTTATAAAATGCCTGCCACATGTAGGCAATGTACGAAATTGTATAAAGTATATTATCGTCCGTTTCTTACTTTGCCTACTTGCACATTAAGCAGGCCAGGGCACAATGTGTCCCAGGGATAAGTGACCGCCCGGCGTTTTTTGAATATTGGTACAAAATTATTAATAATTACTTTTATATTTGGGACTTAGCGGCTTTGGTTTTTTTTATGATTTTTTTTTGTAAAGACGCGTGACGTGCTGCAGTTTTTTACGATATTTCCTAAGTTTGTTCATCTTTTTCCATTATTTTTTTTTATTGACTAGCCGACATCATAGTTTATCAATTAAAATTATTAAACATAACTAAAATGTAGTAAAACATTTATAAAAAAAAACAAAATTAAAATTCGAAGAAAAAAGTCTTATTTTTTTAGGTTTTTCAAAATAAGTCTAAAAAATGCCCCTTAATATCTTATTTGTTTAATTTATTAATTAACTACATGATATTTCTTACAATAGCTCAGAACAATGTTTGCTACTAATTTCAAACAAAAGCAAAAGTACAGTCAGTTGAAATTTGACTCCCATACTCAGTAAAAAAGAGCAAAGTCTTCAAAGCTAATATTGACACTGTTAGGCGTCTTAATATCCATGAGATACTTTTTTTTATTAGATATTAATTATTTAAGTTAAAAAAAATTACCTGCGTTTTTGTGTTTTGTAACGAGTAAAGGTCTGATTCAAGAGTTAGTAGTTTGGTGCATGTTTGAAATAGTAACAAACATTGTTCTGAGCTATTGTAGGAAATATCATGTAGTTAATTAATAAATAAAAAAAACCGGTCAAGTGCGGGTCGGACTCGCGCGCCGAGGGTTCCGATATACCTATAGTATTTTTGGAAGCAATAAAGTCCATTTTCAGGACCGCAAAACTAAATTTGTTTGTAAAGGTTTTTTGCAGATTTCTGAAAAACTGTGCAACTTAGAAAGATCGTTTTATTTTTGCTGTAAAGTTTACATAAACCTCTGTCAACTGTAATTAATTCAGATTTTCCCTTACTCAAACTTCGGAGATAAGGAAATGGGGAATGGTATTTTTTTTGACATTTTTCATCATAACTTGAAAACTAAGAAACTTAAAAAAATACAAAAATATATTTTAAAATGTACAAGTAAAGCCCTTTCATATGATACCCCACTCGACCTAGTAGCGACAATTTGAAATTTGGCCCCCCCTATTTTGGCCCCCTTTACATTATTTCAAAAAATTTTCATGTGCAATTAAGTTGGGCAACTATATTCTAAAACTATTTCAAATTTCAGCTCGATAGCGTAAGTGGTTGCTGAGATATAGAGGTGTGACAGACAGACGGACAGACAGACAGACAGACAGACAGACAGAGCGGCACCATAAGGGTTCCTTTTTTTACCATTTTGGTATCGGAACCCTAAAAATGTGATATTAAGGGGCATTTTTTTGACTTATTTCGAAAAAACTGAAAAAAATAGTTTTTTTTCTTCGAATTTTAATTTTGTTTTTTATTTAATAAATATTTTACTACATTTTATTTTACTACATATGTTTAATAATTTTAATTGATAAACTATGATGTCGGCTAGTCAATAAAAAAAAAACCGGTCAAGTGCGAGTCGGACTCGCGCGCCGAGGGTTCCGATATACCTATAGTATTTTTGGAAGCAATAAAGTCCATTTTCAGGACCGCAAAACTAAATTTGTTTGTAAAGGTTTTTTGCAGATTTCTGAAAAACTGTGCAACTTAGAAAGATCGTTTTATTTTTGCTGTAAAGTTTACATAAACCTCTGTCAACTGTAATTAATTCAGATTTTCCCTTACTCAAACTTCGGAGATAAGGGGGGGGGAATGGTATTTTTTTTGGCATTTTTCATTATAACTTGAAAACTAAGAAACTTAAAAAAATACAAAAATATATTTTAAAATGTACAAGTAAAGCCCTTTCATATGATACCCCACTCGACCTAGTAGCGACAATTTGAAATTTGGCCCCCCCTATTTTGGCCCCCTTTACATTAATAATCATACTTTTTTCAAAAAAATTTCATGTGCAATTAAGTTGGGCAACTATATTCTAAAACTATTCCAAATTTCAGCTCGATAGCGTAAGTGGTTGCTGAGATATAGAGGTGTGACAGACAGACGGACAGACAGACAGACAGACAGACAGAGCGGCACCATAAGGGTTCCTTTTTTTTACCATTTTGGTATCGGAACCCTAAAAATGGAAAAAGATGAACAAACTTAGGAAATATCGTAAAAAAACTGCAGCACGTCACGCGTCTTTACAAAAAAAGAAAAAAAAAATCATAAAAAAAACCAAAGCCGCTAAGTCCCAAATATAAAAGTAATTATTAATAATTCGGTAAAAAAAATCAAAAAACGCCGGGCGGTCACTTATCCCTGGGACACATTGTATACAGTTTATAAACAGTTAGTTAATTTTTTTTTATTGAATAGTAAAGACAACGTGGAACACTAGAAGCCTTGTTGCTCACTCAGCTGCTACTCACTTAACTTTTTTTATTTTTGGCAATCGGCCGTTGTAAGGGGAAAAAACTGTTCCTGCCAATTTCAAGTTAAAGGAAAAACACTGGCTTGACGAGATTGACCGATAGCTGCTGCTCGAAACTGTAGGAGAGGGGCGCCTCTCAAATCGTTGTACGTGTCGTATAGTACTTATCTAGTCCCTGCTCAAATCACGCCACATCTGTCAAAGTCAAACACACTTCTCTATTCAAATGATTGTTTGTCATTACAAGAACCATATTCATGACCCGACTGTTGCCCAACTAATTAATTTTTTCGTTAGTACTCATATACAAAAAAACAATTATGTGACATCAGATATAGAGAACAATCAGTTTGCCTTATTGCTAGACAGTGATTTCTTTCAGACAAACTGTAAGTGCAGGGAAAAAACAATATCGTAGATTGTAGTCCAAACTTCTTTTTGTACTCTGAAGTTTCTCAGTGTCCTGTGTAAACAGCGTGCTACTAGAACAACACTTGGCCACGCCGATGAAAAAGCAAACTGTGCGAGTCAATATTTGACACTATCGCCCTACTGTCTACCTAGAACTGTTTTTGAGGAAAACCACGAAAGAATTATACCAACAGAAGGTGTAACAGAAAGGCCATATCAACCCTGAATTATGTGAATATGACAATCAGGCCATGTAACTGGAAACTATGTCGATATGGGCTATCTGCTGTTGTTGTGGGTGTTGTAAGAGGCGACTAAGGGTTTATGAACCGGAGGATAGGCAGCAGCATCATTCTGTGTATCGTACAGCGCGTTCAGAACAAGTCTGTCTATGACGGTTAATTTCCGCGCATGGGTGACAGGCGAAGAGCCAATGAACGATTCGCTCGCTCCCAGGGGGGGGGGAGCCGCGCTCACCCCCGCGACTCATTTTTTGACTTCTGCGCATTAACGGTCACTGACAAAGTTAATTTGTACGCAGTATACCATCTTACATACTGCAATCACAAACAACAGCGGTCGCCTGCCGCAACGCTTTGAAGCGTGGTGATTATGGTAAATCCCCTTCTAAGTACCACGGGTTTTTGCTGGAGTTCTGGAGGGAGCTCCCTGTCCTGCAGTGGACGACACCCACGGGTGGAGATGGGTTGGTACTATTCTTTGCCAGCACCATATGGATGCTATAATGCACGGATTCTATTACGTATATTGCATAGTAATTATTATTGGGCATTGTATAGAATACCGGATTATACACATTGCCAGCAACATAAACACTGATATTTTCGAAACAATCAAGTAGCACTTCGTTACATAGACTTTTCACAAAGCATCCATCCACATGTCACCTATTAAAACTTGTTCAGAATAGACCGTAAGGGCACTGCATGTTATCCTACGTCATCTAGTACACGAAATTTGCAACTTTGTAGAGATAGTAGTAGCACAGTAAATATATAAGCTAAAACAGTATGGAAACTCGGGCCCTTTTTAGGGTTCCGATACCAAAATGGTAAAAAAAAGGAACCCTTATGGTGCCGCTCTGTCTGTCTGTCTGTCCGTCTGTCTGTCACACCTCTATATCTCAGCAACTACTTACGCTATCGAGCTGAAATTTGGAATAGTTTTAGAATATAGTTGCCCAACTTAATTGCACATGAAAATTTTTTGAAAAAAGTATGATTATTAATGTAAAGGGGGCCAAAATAGGGGGGGCCAAATTTCAAATTGTCGCTACTAGGTCGAGTGGGGTATCATATGAAAGGGCTTTACTTGTACATTTTAAAATATATTTTTGTATTTTTTTAAGTTTCTTAGTTTTCAAGTTATGATGAAAAATGTCAAAAAAAATACCATTCCCCCCCCCTTATCTCCGAAGTTTGAGTAAGGGAAAATCTGAATTAATTACAGTTGACAGAGGTTTATGTAAACTTTACAGCAAAAATAAAACGATCTTTCTAAGTTGCACAGTTTTTCAGAAATCTGCAAAAAACCTTTACAAACAAATTTAGTTTTGCGGTCCTGAAAATGGACTTTATTGCTTCCAAAAATACTATAGGTATATCGGAACCCTCGGCGCGCGAGTCCGACTCGCACTTGACCGGTTTTTTGAAAAAAGAACTATTCTTCGTCGGAGCGTCAGGGTTGTAACCCAGAATTTTTGTAATAAGAATAGTATGATGAACTCAAATATTGGGTGCTTCTATCAACTGTGTTCCTTTCAGCATGTTTTCGGACCGAAACTAAACAACTTTCCGTAAGAAGTAAAAATATGAAAAAAAAAAATGTCTCCTGATCGTGTCAAATTAAAGTTAAAATTAAATTTAGCAGATAGTCTTGCATAAAATGTTAAGTCAGAAGGTTAAGCTACTTAGTCGCCTTTTAGCATCCAAGGAAAGGTTAAGTTACCTCTATCACACAAGGGCAGATCGAAACACTTAGTCGCCTTTTATGACACAAGGGCAGATGAAGACATTTAGTCGCCTTTTATCACGCAAGGGTAGATTAAGACACTTAGCCGCCTTTTATGACACAAGGGCAGATTAAGATAATCAGTCGCCTTTTATCGCAGAAGGACAGGGACATACTTATAGGGACCCTATATGTACTTATTTGTTTGTATTATGGTTTTGGCACCCAGGACTTACTTCAGCGCGAAAACTGCTTATTTTCCTGTAGCGGTGTGTGCATGTGTGAGTGCGCCAGTTTTGGACGTTTGTTAGGAGTTTCCATACTGCTTTAGCTTATACATTTACTGTGATAGTAGGTACCTTCTATTTCTACGAATAGATTTCATTCGTGTAATCTGTCACTTTACCACTTTGCGCTCCGACTCTACAAAACCTGCCAGGTTTCGGATTGGCAGACCAACGTTTTGTGGACCTAGTAGGCCACTACTATCGCTACAAAGTTGCAAATTTCGTGTACTAGATGACGTAGGATAACATGCAGTGCCCTTATAGTCTAGAAGATATTACTACAGAACTCGAAAATATTGTTCCAATCAATTATAAGAACTCACATAAATCAAGTGCTGCTGTTATTGTAAGAAAATGTATTATTACTGCATTCTACGTAACATACAATACATTTCATACAATACAATAAAACAATACCCGATTGCCTTAGCAGATTCCTTATACTAATAGTCCTTGAGCCCGTGACAAAATCACTTACCTGTCATGAGAACATCTTAAGATGTATGGCAACAGATCGGCAAAGTGGTGCTGAGCAATAATCAGTTACATTTGGCATCCGAAATTTGCCGGAAGTCCGAGAATTTCTTCCACTTCCGGTCAAAATTTGGGGGTGCAAGTTACGTGTCATGAGAACACTCTGAAACCCTCGGCAACATGTAGTCCTTCATTGACAGAGTAGAAAAATACAAGTCTGCCAGTTCCTAGTTTGCCGGAAGTACTTGGTAGACGGTCTCAAAGGATGGCCACCACCCAGTAAACAGATCTAAGATTTTTACTATAAAATTAAATACGTATTAATAATCGTGCAAGTCTGCTACGGCTATGGTTTTTTAGTCACTAGTCATCGTAACTGAGTACTCCAAGGGTCTGATGATCAAGCAACTGGATCTGAGGGCCAACTACACCCTAAAGCTCCAGATTTTAACTAAAATGCATTGTAGGTGGCTGCCGTCCCTAGACTTGCTGGCTCGAGAGTCTGATGATGACCAGCTGTCAAGCAACTGGATCTAAGGACCAACTACACCCAAGAGCTCCAGATTTCAACTCAAATACTTTGTAGGTGGCTGCCGTTCCTGGACCTGCTGGCTCGATGGTCTGATGATGACCAGCTATCAAGCAACTGGATCTGAGGGCCAACTACACCCAAGAGCTCCAGATTTGGACTAAAATGCATTGTAGGTGGCTGCCATTCCAAGACTTGCTGGCTCGAGAGTCTGATGATGACCAGCTGTCAAGCAACTGGATCTAAGGATGAACTACACCCAAGAGCTCCAGATTTCGACTCAAATGCTTTGTAGGTGGCTGCCGTTCCTGGACATGCTGGTTCGAGGGTCTGATACTGACCAGCATCCAAGAAAATGGCTCTAAACGAACTTGAGGACTACTCAATTAAATTGTGAACTTAATTTAAATTATAACTAGAACTACTAAATCTAAATATATAAAATTGCTTGTCCTGACTGACTGATTCATCAACGCCGAGCCGTAACCGCTACAGCTACAGATCTGAAATTTTTTACACAGGTTTTTTGCACTTCAAAACACCAACTAAGAAAGGATTTTGGAAAATTCGTCTTCCAAAGGGGTGAAATAAGGGATGAAAGTTTGTATGAAAGTCCTTTGTTTCTTGAGCTAGATTCACACAAATTTGAATTTAAGCTTTTGGTAAAAAATAAAGAAATAGGTGTTTAAGCATTTTTGTAAAATCACCCTTGAAGGGGGGTGAAATAGAGGATGATTTTTTTCCGTATGTTGATCTATAAGTCTTTCATTTCTAGGGTTCCGTACCTCAAAATAAAAACGGAACCCTTATAGGATCACTTTGTTGTTCGTCTGCCTGTCTGTCTGTCTGTCAAGACCCTTTTTCTCACGAACGAGAAGAGGTATCAGGTTGAAATTGATAACGAATATTAAGGTCCATAGACCACACAAGATCTGAAAATTTAAATTTTACAACACCGCAATCAAAAGATATGGCTTTTTATGTCCTCATCTCCACACATTTATGCAAAACCTACAGGGTACTTCCCGTTGACCTAAAATTATGAAATTTGGCAAGAAGCTAGGTCTCACATTACAAATAAAGGGAGAAGTCTAAAATCATTAAATATTAAAAAATTTCTCACAACTAATAGTAACTAATTAAGTTGAGCTCCCGTTTCAAGAACTTTTCTATAAAAGAGGGGTCAAGTCAACAGACTGGACAAACTGACTGAGTTCTGGCAACAGTTAGGGTGGCTAACTTGACGGCCACATAGGCCCACGCACAATGGTCCTTACTGGACTAAGTGCGGAAACCACAAACTTAACTTAGAACTTAGAGGGGTCAAGTCAGATGGTCGTGGAGTTTTTAAAATCAAAGAGCAAAAGCTTTTAGTATATCATATGGTAGATCCGACCCTTAGGGCGCGAGTCCGACTCGCACTTGGCCGTTTTTTTAAAGGTAGAATTATAAAAATTTGGGTCTGAGCTCTTGGTAAAAAATAAAAAAGTACGTGTTTTAGAATTCTTCAAAATTCATCCCCTAATGGGGTGAAATAAGGGATGAAAGTTTGTATGAAAGTCCTTTGTTTCTTGAGTTAGATTCACACAAATTTGACTTTAAGCTTTTTGTAGAAAATAAAGAAACATGTGTTTAAGCATTTCTTAAAAACCACTCTTCAAGAGGGTAAAAAAGGGGATGATTTGATGATGAGCCATATTAAGGTTAAGAAAATTTTGACCGTTCGATTCCAATGGCTGGGCATATGAAGGTAAGCTAAGCTTGTTTATGATACCTAATTGACAATAAAAATTAATCTTTTTTGATAGCTGGTCATCATCAGACCCTCGAGCCAGCAGGTCCAGGAACGGCAGCCACCGACAAAGCATTTCAGTCGAAATCTGGAGCTCTTGGGTGTAGTTGGTCCTTAGATCCAGTTGCTTGACAGCTGGTCATCATCAGACTCTCGAGCCAGCAAGTCTAGGAACGGCAGCCACCTACAATGCATTTTTGTTAAAATCTGGAGCTTTTGGGTGTAGTTGGCCCTCAGATCCAGTTGCTTGATAGCTGGTCATCATCAGACCCTTGGAGTACTCAGTTACGATGACTAGTGACTAAAAACCATAGCCGTAGCAGACTTGCACGATTATTAATACGTATTTAATTTTATAGTAAAAATCTTAGATCTGTTTACTGGGTGGTGGCCATCCTTTGAGACCGTCTACCAAGTACTTCCGGCAAACTAGGAACTGGCAGACTTGTATTTTTCTACTCTGTCAATGAAGGACTACATGTTGCCGAGGGTTTCAGAGTGTTCTCATGACACGTAACTTGCACCCCCAAATTTTGACCGGAAGTGGAAGAAATTCTCGGACTTCCGGCAAATTTCGGATGCCAAATGTAACTGATTCTTGCTCAGCACCACTTTGCCGATCTGTTGCCATACATCTTAAGATGTTCTCAAGACAGGTAAGTGATTTTGTCACGGGCTCAAGGACTATAATAGGGAATTCCGGTTCCGACACATTGTTGGTACGGTCATTCGCACGTCAGTGGAAGCATTTCAAATTCAAAGTTTCAAACTCCAAATCATTTAAAAATTGTTGGATATTAAAATCTCACGTCAGCTAAACTACATCGCTTCACAAAGAAAATGGCGCCATGGTGAAAAAAAATGCGACAATAAAAACCCACGCGCTCTTTTTAATATGTTTGAATGTACAGGATTGATACAATAAACATAAGTGTTAAATTAGCCTGTTAGAACCGTAGCCTTATGCCAAGTTTTTTCTTCTTCTAGATAATCTGATATTTTATAATAACCTTTCTTGTACAATCTTTGCTTGATAACAGTTTTGAATTTATCTACCGGTAAACTTCCGCTGGAGCGTTTGGGTGGCCCACGAAAAAAGGCAATTAGCGCTTAGCTTCGTAGGAAGCTCACAGCACTTAGCGGTTTTACATGGAGAAATGCCTCGATTTTGAGGGTTTTTTCTATGGGTGTTGTCATAAATAGTATTATTTCGAAAAGAATGCTCTTTTATCTATATGGTTTTACCTAGAAAAGCATGCGAAATAAAAAACTTACCCAATAAATTGGAGATGAATACCGGCGGCCTTGTTACAGCCATCCGATGCACTATTAACTCATGTTTCACTTCTCACTTTAACCTTTTTTCACGTGTTTTTCACTTTTCGGTATTAAGGATATATGATCCTTCTCACAGCACCCATTGAAGCACTCAACATAACAAATAAACCACCTAAATACACATAAACACGCGTAGCGAAAAACCGTTGTCGAGAACGCGAATATTCAACTGCCAGTAACTTTTTTGTTTTAAGGGGACTATAGGTGCGTTAAAAGCGAGCTTGGTTTTTTGTTTCAGTCTGAGCGCTAATCAACAAAGAAGAAGAGCGCTCAGCACTATTAAGATTATCAAATTGACGTTTCAATTGCACCCCTTCACGCGGCAAAAAATGCTGCTTTGGAAGCTGAAGTCGCTGGACTGCCTTTGGCGCGAGCTCCTTTGACAGCTTGAAACGCTCCAGCTGTCAGTGTCAATTTGCAGCTCTATTACTATGCCATAAAGTCAAAGGTGTTTCTATTGACGTGCTGTCGGGTGTACTCAAATATCGTAAGTTGGTACATGCAAGAGCACGTCAAGCTTGACATATTGGACTTTGTAGGTACCGTTTTTACAGTCTGGCGAAAAATTCACAAAACAGAATTAAAATCTGAGGTCCGATTTCTTTCATACCTATGGGAACTAGCCGCGTTAAAAAAAAATTAGTTCCACATACAAACTGTTCGATCAGTGTAATTTTTTTTTACTCGTATCAGTTTAATGATAGGAAAATTTCACACCCGGTATGATGATACTGATAAATCCCAACTTGTACCATCGCCGTTTTGTAAAATGCCGCGGCATTATGAAAAATGAAGATTTAAAAAGTTCTCGGTATTTTGTAGAATGCCGAGGCATAATGTGAAACGACGAATTATACAATTTGCCTGCGTCACGCTCATCGGTGTAGGGTCTGAATAAGGGCCAGGATTAAAATACCCTGATTACTAGCATTTATTTCTAAAAAGCTTTAAAATGTATAATATCATTCTGAACTTCTTACAATTTTCCTAAATACGATAAAAATTTTACCCCAAACAAGTAATATAATAAAGATGGAAAATCTCAGCCTTTAAGATTCTAAAGCGAGTTTTTTGTAAAAAATTGGCATCATTTTCACTGCCACCTTAGTTTTTATTGGTTATTCGCTGAGTAACCGCAACATGAAGTTTATGACTTCATAAAACCGGCTAAGTGCGAGTCGGACTCACGCACCGAAGGTTCCGTACCATTAATACCTTCTTAGTAAGGGTTGCGCAGTTGCGCAAAAGTTAATTAAATTCGCGTGAGTCCAATACGCACGCACCTGGTCGGTTTTTATTGTTAAAATTTGTTGTTATTCTAAGTATAGCTTATGCTTAAATTTTATTTTGCGAATTTACAAAAGTCATGAAACAAAAGTTTCATGTTCAGAGCTACCACCCGAAAGGTTTTGAGCCATTTAGTTAACACCTTGTACTATTCGTCCATGAGTAAGTAAAATGCGCAGTGATCTTAAATTTAATTTACTGAAGACTTCAGTTAAAAGCTACTTGTAACTTATAAATCAGAAACTGGAATCCAACAATTAAACGCTTACACGTAATTCCAGCCAAAGTACCCCAAAAGGATTTCCGAATCGGATCATTTAACAAAAAATGAGATGGAAATTCCGGGAAGTATAACAAGATAACTTTGGAGTTTTAATAATTATTCGGATGAAAAAAGAAGGTTGTTAGAGAAGCGTCGATAAGGAAGCTTTTCAGAAGATTTTAAATTTACCGGATGTTCAAAAAAAAGTTCATGTAGATTTGCGTTCAGTATGACCACATTCTGTTCTATTCACTTCCTTTGATGTAAATGTAAACGTAAACATAATTTCTGCAATCAACTGCGACATTTGTTCTTCATGAAAATAATTATGATAATAACAATAATAAAATGTTTCTTAAGTATAATAATTAGGTATGATGATTATAAAATGGCGGCTGTTAGGGCTACAATTACAGCGCTTTGTTCACTCGCTAGAATATCTTACACACAAAAGATGAGAATCTGCCAAATCATTTTAGGGTAAGTTTAGAAGTACATTTTGAAAAAAAAAGGAAACAGTGTGCAAGGGATGATGCACCGAAAACTTAAAACTGTATCACTAAGTACTATACCCAAAGGTTGCCTGGAAGAAATTGCTCTTTAGCAATAAGGCCGCCTCATTGTACACCTATTTCTAATATTGTACTTTTCACAAAATTTCGTGTGCAATAAAGAATATTGTATTGTATTGTATTGTACTATACAACGTGTTAACGGAACAAGCGAAACTGAGAAAATAGTTTGTTCAGAATCGAGAGTAGAATCAATTTCACGGGTTTTTGATGGGGGTAATTTTTTTTATTTTATTATTTAAATTTTTGACGCTTCTATTCTAAATATTTCTGTGGATACGCGCGCTGGCGGCGGCGGCGCCCCGCGCGGTTCATGAGCGGTGATGAGGGGAGGGAAGTATGCGTGGCATGCGTGCGCGGAGTGCGCGGACTAGAACAACGATGAAACTAGAACAGTGATGAAACTTTAAAATAACAATATCTAGATAAAAAAAAGCTTTTTTTAAGATTTTATTTACGGGAATGGATTTATTTTAGTAAAAATTAGTTGGGGTGTATGAGGGTTTCGCTTATTCCATTACCACGTTGTATAGTTCTAACTGAAAAACTTTCCCTAAAAGTGACTATTTTTTGCACTTTTTGTATCTGTAAAAGTGGCTACCTGCTAAAAGTGGCTATTTTTCGCACTTTTTGTATCTGTAACTACAGTAAACTATATTTTTCAGGATTGTTAGGCTATAAATAAACTAAGGTACCTTTATTTCAACCTGTAAGACAGATTTTCGATAAATTTTGTATTTAGCGAGTAATATTTTTGTAACTGATGGGGGCTAGATGGGATGGGCTAGTTGACTGCAGGAAAGCCATTAAGAATTATGTGTTGGGTAGTGATAAAAAAAATATCTCTATCACTGTCTCATAAACTTAAGTACGAAAGTTATGCGATGCTGGACTTGGTTTACAGTTGAAGGCAAAGCAAAGTAGCATAATATCACACCTTTTTCCCGTAGGGGTAGGCAGAGACCACAATCCTATACCTGCTAAGATCTTGACATACTTCCCTTGCTTCCTGTAGGTTATCATAATCATCATTATAACATCCCATGAAATGTCCACTGCAGGACAGAGAGCCTGTCCTTCAAAATACCGGCTATTGCTGGAAAAATGTGGAGGGGAAGTACCTTAGTCACCACGCTTTAGCGTTGCGGCTGGCACCGTGAACCACTGTTGTTGGTGGCCGCAGAATGTAAGATGCTGCTGCTCATCCTCTGATTCATATAACCCCTTAGTCACCTCTTACAACACCCACGGTTAGAGATGGATTGATACTCTTTGTGACGGGTATGAAGGTACTCTCGTCCAATCTCTTAGTTTAGGTAGCAAAACTAACCAAGAAAAATTATGTCGTTCGTGTATACTAGCCCTTATGTTCCCTAATGATACAGTTTAATCTACTGTACATCATTCTCGGCTATTGTTTTTGGCTGCGTATCTTAGAAACGCTAAGAGGATAATGTTGTTGGAAAGGCATGTGTGTTGGTACCCTTACTGACGTCATTAGTGGTAGTTTTCGTTCGCTATTTATATTTATTTATTTTATTTATTTAGGTCACCAACAAAGTGAACAACATAACATGAAATACATAAGACTAAAAAGAATATATTATAATTGCCGCTTCAATTACAGGTGACGACGACAATGACTAATAACGAACAAAAACTAAATGGTAAATTAACTATTTATAATGTATGATTTAATTTACAATATACTATGTTAAATGTTTTGCCTCTCCTATATTGATTTCCAATTGTTTTTTTAGACAAAGCCGAATTATCAAATATATGCAATTTGGTGAGACTACTGCTCGAATTATATTTGCGCAAGAGCACAGATTAAATAATAGTAAACTAGCAAGAGTCTATTTAAGGGAGAATGAAAGCCCAAATTACTACTTGCTGGAGTCTCAGAAAAAAAACCGGCCAAGTGCGAGTCGGACTCGCTCAAAGAGGGTTCCGTACCACCACATAATCATAATTGTATTAGTTGAAATTTCAGTAAGTTAATGTGCTAATTTTTTTTAGTCCGACACGCGCTTGACTATATTTTATTATTTGTTGTTATTTTATAGCTTATGCACTATAAACATACCAATTTTCAAGTTTGCATGTGTTCCCGTTTTTAAAATAGAACTAAAACAAAAATCGCCTGAGCGACCATCCAACTTGACCCCTCTCTTATATGAATGTTCTTGAAACGGGAGCTCACCACAATTGGTTACCATTAGTTGTGAGAAAAGTTGTAATATTTAATGATTTCAGACTTTTCTCATTATTTGTACTGTGAGACCTAGCTTCTTGCCGAATTTCATAATTTTAGGTCAACGGGAAGTACCCTGTAGGTCTTGCATTTCTGCATAAATGTATGGAGAAGAGGACATATCCTTTGATTGCGTTGTTGTAAAAAATTTAAATTTTCAGATCTTGTGTGGTTCATAGATCCTAATATATATTATTAATTTCAACCTGATACCTTTACCCGTTCGTGAGATAAAGGGTCTTGACAGACAGACAGACAGACAGACGGACAACAAAGTGATCCTATAACGGTTCCGTTTTTTTCTTTTGAGGTACGGAACCCTAATAAGATTGAGTTCAACATTGCGACGAGAATACACGAAAATCGACTGCAGCAAGTAGTTCCGGGGCATCCATCGTTCTCTTGACAAGCTTGTAGAGAAACATTCCGTCCAACAACTGCCTCCTCTCAGTAAGTTGACGGATTTTGAAGTAATCTAGGCGATCAGAGTATCTAGGTAATTTCTTAGCCATATGACAACTATAAGAAAGGTGCCACAAAAAAACCTTTATACTTCCACCTTCTCGGAAAGTACCTCAGTCCTGTTTCAAAAACTAAGGAGAAGATACGTCATTTCTATGGTATAAATATGCGGGGGGAAAAGTTATATGGAAATCCATTGTTAACGTGTTTTAGCGGGATGGAATTTTGTATGAAAATCCATTGTTAACATGTTTTTTTTTTTTTAAATTTTGATCAAAATCTGTCGATAACCTATTTGAATATCATAATGCCAAAAAAAGAAAAAGTTTTTATCTCTAAGTCCGCGAAATGATGCTGGCCACCTGCATTTAAAAAAAAACCATTAATTTGAAAAAAGAACATTCAGAACGAAAGCGCGCGCGCGAATTAGGTACCTATTCTTGAAAATCACCGGGTAATAATATCTTACTCAAAAAATTCAATATTTCGGGTTTTTCTTATCAACAGGGAAAAATTATAATGCATAAATATATAGTAGTGTTTAATTGTTAAATTTCATAAAGTATATGAATATCAGGGAAAATTTAAAAGTTTAAACCTCTAAGCGATATTTTATCACCCAGTGATTTTCAAAAATTAGACCCCTGTTTTCTTTAAGAAGTTGTCGGCTTCGCCTCAGGGCTCAAACGACACCCTTTTTGCGAATCGGTAACTTTCTCCTCTCGATGAACAATGTACTATTTCTGGACACATTCCAATAAAAGACTATCTGCGCCCTGCTTAGCACGTGTTGCTGTAAGGAAGAAATATACTTTACAAAAGGCTGTAAACGACAGTGTACCGAAAACCGAAAGGTCGTGCTCAGTCAACGAAACTGAACAACTTTCCCAAACACAATTTTTCGGGAAATGTAAAAATTTTTTGGCCTCTCCATATACAATAAAAGTCAGCAATTTGTATGGAAGTTTTTTTATTTAATTTTCCAAATATGTTTCTTTGGAAAAGTTGTTCAGACCCTTACACCCTTTACAAATAATATTAAATACATTCCATGTCGGTACTTGTATAAAATAAATGTGTGTCCTGCCTGTGTCTGGGGCGAACTAAGCAGCAGCGTGACTATTTATGTAAAACCATGAATTTGAATTCCCATTATGTTGGATTCTCCGAGAGTTATATATTTTTGAATTAATAGTTTTGAATTCCCATTTTGGATTGTAGACATAAAAAGGAATTGTTGAAGTAGGCAATAGATTAACGTGCTTTTCGAAATACGGAGAACGCTATACAAGGTGTGACAGAAAGGGTATATCAACCTTGAAAGATGTGATTCTGCTCATTAAAATGAACAACTGTCCTTAAGGAACATAGGCTGAAATAAAAAACAAAATTACGTTCCTTTTATTACAACTGAAAACTGAACTCTTTAATTACAACTGAATCAGCTGATGGCGCATTTTGTAAGGCGGGTCAAACACTTTTTCTTTCGTAATTCGATCTATCTTACTTCGAGAAAGTTGTTCAGTTTAATGGGCAGAATCACGTCCTTCAGGGTTGATATAACCTTTCTGTTACACTTTGTATTTTTCCACTGGTCGCTCAATATAGGTTAACTTTAGTGATAGGCAATAAAGTGTCATCGCTACCGATAAGCCACGAGTATTTGAACCTTAATCGATCTTTAGATAAAAAAAAAACTCCTATCTCCAGCCCTACTTTTGATCCCCATTTAACTTGCAAATAGATCGGGAACTTTTCAAAACTTTCGACGAGCAATCGCGAAAGGCTTAGTCGGGTTAGGAATTTTAAATTAAAAGTCACCATAAAATAACAACCCGGTGACAGGCTGTAACAAAAAAACCGGTCAAGTGCGAGTCGGACTCGCGCGCCGAGGGTTCCGATATACCTATAGTATTTTTGGAAGCAATAAAGTCCATTTTCAGGACCGCAAAACTAAATTTGTTTGTAAAGGTTTATTGCAGATTTATGAAAAACTGTGCAACTTAGAAAGATCGTTTTATTTTTGCTGTAAAGTTTACATAAACCTCTGTCAACTGTAATTAATTCAGATTTTCCCTTACTCAAACTTCGGAGATAAGGGGGGGGGAATGGTATTTTTTTTGACATTTTTCATCATAACTTGAAAACTAAGAAACTTAAAAAAATACAAAAATATATTTTAAAATGTAAAAGTAAAGCCCTTTCATATGATACCCCACTCGACCTAGTAGCGACAATTTGAAATTTGGCCCCCCCTATTTTGGCCCCCTTTACATTAATAATCATACTTTTTTCAAAAAAATTTCATGTGCAATTAAGTTGGGCAACTATATTCTAAAACTATTCCAAATTTCAGCTCGATAGCGTAAGTGGTTGCTGAGATATAGAGGTGTGACAGACAGACGGACAGACAGACAGACAGACAGACAGAGCGGCACCATAAGGGTTCCTTTTTTTTACCATTTTGGTATCGGAACCCTAAAAAGAATACCAACCGCAAAGGATATGTGTTGCCAATGAAATTTACAACGTTTCAAAGAAACATAATGTCGAAATGAGGAAAATAATTGCATTAGCTGCTAGCTCAAAATAAGTCAGTTTTATTTCGTATTTTGAGCTAAGTCTAAGGGAAAGTTGTTTAGTTTCATGAGCAAATTCATATTATGGCTTGTGTTCTCCAAGCTTGTTGTACTCTTCTTGTTACACCTTGTATTACTAAGTGGAAGAACTTTAGCATTTTCTTTATATATAGGGTGTTAATTTGATTGCGTGCCATAGCTCAGGGGCGGGATCAGTATCAGTAACTGAACAACTTTTCCCAAGGAACATAGGAAAAACCAAATTTGATTTTCCATAAAAAATGCGCTATCAGCTAATACAGTTTCTATCGGACGTCGAAAATTATCACCCTGTATACTAGATCTGAAAAAACCTAATCATGAGTATTACGAATAACATGCTCCGTGTGGTGCCGGCAAAGAACAGTACCAATCCATCTCTACCCGTGGGTGTTGTAAGAGGCGACTAAGGGTTAAGGATTTGCAGCAAAATCCTTCTGTGTATCGTACCATCTTAGGTCCGGTCACCTACAACCGCGGTCCATGGTGCCAGCCGTAACGCTAACAATTGTGGTGAATATGGTACTTCCCCTCCACACTTTTCCAGCAAAAGATGGAATTTTGGGGAGCTCCCTGTCCTGTAGTGAACGTTTCATGGGATGTTATGATGATACAGTCCCTGCAAGGAAGAAGACAAAAAGTAGAGGTATTCGTTTCGATGAATGTTTAAATACTGTAGGACTTTTGTGCATAGTCCGTCTGGGGATGTACCACCCCCTTGCCTATTTCTACCGTAAAGCAGCAGTGTTTGCACTGCTGTGTTTCGGTTTAGAGGGTATAGGGATCCAGTGAAATTACTGGCACATGAGACATAACATATTAGTTCTCAGGGTGGGCAACGCGCTTTGCTGTCTTTGTAGCGTCAAAGTATGTCGCTAATAAGACAGTGGGTGCTATGGGCTTATCATCAGGTGACCCAACTGCTCGTTTGCTCACTTGTAACATAAAAAAAAATACTGGTTACATATTAATTACATCAGCAAATTATTAAAAGCCAGAATTGTGGAACATAATTGATCCAATTTGCTTAAAATAATAAGATAATAATGAACAAATTTGCTACCCTTTGTTTCTCTTTATTAATTATTCGTAGTCAACGTTTCTTTGTCCGACAGAGTTTAATTAAGGGTCACTGTCCACGTAACCGAACAATATCCGCACGATAGCGACATTATTCACTCAAGCGATATTTATCACATACTTGCAACTGCAGACGCATCCTGCTATTAACTTATATCATCATCATTATCTAATATCCCTTGAAACGTCCACTACAGGACAGGAAACTATCTCCAAAACTCCAGCTTTTGCTGAAACAATGTGGAGGGGAAGTACTGACCTCAGAATGTAAGATGATTCCATACACAGAAGGATGCGAGAGATGGGTTGTTACAGTCAGCTTGACATATTAGACTTTGTACCGTTCTTATTTCAACAGAGGTACGGGCGAGAGTCGCACTGCGAGTGTCAAGCTTGACCTGTACTATTCTTTGCCGGCACCACACGGGCTTGACTGTTTTGCGTAAGTAAAAGCTTATGTCACACTTTCCGCGAATTTTGTCCGTGACTCGGAGACCATAGATTATAAGGTCACTGTTTTATCGCTTGCATGTCGATTCTCAGGACAGAACTAAAATACAAATGACATTTGTAGCTTGCATGCATTCGACAAATGTCGTCGTTGTGGATAATACATACATACATAACATCACGCCTTGTTCCCGTCGGGGTAGGCAGAGACTACAGTTCTCCACCTGCTACGATCTTGACATACTTCCCTTGCTTCCTGAACCTTCATCAATCCTTTCATACATGCTCGTCGGTTTAGGGTACTTTTAACCTGGCCTTTATTCAGAATTCAGAGCTGTGGATAATGACCCTTATAAGTGATCAATAAGTATTTTGTCTGCCTGTTTGGTGCCGGCAAAGAATAGTACCATCCCATCTTTGCCCGTAGGTGTCGTAAGAGGTGACTATGGGCTTATGTACCTAAAGATGGCCAGTAGTATCTTTCTGTGTATCGTACCATCTTACATACTGCAGTCACCAACAAACAGCGGTCGCCAGCCGCAACGCTAACAAGAGTGGTAACTATGGTAAATCCCCTCCAAAGTACCATGCGTTTTAGGATTACCTTGGTTAATCATGATACACACAGCTGCAGGTCAGTGGTAATACTTTGGCCTCAAGCAGGTCTCTGGTTTTGGGTGTTTGTAGCGTAGCGCTGGTTCAGCTTATACTGGTTTTGTTTCTACTTTCTTGCTGCCGTGCGTACTTATGTGAGTCGCAATGCCATAAGGTTATACTAATTCACAAAACACAAGGATCGATAAATGCTGTTTGATTACTTTTTAGGGTTCCGTACCTCAAAATAAAAAACGGAACCCTTATAGGATCACTTTGTTGTCCATCTGTCTGTCTGTCAAGACCCTTTTTCTCACGAACGAGAAGAGGTATCAGGTTGAAATTGATAACGAATATTAAGGTCCATAAACCACACAAGATCTGAAAATTTCAATTTTTACAACGACGCAATCAAAAGATATGGCTTTTTATGTCCTCATCTCCATACATTTATGCAAAAAAGCAAAACCTACAGGGTACTTCCCGTTGACCTAAAATTACGGCTATTATCTGAACATCGCTATGAATATTTATTAAATACCATAGTTTGTACATAACAATTTCCGATGACAATATTTTCTTGTTTCATACTTTTTAGAGCAAGATTTGCCAGTAGTCGGGTTCCAGTTTTTGAACAGATTTTTTTGTAACTAACCTTATAATACGCACCACCCTAGAAAGGTCGCTTACAGGCATGAGGTAGGGTTGCCAACTGCCAGGTCTTAATCTATAGGTATTACGTCATACTGTCAACTGCCCTGTTTTATATGGGGGCTCATAAAGCTACCCTTTCTTGATTCATTCACTGGATATATTTTTCAGGACTCGCCACAAAATTCACTGATTTGGACAAAATCTTTGCGTTTTATGTGGAAAAAGATTTTCAGGGTTCAACAACACAACTGCAAAATAGTAGAAAGTTCATACATAAGAGTTTTTATCTTATCATAATTAAATTCTGAAAGGGTAAGGGGTAGGTGTATTCACTAAGGAGTTAAAATGCAAAAAAATATTTTTTTTTTCGCTTTTTAGGTACAGCGCGTTCAGAACAAGTTTGTCCATGACGGTTATTTTCCGTGCATGGGTGACAGGTGAAGAGCCAATGAACGATTCGCTTGCCCCCACCCCCGTGACTCATTTTTTGATTTCTGCGCATTAACGGTCACGGACAAAGTTATTTTGTACGCAGTATAACATACAAAAAAAAACCAGCCAAGTGCGAGTCGGACTCGCGCATCGAGGGTTCCGTACCACCACATAATCATAATTGTATTAGTTAAAATTTCAGTAATTTAAAATGCTAGATTTTTTGAGTCCGACACGCGCTTGACCAATTTTTTTTATTTGTCGTTATTTTATAGCTTATGTACTATAAACATACCAATTTTCAAGTTTGAAAGTGTTCCCGTTTTTAAAATAGAACTAAAACAAAAATCGCCTCCGCGACCATCCAACTTGACCCCTCTCTTATATGAATGTTCTTGAAACGGGAGCTCACCACAATTGGTTACCATTAGTTGTGAGAAAAGTTGTAAAATTTAATGATTTCAGACTTTTCCCATTATTTGTACTGTGAGACCTAGCTTCTTGCCAAATTTCATAATTTTAGTTCAACGGGAAGTACCCTGTAGGTTTTGCATTTTCGAATAAATGTATGGAGATGAGAATATAAAATGCCATATCTTTTGATTGCGTCGTTGTAAAAAATTGAAATTTTCAGATCTTGTGTGGTTTATGGATCCTAATATATGGTATTAGTTTCAATCTGATACCTTTACCCGTTCGTGAGATAAAGGGTCTTGACAGACAGACAGACAGACAGACAGACAGACAGACAGACAGACGGACAACAAAGTGATCCTATAAGGGTTCCGTTTTTTTCTTTTGAGGTACGGAACCCTAAAAACAACCGATTTTTTCGAAGGTTTGCCTTTAGTTATTCATTGTGCATTGGACTTGTATAATTTTAAGCCACCTGATTGGTTACGGAGCTTGGCTACCAGCGGCCGAAGCGATGACTCACTGCATTCTTACGATGGACAAACTATAAGCAATATTTGTTAATATTTATTAAGGTATTTGAAATCAATTTCTCAAAAGCGACTCTGTGATGAAATTCACTTCACTGAAACTTTCGGGGAAAAAAATCGGTCTAGCTAGGTGTCATGTCTGAGAAAATTCTTTTTCTCTGTTTTTGAGTATTTCTTGATACCCTACTAAACAGCGCCATCTGTTAGTGGGCTTTATAATGCTCTGTTCTTCTCTTTTTATTTTTGTAATAATAAAAAAAAATATTTTCTCCCAGAAACATTTAAAAATTCAGGCATTCGTGAATATAACAAAATAAGTGAAACTGTGACAAACAAGTGAAACTTCGTTCACGTAGAATTTGCACAATAATTAATGTGTGGCTGACATATTGTGTGGGCCAGTGTGTTGCCGTCAAAGAATAGTACTAACTTATCTCTACTAGTGGGTGTCGTAAGAGGTGACTAAGGGTTTATGAACCGGAGGTAGGGCAGCAGCGTTCCTCTGTGTATTGTATAATCTCAAATACTGCGGTCATTAACAACTGTGGTCCATGCTGCTTAAAGGCGTGGTTATTATGGTACTTACCCTCAACATTATTCTAGCAATAACTATAGTTATGGAGAGATCTGTCCTGCAGTGGACTTTACATAAGACGTTATGATGATCATGATGATATTTTAAAAAGGATGTACTATAGTCATCGCGGTTGTTTAAAGCGTGTTGCGGCTGGCACAAAGGACCGCAGTGGTGGTTGACTGCATTATGGTGGTAGGCTACGCTTCTTTTTATGCTCTGGTCAACGATCTCTTAATCACCTTTCACCACGGAAAGAAAACTCATCATCATCATAACATCCCATGAAACGTCCACTACAGGACAGGGAGCTCCCTCCAGAATTCTAGCTTTTGCTGGAAAAATGTGGAGGGGAAGCGTTACGGCTGGCCCCATGGACCGCGGTTGTAGGTGACCGCAGTGAGTAAGATGTAAGACAAAGGAAGACGCTGCTGCCCATCCTCCAGTTAACCCTTAGTCGCCTCTTACGACACCCACGGGTATGTATGGGTTGGTACTATTCTTTGCCGGCACCACACAGGACCGAAAGAAAGAAAACTACACAACAAGATTTTTTGATCTTTTTGTAGATTATATTTTTCGCAAAAGTGGTTTTATTATGAGATTAATACATAAATGTATAGACCCTGGCAGAGTGGAGATTGACAAAAAAAATAATTTTAACTACCTACAAATTTGACTTTAGATCACTCTTGTTTTTTGTTTCAAATTAAATTTTTACATAAAAGAACACATTGTTCTAATAACAATACATAAATAAGTAGACTCTTACCATTTAACAACTTTTCTACCTTATTTTTATTTTATTTTTTTAAATTAAATTTTATTAATTAATAGAGCTTTTAAATTACTTTTGAGAATCGAGAATTAAAAAGTTTTTGGATATATCGCTATAAAGATTAAATATGTGGCACAAATGGACGGAACCCTGCTTAGTGCCAATCCGATATGTGCTTAGCCGGTTTCCTCTTTTTACCCAAAGGGACAACTAACCGAGAACCCATTCTGGCTCCGTAAAGTGGAAAAACAGATTTTTGATAATATTTATTATATTATTATATTATTGCCCGTTTTGTGGTGAAAAGGTAGATGAGATAAATGGAATATGTATTAATGTAAGCTATTATGAAATGTAGAAAAAGAAATGGATTTTCTTATATCCGTTTGTATATGTTGTAAAGTTTACCAACCACTTATGTACTTACATTTGACAAATCTGTAACTAAAATTCATCCATGAGTCATTGCTTTCCGCCGCTGGTAGCCAAGCCACGTAACCAATCAGGTCGCTTATTATATAATTATAAAGTCAAATGCACAATGACTAACTGAAAGCAAACCTTCGAAAGAAGTGGTTGTTTCCTTTGTATGCTACCTAAAAACGATTGTCAGTGGAGCTCCATCCGTTGTTATAGTGCGATGTTGTCTTTAAATTGAATATTCAATCACAACGTCCTATCATAGAGTAATATGTCCTATACTATTAAACGAGCAATATTTGTATTACTCGGTTTCTCGAAAACGGCTCTAACGATTTCGATGAAATTTGCCAGGGGTTTTCGGGGGTGAAAAATCGACCTGGCTAGGTCTGGGAAAATTCGTTTTCCCTGTGTTTTTAAGCATTTGCGTTTTAGACAAAAACTTACAGCGCCATCTGTTGGCGGCTGGCATGTTGAGGCAGCTATTATAGAGCGAAGCTCGGTCGCCCAGGTACTAGTGTTTGAAATCTGTAGAGGCCAAAGATTTTGGAAACAACGCGCGGGGGCGCAGCGTTTTTTTTACGTCAAGGGTAGAGGCACAGTCAGCCTTAAGACAATAAAAGCACTAAAACTTCATCATAACATGATGACTCTGACACAGGACAGAGAGCTCCCTCCAGAATTCTAGCTTTTGCTGGAAAAATGTGGAGGAGAAGTACCATAATCACGTCGCTTGTCAGCGTTACGGCTGACGACACCATGGACTGCGTTTGTAGGTGACCGCAGTAAGTAAGATGGTATGATCCAGAGGAGGATGTAGCGGCCCATCCTACAGTTTATAACCCTTAGTCGCCTCTTACGACACCCACGGGTAGGTATGGCATGGTACTATTCTTTGTCGGCACCACACGGGACGTTATGTCTTTGTCGGGGGACTTTGCGTCAGTATGACAAAATGTAGTCTCCCTAAGAAATAAAAACAACAAAACATTGTAATCAGTAAACTTTCTTGTTTTATTTAGTCCCAACTAAATTCATTATGAACCTTTAACTAATATTGAATTGAGTTCCAAAACAAATAGAAAAAAGCCAAGTTTCTCTATTCCCACGTGGAAACCTTATTTGTTAAAAAAAAAACACTTTCCACTTTCTTCTTTGTCGCCGAACATTTTGCGGACTTTTTTGCAATTGTAATTAAATTGGCCAGCGGTACCGAACTTCGGGAGAATTCAAATTAGGCAAAGTTTTAGAGGCATCGGCAATTTGTTTGGGCTACTTGAGGTGCCGCTCTTCGCCCATTTGGGTTTTAGATTTGGGGTCAACGTGGGCACGTTTTTTGACCTTTAAGGTTTAAAAGGTTTTTAGTAAATTTGAGTTACGAGTAATTATTTTAAGCGCTCATTTTGGAAGATAAATGGGCCTTTTTTATTTTTCTTCTAATATAAGCTGTGAATTATCTAATTATGGAGAGTGCAATTTTTTTATCACGTCTATTGCTTTATTTTTACTGTAAAATATGGGTTATTTTTCAACCAATTCCCGCTTAGGGCTTATTGTGAAATCTAACTACAACAACTTGTGTTGTACGACTTTAGAAAATAGGGAAAAAATTCTTCATCCATACAAAATTATAAATTGATTGATAATATTAGTATGGGAAGTAGTTTTCTTTTGCGAATTCCACTTATACAAACCAGCTAGACTATGCAACATTTTTTGAAAAGTATGGTATTATATAAAGTCTTATACTGCGCTTTTGTTCGTAGCTCCCTTGAGTTTGGGTCTCAAATCTGGAATCCCAGGTACAAGACTTATATTTCTCGTATTGAGAATGTCCAAAGAAAGTTTATCAAACATTTGTGTTATCGGCTCAAATTACCGTATAAATCTGAAAGGTACCATGACTTATGTAGGAAATTCCATATTTTGCCTCTTGAAACTCGGCGAAACATCGCCGATATCTTGCTTATATTAAAGCTAACCTGTAATACCATTGATTGTCCGCAATTGCTGGAAAGACTCGGGTTTGTCGCGCCCAACCGGTGCCGTCACTCGCCAGCGTTAGCCCTCCCGCAAGCCTCTACCAACTACAGGCAAAACAGTTTTTTGTATCGAGCAAGCAGCAACTTTAATAAAAAAGCAGATGATCTAGGTCTAGATCTTTTTGGCACTAGTATTACCACAGCTAGGCGCCTAATGAGCAGTGAGTTCTTCTTTTAGCGAGATGTATCGGTTTGGAACCTTTTTTCCTTCAATACCTAATAGTATTATTTTGTATATTGCTCCTAATAATTTCTTTCTCGTAGTCTACCTGGTTTGAAAACTGCTGTGTGTTACCTTTAATTTAGAGTTTCTGGCTTTTTAATATTGTTTATAGTAACTTTACTTGTGAAAACCTGTTATTAGTTACCTGTATATGTGTAAGTTTTTTAGTAAGTATTATAAACTGATGGTTTTCCTACAAATAAATAAATAAATAAATAAATAAAAATAAAATATGTTTCCACATATTTTAATCTGAAACGATTGTTGTCCCTTCTTTCAGAAACAGTAATGGAATGCAATGTTTCATTTCTAAAAAACGTCTAGTTTTTCCGGTAGTTTTTCGTACGGGTTCCTAAATAGAAGAAGTTTTTCGGAGCGTGCTGGCAACATTTGAGTAACCGATATTTGGTGACGTTGAAAAATTACCACGCTCCCATGTTACAGGGTGGAGCTATAGGTATTGTTCAAACTTCCGCTTGAAACCTTAGTGTTGTCACTGTATCGATAGTCTCTATAACGATAGTAGTCCAGTCGTCTTATATCGCCTTTACGTGGACATGCCTTATAAATGCACCAATTTTTTTCCAGGTACCTACTAGTTACATACATAGCTCTCAATTTTTGTTAGGAGTCAATCCTTGGATTTTTAATGGATATGGCTCCTATCAAAAATTGAGAGGTATGTACCTAACTAGTACCTGGAAAAAATTTGGTACATTTGTAAGGCGTGTCCACGTAGAAATACTAAGCGGCCGCAATCTACCTTAAATGTGTAGTTTCTGTCTGGCTGAAAAGACAAGTGTCTGCGATAGAGTTTGGGTACAACTTTAAAGAAGTAGTGGTGGTTATTGGAAGATAGTCTACTTCAATTAAACTACTACTTCAAACGGTTTTGGCTAAAAAAAAATGACAAGATATCAAGAGTACCACTGAAATTATCTTTTAGTTCACAGGTAAAATAACACGCTTTTGCTGTTCAAAACTTTTGACATCATCTCGCATGATTGTTTACTCACAAATTAATTTAAAAAATAAATTAATGTGATGACAAGACTTGGCGAAAAAAAATAGAGGAAAATTGTAGTGTAGCAAGTAAATAAATTGAGTAAAATGATATTTTTTTAACACTTCGCAGGAACATCTACAGTCAAATTCGTACCTGGCGGCTACTATAAATTTTAGATTATTCGAAACATACAAAACCAAAACTTTTTCCCTTGACAATAGAGTAGGATATTGGTTAGATGCCAATCACTGCTAATTCTACAATTCATCCAACAAATATTCTATTCTATTGTCAGTGAACGAATCATGAATTCGACTGTATCGAAGTAGTATCGTATCGATATATTAAAAACTGAGAGTATCGATATATTGAACACCTGTTTTCTTGTCGGTACCGGAGACGCTTTAATCATCTAAACTACTATAGTTCTGGTGGTATAAAAGATTTTGACTTCTTTACATTAATCACAAGTTCAAAACCGATTAATTTCGAAAAAAATAAATTAAAATAAGTCGTTTGTTCAATCCTGTCGTTGGTTAAATCCCGGCTCGTGTCAAATATTTTTTCTCTTCATTTATTTGAACAAATAACAGTTCAGGTAATATTTTTCTTGACAATCGATAAAGACTATACAACACTATTGTGTAGTTTTTTAGGACGTTGACTGACAAAGAGAATGGTATTGTTACTGCACATTTTTTTGAGTGAAAAAAGAAATTCAGTTGTTGTTGCTTTTTAGGTGAATGGAAATTGGAGTTACCTATCTAGTAACAGGTAGTGAAGATAAGACTACAGGACAGGGAGCTCCCTCCAGAATTCTAGCTTTTACTGGAAAAATGTGGAGGGGAAGTACTATAGTCACCTCGCTTGTTAGCGTTACGGCTGGCACTATGGACCGCGGTTGTAGGTGACCGCAGTAAGTAAGATGTTAGATACAAAGGAGGATGCTGCTGCCCATCCTCCAGTTAACCCTTAGTCGCCTCTTACGATACCCACGGGTATGTATGCGTTGGTACTATTCTTTGCCGGCACCACACGGGACATATTCTTTTAAAGATGCTTAATTATTATCACTTTTTTTTTCACTGCCCTAATATATTCATCACTTTTCGTTAAAAACCTGCTCAAGTGAAGCTTATTTAGGTCTTATCAGCCCCTGAGAGGTAGATAGGTGTTCTTTCTTTCCGTTCACTAAAGTTAGGTTAGCGGTCAGAACCCAGATGACCCATTGGCACAACAACGAAAGCCTTTCCGTGTTTCGGAGGGCACGTTAGGCCGTTGGTCCTGGCTATCAATGATAAAATCGTTAAGCCAAATCAGAGGCCATTTGGCAGCTTGGCCTAATCTAAGGTCTGGTTTCCCCTATAGGTTACGAGGTCAGATGGCAATCGGTCTGTGCAAACACCAGTGCCCCCGTCAAATCCCCTAGGTAAGGTACCCAACTCCGTAAAAATCATTGCTATTCTATTTAATGAGCAATATTTTTAAATACAGTATGTAATAAAACTAGTGTATGTAGAAGAACTAGTGTCCGAGCTTAACATCATCGGAGAAATAAAATCTTCAGACTTCGATGGCTAGGAGATGTGGAGAGGATGGGAGAGGATCGAGCCGTAAGCAAGCTTATCTTGGTCAACCTTCTGGGCGTCGTCCGGTGGGGCGTCAAAGATACCGCTGCGCTGGAAGGATGAAGTCGCCAAAGACCTGAAAGAGCTGAAAGTGCCCGCCTGGTCAGATTTGGCACAGAATAGAGAAGAATGGCGTACTTTAATGTCGGTGGCCAAGATCCACTTCGGGTCGCTGAGCCAGCGAAGTAAGTATGTAAAAAAGGTCTGATGATCTTTCTAAAGGGTGATAAATATTAGATTTTTTGGGTGATCTTATAATTTGATTTTTCTTAAAAATATCATCATCATAACATCCCATGAAACGTCCACTACAGGACAGGGAGCTTCCTCCAGAATTAGCTTTTGCTGGAAATATGTGGAGGGGAAGTACCATAGTCACCTCGCTTGTTGTAGGTGACCGCAGTTAGTAAGATGTAAGATACAGAGGAGGATGCTGCCGCCCATCCTCCAGTTAACCCTTAGTCGCCTCTTACGACACCCACGGGTATGTATGGGTTGGTATTATTCTTTGCCGGCACCACACGGGACAGAAATATATTACAGTAATTTATTAAAATGAGTAAGTTCTTGGTAGTGACTGGATACTATAATAAAAAAACATCTTTGTCTGCATCACCAGCCAATCGTAGAGGTCATTGAACCCTCCAGGCGCTTCACTTCTTCTTCAGTTAAAACTACTTTTAATAAATATTTATACAATCAATGAATGATGTAGAAACACCCCTTAGATAGATAGATAGATAGATAAACACTTTATTGCACACTAAAAAACAAGCAGCAAACAAGCAGGATCATCGTTCTTATTTTTAAACCATGTATATTTTTAATCAATTTCTCAAAAACGTCCATAACGATTTTGATGAAATTGTGTACGGGGGTTTTCGGGGACGATCAAAAATCGATCTAGCTAGGCTAGGGCTAAGTGTCATCTGTCAACACAAGAAACACATTGTAAAAGCCGACTCTTAAAGTAGGCCGTACTGCAGTGGTTTCTTGCCATTTCGTTTCGGCATAGACTCCCTCCATTTGCATTGTATTCTGCGTGACATTCAATAAGTATTCTGTAAAGAATCTACATTAAATAAAATTTTCTGAAACCGAATCAGGTAATTTTGGCCATGGACGGCGCCTAAAGCCGCCGCTACTCCTGAGCGTTCGCATTAAACGGATTCGACCATATTGAAAACCAATGATTCAAAAATATCTCTATGAGCTAAAAGCGGCAGCACATTTCCAGCTGATCGGTTAGCAAACGACAGCTGGAAGAGCTGAGGGCGTTCTATCAGATACAGTAATTACACCTTGATTTGCCATGCTTCTTCGCGTTTCCTCACAGATCTTTAGCGTATAGCTGCTGTAAAATATAAAAGAAAAAAAAAAGATTACAGACGTATACAACGTGTAACGGAAAGGTGTGATAATACTACATACATACATACATACATAACATCACGCCTTGTTCCCGTCGGGGTAGGCAGAGACCACAGTTCTCCACCTGCTACGATCTTGACATACTTCCCTTGCTTCCTGAACCTTCATCAATCCTTTCATACATGCTCGTCGGTTTAGGGTACTTTTAACCTGGCCTTTATTCAGAACGTCCTGAATTTGGTCCTGGTACGTTCGCCGAGGCCTTCCCCTTCCAACGTTTCCATTCACTCTCGCCTTGTGGATCTCTTTCGTCAATCTTCCTTCATTCATCCTCTCTAAATGACCAAACTATCTCACTTTTAGTCACTACGTCTTCTTTTACGCCACAACGTTCTCTTATCACACTATTTCTAATCCTGTCACTCAATTTCACACCAATCATACTCCTACTGATAATACTGAAGGGTATGAATCGGCCCATGAAACTGAACAACTTTTCCCAAGGAACATAAGGTCGAAAAACGAAAAACCAAATTTGACCTCCCATACAAAATGCGCTATCAGGTGATGCAGTTTCTATGGGAAGTAAAAAAATGATTTTGTTCTATTACCTATATTCTTTGGGAAAAGTTGTTCAGTTTCGTGGGCAGATTCACATCCTTTAGTATTAGTATTATCACACCTTTCCGTTACGCGCTGTATATATATATATATTTATATTGGTCTCGAATCTTTACAATAAATATTTATCTTTATTTCTACGAAATTATCATGATCAACACGATAATAACTTAACTTTAGAAGAAAAGGTACAGCCAAGAGCAGGTTAAGTTTGATCTCGTAGTGTGATTTCAGCCCCCAAGGATATTAAAATAAGATCGAAACACGGTTCAAGGTGTCAAGCTTGACGTGGTGTTTATTGTAGCGGTTTTCGATCCTATCCTTTCGGTAAAGTTGTTCGGAGTAGGTTTGTTAATATTACCGTGGAATTTTTCCAGGCATCTAAGAAATATCTAAGTTAAGGTGCTTTTTCGTCAAATAGCCGGGTGCTCATTTACTTTCTTCTTGGTGTCAGTGAAACGGAAGATATCCATTGCTCTGTTTCTTTCTCTGTCTAACTTAAGTTCTATAGCAATTTTTTTTACTAAAGCTTCTTTTATTATCTGCAGCCTGCAGTACCTAAAGTGTTGGAGCCTAATCTATATATATAAAAGAAGAAAGTGACTGACTGACTGACTGACATATCAACGCACAGCCCAAACCGCTGGGTCTAGAGATCCCAAATTTGGCATGTAGGTTCTTTATGAGGCCTAGGGGTGCACTAAGAAAGGGTTTTACAAAATTCCACCCCTAAGGGGGTAAAATAGGGGATGAAAGTTTGTATGAAAGTCCGTCAGTTTTGAAGTTAGGATCTTCAAAATTTGTATTTAGGCTGATAACTAAAAACTAATATTTACGTGCCTCAGGGTTTTTGAAAATTCGATACCCTTAAGGGTGAATAGGGGGATGAAGTTGAAAATTCTTTATTTTTAAAGTAAAATCCACATAATTTATTACTTAGGCATTAATGATGTAATTATATGCAGCGCTCATCACTGTTATTGAAATTCCACCCCAAATTCAACCCCTAAAAAGGGAAATGTGGTGAAAAAGTCTAAAAAACAATATGGGTATCGTTTGTATGGTTTATCGGGTCGCTGATTACGAAAACTGCAACAATTTTGAAATCCAACGTGGTGGACGTTAAATAACACCATTCCCTTGGGATGGGGTTGGGGTGCGATAGGGTTGAAATGTTAATATGGGTGTCGTTTGTATGGTTTATCGGGTCGCTGATTACGAAAACTACAACAATTTTGAAATCCAACGTGGTGGACGTGAAATACCATCATCCCCCTGGGGATGGAGTTGGGGTGCGATAGGTTTGAAATGTCTAAAAATCAATATGGGTGTCGTTTGTATGGTTTATCGGGTCGCTGATTACGAAAGCTACAACAACTTTGAAATCCAACGTGGTGGACGTGAAATACCATCATCCCCTGGGGATGGGGTTGGGGTGCAATAGGTTTGAAATGTCTAAAAATAAATGGGTGTCGTTTCTATGTTAGGAATAGCGGTTAAATTGGCGTTAGGCGTAGGGATAGGGGCACGGATAGGGAGAGGTAGAGGTAGAGGTAGAGGTAGAGGGGTAGAGAGGTAGAGAGGTAGTGAGGTAAGGAGGTAGAGAGGTAGTGAGGTAGAGAGGTAGAGAGGCAGAGAGGCAGAGAGGTAGAGAGGTAGAGAGGTAGAGAGGTAGAGAGGTAGAGAGTTAGAGAGGTAGAGAGGTAGGAAGGTAGAGAGGTAGAGAGGTATAGAGGTAGAGAGTTAGAGAGTTAGAGAGGTAGAGACGTAGAGAGGTAGAGACGTAGAGAGGTAGAGAGGTACAGGTAGAGGTAAAGGGAGAGGGAGAAGGAGGGGAAGGGGGCGGGGAGGGGGAGGGGGTGAGGGAGGGAGAGGGTTTTAGATTTTCTCAATTAATTTTGCGAATTGGCTCTGTTTTGAAATATTACATAAAGTTGTCTCTCATCTCTCTCTTTGCATTTGTTAGGATACTGCTGCTAAGTTCCTCTGTTCTGAGTAATTTATGAGTAACGTCTGTATATTATATAAAATTTTGCTGGATCTTGAATTATACTCATTGATTTGCGCAGTGTTAGTCCCGTTTTTCCTTAGTTTAAAATTACCACGAAATGACGGGAAAATATCTCATTGCTTCGGAAAACCGGTAACAACATAAATACGAAATCCACGCGAGCGAAGCTTCGGGCAACAGCTAGTAGTTTATAATGTAAATACTGTTCTGCTCCGTGTGATGTAAATCAGATAAAAAAAAATAAAGGAATAAAATTCAAAATAAAACTGTATGAAAACTCAACTAAAACAAACCAACCAAACCATGATAAATTCATGATAATTTATGATTAATGTCAATTTAACTCTTGGTTTATTTTTTGTGTACTCCACGCAGAATCTCAAGTTAGTTACTTAGTCTCAAGAATTATTGCTGGCGTCTACACATAATTCTATCTGTGTCCTAAGTAAACACGCGTCGCTCTTCCCGTCACTTGAGTGAGCACTGAGTCAATACGGAGTACCTTGTTATTTGAGGGTACTGCTCGATCATGCAAGTTAAGTCTTTAATAAGTATGCTTGAACACGCAGGTTGAGTAGGAACTAAGCGATTAAAACAGGGTGTAAGGAATTCCTTCCGAATACTGAAAAAGCATGATTGTTCAACGTAACGGAACACATTTCAGTGAATAACACTTTCAGGAAATGAAAAAAAAATCGGCCTCTCCATACAAACAGGCCAATCAAGTTTGCAATTTTGTATGGAGAGGCCAAATTTTTTTTAAATTTCCTGAAAGTTTTATTCACTGAAATATGTTCAGTTACGGTGACTGATCATGCCCTTTCAGTTTTCGGAAGGCTATCCCTCACACCCTTTATAATGCGCACGGCTAAGGAGTGGAATTCTATGCCTGCGTCTGTATTTCCCATCTTTTTTTACCTGAATCCATTTAAGACATTTAAGTTGTTAAAATAGACTTCTTCTGGGCAAGCTCGTTCCATCGTCGACCACATTTCTGTCCTCTGGGCTAGATCGATGTTAAGAGTAAGCCCACAGTGAAGAAAAAAAAACCGGCCAGGTGCGAGTCGGACTCGCGCACCGAGGGTTCCGTACCACCACATAATCATAATTGTATTAGTTGAAATTTCAGTAAATTAATGTGCTAGATTTTTTGAGTCCGACACGCGCTTGACCAAATTTTATTATTTTTTGTTATTTTATAGCTTATGCACTATAAACTTACCAATTTTCAAGTTTGTAAGTGTTCCCGTTTTTAAAATAGAACTAAAACAATAATCGCCTCCGCGACTATCCAACTTGACCCCTCTCTTATTATGAATGTTCTCGAAACGGGAGCTCACCACAATTGGTTACCATTAGTTGTGAGAAAAGTTGTAATATTTAATGATTTCAGACTTTTCCCTTTATTTGTACTGTGAGACCTAGCTTCTTGCCAAATGTCATAATTTTAGGTCAACGGGAAGTACCTTATAGGTTTTGCTTTAGTGCATAAATGTATGGAGATGAGGACATAAAATGCCATATCTTTTGATTGCGTCGTTGTAAAAAATTTAAAATTTTCAGATCTTGTGTGGTTCATAGACCCTAATATATGGTATTTATTTCAACCTGATATTAACCTTTATTTTTACCTCTACCCGTTCGTGAGATAAAGGGTCTTGACAGACAGACAAACATAGATTCCGCAAATTTCGATAAAAAAGGAGTATGCAAAATCGAACACCTGCTTTTGCATTAATGACTTACAGTAAGAAGTTTCATGGTTTAACTCTACATCCTATCTAGATATGATCCTACTGGTAAATGTAAAAGTTCCTGAAAGACCTGCAATATCTATCGGAAGTGAAACGGACAGTCATTTAGTAGGCGGAAATAAGCGAACAGGGTGCCCGGAGTCAGATGCTAGCCGTTTGTAGTACATACGGCCGCACGTCGGTAGAAACACTTTGAGAGGGTCTATAGCTTCGGGCGTTTTTAGCGTAGCGCTGGTTCAGCTTATACTGGTTTTGTTTCTACGTGAAGGTGATAGGGCTTTTGTGGAAAGTCCGTCTGGGGAAGTACCACCCCCTTGCTTTTTTCTGCCGTGAAGCAGCAGTGTTTGCTCTGTTGTGTTTCGGTTTGAAGGGCAAGGGAGCCAGCGAAATTACCGGCACAAGAGACATACTCGTATCATCTTAGTTTTCAAAGTGAGCAATGCGCTTAGCTGTTTTGTTAGTGTCAAAATATGCCATTAATAAGACAGTAGGTGTTATGGGCGGTGGTGACCACTTACACTCACGTGGCCCACCTGCTCGTTTGCTCACTTGAAACATAAAAAAAACGTGCTTGCAGTATGTGAATACACACTCTTATTAATCCTGTTGCGGCAGTTTTTAGGGAATTATTTCCTGCAGCGCGAGGAGTAGCAGCATGGGCTGAATGTAAATCTGGTTGGTATATGATTTGCGTGCGACTGTACAGGTGCTAGTGCTTAAGGATGTAGCAATATAATTATAGCAACACAAGTACTCGTCATGAAGAGGCAAGAGTCCGAAGTGTATTCAATTAAATACGGTGATTTTGAAGTGAAGAAGTGATTTTGAGGTGGTAGACAACGGTATACGGCATAGCTGCGTTGGATTAAACGAAAAAAAAAACCGGATAAGTGCGAGTCGGACTCACGCACCGAGGGTTCCTTACAAACCTGTAGGTATATAAGTAAAAGTTATGGTATTTTTATTGCAATTTTTTTTATCATGTGATGTGATTAAAAATTTCAAAATATGCAGCTTAAATTGCTGTTTCTTTTGATTAGGTTGATATAGAAGTTTGATTTTATTACAGCCTAAAGGCATTATAGATCTGAGTATTTGATATGAATTTTAATTTAAATCCTTTCTGCGTTCATGAGGAAAAGGGTAGTAAGTTTAAATTTAAAAACAATATTTTTTTTTTTGTATGATGTAACTAAAAATTTATGATTTTCGTAATTTTTCCTTTATCCGTGCTATAAAACGTTGCTTCGTACCAAATTTCAAGATTCTGAATTCACGGGAAGTACCCTGTAGGTTTTGATTTCCTTGCGAGTGTCGAAAAATTCGAAAGTTTTCGGCATAAACGGCTGTATCTTTTGATTGCGTCGGTTAAGAACTTTGATTTTTTCACAGCTGTAAGGGACAGTAGATTTGAGTATTTGATATGAATTTCACCTTAATACCTCCACGCGTTCCTGAGTAAAAGGGTCGTGATAGACAGACAGACGGACAACAAAGTGATCCTATAAGGGTTCCGTTTTTTCCTTTTGAGGTACGGAACTCTAAAAATAGTAAAAAAAACTATGGAACCCTATACTGGGCGTGGCCTGATATGCACTTGGCTGGTATTTATTTATCGTATTTGGACCTCTGCACCGTATTTACCCTGTTTTTATCCTAACTTTCTGTACTAAGCAGATAAATCTATTAGAATTAAAATGAACCAATGCGCATATTTTCTAATTAATGTTTCAGTTAAGCCCATACAAATAGCTCTATTTCGGTTGTGTCCCGTAATGTTCCGACGCAATGTTCCGATTAATTTCGGACATACAGGTTGTTACAAAATGGTAACTGAGAATAGAGAGTTTTCAACCACCTTTTCAAAGTCCAACTGGGTGACGCTGCAGGTAGGAAAAACTATTATTATTATTGTTTATTGCACACAAGAAAAATACAATGGATAATACATATAGAAAGACTAAAAGAACTATCGTGGTGCCACCATGTAATCAGTATGAAAATTATTGAGTCATTTTAATTGCTGCTGTCAAATAACTGCATCACTTTTCATGTTGCTGCAACAATTGTTTTTAAAACGGCTTAGCAGGTTGTAAACGGGTTTAGACCACTAGTGAGTTTTAGGTTCGTTAGGTACGATAAACCCAACCTAACTTTGGGGTAGGCTATCTTACGACCACAATGCACGAGCCGAGCGAGCTAAGCGAGCGTGCCGCGTTAGTGGCCGGCGAGTGGCAGAAACGGTGTGAAATGCCGCAGCATTATTTAAAATGTTTAACAAAATATTTCTCGGCAATTTGTAGAACGCCAAGGCCTAGTGTAAAACGACAAATGTTATTGTTTTTAGGAATAGTTCATCCGTTTAATGTTCAAATTCACATACTTTATATTTTTAATACCTGATCCGCAAAATTGTAAATAGTTTCATTTAAGAATGGAAGTTAATGCATTTTTATATTTGTGAGCACTCTCCAATCCCCTATCCATCGTGTATGTGTTATCACACCCTGTACATTTGAAATTACCCGTAGCCCATATATTACGGCTTATCTTGATCACTTGATAATTGAGCTACCGATAATAAATAGGCCTGCATCTATTGAATTGCTATTACGGGTAATTTTAGGCGTATAACTAACCCGGTGTGGTATTGGTTGAAAATCTAACTGACGGTTTTTTGACCGCAATAATATTGTTTTAGCCTCAGCTAACTAATTAACCATTGGTTGCCCATCCAGCCGGCTTAGCACGCTGCCCGAGAGAAAATATATCTCTGAGAAATGTCACTTTATTTGAGGAATTATGTCATCTAATCTATCACCTCCTAGCGCGAAGAAATGTCAGTGCAAGAAAATATTTAGCAATTCTACAAATTACGTTTTTGATATTTCAGACAGAGATACTCGTAGCTTTATACACTAATACATGTAGACGTTCTTGTCTTTCAAAATGTGTCGCACTGCTCGGATGTCAAAAAAACGTGACCATGCTTAATCTATGGGCCTAGATAAACTGACAACTGCAGCGTGCTAAGCCGGCAGATTTGACAACGGCCAACGTTGCCTAACTTTCGCGATCGGAAAGAAAGGGCAATTGCCACTTTATGACGACCGATTCCCCCCGTGTGGTGACGGAAAAAAATAGTACCAACCCATCTCTACCCGTGGGTGTCGTAAGAGGCGACTAAGAGTTAATGAACCAGAGGATAGGCAGTAGCATCTTTCTGTGTATCGTATCATCTTACATTCTGCGGTCACCAACACCCGCAGTCCATGGTGCCAGCCGTAACGCTAACAAGCGTGGTGACTATGGTACTTCCCCTCCACATTGTTTCAGCAAAAGCTGGAATTTTGGAGGGAGTTCCCTGTCCTGAGTAGACGTTTCATGGGATGTCATGATGATGATGATGATGACGACCGATTCCATGCAGGGTTTTTTTAAAAGTACCTGCTTAAGAGCCTGAAGGCTTTAAATTGTCAATGAAATTGGAAAAAATTTCCAGAAAGGAAGGATAATTTATTGACTTAATAGTAAAGTATTTCCGCAACATACCTGTATGAAAATTCGTTTGTGTGAAGCGATGTAGTTTAATATCCAACAATGAATAAACGATTTTGACTTTGACTTTTATTTTATACATCAAACTGCGTTTTTTGGTCAAAATTGTTTATGATCATGGACAGATTCACATCATCTCCATAATACTTATTCACTTGACTATCTCGAAAACTTTGCTTCATTCGTAAAAATCTGCGTGTAAAACTCATTTTTGGCCGCTTGCATAGAAAAGATTATTTAAAAATCAGGCATAATCAGCGAGCAAAACTAATTCTTTGCTGCTGGCGTGGAAAAGGTTTTTGAAATTAGAACACAACGATGAACTATTAAGAACTGCCTGCTAATAAAACGTAAATTCCAAGGTCATTCATCAGCATTTACCTCGCTGTGGAAAAATTGTGTGTTTCGCTCGGCAGCAAAGTTAGTAGTCTCGTGCCTTGAAATCCTCACTACAATCGGGATACTTGTTTTTAATCCCAGAATTCTTCGCTTGCTCGTTTCAATACAAGGCACTGGCGCCATCATCATTATAATATCCCATGAAACGTCCACTACAGGACAGGGAGTTCCCTCCAAAATTCCAGCTTTTGCTGAAACAATGTGAGGGGGAAGTACCATAGTCACCACGCTTGTTAGCGAACGGCTGGCACTATGGACCACGGTTGTTGGTGACCGCAGAATGTAAGATGATATGATGCACAGAAGGATGCTGGTACCCATCCTCTGGTTTATTAACCATTAGTCGCCTCTTACGACACCCACGGGACACTCGCACCAAATAACAATTTTGCTCCCTTGCATAACAAATTACTATTTCTTATACTTTGTTTTGTGTGAACGTAGCCTTACGTTGAAATAGCCCTCAATCTAGATTAGATTGGTTCGTATCCGAACCGATTTGTACAATAAATGACTTATTCCGTGGTTTCTTAGATATTGGTCGGGCTATATTGTCTTCATACGATCTCAATCTAAATTATATTTGGGGGGATTCAATTTCCTTTATAAATAGAGAAAGGTCTTTTTCGATTTACCTTATAATCTATTAACATAATATTATTAAAGAAGGTAATAATACGAATGGCCTTTCGATTAAAATGATTGATACAGAATTATTTATTAAATAAGATCTTTGTAGAATCTTTGTGAATCATTTTCTATTAAGGGTTCCGTTCGATATCAAAATAGTAAAATGGTGCGACTAACTATCGACTTGAAATTTGGAATAGTTTTAAAATATGAATATGGAATAGGGGGGGGGGGGGGAGGGAAATGTCGTTACTAGGTTGAGTGGGCTATCATATGAAAGAACTTTACTTGTACATTATAAAATATATTTTTGTATTTTTTTGCGACTCTTAATCTAGTGCACTATCTTTTGTGCTTTAGGGCGCAGGTTTGATTTTTTTTTTTTTATCTGTGGTTGAGTATTAATACTTATGTAATGAATACCAGTACGGTCAACCGCTTGTAGGTAGAAACTTTTTCAACTCTATTACCACGCCATAAGGTCCAAAAGTGTTTCTACTGACGTGCGGCCGTGTGTACGTCTTTTGTGCTTGTGCTCTGAAAAGTTTAAAAACACCTTCTTTATAAGCGCCCTTTATTCCTTTAGTCCTATTTTACGGTACCTCGTACCTTTGAGTTTTGTAAAGTTTTGAAATAATATCCATATCTGATTTACATTAATTGTAAATTTTGATCAAGAGTAACCAAAATAGTCTAAGATCTCACCATAAAATTCTGCACCTATCTATTAAATGATGGAAATGAGATTAAATACTTGTTTACTTTGTTTCTTCAGTGAAAAGGTCGCCCCCAAGAAGCTACCCCAACAAAGTTTCATCGACTGAGGATTTAATGCGGGAGTCTTCATACAACGATCCGCTTCGTTGCCTAGACTATTAGTACAGGCTCTCCTTAGTTTGTAGATAGATGACCTTGTGTTTAATGTCATACAATTAATTATATTTAGTGCGTTACATGAAATACAAAACTTTTCATTAGTATTATTCCTTTGTCAGCAATTATGGTGTCATCATCATCATGTATTTATTCATAAAACAGTATTACTGTGTGTGAATATTACAAGTAGTTTTATATTTTAAAACATTTATATAGGGTGACTTTTAATTAGTTCTTGATAGCAAAATATATGCATGTACTCATGATACTGAACAACTTTTCCCACGGAACATAGGTCGAAATACGAAAAACCAAATTTGACCTCCCATACAAAAATGCGCTATCAGCTAATGCAGTTTCTATGGGAGGTCAAAACTTGATTTTCGTATTTCAACCTATGTTCCTTGGGGAAAGTTGTTCAGGATCATGAGTACATTCATACATTTTTCTATAAAGAACTAATTAAAAGTCACCCTATATTGGTTGTGCTTGGCCTTTTTTGTCAATTAACTAATGCAAAGCTATTTATATTGCCGTTAAACGAACATTTAATATGTTCGTATGTAGGTTTATAATCGTGTGGATTGAAAATAAAATAAGATACTGCCTACATCTATTCTATTTAAAATTTTGCGTGCTATTTTAAATTTATTTAATCAATTTTCTACTAAAGAGATAGTATAAGACGAAACTAAGCTGTGACGTCATAACTTTGTAATATCTTACAAAATATACCAGGTGTAAGGTAACGTAAAAAGTAAAAAGTAACTGAAAATTTTTCAGCAAATATAACTTTCAGGAATTTTAAAAATAACGACCTCTCCATACAAAATTGCTAACTTGATTGGACAGTTTGTATGGGGAGGTCGATTTTTCATTTCCTGAAAGTTTTTTTCGCTGAATGTTCTTTAGTTAGGTTGACTGTCATGCCCTTTCAGTATTCTGAAGGCTGTTCCTTACACCCGGTATGTAAAATTTTCGTTTAGACTTTCAATAAAGGTACTTGATTTGACTAGGTTCTCCTTATGCATATTGCGGCATATGGGGTGGTGATCTGATTTATTTATTTATTGTTTAAAATGCGTATCGGTCTAGAAAGACATAGGCGTGGAATTTCACGATGGTATCTTAATCTAATACTTCGTAGTCAGTATCCAAGCATCTCTATACTGTGTCAAAATCTGACAATAAGCTAAACAACTCCCAACAGACCGACTTGGCCCTTGTTCAAACAATTACAATTGCTAATATCTATCACGTTGGTTTGTGGACCAAATTGAATTATTTTGATCCCACTGTACACCCAACAACACGTCAGTAGAAATACTTTAGACTTTATCACTTTGTAATAGAGTTGCAAATGTTACCACTGACGTGTGTTTGACTGTACATTGTGTAACTTGCGCGGCTTAGTTAAGAAAATCTTGTTGATATACTGTTCAATATTCATTCAGTTATCCTGATTATTTTGTTTGTAAGTGTATTGTTTCTTTGTTTTGTGGGGTTCCGTACCTCAATTGGAATGAAAAAGAAACCTTTATGTGATCAATTTTTGTCAGTCTGTCTGTTCCTTTTTCTCATATATGGAAAAAGGTGCGAAACATTCATGAATGTTTCTTTCCTCTTGCTTTATGATGAATCCTCAGTAGCCTAGTGGTTAGAGGGCTCGGCTCTCGATCCCGAGGTTCTGGGTTCGATTCCCGGTGGGGACACCGTCAAACGAAAATCCCTTTGTGCGACCTCCCCAGTTTGGTTAGGACATTTCAGAAAGAATCAAAATTCAGATGATTCCGTGTTCAGGAAGGCATTTTAACCAGTTGGTCCATACTACTAACTACGGATGTAGTCGTTAATGAGCCATGTCAGAGAGGCGGCATGTTTGGCGAATCAACAAGGACACTAGGGCTTGTGAGGTCGGTCATCAACCTTGCAACCCACACGATATGATGATGATGACGAATAAAGCTCAAGGATTGAAATAGCGTACGCCCATCCTTTATGGCCTCATTTCCATACATTTATGAACCAAACCCACCTATAGAGTGCTTCCCGTTGACCTATGTTTGGCAAGAAGCTAGGTCACACAGCACAAGTAGATAAAAAGACAAAACTATTTATATTGCAAATTTTGTCATAAACTCCATTTCAAAAAATACACACGGCCGCACGTCGGTGGAAACACTTTGACCTTGAGCGGGTCTCTGGTTTCGGGCGTTTGTAGCTCAGCGCTGGTTCAGCTTGTACTGGTTTTGTTTCTACGTGTTTGCTGCCGTGAAAGAAAGAAGAAGAAAGAAAGAAATAATATTTATTTAGCATGCAAAAAAAAAAAAAAACATAAGTGTAAACACATTAAAAAAACAGCTAAATAGGCCTCCAGCTCAGCACATGCCAAAGCCAAAGGCTAAGGCGCTGATTTTCAGCTGGAACCATTTTTAGAGTTCAGATGAACAAAAACATATGGATGGCTACATTATAATTTGTTAACACAAAACAAAATTATACTTAATTATAAAATAAAAAACAAAGACAATAACATAAAAACTAGAACTAATCAAGTGTGTAATTTGCAAAATACTGTGTTAGTAAAGAATTTGGAATTTGTTGTTGTGAGTCAGTAAATAAAAATTTAAAACGCTAAAAAAAGAGGATGTGTGAAAAGAGGGATTACGGAAACGCAAAATATATACTTAGGTGGAAATTGTATGTATACAAAACTAGTTGGGTGAAGAGTTAATCAGAGGATGGCAGAACCGCTGATTTGTAAATTTAGAACATATTGTTTAAATTTATTACTGAACGAACGAACTGACGAACTATACTATACTAACTATGCGTACAGTTATATTGGTATTTCAGAGGGGTCAGGTTTAAGTAGCGCGTATAGAATGCTAAACGAAGGCAAAGTTTTTAGAAAGGGCATTTTAGCTACGGAACCCTCGGAACGCGAATCCGAATCGCACTTGGCCGGCATAGTGGTACCTACACAAGAGGCTTTCTGACTTTTTGGCGGGAACTTAGCATGGAAGTTTACTCGCTCGATAATTATTTTTGTTTTTTTGCATTTAGTGATTAAGTGGATAAGAAACAGTAAATTGACTACGGAGTGCGCAGCTTATGAAGATTTTTTTTTTAACGTCAATGCAGGCAAACGAGCAGACAGCTCACCTGATCTTAAGTGTCACTGCCGCCCATAGACACTTGCAACACCATTTCAAGTGTACTCGTGTATTAAGCCCCGTTTATGTTTTCAAAAAAAGTCACGGACATTTTCCTTTGTAAAGTCCACTAACGCTTTACAAGGGGAGCATTGTGTAATACTCATAGGTCTCTGAAGTCCATGCGTCTTGCTCTGCATCTAGAGACGAATTCTTTATTTCATTCAATACAAATCTGTGTCACCATTTACTAAAACTAACACGCTTTCCGTACCCACACTACAGCACAGATTACATAATAGTAAACTCTACTAGCGTAATTTAAGTGCGATAAACATATAGAGGAAGAAAATTTTCCCGATTTAAGGCAGTGCTCTCTAATAAATATGCACCTGCTGGATATAGTCTTAATCGATGCTAGGCATCATGAATGCGTGTTCTGTGAGTTTGCACCGGTTTCTGGATAACGATAAACTTTTGAGGGCAGAAAAACCATGAAAAATTTGGTGTTTATTTTTTATTTTTCGCTTATTACTCAAAAACCATGCATTATAGAGAAAATGTTTCTGCGGCAAAACGAAAGAACATAAAATTTCGCGTTAGGTGACTTACTCGAAATTATAGAAAGTTACCTACCTTTGACCCTGTATCTCTCTCACTTCATTTTGACTAACTTTACCAAACATTTTGATAGAAATAACTCACAGCGAGCAATCAAATGGAAACCTAAAGTACCTAAATTTGCGAATTAATCAATTCAAAGCGAATTTATTTGATGAAAGAAATCCCAAACGAGGCCGTTTCGCGAGTTTATATAAAAGTATCGAAAACCGATCAGGCTCTGAGAGCTCCTTCAGTTACAGATACAACAAGAAATATGACGTGACGTCCACACTTAAGAGCTTTAGACGAATAAACCTAAACACCGAATATTCAACAGAAATCGTTGTAAAAGTAATACGTGATATTTCACACACTCATTCATTTTAATTTATTTTTGTTTTCATAATTTATTTTTTCATTTTTATTTTATTTCGTGATATTTTTTTTATATTTGTTATATTTTTCGTTTCATTATTGAAACGAAGCTGAAGCGTAATGATTCTGTGAATGAAAATAAATAAACTTTCCCTAAGAATTTCTTTTCCAAACTTAAGTGGTCACGTGATGGACTCGTTGAGTTTTGTTTCGATATTTTTTTTTCAAGAAATTTATTTTTCTTTGGGAAAGTTGCTTGGTTGTATAGAGAAAAGACCAGTAGTCCAGTCGTTTAACGTCTTATATCGCATTTACCTGGACACGCCTAATAAATGCACCAAATTTTCTCCAGGTACTACTTAGGAACATAGCTCTCAGTTTTTGATAGGAGCTAATTCTTGTATTTTCAATGTATTTGGCTCTTATCAAAAATTGAGAGCTATGTTCCTAACTAGTACCTGGAAAAGAATTGGTGCATTTATAAGGTGTGTTCACGATTGAGCGAGGAGGAAATGTAATTTTTGTAGCAATTTGAAATAAATAGATTTTTTTTATAGGCTTCGGGAGCAAAACCAACGAAATTTCACGTTTGATTTACTGTCACAAATAATTTGTAAACCATTAAATTTAAAACGTCAGGTAGGATTCGAACCTTCGTCCTCTTAGTCAAAATCGGCAAAGTGCGTGTTGGGCCGCGCTCAGTACAGGGTTCCACAGTTTTTTTGAGATTTTAATCACAACTTTTACGTACACTTTTATCCTAATGCTCGGCGAGGTCGTAGCGCCTGATTGCTATTGCTATTTTTTTATTTCTAATGTTTCAGCGATAGCTTATTAACTTGTAAAGCCTTCGTAGCTGTGATAGTTTTGAGTCTTTTAATTATGTCATATATACTATGATGATGATGACTACTAATGTAAATTTTTTACATTTCCAATTACAACCGTTTAGCTGGCAGGGCACTCGACTCCAACAAAAAATTGTGATTTTCAAAAAGCAATTTTCGCAAAAAGATCCCTTAATCAAAATATGATCTATGCAAACTCAAATTATTTTTAAAGACCTATCTAACGGCACGCCACACTGTGTAGCCGACGAAAACAATTTTTTGTCACTCTATGTGTAGGGGAGGTACCCCAAAAATATTCTTCTTTCAAGATTTTATTAAACCATTTCATCGGCGTGACTAACATGCACATCCATACCAAATTACAGCTTTCAAGTACTAAAAGTCACTGAGCTAAGCCCGGACAGACAGACGGACCGACAGTCAGACAGACAGACTGACAGTCAGACCGACAGTCAGACAGACAGACTGACAGTGAGACAGACAGACATGACGAAACTATAAAGGTTCCTTGTTGACTACGGAACCCTAAATAAGGAAAGCATTTTTGAAGTAAAAACTTCTTTAGCGGCGCGTCAGATCTGACGCAGATTGTCTATATGTAATATAAATTGTCATGTTTGTCTACGATAGCGCAATAAATGAATATTGTATGTACTTTTATACTGATAAATAAAACAATTCGTGCGAAATTATTCGCTAACCATTCTAATATATTCAAAAATGCACAATGTTGATGTTTAAGTTTTCACTTCTGCCGGCACTCCCAGATCCTTTTTTAGGGATTCGTTTGTGAAATATTTAAGTCAAGTGTTCCTCCCCCCTGCCAGCTAAACAGTTGTTACTGGAAATGTGGAAAAATTCATAGTAGAAAAATTCAAAATATATGATGAAATTAAAAGGAAAACTATCACAGCTAAGTAATTAGGACGGAAAAGTTTATAAAAAAATCGAAACCTGATTAAAAATAATTATTTCTGAAGCAACTTTACTACGGAACCCTACATTGCGCGTGGCCCGACACGCACTTGGCCGATTTTTTTTCGTCAATCATTTCGTTTTGACAATTATAACATTTTTTTTATTGCTTGCAGTCGACATTTCTGTTCGTTCGTGTAAAAACGACCAAAGATAGAGAAATAACAAATATGGCATCTAATAACATTTCAGTACCCATACGATTTTCTTTATCGAATTGGTTTTGAAGAGTTGGTTCGGACTGATAGATAATTGAGTCCACTTAGAATAAAATTGTAGCAAAGATAAGTAGTAAGTAAAATTGTAGCAAAGATGTAGTAAGAAAAGATTTATTTGAAGAAAAATTAAAAATCCACAACTTTCATACATTTTATGTCATCGTCGTCATCTTTTAATTTAATGGTACGTTGTTTAGACCTATAGGACGTGTTTAGAGCCATAGAACAGCATATATGCTGTTCTATGGCTATCAGAGACTATAGTTCGTCCATCTTAAGAATGCGGTGAGTCATTGCTTTCCGCCGCTCGTAGCCAAGCCCCGTATTTAATCAGGTCGCTTCAAATTATAAAATCAAATGCACAATGACTAAATGAAGGAAAACCTTTGAAAGAAGCGGTTGTTTTCTTTGTGTTTCACAAAACAAAATATATATATATTTTTTTTGCATTTTAACTCCATTGTGAATACACCTTTACCCTACATTTGCATTAATGGCTTACTTAGCACCTACGTCTATCACACAAATGTTTCCCCTGGGAGGGGATCAAACTCGTGACTTACAGTGCTGAAGGCAGGGCACTACCAAGATACCAGTCTATACTTACAAGGTGTAAGGACGATGCACCGAAAACTGAACGGGCGTGCTCAGTCAATGAAACTGAACAACTTTCCCAAAGAAACATTTTTGTTAAATGAAAAACCTACAAACGTACAAACTTCGATCAGAGTAGGCGAATTGTATGGAGAGATCATTTTTTTTTCATTTTACAAAAATATTTCTTTGGGAAAGTTGCTCAGTTTCGTTGACTGAGCACGCCCTTTCGATTTTCGGTACACCGTCCCTTTATTACCCTGTATACTTCTTTGTTTATTATATATACCGTTTCTTAGTACCTGCGACACAAGGCAGTCTTCTTCTACTTTTCGTGTCGACGAAAATCCAATAAAATTAAATGAATTTTGCCCAGTACTCAGCTATGAGAACAATATTTTGTGTAGCTTGCATCAGTTCATCCCGCGTGCAGGTGTTAAGGCACGCGGGGCAGGATGTACCACACTCGCATGAAAAGTTTGTCTCTTCAGTGAACCCCTACCTATGTCGGTTTTCCTTGCACCGGCCGACCTGATTCCGGAGTCTGTTAAGAGATCACTAGGCAGTGTCAGAAAATTTATTTATAATTTAAAAAAGTGTAGGAAAAGAATGCCTATTGCCTCGTACGTGAATGGAACGATTTTTGAATTATAATGTTGTACAAATCTGTTTACTTTGTATAATAGATGCCCTTACTGGGTCGAAGCCCAGACATTTGACCTAGATGACCTAGTACCAAACATGCGCATTACTTCAGTACCTCTATATAATTAAAAGTATAGTAAGACATATTTTTGTTCAAGTAACAAGAAAATTAAATCAATGTTCCAAAACAAATGATAAAATTTATTTCATTATTTTGTATTTTTTCAGTCTTATAGTCCGCTTAAGTTACCAAAATTGAATTTTTGAATTGATTAACGTCCACCAATAAGATTGCTTGATACAAAAGTAGAATCGTAACCCTAAACTTAGAAGGAATTTTATTTTCATTAAAATCTGTATTTAGAAAACAAAGTCGGGTTAGTTACATCTTTTCAAACTGAAGAACCGATTTTAATGATATGGGATTTTGTTGGATTCATCTTTACTGTACCGCGCCTTAGGTATGCGAGCAGCGAGGCGAGACATCGCTCACGGCGGCAACTAGTTCTTGCTCTTTCCTTCCCACTCCCCCACCTCCGAGCGCATACCTAAGGCGCGGTACAGCGGTTGCGGTCAGACTATCATCATAACATCCCATGAAACGTCCACTACAGGACAGGGAGCTCCCTCCAGAATTCTAGCTTTTGCTGGAAAAATGTGGAGGGGAAGTACCATAGTTACCTCGCTTGTTAGCGTTACGGCTGGCACCATGGACCGCGGCTGTAGGTAACCACAGTAAGTAAGATGTAAGATACAGTTCTCGCTGTGCTATTGCGTGGAGTGGACGCGTACCGATCTCGTACTCGATAATAATTTATTTTTGAAATTCAATTTTTGTGATTGGCTAACGAGTGTGATTTCTGATTCCTTGTCACACCTAAGGAGTACTTACCTGTCGGCTCCTCCTACTGGGCGGACTTAGAAAGAGAAAATAATATTTTGGAGTGTTCGCGCGATATTTGCACCGCTGTGATTCGATCCGTCGCCTCCTGCGTGTGAGTCAAGCATTCTCCCACCGCGCCACAACGCCAGTTACTACAAGTATCGAAATAGCGGAGCGCCTACAACCGGTCTCCCGCCAAGTACCTGTGCTACGATACAAGCTACGACCGCTGTTGCCGGCTACGAACTTGCTACACGACCGCTACAAGCGCTACGCACGAATCGAAGGTCACGTTACTCATTCAATCTCGACACGCGCAGTCTTTATTGCAGTCGTACCTACTCGCAGTAAGTCAAAGCTTGCACAATGACTTCTATTGCTCACTCTCCACCGCCACAAAAAAATAATACACCATCGTCGCATCCGCTAAAAGATAATACATCAACTCTGACCCACACCAGTTCGGAAAAAGATCTTACTGTGCTAAAAAATGAATACTTGCAAAGAACAAAACGAACGCGCTTAGATTTCGACGTTGAAGAGATAATTAGCTCTGTAAATAAAGGAGTAAGTGAAACGATTGGTAAGTGGAAGAGCGAACAGGAGGACGGCATCTCAAAGGCTTTTGATCAACAAAATGCCATCCTCTCACACTTAGTATCAGAAATTTCCGCCATAAAAGCTCAAAACAACCACATACAAGAAGTAAACACTCAAATTCAGAGCTCCATGGTACTAATGAACGAAAATTATGAGGAAATAAAAGGAGAAATAAATACCTTGAAGCGAGAAAAGAAAGAAAACTTAAACTATATTCAGAGCCTTGAAAGAAAAATTCAAGACCTGCACTTCAAGTCCAGATCGTCCGGTGTGGAAATACGCAACATTCCTCGTCTAGATGGTGAAAACGACGAGACCTTGAAGCAGATCGTACGCAGCATCGGACAAGCAGTTGGAGTAAACATTTCCCCGAATGAGTTCCGCGACATCTACCGCCTCCCGGGAGCCCCTGACACCGTGCGCCCAATTGTGGCTGAGTTCTCCAGCGTCCAGGCTAAGCACAAGCTGTTAACAGCCATTCGGACTTATAACAAGAACGCAAACACAAAAGAGGGCAAACTGCACACCGAACTTATCGGCTTACATGGGAAGCGTCAGCCTGTGTATGTATCGGAACAGATCCCAGGAAATTGTAAGAAGCTCTTCCGCTCTGCTCGTCAATTTTCCAAGGACAACGACTATAAATTCTGCTGGATATCTAACGGAAATGTCTTCTTACGCAAGCAAGAAGGTAGTAAGCAACTTATAGTAACATCCGAGCAATGCCTTCACGAATTGAATATCAATAAGTGACTACTCAATGTCATATTTCTAATCCAGTTAAAAGTAATTCTGTTTTTTGTATCAATTAGTCTATCTAACTCTAAGAACACACTGTGTCATACTCATACCTCTCTGTACACACACACATTCACTCACAAAAACACACACTCACTAAGCAACATAAAATATTATAAGCAACAACATTACTGTCCTAAACGTAATATCTTACCGTTTGTACCCAATATCGATGCTCGATGCTTCATTTCTCTGCTGATAATTCAACTAAAAAATGAATAGCTTAAGTAACATAAATGATGAATTAGATACCTTAAACCTTGAAAACTCTTTTTCTTGCCTCCCGGAGCACTGTTTGAATTATATAGAAGGATCCGAGAAGAATCTTACGGTACTTCAATTAAATATTCGTAGCATAAATAAAAACTTCGATGAATTACTGTTACTACTAAATATTATAAAAGTTAAAATTGACATGATAATACTCACTGAATCCTGGGTTAGTAAAGCTGACAAATTACCCTATTTACACGGTTACAACTCCTTTCTTACAAAAAATTTTAAAAACCAAAATGATGGAATCGTCATTTACACTAAAGTAGGTTTAAAATGTAAGGTCACTGAACCATCGTTTCAAGACGCGAACTGTATGACTTGCACAATAGATAACAAAATCGCTATTATAGCAGTTTACAGATCTCCCTCATACAAAACTAAACAAAATTTAGACAATTTCTTGAACAGTTTAAGTAACTTATATTCCAATCTAAATAATTTTACAAACATTGTATTAGTCGGCGACATAAACATAGATATAAAAGAAAGTTCTATTAACGATCGTAGCTTAGAATATCTAATTTTAAATGCTTCTCACGGACTTCTTCCTACACATTTACTTCCTACCAGATCTGGAAACTGTCTGGATCACATTTTATTAAAATCTAAACTTAGTAACATAACTTTAGTTCTAGAACCAACAATCACGGATCACTCGCCAACCTTGTTATCTATAAAGAAAGTAAACCCAAAACGTAAAAAAGATAACTGCAGTATTCCGCGCTTAAATCATTTAGCAATCTTAAATGAACTACAGTCAACTGACCTCAGTTCAATTTTAACTATAGAGGATGCAAATAAAGCAACAAATAATTTAATATCAATACTAAAAACTGTTATCACTAAATACACCACCTATATAAAAGTACCTCGTAAAGACCGTAACTTAAAACCTTGGATTACGACAGGTTTACTCAGGTGCATCAGAAATAGAGACAAACTCCACAAAAAACTTAGGAAATCACCAGTTGACGTAATTATCAAAACGACCTACACGCGCTATCGCAATTTTTGTAACGGCTTACTCCGGAAATTAAAAAAAGAATTTCAACAAAATGAGTTACTTAAAGCTGGCAAAAATCCGAAAACTTTATGGAAAGCTGTGAAAGATATTACAAATACAAATAAAATTAAAAACCAACCTACTGAATTACTAGATATCAACGAAGATCCTAAAGATTCTATCAATCAAGTCTGTAACTTCTTCTGTAATATAGGCAAAAACCTTGCAAATAATATCATCTCTCTAAATCTTCAACAACCACAATCAGGATCAGCAATTAATATTCCTGCAAGTGATTCAAATTTTAATTCTCCAAGCAGCTCCCTAGCTATGTTAGAAGTAGACGAAGTAGAGGTTGAAGCTATAATCCTGCAACTACGTGACAACTGTGCCACAGGATGGGACGACATTCCAGCCTCTATAATAAAGCAGGCTCGTCACGTGCTTGTGCCTCCTATAGCACACATTTGTAACTGCTCCATTAGAACCGGTGTATTCCCTGATGCCTTAAAGAAAGCAATAATTCACCCAATTCATAAAGGAGGAAACAGAGACTGTGTCGACAATTATCGGCCAATCTCGGTCCTTACCGCTATCTCCAAAATATTAGAAAAAATCCTCAACAAAAGGCTCATAAATTTTCTTAACAAACATAGTCTTATTGCAAGTAATCAATACGGTTTTCGAGCTGGTGTTTCAACTGAAGATGCAGTAATGGACCTAACACAAAATATTGCAAAAAACTTAGATAGTCAGACAAAAAGCTTGGGTATCTTCTTAGATTTAACAAAAGCTTTCGACACAGTCTCTGTTCCCATCCTCATAAGCAAACTTGAGTCTATAGGTGTTCGGGGGCTAGCATTAGAAATCTTTAAAGACTACCTATCTGATAGGAAGCAGTCTGTTAAAATAGGTTCACTTCTGAGCGATGAGGGTGATATATCTTGTGGCGTCCCACAAGGCAGTATTCTTGGCCCAACTTTGTTCCAGGTCTATATCAATGACCTGTGTAAGCTGTCTCTTCCAAACAGCAACATCTACACATATGCAGACGACACTGCAATCATTGTTCAGGGAGCAAGTTGGGATCAAGTAAGGAACTATGCAGAGAAGGCTATGAAGGTAGTCATCACGTGGCTCACAGATAACTTACTTACTCTCAACGTAGGCAAGACAAACTTCATTCCTTTCTATCTTCGCAAAAACTCCAAACCACCAGATAGCTTCATCCTTAAAGCTCACAAATGTGATCTGTCATTAGTCAACTGTGGATGTCAGTCTATACAACAGGCTGAAGTAGTAAGATACCTTGGTGTCCAGATAGATGAACGCCTCAGTTGGAAAATACAGATTGACAAACTTTCTATTAGAGTGGCACGTCTTATCTACATTTTTAAAAAATTAAGGGATTGCGCTGCATTTGAAGTTCTTAAAACCACCTATCTCGCCTTATGCCAGTCAATTATCTCTTATTGTATAACAGTTTGGGGAGGGGCCATCAAAACGGGAATAATAAAGCTGGAGAGAGCACAGAGAGCAGTACTGAAGGTGATGACAAAAAAACCAATAAGGTATCCCACCCAACAACTATATATAGACTGCAAAGTCCTCACCGTCAGGAAGATCTATGTGCTAAACTCAGTTTTAAGACACCATAAAATAATGCCTCTTACTGATAAAAACAAGCGCAGAAACGATCCACCGTCAATCAAACACAGGACTGCCTTTGCTAAACATCAATTCTATGTGTTAAGTTCACTTTTATACAAAAGAATCAACAAAAATCTCAAAATTCAGGACCTTAATAAATTTGAAGTTAAACAGAAGATTACTAACTGGATTCTAAATATAGACTATAACAAAACCGAAGATTTACTAAAATTTATTGCATAACCTAATAACTACGTAGTGCTTAAAGTTGTTTCTTTAATAAATAGTCCCAAGCTAGTGAGATACATGCACATATACACATACACTCACAAACACAATACACTCACGACTCACATACACACATACCTTCACAAACACACACACCCACAAGCACACATACACCCACACCTTCAAAATTACACTCGCATCGCATAGTCTACATACATTCTTCATCACATCACATCACTACATTCATAATCATACACTTTTAAAGACACTGAAAGTAGTTTTAACCTAATTTTCTCTTTTTTTCTTTTATTAAGTAAGCATTTCAGTTTCAATTAAAAAAAAAAAAAAAAAAAAATATAACTACGTCCACTCTGGGTTGAACTTTACTGTAACAAGTACTGTTGTTGTAATCAATCAGCTTGAACGCTGCTTCCTGAGATACAGGTTTCCTAGTTCAGGAAGTAGGGTTGTTTTTCTTAATCAACTAGTATTACCTAATTTATGTGAAACTACCCTATAATGTACGTTTGTAAACTTGGTAAATAAAGATTTTTATTTATTTATTTATTTATTTATTTAAAGAAGGATGCTGCTGCCCATCCTCCAGTTAACCCTTAGTCTCCTCTTACGACACCCAAGGGTATGTAGGGGTTGGAACTATTATTTTCCGGCACCACTCGGGACATAGTAGCTTCTAAATCGAAACCTATTTGATTTTAAATAAGGATAACGATTGTTTTTCAAATTATTTAAAATACGCTGTTTTGTTTCAGGTACGTAAGTGAGCTTTAACAAGGAAATAAATATTAAGTGAACAAGGTCAGAAATTCGTTAAACTCATCATTAAAATTGAGGTAAGTTTTTATTTTATTCTATTATGATTTTGGTATCTTCATGTCTAAAATATCAAAAAAAGTTAGTGATAAATTTTAAGACAGAAAAAGGCTTAGGTGCTGACTTGGCTAGAATCAAGGCGGTGTCACAGTCAGAATCCGGAGCGTGGTTGCAGGCGCTGCCATCACCTCACCTGGGCACGTTACTCGACGATAACTCTTTGCGGGTGGCCGTTGCTCTCCGCCTGGGCTGCAATGTTTGTGAGCCACATAAATGCATCTGCGGTTCCATGGTGGAGGCCAACGGTCACCATGCTATGAGTTGCTGTCGCTGCTCGGGGAGGTTTCCGCGTCACCACGCTCTCAATTACATCGTCAGGAGGGCACTGATTTCTGCGAGCGTCCCATGTGTCCTAGAACCTCCTGGCCTTAGTCGAACAGACGGTAAAAGGCCAGATGGGTTGACGTTGGTTCCTTGGGCGAAGGGGCTTTGCCTCCTTTGGGACGCTACGTGTGTCAGCACCTTCGCTCCTAGCCACTTAAGCCGTACGTCGTCATCAGCTGGTGCAGCCGCCGAATTAGCCGCTCAAAAGAAAATTGAGAAATATGCGGCCCTCTTGCCGCAATATATATTTGTGCCGCTGGCAGTGGAGACGACAGAATGTTGGGGCTCCGACGCAAAATGTTTTGTCGCCGAGATTGGCCGGCGACTTCGTGAAAAAGGTGGCGACTCCCGCTCAGGATCGTTCCTGATGCAAAGGTTAGCCGTCGCTATTCAGCGCGGCAATGCAGCTAGTGTAATGGGCACCTTTGCACCGGGAACGATCAGGGGCGGGTTATTCGATTAATTTTTGACAATTATTTTTTATGCTATTTGTAATTTTTGCTGTTAATATTAAGGATATTTTTGACATTTCTATTGAAATTTAAAAGGCTTATAGTAATTTATGTAACACAATACCCACTTGTGACATAAAAAAAAATACCCACCTACTGTTATACTACCTACAGTAAGACAATACAGGATTATTTTTAAACCCTAGCTAAATTTAAGTACGAGTATGTTATGCAGACGACGAAATGAACAATATTTTCATTCTTTGACATGGGTTGAAAAACTATTTTATTTTCATCCACCATGCTTGTATGGCAATACCGAAATTGGTAAATCAAATCTCAAATTGACTTATGTTTATTGTGTCAACCTGTAAAATCAAACATATTTAAAACAGCGCGTGGGTTTTTATCGTCGTTTCTTATTTTTACCACTTTGGCGCCACTTTATTTGTGAAGCGATGTAGTTTAGCTGACGTCGTTATGAGATCTTGTGTTTAACTTTGTGTGGGAACAATGATTAAATAATTTGAGTTTGTATGGGACAAAATTTTTTTTTCGTTTTCTGATCCACGTTTCTTTGGAAAAGTTGTTCAATTTTATGTTCTGAGCAATATAATATTTGGCCAGAGATCCAAAAATAATCCTGTATACAGCTTAAATTTTCATTAGTTTTGCTTCCGTAACCCAGTGATTCTACTCATGAAAACAAGCAACTTTCCTAAGAAAAAATATTGTAATTCGAAAAAAACTTTTCAATTTTCCATACAAAATTAGTCGATCACGTGACTACTTTACTATAAAATAAAAAAAAAATTTAAACAAAAAGTTTTTATTCTGTGGGTTTGCTTTCTATCATTTATAGAGTCATTGCGCTTCGGGGGAGAATCCAATGAAAATTCACGCTGTATTAAAGTTCTTACAATCGACTTTTATTCACAGTCACTCACCGTATTTTAATTTTAAAACAGTAGACTAGCTGAAGTTATTTACATAATGTTGTTGTTTTGTTACTTATGTTTATTAAAAGATGCGAAAAGCGATTCGAAGGAAAATTGTCTTAAAACATGGTACATTTTTTGTTATTTTTTTTTATCTGATTCACTTAAGAAAATAGTGTAAGAATTTAATCAAAAAATAACACGATAGAAACTGTTTTTTTTCTTATCATATACTACTCTAATAGCATGAATTTAAAAGCTTTATGTCACCTACAGCACAGAATAACCTATAAGTACTACCAAAAGTCGAAAAAATTTTGCTTGATCAGAATGAACGTTGTGGCGTAAAAGAAGACGTAGTGACTAAAATTGAGAAAGGGATGCTGAGATGGTTTGGTCATGTAGAGAGGATGAATGAAGGGAGATTGACGAAAGAGATCTACAAGGCGAGAGTGAATGGAAACGTTGGAAGGGGAAGGCCTCGGCGAACGTACCAGGACCAAATTCAGGACGTTCTGAATAAAGGCCAGGTTAAAAGTACCCTAAACCGACGAGCATGTATGAAAGGATTGATGAAAGTTCAGGAAGCGAGGGTAGTATGTCAAGATCGTAGCAGGTGGAGAACTGTGGTCTCTACCTACCCCGACGGGAACAAGGCGTGATGTTATGTATGTATGTAGAATGACAGCAGCACAGAACTATGCGTAAGAGCAGGATGGAGCGATAGGTGTCTCTATCACTCCAAATATCATACGTATTCCACACCCCACTATAACGAGAGCGAATTTGAAATTGGAAAGTCCCGTAGGCACACATATTCAGTACAAAAGATTCTCAGCAGCAACACGAGAATCAGACGGGTGGGGTACGCGCGGGGGTGCGGGGGGATTGCAAGGGGGAGAGTGTCCGTTCTGTATGAGAGCATCATAACATCCCATGAAAAAAAAAAAACGTCCACTACAGGACAGGGAGCTCCCTCCAGAATTCTAGCTAATGCTGGAAAAATGTGGAGGGGAAGTACCATAGTCGCCTCGTTTTTCAGCGTTACGGCTGGCACCATGGACCGCGGTTGTAGGTGACCGCAGTAAGTAAGATGTAAGATACAAAGGATGCTGCTGCCCATCCTCCAGTTAACCCTTAGTCGCCTCTTACGACACCCACGGGTATGTATGGGTTGGTACTATTCTTTGCCAGCACCACACAGGACTGTTACTTTATTCTGTGGTATCGTTCTGTCCTAATTCAAACTGATTTCAATCTAACGAAGCTCATTTTATCGACTGTTAATTTCTACGAAACAAGCTACGACGTAGCTTTGCTACGCTCGTAGCACTTGCAGTTTGTGTAGTTGGTGAATGTACGAGAAACAGGCTTCGATCACTTTCTACTTGACATGCTTTCTTCAATGTATAAGCAGGATCGTTAAGGTTGGGTTTACCGTGGCTTACTAACTGCCCCGTGTGGTTCCGGAAAAGAATAGTACCAACCCATACATACCCGTGGGTGTCGTAAGAGGCGACTAAGGGTTATAAACTAGAGGATGGGCAGCAGCATCCTCTTTTATATCTTACATCTTACTTACTGCGGTCACCTACAACCGCGGTCCATAGTGCCAGCCGTAACGCTAACAAGGCTCTTTGTACTGTCGAAAATCATTACTAAAGGATGATTGCAAATAATAATTAATTTTACGTTTGAAAAAAAAAAAAAAACTAGCAGGGGGAGATATTTCTAAAACTTTGATAAACCTTTTTCTTTATCATAGTTACACTACCCCTAGAATTTTTTGGGTCTAATTAAAAAACATCTTATATATCCTTAAAGGTAGCCTGAAGTCAAGAGCAGGATATCACCCATACTTGGTTGATATTCCGCACATTCGCACAAAGCACTTTGAAACATCTTTTATAATGCGCACGGCTAAAGAGTGGAATTCTCTGCCTGCGTCTGTGTTCCCGAGTTCATACAACCCGTATTTATTCAAGTCGCGAGTGAATAGGCTTCTTCTGGGCAAGCTCGTTCCATCGTCGACCTCATCTCTGTCTTCAAGACTAGATCGAGGTCAAGAGTAAGCCCATTGACAATAAAATAATAAAAAAAGAGCAAACAGTTTTTTGCAATAGAAATATTCCTGTAACAATTTCTTATCAAAACGGCTTACCAGCTAAGTTTTTTTGTAGTCAAAACTTATAACAAAAACAGTAAAGTACAAAATTTTCTAGAAATCAATATTTATAACTTTGACGTGGAACCCTAAAATCTTTCAACTTTTCTTTAAGTAATTTCCACCGAAGTGCCAGGTATTAAGGTTGGTATTCGAGTAAACCTAGATGGGAGCGAACATGATAATATTATATGAATTTATGATAACTTTGTATGCTAACCTACTCTATTATTCACTTTGAGTATCGTTTTGAGGTGGAAAATGGTGATTTTGAAGGTTTACGTTTTGTATATTGAAATTGTAGGTACGAGTATGCATGAAAGTAGAATTAATGCTTTAGAAATGAGATAGTGAAATTGAGTGACAGGATTAAAAAAATACGATCGAATAGAGAACCTCCTCCTTTTTTGAAGTCGGTTAAAAATAGTGTGATAAGAGAACGTTGTAGCGTAAAAAAAAGATGTAGTGGCTAAAACTGAGATGGACATCTGGAAAGGATGAAGGAATAGTGAAGGCAACGAAGCAGTTGACCCCAACATAAATTTCTCAGGCAGATTTTATTTGACAGGATGATAAAGAATCATGAATTAAATGTAAATTGATAAATATAAAAAAAAAAATTCACAAAAACAATTTTTCATACATTTTTTGTATGGAAAAATTAAAAGTACCGATTTTTTTTTTATAGATGGTTTGTCTCATGTAGTGTAATACCCCAGCAAAGTTTCAACGACTGAGGATTTAATGCGGGTGTCTTCATACAACGATCCGCTTCGTTGCCTAGACTTAAACGGTACTAGAAATTTACGGAAGAGATGCACCAGGCTAGAATGAATCTCGGCAAACGTTTCAAGACCAAATTCAGGACGTTCTGAAGAAAAGACCAGGTTTAAAGTACCATAAACCGACGAGCTTATGCAAAAGGGTTGATGAAAGCAAAGGAAGCGAAGGAAGTATGTCAAAATCGTAGCAGGTGGAGGGCTATGGTCTCTGTCTACCCCACAAGGAAAGAAGCGTGATTTTGTATATGTAAATGTAGGTATTTGGGACTTATACAAAGAGTATAGTATATTTGAATGAATGAATGAATGAATAACTCTTTATTGCACACATCTAGGAATAAAGATTAAAAATTACGGTTTTACAATAAGTGGGCAAAAGGCGGCCTTATCACTAAAAGTGATTTCTTCCAGACAACCTTTTGAGGAAATCAGCAGCGACGAAAGACTGTAGTGTAGTGCACCAATATACAGTTACATATATAAATATTTTGAAATAAATATGTAAAAAATATATACCTACATACACATGATTAAATACAGTATATATACATATATTAATTACAAATATAGACATATATATATACTACACACTGTAAGTTATACATAAAATAAAATAAATAAACATACAATATATATCGACATAATATGGTTGCGAACTCATAATAACTTAGCGAGGAAATACTGACGAATTTTGGTTTTAAATATGCCCAGAGACTTAGAATGACGCACCTCCAACGGTAGGTCATTCCACATCGTGGTAGCCTTGACAGTGAATGATTCCTTGTAATACCCAGAGCGAGTATAAGGAATGTCTAATAAGTTATCATTCTTAGACCTAAGGTCACGGCTGCGACCTGCACCGAGGAAATGGAAACGTTCCTTAAGGTAGGGAGGGGAGCGCGGGTCATACAGCACTTTGTAAACGAGCGTCAAAACGTGCTCATCACGCCGTAGCCTGATCGGAAGCCATTTTAATCTATGTATATTCTATCTATCTATATATCTATATATATATATATTTTTAGTATATTTATTTATAAAGAGTATATTTATTTTATGTATAATTATGTATTCGTGTGTTGTTTAAGTAGGTTTATCCCTATTTTATATTACTCTGTATTTTAAAATTTATTTTAATTTAAAAGTGTATTTTAAAATATCTTATCACGAATATTAATGCACATTCCTGAGCCCGCTTTAATGACATTCTTCCACACCTAATAGGTTGGCTGGAAGAGATCTCTTAAAGAGATAAGCTCGCCTTTGTAAACAATTTTCATTTAAAAACTGTATCTTATTTATGTGCAATAAAGAATAAGAATAAGAAAGAGTATAGTATTATCTTTCCATGAAACTGAAGAACTTTTTTTTGTGTCCCGTGTGGTGCCGGCAAAGAATAGTACCCGCGGGTGTCGTAAGAGGCGACTAAGGGTTAACGAGAGAATGGGCAGCAGCATCCTCCTTTGTATATTACATTACTGCGGTCACCTACAACCGCCGCGCGGTCCATGGTGCCAGCCGTAACCACCCGTAACGCTAACAAGCGAGTTGACTATGGTACTTCCCCTCCACATTTTTCCAGCAAAGGCTAGAATTCTGGATGGAGCTTCCTGTCCTGTAGTGGACGTTTCGTGGGATGTTATGATGAACAACTTTTACTAAGGAACATAGGTCAAAATTTAAAAATTTTGCTTTAAGTGGGGATCGAACTCGAGGCCCACGGCGTAAAATGCAGGCCACTATTAGCCACACAAACGGGCCAGTCAATTTAAAGTACGGCCATCGTAATAGGTCCATTCTGACAGCTGTCAAACGTATGATAAAATACGACCTGCAAAGAAAAATGGACCCTGTGCTTTGGTGATAAGAAAACGTCAAAACAGACTTCTTTCGTCGGCTCTACTTGACATTACACTTGGGGACATTTGAAGTTTCACACCTTACATTGTGTTCTTTCTTTCTGTTTGTGAACCCATTTTGTTTAGAGTGAAGTAAAAGAAGGTACGGCGATTCCTCCCCTGGGGATACTCCTTAACAGAAATACGAGGTTTTTTACCTGATAGCCGTTTGACTACTTTAAGTAGGGTGAACGAAAGAAGTCCTTTTTGACGTTTTCTTATCACCAACGCACAGGGTTCATTTTTAGTGTTCCGATACCAAAATGGTAAAAAAGGAACCCTTGTGCGACTTTGTCTGTCTGTCTGTCACATCTGTATATCTCAGCAACCAGTCTTGCTATCAACTTGAAATTTGGAATGGTTTTAAAATATGGTTGTCCAATTAAATTGCACATAAAGGAATTAAAAAAATATTATGATTATTAATGTAAATGGGGCCAAAATAGGGGGGGGGGGGGGGGGGCTAAATTTCAAATTGTTGTTACTAGGTCGAATAGAGTATAATATGAAAGGGCTTTACTTGTAGATTCCAAAATATATTTTTGTATTTTTTTACGACTCTTAGTTTTCAAGTTATCATGAAAAATGTCAAAAAAAACCATTCCCCCCCCTTATCTCTGAAGTTTGTGGAAGGAAAAATCTGAATTAATTATAGTCGATAGAAGTTTATGTAAATATTACAGGAAAAATAAAACAATCTTTCTAAGTTGCACAATTTTTTTGAAATCTGCAAAAAACCCTTACAAACAAATTTAGTTTTGCGGTCCTAAAAATGGACTTTATTGGTTCCAAAAATACTATAGGTATATCGGAAACCTCGGCGCGCGAGTCCAACTCGCACTTGACCGGTTTTTCTTTGCAGGTCGTAATTTATCATACGTTTGACAGCTGTCAGAATGGACTTAATACGATGGCCTTCTTTAGTGTAGCGACGTACCTGTGGATCTTTCCCACGCGCAGAGTACCGCTCATTACGCTTTTTTGGTTTAGTTACCTATGAAACATCCAGCGGCATTTCCACTGGAGTCACACTTGACCACAGAACAACGATAGGGCCACTCCACCTGCGCGCGCACCCTCCCATAGAAGCGAAGAGAGTAAAAAAAATGGTTCCTTATTGACTAGGTATACCACAGAAAAATAAGGGTACTTAGAAGGAGGATTAAAGAAATAATTCGTCACAAGGTAGCGAAGGCGTCGTTCTATGGATTTGACAGGTTATTTTGAATATTTCCTAGTGATCATTGATAATTTGACATAAAAAATTGGGACATGTTGGCAGATGTCATCCCATAGTAAAATAAATTAGCAAGGTATCTATTCCGAGCGAAGCAAGGAGGTCCGAAATCTTTGAGGTATACTATCCAATTTATGTAAGCATCATGCACATTCGTTGCCATAGAGTCGCTGTTACTGGTTTTTGCATCTTACTCTCTCGCAATAATGGTACTATGTTTATCGCACTCAAATGACGCTAGTAGTGTGGGTGTTCTTCTCGAGATGAATTCGTCTCTAGATGCAGAGCAAGACGCATGCGCTTCAGACCTCTGTGCACTTGACAGATGTTTCGGTCGCGCAACTTTTCGCGTCGGAACTTCCGCTGGTGTTTCGCCACACTAAGTTTGAAGTCAAAAACTACATACATATTAAAACTTTTGCTACTTTGCAAATATAAAGAGCGAATTGTCTAACTAATTGAATCGATCAGCCGATATTTTTTGGAGGGGAAGTACCATGGTCACAACGATTGTAAGCGACGCGGCTGGCACCATGGACCGCTGGTATTGGTGACCGCAGTATGTATGATGGTACGATACGCAGAATGAAAAGATATAGAACTATGTGATAAGCTACCTCCTAGGTTTTTATGTTTGTTTGTACATTCCAATTTTAAATAACTAGACAGATATGTGTTTTCATAGTCATTTACTATGGAAATGGATTTTCAAACTAACATTGCCGGCAGCTACTCGCGAGTATTTAAGCAGTACAGCTATTTTGATTTATCTCGAAGAAGGTTGACAAAATAAGGATTGAATTCCCAAGCATGTTTGAGCAAAGCAACTTGTAGGCCGGTACACTTGATAACGACATGCCACGTGTTGCATGCTTTAGTAGGCGTCACTTGTGATCGCGTGCCGCACGGTATTAGTGAAGCTATTTTCTTATACAAGCTATTGCTTAACGTTTGTTTCAGAAATTAATAGGCATTCCCACTTTTTCTTTAATTTAATTTAGAGATATATTTTTTATTTTCGTACCATAAGAGGCTTAGCAGACGAGAGCCAGGCAGACAGGGGCAGTCACGGACTTTGTCCGCCAGTGTGGCCAGTATTGCGAATACTATAGTTTTAATCCGAATAAAATTCAAACTTATCATTTTTCTTGTTTTTTTTTTCTACATTTTCAACTAAATAACAATCAATCTGTACAACCTTATCGACTAAATAACTCTTTGAACTAAGCAACCATTTTAGCTGTTTTCCTTCCAAACCGAGATTTTGGAAAATACGCCCATAGATTAGAAGCGGACCATTTTTCTGATGTCAAATACTATAATACTATCGAAAACAATTACAGTACCGGCCACTCTGGTGAACTGTGAATGAATGAATGAATGAATGAATGAATACATTTATTCGCTAGCATACACGGTTAAATAAACATGGTAGGTAAGTATGATACAACCTGGATACAACGTTCATGCGTGATGCGCCTCGAATCGGCATGCAAATATTAGAAATACAATTAATATTAAAATTACTATAATTAAAATAAAATAAAGAATTCTTAAAGTTAAAAATATCATTAATATATCAATATCATTAATATATCAATATCATTAATATATCAATATCATTAATATATCAATATCATAATTACTGTCACAACGATAAGTCTGCTGGGTTCTAAGAGTGCCCGTTGCTGGCAGTCACCAACAACCGCGGTCCATGGTGCCAGACGCAGATAACAAGCGTGGTGACTGTGGTGCTTCCTACCACAAAAAAAACGTCTATCCTAAACAATAAGTAAGATAGACCGTGAATAAAAGGAATGATGACCGCTATAAGTATAGAAACTAGCATTTTCCTTGCTTCGGTAGGCATGTTGATTCAATCAGCTTTAGTGGCACACAATACAAATATGATAACCCCATTAGTTGTACAGTCAACAGCACGTCAGTGGAAACTTTTTCAACTCTATTGCCATGCCATATAGTACAAAGTGTTACTACTGACGTGCTGTTGTGTGTTAAATAACTTGCGATTAACAAAATAGTAAAATCTTAAGCTCGCCAATTCTGTACATTGAAAATTTTGCGCGAAAATATGATCTAGGAGGGTCACTAAAATATGATTTAGGGGTGTCACCAAAATATGATCTAGGGGGTCACCAAAATATGATCTTTTTTTATAGAAGAGGGAGGCAGACGAGCAGACGGGTCACAACAAACTCACTAAGGATGGGCAGCAGCATCCTCCTTTGTATCTTACATCTTATTTACTGCGGTCACCTACAACCGCGGTCCATGGTGCCAGCCGTAACGCTAACAAGCGAGGTGACTATGGTACTTCCCTCTATATTTTTCCAGCAACAGCTAGAATCCTGTAGTGGATGTTTCATGGGATGTTATGATGATTGTAAAAGTCCAGGGTGTCTACTCTCAAAGTCCGATATATCGAAACGATACTACTCAAAACATGCAACAGCAAAACTTCGTCCCTTGACAATAGAGTAGAATATTGGTTGGATGAATTTTCAAACTGCATCCAACCAATATTCTACTCTATTGTCAAGAGACGAAGTTTTGCATTTGCATGTTTCGAGTAGTATCGTTTCGATATATCGGACTTTTAGAGTAGACACCCAGACTCCACGCGTACAAAGTCGTGTGCGCAACTTGTCTAAAAAGAAATTTCTATATCTAGATTTGTTTTACAGTTGAATAAAAAAATATATAAAGTAAATAAGCAAACGGCTCACAATCCATTTGAGGGGTTATTCAGTAGTCCAATTCGGTGAATTCACAACTAAACTGCTCCATAAATAACCGGGGGGCTATTCTGTAATTCGATCGAATGATATAGTACGGCTGTTGGGGTTTCGAGGCAAGGATTAACATTTCCTCAAGTCGTAAACTGGAGTGATAGCCAACCCGACGAGTTTGTATCGAAAACTCTCGATTGGCTTGTTCAGGGCTCTGGAGTCCGATTTCAGAATGTCACTAGGTGGTGAAATATGAACGAAAACATTCAAAATTACATGATTTTGTCCAAATGAGTAGAAAGTTTGTTGAATTTTTATAAATAAAAGCGGCCAAGTGCGTGTCGGGCCACGCGCAGTATAGGGTTCCGTAGTTCTGTTTTTTTACGATTTTTTATCGCAAAGCAGGTTTTGATTAAGTATTTCATAAACATTTTACGTCCTGTTGCTCAGCGAGGTCCTAGCTCCTGATATCTGTTGCTATTTTTATTATTTCCAGTTTTTCGAATATAGCCCATTAACCTTTACAGGTTCCCAGGCCTTCTTAGCTATTTGATAGTTTTTCTTTTAATTTCATCTAAATATATAAAAGAGCATGTCCTGACTGACTGACTGATTCATCAACGCCTAGCCGTAACCGCTATAGATACAGATCTGAAATTTTGTACACAGGTTATATGCACGTCAAAACCACCCACTAAGAAAGGATTTTGGAAAATTCATCTCTCAAGGGGGTGAAATAAGGGATGAAAGTTTGTATGAAAGTCCTTTGTTTCTTGAGCTAGATTCACACAAATTTGAATTTAAGCTACTGGTAAAAAATTAAGAAACACGTGTTTAAGCATTTCTTAAAAATCACCCTACAAGGGGGTGAAAAAGGGGATGATTTTTTTTCCGTATGTTGGTGTATAAGTCTTTCATTTTTAAAGGTAGAATTATAAAAAATTTGGTTTCGAGCTCATGGTAAAATATTAAAAAGTACGTATTTAAGAATTTTTCATCATTCATCCCCTAAGGGGTGAAATAAGGGATGAAAGTTTGTATGAAAGGCCTTTGTTTCTTTAGTTAGATTCACAAAAAATTGACTTTAAGCTTTTGATAAAAAATAAAGAAACACGCATTTAAGCATTTCTTAAAAATCACCCTAAAAGGGGGTGAAAAGGGGATGATATTTTTTCCGTATGTTTGTCTATTAGTCTTTTACTTTTAAAGGTAGACTTATAGAAATTTGTTTTTGAGCTTATAGTAAAAAATAAAAAAGTATGTGATTTAGAATTTTTCAAAATTCATCCCCTAAGGGGGTTAAATAAGGGATGAAAATTTTTATGAAAGTCCATCAGTTTTGAAGTAAGAATCTTCAAAATTTGTATTTAGACTGACGACAAAAAATTAAGTTTTACGTGTCTCAGGGTTTTTGAGAATTCTACACCCTAAGGGGAGAAAAGGGGGATGAAGTTGAAACTCCTTCATTTCAAAGTAATATCCACTAAATTTATTATTTAGGCATTAGGGTTGTAATGCTGTAGAAAATACATCACTGTTATTGAAATTCCACCCCAAATTCAACCCCTTAAAGAGGGAAATGGGGTGAACAAGTCTAAAAACCAATATGGGTATCGTTTGTATGGTTTATCGGGTCGCTGATTTCGAAAACTAAAACCATTTTGAAATCCAATGTGGTGGACGTTAAATACCATCATCCCCTGGGGATGGGGTTGGGGTGCGATAGGGTTTAAATTTCTAAAAATCAATATGGGTGTCGTTTCTATGTTTATATTGTGATAGGGATAGCGGTTAAGACGGCGTTAAGGATAGGGATAGGAAAAGGGGTAGGGTTATCGGCAGGGATAGGGAGAGGGAGAAGGAGAGGGAGTAGGATGGAGGTAGAGAGAGAGGGAGTGGGAGAGGGTGAGGGAGGGGGAGAGGGAGGGGGAAGGGGAGAGGGAGGGGTTGAGGGAGAGGGTGAGGGAGGGGTAGAGGGAGAGACTGTACATTGTGTGAATATCACGCGGGCGAAGCCGCGGGCACAGCTAGTCATAATATATACAACTATTCAGATTTTTTTCACATTTCCAGTAATAACCATGTAGGTGGCAAGCAACACTCGACTCCACCAAAAATTGCGCTTTCAAGCTTAATATTTTACAAACTTATCCCTAAATCGAAAAACGACACCCCACATTATGGGATAGACAAGAAACAAAATCACACCCACTTTAATTGTAGGGGAGGTACCCTGAAAATATTTTATGTTTTACGTGGATGCAATGATTTAGATTTAGATTTCTTTATTTCATATTATCAAATTCAAAATTACATAGATTGTTCAGATGTCAATGAATAATATGTCAATGTATCATCATTACATCCCAAGAAACTTCCACTGTAGGACATAGAGGTCCTCCAGAACTCCAGCAAAAACGCTGGTACCCTGGATGGGATTTACCATAGTCACAACGCTTGAAAGCATTGCAGCTGGCCACCGCTGGTGACTGCAGTATGTAAGATGGTCAATACACAGAAGATGCTGCTGTTCATGTATCATCATAACATCCCATGAAACGTCCGCTACAGGACAGGGAGCTCGTATTTAATTACAACTTTCTAGTACTAAGGGTCTCTGAGCTAAGCCGCGGCCCACAGAGCTCTGAGCTCCATGCGCGCAGGCGGAGTGGCCCTATCCTAGTTCTGTGCCGCGGACAGACAGACAGATGGACATCACGAAACTATAAAGGTTCCTTTTGAACTACGGAACCCTAAAAACCACCAAGTGACAGTGAATTTTGTACGGGAAGTCCTTTTTACTTATTTTATGTTTCTTGGGAAAAAGCTGTTGAGCTTAAAAGTTTTATGTATGCATTTACAGTTGCAGTTATCCTTAATGTAAAAGGTTGTAGAATTATATGAGAAAATGTTACACGTAAATATAAGATTTTCCACTTATAAATAAACAACCAGTAATCAACAAGAAAAATAAACACCATCACGGCATAAAAATATAATATTTCAACAAAAAACACACCCACCGCTGCATATTTCATTTCTAAAAGACCATATTTTGCCGCGGGCAAATTTCTCGACACCGTGGAACCATGTCATGCACATTCTACTCAAAACATGTAATAAAACGAGTAAAATTTATGAATTCTTTATGTTTTCTTGCTTGAGTTACAGAGAGGGAGTCAGGAAAAGTTGCGCCCCACAAAAAATTATAATGAACTCAAACTAGTTTGTTTAAGATAAAAAAAAAGTTGAATCTTCTGTTCTTCATAAAAAGTAAACAATACGGATCGGTGTATAATAAAATTATAAGTATTACTTATAGAAGTCAAAACTAACTATTATGTTGTCAAAAGCCGTAGAACTAAAGCTAGCCTCCAAAATAAGCCCTTGGAAAGTTTCACACGATGTTACTAAAACCTTATTTGTTATAGAATATCTCTCAGTTGATAATTTCTAACGTTTATCTGCTTACAGTTCACACCAGAGCGCCATCAGGCTATAGAAGGATTAGTTACAGACGAGAAGGTTTCTATTGCAATTTAATTTCAGCGGTCCAAAGATCCTCTTACTGGATTGAGACTGTCGCTCATGTTGTCAACAATACGGGCATAATTTTGAAGTGAAAACTTCTTTAACGGCGCTTGGCACTTATTTAGATGGGTAAAAAATGTTAAACTCACATCAGATGTAGCGTCAGATGTTTAAGTTTTGAAGTGAAAACTTCTTTAGGGGCGCGACAGATCTGACGAAGATTGTCTATATGTAATACTAATTGTCATGTTTGTCTACGATAGCGCAATAAATAAATATTTTATGTACTTTCATACTGATAAATAAAACAACTGCAAAATTATTCCCTTACCATTCCAAAATATTCAAAAATGCACAACGTTGATGTTTAAGTTTTCACTTCTGCCGGCACTCCCGGAGTGCAACCCGGCCATTTTTCTTTATTATTGGGTAAAATATGGAGTGTTCTAGATTTAAGCCACTTTCATCATCATAATATCCAATCTACTGTTGGACTTGGCACGGCTTGGCTTCCTCCAAAATTCCATATAACCGTACAACGTTCACCTCAAACATACGTCGAACATCTAAAACAAATTTTTACTCCCAAGACGGCCTTTGCTCAGCAGTGGGACACATAAGATGATACGTAATCATAATAATAATAATTAACACATCGCAACTGATAGCAAGAAATTGTTTTCTGTTGTGTTTTGGCATATGTTCCTCAGGGAAAGTTGCTCGATTTTATGATCAGAATAACATACTCAAAGAAACGCAGTAAATTAACAAGCAACCTAAATAACGTGTTAATGAAATAGACGAAACCCTCATACACCTCAACAGATTTTTATTAAAATAAATCCATTCCGGTTTAAAAATCTTGAAAAAATATTTCCTTGTATATTTTTGAGCTCTTTAGTGCATCATAGCACTTGCGTGCACGCCACGCCCACTTCCCTCCCCTCCTCACCGCTCATGCACCGCTTGCCGCCACGCGCCGCTTCATCGTGACGTAATGTACCACGTTGCCACAGAAATATTCAGAAGCGGCAAAAATTTAAATAATAAAAATAAAATAACCCCTATCAAAACCCGTGAAATTGATTTTACTCTCAATCGCTTATTTCGATAATTACTTGACATTTCCCCTCTATTTTGCATTGTGGCTCTATGGAGGTCCTGTCTATAATATACTTGTACGTGTAATGTTGTTCTATTAATAATGATTAAGAGTATTATCTAATATTACTCAGATCGTTTTGACCCTAATCCGCCCCTGGGCTCGCAACGTAAGAGAACCATAGCTGGTTAATTATTCAAGGTCGCCCTTGCTTACACGCTGTACAGACAGACAGGAGAATAAAGGGTGTGAGTGGTGTACCAAAATAATGTACACACGGCCGCTCGTCGGTACAAACCTAAGCGGGTCTCTGGTTTGAGGTGCTTGTGGCGTAGCGCTCATTCAGCTAATAATGGTGTAGTCTGCAGTCTCGAGCGTGCATAGTCAGTCTGCAACCGACCGTACAGCGAGTAGGTTGTGCAACGTGGTGTGTGCGTTGGCGAGCCAAATAAACAGCTTAACAACTAACATCAGCGACGCTACAGTTGGCGACGAGGATGATATAATGGTTTGCTTCTACGTGCTTGATGCCGTACGTACCACTTTTACAAGTAAATCCGTTTCAGAGATTAGTAGAAAACTGCAAAAAAAAATTACAAACCAATTTAGTTTTGCGGTCTTAAAAGTAGTCTTTATAGCTTCCAAAAATACTAAACGTACACCAAATCCCTCGGCTCCCTCTGAACGAACGAAAAATGAACAAAAACTTGTGCAATAAACAAGCAAATGATCACTTATGCTTAGAGTAACTATGTACATAATTATTTACTGTACGTTTTTCATGCTTTGACATTTATTAACATTAGAACTAAAGAAATACATAATAATTATCTCATTCATCGCCGTGCAAAGTTGGTGGCATTTTTTGTTATTTGGTACCTTGAAACCTGACAACCAGTTTGGTCGAATGTTTGTCCAATAACGTGCCAAAGCTCTACATGTACACTAGGTTTCGCTGGCCCCCTGAGTTGCAAAGGACAGATGTCAGTCGCTCTGTGTAAAAACTTCTACCACCGAAAGGTTAAGTAGCTGAAATTTCAACGAGGCTAGGGCGATGATGACTTATTCTAAAAGTCAATTGAGACCAGAATAATAATATTCTCTCTGCTCTATAAAGGTTAATATTACTTGTCTGTTTAGATTAAACTTCACGTATGTCTTTGAGACGTGCATTATTATAATATTAACTAGAGGTCGCAGGGTGCGCGGGCTGCAAGCAGCCCGCGTGAGGTGTTGTGGCTGTTGCTTTTGTTATCCAGGACCAAATTTCGATTTTGAAGGCAATCGGCCGAAAAACAAAAAAAATCAAGATGGCGGGCATTTTTTTCAATTCTGACATTCGATTCGGTATCAGAGACCTCTCGGACCCTCAGATATCGATTTTCAAAGCAATCGGTCAAGAAACAAAAAAATTCAAGATGGCGGCTATTTTTTTCAATTTTGACATTGGATTCGAAATCGGAGAACTCTCGGACCCGCAGATATCGATTTTGAAAGCAATCGGTCAAGAAACAAAAAAATTCAAGATGGCGGCCATTTTTTTCAATTCTGACATTTGATTCGGTATTGAATACGTCTCGGACCCTCAGATATCGATTTTGAAAGCAATCGGTCCAGTAACAAAAAAAATCAAAATGGCGGCCATTTTTTCAAAATTTTATTCCTGATTCGGTATCATAGACCTCTCGGACCCTCAGATATTGATTTTGAAAGCAAACAGCCCAATAACAAAAAAAATCAAGATGGCGGCCACTTTTTAAAATTTTGACATGAGATTCGTTATCAGAGTCGACTCGGCCCCCCAGATATCGATTTTGAAAGCAATCGGTCGAGAAATAGAAAAATTCAAGATGGCGGACATTTTTTTCAATTCTGACATCTGATTCGTCATCGCAGTCGACTCGGACTCTCAGATATCGGTTTTGAAAGCAATCCGTCCAGAAACCAAAAAAATCAAGATGGCGGCCATTTTTCCAACGAAGGGGGACGCTTCGGGCTTCGCCCTACGCGGAGCTCGGCCTGCGGCCTCGCAACTCGGCCTCCGGCCTCGTAAATTGCTTATGGTAGGAGGTGGGAGCACGGTCAGCCGGAGGACGCTTCGAGCTTCGCTCTACGCGGAGCTCGACCTTCGGCCTCGCTATATGATGAGAGTTACTTGGGGAGGGGGTTAGTTGGGGGAGGTATTAGTAAGGGGGGACGCTTCGGGCTTCGCCCTACGCGGAGCTCGGCCTACGGCCTCGCGACTCGGCCTCCGGCCTCGTATAGACCTTGACTTAATAGATGTATGTGGGAGCACGACATGCTGGGGGACGCTCCGAGCTTCGCTCTACGCGGAGCTCGGCCTCCGGCCTCGCCATGTTGGTTCTAGTTACTTGGGTGGAGAGGTTGGGGAGACCCAAAGTAAGGAAGGGACGCTCCGAGCTTCGCTCGACGCGGAGCTCGGCCTACGGCCTCGCTGTATGGTTCAGGTTGCTTGGAGGTGGACTCTACCTTCAGCCTATTATACTCATTTTGTTCTCACCACTCGACATTCGGCCTCGTATGCCGAGTTTCACAACAGAAACGTTAAATTTGTTTTTCTTACAAAGTGTGTACAAAATGTATGCAAGACAAACTTAACTTTTGTGTCGGCTAAAAAATTTTCGCCACCGAGTTACTTTTTGTATCCACTCATAGCGGTGAAACGAGCCCGTTGAGACCACTTTTTTATATTTTTTTCTAATACACACTGAGTCCTTCTACAATATTTACTATAGCCTATATCTACGAAAATTCGATTTCAGGGTAATTAACCCCCTCGAAATTGTATGAAAAAACAAAGGTTTTTAGCTCACCGCCATTTTGTTTTTCAATTTTTTAAATTTTTTTTTCTATGCCGTCAAACTGATCAGGGTTTGCAACATTTTCTTGTATGACGGTCACTCTCTATCTCTTACCGTTTTGGCGGGCAGTTCACCAGCTATTAAACGAGTCCGTTGAGACCACATTTTTAAGAAATCATCTTATACCCCTTGTGACTAACTACAAGCCTAAACATAGCCTATACCCACGAAAATCCGCGTTTGGGGTGATTTCCCCCCTCGAAAGTTTCATACAAAGTTTACCCTCGCGCCGCCATCTTGTTTTTCAGAATTTCAAATTTTTTTTATTTTGCCGTCAAATTGACCAGGGTGTGCAACATTTTATTGTATGACGGTCACTCTTTATCTCTTACCGTTTTGGCGGGCAGTTCACCAGCTTTTAAAAGAGTCCGTTGAGACCACATTTTTATGACATCTTCCTGTACCCTTAATGACTCACTACAAGGCTAAATATAGCTAATACCCACGAAAATCCATGTTCGGGGCGATTTTCCCCCTCGAATAGTTTTCATACAAATTTTAACCCCTCGCCGCGATATTTTTTTCCAGAATTCCAACTTTTTTTTAATTTGCCGTCAAATTGCCCAGGGTTTGCAACATTTTCTTGTATAGCGGCTACTCTCCATCTCCCACCGTTTCGGCGGGCAGTACACCAACTTTTCACCAAGAAGGTCATCACCACATTTTTTTCTTTACATCGATAGATATCCCCCCCCTTTCCAGATCTGACTTGAGTTTATGGCCTCTAAAATTTCTCCTTCGGGGTGTTTTTCCCCCTCAAAGTTTTTCATACAAACGTTTCTCGACCCGCCGCCATCTTGGTTTTTATAGTTTTCAATTTTTTTCAACCCACCAACAAACTGCCCAAGGTTTGCAACATTTCATTATATGACAGTGTTCCTCCATCTCTTTTCGTTTCGGCAGGCAGTTCACCAACTTTTCACCAGAACCTCGTGGTCTACACCTGATAGTTTTCCTTTTGGTTTCAGACTCCTTCAAACATTTTCTCCATACATTATACCCTTCCAAATGTACTCCTTATACCCTAATAATTTCTGTCAGTCAGTCACCTGAATCCAGCTTTATATATTATAGACTAGAGGTCGCGTTGGTGCGCGGGCTGCAAGCAGCCCGCGTGAGGTGTTGTGGCTGTTGGTTTTGTTATCCGGGACAGAATATCGATTTTGAAGGTAATCAGTCAAGAAATGGAAAAAATCAAGATAACGGACATTTTTTTTTTAATTTGTTTTTTGATTGGGTATCGGAGACCTCTCGGACCCTCAGATATTAATTTTGACGGCAATCGGTCAAGAAACAAAAAAATTCAAGATGGCGGCTATTTTTGTCAATTTTGTCATTTGATTCGAAGTCGAAGACCTCGCGGACCCTTACATATCGATTTTGAAAGCAATCTGTCCAGAAACAAAAAAAATCAAGATGGCGGCCATTTTTCAAAATTTTATTCTTGATTGGGTATCGGAGACGTCTCAGACCCTCAGATATCGATTTTAAAAGCAATTGGCCCAGAAACAAAAAAATTCATGATGGCGGCCATTTTTTCAAAATTTTATTCTTGATTCGGTATCGGAGTCTTCTCGGACCCTCAGATATCGATTTTGAAAGCAATCGGCATAATAACAAAAAAATTCAAGATGGCGGCCACTTTTTAAAATTTTGACATGAGATTCGTTATCAGAGTCGACTCGGCCCCCCAGATATCGATTTTGAAAGCAATCGGTCGAGAAACATAAAAATTAAAGATGGCTGCCATTTTTCCCACGAAGTGGGGACGCTTCGGGCTTCGCCCTACGCGGAGCTCGGCCTACGGCCTCGCAACTCGGCCTCCGGCCTCGTAAATTACTTATAGTAGAAGGAGGGGGCAGGGTCAGCCGGAGGACGCTTCGAGCTTCGCTCTACGCGGAGCTCGGCCTTCGGCCTCGCTATATGATGAAAGTTACTTGGAGGGGGGGGGTTTAGTAGGGGGAGGTATTAGTAAGGGAGGACGCTTCGGGCTTCGCCCTACGCGGAAGCTCGGCCTACGGCCTCGCGACTCGGCCTCCGTCCTCGTATGAACCTTGATCTAATGGATGTATGTGGGAGCACGACATGCTGGGGGACGCTTCGAGCTTCGCTCTACGCGGAGCTCGGCCTTCGGCCTCGCCATGTTGGTTTGCATTACTTGGGGAGAGGGGATGTGGACAGGCAAAGTCGCGACTCGGCCCCTGGCCTCGTATTAAACTTGACGTAATGTATGTATGCGGGAGCACGACATGCTGGGGGACGCTTCGAGCTTCGCTCTACGCGGAGCTCGGCCTCCGGCCTCGCTATGTTGGTTTAGTATCCTTGGGGGAGGAGGTTGGGAGATGTAAAGTAAGGGAGGGACGCTCCAAGCTTCGCTCTACGCGGAGCTCGGCCTTCGGCCTCGCAAGTTACAAAATCTTCAAAGCCGAGTTTTGCGTAAGCAAATTTAAGTTTGTATTTCCTACAAAGTGTGTACAAAATGTATGCTAGGCAAACTTAACTTTTCTGTTGGCTAAAAAAGTTTGCTCGATACAAAACTATATCGGTTTGCCGCCATCTTGTTTTTCAATATTTTGATTTTTTTTTTTATTTGCCGTCAAATTGCTTAGGGTTTGACACATTTTTTTGTATGGTGGCTACACTCCATCTCTTATGGTTTCTGCGGGCAGTTCACCAACATTTCACAACGACCTGATCTCCAACTTTCTATAGTTTTCCCAAATACACACCATAGCCTTCTATACAATCAAATTTTAAAAAATGCCTTAAAAAGTCTCTGGAAAAAGTTCTTGGAGCGAGTTTGCCCCATACAAAACTTATCTGCTCACCGCCATCTTGTTTTTAAATATTTTGAAATTTTTTTTGTTCCTCGTCAAATTGCCCAGGGTTTGACACATTTTCTTGTATACCGGCCAAGTTCCACCTCTTATGGTTTTTCCGGGCAGTTGACCAACATTTCACAACTACCTGATCTCCAACTTTTCGTATTTTTCCCAAATACACACCTAAGCTCTCTATACAATAAAGTTTTAAAATATCCCGCATAAAGTCTCTGGTAAAAGTTCTTGGAGCGAGTTTGATTTCGAAATTTTAACGGTTCGCCGCCATCTTGTTTTTCAAAATTCCAACTTTTTTTTATTTTTCCGTCAAATTGCCTAGGGTTTGCAACATTTTCTTGTTTGACGGTCACTCTCTATCTCTTACCGTTTCGGCGGGCAGTTCACCAGCTTCTAAACGAGTCCATGGAGACCACATTTTTATGACATCTTCCCATACATCCGGTGACCATCTACAAGTACAATCATAGCCTATACCCCCGAAAATCCGCTTTCTGGGTGATTTTCCCCCTCGAATGGTTTTCATACAAACTTTACCCCCTCGCCGCCATCTTGTTTTTTAGAATTTCAACTTTTTTTAAATTTGCCGTCAAATTGCCCAGGGTTTGCAGCATTTTCTTGTATAGCAGCCACTCTCCATCTCCTACCCTTTCGGCGGGCAGTACACCAACTTTTCACCAAGAAGGTCATCACCACATTTTTTTTCTTCAAATCGATAAACAACCCCACCCACTCCAGATCTGACTTGAGTTTATGGCCTCTAAAATTTCTCCTTCGGGGTGTTTTTCCCCCTCAAAGTTTTTCATACAAACGTTTCTCGACCCGCCGCCATCTTGGTTTTTATTTTTTCTAATTTTTTTCAACCCATCGTCAAACTGCCCAAGGTTTGCTACATTTTGTTGTATGACAGCGTCCCTCCATCTCTTTTCGTTTCGGCGGGCAGTTTACCAACTTTTCACCAGGACCTCGTGGTCTACACCTGATAGTTTTCCTTTTGGTTTCAAACACCTTCAAACATTTTCTTCATACATCATACCCTTCCAAATGTACTCCTTATACCCTAATAATTTCTATAAGTCAGTCACCTGAATCCAGCTTTATATATTATAGAAGACTAGAGGTCGCGTGGGTGCGCGGGCTGCAAGCAGCCCGCGTGAGGTGTTGTGGCTGTTGCTTTTGTTATCCAGGACAGAATATCGATTTTGAAGGCAATCAGTCAAGAAATGGAAAAAATCAAGATGGCGGACATTTTTTTTAATTTTATTTTTGATTGGGTATCGGAGACTTCTCGGACCCTCAGATATTGATTTTGACGGCAATCGGTCAAGAAACAAAAAAATACAAGATGGCGGCTATTTTTTTCAATTTTGACATTTGATTCGAAGTCAAACACCTCGCGGACCCTTAGATATCGATTTTGAAAGCAATCTGTTCAGAAACAAAATAATTCAAGATGGCGGCCATTTTTTCATAATTTTATTCTTGATTGGGTATCGGAGACGTCTCAGACCCTCAGATATCGATTTTAAAAGCAATTGGCCCAGTAACAAAAAAATTGAAGATGGCGGCCAATTTTTCAAAATTTTATTCTTGATTCGGTATCGGAGCCCTCTCGGACCCTCAGATATCGATTTTGAAAGCAATCGGCATAATAACAAAAAAAATCGAGATGGCGGCCACTTTTTAAAATTTCGACATGAGATTCGTTATCAGAGTCGACTCGGCCCCCCAGATATCGATTTTGAAAGCAATCGGTCGAGAAATAAAAAATTAAAGATGGCTGCCATTTTTCCCACAAAGTGGGGACGCTTCGGGCTGCGCCCTACGCGGAGCTCGGCCTGCGGCCTCGCAACTCGGCCTCCGGCCTCGTAAATTACTTATAGTAGGAGGAGGGGGCAGGGTCAGCCGGAGGACGCTTCGAGCTTCGCTCTACGCGGAGCTCGGCCTTCGGCCTCGCTATATGATGAATGTTACTTGGAAGGGGGGGGTTTAGTAGGGGGAGGTATTAGTAAGGGAGGACGCTTCGGGCTTCGCCCTACGCGGAAGCTCGGCCTACGGCCTCGCGACTCGGCCTCCGGCCTCGTATGAACCTTGATCTAATGGATGTATGTGGGAGCACGACATGCTGGGGGACGCTTCGAGCTTCGCTCTACGCGGAGCTCGGCCTTCGGCCTCGCCATGTTGGTTTGCATTACTTGGGGAGAGGGCATGTGGACAGGCAAAGTCGCGACTCGGCCCCTGGCCTCGTATTAAACTTGACGTAATGTATGTATGCGGGAGCACGACATGCTGGGGGACGCTTCGAGCTTCGCTCTACGCGGAGCTCGGCCTCCGGCCTCGCTATGTTGGTTAAGGATTCTTGGGGGAGGAGGTAGGGAGATGTAAAGTAAGGGAGGGACGCTCCGAGCTTCGCTCTACGCGGAGCTCGGCCTTCGGCCTCGCAAGTTACAAAATCTTCAAAGCCGAGTTTCGCGTAAGCAAATTTAAGTTTGTATTTCCTACAAAGTGTGTACAAAATGTATGCAAGGCAAACTTAACTTTTCTGTTGGCTAAAAAAGTTTGCTCGATACAAAACTATATTGGTTCGCCGCCATCTTGTTTTTCAATATTTTGATTTTTTTTTAATTTGCCGTCAAATTGCTCAGAGTTTGACACATTTTTTTGTATAGTGGCTACACTCCATCTCTTATGGTTTCTGCGGGCAGTTCACCAACATTTCACAACGACCTGATCTCCAACTTTCTATAGTTTTCCCAAATACACACCATAGCCTTCTATACAATCAAATTTTAAAAAATGCCTTAAAAAGTCTCTGGAAAAAGTTCTTGGAGCGAGTTTGCCCCATACAAAACTTATCTGCTCGCCGCCATCTTGGTTTTAAATATTTTGAATTTTTTTTTATTCCTCGTCAAATTGCCTAGGGTTTGACACATTTTCTTATACTTCGGCCAATCTCTACCTCTTATGGTTTTTCCGGGCAGTTGACCAACATTTCACAACGACCTGATCTCCAACTTTTCGTATTTTTCCCAAATACACACCTTAGCTTTCTATACAATTAAATTTTAAAATGTCCCGCATAAAGTCTCTGGTAAAAGTTCTTGGAGCGAGTTTGATTTCGATATTTTAACGGTTCGCCGCCATCTTGTTTTTCAAAATTCCAACTTTTTTTTATTTTTTCGTCAAATTGCCCAGGGTTTGCAACATTTTCTTGTAAGACGGTCACTCTCTATCTCTTACCGTTTCGGCTGGCAGTTCACCAGCTTCTAAACGAGTCCATGGAGACGACATTTTTATGACATCTTTCCATACATCCGGTGACCATCTACAAGTACAATTATAGCCTATACCCCCGAAAATCCGCTTTCTGGGTGATTTTCCCCCTCGAATGGTTTTCATACAAACTTTACCCTCTCGCCGCCATTTTGTTTTTCGAAATATCAACTTTTTTTTGATTTGCCCTCAAATTGCCCAAGGTTTGCAACATTTTCTTGTATGGTGGCCACTCTCCATCTCCTACCGTTTCGGCGGGCAGTACACCAACTTTTCACCAAGAAGGTCATCACCACATTTTTTTTCTTCACATCGATAAACAACCCCACCCACTCCAGATCTGACTTGAGTTTATGGCCTCTAAAATTTCTCCTTCGGGGTGTTTTTCCCCCTCAAAGTTTTCCATACAAACGTTTCTCGACCCGCCGCCATCTTGTTTTTCATATTTTAAATTTTTTTTCACCTCACCGGCAAACTGCCCAAGGTTTTCAACATTTCATTATATGACAGCGTCCCTCCATCTCTTTTCGTTTCGGCGGGCAGTTCACCAACTTTTCACCAAAACCTCGTGGTCTACATCTGACAATTTTCCCTTTGGTTTCAGACACCTTTAAACATTTTCTCTATACATCATACCCTTCCAAATATACTCCTTATACCCTAATAATTTCTGTCAGTGAGTCACCTGAATCCAGCTTTATATATTATAGATAGAAGATAGATAACCTGTAAACCGTTAATGTTAAATAATCTTTCTGACATATAATTTTAATGAGATTTTAAATTGATGTGACTTTAATATTTTTTTATTCATGAACAACAAAATTGAGTTTTTAAATACGTGTAGACTTATAAACTCAAACTGAAAATAGTTTATTCATTGTTGCATATTAAAATCTCTTAATGACGTCAGCTAAACTACATCGCTTCACAAACAAATTGGCGCCGTGCAAATATACATTTCGTATTCAGAAAAACCAGTCAAGCGCAAGTCGGACTCTCGCGTCAAGGTTTTTTTAGAAGTATTTAGTATTTTTAAACACAATAATAGTACATTAAGATGCACGTGCGCTATTTTAGATATTACAGCTGAGGCTCAGAAATTGCAGCCCGAGCCGCAGAGGAAGGTGTAATCACCAAAGCGCACAAGCTTCTTACGATGTTTTTCAACACATTTGTGAATAAAAACGAATCAAATTCGCTTACCTTTTTGCGGTTCGGGCTGCAATTCCTGAGCCTCCATTTTTCGTTCTCACAATACTTTCCAACATGGAATAAATACACCACAAAGAGCTAGGTTTATACTCATTCGCCAGCTCATTGAAATAAGCCAAAAAGACATTCTCTGTAAACGAATTGGCATTTTTGCTGTTCTTCCATTCAATGAAGTTTTCGTAGGTAAGAATGTATTTTTCCTTTGATTTTGCTGGAAGGAGACTCTCACTTGCATTTTGTGCCCCAGTAATAATTTCCTGTGGGGTTAAATTAAGTTCTTCTTCATTGCTCAAAACCATCGACGACATTGTTAGTTAAGTCACAAAAATCAAAGCAAATGAAAATACTTCTGAAAAATGGCGCGCGGAATTCTTGTTGCGCGCGCATTTCTTTTTTTAAATGAGGAACTGTGACGAAGCAGTGGCAATGCTCCCAAACAGCGTAGTAATTGAAAAATAAAAAAACTTAAAATTTATTGCTTACAAAATCTATTAATGTTAATTTGTTGTCAAATTTAACTAATCTCATGCAACAAACTGGTTTATATTTTATATTCTCATCAACATTAGGTATATATTTACGAAAATGTCATAAATATTTTAGACATTAGAACTCCTTGCTGTTTGTTAATATATAAAAAAAAAACAAAAATTAAATAACTAGTGCTGTAATATATAATGAGAAAAGCACGCGTTTTTAATAAGCTGGATTATGGACCTAAATACAGTGCAAATAGAGCTGTTTTATGAGCAAATGTGTTGAAAAGTATTTTTTTAGTACCGTTAAATTAAATTTGTTTGGTAAGGTTTTTTTGCAGATTCCCTAAAAACGGTGCTACTTAGAGAGATCGTTTTATTAATTTTCTTCTTTGTAAGGGGGCGGGGGGTGATGATTATTAAAAAAAAATTTAAAGTTTTAAAAAGATATTTTGGAATGTACAATAAATTCGCTAAGCTAAATAAATAAAAATGATTTGTTTTATATTTTTAACTGAAAATTTAGACTATTTTAGGAAACTAATTTGTTTTTTTCCGCCTAAAATACTATTATTAATTTTATATTAATTTTTTAAGTTTTAAAGTTGATGACGTCATTTCACAGTAGACGATGAAACGATTGCCATACCAAAACGAAATCGCGGGTTGGTAGGAAAAATCTTTAGCCAAGTTATGCTTGGTTTTATATAGAAAACCTTTTTACAGCTAAATCGTCAAAATTTTTCGGGTGCTTTTGGTTCTGTGATTTAGCTACTAATTTCTAAAATTATATTTGATCTAATTGTGTTGTTTATGGTCAAGCAGGTTATGAACTTCTTCATTGGTCATCAACCTTTTTGGTAATATTTTTTACACATTACTGGTATCCCCGTCTTTGACTTATTTTTATGTCATGCTAAATGTTGTTTAAAATCACGCATTTTTCTGCAAAAACAGTGAAATATTGTTGCGTAAATGGCTGCAAAATTGATAGCTATGCTATTTGCGGAATATTCTTTTCTCAAACTCCCAACTAACATTATGGACGACACGCGGGGAGCCAATGAACAATTTGCACGTCTGCCCTGCGCTCCCTCGCGATATTTCGAGCCACATTTACGGTCAGCATCGGAGTTTAGTGCCGTGATTATTGAGAGGTATTATGTGAAGTTTTTTTACCTTGGGTTGGAATTTATTTAAAAGAGTTTCATTTTTCGATATTGGTATGCCTCTTACGGCCAGTTGCATAAAGCAACATTAAAGTTAAATTTCCTTTAATTTTTATGCTGTCACTTTCTTTATCATCGAAACAGAAAGTGACAGCAATAGTGTACCGAATGGCACAGTACGATCGAAGCAGGAGGACAGGAGCAATAAATAAAAACGCCTTCGTACACGGAATACAAAACTTCGTCGTGTAGTAGTAGTGAAGCAAACCACCTCGCTGAGAGAGATGTATTCTTGCTCATATTCAAGTGGTTGGTAGTTAATTTTAGAAGGTATTGTTTTGGAATTTGGGAGAAATTTTGTTTTGTTTTATTCATTGATAGACCGACCTATTTTCTCGATTCATCCGTAACTTCATTTAAAAAGTAGGGGGCTCGCGACTAGGCCGAAATGCAGTTGGTTGATGTTGAGTTTTTACAAGAATACCAACAAAGACCTTTATCGGCCTGTTTGTTCACGGACGGACAGAAGGGACGCACGCACGTATAGATGGACAGAAAGACAGCTGATGTACGAGTGGTGTTCAGTACGTAATGAGAATGAACAACATATTGGTTTTAAGTCTTTTGATGTTTGAAAGTATTGATAGTTTATTTCAGTAAACCTACCAAAGACTTGGGCCATAATATTAAGAAACGTATAAATGAGGTAAAGTTTAAGAGCCAGTTCATATTTTTGAACCTATTCCTATTCCGTGTGAGTAAAAAAATGAAAAGTCGGAACTAAATCTATGAATTAAGAAATAAAACCTTTTATTTATTCGATAATTTTGTTACAAGTCGTACCTTTAATAAAATTTGTTTATCAATAAACAATAAGTCATAAAATACAAGTCAAATATTATTTATTGCTTTGCTTCTGATGATGACGCATCGTACTCGGACTTTTCTGGAAAGGAAGAAGAAAAATGAAAAAAGGTTTATTTTGGAAACAAACAAAAAGAATGCTGCTGCTGAAAAAACTCCGATCCAATTGTTGAATATCACCGAGTGATAAAATATAATTTTTGAGACATCAAAAATTAATGTAACCTGATAATCTGTTAAAATATGAACCATTATACATGAAAAGTAATAATCCATCCCTACTTTATATTTAACGAATGTCAATCCCATCAAACCGCACTTTTGTAAAGATAAAATTTTAATTTTGAATATTTCGGATGATGTACTTTGTACTCATGACATGCTTGAATAATATTCATGACATGCAAATAATATCATGCTTGAATAATACTCCCATGTTATACATAACATCAAATGAATCGTCCACTACAGGACAAGCTCCCTTCAGAACTACTTGGAAGGGGATTTACCATAGCTACCATGCTTTTAAGCGTTGTGGCTGGCGACCGCTGTTGTTGGTGACCGCAGTACGTAAGATGAGACGATACATACAGGGGGACGCTGCTGCCCATCCTTCAGTTAATAAGCCCTTAGTCACCTCTTACGACACCCACGGGTACAGATGGGTTAGTACTATTCTTTGCCGGCACCACACGGACTTGACTTGATTTACCTCTATGATTCTACGATTGAGCCACGAGCCAAACCAAAGATGGATCCTCAGCGTTGCAAGGGTTTCAATGCACGAGACGCAAAATACTTTTTATTGCCGAGCGAAACACAACTTTTCAGGTAGAGACGAAAGTATAAAATCTTGCCAAATAAAATATTGAAAATGAAGCTGCTCTTCCAGAGGGCTTCAATAATAATACAACCCCAAGCCTAAATAAAACAGTTTGGTCACCCTACTTTGTGACAGAGATGCATTACCGACTGTTGGCGTTTAACAGAAAGAGCACAGAGAATAAAAGTTTTCTTATCTATTGGTTTTTTTTTGTTGTGGAATGACGTCACTCAGTGGTCAAATGAATGTTACAACTGCCGCAGCATTTTTTAATATATTACCGCAATCAAATTATTTTTCTATTCGAAAATAACAAAATATGGTATGATATAAAAATATCTCGAAATGGTTTTTGTATTTCAGTGTCTTATATCAATTTAGCTTGGCCAATTGAAGCCTTTTGAATATGACTCGACCTGGTGACAATTAAAAATTTTGACTTACCTATTTGAGCCCCCTTTACAATAATAACAATGATATTTTTTAAATTCTTTTGTTTGCCATAAAGTTTCGTTTAGTTTTTAAATTCTAAAACTATTCCAAATTTTAAGTCGATAGCATGAGTGGTTGCTGAGATAAACAGGTGTGACAGACAGACGAAGTCGCACCATAAGGGTTCCGTTTTTGCCGTTTAGCTTCTGTTTGAGTGAACCGATAGTAAAGAAATAACCCAAATACATGATTGAAAACTCCGTTTGAATAGTTTCAGTGGTTAACGATTTTATCGCTCACAAACAAATAGAAAATAGTTCTCCCAATGAGTTGTTTACTTTTTTTGTGACCCCTAGATCGTATTTTCGTGAAAATTTTCTATTTGCATAATCAGCGAATTTATGATTTTTGGTAAAAAAAAGACATGAGCATTTTACCTAAAAGCAAATGAATGTGGTGTGCCCCGTGTGGTGCCGGCAAAGAATAGCACCAACCCATACATACCCGTGGGTGTCGTAAGAGGCGACTAAGGGTTAACTGGAGGATGGGCAGCAGCATCCTCCTTTATTTTCTACATCTTACTTACTGCGGTCACCTACAACCGCGGTCCATGGTGCCAGCCGTAACGCTAACAAGCGAGGTGACTATGGTACTTCCCCTCCACTTTTTTTCCAGCAAAAGCTGGAATTCTAAAGGGAGCTCCCTGTCCTGTAGTGGACGTTCATGGGATGTTATGATGATGATGATGATGAAATGAATGTGTTAAATTTAAGATACAAAATGGATCCGCAACAATTCCAAGGTCCCTTCAGATTAAATTTAATCTGTAAAACCCTAGAATTTTCCAAAAAGGACAACAAAGGATCTTAAACTATCGTACCTTACACCCTGGAAAAATAAAATGGCCCCTTTTCGAGCTACGATTTGGGGCAAATCTGTGAGTTGGCGCCCTTTTCTCTACGCGTTGATTCTAAAGCCAATTACAGTGTTGCCTACCTTTGAGCCCTGAAAAAGGGTGCCAGGTAATTTCCGCCGTTTTGTTAAAAAAAAAATAAGATGAAAATTGGTATTAGGGTGAGTTCGGTCTAAATTGCGATGCTGAACTTCGGATTATCTTTTTTGTAAGATTTTCATTGAATACATACACATTGAATACAACATTTTAGATTAACCTCTAAACTACTATTATTTGTATGTATAATATGTATTTTTTATGGTCGATTCGATGGACTGGCCAGAGATAAGGTCGACGAAGGAATGAGCGTGCCCAGATTTACTAGGTTATATTTTTGTACCTGACATCCGTTTGCCCACTTATGAGGTCAAAAGCGACAATTTTTGTTCAACGACTTTGCAAACAACGCTCAAAAAAATTTCAATTGCCCATACAAAGTACTAACACAGATTGTACAAAAAAATTACTTAGTATGTTGTTTGAATACACGAATGAAAGACAAAAAGCTTGTTATACAACCTAAATAACCTAATTATGTTTAAAAATAATAATAAAAGAAAATATATATACAATACAATACTCTTAATATATATTCTGTTATATTTTGAATTGACGTTCGCTTTGATTCTCGCTCACGATGGGCCTTATCAGGAAGCTCAAAGTCATCCAAAGGGCTATGGAAAGGCCCTGTGACATAGCCCTGAGAATCGCTTAACTAAAGTGGCAGTGGGCAGGGCACATAACCAGATGATCCTCAAAATAAGTCGAATGTCTTCAGAGTCATCCTACAGGGATTTGACTAAAAGCCCACGTGGCTGGCCAATTAAAAGGTGTTAACTACTTTTTATTTATTTTTTGTATCGACGCAAAATGTGGCAGTTTCTTTCGGTGATAATTATGAAAATTCATCATGGTTTATTTCGGAAAAACTGGGAAATTGGCAGCAATTTTCGAAACAAACTTCTACAAACTTCGCGACAAAAATGATATGCCATATAAAGATGAAGTTATTAAATACACCCACAAGGATCCATATTGGGACCAGTTTTCTTTATAGTATTTGTCAATGACTTAGCTAGTTATGTTGTTTCCAAAGAACCGAGTGCCAAACTAGTACTGTTTGCTGATGACTCTAACGCAATTTTATCAGGACCTAACATACAAGATCTCAACGACAAGGCAAATATAACATTAGCAGCTTTTGAAGCCTGGTTTTTGGCAAATGACCTAAGGCTTAATTTACAGAAAACTAATACAATCCTGTTTAAAACGACTTCAAGAAATCAAGACTCTCTTAACTTAGTTTTAAATAATATACACATAGAGTTAGTAAATGAAGTTAAGTTTTTAGGTGTCCATATAGACTCCTTATTTAATTGGAAAGTGGAATTAAAAACCTTAGAAAGCTCAATAAGCTCTGCATGCTTTGCATTAAGAAGCCTTAGGGACGTACTGTCATTAGACCAATTAAAATCGGTTTATTTTGCTTTAATTGAATCAAAGTTACGTTATAGTATAAAGTATTGGGGAAACAGTTATAAATATAATTTGGTTAAAGCTTTCACAGTTCAAAAAAGGGCAATAAGAACTATAGCTCGCATTCCCCCGTGGGAATCGTGTAGGGAATATTTTAAAACCTATAAAATTTTAACAGTTCCCAGTCTTTATATTCTAATTATTTTAGTTGATTTAGTCAAGCATAAATCAGTATATGAAACGGAAGACGAGATGAATACTCGCCAAGGTACTAGGCGCAAAGACATGAATCATGTGATACAACCATGTTTGACTATTGCGTTTTTCAATGGACTTCCGACAGAATTAAAAATTATAAATAATGTTAGTGTGTTCAAAAACAAATTGAAGTTATTACTACTAGAAAAAAATTGCTATTCTTTTAATTATTTTTATGAAAATTGACATTTTGTTATAATTTAAATATTTAATGACCTTTTAATTCTTTTTGTTTGTAAGTGCTTATTGTTTTAATTAATTTTCTTTTGACATTTCCATATATTAATTTTATTTTAGTTTTATATCACAATCAATAATTTTTATTTATGTTAAGAAACTATATACTGTAAATATTTCGCACACAGAAATTCTGTTCTTGAATACATCCTCAGTGAATACACAAATTAAAAAAGTATAGTTTGAGTACAACGTTTAGATTATAAAACACGATGTTCAAGCAAAAAACGTATTATAACAAATTTTCCGCATCTATACATACAAAACAGAGACCAAAAATTTTGTGATCCTCTAATTTGGCCACCCTGTTTAGTATGAGTATTATGTATGAAAACAAATTCGCATACCTCTTCACAACTGTGGGTTATACTAGTAATAAATTTATATTGAATATTATCAAAGGTAAAATTCATGAATCCTTCGGCTGGATGATCAAAGTTCGTATTATTACGAAACCTTATTTAGGACGTGTACACAATACTGCTACTATGGCAAAGCACTAATTTACTTTTGGCATAATTATCAAACAGGGTGTTAGAACAGGTTTCTGAAAAATTAAATTGCATGATCAGTCAAAGATTCAGATTCAGATAACGGGGGAACGAAAGAGGTGCGGGCGGCGGGGCATTCTCATTCTCTACGCGCATCCGCCCCCCGCACCTGCCCGCACGTACCCCGCGGGCGAGGACTCATTTAGGCGATACTACTATAGCTTCGATGTTTTTAAGGTCCCGATACCAAAACGGTAAAAAAAGAAACCCTTATGGTGCGACTTTGTCTGTCTATCTAGCTGTCTGTCACACCAGTATATTTCAGCAACCATTCATGATTTGACTTGAAATTTGGAATAGTTTTACGAGTAGAATATGGTTGCCCAACTTAATTGCTAATGAGAGAATAAAAAAAAAATTATTAATGTAAAGGGGGCCCAAATAGGGGAGCGCAATTTCAAATAGTCGTTACTAGGTTGAGTGTGGTATCATATGAAAGGACTTTACTTGTACATTGTAAAATACATATTTTTTTATTTTTTTACAACTCTTAGTTTTCAAGTAATCATGAAAAATTACAAAAAAAAAATACAATCCCCCCTTATCTCCAAAGTTTGTGAAAGGGAAAATCTGAATTAATTACAGTCGATAGAAGTTTGTGTATATATTACAGCAATATTAAAACGATCTTTCTAAGATGCACAGTTTTTTAGAAATCTGCATAAAAACTTTACAAACAAATCTAGTTTTGCGGTCCTAAAAATGGACTTTATTGCTTCCAAAAATACCATAGGTATATCGGAAACCTCGGCGCGCGAGTCCGACTCGCACTTGACTGTTTTTTTAAACGATTTAAAACACTGAACTGATTAGTAAGATCGTTCGATAAGTTTTTTCCAGGTCATCACACTCATCTGTAAAAGTTTCTCCTGAACACTTGTGGGGTAATCTTTGACAATATTATCGATTGGGATCTTATCTAACGATTTCAATATTCAATAACGTGTTTTTATTCGTTTAAAGAAAAACATTGATGCTTACTTTATGTCCATCATTGTATGAAAATGTATGGCGGAAAAATCAAAGGAGTGATTTCTTGATGCCGACAGAACTCTCCAAAATACGTTTAATATTTATCATTTCAAAAACAATCATTATTGTGTATGAAGTAGATGGGTACAGTAAAGTAATATTAAATGCAAATAATTATTATAAAAAGAATTATTCATTTAAATTAAATGTTCTCTTAATTTAAAATAAATAATTAGAACACTTAGCACAAAAATTTATATGTAAAAAAAAAGCATGCAAATTAAACTCATCTACAGAATATATACACTTTTCCAACAGAATAGCCTTCAATTTACGTTTAAAAACATTACTATTTCTAATAGTTTTTAATAAGATCCAATCTCTACCAAAAACTATCGTCCGCCATTTTCTTCAGTAAACTTATATTTTCTTACAGGAATATTCCAGGGCAATTTTTGCCCTTACCTTTGTAAGGAGATATGAAAGGAAAAATTTGGTGATTTCATTCGGAATCTTGCTTCAGATATGGAGGTATTCGCCAATACGCTACGAAAATAATACGTATTTGTAGAGATATAATGTAAAATGGTTTGATGTAATGTGCTATTTTCTTGTTAGAAGATAAAAAGGCATTGATACAATGAAGTTTCGTATTTGCAGATGTTATGAACTGACTGAAAGGAATCTTTGTACTTTCGTGGCATATTCAGAATTTTATACGGTTACTAGCTGGTGCCCGCGACTTCGTCTGCGCAAATTGTAGCCTTTGTGTTATTCTGATGTATAAGCTATATTATTGTAAAGTTTCATTAAAATCCATTTAGTAGTTTTTACGTGAAAGAGTAACAAACATCCATCCATCTATCCAGACTAACAAACTTTCGCGTTTATAATATTGGAGTTTGTTATACCAAGCAAGTACAGTAAGTGCTCCCGCACACGACCGAGAATCGGTGGCCGATTTTTTGTCGGCATCCCGCTCTGACGTGTTATCACCTGAATCTTCCGTCCTTGACCTGGCCGATAATCGCCCACCGATTCTCGGTCGTGTGCGGGAGCCCTAAAGGTAGCAATGGAAATATTTTATACTAAGATGAATAGTATCATTGACAAATGTGTTCCTAGGAAGAAGTTGAGAGGCGGCACACCCAGATATCACTATCTGGAATGGTACACGCCAGAATTAATTTGTAGAATTAGGGAGAAGGCTGAATGTCACAAGCGGTTTAAATGTTCAGAATCAGAGTTAGATTACGCTACGTTTTCATACTACCGCACACTGGTAAGTAGTGCGTACGATGAAAATCAGACTCGTGCAGAGATGCAGTTCTGCAGGGATCCTAGATCGTTTTGGGGCTATATGGCAAAGAAAAGGGCTAATCACTCTGGACAATCTTTAAGTAAAGAGGGTGAAGTAATACCGACGGAACGTGGTGCCCAAGAATTCGCGGAATATTTTCATTCCGTGTATGACAAAGAACCTCCTCAACTTGATGCGAGTGTCCAAAGCTTGCATCTGCGGGAAGTTATCGAAGCAATGAAGCGCCTCAAACCGAAGCGATCAGTGGGTCCCGACGGTATTCCGCCTTTCCTAGTGAGAGACTGTAGATTTGTACTTGCTCGGCCACTAAGGTATTTATTTAACCTTTGTCTAAACTCTGGCACATACCCAGAAGATTGGAAATTGACTAGAGTAACTCCAATCAAAAAGACTAGTGGATCGAATGTAGAAGAGCATAGACCGGTGGCAGTATTGTCATCATTTGCTAAAGTTTTCGAGTCAGCTCTTCATTCCCGCATATACCCGCAAGTTAGCGCTGGGCTGGCTGACGAACAGCATGGTTTTCGACCAGGGCGTAGCTTTGATACCAATTTGTTGTGTTTCGTTAACTATGCAACGAAAGCGCTTGACTCAAGAATAGGCGGACAAGTTGATGTAGTGTACTTCGATTTTCGGAAAGCCTTCGACACGGTCAATAACGATGTTCTACTAGAAAAATTATCGGGTTTTGGCTTCACTCCTGGGTTGCTGAAATTTTTTGCCAGCTATTTGGGTAACCGTAGGCAATATGTGGAGTACGCTGGTCATGTTTCTGACTCCTATCAGACTTTATCAGGTGTAAGTCAAGGTAGCAATTTGGGTCCACTAGAATTTATTTTAATGGTCAATGACCTACCAAGTGTGGTCCACGAAGCTAATTGTCTACTTTTTGCAGACGATTTGAAATTGTTTGTTAGGGTGGATAGCAGTGAGGACTGTCTGCGCTTGCAACAGGATATTGATCGCGTGTTGGGGTGGAGTAAGACAAACAAACTGTTCTTCAATACCTCAAAATGTAATATCATGACTTGTAGCAGAGCGGCAGTTCCTCTACACCACCTGTAATAGGCGACCAAACGATATCGCGTGTGGACTCTGTTCGGGATTTAGGAGTGGTGGTGACCAGCGACCTTACATTTCGGGAACACATAACAAATATTTCAAAAAAAGCGTTTAGGACTCTTGGATTTGTTTTGCGTCAGAGCAAGGATTTCAGGAATATAGCTGCGGTTAAAGCCTTATATAATTCCTTAGTAAGGAGCAGACTAGAAACAGCTGCAATAATTTTGAATCCTCATGAGGTGAAATATAAACTCATGTTGGAAAAGATCGAAAATAAGTTTATGAGATATCTGTACTGGAAACAGCATGGAGTATATCCTTTTTATCCCCTCACTTACCCAACGCTTTTTGTCATTGGGATGGTGGTGTATTACAAGCTTGAAGTGCGGCGTAACTTAGCTTTAGCTAAGTATGTGTGGAGGGTGATTCGGGGGCAAGCCTAAAACTTGCAAGTGCTCGCAGAGCTAGCATTGGTGGTGCCCAACCCAAGGCTGAGGTGCGCACCTCGCGATTCCATGTTGGTAGTGCCCACAGCCCGCACCAATATTCTAGCACATTCTTCGCTCTCGATGGCCATACGTATATTGAATGCGGTATCACAAGAGGTTGATTTGTTCCACTGTACACTGAGTGAGTTCACAAAGGCTACATTGAAATACATATCTAGATTATAATAATTTATAGATTTGCGACATTGTCACTTTGGTTTTAAACTGTAAAGATAATGTAAGTCTTTTTTGTAAATAAAAAATTAGTAGGATTCATCGCGAAGAGTCAGTATGGGATAGTCTGAAACTATAAGAGATAGAGATATTTGTTCTATGGAACCATATCATCGGTTTTAGACTTAAGTAAAACTGCAATCCTGCTCTGCCCGTATCCAACGGCTTCTAGCGACTTTGACCAGAAAGTCGGATTCGAAGAAACTATAGTAAAACAACAAATAATAAAAATTTCGACCCAATCTGGTCGGATTCAAAAAAACAAGCACGGGATTTTTTTCTTTTCAAGTCAATGTCAAAACAGACTATAAAAGCTTAGCCCAAAAAGTAGCCTTTTGGTTGCCTTCAAAAAGGTCTTTCCGAGTGCAGGTATCAGGAGAAGTAGGGCAAGACAGAAAGTGTGTCATGGTTTGCAAAATACCGCACTCACACTTGTCGTTATCAGAGAAATCCCACCGCTTTATAAGTTCCCCACACCTCCCTACTACCTGTAGAGCCCCGGTGTATCCCGAAGGATACAGAAGAGGATCGAGTTCCCGCGCTTTATATTCTGCCTTATTGCGTCGAAGCTATGGTTTATTTTGGTTTGGTGTGTATAGGGAGTAATGACCTATTTAAATTACCTTTCGAATGACGTATAAACCATAGATTAAAGTTGGCGGCAATAAACCATAGATTAAAGTTGGCGGCAATCGGACGGATGACGCGCCAAAGTTCAAAATTTTTGAAAATCTTGGTCACGTGGCAACATCCGACCGATTTGAGTCGGTCAATGGCGGCCGGGGTTCAAGGCCATGTTATACTACCGTAAAAATTCGCAACCCTCTTTTTAATTGCATAGATTATTGCGAATTTTTTGTATGATGGGATCAGTGAGGTTAACTCCGGACCGCAGTCTGTTAAATCGCTAGTACGGAACCTACAGTGCGCGAGCACTACTTGCACTTGGCCAGTTTTATATATTTAATTTTATAGAACCCTGGGGCCATTATACAGGGTGTAACAGATCAACCCTGAAGAATGTGACTCTACCCATGCAACTAAATAACTTTCCCCAAGGAACATAGGTCGAAATACAAAAAAACCTCACATACAAAATGTATTATCAGCTGATTCAGTTTCTATGGGAGCACAATTTTTTTTTTATTGAAAATGGGCTTACTCTTGACCTCGATCCAGTCTTGAAGACAGAGATGAGGTCTATTTTTTTTTTTTTTTACTTATTTTTTTTTGTATTATGACATTTATGACCTATGTTCCTTGGGAAAACATCATTCAGGGTTGGCATACCGTTTTTGTTACAACCTGTATTATGTTCTACAAGTATTTTGTTTTAATGCGTATTTTTTGAATAATGCTATCAAATTCTGTTAAGTGGTGTCACTAACAAAATATTTCTGAGAACTTGAAAATTGACACATGCTACTTTTTAGGATCTCTTTTTTTAGTCCCGTGTGGTGCCGGCAAAGAATAGTACCATCCCATACATACCCATGGGTGTCGTAAGAGGCGACTAACGGCTATAAACCGGAGGATGGGCAGCAGCATCCTCCTGTATGTCATACCATCTTACTTACTGCGGTCACCTACAAACGCGATCCATGGTGCCAGACGTAACGCTGACAGGCGAGGTGACTATGGTACTTCCCCTCCATATTTTTTCAGCAAAAGCTAGAATTCTAGAGGGACGATTTTGTGCTGTAGTGGAGGTTTCATGGGATGTTATGATGACTTTTTAAGAATCCCATGCGAACGAAGCCACGGGTAGCAACCAGTACGTAATTCATAAAAAAGAAAGACGTCACGGATGATCCTTTTTTTAAATTTACCTACCAATCTGGACCAATAAGGCGGTATTAGAGCGGGGTCGAATACTTATCATTTTTAATATCGGCGGACGCCATACGATGGGAGCTGAATTCCTTTGGTTGGATTAAGTCAGAAGCGGTTGTACCTTTTTGCGTTTCTTATCTGTTTGCGATCACGAAAGGTGACTGGTGTTGGTAGAGTGTTTTCCGTACTTCAGAAGGCACGTCAAGCCAGCAAGTGTAGCCATTGATCCTGATTACGGTCAATGATATTACTTGTTAAGCCAATTCAGAGGCCATTTGGGGACTTGTAAATTCTACTATCCAGGTTTGCCACTAAGCAAAAGCAAAGCAAAAGCCTGGCAGAGCTTCATCTAGGACTGATCGCAGTAGCTCTGTGTGAAAACCAGGGCCCTTGTCAAAACCCCTTGGTTAGGTAGCTGTCTCCGAGTCTCAAGGACAATGTTTTTATGAAAAGAAAAAGTGTAATACTTTTTCGAAAAGTATACAAAATCCAGAGAAACTGAAAGTATATTTTCTATGGGATTCTTGCATTTTACACGAACACAAACACAAAATAGTTTATTCGTTGTTGGATATTAATATCACTTAATGACTTCAGCTAAACTACATGTGGCACAAAGTGGCGCCATGCCAATGGTGGGAAAAAAAGAAGCGACAATAAAAACCTACGCGTTCTTTTAAATATGTTTGAATGTACCGGGTTGATACAATAAACAAAAGTCAATTTGAATTTTAAATTAGCCTGTTAGAACCCTATCCTAATCCCATGGATTTTTTCTTCTAGGTAAAAATAAAGGTTCTCGTGCAAAGCCGGAGTGGACCGCTAGTAATTCAGAAAAATGTACTAAAGATCATTATTTAGATACAAATTTTCTGCTTATTACTTCCACCACATTCACTGAGCTCGAAAGGGGTGGGGGTTCGTCGTCACGACCTCTATCAAACGGGTGTAATTTTACAGAAATTCGCGTCTACGAAAAATTACTTCGTTTCATTGAAATATTACGACGATTTAAAAACCTTCCAAACCTTCTTTTTAGATATTTAATCATTTTGAAAAGTGATTATTTTTGTAATAAGTTTAATAAGTTCAAGATTATTTCTCTCTCACTATAGGTTTGGTGACAAACATCTTTACTAACCACTTGTATTATCTGGCCAACGAAAGCTGTCAATACAAAACCGCGGGAAATTTAACATTTACAGGTTCTAAGCCCTGAAAATACTGCAAATAACAATTTGATACTTTTAGTTGGTTTTCAAGACTACAAGTTACTTCCTGAAAACCAATTAAGAGTATCAATCTGTTATTTTGCAGTATTTTCCGGGTTTGAAACTTGTTATTTTTAAATTTCCCGCGGTTTTGTATGGACAGCTTTCGTTGGCCGGACTATAATACAAGTGGTTAGTAAAGATGTTTGTCACCAAACCTATAGTGAGAGAGAAATAAACTTGAACTTATTAAATTATTATAAAAATCATTACTTTTCAAGGTTTGAAACTTATTATTTTTAAATTTCCCGCGGTTTTATATGGACAGCTTTCGTTGGCCAGACTCTAGTCTCGTTTATGTAAATCTGTAATAGCGAGAGACAGGAGCCTAAACTAGGTAGACCCTGTGCTATTGGTCTCTTGGTCTCTCCAACTCGGGTAAATGTTGCATACGAGTACTTAAGATTTAACGGCATATAATATGTAGGTTATTTTGTCAAAAATCTACTGATAGGGTGTGAGTGTGTGTGGGTGAGTGTAAGTCTGTGTGAAGATGAGTGTAAATGCGCAAATAATAAGGTTTTTAGTGGCTAGATCGAAGTACGCAAAATTGGATTCTCCTGCGGTAGACATTTTAAAAAAACCGGCCAAGTGCGAGTTGGGCTCGTTCACCGGGGGTTTCGTACACAGTATTTGTATTAGACGTTACAGAAAATTACTGTTGTCCCTAAAAACTTCAAAGGTTCTGGAAGGAGCTAAGCTGGCTAAACCAAAGAGACTTTAACCTGACCCGAGGTTAAAATCTCTTTGGGCTAAACTAACCATATCTAACTTGCAAGCAAAAAAGACTAGTTATAAATTTGATTGCGGCAACAGGAGCCTACTAAATAACTGCCTCATGAGGAAAGGCGTGCTACGTCAACAAGATTTTTTTTTATTACAGCCGTAAATGTCCCACTGCAGGGCAAAGGTCTCCCCTATTCTTTCCAAAGATCACGATCATGGGCCATGGTTTGCCAATCGGCTTCGAAATCGTCTAGGTCGTCGCGCTATCGTTTCCCAGGCCTTCCTTTTCCTTGTCCGCTAGGGATAGCGGAGCTCAGTGGAGACTCTGGCCCATCTCTCCGGGTGCATCCTGTACACGTGACCCGCCCACTCCCATTCAAACTTTCCAGTTTTTTTTGGTAACGTTAGCAATGCGAGTCTTGAGAGTCGGAGCATCAGGGTTGTAACCTAGAATTTTTGAAATAAGAATGGTATGATGAACTCAAATATTGGATGCTTCTATCAACTTTGTTCCTTTCAGCATGTTTTCGGACCGTAAAACTAAACAACTTTCCGTAAGAAGTCGAAATACGAAAAAACATTTTTTTATGTCCCATTAATAATACAATTAGAAACTAAGTCAGCCGATAGCGCGTTTTGTATGGGGGGGCATTTTTTTCGTCTTTCGACCTCGGTTACTTTAAGGAAAGTTACACAGAAAATAAAATTTAGCTAGCAGACAGTCTTGCATAAAATGTTAAGTCAGAAGGTTAAATCACTTAGTCGCCTTTTATCACATAAGCTTAGATTAAGACACTTAGTCACCTTTTAGCACCCAAGGGAAGGTTAATTCACTTAGTCACCTTTATTACACAAGGGCAGATCGAAACACTTAGTCGCCTTTTACGACACAAGGAAATGTTAAGTCACTTAGTCGCCTTTTATGACGCAAGGGCAGATAAATACACTTAGTCGCCTTTTATGACACAAGGGCAGATAAAGAGACTTAGTCGCCTTTTATGACATAAGGGCAAATTAAGACACTTAGTTGCCTTTTATCACGCAAGGGCAGATTAAGACACTTAGTCGCCTTTTATGACACAAGGGCAGATAAAGATACTTAGTCGCCTTTTATCGCACAAGGACAAGGACATACATACCCTATATGTACCTACCCATTTGTTTGTATTATGGTTTTGTCACCCACGAATGACTTCAGCGCGAAAACTGCTTATTTTCCTGTAGCGGTGTGCGCATGTGTGAGTACGCCGGTTTTGGACGTTTGTTAGGAGTTTCCATACTGCTTTAGCTTATATAATTACTGTGGCGCAGGGTAGTGTTGCGGACTCTGTCCGTTCTCTGTACTCCTAGTATGCTGCACTCTGTCGCCCGCTGAAAAACTGCCAATTAATTAATTTATTAATTTGGACTTCTAGGAAACCGTCAAAGACCAAACCTGTGCACCATAGGCTAGGACCAACAATAACAAAACATAACTCTGCCATTTTTTTATACCGGCTCGTATTTAACTGATTCGTATTTTTTTTATTAATATGATTATCCATACAACCAAACTAAGTCTTATGCTTGAATACTACTAAGCGCCACAAATCTTTCCAGTAAACAAAAACCTATCTCAAAAAACATGTAACAAACTAAAAGGGCTGAACCAGCATTTCGAAAAACCCGAATCGCGAGAAAAATACACTTTCTATATCTGAAGTATCTTGATTCGTCAGCACTGTATCGGTTTGGGATATAAGCGCAAATAATGCGTATATTTCTTTGTATTTCTAAAATAAAAATAAGATTTAGTCATTTACCATCCAGAGAAAAAAATATATGTAGGGTCTTAGTGAAATAGTGAACATAATTTTAGCACGTTACTTAGACCATGAAACTGAACAACTTTCCCCAAGGAACATAGGTCGAAATACGAAAAACCAAATTTGACCTCCCATACAAAATGCGCTATCAGCTGTTGCAGTTTTTAGGGGAGGTCAAAAATGGATTTTCGTGTTTCGACAGTTCCATGCTCTAAGTAACTGCTAAAATTATGTTCACTATTTTGTTAGGACGTTAATAATATATTTTTTTCTTTTATTCCAACGCTTACCAACACAATTTGCAGCTATGTCAGAAGCAATCGCCTAAAGCTGTCAGCAAAAACAAGTTTGTAAAACAATGTTATTCTTTTCTTTTAATATTTAGGGTCATGGCTGAAAAATGTGTTGCTAAGCGTTGAAGTAAACGAAAAACAAAATTGATCATAATTAAAACTGCGTCTTCAATAAAGCTTGTAAGTTTGTACTATCTATGCTAGGTGTAAAAACTATTTGGGCATGTTAGTGAAACTGAACAACTTTTCCCAAGGACCATAGGTAGAAATATGAAAAAAAAAACAACAACTTACTATCATATGAACTGCATATTCCGAATTTTGTATGAGAGGTAAAAATAATTTTTTCCTATGTAATGAAAAGTTCAAAAAGTATACAAAGTAGAAAATCGCAAAATTTCACAACCACAGTTTAGTTTAGTTTAGTTTATTTCATCACATATTGTAACTTCATACAATTACATTTCATGTCAGATTATATTCTTTCACAATACGATCGTCAATAAGTATATAAAAAATCAATAAAATTATTTGAATTAACAAAAGAGAATCAACGTTATAAAATACAAATGTCAAATAAAATAAAATGTCATAATGATCACCGTACAATAGTAAAATACTCCGTCATGGAGTATAATGCCTTATCTAACAAAAAGTTCTTCAGTCGACTCCTGAAAGTTTCGTCACAAGATTCATTTTTTAAATCAATGGGAAGTTGCTCATAGTACGTCGGGCCTATAACACGCGGCAGGATTCGAACATGCGTCTTCTGCGTCAGTACCGCAGACGCTTTACCAACTAGGCTACTGTGGTCCTGTGAAATCTGCGATCTCTATACGCATTCCAACGTTGACTGACGCACTCACTGACGCAGAAGACGCAGGTTCGAATCCTGCCTGTGGTTGTGAAATTTTGCGATTTTCTACTTTGTAGATTTATCCGAACACTGGAAGTGTTAAAATAAAATCATTTTCAAAAAGTATGTTGGAAAAAGATTTCCTTAGGAAAAGTTGTTCAGTTTCGTGGTCTTTCTAAATTCAAAACTCTGTAATGTAGATCTATTCAATAAAAAAAAAACTAAGTAAGTAATTAAATAATTTGCAAAAAAAAATAACTTTGAATTTATAATTTAACAATTAACATCTTAACTTCCATTGAAAATTTGTGAATATGAGTAATATATTCGCGCCGACCGAAATAATTAAGGCATCGATCAGCTGGCCGAGCCAATTTATAAGAAAAAGCATTATTATGGGATGTTAAAAAAGTCGTAGAACAAAAGTTGTTTAGTTTCATGTTCAGAGCTCAGAGCGCAATTTACTTAACATCCTGTATTAAAAAACCCTGAAGGTATAGAAGGTCAACGAAACTGAACAACTATCCCAAAGAAATATTTTTTGGTACATAACAAAAAATTTACCTTACATTGCTCACATTGATCAAAGAGTTTGTAAGGAGAGGCCATTTTTTTTCAAAAACTGATTCTTTGGGAAAGTTGTTCAGTTTCTTTGGCTGACACGCCTTTTCAGTTTTTGGTACACCGTCCTTTACACCCCGTATTAAACACAAAAATCGAAATATCGACACCTCTTTTTCATTTTATCTGAAAATTACTTTACACTGAAGACTTGTCGTGATCGAGAAAAAAACGATAGAATTGATGCACGAGTCAGAATAAGTAGAAGTGGTTCCGTAGAATGTCTTTTCTTAACACTTTACTTTGTTGTTTTTTTTTTTTTTCAATACTATACTATTTGATGATGGCTGGTTGGTTGATGGGCTTACTCTTGACCTCGATATAAATTTAAGACGATGGAATGAGCTTGCCCAGATTCCTCTGCTGATATGCTTTCTTAAGGGTATACCGTCCCTAAAATAAATAAAAGAATTTATTAATTTCCCAGTCTATTTGTCCCTTTTTTTCAAAGTTGATCATTTTAATTATCTGAACCTACAGCATCAAAGCAGCATTTTTCCTCATTTTCAATTAAAGATATTCACCTACGGGACCCTAAAAATATCACACAAAAAACTCCGATTGTATTCAACCGGGTTCTATTGTATTGGACACAATTTTACTTCTCACGGCAGGCATTCGATGGAAATGTATTATAAGAATTTGTAACGCGTTTTAATGATCTTTGACAAAGGATCTCGCGTTTTATTTCGTTATTGCGACCGCCTGCGACTTCACTAGATTTTCGTTATAGAAAAAAAAATACAGCCTGAATTTGTATTGTTTTTACTCCCGAAGTCCAATGATTCTACTCATGATAACAAGCAACTTTCCAAAAGAAAAAAAAACTTTTTCACTTCTCATGCTCTGAAAGTGCTTATTTGTGCAGGATATAGGCTACACAAAGTCGAATTTTGTGCACTAGGGCAAAAAGTAATCTCGGTGGTGTACGCCCAGCGCGCGGGCCTGCTGCACCCCCCCCCACCCCCCCGCCGAGCCGCGCGCGCGTCAACATATTCTTCACTAAAGCAGAACAACTCATTCTTCATTTACATTTAGAGCGTACTTTTACGTTTTATTTCCTCGCAATCAAAGTGAAAAGCAGAGTTTATAACTCGTCCACAAAACCATTTTATCCTCGACATTACTATCAGCCCTCGCCTTCGGCTCGGGCTGCTAAAAGTCTCGGAAAAATGGTTCGTTTTGTGCACTTGTTGTAAAATCTACTATTACTTGTAATTTTTCTTCCGTGTCTCCATAGTAAAGTGATCACGTGATCGACACATTTTGTATGGGGAGACGAAAATTTTTTTTGAGCAATTTTTTTTCTTCGAAAAAGTAGCTTGTTTTCGTGAGCAGAATCACTGGGCTTCGGTTGCAAAACTAATACAAATTCACGCTGTATAATAATTTTGAGTTTTCGCAAAGTCTGTTCAGGTTACTTTATTTGAATAGTAGGGCTTTTGTGCAAAGTCCGTCTGGGGAGGTACCACTCCCTTGCCTTTTTCTGCCGTAAAGCAGCAGTGTTTGCACTGACTGAGTTTCGGTTTGAAGGGTAAGTGAGCCAGTGAAATTACCGGCACATGAGATATACCACCTTAGTTCTGTAGGTGGGTAACGCGCTTTGCTATTTTATTAGTGTCAAATTATTTCAATAATAAAACAGTGGGTGTCATGGGCGTTGGTGACTTACCACCAGGTGGACCACCTGCTCGTTTGCCCACTTGACATTAAAAAAAATTGCTACGGGCAGGGCAGTTACACGAATCGTTTTTAAATTATATTAGTGTCTATATTAGTGTCTACATTAGTGTCTATATTAGTGTCCATTATGAAAAGAGAATGACAACAACCGATTTAAGGGGACTTTATTTTTAAAGATGCTTATAGTGAAAAGATAAATCGGTGTAGGCGGCCAGCTACGTACTTCCTTCGTTTGCTCTACAATCATACACTTTGACCGGCCAAGTGCGTGTCGGGTCACGCGCAGTATAGGGTTCCGTAGTTTTTTACGTAAGTATTTCATAACGTTATATTATGAAACTCGTTCTGGAGTGCAAATATTGAATATCTTCTATCTATTCTTTGAGACTTTGAAAATTAAAAAAAAGTCTAGAAAGGCTATTATTATAAGGTCAATGAAAACATAATATGAAAATTAACAATATAACAGTTTTGACAAGTTTGACATTCTGCGAAAGTGACATTTTACGATCGTGACATTCTGCGAACGTGACATTCAGCGAACGTGACATTTTGCAAACGTGACATTCTGCAAACTTGACATTCTGCAAACGTGACATTCTGCGAAAGTGACATTTTGCGATCGTAACATTCAGCGAACGTGACATTTTGCAAAACTGTCGCCGGCAGGTTCCAATCATCTCTTTTGAAAGGAAAACCCTGTGATTTTCAATTGAAAAATTTTACTCTAGATCTTCTAAAAACACAACCTCTATAGAAAATGGCGGCGTTATTCCTCCATTACATCCCTTTTTGGGAACTTTTCTCTTGAAAATAAGTCTATTCGTTTGACAAATCATAGTACCTATACGTTCTCATTCGTATAGTTCTTGGGCGGAAAGGGGAGCTCGTAAAATTTTATTGCTAGTAATGATTTAGTTTTTTTTACGTACTGAGTATGAAAAGGTTCGTAACCCTTTTTCGTATTTTTGTGTAACAAAATACCGTTTTATGAACTTATGGAGTCCGACTCACACTTGATCGGGTTTTGTTATAATATCCAGTCACTACCTAGTACGAGTACTGTCCCGTGTGGTGCCGGCAAAGAATAGTACCAACCCATACATACCCGTGGGTGTCGTAAGAGGCGACTAAGGGTTAACTGGAGGATGGGCAGCAGCATCCTCCTTTGTATCTTACATCTTACTTACCGCGGTCCATAGTGCCAGCCGTAACGCTAACAAGCGAGGTGACTATGGTACTTCCCCTCCACATTTTTTCCAGCTAAAGCTATAATTCTGGAGGGAGCTCCCTGTCCTGTAGTGGACGTTTTTTTATGGGATGTTATGATGACCTAGTACTACCTATCCGTCCAATGAATTACTTTTATGTAATTTGAAGATAATAAAATTTCTTGATCACCCAAGATAAAAAAGAAAGTATCTTTTATACAGGGTGTAAGGGACGGTGTTCCGAAAACTAAAAAGGCATTTTCAGTCGACGAAACTGAACAACTTTCGCAAATAAACATATCTGGGAAATTAAAAAAGAAATTGACCTCTCCATACTATGTCACTCTATCTAGTCGTAAAGTTTGTGTGGAGAGCTTAATTTTTTTTTTCATTTCCCAAAAGTGTTTCATTGGGAAAGTTGTTCAGTTTTCGGTACACCGTCCCTTATACCCTGTAGGTATATGTAGAATCACCCCTAGTGAGTGAGATCACTCTTAGTGATAAGACCGCCTTTTGCCCACATTTTATTACTGGTTATGTGTAAATGTTACTTTATTAGTGTGCAATAAAGTGTTATTCATTCATTCATTCATTCACCCCTTAGAAAAATATTTTTTTTTCTTTACACCCCGTATATTTGTAAAAAATGAACTCAGCCTGATCGCAGGCGTGTAAATATGAAAGTTCATTAAATTAAAGCAAATTTATTAAAGATCCAATAACATAAAAACCGTTTACAGAACTTACCAATTAATTTTTTTTTGTCTAAAACGCGGTATTTAAAAAAAAATATTAAATACACGGTGAAAATGAATTTTCGCAGAGATGAGACCTAGCTGGATCGATTTTTCGCCAGCGGAAATCCATATGGTAAATATCATCGAAATCGTTAGAGCCGTTTTCGAGAAACCATTTACAAATATATATACAAATATTGCTTGTTTAATAGTATAGGATTTTTGCAGTAGCCACTGTCAATTTTTAGTAAGGGTGATGAAGGACAAATTTCTATATGATTTTGCTCATGTCTGCCTCTTTGACTGATGATAAGGAGCATCCTCTAGAAGATACAAAAAATATTGGCGGACATCCACACCCCTGCGTTTTTGAGGAATTAAGTTTTAACTATTTTGAAATTTGACAATGAAACGTACACCTGGCAGACTATGACTATCTGATTAAATACAATGTATAAAACCCCAGAAAAATGGCCTGCCACCATAATAGCCCTGCGTCATAAAGTTACAGCTCTTCAAAATGCAAAAATTCACTACTTCGTCCCGTGATAATGCTTCGATTTTCTACATCTTCAGAAGTATTTTAAACAGGAGTTACAAAGGCAGACCAAAAAACATTATTTAGTATCTTATTTTAATTTTTTAACTCAAAAACGCAGCGACGCACAGAAAAACTTGTAAGGACCAAATCGATTCGTATTGAGCTGATCTATCATCCCTATTAATATGAATCATGAGCAAATCATATACCCAAATTGCAGCCAGCACACTATTTGATTTCAAAGTAAATTTTAGAGAAATTACATTTATTTTATAATACAAGGTTATACGAGGGCCAATTATTCGAAAAGATCGGGAATAGAATACTCAGGAATAAATTAGATTAAAACCTTTTTGGTTTATGACATGTAGTATTATTTCAAACACAATTCCATTTTTGAATTTAAAAAAAAGTAAAAAAGAAAAGTAGTAGCCATTTGAATTTGACAAGTCAGTTGGGAAAATGGAGCTTAAGCGGGAACATTTCCGTGCCATAATTTTTCACAACTTTCGTCGAGGTTTATCTCAAGAACAATGTCTCGCCGAGCTTGTTTCTGTTTATGAACTTGAAGCACCCAGTAAAACGACTATATATCGTTGGTATTCTGAGTTTCGTCGTGGACGTTCCTCTCTCACGACAGTTCCTTCTACTGGTCGACCAAAAACAGCGGTAACACAAGATAACATCGATGCTGTGCGCCAATTAATAAAAGAAGATAGACATGTGACATACGAGCAGATTCGGGCTTCTCTCAGCATTGGTATGACAGCGATTCAAACTATTTTACATGATGAACTGGGTGTCGAGAAGTTAGTTTCCCGCTGGGTGCCCCATCGTTTGACCGAGGAACAAAAGTCGGCTCGTGTTAATTGGTGTCGGTCTACTCTGCAACGGTTCAATAGAGGGAGCTCAAATGCAGTTTACAATATCGTCTCTGGTGATGAATCGTGGATTTATTCATATGAGCCCGAAAGAAAACATCGATCGACTGTTTGGGTCTTCGAAGGCGAGGTCAAGCCAACAAAAGTTGTCCGCTCTCGTAGCGTGTCGAAAAAAATGGTCGCTTCGTATGTATCGAAAACTGGTCATGTGGCTACGATTCCTTTACAAGAACGCAGAACGGTTACTGCTGATTGGTACACAATAGTTTTTTTGCCGGAAGTCATAAGAGAACTTCGTAAAATTAATCCGAATCGTCGCATCATTCTTCACCAGGATAATGCGAGCTCACATACCGCTCGCAAAACGATCGCGATTTTAAATCAGGAAAACGTGGAGTTAATGGACCATCCACCGTATAGCCCTGACTTGAGCCCCAATGATTATTTTACATTCCCAAGAATTAAAGATATGCTACGTGGTCAACGATTTCAAGGCCCAGAAGAGGCAGTCGAAGCTTACAAATCGGCCGTTTCGACTATATCCACTTCAGACTGGAATTACTTTTATAATAATTGGTTTGATAGAATGCAAAAGTGCATCGATTGTCACGGAGAATACTTCGAAAAACCATGAAAGTAAATATTGTTGTATTATTTTTGTACTTTTTTCTATTCCCGATCATTTCGGTGTGGCCCTCGTACAGGGTGTTAGGGACAGCCTTCCGAATACTGAAGGGGCATGATCAGTCAACGACACTGAACAATTTTCAGTGAACAAAACTTGCAGGAAACGAAAAAAAAAATTCGCGTCTCCATACAAAATTGTAAACTTGATCGGGCAGTTTGCCAATTTTTATTTTCATTTCCTGAAAGGTTTGTTCACTGAAAGTTGTTCAGTGTCGTTGACTGATCATGCCCCTTCAGTATTCGGAAGGCTGTCCCTAACACCCTGTATTAAACTTTGCACATGGTTAACGATGTAAGAGGCAGAACTTGAAGAGGGGTAGCGGCGTCCTTCTGATCGTACAAATTTAATTAACTTTGATAAAAGTACCCCATTTTGTTTGTCGAAAAATGCAAAGATTATAATTTTTGATACGCAGGGAAAAAAAACTAATGTGTAGCTCTACCCCGGTTCTATCTACCCAACATACTAAAAAATCGTCAGTGCTACATCCCGCACACGACCGAGACTCGGTGGCCGATTATCGCCCAGGACAAGGACGGAAGATTCAGGTGATAACACATCAGAGCGGGATGCCGACAAAAAATCGGTCACTGATTATCGGTCGTGTGCGGGAAGCCTTAGACTTTTAGGGTTCCGTAGTAAAAAAAAACCCTTATAGTTAACCGGCTTAGCTCAGAGACCCTTAGTACTAGAATGTTGAAATTTTTGTACGAATATACATTTCATCTACGCCGATAAAGTGATAGAACAAAATTTTGAAAAATCTTTTTTTTTTTAGTTTATCTCCTCAGATTTTTTTCTTGTCTACCCCAATGTGTGCGGCGTCGTTGTATAGGTCTGTTAAAAATAATGTTAGTCTGCTTAGATCATTTTTCGATTTAGGGATCCGTTTGCAAAATATTATGCTTGAAAAAGCAATTTTGTTTGGAGTCGAGTGTCCCCCCCTCTGCCGACTAAACGGTTGATATTGGAAGTGTGATAAAATTCACATTAGTAGAGCATATATGATGAAATTAAAAGGAAAACTATCACAGTTAAATAGGTCTCACAGGGTAAAGAGCTATTGCTGAAAAACTAAAAATAATGAAAATAGCAATAACAGGCGCTAAGACCTCGCTGAGCATGAGGAGGTAAAAGTTTCTGTTATAAACGTTATGAAATACTTACTCAAAACCCGCATTGCGATATAAAAAATCGTAAAAAAATTTTGGAACCCTATACTGCGCGTGGCCCGACACGCACTTGGCCGGTTTCTTTAATGTCGATACGATTTCTTCGGGTCTAACCTTGGATCTGAAGTTCCTTTGTTCTCTCAATATTGTAATTAACAATATATTACTCAAATAACATTATATTCAGTCTGAGAATAACTTTCGATCTATGTCAAACGGTTTCAATGTTATGTAAATGGTTGTCTGAATTAAATGGATAATTTAACAGTACATATTTACTGATCTAGTCAGGTGACTTTATTCCTTTCAGCAAGTTGCACAAAGCAGTATAAAAGTTAAAGCTCCTTTAAATCTATTGCTGCCACTTTGTTTATTAGGTTCTGTGAGGTCGGTTATCGACCTTTCAACCCACACGATATGATGATGATCATTTTTATCACCAAAAAAGAGCCTGTAAAAGATTTAAAAAAGTTTCATACGACTGTGTGTATGTCACAAGTGAGTAGATGAGGCACTTGATAATAAGTTGTCACAACCGCCATAGTATTTTCTGTCGTTTTTGACGCACACTTTGTCACTAATAATGCAGCAAAGCGCGTTGCCCACCCTGAGAACTAGGATGGAGGTCTTACGTGCGATTCACTGGCTCTTATACCCTTTCTATTAAACACAGCAGTGTAAATATTACCAGCTGTTTCACGGAAATAGGTACTTACCAAGACGAACTTTGCACAAAAGCCCTACCTCCTTCACTTATCTTACTATGAAGCGTAAATACACACTATCATGTTTAATACTCAGAAAACGGGTGACCATGAAACTTCTCCCCACCGAAAGATGAGCCATAGACTAAAAATGCACACTTAAAAAAAACCGGTTTAGTAAATTGTTGCACCGAAGAGAAGTGCGTAATTAATGCACAGGCTAGTATGGGGCCAGAACGTTGTCGCGTCGGCTTTTAAAACACGAGTGCATGAATGATTTTTCTGTTTGAAATGTCTTTCTGACAAAATCAGACCATGTATTCCTAACTGGAAAATGCTTTGAAATTAATACAGGGTGGCACACAAAAGACAGGCTTAATGACTTTGTTTTAGCAGTTGATGGCGCTCTTTCAATTAACTACGTCTCTATTAATAATTCAGATCAATTAAATTATGTATTTGATTGTGATTTTAATTGGATCTGTTTCTATGGGGTTGATAAAATGATCTTTTAACAGAAAACTGAAACTCAAGCCAAAAACCTATTATTTTTATTTTTCAGAAAAAATGGGTCAAAAACTTTGAAAACAATAAACTTTCTGTTGAACCTCGCTTGTTTTGTATAATGATAAACTAAAATAAAATTTGTTTTTCAACCTTCTAGTATAGTGTTGAAATTTATGGATTGAGTAAATGTGTGAAAGTCATATCGAAAGAAGAGTGAATGCTGGAAACATGGTGAATGGTGCTCTGCATGCTTTTATGAAGAGTCAGAAGGTGTCTCACAAGGCTCGTCTGGCTGTTCATAGAGGCGTTTTGGTACCAACACTGATGTACGGCAGTGAAAGCTGGGTATGGCAGAAAAAGCATGAAAGTAGAATTAATGCAGTAGAAATGAGAGCGTTGAGGAGTATGATTGGTGGGAAATTGAGTGACAGGATTAGAAATAGTGTGATAAGAGAACGTTGTGGCGTAAAAGAAGACGTAGTGACTAAAATTGAGAAAGGGATGTTGAGATGGTTTGGTCATGTACAGAGGATGAATGAAAGAAGATTGACGAAAGAGATCTACAAGGCGAGAGTGAATGGGAACGTTGGAAGGGGAAGGCCTCGGCGAACGTACCAGGACCAAATTCAGGACGTTCTGAATAAAGGCCAGGTTAAAAGTACCCTAAACCGACGAGCATGTATGAAAGTACATGAAGCAAGGCAAGTATGTCAAGATCGCAGCAGGTGGAGAACTGTGGTCTCTGCCTACCCCGACGGGAACAAGGCGTGATATTATGTATGTATGTAAATAAAAACGGTAGGTATAAAGCACCAGGGCCTGGAGACAAGCGGCTTTCTATTATCGCAAACGCTAGTAGAATTTAATGAAAATGTATGGGATTGACATTAGCTGTCACGCAACATTTCGTAAGCTTATGTAAATCTCATACATTTTTATTCTATTCTACTGGATTTTACTATAGAAGAAGGTCACTTGCCTAATGACCCATATCCGCTACGGATTAGATGAAAACATCAAAAGCTAAACCTTCGTTTAAAACTGAGACTAAAGTTTAATAACGCGCAGAGTAATTTAACGTACAAGCAGTGTGTGGCTATTCATCAACTACTCTGTGCAACATGTCCGTCAGCTACACTGTGCAGACAAGGCTCTCAAACTTTCTTGGTTGATTAGTTAGTTATTTGCGTTGGTTATGTACAGCTGAAATATTTTTATGTAGGTTAATAAAAAAGACAGCAAGGACTCATAATTATAAACAAAAGAACGTATATCATTATAACATTATTAAACGTGACATTAATATTCAAAACACATTTTTTTTTATTTTGTTGATTGATTGTTTGATAAAAATATTGAACAAAAAAATATTCAAAAATTGTTTGCTGAATATGGGTCCTGTTATGACTATGAGTTTGTTTTTTTTTTACCTAAGCGTCATTGTTATATTCTGTAATTTTTATATTGTTTAAAATTATTAGTATTTTTTGTCTTGCTGGTGATATAACCTGTAAATAACTTAACACTTGTTAAATAAAGATAAATAACGAATAAAATAATTGACAGTATCCGGGATCAAAAGCTTAACGTGCTTTCCAAAGCACGAAAACACTCTTTTTCGTTTTACGGGTTCTTTCTGACCAAACGCAGTAAATGAACGAATAGAGTAATTTGTTATATTATTTTTGTACAGCTCTCACAAGCAACGTAGCCATAGGGGGTGTAAGGGACGGTGTACCGAAAACTGAAAGAGCGTGCTAAGACGAAACTGAAAAGCTTTCCCAAAAAAAAAAAAAAAAAAAACACCTCTCCATACAAACTGTTCGACCAGAGTGGGCAATTTGTATGGAGAGGTTAATATTTTTTTAATTTCCCAACATACGTTTCTTTAGGAAAGTTGTTCAGTTTTGTTGACTGAGCACGCCCTTTCAGTTTCTAGTACACCGTCCCTTACACCCTTTATATCTTTACAGGGTGTATGGTGTAAGTCTACAAGCCTCTAGGGTGGTTGCTCTAACTAAGGTCAAAAATGAAAAAAAAAAATACTTTTCATACAAAACACGCTATTGCTGATACGCTTTCTATGAGACGTTGAAAATTTTTCTGAAGTGAAAACTTCTTTAGCGGCGCTTGGCACTTTTTTAGATGGGTAAAAATGTTAAACTCGCGTCAGATGTCGCGTCAGATCCGTAGCCTGATATAAAAAGCGACAACTGTCAACCGTATTGTTATAACAATACGGGTTTTTATTCAGTGACATCAAAGAAGTACGCGAGCAATGGCGCAATTGACCCTTACAAAAAGCATTTATTCAAAAATGCAAGTTTTCACTTCTGCCGGCACTCCCGGAGTGCAACCCGTCCTTTTTAGGGTTCCGTACCTCAAAATAAAGAAACGGAACCCTTATAGGATCTCTTTGTTGTCCGTCTGTCTGTTTGTCAAGACCCTTTTTCTCACGAACGAGAAAAGGTGTCAGGTTGAAATTTATAACGAATATTAAGGTCCATAAACCACACAAGATCTGAAAACTTATGGCTCAAAAGATATGGCTTTTTATGTCCTCATCTCCATACATTTATGCAAAAAAGCAAAACCTACAGGGTACTTCCCGTTGACCTAAAATTTAAAAAAAAATTAAAATTATGAAATTTGGCAAGAAGCTAGGTCTCACAGTACAAATATAGGGAAAAGTCTTAAAACATTAAATATTTTAATTTTTCTTACAACTAATAGTAACCAATTAAGGTGAGCTCCCGTTTCAAGAACTTTTCTATAAAAGAGGGGTCAAGTTTTTAAAATCAAAGAGAAAAAGATTTTAGTATATCATATGGTAGATAGGTACGGAACCCTTAGGGCGCGAGTCCGACTCGCACTTGGCCGGTTTTTTCTTATTTCGACCGATGTTACTAATTGTTCAATTTCATAGGTAGAGCAACCCCCTGAGAGGTTTGCAGGCATATTCCAAATATCCTGTATACTGAGACTGTTATTTTTTTTTCACTTCGGATATTTTAAGAGGTTGGTCTGCTCTTGCAACTGAACAACTTTTGCCAAGGAACATTTTTTTATGTCACAAGTGGCCAAACGAGCAAGTGGGTTACCTGATAGCAAGTGGTCACTACCACCCATGACACCCATAGTCTTATTAGTGAAATATTTTGACAATAATAAGACCGCAAAGCGCGTTACCCAACCTGAGAACTAAGACGGTATGTCTCATGTGCCGGCAATATCACTGGGTCCCTTAACCTTCAAACTGAAACACAGCAGTGAAAAAACTGCTGCTTTACGGCAAATAAAGGCAAGGGGGTGGAACTTCCCCAGACAGACTTTGCACAAAAGCCCAACCATCAATAGGTCATAGACATACGTCTCAATACGAAAAATAATTTTGAGCTGTGCAAAATGTGCTGTCAGCTGGTGCAGTTTGTATGGGAATTCGATTTTTTTTTTCATATTTCGACCTTTGTTCCTTGAGAAATGTTTTTCAGTTTCATGGATAGAACCACCTCCTAAAATATCCGGATTGATGAAAAAAAAGGATACTCGTATTATACGATACGTTCACGTAGCTCTAAGTACCCTAGTTTGGGAACCACTGGCTCTCACTATGCTACCCAGAGTGTTTCAGAAGTGAAGGATTGGTAGAGCTGAATATTTTGCCTTGTAAAGGAAAATTAATGTACGCGCTGTTGATTTTCTTTTAGATGTGGAAATGTTGTAGTTCAGAAAACTAATTACCTACAGAAGATTGATCGTTAAAGAGAATCTATGTATGTATTTACATCTAACTAGAGAGTTCATGTGGTGCCGGCCGGTCCCGTGTGGTGCCGGCAAAGAATAGTACCAACCCACACATACCCGTGGGTGTCGTAAGAGGCGACTAAGGGTTAACTGGAGGATTGGCAGCAGCATCCTTCTTTGTATCTTACATCTTAATTACTGCGGTCACAACCGCGGTCCATAGTGCCAGCCGTAACGCTAACAAGCGAGGTGACTATGGTACTTCCCTTCCACATTTTTCCAGCAAAAGCTAGAATTCTGGAGGGAGCTCCCTGTCCTGTAGTGAACGTTTCATGGGATGTTATGATGATGATGATGATGATGATGAGAGAGCTCATACAACGTTCAGAACAGAGAGCTCCCTCCAGAAATCCAATAAAAACGCGTGGTGCCTTTATAGGGGATTTACCATAGTCACCACGCTGAGTTGCTGCTGACAACCGCTGTTAAACTATGTTTACAAATTAAATTATGTTTCAAAACAATATTTTTAACTATTAAAATCATTGATAACGAAATCATTTATTTATTTTATTTTATTTTATTTAAATAGGTACACCAACGACACATTCATACATAAATTTTACAAAAAAATTAATAGGACTTAAACTCTATCAACATGTCACTTACAGGCATACACATCTTTCACCAATAATTAATTAATTAATTATGCTTAGTTATTTATTACCAACAACAAACCAAAAATTTATCACAAACTAAATGAAACTTAATGAATTACTAACAAACAACTAAAACTAAAACAATTTTGAATTTGGAATGTAATCTAAAAAATGACAGAAAATAAATTGATTAAAATCATTCTAAAATAAGATTTTTAAAATGGACAAAGGAATCATACTCTATTAAAGTGAAACCAACATGCAAATTTATTATTCATAAAACATTTCGATACAAACTTTGGTAATCTCATATTCGATAAGAAGTACGATCGCGTTCTAATGAGAGCAACTTTTGAAATTCGAATAAAAGAATAAAAAAGAATTAACGAAGATTCCAAAGACTTTCAAAGAAAGAATGCTAAAAGAAACTGTGATTGCGTAGAATTTTCACTTCGCCTTTAATTTTCTTTTTAAGAGCTGTAACGACGTTTGTGTAGCGTTTTATAAGTTCTTTTTTAAATAATCTTGTACATACTGTCTGTATTATAAAGTGACATAATTTACTAACATAGCATTAGTTTATATTTATGATTTTATGAATCTCTGTCATCTTTTGATAAAATATAATACTTACCAATTTTATTATCAAATTTTTACCTTTGAAGTAAAATATAGTTCTGTTACTATGAGGTTAAAAAATAAGAATATTGGAGAGAGATTTTTCAACACACTGCCCTATGGCTAAGGAGTGGAATCTTCTGCCTGCGTCTGTGTTCCCGAGTTCATACAACCCGAATCTATTTAGAGCTAGCTCGTTCCACCGTCAACCTCATCTCTGTCCTCGGGACTAGATCGGGGTCTTTTAAGCCCAATGATAGTAAAAAAACCGGCCACGTGCGTGTCGGGCCACGCACAATGAAGGGTTCCGTAGTAGAGTTGCTTTAGGAATTGTTTTGTTAAGCAGGTTTCTATTATTTTCATAACCTTTTCCCTAACAACCAGCGAGGCCCAGCTCCTGATTGCTATTTATATTTCTATTATTTTCAGTTATTCTACCATTACTCCTTCACCTGTAAAGCCTTCTCAGCATTGTTAGTTTTACTTTTAATTCGATCGTCTATAGGGTGACTTTTAATTAATTCTTGATAGCAAAAGATATGCATGTACTCATAATACTGGACAACTTTTCCCGAGGAACATACGTCGAACGAAATACGAAAAACCAAATTTGACCTCCCATACAAAATGCACTATCAGCTGATGCAGTTTCTATGGGAGGTCAAAACTTGATTTTTTATATTTCGACCTATGTTCCTTGGGGAAAGTTGTTCAGTATCATGAGTACGTTACGTTCATACCTTTTTCTATCAAGAACTTATTAAAAGTCTCCCTATATGCTTCTGCTATGAATTTTTCCACATTTCCAGTAACGACCATTTATCTGGCAGGGGGAGGGGACACTGGCTTGATTCTAACAAAACTCTATTTATTCCGCAAACGGATCCCTAAATCGAAAAGTAGTATTTGTAAACTCACAACATTTAAAAATACCTATCTAAAGATACCTTACACTATGGGATCTACGAAAAGAAAAATGATCCCCATGGTGTAGCGGTATTACCCTAAAAAAATATTTTTCAAGGATTTATTCAAGGAGGTTTAAGTAGCAGCTCTTTCTGCTGAGGAGGGAGCCATAAGCGTATCACTTTCTTGCGAGGGATTTCCATACTAAAATGTATGGACTTTTTTCAAATCCTAAAAACGTAAAATTATTATCCCTCTCTCTAAGAAATATGTGACATGGGACCAATAAATGCTACTACCACAGTTTTTCTGGTGAAAACACTTACCATTCAGAAAAAAAAAATGGTGTTAAAAATTAAGCATGTAATGGTTGTTACCGATTATTTACGCTTCCGTTCTTACTATTAATGATCAATTCACAAGTAAAAGACGATATATTTTCACTTTCCCAAACAAAGTTTATACTGACACATTAGATTTTTAAAGATTTCTTGATTTTTGTAATACTTAACTGAGTTTTTTGACCGACTAGTATTGGCGACAGTGAGACGCTTTACACTTCACTAGTTCATACAGAATATGTATATGACGGACTCTATAGTTTTTAACTCTGAGGATTTATTATACCACTTTGTCGGCGTAACTAATAAGTGTATACAAACCAAATTACAGCTTTCTAGTACTAAGGGTCACTGAAGGGGACCGACAGACAGACAGCCGGACATGAAGAAACTATAAGGGTTCCTTTTGGATTATAGAACTCTAAAAACGTCACAAGAAAGGGCAGTTCAGGTCAAGGCGTAATTTCCTGTTATCTTATATATAAAGCGGCAGGTAGCCCGTACCACAGAATAAAGTAATAGTACTATCTTACAGAAGGGACACTCTCCGCCCCCCTCGCAATCTAACCTGCACCCTCGCGCGTACTCGCCCGCAAGATTCTCGTGATCCTTCTGAGGGTCTTTTGAATATGCGGGCCTACATGACCTCCCAATTTTAAATTTCAAATTCGCGCTCGATGTATGTTGTGTCCGGGTACGTACGTATAGTACTTATCGGGTTGTATTTAACTGAAAATCAATATTCCTTGAATTGTAATACAAATAAAATCCATATGTTAATCAGAAATACTAATATGCACAGCAAAATAGTTACTTCAAAATATTCAAATTTTGGCAGCAATTTAAGTTCCTGGACAGCTAATTTCCTGGATTGAACACTATTAATTAAAAAAAAATTGTGACCCCTATTTCTTAAGCAGGAATTTCGAATTTTCACAGCTCCGGAGCTGCGGGAAGTGCAGCCCCTTCGCCCTTGCGTAACAAGAGCCAGGCATCCACGTTCGCCTCCGCAGCTTCGGCTTTTTGGTCGCCTACCGCGACCAGCCTCAGCCGCTGCGGCTCGCGTGGTGCCTGGCTCTTGCTACGGCGGGCGGGGGCTGCTCTCCCTCCGCTCCTTCGGCTTTATAAAAACAAACTCCATCCATTAGAGTCGGCAGCTTGGAATCGGGGTTGACCAATTCAGTTCTGTTACCAATTTATGGGTTTGGTAACTTCCGATTTCTAAACCCAACCCACTTTAGCTGACGAACCTATAGTTTTTGATGCGCAATCTTTATTTTTGATGTGAATTTAAGTATTGCACTTGAGAAGTAGAAATTTGGTATTTTTGATGTACAGTCAGTATTTTGATGTGCAATCAGTATTTTTGATGTGCAATTAATAATTTGCCGTACTTATCTAGTCGCTGATGGCCGGTGTGAGCCCGTACTGACTTGTCAAGTTGGCAGGACCAGGGCAGGACTGGGCCTTGATGACATTTCCCCCTCCATCACTGCACACTGCTGACCGATTTACCTATTTTTAGGGTTTCGTACCCAAAGGGTGAAAAAACGTGTCCCTGTTAATATGCATCCGATGTCTGTCTGTCAGCGTGGTGTAAATAAACCGTAATAGGTAGACAGTTAAAATTTTCACACTTTATGTATTTTTGTTAATGCTATAACAACAAAAACTAAAAACTAAATGAACCCCTACTAAAAACGTGCTTTTTAGGCGATTTTTGTTAAATTTTTGTTTTAGCTCTATCATAAAAACCGAAAGACTTACAAGCGTGTAAATGGGTCATAACTAAGACGGTATTTTACCTTAGTGGAACAGAACCCTCGGTGCGCGAGTGCGACTCGCACTTGGCCGGTTTTTTTTATGTTCATTGACCTTGATTTACCGATACCGATTTTGTCTTGACTGGTTATCGAGCTCATTGTTCACATAAAAACACAAAAAAAAACATAGGTACATTGAGAAAATAAACACAACTGGTACTGCTTATTTCAACTTAGAAATTTCTTCCAGCAGACCTATGTTCTCATTTTATACCAGGCCTCCTAGTGAAAAAAATATCAAAAGTTTATTATTTATACAAATATTTATTATTATTAATATATTATTATTATATAATAGGTCTTTACCTATGAAATTGCCGAAATTTTCTTAGAGAATAATGAGATCATAATTCCTATTTTTCTAATGCTATTTTTAGGGTTCCGATACCAAAATGGTAAAAAAAAGGAACCCTTATGGTGCCGCTCTGTCTGTCTGTCTGTCTGTCTGTCCGTCTGTCTGTCACACCTCTATATCTCAGCAACCACTTACGCTATCGAGCTGAAATTTGGAATAGTTTTAGAATATAGTTGCCCAACTTAATTGCATATGAAAAATTTTTGAAAAAAGTATGATTATTAATGTAAAGGGGGCCAAATTTCAAATTGTCGCTACTAGGTCGAGTGGGGTATCATATGAAAGGGCTTTACTTGTACATTTTAAAATATATTTTTGTATTTTTTTAAGTTTCTTAGTTTTCAAGTTATGATGAAAAATGTCAAAAAAAATACCATTCCCCCCCCCTTATCTCCGAAGTTTGAGTAAGGGAAAATCTGAATTAATTACAGTTGACAGAGGTTTATGTAAACTTTACAGCAAAAATAAAACGATCTTTCTAAGTTGCACAGTTTTTCAGAAATCTGCAAAAAACCTTTACAAACAAATTTAGTTTTGCGGTCCTGAAAATGGACTTTATTGCTTCCAAAAATACTATAGGTATATCGGAACCCTCGGCGCGCGAGTCCGACTCGCACTTGACCGGTTTTTTTCATTTGTCTTATATTTGAAAGTTGACTTCAAGATTATCAATTTACGCATAAAATAAAGTTTTTATTTTTAGTTTGATATATAAAATTAAAGGTTCGAAAATTGTTCGTCTTAAATGTCGTCCGATTTCATCATTAGATTTGTTATATTTTTTTACAGATAATATTTTTCGAAAATTAAATTAAAGCTTCTGTTAGGTCAAAAAAAAATTGGACTTATAATTCGTAAGATAAATGCAAAAGTGTTACTACTGAAAATTGAGTTTACCTAAAATTCGCCATACAAAACGGCAATTTCATAGGTAAAGACTTATTATTATTATATTTATTATACAAATATTTTAATGACGTCAGTTAAATAAATTACATCACTTCACAAATAAAGTGGCGCCATTTGGTAAAAAGAGAAACCGCCCAAGTACGAGTCGGACTCGCGCACCGAGGGTTCCGTCTTAGTTATAGACGCGTGTATTATACAGTGTGAATTTGTTTTGGTTTCGCACCCGAAGCCCAGTGATTCTGCTCATGAAAACAAGCAACTTTCCCGAAGAAAAAAAATTTTTACTCGAAAAAAAATTTTCGCCTCCCCCATACAAAATGAGTCGATCACGTGACCACTTTACTATGGAGAGGCGAAAAAATTTTTTCGGGTAAAATTTTTTTTCTTCGGGAAAGTTGCTTGTTTTCATGAGCAGAATCACTGGGCTTCGGGTGCGAAACCAAAACAAATTCACGCTGTATACGCGCAAGTCCGACGCGCACTTGACCAGCTTTTATTATTTGATGATATTTTGTAGCTAATGCACTATAAACTTATCAACTTTCACGCTTTAAGTGTTCCCGTTTTTACGATAGAGCCAAATCTAAAATCGAGCAAAAACCACCTAAAAACATGTTTTAAGTAGGAAAGTAGTCCTCCTTATTTTTCTTATGTATATTATTTGTTGTGGTAGCGGCCATAGACGTACCTAATCGGTAAAACTTTCAACCGACTACCTTTTACGGTACGTGAGGTACAGCCCGCTGACAGACAGACAGATAGACCGACATCGGAGCCATATTAATTGGGTTCCGATTTTCACCCTTTTGGTACGGAACCCTAAAAATAAGCGACAAGAAATACTGCAATAATTTTATAGATGACGCACTTATTAAACTATAACGATGATTGTCACAGATTGTTAGACAACTCAATGCCATAAAACTATTAACTTCACGTCACCGTAGACTATAAATATGAATTATAACTTCAAGTAATTAACGTGTCATTTTCCTTGTTGCAGGCACACGAGACGTCCCAAGACAATCGAGAAAATTACCGTTTTTAGACGCCTAGCCGCAACACGCAATATTTGATTGCCATCCATCAGCACAAATGCCATCTAAGTACTAGCCAGTCACGCTTTGCAGAAGAAATAAAATGACGTCTTAAACATGTAAAATAAAAAAAAAACGTCAACATGTTCGCCAAATCTCACCGGTTTTGGGACAGAAGAAAGACAGAATCACCGCGATGACGCTTTACAGGTTTTTCGATTCGATAAAATAAATTTAAATGCTTCTAGTGTAGAGCTTTTTTGTGTGTCGCCGATTGAAAACGGTTTTCATTTTATTTGCACTTTTTTTTTCGGTGTGCGTTTTTTTACCGGTTTTCGTCCATGAGCAATATTAGGTAAGGCCGTCTTAGTATTTTTGTGAAATATATTTTTATTGGCTATACTTTTGTATATATAAATTTTTGTATGTTTCTTTTAAACGGTTTTATATTCAAAATATATTCATTAAAATAATAAAACGCTTTTTGGTAGTCTTCACAAACGGTTCGGTTAAACGGGTATTATAAAGAAAAAATCTGTAAAAAATCTCTGTTGTAATAAAACTTAAAGTAACTTAAAAAAATATATTGTAGTTTCAAATATTTTAATTCCGTTCCTATAGGCAATAACATGTTTTTTTTATAACTACCGTCATAAATGAAGTTCGTATTAGCAAATACGGGGCCAAATATTTTCCATTCCGATTTTATAAAACACCGTAGTTAATTCCAATAAAAAAAAAATCTGTAAACGACATCAAAAACCAAGATGGTGGTGAATGTGACGGCTATGGTGGCAACTACAATGAGTACCCTCATCAACGGTACAAACACTACCTTGGGTTTGAATTCGACATTCGTGGTACCTACTTTGATAAGCCAGGAAGAATTCTTAGCTCTGCAAGTGTCAAACGGGACGGAAAACGCTACTTTAAACGAAACGTTACCGATAGTGTTAAAAACGTGGTATCCAAGTGGATATTCACCAGCACATATAATAATAGCATCAGTGGTTGTAACTGTGTTGATGATAATGGTGGTAGTTGGAAATATGTTAGTGATTATCGCAATAGTAACAGAAAAGGCGTTAAAAAACATCCAGAACTGGTTCATCGCGTCACTAGCCGTGTCGGATTTTTTTCTGGGACTGGTGATAATGCCGTTTTCATTAGCGAATGAGCTGATGGGTTATTGGATTTTCGGATTTTGGTGGTGTGAAATACATTCCGCGATGGATGTGTTGTTGTGTACTGCGTCTATAATGAACCTGTGTCTAATATCGCTGGATCGCTATTGGAGTATAACGCAGGTGAGTCTTAGAAAATAATACCTTTTTCTCATGAAGGAAAAAACATTTTACGCGCCCAGAAAAAAAAAATCTCTTATGCTTTTTCTTGTCCAGTAAATAATAATAATAATAAAGCGTTTATCCTACTTCCGATACTACTCCTACTAATATTACAAACGCGAAAGTTTGTGAGTGTGGATGGATGGATGTGTGTTACTCTTTCACGTAAAAACTACTGAATGAATTTTAATGAAACTTTACAATAGTATTGCTTATACATCAGAATAACACATAGCCTACAATTTATCCTGCGCAGACGAAGTCGCGGGCACCAGCTTTCAAAATAATTACAAAATCAGATTACATGAAGTCCTACAGCCTGTGTTATTTATATAATAACTGTGTTACACTTCCCCACTAAACAATATGCAATAGATAAGTTATGTTTTAAGACTGCGACCTGCGCACACTAGCGCCCCTATCAAAATCCAATTAATTAAGCTCATGTCCTGGTTTATTACTTACTACGCTGGCTCAGCGACCAGAAGAGGATCTTAGCCACGAGAGTTCTCCATTCTTCCCTGTTCTGTGCCGCTTCTTGCCAATCGGCTCTTTGGAGGGCATCCAGGTCTATCCGAACTTCGTCACCCCATCTGTACCTGGGACGACTGGTCGTTTTCCACTCGGTCGTCCCACGTAAGCTCTTTTGGCGGCCCGATCCTCTCCTATTCTCTCCACGTGGCCGAGCCAGGGAAGCCTTGCAGGCTGGTTTATTATTGTTCCGAATATCGACGAATTACCCATCTTTTTAAGTACAGGGTGTAGGGAAAGGCTAGCAAAAACTGAACTGATTACTCGAGAAAACTACACAACCAATAACCTAACCTTATCAATTTTGTTTTAACTTTGTAATTGTCTTAATTTTTATTTCGAAATTTTTCCTACCTACCCTAAATTAATTCGATAATATATTTTGTTTACGTAGTGAAGATCTGTAATTGACTAATGTAGTGTTTATTGTATTGGTTTGTATTTTAAGTATTAATGATGTAGATCTTAGTTAAATAAATAAAATTAAAATAAATAAATAACTTTTTCCAAGACAAGTATCACCGGAAATTTAAAAAAAATTGGCCGCTTCATATAAAATTACAAATTTAGGTAGATAATTTGTATGGAGAGGCCAATTTCCTTAACGTTTTCGGTATATGTTTCGTAGTAAAAGTTGTTTAATTTTATCGACTAATCTTGCTCTTCCAGTTTTCCAACCTGTCCCTTACACACTGTAATTATTAAACTGACACGTCTAATTGAAAACTAGTCAAGTACACGCATGCGCATCTCAAGCTCATCATACATTGGACTTTATATTTGTTACTATAAGAGCTAAAATTGCGATGTGCCAAGCTTGATCAGCTCTTGATTATACCTAAACCTATATCCCGGGCCTATCTTGGAGGAGCTACGGGCCTATAGACAAGTGGCTTTCTTATGTCGTAAACGCTAGCAAAAAAGAGTACAAATTTATGGGATTTACATTAGATGTCACGCAATATTTCGTTAGCTTATATCAATCCCATACATTTTTATTCTATTCTACTTGCCACTATGATCATACAAAGCCGCTTGTCTACGGCTCTTGCATTAAATTTCGAAATTGGACGCCCGTGATACAGGTTATCCTAGTGCGGGGTTCGAAGTTATTGTAATTTGTGCTAATGTTTGGTAAAACAAAGATATTTGTAAATGTATTTGTGTAAAAAAATTAATATATATAACTCAATTGAAACCTGAACTGTCCGGTCTGTGATCGTGTTTAGTTAATTAGGGCTCAAAACGGCTATTTTTTCTGTTTTACTATTTTATATCTCTCATTTCAGACATTATTTTTAATGCTTATCTTATCTTATCTAGCCTATAATGTGCCACTGCTGGGTAAAGGCCTCTCTCTCTTCCCTCCATTGGTCCCTATCTAAAGCCCGCTCTTGCCAGACCTTGCAAAAGGTGTCAAGTTCATCGCGCCATCGGCGCCTTGGTCTTAATGCAACGAAACAAAAATTTAATGGCAGTTGGATGCCATCATAATAGCATGCATGACAGGAGGGCGCTTTCAAACTTTTACTCCAGCAGCGGAGAATGGAACGCGAAAACTTTAGCACAGAAGACAGCTACCACTGCGTCAATCAAGCCCTCAATTCAAAATTTCAAAAACAGATATATTTAAACGTATTTTCTAGCTGAGTATCGAATCTAGACCCTTTAGAACAGGAGACAACTTCCACTGCATCCCCTTCATTTATGAAACTAGTCATCAATCAAGCCCTCAAATATTTAAAACAATAGAGCAATTTACTGTTGCATATCATGTAAAAAGTATACATTTGTAGATAAGGTATAAGTGCTTTAAAAGTGCACCAATTTTATTAGTCTTCTATTTTAGTAGGCTTCTTCTGGGTAAGCTCGTTCCATCGTCGACCTCATCTCTGTCTTCAAGACTAGATCGAGGTCAAGAGTAAGCACATTTTAAAAAAAAAAAAAAAAGTCTAGCTAAGCCCTAAGTCTTTCATTAGAAATTACATATTCACTTATTACTAGTAACTAAGTAGTAGTAACTTGCTTTCAAAGAGGTTATAATTTTAGCGCTATATACGAGTATAATACAAGAAGAGAAGAATTGAAAACGCCTGGAAAAGCTTCTGGTCCATGAAGGAGCTAATGAAGGGAAACCTTCCAATGTCACTGAAGCAAAAAATCGTTGACATGTGTATACTGCCCATCCCATAGACATTGCCGTTATTCATAATCTAAGGCCCATCCTAACCTACGGTGCACAAACATGGTCACTGACAGAGTTGCAAAGATCCAGGCTTAAGGTTTGCCAGCGAGCCATGGAGCGCAGCATTTTAGGCGTTACAAGGCTGGATCGCATGTGACCCTGCGCTCTAAAACGCGCATTAAAGACAATGGCACAAAAACTGCTATGCTAAAGTGGAGCTGGGCAGGACATGTCGCCCGCATGCACCCTGCATGGTAGATGGGCAAAATTAGCCACCGAATGGGTCCCGGAGGATGGTCACCGTCGGCGAGGTAAGCCCCGTAGGCGTTGGCAAGACGACCTTAACGTTTTTCTAGAGAATTGGCCAACAGTAGCTCAGGACAGAGAAGAATGGCATGATAGAGGGGAGGCCTTTGCCCAGCAGTGGGACACTACATAGGCTAGTAATATAATATAATAATACCAGTTGCCCTGAATACAACCCATCTACACCTAGATATACTAATCTAAAATCACAGGCTCACGAAACTCTCTCTAGGTACTCTACAAATCTGTTTGTAACTCGGCAAACTGAAATCGGTGTAGCAAAACCGAAAATCGTCCAAAATTCAAAGTGTTTGTAGCCACAATTCCAAACAGCCCAATTTACCTCGAACTGGCAATTCCAATTCAAAATCTATACGTACCTAAAATTGAACTACCCGGAGTACATCATATATTCATTGCGAATACTCTGTTTCAAATTAAATCCGTGTTTCGGAGCGCAGGCCGCATATTGAATTGAGTTTGACAATGAATATTGAAGTTTCGATCGGTTTCTCGCTGCCCGGTTGAGTGGCTCACCCAGTTCGGTTGATAATACCCGGTACAAGTACGTACCGAGCCGGGCATTGGCAATACCAGTTGAGTTGTATTTCAAACTCCAGTTACCACTCCAAATACATCTTTCATCTGAAATACTGAGGAGTACCTAAGGGACCTTGTTTTTAGGGTTCCGTACCCAAAAGGTGAAATAAAGTCAAACTCATTTATTTGATACAGTATTGTATTACATGTCAACTCAAGTAAATAAATGATATTCAATAAATAATTAGAGCGTCATTGGCAAATTCAAGAAATCTTTATAGTCGTAAAATTGTTCCTCCAGTAACCAGTTTTTTAATTTAGTCTTAAAAACGGGAAGTGAAGTTGCATCACGCACATTTTGTGGCAATCTGTTGTAGACAGCGGGGCCGGTAACGTAAACAGATTACTCAGACCTCGATACGGGATTCTATTAATATGCCTCCGATGTCTGTTTGTCTGTCAGCGGACTTTATCTCATGAACAGCAATAGCTAGACAATTTCTGTTGCCGCTATAACAACAAATACTAAAAGTAAAAAGAAGTATTAAATTAATAAAAAAAAAATGAATATAAATAAAATAATTAAAAAAAATCCTCATAAAAAACCTGTTTTTCGACTATTTTTAATCGATCTTTCTTTTCGCTCTATCTTAAAACCGGGAACACTTATAAACGTGAAAATTGGTACGTTTATAGTGAATAAGCTATAAAATAACAATAATAAAAAAAACTTGTCAACTCCTCCAATCCAATACGAATAACGGGTGGTTTCTGTCTCGCGCATTTTAATTCACTTCTGCGTGACTGCGCGTTCATAAGTACGATATAATTTTTACCTTAGTTGTACTGAACCCTCGTTGCGCGAGTCCAACTCGCACTTGGCCGGTTTTTTCATTTTCACTTTTCTAAATGTTTAAGTGTTTTTATCTTGCGAGATGGAAATACATAATTCATTAAACGAGGCGCAAACGTAATTTAGTCCTCGAAACATAGTGCTTAAAGATCATTTTGAAATAAGTGATGTAGATTGAGAAGTGGAGGTTCACTAATTTATTGCTTTTAAATTATAGGGTTACACTTTACTGCAGGGCAATGCGTTCCCCTTTTAATTTCCACTTATCGCAGTTTTGTGAATTACAACCAACGAAGACAATGTTAACAGCCAATTATGCTCTTATTTTTTCGTTAAGGGGTTGATAAGAGTCAAAATTACCGCCCTTTCTAATAAAGGACAGAATGCGCGTGTTAAAACAGAGCGGATTTGCACCTTTTTACGTTTTTTGCTTCTTTTTGCATTTTTCTAAAAACTGAACCCATAATATTAATTATAAAACAGCTATATGATAATGTTTAATATATTGAATAATGTGTAAAAGTTTTTGCATCATAGATTAATGGATACTGAAGAAAAAATGTTTCAAAGCAAAAAGCAGAGGTAACTTTTATTCTTTCATATGCATTATAAACAAACTATTGCAAATTTCAAGTCGATAGCAGAGACAGACAAAGTCGCACCATAAGGGTTCCTATTTTTACCATTTAGGTATCGGAGCCCTAAACACAAGTCCATACGAAAAATTATTAAGACAAACCGATACGGAACCCTTAGCAATCTAGACGATCTTTTTAGATCAGGTATTTTTTATGAGTCCGAAGTTTGGGTAACTTTATTTTGGTAAAATAGATACAGATCTATTGCATGAACATGACATAAATACATAATCTTTGCCATGTAACTGTAACACTTGTCAAAAACTTATCATAGGCGTGTATCAGCTATAACCGCGTCAACAACTCTAAACTATCACACATAACTAATTGGCCGACCTTGCACCATTATTAAAAGCATGTATCATTTTGCCAAACTTATTTCGAAAGGCAAAGCGGTAGCAAATAATTTATGCGATCATGATAATAGCTGACTGGAAGGTCGAGATGTTGCCATAATCTGAGACGGTGGTAAATTCGGTCCAAGTTCAGTCGCACGTGCATCGCACGGTGGAAACGAGTTTGTGCAACACTATAATGACCAATATACAGCTCATTAAACTGCTGGACACGAAGATAGAGGCATTTAAATCATTTAACTAACCAATCAGGTGCGTGCTCTACTCTACTTTTTGAAATGAATGGATTCTGAAACATCTTACTTATGTTATTAGCTAAAGAAACCCACTTGTAAGCTACCTTGTAAAGCTGTCATAATACTATAGATAATAGACGGGTATCATTTAAATTCACGTTCAATTTCGCCTATGGTAATTTATAATTTATTTGCTCTACTTGAAATAAAAATAAGAATTGATATGTTAAAGTGACTTAAGACACAAATTTTATTGATGGGCAAATTTTCGCGGTTGTTTACAATGTAATTTCGATTTCCGTGGGCCTATTGATTGATACAAGAAACACTATACCAAATCAAACCGAAATAACCGGTAACATCAGAATACGGCTAATTCTCGGGCTATCGGTTACCGACCATAATTAGATTGCGAGGGATAAAGGATTGGCGTTTGACTGTTACCGTTTGGACCTCTGCCCTTGATTGGATTATACCTCTTGTAGGCTTAAGGTATTTGGTAGCCAAAATGTTTCCTTTTGTTATGATTTATGTATAAGGCTTTATTTTCTGTTAAGGAAAAAAGATTAAGAAATTTTTGTTTGAAAGGTCGGTTTTGTACCAAAAATACAGGGTGAATTTGAAAACATTTGATAAATTTTGAGATTGAGTTCAGACTACGAAACTGAACAACTTTTCCCAAAAGAACATAGGTCGTTAGACGTAAAAAAAGATGCAATCTCCCGAACAAAATATATGGTCAACTGACTGACTTTACTATGGAAGAGTAAAAAATTTTTTCGTCCGATGACCTATGTTCCTAGGCTAAAATTGTTCAGTTTCGCGGTTTGAACTCAATCTCAAAATTTGTCGAATGTTTTCAATTTCACCCTGTAGATACCTATCTATGTATGTCTCCGAAAAATGATAAGGATCGTAAGTTGTTCAATTTCTTATTAAGTTGAGGTTTAATAAAGGTATATCAACTCTAAAGGATGTGATTCTGTCCATGAAACTGAACGACTTTCTGAGCATAGGTCGAAATACGAAAACAATTTTTGTCCTCCCATACAACACGTTTCTATGGGAGGTCAAACATTTTTGTTCGTATTCCAACCTATTAGTTAGGGTGCTGGCTGCAATTTGGGTATATAATTTGCTCATGATTCATATTAATAGGATTGATAAATCAGCTCAATACGAATCGATTTGGTCCTTACAAGTTTTTCGCGTCGCTGCGTTTTTGAGTTAAAGCAATAATGTTTTTTTTGTCTGCCTTTGTGGCTCCAGTTTAAAATACTTCTGAAGATGTAGAAAATCGAAGAGGCAGACATGCAAGGCTCTGCATTATCACGGGACGAAGTAGTGAATTTTTGCATTTTGAAGTGCTGTAACTTTACGACGCAGGTCTATTATGGTGGCAGACCATTTTTCCACGCCTTTATCACGCCTTTATGAGGAGTCAAAAGGTGTCTCACAAGGCTCGTTTGGCTGTTCATGGGGGAGTTTTGGTACCAACACTGATGTATGGCAGTGAAAGCTGGGTATGGCAGAAGAAGCATGAAAGTAGAATTAATGCAGTGGAAATGAGAGCGCTAAGGAGTATGATTGGTGTTAAATTGAGTGACAGGATTAGAAATAGTGTGATAAGAGAACGGTGTGGCGTAAAAGAGGACGTAGTGACCAAAATCGAGAAAGGGATGCTGAGATGGTTTGGTCATGTAGAGAGGATGAATGAACGAAGATTGACGAAAGAGATCTACCAGGCGAGAGTGAATGGAAACGTTGGAAGGGGAAGGCCTAGGCGAACGTACCAGGACCAAATTCAGGACGTTCTGAATAAAGGCCAGGTTAAAAGTACCCTAAACCGACGAGCATGTATGAAAGGATTGATGAAAGTACAGGAAGCAAGGGAAGTATGTCAAGATCGTAGCAGGTGGAGGACTGTGGTCTCTGCCTACCCCAACGGGAAAGAGGCGTGATGTTATGTATGAATGTATGTATGTACCATTTTTCTGGGGTTTTATACATTGTATTTAATCAGATAGTCATAGTCTGCCAGGTGTACGTTTCATTGTCAAATTTCAAAATAGTTAAAACTTAATTCCTCAAAAACGCAGGGGTGTGGATGTCCGCCAATATTTTTTGTATCTTCTAGAGGATGCTCCTTATCATCAGTCAAAGGGGCAGACATGAGCAAATCATATAGAAATTCGTCCTTTCATCACCCTTACTATATTTTTCTAGGGAAAGTTTTTCAGGGTTGGTATACCCTTTTTGTTACATCCTGTATTCGTCTTAAAGAAAGTTCCCTCCTTTATTGAATAACCTAAAATTGCTTTAGGCCTCAGGCCAATGTTGCCAAACTTTCTTTGTCTTGTACCCATTGTCTAAAGCCTTCGCAAGGTGAAGTAGCTAATCGGGTTATAATAGGATGCTTAAACATAAGAACTCTTTTGATTTCTTTATAATTTGATATTCTGTTACTGATTAAAACAAGGAGGTTTAAGTAGCAGCTCTTTCTGCTAAGGAGGGAGCCATAAGCGTATCACTTTCTTGCGAGGGACCTCGATACTAAAATGTATGGATTTTTTCCAAATCCTAAAAACGTAAAATTTTTATCTTTCTCTCTGAAAAATATGTGACATAAGACTTATAAATGCTAATACCACAGTTTTTCTGGTGAAAACACTTACCATTTTGGAAAAAACGGTATTAAAATAACACATAAAATGGCTATTACGAATTATTTACGCTTCCCTTCTTAGTATTAATGATCAATTCACAAGTAAAAAACTATATATTTTCACTTTCGCAAACAAAGTTTAGACTAAAACATTAGATTTTTAAAGATATCTTGGTTTTTGTAAAACTTAACTGAGTTTTTTGACCGACTAGCTTTGCGACAGTGAGACGCTTTAAACTTCACTAGCTCATACAGAATATGTTAATGACGGACTCTATAGTTTTTTACTCTGAGGATTAGAAGTATTGAGTTCATAATTTTTTTTATGAAATTGTTTATGCTCAACGGAATATGAAGTTAATGAAGCCCAGTGATTCTACTCATGAAAACAAGCAGCTTTACCGAAGAAAAAATTTTTTAAACGAAAAAAATTTTTCACCTTCCCATACAATATGAGTCGATCACGTGACGACTTTACTATGGGGAGACGATAAAAAATGTTTGAGTAAGAATTTTTTTTCTTCGGTAAAGTTGCTTGTTTTCATGAGTATAACACTGAGCTTCGGGTTTAAAACGAATGAAAATTCGAGCTGTATTATGTATGGTCCTAATAAAAAAGTAAACATAATTTAAGCACTTTACTTAGACAATGAAACTAAAAAACTTTCCCAAAGGAAATTAAAATACGAAAAACCAAATTTGACCTCCCATAAAAATGCGCTATCAGCTGATGCAGTTTCTATGGGAGGACAAAAATTGATTTTCGTATTTCGACCTATGTTCCTTTGGGAAAGTTGTTCAGTTTTATATTTAGAGAGTACTTTTACGTTTTATTTCCTCGCAATCAAAGTGAGTGAAAAGCAGAGTTTATAACTCGTCCACAAAACCATTTTATGCTCGACATTACTATCAGCTCTCGCCTTCGGCTCGGGCTGCTAAAAGTCTCGGAAAAATGGTTCGTTTTGTGCACTTGTTGTAAAATCTACTATTTCACTTATCATGCTCTGAAAGTGCTAATTTGTGCAGGATATAGGCTGCACAAAGTAGAATTTTGTGCACTAGGGCAAAAAAGTAATCTCGGTGGTGTACGCCCTGCGCGCGGGCCTGCGGCACGCCGTCAACATATTCTTCACTAAAGCAGAACAACTCATTCTTCAGTTACATTTAGAGCGTACTTTTACGTTTTATTTCCTCGCAATCAAAGTGAAAAGCAGAGTTTATAACTCGTCCACAAAAACATTTAATCCTCGACATTACTATCAGCCCTCGCCTTCGGCTCGGGTTGCTAAAAGTCTCGGAAATATGGTTCGTTTTGTGCACTTGTTGTAAAATCTACTATTTATTGCACACAAATTTACAATAATTTCGTAAGAACAAATTATTTCTAATAGGAATTTACAGAGAGCACTAGTTTATTCCCCTGTACATTTTTCCAGCAAAAGCTAGAATTCTAGAGGGAGCTCCCTGTCCTGTAGTGGACTGGATGACTAGTTTTTACACAGAGTGACAATCATTTGACCTTAGCAACATCAATCGACCTTAAAACAGCCCCTAAGGTCTAGTGGTTAGAGTGCTTGGCTCTCGATCCGGAGGTTCTGGATTTGATTCCCGGTGGGGACACTGTCAAACAAAAATTCCTTTGTGTGACCTCCCCAGTTTCGTTAAGACATTGCAGGATGAGTCACCCAATTGTTCAAAAAATTAAATGATTCCGTGCTTCGGAAGGCACCATAAGTCCCGACTACTATCTACGGATCTAGTCGTTAATGAGCCACGTCAGAGGGCTTTGGCAGCTCAAAAACTCTGACACAAGGTTTTGTGAGGTCGGTCGGTCATCCACCTTGCTACTCATACGATATAAATAAATGAAGCCATCTACAGGATGTTTGATGTATTTTACTTCATCAGTCAAAATGAGATACGTTATTAATAAGAAGATAATTTCACATGGACGATTATACCAAAATCAGAAAGACACCCAAAAGGCGAGGGGTGGAAATTAAAATTCCTGGGTCGCCTCATTTTGGCGGAGAACCGTCGTTATCAGTGAGCCACCTGGTAGCTAACATTTATATTGAATCACTTGTCTCTGCCGTGATCTTTGGTGAGTCGTAGTGTTATACAGTGCGATGTGGATTATACTGTCCATTGCTTCCTAACCCCCATCCGTTTTCTGGCCAAAAAAGCTTTTGCTGAACATTAAATTTGTCATTAAAATTTGGATTTCTACCTGATTCTGTTTTCCTTTGTCCATAATCATCATAACATCCCACGAAACGTTCACTGCAGGACAGGGAGCTCCTTCCAGAACTCCAACAAAAACGTGGTAGGTCGTTCACTATAGTCACCACGCTTGTAAGCGTTGCGGCTGGCGAGACCGCAGTTAAGATTGTGGATAACAAAGAAGGACGCTGCTGCCCATCCACCGGTCCATAAGTCCTTAGTCGCCTCTTACGACACCCACGGGTAGAGATGGGTTGGTATACTTCGGGGCAAACAACTTGAACAATAATCGCGTGGTGGGGGAAGCTTTGCGCACGTCAATTTGTATGTAAAATCGACTCTGCGCAGCCAAGGTCATTGTTCAAGTAGTTTGCCCGCATCTATACTATTATTTGCTGGCAACACACAGACGAATATTAACCTGAGTTTATTCAAGTTACTAGAGTAAGAGTATACAAAAAAGACTTTCTTGGGAAAGTTTGTATCACTGTATTTAGGTCTCGATTGGGGTCAGGAACAAGCCAGTTTATTATAAGTTTTTCTTATGTAGGGTAATCATTTGATTTCTGGCGATCCGTTTTCCATACTAAATTCAAATGACTTGCATTCTTATGCGGGACGTAAAACGCTGTTGAAAAACGAGTGTATACTGCTATTTTTAGTTAAATTTTTCGCTGATTAATACAAAGGTACAGCTAATGCACCGAAAGTACTACAGTATGGATCGCAAACCCACAATGGTAATATTGAACCAAAAATTGCTAACAAAAACAAGTACTTTCGGTGCATCTACATATTTGTATTGATCAGGGAAAAGTTTTACTATAAATAGCAGTATGCACTCATTTTTCAATAGCATATTATGTCCCGCATAAAAATGCAAGTCATTTGAAGTATGGAAAACGGATCAGCTTCTGAAAGTGACGTTGGAGTCGAAGATAAAGCATGTCTACGTAGCTAGATGCTTAAAACACGGGAATACGAATTTTCCCAGACATGAGACCTAGCTAGATCGATTTTTCGCCGCCGAAAACCCCAGTATGGTAAATTTTATCGAAATCGTTAATTTGAAGTGTATCGCGATTGTCTATCTCGTAACACGCAATGTACGCCATCTTTTTTACAAAGTTTACGCCGTTTTCGAAATGATTACGAGTCTTCAGATACACTCCGAAATTGGCTATTTGGAAAAGCTTACACTGTCTTTATGGAAAGGGGATGAAGGAAGAACCATGTTGATTTAGTCTTTAATTATTTCTTCTTTGTCTCATCTCGCGACCCTCTTTTATATCATCCTGTATTTAAAGGAATGGCTAAAGCATTCCTTGAGCGAAACGTTTACATTTTTAAGCATCTTAATCAAATTTAATTTATTTGGAATAGAACGAAAGAGGCATTTGTTTATCCCTTAATTGGGTAGAAGGAATATATTTCCCACCCAGAATTTGACATTTTGCGGGCCTCGGTGAAAAATATAACATGTCCCAAAATTTTTACTTTCGAGCGGAGCGAGAAAGGTATTTAATGTATTCGTGAAAAAAAAAGTTTTTCAAATTTTCTCAAAAATGTGTTCTATATCACTTATACATCATAAAAAACAAGTCTCCCAAAAATGTCCGTCCGTCGGTCGGTCGGTCGGTCGGTCCGTCGGTTGGTCTGTCCGTCACGCTTTGGCCTAGCGGCTAAACGAATAGTCCGATTGACACCAGATTTTGAATTTAGGAGTTTTATGCAAATCCATAGAAGGGTTCTGAGTGATTTCTTTCTGGCTCTCATTTTGAGGGTAGCTGTCATACAACGAAAATGAAAAATTGAAATTTTCTCAAAAACGACTCATAGAATCTTGATGAAACTTTGCATGACCAAGCATCTCCATGTAAGATATCATGCACCAGTATCAATTGATCTGTGTAATTTCATATAAGGGGTGTTCCTGTACCACCAAAACGTAAATATGTGATTTACCCAAAATTGGTTCCATTGAGTTTATTAAAATTCTCTATAATATTAATCCTGGATTGGTTGTCTACCTGACTGGATATTATTAATGATTTTTTTCAATAAAATTTAGTACACAGGGTGTACCAAAAACTGAAAGGGCTTGCTCAGTAGATCAAACTGAACAATTATCCACAAGGCACATGTGTACGGAAATTAAAAAATGTGCATGCAAGTATCCTACGGTAGTATCCATTGATCTGTGAAAATTCATATAAAGGGTGTTCCAGTACTACCAAAAGTTAAACATGTGATTTACTCGAAATCGTTTGAAGTTTGTTTGTTTTAATGTTTGACAATTTGAATTCTGAATTGATCTGTATATTTCATTCGAACATTTTTTTGGAAAAAAGTAAATAAAAGTTTGTATTTCCATACTATGTGTATGGCATTACAAATTTAAGTTTGCGGTTGATAGTTTTTCTTGAGTATGGCGAGAAAGTAAGTGCAGTGCTGCTGTACCATTTATTTATTATGGTATGGGCAATAGGAATATAGCTCCTACATTGTTTATGTGGGAAATATGTTCCTTCTGTCCAATCCGCACAATAAGTTTGCATAAACGTTTGCCCAATTAAGGGTCATTTGTGTATTTCGCAGGCGTTTTGTAAAAAAAAATTCTCGCTCAGCTCATGTTTTGGGGTCACTTGATAACCTAAGCCTAACTTGGATTTTTCTTGACTAACGAGCCTAAACTGCATCAGTGATCTAAACCCATTTATGTTTTACAATTTGCCGGCTTTTTGTAAAACGACTAACTAATTATACAATTTGCCTGCGATATGTACATGACGTACGTGTGGTGCCGGCAAGGAATAGTACCATCCCATTTCTACCCACGGGTGTCGTAAAAGGCGACTAAGGGCTCATGAACCAGAAGATGGGCAGAAGATCTGTGTATACGGCGTACAAAATAACTCTGTCTGTGACCGTTAATGCGCAGAAGTCAAAAAATTAGTCGCGCGGGTGAGCGCGGCATGTGGGGGGAGGCGAGCGAATCCTTCACTGGCTCTCCGCCTGTCACCCTTGCGCAGAAAATAATCGTCGTAGACAGACTTGTCCTGAACGCGCTATATCATACCATCTTACATACTACGGTCACCTACAACAGCGGTCGCCAGCCGCAACGCTTTCAAGCGTAGTGACTATGGTAAATCCCCTCTTAAGTGCCACGCGTTTTTGCTGGAGTTCTGGAGGGAGCTTCCTGTCCTGCAGTGGAAGTTTCATGGGATGTTATGATGCCCGCCCGGTGAAGCTGTGACAGCCAATAAGGCTCAGAGTAAAAAACTATAGAGTCCGCCATATGCATATTCTGTATGAGCTAGTGAAGCGTGAAGCGTCTCACTGTCGCCCATGCTAGTCGGTCAAAAACTCAGTTAAGTTTTACAAAAATCAAGATATCTTTAAAAATCTAATGTTTTAGTATAAACTTTGTTTACGGAAGTGAAAATATATTGTTTTTTACTTGTGAATTGATCATTAATATTAAGAACGGAAGCGTAAATAATCCGTAATAGCCATTTTATGTGTGATTTTTAACACCGTTTTTTTCCTGAATGGTAAGTGTTTTCACCAGAAAAACTGTGGTAGTAGCATTTATTAGTCCCATGTCACATATTTCTCAGAGAGAAAGATAAAAATTTTACGTTTTTAGGATTTGAAAAAAATTCCATACATTTTAGTATGGAGGTCCCTCGCAAGAAAGTGCTACGCTTATGGCTCCCTCCTTAGCAGCAAGAGCTGCTACTAAAACCTCCTTGCAATAAGGCTAACAGCAAGGTCGTCTTAAAAAACCAGCCAAGTGCGAGTCGGAGTCGCGCACCGAGGTTCCGTACAAACCTGTACGTATATAAGTAAAATATAAACAAAATTTTATTATGTGATGAAACAAAAATTTAAGATTTTCGGAATTTTCCCTGTATGACTAGAAGAATCCTTTAGGTTTTGATTCCCTTGCAAGTAGGTTGCGATTTTCAAAATATGTTTAAATTGCTGTTTCTTTTGATTGCGGTGACATAGAAGTTTGATTTCGTTAAAACTTAAAGGTATTATATGCTTGAGTATTAGATAGGAATTTCAATTAAATACCTCAACGCGATCAAGTGTAAGAGGTAACTAAAGTTTAAAATTATTAAAAATATTTTTATTAAGTATATGATGTTACTAAAAATTCATGCATTTCGCAATTTTTCCTTTATATGTGCGTTGCTTCGTTCCAAATTTTAAGATTCTGAGTTCACGGGAAGTACCCTGTAGGTTTTGATTCCCTTGCGAGATCCATTTATGTCGCAAATTTTCGACATAAATGGATCTTTGAATTGCGTTGGCTTAGAACCTGATTTTTTTCACAGTTTTAAGGAACGGTAGACTTGTGTATTAATATGAATTTCAGCTTGATACCTCCACGCGTTCGTGAGGAAAAGGGTCTTGACAGACAGTCAGACGGACAACAAAATGATCCTTTAATTCAAATTCAAAAAATTTATTGCATTCTACAAAGTAAAAATTATGTTATAAATTACAGTTTCGTCTCAATTGTGGACCCTGGTGGGCACAGCAAAACTTAATTCTTAACTAATTAACAAATTCCAATTCATTTTTCCTTTACAATAAGATTAATAATCACTTAGAATTTAAAGGGTTCCGTTTTTTCCTTTCGAGGTACGGAACCCTAAAAATGTGTTATGATTTATATGACGTGTCTTTTCTACTCTTAATTCTTTGCAAAAGTCGTTTAATTTTATGGTCTAAAAAAACACTATATTGCATGAATAAAAATGTTTTTTGTACATAACTCAAGAACCAGTTTACGCCCTTAATGACGTAAAATTACGTAATTACGTACTTGTAACAATTTTAACCCATCTGAATGAAATATACCAAAACAAAGCTGTACAAATGTTCACAAAGCATGACTTTGTGTGAACAAGCACGTGTTGTATAAAGGGTCTTATGAAATTCACCGAAAACAAAGACAAACTCAGCTATACTATACTTCACCATCTGATTTTCCATTTTCTAAAAGCTACCTATAAAAAAAAATCATGTTAGAAGCAACATGCTGATTCGGAGATTTGCTCGTTGTACTGATCAGGTTAAGATTGCATTGTTCAAATCTTTTTGTCAATCGTTTTACACCAGCAGTCTCTGGATCACATATAAGCAGTAGACTTACAGTGCCGTTCAATATAATAACTCCTTCAGGATGCTGTTGGGGCTTCCGCGCTACTGCAGCGCATCAGGTATGTTTGCGGAAGCGCGCACCGATGGCTTCCACGCCATAATGCGGACAAAAGTGGCTTCCCTGATGAGCAGGGTGCGTGGGAGTACCAACAGCATTCTGAAGGTGATAGGCGATAAGTGCGAGTGTCCTATACAGAGTCACTGGATTGGGACTCTGATAGGGTAATTATAAATAGATTTTTATTATTGACATGATTTATTGATACTGGACTTTTTTTGACATTTTATGATAAAACTAACATAGATTAAGAGGTACTAACAAATGATATGGATTCTTATCTGAAATAAATTATTTGAATTGAATTGAATAATAGTTCGTCCATCTTAAGAATGCAGTGACTCATCGCTTTCCGCCGCTGGCAGCTAAGCCCTGTAACCAATCAGATCGCTTAAAGTGAAATGAACAATGACTAATTTAAGGCAGACTTTCGAAAGAAGCGGTTGTTTCCTTTATGTGTTACCGAAAAAATATCTTCGGAAAGACGTCCACAGCTGGACATAGGCCTCCCCTGAAAAACTCCATGACGACGGCAAGCGCTGCTCGTATCCAACGGCTTCCCGCGTCCTTGACCAGATCGTCGGTCCACCTTGTGGGGGCCTGCCTACGCTTCGTCTTCCGGTACGTGGTTGCCACTCTAGAACCCTTTCGCCCCATTAGTCTAGGCAACGAAGCGGATCGTTGTATGAAGACCCCCGCATTAAATCCTCATTCGATGAAAGTTTGCTGGGGTATTACACTAAATGAGACAAACATTCTATAAAAAAATCCAAAACAAATCGGTACTTTTAATTTATCCATACAAAAATTACGAAAAATGTATGAAAAAATTAAAACCACCGGTTTTTTTTTGGATTTTTTTATAAAAGGTCATATAGTGTAATACTGTTGTCTCATATAGAGGAATTAATGCGGGGTCAACTGCTTCGTTGCCTACACTACATCGGCCATCGATTCGTCTTGCGATGTGCCCTGCCCACTGCCACTTTAGTTTAGCAAGACAATGGATATTGAGGTAATAAGGATTTTCTTTGCACACAATCTGAAACCTTTAAGTACATTATCATGAATCTTTTAAGACTCCATATAGCCCTGTCGTATAATACTTGCAAGCTTCCATTATATTAAATGTACGTAAATTGTAGCCATAAAGCTATTTGCTTTAACAAACGAGGGTACATTAGGACACCCATCATGGAAGCCAGCGGAACGGAATTTGTCTTTTCAAAATGTACACAGTGAGTTATGATTCCTTGGTTAAATATGAAAACATCAAAGATTATTTTGTTTAATACTCTTATATATTCTTTATTGTACACATACTTATAATAAAATTTCAAAATTAAAGGAGATATACAAGAGCTCTTTCTATTTTCTTAAAATTTATCATCTTAAATAATAATAATAAATAATAAATTGTTTATTTGAGCCAGTTACACAAATGGAGTTTTAACAGAATGGAATTTAAAAGGCTAACTAATTTACTAATTGAACGGCGGTCTTATCGTGTGGGTTGTTATTGTAATATCGATGACATACCTCACAGACCCTTTTGTTAAGCAACCAAATAAGGTCTCTGGAATGGCTCATTAAAGAGCTTTCCCACACATAATACTGGGGGCCAATGGCTGAACGGGCCTTCCGAAACACGGCATCATCTCATTTAACTTAGGTGATTCAACTTGCAATGTCCTAAGCAAACTGCAAGTCTCAGAAAGCGATTTTTGTTTGACAGTGTCGGGAGTTGAACCCAGAATCTCGGGATGGGAAACAACGCTCTAACCACGGAGGCTGTTATTAAAAAATTACAATGGCTAGCTGATAGTACGGTCAACCATTTGTCGGTAGAAACTTTTTTAACTCTATTTCCACGCCATAAAGTCCAAAAGTGTCTCTACTGATGTGAAGCCGTGTCATTATACATACATAATATTACGCCTTGTTCCCGTCGGGGTAGGCAGAGACCACAGTTCTCCACCTGCTACGATCTTGACATCCTTGCTTCCTGAACTTTCATCAATCCTTTCATACATGCTCGTCGGTTTAGGGTACTTTTAACCTGGCCTTTATTCAGCTGATAGTAGGCTTATAATATTTATCATCATCATAGCATCACAATAATGACTTCTTTTTCTAACTACTAGGGCGCTACAACGGTAGCGGGAAAGTTTCTGCCATATGCAAACCATTTCCCTTGCACCACAAAATCCCACGCAAAGCCCAGAAGGGGGTAGCCCTACGCAGCGTTCCTCTCTGCCAAAGTAAAGATGACAGTTTTATTTGCATAAGTACTCACTTTTGTACTTTTAGTGTAGGACGAGGCAGTTGACTCATGTAGTGTACTACCCCAACAAAGTTTCATCAACTGAGGATTTAATGCGGGGGTCTTCATACAACGATCCGCTTCGTTGCCTAGACTACTTGTTCGGGAGTTCGTGTTGCAAAGGAAATGGTTTGCATATGGCAGACATATTCCGGTTACCGTAATAGCCCTGAACCACAGCTTGTTAGCGTTGCGGCAGATTGTAAGACAAGTATTAAAAGTGTCAAAGCGTCAAAGTTTCAAAAGTATCAAAGGTGTCAAAGCTTCAAAAGCATCAAAGCGTCAAAAGTGTCAAGTATCAAAAGTGTCAAAGCTTCAAAAGCATCAAAGCGTCAAAAGTATCAAGTATCAAAAGTGTCAAAGCTTCAAAAGCATCAAAGCGTCAAAGCGTCAAAGCGTCAAAACGTCAAAGCGTCAAAGCGTCGAAGCTCTTCGTCACTTCCCTATCATCATACTGTGCCCGCACAGGTGCAGTGTGACAATACCCAAATTCTCATCCGTGGCTTCAAGGACCCTAAGAAAATCTTCCCAAAGAGAAAAAAGAACGAAAAAAAATTTTTTTTCGTTCAGTGCAAAGTTTTTACGAAAGCCGAAAAAAAACTCTTCTCTCTCGATCCATGTTTCATAGGGTCAAATTTTCAGATTGGTTTTCTGAGTGACATTCTAAAATATGAATAAAAAAAATGAATTTTTTGTTTATTTTGCTATAAATTTTACTTATTTGAATGAAAGCTTACATAAACTTACATAAACCACTTTCCGAATAATGTAAGCGCCACTAAAATACTTACCGAAATTCTCATCGGAAACAAAGTAAAATAGCGCTACAAAAATTTCTTCCTACCCTCAAAAAGGCAGATAGAATCTTGGTCGCAACCGTCGTCAACCGTGATAAATTATGCAACTTATATTGGACCTGTTTAGGGATGGGTCGTTGACTTATCGATAAATATACGAGATTTTGATAATTTCGTATTTGATATTTTAAGGGGTAGTTTTGCTGATGAAGATTTTATTTTTTCAATGTAGATCTTTACGGAATAATTAATGAACGAAGTTTAAAAAATGCAATTGGAGCGAGTCTGACACCATTTCTAGGTTAGATGTATCAGCTTACGAAATTGGGCCTTACACTCAAATTAAACTGATCACTGCGATTAGCATGGTCGGAATTTCATTCTTATTTTTTGACTGTAAAAATACTTATTAAACCATTTAAACAAGACCTAGAAATATTTGATACGAATTTTGCTACACCTTCTTCACATGTTTCGATACAAAAAAAAAGTAAAACAAGGTATTACTCGTACAAGGTAATAATACACTTCTCATCAAAAAATCGGAACACTACTGCAAGTGCTAATAAACCAGCATTTATATAAATAAAAAAAAGTTTTGATTTTAAAAAAATACTGCAATAAATAGCTGATAGTACTACCAGAATTCCAAATATGAATTTTCGAATTTTCATCCAGTAAATGAATGAATATGGAGCTCGATGTGGAGATTGTCTTCAATGTGTATTTCGGCAGGATTTCTGCATTTAATCACATTTTTTTGCCAAAGATATCCTATTTTTAATAGTGATTGCTAACTAACCTTTGTGCCATTCTACCAAATAGATTTTTTTCTTAACAAATATGGATACCTCGCCCACGGAAGCCGCCCAAGTCGTATCGTTGCTTAAGGGCTTAGTCAACGAGTTGTAGCTGCATAATTGCATCTTAGCCTCTATGCCGTCAATAGAGTGTATCAGCGTTATCGGGAGACTGGTATGTTTGTATACTCGCCGTCCAGAATCTGGTAGACATCGAGTCACGTCTGGACGAGATGACCGGTATATTCTGTCAGTTTATCTTAGAAATCGTTAATTTAACTCTGTTCAGCTGCAGCAGTGGCTACGTGAGGTAGCTCTACTGATGCTCCCTACTTCCAAATTAAAATAACATTCAACTAGCCCATATGTTATGGCCATAAAAATATATAATAAATTACTAGATCCTCTAAAGCAAGAAAGTAAGGAAAAGCTGTTTCTACAAAAAGTTAAAAATATATTATTAGATAAATGCTATTACACAATCAACGAGTACTTAGAAGATAAAATAGATGACTGAGTAAAGTTTAAATTTAATTCTAGTCAAGTAATATAATAAGTAAGTTAAAAAAAAATTACATATAGGTAAATTTATGTATAATAATATGGATTTATAATATGGACTATAATTTGTGACTTTTTTATATAATTTTAATATTCTGACATAACTATTTGTGACATTCTGACAATTTTTTTTATATCACATTAAATAAAATATTAATAAAAGTAGTGATAGTAATCTAGTCACAGAATAAATAAATCTAATTATTTAACTATGGAAAATTAATAATAAAACATTGTTTTTTTTTTTATTTAGGACTATAAAGATTAAAAATAATTTAAGATAAGTGGTACGTAACATAAAATATTATTTTTAGATAAAGAATCTTCCTCTCTCCTACTTTTGCTGTGCCAGACAGGGTCCATGATGTACCTATTTATTATATGAACACCTTGTAAATCTCATGGGATGCAATAAATGTATTGAGTATTGAGGTTTCAAGATTGGGTGTGAGCTACTTTACTATTAGAAGATTGGCGGAGCGAGGCCTGAAACCTCATAACCCAGCACATGGCCAATTTTTGTAGGTAGACCAACGAAGAGCGCGCCTTACCTCTATTCCTTTTGAAATTAAATCAAAACAAAAAATCAAATAACACTTAGCAAAAATCTGTTAACTTACTGATATATGTTTTGTTGACATCGATATCTTCGTCACATCCCTAGCTCATGTTAACGCGTGTCAATCTCGAGTTACATGTTTCGCGGCCCTCCGGGTAACTGGACCCTTATTTTGCAAAACTTACTTACATACAACCTAAAACTATTAGTTTTATCTTTTGGAGGCTCGTGTATTTTGTTCTAGAAAGTGGTGGTATGGTAAACTTAATCTTTGTTGTGTCCTCATAACTAAGGGATAATGTACGAGCTATCGCATCGTACAGAATATGTTATAATTAGGCAATTCTGATTTATGCGGTGTTTACTATACGCACTCGGCGGACACGGTCGTTTCATTTTAACCTTCAGTCTATCATTAATGGAGACGACTGTCCACAATATATGGAGACGACTGCAGAAAGAGACTTGAGACTTTTAACAAGGCGAAAAGACATCCCAATTAAAAGTGACACAATTTTACCAAAACTCTCTGTTTTTTCACATAGTGCTTATTGCCAAACCATTCGCTGCTTCAATAAACTTCCAACGTCGTTGAAATCTGTCACCAGAGTAACATCATTCAAAAGAATTCTATACGCCTTATTACTCGAAAGATGTTTTTATTCAGTGAACGAGTTTATGACATTTAAATTTGATTCTTAAATACTAAATACCTAATTTCCATTTGTTTGTGTTGCTGTTGTTTGTTTTTTTTATTTTATTTCTTAGACATATTAATTGTTATTCCAAATAATGTACCTAGATTAAGTTATATTCAATGCAATATGTATTTTGCTCAGAATAAAGAATAAATAAATGAAAATCTCTTGGAGTCTGGCCAACGAAAGCTGTCCATACAAAACCGCGGGAAATTTAAAAATAACAAGTTATAACGCTGAAAATACTGCAAAATAACAATTTGATACTTTAAGTTGGTTTTCAGGTAATAACTTGTAGTCTTGAAAATCAAATAAAAGTGTCAAATTGTTATTTCGCAGTATTTTCAGCGTTTAAAACTTGTTATTTTTAAATTTCCCGCGGTTTTGTATGGACAGCTTTCGTTGGCCAGACTCTATCATCTCTTCCTATCAACCTATATGTAGGAACCCCTACCATAGGTCCCTGGTTCATATCCGGCTCGAAGGACCATAAATGTAGAGGTTCCTACATTTAACGATAGGTTGACAGGAAGAGATGATAAGAGATATTGATCAATGATAGACGGAAGGTTGAAATGAAACGACCGTGTCCGCCGAGTGCGTGCTGATCATTACTTTATTGTAAAAACCGCATAAATCAGAATTGCCAAGTTTTAACATATTCTGTACGATGCGATAGCTCGTACAGATACTCTTGCGACTACTTATCTACAGACCAAACGATCTTAAGATTTGTGAATGTTGGCCTGTAGTGTCATTTATTTTTAGGTTTCTGTACTCAAAGTGTAAAAAAACGGGGACGCTATTAATATGCCTCCGATGTTTGTATGTCTATCTGTCTGTCTATCAGCGGGCTGGTTATCAAGAATAGGTAGACGAAATTTCATGGATTATGTATTGCTGTTGCGGCTATAACAACAAATAATAAAAACAAAAAATAATTTATTAAAAACGTGGTTTTCCAGGCGAATTTTGCTCGATTTAAGTTTTAGCTCATTCGTAAAAAGGGAAAATTTACAAGCTTAAAAATTGGTATTTTTATAGTGCATAAGCTACAAAATAATAACAAATAATAAAAACTGGTCAAGTGGAAGTCGGACTCAAAAAATCTAGCACAGTCATTTACTGAAATTTCAACTAATACAATTATTATTATGTGGTGGTACGGAACCCTCGGTGCGCGAGTGCGACTCGCACTTGGTCAGTTTTTATTATTTGTTATTATTTTGTAGCTTATCTACACTAATATTATAAAGAGGAAAGATTTGATTGTTTGTTTGTTTGTTTGTTTGTTTGTTTGTTTGTTTGCATCGAATAGGCTCCGAAACTACTGGACCGATTTGAAAAATTCTTTCACCATTAGAAACCTGCATTATTTGTGATGAACATAGGCTATAAACTATTTTCAAAAAAGTTAGGGTTCCGTATGAAAACTTCGATAATGTAACCCAAGGTGTGAAAAAATACCAAATAGCATCCTTATATCGCGTACGCTGCCGAAACTATTAACAATAGAGCAAAGTGATGTAATACAGGTTTATAGAAGACATTAATATCTACAAAAAAGTCCCTAATATCTTATGTCTAACTGTTACAGTTATGTCACAATAACTACTTTTTCATGTTAAAATATGCAATAGTAACGCCGGTACAAACTATATAGGCTATAAATTATTCGTACCTATTAATCCTTATCCAATTAAATGATTTTGTATACAAGGCTATATCTGTACCTGTAAGTAAACTACTTTTTGAATTATTCAAATCGGACATACCATTCAAAAGTTATCATGAGTGTAATCGTTATCAAAATTGAAATTAAAGATACATACCATAACATCACGCCTCTTAAAGATACAGCGCTCTAATGACTATAATGGTTTTATTTTTATCCTAAATGAGAGAATAGACACGAAAAATTTGGCTTATGTTTCCTGTGTAATTGAGTGTAATCTCACGCCTATATCCCTTCATCATGGGGTAGGCAGGCAGGGCATCAAAGAGTGTATGTGATGATGAGAAATCTAGCTTTGTCTATTACTTAAGTACCAAAACATTTAATTCAAAATATTGTTCAAATTTTCTTTAAAAATGTACTATTTTTTGGGTTCCGTTCCCAACGGGTGAAAAACGGGACCGTATTAATATGCCTCCGATGTCTGTCTGTCTGTCAGCGGGCTGTATCTCATGAACCGTAATAGGTAGACAGTTGAAATTTTCACAGATTATCTATTTCTGTTGCCGCTATAACAACAAATACTAAAAACAAAATATAAATAATGGGGAGCTCCCCTACTAAAAACGTGTTTTTCCACAGATTAAATAATAGTAAACTAACGTTTAGTTTTTCTGAGCGATTTTTGCTCGAGTTTTGATTTAGCTCTGTCGTAAAAATGTTCCCCTTTGATTGGACGGTATGTAACACATCGTTCGCCGGTAGAAACACTTTAACCTTGAGCAGGTCTCTGGTTCCGGTCATTTGTAGCGTAGCGCTGGTTCAGCTTATACTGGTTTTGTTTCCACGTGCTTGCTGCCCCCTTGTTGTACCCACTCCACTCAAAGTTGGAGACTCTACGCTTGAAGTTGTCCACCACCAACCCACCACCCTCACGCCTTAAGAGCCGTCACAGTTTTATCAAAGACACCATGCCGCTCGATTTAGATCCATCCAAGGCTAGGGTAGAACTGTGGTCAAAAAGGTACCCTCCTGACAACATTCATATCCCAACTGCCGAAAAGCTGCCACCAGGTCACGATCTTCCTTGGTCCATATGGAAGTCACTAAACAGACTGCGGTCGGGCGTTGGCAGGTGCGGGGAACTCATGAAGAGGTGGGGCTTCTCTGATAACGACAAGTGTGAATGCGGTATTTTGCAAACCATGACACACTTGCTGTCGTGCCCTACTTCTCCAGTTTCCTGCACTCGGAGGGACCTTTTTGAAGGCAACCAAAAGGCTATTGATGTGGCTAATTTTTGGGCTAAGCGTTTATAGTCAGTTTTGCCATTGACTCGAAAAGAAGAAGAAGAAGAAGTCGATGAACCTGGGACAAACAGTCCAGCTGGGTAAATCCAACTTAGAGAAAGAGGTTACTCGTCGAATCCGACTCGAATGGGCAGCGTTCGGGAAGCTCCGCAACATCTTCACGTCCAAAACACCGCAGTGTCTCAAGAAGAAAGTCTTTGACCAGTGTGTATTGCCAGTGATGACATATTATTATGGAACCGAGACGTGGCTGCTCACGATGGGCCTTATCAGGAAGCTCAAGGTCACCCAAAGAGCTATGGAAAGGGCTATGCTCGGAGTCTCTCTGCGAGATCGAATCAGAAATGAGGAGATCCGCAGAAGAACAAAAGTAACTGACATAGCCCTGAGAGTCGCTAAACTGAAGTGGCAGTGGGCAGGGCACATCGCAAGAAGAACCGATGGCCGAAAGGGCGTAAGGGTTCTAGAGTGGCGACCACGTACCGGAAGACGAAGCGTTGGCAGGCCCCCCGCAAGGTGGACCGACGAGCTGGTGGCGGTCGCGGGAAGCCGCTGGATGCGAGCAGCGCAGGACCGGTCGTCATGAAGATCTTTAGGGAAGGCCTATGTCCAGCAGTGGACGTCTTCCGGCTAATATGATGATGTGCTTGCTGCCGAGCGTAGATATCACGAGGCTGATTTTTTTGCACCCGCCAACGGTGAAGCTGTGACAGCCAAGAAGGCTATCAGCAAGGTCATCTTCGAAAAAAAAGTAAAATTTTTAATTTCTTTTCCTGAATGTTTCATTCACAAAGAAGCTGTCAGTTGCACTCTGTATTAAGCTACAAAATAACTCTTTAAAGTTTTTCATGAGTAGCTACGACTAAAACTCGCATGAAGACGGATGCCGAAAGTAGACTTGAACTACCGTTACAATAAAAAAATATCGCCCTACATTATTTCTAACTACCCCGGCTATGACGTATGACTACAAGTGGCCCTTTTAGGGTTCCGTAGGCATTAAAATTGTGGGTTGGGTGCTTAAATGCTTTGTTGTAGAGTTTATTCACTTTCAAAGTCTGTCGCCTGAGATCAATCTATAAAATTTGGTAGGTAGGTCCCTAACTATATTTCGATCTAAAAGTGATTAAAATTTATTAAATGTAAGTATAGTAGTAATTAAAAAAAATAGTCTATCCAATTACCAGTTTTACAGCTTTAAAGATTTTCTAGATCTACCTCTAATAGTTTAAATTAATTTGAAATTGATATTTATATTGTACATTCTTAAAACTGTATATCAGGTATACTTTTTATCTACCTATTCTATGACATGTAACTATTGTTATCAATAAATAATTGTATTGTATTGTATTGCATTGCATTGCATTGCATTGTATTGTATTGTATTGTATTGTATTGTATTGTATTGTATTGTATTGTATTGTATTGTATTGTATTGTATTGTATTGTATTGTATTGTATTGTATTGTATTGTATTGTATTGTATTGTATTGTATTGTATTGTATTGTATTGTAATTAGTTATTCCGTAACCACACCTTCCTAAATTCAAACACTAATGCGACATACATTGCTGGGAGGCTTGGTGTGGTCTATTCCAACATCCTTACTTCAACGAGCAATGTATCGCGAATTCGTTTCTGAGTTAAGGAAGGTGTAGGTCAAGAGTAAGCCCATTTTCAATAAAAAAAAAGGTGTGGTAGCGCCTTAACCCAGCAAAATCTCGCCCTAAGAATGTTAATCATGATTTTGTTTCTGCCAGTAAAAAAATCTAAATGCTCTTTATTCAGTCTTTAAGTAGATACTTAAGTGAAGCACTATTGGAAACTCCTCTGCCTTCCACTTTACACATCTAATGTTGTCAGTTGCAAAGATGTTAATTACATTTTGTAGATGCTAGGGCTTTTGTGCATAGTCCGACTGGGAAAGTACAACTCCGGTAAAGCAGCAGTGTTTGCACTAATGTGTTTCGGTTTGAAGGGTAAAGGAGTCAGTGAAATTACTGGCTCATGCGACATAACTTCTTAGTTATCAGAGTGGGAAACGCGCTTTGTTGTCTTATTAGCGTCAAAGTATGTCACTAATAAGACAGTGGGTGCTATGGGCAGTGGAGACCACTTACCATCAGGTGGCCCACCTGTTCGTTTGCTCACTTGTAACATTAAAAAAAACTTGCTTCTAGACTGATTTGCTGTTGCATGCGTCAAACTAAATGTAATCAAACATCTCCAGGAAAATAATAAAAACGTATGCTAACTACAGTACAGAACCTTCACGGCCCGCATGCTGAATCCACTTGACCTATTTTTTATTTCCTCTCAAGAAAAAAGCACTATTCTTTTTTTTTCAACTCCCTTGGGTGGCCCGCTTTCGGCACAATGATATACAGTGTACAAGATTTTGAATTATACATAGGGCTGGGTTTCCGGACTTAGCGGGAAAAAGAGTGAAAATGTCGAAAAAATATAGATAGGTAAGGGATCTTACGTGCTTCAAACCTTTTGAGGGTGTGATTCAAGTGGATCCAATGTAATATATAAGGTCCTAATGAAATAGTGAACATAATTTTAGTATGTTACTTAGACTATAAAACTAAACAACAAGAAACCTAGGTCCAAATATGAAAATCAATTTTTGACTTCCCATAGAAACTGCATCAGCTGCAGCGCATTTTGTATGGGAGGTCAAACTTGGTTTTTCGTATTTTGACCTATGTTCCTTTGGGAAAATTGTTCAGTTTCATGGTCTAAGTAACGTGCTAAATTTATGTTCACTATTTCAGTAGGACCCTTTATTTTTTTATACCATTCCCCCTCTAAAAAGATTTTTTTCATCCCAAAATATTATTTTAATTTTTAATTGCGTTTATACCTTACCATTTTGACTGGCCCGTTGTTAGGTTGGAAGTATGGCTGCCTTATCTATCTATTAGTGAAAACCGGATCAAAATCCATACAGTAGTTCCTGAGTTTAGTGATCACAGACAGACATGATGCATGCACGACAGAAAAACGTTTCGGGGGACTTTCTTTTATAATATATAGTGATGTATTAAAGAATTGTTGCTCTCTGAGAGCTCTAAAGAAAAGTCTGCGATAGTATTTATCTATCTTTTAAGGATTATCTATAGTAACCAACTTTTTATAGCAAAAAAGTAGATTTTCAAAATAAGGTATTTTTGAATGTATTTTTGCCCTTAAGGTACGGCTCCTTATCTAATTCAAAAAGGTTAGTGTGCGCGAGGCACACAAGAGAAATAAAAGATGTAAAATTACAAAAGAAGTAATTATATTGACAATTCTACTTAATAATTAGAGAAGCGCGCGCGTGATATAGTTGGCGTCGATACGAGCTTTAGAAGGCCGGTAGAATGTGTGCGCGTCGGGGCTGCAGCTGGTTTTGTAGAGGGCCGACGTCGCGCCTCCCGCACCCCGCACCGCAGTTGTCGTCCACACTCGTGCCTGGTACAAGGTGGCACGGCTGGACGGCTTGTACATACTGCCCCCCCTTGAAAGCACAGGGTTGCTTTCAAGAATCATGGAGAAGGCACATGCGATTGAGTGCCCGCCTGACGACTCCTCTTGCTGTCTTGATGTCGGCGACTCTGGATATTCCATCCGTTCCAGGGTAGAGTTTGACTACTCGTCCTAAGCGCCACAGCAATGGAGGTGTACTGTCCTCTTTAATGATGACCAGATCCCCTTCTTGTAGGTCTTTGCTCTTTGTTTTCCATTTATAACGTTGTTGTAATTCTGCTACGTATTCTCTCTGCCAGCGATGCCAAAAATGCTGTCTCATTTGCTCCATCATCTTGTAACGGTCCAGCTTCTTGGTGTTGACGTCCAGTAGAGAAGACCCAGGCAGCGAGGTCAATGGCCTGCCAAGGAGAAAGTGCCCTGGTGTGAGTGCGGTGAAATCGTTGGGAGAAGGGGAGAGTGGGGAAAGAGGACGACTATTAAGGATTGCTTCAATTTGTGCAAATAAAGACGCAAGCTCTTCAAAGGTGAGATGCGTATTGCCTAGAATGCGTTTAATATGAAATTTAGCAGACTTAATGCCTGCCTCTGCATAGCCGTTGAAATTAGGAGCGTAAGCCGGAGAGAAGATGAATTTAATGTTTTCATTAGCAGCGAATTCTGACATGGAATCTGAATGCAATTTAAAAAGATCACTTATTTCCTTTGCCGCTGCAACAAAATTGCGACCATTATCACAAAATATTTCATTGGGCTTGCCCCTACGCGATATGAAGCGGCGAAGAGATAGTATGAAAGCTTCCTTAGATAACTCACTAACGGCTTCTAAGTGAACACATTTGTACCTCATACAAATAAAAAGGCATAGATAGCATTTAGTGATTTTACAGCCACGGCCACGACGATCTGTAATGAGAAAGGGGCCTGCAAAATCCATTGCCACAGTAGAAAATGGAAAGTCTGGTATCAAGCGCTGTTGAGGCAATGAACCCATAATATTTGACATTGTTTTACCATAGTGCCGTCTACAAATAACACATCCGCGAGCCGTGCGTCGTGCCAGGTCCCTACCTCCTATAGGCCAGTACTGCTCACGAACAGACGACAACAACAACTGCGGCCCTGCGTGTAAGAGGCGAGTGTGTTCATTTGAGAATATTAACTTTGTGAGTTTGTGTTTAGAACATAAAAGAACAGGATGTTTAGTAGAAAAGTCTAAGTCAGACTTATGAAGCCTGCCCCCCACTCTCAGGAGTCCCTGAGAGTCAATAAAAGGGGATAAAGAAGCGACCTTCGATTTTCGACTTAGAGTTTTATTATCGAGTGCTTTAAGTTCTGTATAAAATGATTGTTGTTGCGAGAGATGTAGAAGAACTTGTGTAGACCTTTCTAATTCACTAACGGAAAAAGGACCATTACGTTTTTGTTTTTTGCATTTATTATCAATAAAGCGAAGCACATATGCCATGACTCGCTTTATCTTGTTCAAGCTAGAAAATCTATCAAAGTCAATTACAGCCGGAGGTTGGCTTGTGTCCACGAGTAGAGATGTAACCGATTTTTTGGTTTCAGGTATGACTTTCACTTCATCTTCTTTGTGCAAGGTCGGCCATTTTTCTTCTGGTTCGTGAAGGAAGTGAGGGCCATGCCACCATGAGTTTTGTGCCATGACATGCTGCGGATCTACGCCGCGCGAAGCTAAGTCTGCGGGATTTAACGCGGTAGGGACGTAATGCCAAGCAGATGCTTCAGTTATTTCATGAATAGATGCCACCCTATTAGCCACGTATGTTTTTAATTTTGATGGACACATTTTAAGCCACGCTAGAACGACACTAGAATCAGTCCAATAGACGCAGCGTGCGATCGGCTTTCTAAGAGCAGAACGAACTGTTTCACTGAGACGAGCAGCAAGGTGAGCTGCAGAGAGTTCTAAACGCGGGATAGAGGTGAGCTTTTTTGAAGCGACGCGAGATTTCGCGCATAAGAGGTCAACATGTGCCTTTTGACCTGACGTAGGTAAAGACTTAATATATATGCAAGCTCCATAGGCTGCTTGAGATGCATCACTAAATGTGTGTAATTCAATTAGGGTAGGTGAATCGCAAAGTATGTTCCTAGGCACAGTAAGCAGCTTTAGGTATTTTATGTTATCGATAAATTTGGCCCACACCCGTTGGATTTCAGGGGGGACCGAGTCATCCCAATCAAGCTTGAGAGACCAAAGTGTTTGCAAAAGAATTTTCGGCTTGACAGTGCACAATGTGAGAAGGCCTAAGGGATCGAATATTTTAAATGTTGTAGATAAGATGATGCGTTTGGTGACAGTGCTTGACAGTTTTGTGTCATCTATGTCAAAATGAAGGATGTCTTTGTTGGGATTCCATCCTAAACCTAATGTGTGGTGAGATTGGCTGAGTGCTAAATTGTTATTCTCCGTATTTTTTGATTCTGAATCTATGACTACTTGAGAATTGGAGCGATATTTTCGCAAATTAAAGCAGCCTGAATTTAGAGAGCATGAGACTGACCCTTTAATATGAAGCAAGTCAGTCTCTGTGTCAGCTCCTGTTAATAAATCATCACAGTAAAAGTCGTTACGTATGATGTTTTTTATAAGAGGGTTATCGGTTTTCTCTGCAAGCTGCCATAGACAGCGAGCAGCTAAAAAACTAGCACTTGCAAATCCGTAAGTTACAGTATTAAGTCTGAGGGAACGGATAGGAAGATGTTCGTTCTCGCGCCATAAAATAAGCTGTAAGTCTCGATCTAACTCGTTCATAGTAATCTGCCTGTATTGCTTTTCTATGTCTCCTGACAATACATATTTATAATGACGAAATCTTAATAGAATGTTGAACAGCGAATCTTGAATGTTGGGACCAACCATCTGTAGGTCATTGATGGAGAAGCCAGAAGAAGTCTGCGCCGATGCGTTGAATACTACGCGAACCCTACTGGATTCACTACTTTCTTTTATTACGGGATGATGTGGCAAGAAGAAGGAAGTGATGGGACGCTGAACAGCTGCTTCAGAAAGATGACCTAACTCTCGATACTCATTAATGAAGGCAGAGTAAGAAGCTTTAAGTTCCGGCCTTTTGTCTAGGCGCCTTTCTAAGGCAAGGAACCTTTTTTTAGCTAAATAATAAGAATCACCCAGGCAGTCAGGGGAATCTATTAATGGCAGTCTGACACAAAACCTACCGTCTTCTTGCCTATAGGTATTTTCAGTGAAGTGCCTTTCCGACTCAGTGTTAATAGGCTGATGCTTCTGAGGGGAGGGAAAATCTTCATATTCCCAGAATTTGGGTAACTGTGAGTTAAGGTCCATATCATCATGAGTGACGAAGTTGCAGGATATGTAAGAATCCTTTTTTGTGCTAGGATTGGTTGATAATAGCGGACCAGCTAATAACCAACCAAGATGCGAATTATGAAGAATAGGCTGCTTGCTGCCTAAAGGACGTGTTTCTGTGCCGATAAGGCTCCAAAAGACGTCGGCTCCTAAGAGCACGTCAATCTGAGACGGTCGATCGAAAGTAGGGTCTGCAAGTTTGATAGATGATGGTATTTGCAAGTTATGATGTATATGACGCTTAGGAATGTTGCCTGTGATATGAGGCAGTACTAAGAAGTGCTGTGTTTGCGAGTATGTGCCTTGCCTTGACCTGATAGTCGCAGAACAGCGTTCGGGAATGACATCAAGTGATGTGTCACCTATACCTAAAACAGAAGTGGCAGTAGAAGGGGCAGAAGCCAGTTGAAGTCGCATTTTAAGGCTATTCGTTATAAAAGAAGACTGGCTTCCGCTGTCAAGAAGTGCCCTTACGGTTTCAACCTTATTATTAAGAGGATTAACTACATCAATTAAGGCTGTGGAGAGAAGAACTTCGGTAGAAGAAGTTGTATTCATGACAGTGGAGAAGGAAGAAGAAGAAGAGGGAGAGGCTTGCTCTTGGCTTCCTTCTTTATTATGGTTGTTCGCAGGATTAGAGTTGGATGAAGTGTGCGATGAAGTTGTATCAGTAGTGTCTATGTGTTTGTGTAGTACAGTGTTATGTCGCCTCTTACACACACGGCAACCGCCGAGCCGGCAATGTGATGCATCGTGGTCTGGTCGCAAGCAATTGAGACACAGCTTAAGCTTCCTGGCCTGCTCCCACTTTTCGTCAACTGACAGGGCCTTGAATACGATGCAGTCGAAGATTCGATGCTTTCCCTGGCAGACGGCGCACGGCCTCGGAGTGCGATCATTTCCTGAAACTGTAAAAGTATGTGTCTGAGAACCCGTGGCTTGATTGCTAATTCGTGACCCGGCTTTACTTTGTTTATTCCTAGACCTGTACAATGCCTCCAATACATCGGCACGAGATTGCAGAAACCCCTTAAAGTTTTCAAGAGTAGGTATATCTGATAATAAATCATTACTATATTCCTCCCATTTTGTACGCGTGACAGAGTCTAGCTTCTCAGTGGCCATGTGTATTATTAGGGTGTCCCAGTGATCAGTGGGCTGTCCTAGTGTATGAAGAGCCCTTAAATTTTTTGTGATGTGATCATTTAGATACCTTAGTGCCTTGTCAGACTCACGCTGAATAGGCTCGATGCTAAATAAAGAATTAAGATGATTGCTAGTAAGTTGACGTTTGTTGCCATACCTGTTGCACAGAAGTTCCCACGCTTGTTTGTAATTACTACTGGAGACTTCCAAGTTGGAAATGACACGTGCAGACTCACCTTCTAGCAGGTTTGTAAGATAATGAAATTTATGAATGTCTGGCATTCTGTCATTATTATGAATCAGGGACTCATACGTCTCCTTAAATTCCAACCATTTAAAAAAGGAACCATCATATTTATTTATTTTTATTAGTGGCAACTTAAATCCGGTTGTGTCATGATGACAGCAAGACCGGCTGGAGCTAGACTTAGCACTTTTATCATCAGAATAGTGCTCCTTAGGCTTGGAAGTTTCCAGAAGGTTCTGCGCGACAGCTATGCAACGATGCAAGTTGCGCTCTATTTCTTCTCTTTCTGTAAGTTCGTCGTTTAGGCGTTCTGCATTCAGAACTTCCATGCTAGACTGAATGTTGTCAAATTTATGTCCCAACTCCAAAAATTTGTCTAATTTTAAATTTAATTCATTAATTTCAATTGGCGTTAAATCGCGATTTTGAAGTTGCTTAAGAAAGTTATCGAAGCGAGTGATCTGGCCTTTAATCGAGCTTCTCTTTGTTTTGAGAGTGGCATAATCATCGCTTTGATTATCATCAATTACTTCCTCGTCCTTTGTTCCCATTTTTTAAATCTAAATTAAGCACAAAAGGCAAAAAATATTAAGAAGTGTTGCAGTTGGGTCATAAATTATAATAAAGGCAAGAAAAAATTATTATGTTATAAGTTATTATTGGAAAAACGGCTTACGCCCCTTATTTCTGCTAGTACGACGCAGCGTCAGCAAGCCGGCTGACACGTGCGAAATAGGCGCGGCAAGCAGCAGCGAGGCGAAGTAGGTAGGTAGCGCTCGGACGGAGCCGGCCGGCGCACGGGAAGGTCACGCAGCGGGCGCGTGATCGGACTGGAATGCGCAGATAAGCAAGGCGTGAACAGGCGTGTATTTAAATGATGCGCAATATTAGCAAAATATTCGAGTTAAATTGTTTTGAAATAAGGATAGTATGCTTCTACAAATAGGAAATTATTGTAGGCAGTAAAGGTAAACCTTTAAGAGGAAATTTTACGGTATGTACCGGCAAATGGAAATTTAAATTGGAATAAAAATTGTGTATAACAAGCAAAGATGCAAATTTATTTGAACAAAATTATTATGAAGTATCTATTATGCGATTGTGTGAATGTAGGTATGATGCGATGTATTTATACGATGTAGCTATCTTAAAGAAGCGCTGAAAGCAAAGTAGTGCTTAGCAGCGTGGTATGAAGAGATAGCATATAATGTAGCTACCTTCTAGAAACGCCGAAAACGTGTAAGTTCTTAGCAGCGTTATTAAGAAGAAGAAGATAGCCACTTATTGATGAAAAGGTATGAATGATGTTGCGTGTTTAGAGCAAAATTTGGACAAAAATATGCAATATGATGAGGATGTATGATGATATGATGAAAAGAAGCAATAAAATTATGATGAAAAAAGACGTAGGTAGGTAGGCAACACGCGCGTTATGAAGAGCTCAATCGACTAAATTTGCAAAAATTTAAGCAGGAAAAAGGAAGGAAAAGAAAGGTAAGCTCACGGCACTCCCCTTGAACAGGTGATGAACGATGCGAGGCGATGATGACCCGGTTTCGGTTGACTGGGGGCCACGCAAACACGTGGCGGCGGACGACCAGGGCCGGAACGGGCTTCCTCTGTGGTTCTCACTTGTCGGGCTTGACGCGAAGTTACCGTTTTCGTGTGGATGGCCGCAAATCTCTTGCTGATGATCCTCACTCGGGTCTTGAAATCAGCTCGACGGAGTGGAGATATGTTGCGTGGCAAAATGGCGGCGCGCGCGAGGCCTGCGCAGCGCAATATCGCGACGAAATATTCGATGACTGCGGCCCACCCGGGGGCGCCAATTATGTGCGCGAGGCACACAAGAGAAATAAAAGATGTAAAATTACAAAAGAAGTAATTATATTGACAATTCTACTTAATAATTAGAGAAGCGCGCGCGTGATATAGTTGGCGTCGATACGAGCTTTAGAAGGCCGGTAGAATGTGTGCGCGTCGGGGCTGCAGCTGGTTTTGTAGAGGGCCGACGTCGCGCCTCCCGCACCCCGCACCGCAGTTGTCGTCCACACTCGTGCCTGGTACAAGGTGGCACGGCTGGACGGCTTGTACAGTTAGTAATAATAAACAATGAACATAAATCAAAATTGTCTTTGACACCATGTTATTTAAATGAATATCTTAGAAGATACCACTATATTAAAGTAGTGAAGTCCCCCGAAACGTTTTTCTGTCGTGCATGCATCATGTCTGTCTGTGATCGCTAAACTCAGGAACTACTGTATGGATTTTGATCCGGTTTTCACTAATAGATAGATTATTTCAATAGAAAGGTTTGCGGTTATAATTTATAAATATTTTTTGCAAATTAACAGAACTATGATGATGTTTGTCGATCGAGTTGGAAGAAAACGTGCCTCTTGAGAGCTTTCTGGGCGTGCGCTGCGTTAATGGTTTCATTTATATGAAAGTTACGAATGAAAGAGTTGTTGCTCTCTTAGAGCTCTAAAGAAAAGTCTGCTATAGTATTTATCTATTTTTTAAGGATTATCCATAGTAACCAACTTTTTATAGCAAAAAAGTAGATTTTCAAAATAAGGTATTTTTGAATGTATTTTTGCCTTTAAGGTACGGGTCCTTACCTAATTTAAAAGGTTAGTAATAATAAGCAATGAACACAAATCAAAATTGTCCTTGACACCATGTTATTTAAATGAATATCTTAGAAGATATCACAATATTAAAATCACTCTAATTAAAGTCCTAGAATGAGCTTCACACTCGATGCGCATTTCCGTTGATAGCCGACCCGACGGGGCACCGGGGGCACACACGGAGGGCACACGTCATTGCGTCTGGTCGTCTGAAGCCTGATTTTTTAAATTTTAGATTTAAATTTTTTGTATCAACCATTCTCGACTTTTACAGATAGTTCAAAATGAGTGTCGTTTGAATCCAGAGAAAAAAAATGTATACGATTCGATAATGTCATCAGTCAACAATAACATAGGGAAAATAATTTTCTTAGATGCTCCTGTCTTTCACACGGGCAATTGTATGGGGCCCAGTCACGTATAACATCAAAACTCAATATGTTCAGTTTTACACCTAATCCTGAAGAAGTTATAAATGTTGTGTACAACGAAATATTTTAGAATGTTTTAAAAATTGTGTAGCAAGTTGAAGACTACGTCATAATATCGTAATAAAAAGCACCACTCTACCCGTAGATTAGTACCCGTGCGAAGCCGGGGCGGGACGCTATTACTAACTAAAAGCGCATAATTAAGTAATGGTACCATAATCGTCCGTTATATAATTGTAATATCATTGACCATAATACAGAACAGACACTCTCCGCCCCTCTTGCAATCTACACCGCACCCCCGCGCGCACCCGCCCGCGAATTCTCTTGGTCCTTTTGAGGGTTTTTCGCATCTTTCGTACTGAATACGCGGGCCTACGCGACCTTCCAATTTCAAATTTCAAATTCGCGCTCGATGTATCGAGGTGTGCTAAAAGGTAATTTTGTTTATAGTCGCTACCTAGGATCATCTTAGGCCGGTATTTCACTCGGACACCATGGCAGCGCAACCAGTCGCTGCTAACAAGAAAATGTATACAGCTCTATAGAGAGTTACTCAACTGGTGTCCGTTTGGTTGCGCAACCAATTTGGCGGCGCAACCAGCTCGGATGCGGGTCGCGCTACCACTCCAGGTGAAATATAGCCCTTAATACTGGGGCCGCAGGGTGTGGGGACTCTGGTGTCTTTACTGGTGTCTAGTTACGGACCAGTGGCGCAACCAATCGCGCCACCGTGGTGTCCCAGTGAAATATCGGCCTTACAGTCTACGCTTAAAAGTTCTCACGTCATAGAATGAAAACCTTAAGCTATAACAAATACTTTTCAGCTCAGTTTCCTGCACTGTGATTTAGATTTAGTAGATCTTGACAACTTGACGAATGGAACAAGGGAATACTCTCACGCTGAACGAGTGAACGAATGATTGAACGAGTGAGATGCTCAGCTTCAAACATGCAACAGTAGGAAACTAAACATGTGGTAGAAGTAGCATTACTTATTTTGATTTCGGCACATTTAAGCTTTTTTTTTTATCACCCCGGATATTAAGGTGGTTCTGCCCATGAATCTGAACAACTTTTCCCAAGGAACATAGGTCGACCTACGAAACCTAATTCGATACAAAATATGCTGTCAGCTGATGCAATTTGTGTGGGAAGTCTAAAATTTTTTTTCGCATTCGGAATCGGTTAGGTTGGGTTTGCCTTACCTAATTGAAGGTTTTTAGGATTCCGATACTAAAATGGTAAAAAAGGAACCCTTATGGTGCGACTTTGTCTGTCTGTCTGTCACACCTCTATATCTCAGCAACAACTCATGTTATCGACCTGAAATTTGGAATAGTTTTAGAATGTAGTAGCCAACCTAATTGCAAATGAAAGAATTTTGAAAAAGTTATGATTATTAATGTAAAGGGGGCCAAAATAGGAGGGGGCCAAATTTTAAATTGACGTTACTAGGTTGAATGGGGTATCATATGAAAGGGCTTTACTTGTACATTCTAAAACATATTTTTGTATTTTTTTACGTCTCTTAGTGTTCAAGTTATGATGAAAAATTACAAAAAAAATACCATTCCGAAGTTTGAGAAAGGAAAAAATTGTTTTAATTACAGTTGACAGAAATTTATGTAAACACTAGCTGTTGCCCGCGACTCCGTCCGCGTGGGGTTCAGAAAAAGTAGCTAATGACTTTTCCCATGGTTCAAACTATCTTCGTACCAAGTTTTTATCACAATCAGTTTATCGGATTAGTCATAAAAGCGTAACAGACAGACAGACAGTGCAGTTCTCGCCTTTATATTATTAGGTATACAGCGTACCGATAATACGGATTTTTGTAAATTAAACACCTCTTGTTTACGTGTGGACTGTTAGGTCGCCCACTATCCTCGTAAGTGGAAAATCATAGTCGAATTCCACGCGGAGTAACTATGATACGGGTTTCGTTATTTCTTATACAAAACAAAGCCTAACTAAATCTGAGGCTCAGTCACTTTAGCTTCTGTGGCTACTGAAAAAAAGAGCGGTACAAAGTCCAACGTGTTTAGCTTCACATGCTTTTAACTCTACATGTACCTACATACAAAACTGTTGGACTTCACTTCCGTACGATCTTTGCAACTTATCTCTCCCCTTAAAAGACAATTCCTAAGAAAAAATAATTCACTTCTCTCTTTATTTTTTGAAGTATTTCGTTTATAAGTACCTACCTTCTTCCTAAGTTTTCAAAACTTTAGAACTTTCATAATTTTTTTTACATTTGTTGCACCGCCATGCCGAAACAGAATTTTTTTTATTATTATTTTTACAATAAAACCAAATCTAGATTTTACCAATCTTTTACACAAACAACTCGACCGGATCAAACGGAATTTTCAACAACGTATTTGGCTTTCTTCCGTACAAAATTATAAGCTTTGTTTGATTTCAGCTCGGCTTCACAGTTTGAAACTTTGAACTCTCCTATCATCGGTTTGAATGAACCGATGGCAATAAAAAAAAAGTTCAAATATTGCGCGAAAGCAACCCAAATACGTTATTGAAAACCCTGTTTAAGTCGTTCAAGTAGTTTGTGAGGTATTGGTGCGGCCGCTTATAATTTCGCGAACCTCTGTCTGAGTGAACCGTTTGCAATGAAATAAAGCTTATATGTTGCAAAGAAAAAAGCCCGACGCGTCATTGAAAACCTCGTTTGACTTTGAACCAGTTCAGTAGGTGAGTTCTTGGTTCTGCAGCTTGAAATTTTGCGTATCTTCTGTCAGAGTGAACCTAATTATCGCAATGAAACTAAGCTTATTTATTGCACAGGAGTAAGCCAAACGCGTTATTGAAAGCCACGTTTGCATCTGCTCAAAAGTTTTTGAATTGTTCGCGCCTTCGCTTGAAACTTTACGTAACTTCTATCTGAGTGAAACGTTTTCAACTAACCTAAGCTTATATGTTGCACGGAAGTACCTAATCCAAGCTCGTCATGGAAATGCCAGTTAGAGTCGGTACAGTAGTTTGTTCGCTATTGGCGCCGCCTATTGAAACTTCGGGCATTTTCTGTCTGAGTGAACCGTTTTCAACGAAAGTAAGCTTGCAAAGAATTAAGCTAAACACGTTATTGAAAACCCCGTTTAAATCCGCTTAGTAGTTTGTGAGTTATTGGTGCCGCCGTTTGAAACTTAGTGTATTTTATGTCTGAGTGAACCGTTTGTAATGAAACTAAGCATACTTGTTGCATGGAGGAAGCCAAATACGTTACTGAAAACCTCGTTTTAATTGGTTCAGTTGTTTTTGAGATCTTGGCGCCTCCTCTGGAAATTTCGCGCACCTGTCTGAGTGAGCCGTTTTCAATGAAAGTAAGCTAATATGTTGCAAAGAAGTAAGCTTGACAGTTTATTGAAAACCCCGTTTGAATCCGATCAATAGTTTGTGAGTTATTTGCGCCGCCGCATGAAACTTAGCGTACCTTCTGTCTGGGTGAACCGTTTGCAATGAAACTAAACTTTTATGTTGCACAAAAGTAAGCCAAACTCGTAATTGAAAACACAGTTTGAATCGGTTTGTGAGTTGTTACCTTTCAGGCAATTTGATACTTTACATTAGTGTAGCTTCTGATTGAGTGAACCGATTTGAATGAAACATAGCCTATATGTTGCTCAGAGCTAAGCTTAATCTATCTGCGAAAACCGCGAGAAAATCCGTTCAGTAGTTTCGGAGTTTATCGAAAACATACAGACAGACAGACAGAAAGACAGACAGAAAGACAGACAGACAAAAAGTTCAGAAAACATATTTTTAAGTTGTATTAGTCGTTTCTTATCGCCCACACTTATTTTTTTATAAATTTATCAAAAGTACAGACACGCGATTTCTACTCTTTTATTATATGTATAGATTACAGCAATAATAAAACGATCTTTCTAAGTTGCACAGTGTTTTAAAAATCTGCAAATAACCTTTACAAACAAGTTTAGTTTTTCGGTCCCAAAAATTGACTTTATTGCTTCCAAAAATACAAAAAGTAACCCTCGTCGCGCGAGTCCGACTCGCACTTGACCGGTTTATTTTCCTATTTCGTTACAAAACTAATATAAATATGTGTAAATATAACTTGTGTTTGCTTACCGGTTAAAGTAAGGCCATCCTAATAGGTCCATTCTGACAGCTGTCAAAAGTATGAAAAATTACAACCTGCAAAGAAAAATTAACCCTATGTGTTGGTGATAAGAAATCTTCAAAAAGGACTTCTTACGTGGGCTACTTTAGGTTGGGTTTGCCCATAGAACAACGATAGGGCCAATCCGCCTGCGCGCGCACCCCCCTATAGAAGCGACGAGTAAAAAAATTTGGTTCCTTATTGACTAGGTATACTATCCAATTTATGTAAGCGCTTATTTTGAATGCACATCATAAACACATTCGGTGCCATAGAGACTTTCCTCAAGGAACATAGGTCGTTAGACGTAAAAAAAATTTGATCTCCCATACAAAATGTATGGTCAGCTGACTGACTTTACAATGAAAGGGTAATTTTTTTCCGTCCAATGACCTATGTTCCTAGGCGAAAATTGTTCAGTTTTGCGGTCTGAACTCAGTCTCAAAATGTCGAATGATTTCAATTTCACCCTATAGTTAGTTATACATCTCTAGCTAAAATTACATATATCTCTAACTAAAAAACAAATTCTACTAAAAAGAAGTTAACTACAAATTTTCTCTCGTTTACAAGAACTTTAAGATTAGGTGTCACTAAAAGTTAGGTGTCCTGGTTAAGCACCCCTGCAACTAGGTTCTAAGCTAAACCAGTTTCTCGAAGCACATAGTTAAATGTAAAAGTTTCTGAAGTCATAATAGACAACGACTCCTAGTTCGACGCTCTAGATATGGCTGGATTAAGTAAGTTCATAGACCTGGAGACCAATTCTTGAATATCGTTGTTTATCACGGAGTCCATCTTCAAAATGAAGGTTAGAAGAGAGAAAATAAAAATAAAAGACCCACAAAATATAAAAAATCCATTCAAAAGAGTAGATTGATATTCGTTAAATATCAAGTAGTGTATGATTGCATATTTTCATCATCGTCACTGACTGGGATCAATGAAAATTAACGATGTAATTGTAAATATAACAGATATATAAATTCGATCGATCACGTTACCTCTTTAATATGGATAGTAGAAATTTTTTCTCGAGTAAAAATTGTTTTCTTTGGGAAATTTTCTTGTTTTCATGAGCTTCGGGACTATCACTGGATCACTAGGCTCAAAACCATTGAAAATTCACAATGTAAATTGTAAATGTAACATAGATCAATAAAGATAATGGAAGCTTGTAATTGGCTCCTAGATATTTACTAAGTGTATTATTTTGTAGACACAGCTGTAAGCTACCCAAATAAAGTAAAAAAATAAAAAATAATAAAAAGCATTCTGGATTTTATTTAACAAAGGTTGTAAATTGTACATTTTTACGAAAAGACATAGATGGATAAGTTATAGAGACTTTGCGTCCACAGACCAGTTACACAGCAGTTCGACGTATGTCCTCAACTTTATAGAAGCAAACCAAGACCAAGTTAAATTCATAGTTCTGTGCTAGTCCCTAGGGTTGCGACCTTCGATAATTAAATTAATGTTTATCCTCAGGAACACGGTGTACATAATGTATATATTTATGTAAATATAAACTATAATTAAATACCTTTATGTGTAATATATTTTAGTTTATGTATGTATTTTATTTATATGCATTTATTTATCACGTACACAGTTATGTATTCTTATATAGGGTGACTTTTAATTAGTTCTTAATAGCAAAATATATGCATGTACTCATGATACTGAACAACTTTTCCCACGGAACATAGGTCGAAATACGAAAAACAAATTTGACCTCCCATACAAAATGCGCTATCAGCTGATGCAGTTTCTATGGGAGGTCAAAACTTGATTTTCGTATTTCGACCTATGTTCCTTGGGGAAAGTTGTTCTGATCATGAGTATATTCATACCTTTTTCTATCAAGAACTAATTAAAAGTCACCATATATACTTACCAATTCACGTATTCTTATATAAGGTGTTTTTAAATTAGACCCAAATATTTCTAGGGGTGGTGTAACTATGATAAAGAAAAAGGTTTATCAAAGTTTTAGAAAAATCCTCCCGCTATTTTTTTTTATAATTTTCAAACAAAAAAATATATTATTATTTGCAATCATTCTGTAGTAGGTAATGATTTCAACCGTACTAAGAGCCCGAAACCGAGCCGAAACCGCCCGAACCGCGCTCTCGGCTTGCGCGTGATTGGCTCACGAAACCGCGCTGCCGCCTGTGCTGATACGGAGTGTTCATTTTACGATATTTAACGATATTGTTTTTAGGATTTTTCTCGAAAACTAGCGAATAGAAATGTAAAAAAATAACACCAATAGTATTCATTTAGGTCCTTGAGGTAACCCTTACAATATTTGGGTCTAATTAAATTTATGTGTTATTAATCAAACTCGGCCTAATTAATTTCATTTTTCTATACCCAAATTATTTATACACCTATCGACCTGTCTCTGCCTCACCATAGGGTAGACTGTTAGATAATGCCTTTAGGCGTTAATTCCGCCTATGTACCTTTGTTCATGAAGTTAAATAAATAAAATAAACTATTATTTAAATACGTAAGACCCACAATTTTTGTACACACGGCCGCACATCAGTAGAAACACTTTTGGAACTTATGGCGTAGTAATAGAGTTGAAAAAGTTTCTACCGACAAGGGGTTGACCGTACTAGCAACCCATCCCGACTTTGTTCGGGAACCACAAGTTTCCACGGCCAGATTTTTTAAAATTGTTGATGGGGTACTCTTGACCTCGATGTAGTCTTGAAGACTCAGTCGACGATGGAACGAGCTTACCAGATTAAACTATTCAAGTTCCGTTCGAATAGGCTTCTTCTTGGCAAGCTCGTTCCATCGTCGACCTCATCTCTATCCTCAGGGGCTTAATTGCAATCAAACTGAGTTAATGACTCGCGCGCCGAGGGTACCGGTAAACATATCATCATGTATAAATTATTCCTATCCTACTAATATGATAAACGCGAAAGTTTGTAAGTATGGATGGATGGATGTTTGTTACTCTTTCACGTAAAAACTACTGAATGGATTTTAATGAAACTTTACAATAATATAGCTTATACATCAGAATAACACAAAGGCTACAATTTATAAACCTGCGCAGACGAAGTCGCGAGCACCAGCTAGTACATGTATAAATAAATTCAGATTATTTAAATAATTGTAGCCTTTTTAAGGCCTTCCATGGAGGCTAAAGGTCACAACTATTAAAAAAGTCTAAATTTCTATAATAGCTATCATCATAATATCCCATGAAACGTCCACTACAGGACAGACAGCTCCCTCCAGAATTCTAGCTTTTGCTGGAAAAATGTGGAGGGAAAGTACCAAGCTATCACACGAACTTATTAAAACTCCGAATAGGTATTTTTCAGATTTTTTAGATTTCAGATAAAATATTGTGTCCATAGCGGAACCAATATTATCAACTCTAGTGTTCTCGTCCCTATAGTTACCCTACAACATCACGTCAGCGAGTTTGCAGAAGTTGCATGCTCGCCGCGGGTGTGAAATCAACTTTATTGGGAGTGTCTACTATCGATACTCGTATCTGGCAAACCGAAGTTTCAAAACAATCAAATCAAATTCAAATCGGATCTCTATAAATAGGAAACAGTCCATAGTCTCAGTCAAAGTTTTAAAACTACATATGAAAGTAAAAAAAGCTTTTTACCTGACTACGACAAAACGGAGGGTTATGATTTTGACCGGTATGTATGTATGTATGTTCATCTGTTCACTCATAACTTTTAAAGTACTTATGATAATTTGACAAATTAGAAGCGTCTTGATTATTTGCTGGTTATAGAATACAAAAAGTAACGATTAATTGATTATGGCGCCCTCTAGAGGAGATTAAGTCATGAAAGGAATAAAATAATAATTTAATGATGCCGTGTTGGGTATCTAATGAAAGGGCTCAATGTGCACATTTTCATTCTAAAGCTTATGATCGCCTTTTAAGTGTAGGTGGCATAACATGACCACGGCTATTATCTGAACATCTCTACGAATAATTGTTAAATATTATAGTTTATACATAACAATTTCAGATGACAATATTTTCTTGGTAAAGCAAGTTAGTTAGTTAGTTACTTTTTAAAGCAAGATTTGCCAGTAGTCGGTTTCTAGATTTTGAACTATTTTTTTAAGAAGCTTTTATGACGTCACAATGTGACATTTATATTTTTTTTCCTGTGTTCTTATCATTATTGACGTAAGAAAACACGCGCCCCGTGCTGAGCGAAGGTTTATTATTATTTTATTATATTAGGATATCCAACAGCTTTTCTTATATCTAAATATTGAAAGTAAATGTACGCAAAATCTTTGTAGAAATTAGCGACCCGTCCCGGCTTCGCATGGGTGCAATGCTACGTCCTGGCATTTTAAATCTGTAATAATTTCGAAAATATTCATTTAAATTACATGCTGTAAAGGGCCATATTGATTTATATTAAATGCACAATGTATTTAAGGTACTTAATAGAATAAGGATTAGTGATATATTGTCAATAAGCCTTCGTAATAAGCCTTCGTATAGGATCAGGTTTTTGTGGGTTATCTCTAAGAGATAGACATATACCATTGCTGACTTTTTTGTAGACCTTTTTAAAGTGTACAATACTGTAGAACATTATTTTTATCTATCTCTTACGGTTCAGCCAGGGTTTGCAATGTAAGCGCCTAAAAATATGTTTATTTACGACATCACATTAGAAACCTCAAAAATTATTCGTATTTCTCTACAATATGATGCCTGTTTTATACATATAAACTTTTCCTCTTGAATCATTCTATCTATTAAAAAAAAACATCAAAATCCGTTGCGTAGTTTTAAAGATCTAAGCATACATAGGGACAGACACATAGCGGGGAGCAACTTTGTTTTATACTATGTAAGTGATAAGTGTGTTGCTAGTGCGACGAAAAGCAACTAATATTTTTAGTCATTAATTTCATTATGTGCCGTAACTTTTATAAAACCATCTAAAAGTAATAACTAACAACAGAATGAACTCGAGTGATAAGATATTTATAAAGTAGGAAACACCCACACCATTTTAATATTAAAGTGGTATGCGGTCAGCTATTGATGGAATAAGTTTTTAATATCGAATTATTCACAAAATGAATGCGAATTTTTCAATGAGAACCCTTAGTACAGCTCCACTCAGCTGATTATATGCAGCAGGGATAGAGTTTGGTCGACTTATAATATGACTCGCGGGATCAGCTGCGGTCTCGGATCTTACTACATCCTGACTATATATAGACTATCGTACCAACTATAATCAGATTCAGATAGTTTTATTCAATGTAGATTCTTTACAGAATACTTAATGAATGTCATGCAGAACACAATGTAAATAGAGCGAGTCTACACCGTTTCGGATTGTGCTATGACAGCGTAAAAGTAACGGCAAGAAACCACTGCAGCACGGCCTACTTTATAGTCAGTTTTTTACAACGTGTTTCTTGTGTTTCGCTGGAATATCAGAGCACTATGCCTCTTTGTCATTGATATAATCATCTAATCAAAGTTTAAAGAATGTGTAAATCAAACGTTATGTAAATTATAATCTAATCTATAGTAAGCTTTTTTACTTAACGTTTGATTTACACATTCTTTAAACTTTCTCTCAGGTAATTGCACTACATTGTCAGGTATTTTGTTGCAGTATCGTACACACAGACCAACGATAGATATAGGTAGATGAGCTGTTACATGCCACTTCGTTCGCCTTAACAATTTATTTTTATTTTATACTGCGCTAAATAGTAGCAACTGTTACTCAAGAAATATTATTATTTTCTATTACTCAAGTGCATTACAGCCATGTGCATTCAGCTAGGTACTGAAAGAAACCGCGTTGTGATTTTCTACAACATCTAAATACAAACGGCCGCACGTCAGTGGTAACACTTTGACCTTGAGCAGGTGTAGGGTTTCGGGTGTTTGTAGCGTAGCGCTGTTTCAGCTTATACTGGTTTTCGAACACATATTAAAAGTATGTCAAGCTTGACACATTAGACATTGTACAGTCAACGACAGGTCAAACTTGACACTCGCAATGCGACTCTCGCCCGAACGTCTGTTGAATTAAGAACGGTACAAAGTGTCAAGCTCTTGCTCTTGATTGTACCATTGAAAATTTTAAGGTATTGGGAGCTAAATTCACGCTGCGAATGTAAAGCTTGAGCTGCTTTTGACTGTACCAGACAGTTAGTGAAAAATTCTAGAAAATACATACGAGCGAGCTTTTCAAACAAACCGAAGTACAGTTAAATGGGAAAGTGTTTTGCTCGTTTTTTGTGGGCGACTGTACTTTTTGTGCGAGTGGAGATGTGAAAAGTTTTGGGGTTTTGAGTTCTTGCGAGTGCGGAATTCGAAATGGAAACCTGGTATATGGATGTTAGGTTTTTACTTGTAATAGGGCGAACTTTTCGAGAGTAAGAGGAGGGAAAATGGCTTCTATATATCTCAGAAATTGCCGGTGCATTTGCAATGTGAACCAGGGCATCAGGTAAATATATCTTTTTACAGTAGACCTTTTTAGGGTTTTGTACTCCAAAGGTCACGGACCCTCTTACTAAGCTTACGTCGTCTGTCTGTTCGACCTTTACAGAGGGCTGTATCTTTTAAACCAAAATAGCTATATGGTTGAAATTTTCACAGAATACGTTTTATTGTAGCGAATTACCTAATAAATTATAAAAACAGTTATAAATATTAAAAGGGGAGTCCCCGTACAAGAAACGTGGTTTTTAGTGTTTTTTACTTTCGAGCGGAGCGAGAAAGGTATTGTATTCGTAAAAAAAAAAAGTTTTTCTAATTTTCTCAAAAATGTGTTCTATATCACTTATACATCATAAAAAACAAGTCTCCCCAAAATGACCGTCCGTCGGTCGGTCGGTCGGTCCGTCACGCTTTGGCCTAGCGGCTAAACGAATAGTCCGATTGACACCATATTTGGAATTTAGGAGTTTTATGCAAATCCATCGAAGGGTTCTAAGTGGTTTCTGGCTGGCTCTCATTTTGAGGGTAGCTGTCATACAACGAAAATGAGAAATTGTAATTTTCTCAAAAACGGCTAATAGAATTTTGATGAAACTTTGCATGACCAAGCATCTCCATGTAAGATATCTTGCGCCAGTATCAAATTATCTGTGTAATTTCATATAAGGGGTGTTCCTGTACCACCAAATCGTAAATATGTGATTTACCCAAAATTGGTTCTATTGAGTTTATTAAAATTTTCTATAATATTACTCCTGGATTGGTTGAAAGGGCTTGCTCAGTAGACTAAACTGAACAATAATCCATAAGGAACATGTGTTGGGAAATTGAAAAAATCTCCATGCAAGTATCCTACGGTATCTATTGATCTTTGAAAATTCATATAAAGGGTGTTCCAGTACTACCAAAAGTTAAACATGTGATTTACTCGAAATCGTTTGATGTTTGTTTGTTTTAATGTTTGACAATTTGAATTCTGAATTGATCTGTATATTTCATTCGAACATTTTTTTGGAAAAACGTAAATAAAAGTTTGTATTTCCATACTATGTGTATGGAATTTTAAATTTAAGTTTGCGGTTGATACTTTTTCCTTGAGTATTGCGAGAAAGTAAGTGCAGTGCTGCTGTACCATTTATTTGTTTTATCTCGATCGTTAAAACCGGAGCACTTACAAGCGTGAAAATTGCTATGTTATGAGTAACTAAGCTATAGACTAACAACAAATAATATAAAATGGTCAAGTGCGAGTCGGACTTGCTCGCTTTTAATGCACTATTGCGCTACTGCGCATCCCTGAATAAGACGGTAATTTTACTTTAGTGGAACGGAACCCACGGTGCGCAAGTCCAACTCGCACTTCGCTGGTTATTTAAAGGAAGCTCTGCAAAAATAGCCACCCTCAATTCAGTGCGTAACCATATTAATCTGTTGAATAATGGAGGTCATTTGTCAAGGGCTCCATAAACGCTCGTTGACCCTTATATCTTATCATAGCTGACACCTTGGAGTTACTTTTGTCAGTTTTGACTCTCACCACCATCCCTTACAGCCGGAACCCTTATAGTTTCTTCATGTTCGTCTGTCTGTCTGTCCGCGGCTGAACTCAGAGACCCTTAGTACTAGAAAGCTGAAAAGTACCTATGGATATGTATTTTATCCAAGCCGAGAAAGTGATAAAATTAAATCTTAAAAATTCCAGCTAAACGGTAGTTAATGGAAATTTCAAGAAAATAAGTAGGCTCCACAGGTTAATAAGGGCGTTGGTCGCTGAGTAATTCGGAGGAAAAAATGTTATATTATGAACGTTATGACATACCTAATCAACACCTGCTTTGCGATGCAAAATCCCAAAAAACTAAGAAACCCTATGCTGCGCATGGCCCGATACGTACTTGGCGTTTTTTTTATATAAAGCGCCTTTCAATTTTTTTAGTTACTCAATTAACACTCGCAAAATCACATGTAGACTCTTACTACGTCATTGAGTACATGAAATTTTTAACTTCGTTTCGAGAGTAGTGGATTATGTAATTAGATTAGATCCACATAACGTTGGTCTTCCAACAGGCTACCTGGCAGGTTGGGTGCAGTTAGAGAGGAAAGTTGTTACCTCGTAGAGTACACGGTCTGCCTTACATTCTCTTGGCAGTTTCACTAGTGGGACCACAAAATTAAATGTGGTCTGACCATATTCTGCTGATCGCACTTATGTTTTGTTGATCTAAAAACCACTACTCGTCAAAGTTGGCCGTGCTGCAGTGGTCTTTTACGCTGCCATAGCAAGATCCGAAACTCGCTCTACTAACCGAAAACCAGCGCCATGGTCCCAAATATGGCATTTTGATGAGTTGGAACCGTTTCGGTAGATTTATGTTTAATTATAATTACGATTTTTCTTTTTGTAACATATTTCAATAGTTATACCGAATAAACATTTTATTTCTGTCTTTCCCTGGGCGTGACTTTCCCCCTGTCACAAGGAACTATGGTCTATGAAGCCCCATCTCGCCATATTTTCTTTAATCACCATGTTTACTAACCTTACAGAAAATAAAACGTTTAACAATTCTTTCAAAAAACAAGGCAATATATTCAAACCCTCATATTTCCCACCATGCTCTTGGGAATCAATCAACGAATGTCATGTCCATTATTTGATTACTCTCTTTCGTGAGCGTGAGAGCCCTTGGTAGGAGGGCGTACGTATATCAAAATGATGTATTATGGACCTTTTCTTAGGTGCCAGAACCTTTATTTCTTTGTAATGCAATGCAAATTCTGAATGGATGCGAATTATTTCAATAACAAAGGAGAAACATATGTTACAGAGACTTTTGATCGATGGGTGTTTTATTTAGGCTAGACAATATATTTGGTATCTTTTATTCATTTTCACCGATTCGGGGTATAAGGGACGGTGTATCAAAACTGAAAAGGCTCGCCTAAAATGTTACTTTGAGAAAGTTGTTCAGTTTCGTTGACTGATTACGCCCTTTCCGATTTCGGTATACTGTCCTTTATACCCTGTATTATCAGATGGATTTGACAAAAGATTTTACACAGAAGGACTGCTCTTTGTCTGACCTTTGAAAGCAAACCAGTTGGCTCTAACTTAGGTGATTGGTCCCCTGACTCTTGATTTGAAAAGGATATACTGCTATTGCAACTGTATTGAATAACATAGTATACAGGGTTTAACAAAAGGGTATATCATCCCTAATAGATGTGAATCTGCCTATAAAACTGAACTTCTTACCCCAAGGAACTTATGTCAAAATATGAAAACAAATTTTTGACCTCCCATAGAAACTGAATCCGCTGATAGCGCTTTTTTGTATGGGAGGTCAAAATTATTTTTTCTGTTTCGACCTAGGTTCGTTGGTGAAAGTTGTTCAATTTCATGAACAAAATCATAGCCTTCAGGGTTGATATACCCTTTTTGAAACACCTTGTATATACAAGGTATACGACGCACAAAATAACTGTGGCCCTGTCATTGATGCGCAGAAGAAAAAATGGCCCGTTTTTGCACATTTTTTTACTTCTGCGTCACGACATCGCGACAGGGCCACATATATTTTGTGCGTCGTATATCAGAAACACTTTACACAAGGAGCTCGAAACCCACAGAATAATTATTTGTGGCAAAACTACTGTCAAAATTTGACAGATCGACAGATGCGTGCTAACATGCACGCAGAACAACTAAATCCGGTGAAGCACCCGGGAATCTCGTGGGCGCGCAAGTCACACGGGTAAGGGGATGAAGAAGTGGATTCCAAGGGGGGCGGAGAGTTTCCGTTCAGTATGTAGTATTATTAGAATCCATTTTTTTTCTTTTATTCCAACGCTTACCAATCTACTCGTAATTTGCAGCCATGACACTAAAACCAGAGTATATTAGACGGAAAAAATAACATTGTTTTAAAAACTGATTTTTTATGACAGCTTTAGCCGATTGCTTTGACATAGCAGCAAAATGTATTGGCAAGCATTGGAATAAGCGAAAAAAAATGGATCATACGATATTCTGTGTCTATGGGATAGAGACGTGGTGTTTGTGAATGTATTTATGAATAAATATTTATCCATCCTATTATCAAACCTAAATTAAGTCTTGGCAACACAATGGCGGTGGAAATGATTAAATTAGCGAATCAGATGGCAACACTTGTTGGGACCGGAATGTCAACTAAGTTTGCAGTTAACTATGTTTAATGTTATGCGTTCAGAGAGGCCAGAGGTTAATATAGTGATGTGCATATGACGGTAAAATTGTTGACTTTAGCATGAATAAATTAAACGCTTGTAGCCGTGGCTAGAATCTGACCTTTAGTGGCACAGAACTAGAGCGTTTCCGTGCTTCGCAAGGCTCGATAAATTGTTCGTCCTGACTATTGCCACTAATAATAATAGTTAAGCCATATCAGAGGCCATTTGGCTGCTTAAAATGTCTGTCAGATTGGACATTATCCTATTTTTTAGAGATTATGTCTGGTATACCATCGCCGATCACGGCGGTCACTCTGTGTAAAAACCAATGCCTTAGATAACCAACTCCGTTAAAACAAGGTGTAGAATTATTTTTCGACTTGAACCTCTTTTGTAATAGGTATTTCATTGGTTATTGACAAAGAGAGCGTCTCTGTAGGTTAGGATTTTATTTCAATATGTAATTTATAAATTTCATAGTACCGTTTCTCTGCCTAAGTCTGCTGGAAGAAATTTCCTATTTGTAGTAAGCAGTACCCTGTTGTGTCGTTTCTCTTTATCAATGTTTTGTTGGTATTTTCATCGTAATATTTACTACTTAGTACGCATTTGTTCGATTGTGAAATAAAAAAATCGATATCGATAAAAATATGTTCATTACAACACTATGTGAACTCTAGTTTGTCATTAACTATGCCCAGTTCCGTTGTTGTGACTATAAACTCTAGTCGCAATTGTGATTGTAACTCATTCAGTTATTCAATTGTCCCCTGGGGAGGTATGAAATCGCAATCGCAGTATACGTTGATGATTTTGTGGTTTTAGGCTCATAACGTGTCTGTTTGAAATTGGTAGTCTAAAAAGAGGTCTAATCGAGATAGATTCGTGTACTTTCCTTGCGCCACCGCCGTGATCCCCTCTATTTTTAACTTTGCATTAATTTTGTTATTGAATAGAATACCCGCTATAATAAAAATTTGGTACAAGAACATATGATGCTTCTGAAGGAAAAGTCTAAAATCATTAAATATTAAAACTTTTGATACAACTAATTAGAACCAATTTAGGTGACCTCCTGTTTCAAGTACATTCATATCAAAGATAGGTCAGGATTAAGTGAACGCGGAGTTTTAAAATTCAAAGGGTAAAAGCTTATAGTATTTCTTATTTTGGAAAGGTAAGAAACCCTTAGTGCGCGAGCCGCGAGTCCGACTCGGACTTGAGCGGTATTTTTCAATATGAATAGTACGTCTCAACTTGCTTTCCGAAGACTGAAAACGAACTTAATTGTAATACATCGTCCATCTGGATTTTGACCAAGTTCAACATGTAATATAACCAATAGGTCTCAAGCACTTGTACAGTCAAAAGCACATCAAGCTTCACACATTTGATTTTGGAGTTCTTAATTCAATACTCTTAGGAGTGTAAGTCGTACTTGCGCTGCGTTGTCAAGCATGACCTGCACTTGAATCGTGGTCACTTTGTTTTGACTAGCTCTCGACTTTAGCCAAATTTTAATATGTTACTATGAGCACGAATCTGAACAACTTTACCAAAGGAACATGGGTCGAAAAACGAGAAAAAATAAGGTCCTCCCGGCAATAGAGGGACTTGTATGGGACTAACAAAATATTTTCAAAATTTTCGGCAAAGTTGTTCAGTTTTGTGTCCTGAGTATTAATGACTAGAGATCAGAAAATGACATAATATGAATAAATCGCACGCTAATCGTATAATTCGCCATTTACAAACGGCGGGCAAACTGTAAACGGTCGGCAGATTTTAAACGGGTTTAGATCACTGGTGCATTTTAGGTTCATTAGCCATGGTAAAGCCAACCTAACCGATCCTGAGCAGGGATCGATTAGGTGGGTTAGGTGATCCAACGACCACAACAAGCGGAGCGAGCGAAGCGAGCGGCCGATGAGTGCCAGAAACGATTCACGCGCTGTTTAGTATATGCTGCGACAATGTGTAAAATGACGAATTAAAAATTTCGCGGCATTTTGTAGAATGCCAAATGTAAAACGTCAAATGATACGATTTTCCCGTGGTAGATACATTGACTTCAAGTACAGGAAATAAGACAGTCGATACCGGACAGCTAATATGCTCCATTGACTGATTAGCACTGCTACTGGAAAGCACTAAATGCGTTATCAAAACCAAAGTGTTTTTATGGACGTGTAAGTGACTGTACACTATAAAATATAGAGAGAGTTGTAATAGCGCTCCACTTGTATTAATGATACGAGGTAGCAATATGGATTAGCTGTCAATTTCGTGATTAAGCACTCGGATTTGACTAAAAGCTCTTGGTTTAGGTGATTAAACATCTACCCGCAATGCGAAGATTGAAACTATGATAGCTATGTAACTTGTACTTTTACATATACAACGCGTTATTCCATATACGCAATACCTCTCGGAGGGTACTTCTACCCACTTTACAGAAAAGCTTTTGTTCTGCAATAATTTTTTGAAGTGATAACTTCTTTAGCGGCGCTTGGCACTTTTTTTTATGGCTAAAAATGTTAAACTCACGTCAGATGTCGCGTCAGATCTGTAGCCTGATCGAAAAAGCGTCAACTTTAAACCGTATTGTTATTACAATACGGGTTTTTATTCAGTGACATCAAAGAAGTACGCGAGCAATGGCACGATTTACCCTTACAAAAAGCATAATATTCAAAAATGCAAGTTTTCACTTCTGGCGGCACTCCCGGAGTGCATCCCGTCCTTTTTTTTCATACATAACAGCAACACAAAAACAACATCAACATTTTTATTATATTTTTTATTTTTACAACTTTTCAGAAGAAACACGAGTCGAAAAAAAAATGGTCTTTTCATACCTTGACATAATGTGGAGGAAAGCCATAAAAATCTCCTTTCAAAACCTATGTCTCTGTGATAAAGTTCTTCAGTTAAAAACTAGGTACAAAGCAATACATTATTTAGCTGTTGAGTTGTTTTAAATCTAGCCTTTACATTTTATTCTTTCTGTGTAAGCTATTACATGACCTGACAGGTTATTACTAGGTTGACCGACTTACAGAGGAAGTGGGTTATGTATTATTCTAGTTACCGATTTACTATACAATCCACTTCCATTTATTGTATAAATAATCTGGGTCGAATAAGGTCCCGATCGAAACCCTTAGAAAGAGAACCCTAAACAGAACCAAATTTAGTTAATTGACTACAAGGTCAGATGAAACCAGGACACAAAATTCAGGAAAGATCAACCGCTGTACCGCGCCTTAGGTATGCGAGGGGGGGGGGGGGGCATCGCTCGTCATTGTTCACGGCGGCAACTAGTTCTTGCTCTTATACCTTACCGCGCATACCTAAGGCGCGGTAAAGCGGTTACGGTCAGACTATAACACAATATTTGAGGCACTTAATATGAATAAAATGTGTCATTGACTGTAATAGTGGGTCTTCTGTCAGAATAGAGCCTAACCAACTAAACATCGCCTATTGGGGTACCCGATTAGTGAGGTAGGTATTTTTGAAGTCGGCTCTCCCACTATTAACTTTATCATTAGCAAGAATAACCCCTTCTTTATTTCATGTTAAGATTGTACTTTATTTTCTACTTTACTGCACACCAAAGCACAGAGTAAAAAGAAATAACAATGAAACATATAATCCATTTTTTTTTGTTTATAACCTTCACCATTCTATTTTGCAGTCATGACATTAAAACGAGAGTACATTCGACGGAAAGAATAACATTCTTTTACAAACTTTTTTTTTCTGACAAATTTAACTGATTGCTTTTAACATAGGTGCAAAATATGTTGGTAAGAGTTTAAAAAAAAGAACAGAAATGGTTTATAGTGCAAACATGGGTGCAAATAAGTTTTAAATAAGATAGTAATCTCTGCAAGGCAACCATATTGTATATAACCAGATTGTATTGCACCTCTGTGATTAGATAAAGCTGATGACAAATGATATTTTCAATTTCTTAGAGTACTCCCGTACATTTTGTATGAGCTTTGTCGCCCGCAATTCTGGTACTAAGGTCGTTTATAATGCAACCAATGTGCTCATAAAGCTGCGTTCACATAGCACGCTTGCATAATAAAAAAAGGTAGTAAAATCTTAGTGGCTCATAAAATTCTATTTTTAGCAAGATTCTATACTATATGAGAGAAGTTGAAAGATAAAGCAAACATTATGTAAAAATCCGTACTACAGATTGGTTGACTACAGTGGAAACAATGTTACTTGCAGGAGAGAGCTATACGTGAGAGCAGGACGGAGCGATACGTATAAAATAGTTTCAAATTGTATAATAGTTTCAGGTCAAGTAGAAATGATGCGCCCGGAGGGTTAAAACAAAAATGTTTTTTGTTATGATATCCAGTCACTAGCAAGTACCTATCTTTTAAATAAATTACTGTAATGTATTTCAAAGGAAAATCCAATTTCATGACCATAAAAAATTAAAATTAAGTGTTATTATATATTTTTTAAATTAGTGATCAAGAATCACCCCTTCGAAGGATCATCTTACTTTTTTAAACCCTATATATACAGGCTGTAAGGGACAGCTCTCCGAATACTGAAAAAGCATGATCAGTCAACGTAGCTGAACATATTTCACTACACGAACTATAAAACTTTCAGGAAATGAAGGAAAATATCGGCCTCTCCATACCAAATTGCAAACTTGATTGGAAAGTTTGTATGGAGACGACGATTATTTTTTTCGTTTCCTCAAAGTTTTGTTTACTGAAAGTTGTTCAATTACGTGGACTGATCATGTCCTTTCAGAATTCGGAGGGCTGTCCCTTACACCCGATATATTGTCTGAAAATAATAAGGAATATCAACGTTATGAAACGAGCCTAACCCGTAGCCCGAAGCTAACGAGCCAGCTACGTCTCGTAGCTTGCTACGCCACGTCTCTACGGCTCGTAGAGCTTTGCTACGCGCTTAGCCGAGCTCATGAAATTTTTAATGCTGGTTTTTGAAATAATGTGCAGTGTTTAGTTTTGCTACCGGGTTTTTTTATTATTTTCTTTTTGAAAAAACTTTGCTCAGGAAAAATGTGGGTAGAAACTTTATTTTCTTTTAATATTTGGTGCATTATCTAACTGACATATTTAGGACGCTTCTAAATTAAGTATGTTAATCAAATAAACTGAATAACTTTCCCAATCAACACAAATTTTTGTTTGCTTTTCCATACAAACCTCACGTCGCCAAGAGCCCTCCAGAGCGTTCAGTCCACGTTCCCGATTGGTCCACTTATCCAAATGACCTACTTTGCCAATGAGTCTAGGGCCTACGAGGACCAAAAAATAGTCATAGGTTTGACAGTAACAATCAAATTGTCTTAATCATTTTCATACTGATTGATTTCATCATAAGATTACATGGTGGCACTGAGATGGTTTTTCCTTCCGCCTATCTGCAGCGCCATCTAGTAGGACTTCTAAAAGGTGTTTGAAAACACCCTTATTATATAGAGATCCACAAATCAGTGTCATTTTGCTTTTTTCCTCTTATTCGCAAACCGCAAAACCTTTATATTTCCTGACATCTACACGAAAATACTGGACCATAGAAAACTCGTTAGGTCCACAAAAAACGAGACGTCTTAGTGTTGCCAGATATTCTTACCTAATTTTATTCATACTTTTGATAAATTAAAAGTTAATCTACTAAGTTATTCCCACACATCGCGCTAACTGGCATTTAAAACGAAAACATCAAAAAAAAGTGTTTCAGGCCTAAAAATTGCACAGCTTTGTACAAAATAATTCTAAATCTAAATTTATGATTAAAATATCTGAACCGACAGATTAAACGTGCTTTCTTAAGCACAGAAAATGCTTTACCCAGAGTACTATTGCAGTCACCCATCTATCTCTCTTCTTGCTTAGTTCGATTTGTATTCTGTTTTCATTATTTTTATTCTCCGGTAGCTGCTCTTTCTTTCTGATAAATCCTCAAAGCCACTTGTCAGCAACCCATCGACAGAGAGGTGTCGGTTGTGGAAAGAGGAGCACTCACTCGCTGAGTTTATTCAGCCAGCAGAAAGCCTCCCCCCTGGACATGACCGACCCAGACCGATCTGGAAGTCCTTAAACAGACTACGGTCACAGGTCGGTCGGTGCAAAGACAGCATGTGTAGGTGGGGTTTCACCGATAGCTTCAATAACAAATGTGAGTGTGGTACCTCCTCACAAACAATGGAACACCTAACCTCCTGTCCCGCATGTCCCGACACATGTACGCGTGATGACCTTTTTAAAGCCACAAATGACGCAGTAAATGTGGCAACGTTCTGGGCTACAAAAATTTAAATTAAAAGAAGGTTATGAAAGCTAAGCAACTTTGGGCGTGGTCAGAACTCGGATGAGCGACCGCTAGCGGCTCAACAACAGAGCGTTTCCGTGTTTCGGAAGGCGCCGTTGGTTCCACTGTCTACGATGGGTAGTTGTTAATCCGTGTTAGGGGCTTGAAAACTGACAGCCCGGTTGGCCACTAACCAGTAGGTCAAGCATGCGCACCGCGACTTGGCAAATCTTCGTAGACTAAACCGGCTATGTCTTCTCGCGTCCATACATAAAAAAGTGACAGTAGCGCGCGACTCAACCAAGTCGCGGTGCGCATCTTTGCCCGGCAGGCAATGCCGTTTCTGGAAGTAAATCTGGCTTACCCTCTGGGTTGCAGAGGTCAGATGGCAGTCGCTCTATGTAAAAAGCAGTCCCTTCGTCAAGTCCCTTAGGTAAGGTAGCCGACTCCGTAAAAACAATTGGTAAAAAACGGAATAAGGCTAGAGCAATAATAATGATTTGTCCCATGTGGTGTCGCAAAGAATAGTACCAACCCATCTCTACCCGTGGGTGTCGTAAGAGGCGACTAAGGGCATAAGAACCGGAGGACGGGCAGCAGATCTTTCTGTGCATCGTATCATCTTACATACTTCGGTCACCAGGACAATTTACCCGAGAAATACTTCGGGTGAATTATCCCTCAATAATAGATATTTTTTAACTGCAACAAAATACCTGACAATATAGTGCAATTACCTGAGAGAAAGTTTAAAGAATGTGTAAAGCAAGCGTAATTTTTTTATGATGAATGATGACACAATTTGACGATCATATTATTTATTGACATCAAAATTTGGAATATAATAATATGAAATAAGTAAATAAATCTCTACCAGGCCTGAAGCGCTCTGAACAGAAATGTGAAACAGAAAGCGTTGTAAAAATTTCACACAAATCAAATCCAAGATCTGGCAACACAGTTCAGCAATAATCTCAGGGACATTCCCGGACATATGTCCACAATGTATGATTGATAGCTAGGACAGGCCCGGACACCGCAAGAGTAATATCAGTCGACAATTTCATACTTTTCCGCCTTTTTTGCAAATGACGAATGGGGATTGTAGGTTTGCGAAATTTATGATTTTTTTGTATTTTGATAAAACGCTTGGGTCGAAGAAAACGGTTTGTTTTTTAGGGTTCTGTACCGAAATGGAGCAGAACCCTATTATTAACTTTATATGTTGTCTATCAATTTGTCTCTCTATGTCCGGTCTGTACGTAACCATTTTGTGCTGTCTAAAATTACAATATAGCCAGTATTAATGGGTATAAGGGACGGTATACCGAAAACAAAAAGGGCGTGCTAAGTCAACGAAACTGAACAAGTTTTTTTGGAAATTAACAAAAAAATTGGCTTTTCCATACAAACTGTTAGATCAAAGTGAACACAACGTATGTAGAGATAAATTTTGTAAAAAATAATTCTATGGGAAAGTTGTTAAATTTCTCTGACTGAGTAGGTCCTTTCAGTTTTTGATACCTTTCGTTACACACTGTATGTATATACAAGGTTGTATGTTTTTCTAACTGACATTCGTTTTCCCACTTATTTATTAGTGAGGTCAAAGTCAACAACTTTTATTTTACGAATTTGCTAACAACAAATGTGTTGGTCACTAACTTAAAAAAAAATGTGCGTTATTAGGAAATTTGTAGAGCAAAAGTTGTTGCTTTTAACCTCATTAATAAATGGGCAAATTGGTTTCAGATACAAAACATAACCTTGTATTTAATTAAATGTATAACTACGTCTAAATTTGGAAAGCCAGATGATAGACAACCTTCGTTTTGTAAAGGTTAATAAATTCTAAAAATATTAAGATATTCTTAGCAATGACCAATTCGTTTTATTTGATTCGTTTACTTATTCAAACCTTGCTCAAAGCATATTCAAATATGAAGACCCTTCGAATCTGTTGCAGGCCAACACTTTTTGTTTGCTGAAAATGAAAGTTATGGGTGTCGTAAGAGGCGACTAAGGATTAACTGGAGGATGGGCAGCAGCATCCTCCTTTTTCTCTTACATCTTACTTACTGCGCGCGGTCACCTAGAACCGCGGTCCAAGGTGTCTATGGTACTTCCACTGCACATTTGTCCAGCAAGGGCTAGAATTCAGGAAGGAGTTCCCTGTCCTGTTGTGGACATTTCATGGGATGTCAAGATGATGATGACTCTCATACAGAACGGAAACACAGGGGAGCGGTCCCCTTGCAATCCACCCCGCACCCCCGCGCGCACCCACCTGCGAGATTCTCATGGTCCTTCTGAGGGTCTTTTGTACTGAATATGCGGGCCTACACGAACTTACAATTTCAAATTGATGTACCTACGTAGTATCCGGAGTGTGATCAGGGTTTCCAGTCATATCCAAATGCACTAAAGATGTTAATTTTGGTGCAAACAATAAGTTGACTGATTGCGATAAAATAAAGCTTAGAATGTGTATCGGAATTTTGCGGTAATTCTTTTAAGGAGTGATCACTCCTAGCTCAATTCAAAGACTAATTTGGAATACATTGCTGTCAGGCTTGGTTATGTTAATTGCAATATCCTTACTTCAACGAGCAATGTATGCCGAATTAGTTTTTGAATTCAGCTAGGTGTGATCACTCCTTTAGGCTTGCAATCTTAGTTTGCGATCGAAGTCATGGGCAATAATGGGCTGAAATATACAGGGTGAAAGAGTCATGTTGGAAAAATTAAAAAGGCATGATCAGTCAATGAAACTGAACAATTTTTTCCATAAAACATATACACCGGAATAGAAAAAGAAATCGGTCGCTCCATGCAAAGATTCAAATTTTATTGGACAGTTAGTATAGAGCAGTCGATTTGTTTTTACGTTTCCTGAAATTATGTTTCTTGATATATAATATTTAGTTTTATCGACTGATCCCTTTCACTTTTTGAAAACCTACTCTGTATGGAAGGGAAACTAGGATCTAAGACACAGGCTAGGCCTAGTTTAGATTCTAGTTCCCAACATTTGAATGTTCTTTAGAGCTGTATAGCTAGACAGTAATTGTATTTTACTACTAAGTCCTATAACTTACTATTAGTATAAGACCCCACAGCAAAATTATGCACATATCTGTTATTTAATCGAAAAGTGGTCTATAGGTATATAGAAAGTTAAGTACACATGGGATCATGCAACGCCCTAAGGTTGTCTGGAAAATTCTTGCCGCACGCAAGTACCTTAAAACACATACCAACATTTTGGCACCCTGCTTTTCTACAATCATCCGTTACTTATTACGAGCTATCAGTTTTTCATTAGTTACAAAGCTAGGGACCATAAAAATCAAAGACATACGAGCATCAAACATTTTCGCCGCATCAAGAATCCAAGATGGTGGAAAATCACATTTTGTTAGAAGTGCGTCCTTCACACGATGGCTGTTACGGCTCTTACCCAGAGTGAAAAACAATAATATTTCTAGTTTGGGAAAAGATGGATATATTTTGCAGTTGCTGGCGAGTGTCTACTTTTGTTCTTAACCGACTGCGGCAAATCCCAAAAGGAAGGTTATGTGTTTTGAACTATATGTATGTATATTTATCTGTTTCTTTGTTCCTTTATAACTACTAAACGGTTGAATTGATTTTGATGAATCTGGCTATATTAATATCATGAAAAATCAATATGATAGGTTTTTTGGGCCAAATAGAACATCATGAAAATGTTTTTTTCCTTGAATCCTATTAGGGTGGTATCAAAATTAAGGGTTTTGAGAGGTGATTACGAAAAAAAATACAAATATCTATACAAAATCTGAGAACAAAAAAAAATTAAATAAAAATTGTTAATAAACAAAAAACCCGACTGCGTAACAGAAGAGAGGAAAATGAGCTAGGATCTACAGGGTTTGGTTAACTCGAATTTTGCAAGGTATTGCAGGCGGGGACCAATAAAATTATCTGAACTAACACAAACATATTTCCGCTTTTGCCTGCTAAGATCCTAGCTTGTTTTCCTTTTTTCAATTACGCAGTCGGGTTTTGTTTTTTAATGTACTATTTTGTATGGGTACTCATATTATTGCCCTTGTGGTCTCCACCTCTATCCATGAGTGTTGTAATAATTCTCACGATAACAAGAAACTTTTCTAAAGAAAATAAATTTTAGTCGGACCTATTTTTTCGACTACCCATACTAAAGTGCTCACGAGATCATCCCGTTTTGTAAGGGAAGATGAAAAACTTTTTCGAGTAATTTTTGAGAATTTTTGAATGAGTAGAATCACTGGGCTCTAAGAGCAAAAGTAATATAAATCGTCCTGACATTTAAAAAATCGATAATATCACTAAGATTGGTCTCTTCCAGACAACCTTTTGATGAAATCAAAACTACTACAGACTGAGAGAAAAATTATATGAGAAAAATAATATTTCTAAAGACTGACTGTGACCACAATACCTTGTAGGTACAGTTTAGTTTTAATTTAATGCTTCTCAAGTGCCTATAACAAACATTTTATTCAGAAATAAAACTTAGTAGTTACGATATGGGGGCTTTCAAAAAGCGGGTTAACAAACTCTTAAAAGGCCGGCAACACACTAGCATCGCTTCTTCTGGTGTCGCAAGTGTCCATGGGCGTCAGTAACACTTTCCATCTGGTGGACTGTCTGCTCGTTTGTCTGTTTTGACATAAAAACAAAAAAAAAACTTAGGAAAAATATACGAGTATCATTCGTTATCAATAACACCTCAGTAAAAATAAAAATCGCTTCAGCTAATGATGGCTACATACAAAGTTCTCGGAACATTTTAAGTACTCTCTGAAGATAAGAAAAAAAAAGCTCTATGGATACGGTTGGAATCACATACACTTTTTCCTTGCGCGCTTGAGTAGGATATTGAGTGTACAGAAAAAGAAAATAGATCGAAAAGCCACTTAATTTTAAGAGCCCAATTATTTACACCATCTTCGAAAGAACAATACCTATTTAATTTACAGATTGTTTACAAAAAAAACACGTTCATCGCCGAGTGATTTTCGAGATTTACAATATTCCAACATATAATACCTATTTAATTTACAGATTGTTTACAAAAAAACACGTTCATCGCCGAGTGATTTTCGAGATTTTAAATATTACAACATATCAAGATAATATGAAAATGATAAAGTAATGAATTGAATCCTAAAGAACATAAATATAAATATTACGTATTATTATATCGCAATTTTATATGCAACCAAAATTTTATGAATACAAAAAATACTCTATCAGTCTATTGCTATCACGGCTAATCAGCTACACCGATTTTGATCATCACATCGTGTGACATGACTCATTAACGCTCACTTCCATCACCACCACATTAACGTGCCTTCCGCAGCACAGAATTATTCTAATGTTTCAGACAATCAGAAACCAAACTGGGGTAGTTGCCGAAGTGACTTTTGTTTGATAGTGTCTCCACCGGGAATCGAACTCTAAACCTGTAGATCGGAAGCCGAACTCTCTAACCACAAGACGACGAAGGCTATCACTCGCTATCACCAATTTTGATATTTGGTATAATTATATTGAACCCACAGAGCTCTGAAGCGCATGCGTCTTGCTCTGCATCTAGAGACAAATTCTTTATTTCATTCAATACAAATCAGTGTCACCATTTACTAAAACTAACACGCTTTCCGCACCCACACTACGAGTACTAGCGTCATTTGAGTGCAATAAACATAGTACCATTATTGCGAGAGAGTAAGATTGTCACCGAAAGCTACTCAGCGGCAGGCAGAAGTTGAGACTCTTCAGGGTGGGGGATCCAAAATGCCAACATAAAGTTAAGAGTTTATTATGAAAAAGTAGGTAAATACAAGGCGGTGGTCGTGCTGCGCGCGGGCACGTCAGAGCACGACCAGAATCAAAGGTAAACTGCTCTGTACATTAACTTACTAATCTGGGGTAAGCTGACTGTTTTTGACACGAATGACATCGAAAGACAGAGATAGAAGACATTTGAAATAGGAATTTGGAATTTTGGGCCAGGACAATAGAGCCAGGATCACGAAAGGAGGCAGCATGCGAGGCATGCAGCCCCGCTCCGTGACAGTACTTGGGCGCCAGTGTCACCGAAAGCTACTCAGCGGCAGGCAGAAGTTGAGACTCTTCAGGGTGGGGGATCCAAAATGCCAACATAAAGTTAAGAGTTTATTATGAAAAAGTAGGTAAATACAAGGCGGTGGTCGTGCTGCGCGCGGGCACGTCCGAGCACGACCAGAATCAAAGGTAAACTGACTGTTTTTGACACGAATGACATCGAAAGACAGAGATAGAAGACATTTGAAATAGGAATTTGGAATTTTGGGCCAGGACAATAGAGCCAGGATCACGAAAGGAGGCAGCATGCGAGGCATGCAGCCCCGCTCCGTGACAGTACTTGGGCGCCAGTGTCACCGAAAGCTACTCAGCGGCAGGCAGAAGTTGAGACTCTTCAGGGTGGGGGATCCAAAATGCCAACATAAAGTTAAGAGTTTATTATGAAAAAGTAGGTAAATACAAGGCGGTGGTCGTGCTGCGCGCGGGCACGTCCGAGCACGACCAGAATCAAAGGTAAACTGACTGTTTTTGACACGAATGACATCGAAAGACAGAGATAGAAGACATTTGAAATAGGAATTTGGAATTTTGGGCCAGGACAATAGAGCCAGGATCACGAAAGGAGGCAGCATGCGAGGCATGCAGCCCCGCTCCGTGACAAGATGCAAAAAACCAGTGACAGCGTCTCTATGGCAACGAATGTGTTTATGATGTGCATTCAAAATAAGCGCATACATAATTTGGATAGTATACCTCGTCAATAAGGAACCAAATTTTTTTACTCACTTCGCTTCTATGGGGGGGTGCGCGCGCAGGCGGAGTGGCCCTATCGTTGTTCTGTGATTGAACCACAACAAAGGACAATGGATATTTTTAGGGGTCCGTAACGTGAGGGTCCAAACGGGGCCCTATTACTAAGTCTTTGTCATTTGTCTGTCTGCCCGAGGACTGTATCTTTTGAACCTTAGTAGCCATATAGGTAGATGATATTTTTCCAGAATATGTTTAATATGGCCGATTACCTATAAGAAATAGTAAAAAAAAAAATAAACTTAATCTAACACATTAACTTAATGAAATTTCAACTAATACAATTATGATTATGTGGTGGTACGGAACCCTCGATGCGCGAGTCCGACTCGCACTTGGCCGGTTTTTTTTTTTTTGCTCTATCGTAAAATTGAAATTTTGTCGGTTTATATTGCACAAGCTATAGAATAACAACAAATAATAAGAACTGGTCAAGTGCAAGTCGACCCGCGCGCATTTAATATACTTCTACGTGACTGCACGTCCCAGACTAAGACGATATTTTTACCCTAGAGGTACGGAGCCCTCGGTGGGTAAGTCCGACTCGCACCTGGCTGATTTTTAGGGTTCCGTACCTCAAAAGAAAAAACGGATCCCTTATAGGATCACTTTGTTGTCCGTCTGTCTGTCTGTCTGTCAAGACCCTTTATCTCACGAACGGGTAAAGGTATCAGGTTGAAATTAATACCATATATTAGGATCTATGAACCACACAAGATCTGAAAATTTATTTTTTTTACAATGACGCAATCAAAAGATATGGCATTTTATGTCCTCATCTCCATACATTTATTCAAAAATGCAAAACCTACAGGGTACTTCCCGTTGACCTAAAATTATGAAATTTGGCAAGAAGCTAGGTCTCACAGTACAAATAATGGGAAAAGTCTGAAATCATTAAATATTACAACTTTTCTCACAACTAATGGTAACCAATTGTGGTGAGCTCCCGTTTCAAGAACATTCATATAAGAGAGGGGTCAAGTTGGATGGTTGCTGAGGCGATTTTTGTTTTAGTTCTATTTTAAAAACGGGAACACTTACAAGCTTGAAAATTGGTATGTTTATAGTGAATAAGCTATAAAATAACAACAAATAATAAAATTTGGTCAAGCGCGTGTAGGACTCAAAAAATCTAGCACATTAACTTACCTAAAGTTCAACTAATTGTGGTGGTACGGAACCCTCGGTGCGCGAGTCCGACTCGCACTTGGCCGGTTTTTTTTAAATGCCACGCGTACAAAGTCACGGGAAACACATAGGTAAAGTAAATTAAACTAGTTTGTTCAAACAACTTAATACCACTGCACATTCAAAGAGTCGATACAATTCTTGGCCCCTTAGTTTCAGGATGGCCAACGTTGCGAACGAAATACAGATAAATTAGGTTTAGCAAGTTGATATACGGTCTTGTTGTTGGCTGCATTGGTGTAAATAGGAGGGTTTATGAGTGCGCGGTCTTGTTCGGGTTTTAGCGAGAGTAGCAAGAAAATGGGAAGGAATAAATTCAAGATTATGTGTTGCAGGGAATAAAGCGTTATTTAAAGCTGTTGTATGTTTACTTGTTAGTTGCAGAAATGCTTAAAATGTACAAATAAAATTTATCGTCACCTTTTTAGGATTTCGTACCTTTGTTGTCCTTCTTTCTGTCTGTTTAACAAGACCTTTTTTCTCACAAATGGGTAAGCTATCAACTTGAATGTAAAATCAACCGTTGAAAATCATGGACTCTTGAAGGCGTGGAAATTCTTACATACTTACCTACATCGAGCGCAAATTTGAAATTTGGAACGCGTAGGTTTGCATATTCAGTACAAAAGACCCTCAGAAGGACCATGAGAATCTCGCGGCCGGGTGCGCGCGGGAGTGCGGGGTAGTTTGCAAGGGGTAAGAGAGTGTCCGTTCTGTATGGTAGAATTACTTTATTCTGCTTTCCACGACAACACAATCAAAATATACTGCCCTATATGTAACCATCTCCATACATTTTTGAAGTAAACTAGAACTTCAAGGTACTTCCTGTTTACCTAGAATAATGAAATTTAGCAAGACGCAAAGTATCACGGCACAAGTTAAGGGAAAAGTGTAGTCATTACATATTAAAAAAACTTTTCTCTAATAAGGTGAGGTCCAGTTTTAAGTACATTCAAATTAAATTAGTTTTTAAAATCGAAGGGCAACATCTTCTGATTACAAATTACATGGACCGGTACGGAACCATTAGTACGCGAGTCTGACTCGCACTTGGCTGGTTTTTTAATACCATACTTACATACATAACATCACGCCTTGTTCCCGTCGGGGTAGGCAGAGACCACAGTTCTCCACCTGCTACGATCTTGACATATTTCCCTTGCTTACTGAACCTTCATCAATCCTTTCATACATGCTCGTCGGTTTAGGGTACTTTTAACCTGGCCTTTATTCAGAACGTCCTGAACATAAAAGTATTTATACTTTATAGTCCTTGACATAAAAGTATTATATATAGTCCTTGACATAAAAGTATTTATACTTTATAGTGCGATCAGTAAAGTAATAGTCCTTGAGCCCGTGACAAAATCACTTACCTGTCATGAGAACATCTTAAGATGTATGGCAACGGATCGGCAAAGTGGTGCTGAGCAAGAATCAGTTACATTTGGCATCCGAAATTTGCCGGAAGTCCGAGAATTTCTTCCACTTCCGGTCAAAATTTGGGGGTGCAAGTTACGTGTCATGAGAACACTCTGAAACCCTCGGCAACATGTAGTCCTTCATTTACAGAGTAGAAAAATACAAGTCTGCCAGTTCCTAGTTTGCCGGAAGTACTTGGTAGACGGTCTCAAAGGATGGCCACCACCCAGTAAACAGATCTAAGTTTTTTACTATAAAATTAAATACGTATTAATAATCGTGCAAGTCTGCTACGGCTTTGGTTTTTTAGCTTCACTAGTCATCGTAACTGATTACTCCAAGGGTCTGATGATGACCAGCTATCAAGCAACTGGATCTGAGGGCCAACTACACCCAAGAGCCTCAGATTTTGACTAAAATGCATTGTAGGTGGCTGCCGTTCCTAGAATTGCTGGATCGAGAGTCTGATGATGACCAGATGTCAAGCAACTGGATCTAAGGACCAACTACACCCAAGAGCTCCAGATTTCGACTCAAACGCTTTGTAGGTGGCTGCCGTTCCTGGACCTGCTGGCTCGAGGGTCTGATGATTACCAGCTATCAAAATTGGAAAAGGAGCTGCACAATACTGCACATTGTCTGAATTCCACGCGGGCGAAGCCACGGGCATAGCTAGTTATATTATAGGCATATTTAAGTGAAACCAAGTCACCAGCCTAACATATACCCCAAGGGTTTCCAGGGTTGTTTAGACATAATATAATATTAAGTTTTTCTTGATAAAAATAAACAGTTTTTTTTTATTATTATTATTGGCCAACTACGCCCAAGAGGTCCAGATTTTCACTCAAATGCTTGGAAATTCGAATAAAATACTTTTTTAAATGATTTTGAATGATGATGATTCTATTGACAATTAGGTATCATAAACAAGCCATCCAGCAAGCCAGTTGATTCCAAAGTCGCTAAAACGGCAACACTGCTCGCGACATTTACTTCCGCTGTGGCTTGCGATGCGAAGTTGCGTGCGAGCCCTATTAAGGCTAAGAAAATTTTGTCCGTTCGATTCCATTGGCTGGGCATAGGAGGTAAGCTAAGCTTGTTTATGATACCTAATTGTCAATAAAAATTAATCTTTTTTGATAGCTGGTCATCATCAAACCCTCGAGCCAGCAGGTCCAGGAACGGCAGCCACTTACAAAGTGTTTGAGTCGAAATCTGGAGCTCTTGGCTGTACTTGGTCCTTAGATCCAGTTGCTTGACATCTGGTCATCATCAGACTCTCGATCCAGCAATTCTAGGAACGGCAGCCACCTACAATGCATTTTAGTCAAAATCTGGAGCTCTTAGGTGTAGTTGGCCCTCAGATCCAGTTGCTTGATAGCTGGTCATCATCAGATCCTTGGAATAATCAGTTACGATGACTAGTAAAGCCAAAAAACCAAAGCCGTAGCAGACTTGCACGATTATTAACACGTATTTAATTTTATAGTAAAAACCTTAGATCTGTTTACTGGGTGGTGGCCATCCTTTGAGTCCGTCTACCAAGTACTTCCGGCAAACTAGGAACTGGCAGACTTGTATTTTTCTACTCTGTCAATGAAGGACTACATGTTGCCGAGGGTTTCAGAGTGTTCTCATGACACGTAACTTGCACCCCCAAATTTTGACCGGAAGTGGAAGAAATTCTCGGACTTCCGGCAAATTTCGGATACCAAATGTAACTGATTCTTGCTCAGCACCACTTTGCCGATCTGTTGCCATACATCTTAAGATGTTCTCATGACAGATAAGTGATTTTGTCACGGGCTCAAGGACTATAAGCTGTTTCACGTAGACACGATTTACAATTTCGCCAAATATTTTACAAGTACTAGTAAGGTACATATCTCTCAATTTTTTATAGGAGTTAATTCTTGAATTTCAAACAATTTCCATAGAAAATTCAAGAATTGGCTCCTATCAAAAATTGAGAGCTATGTACCTAACCTAGTATCTGGGAAAAAATTGGTGCGATTTGGTGAATTTGGCGATATCCATACTAATATTATAAATGCGAAAGTAACTCTGTCTGTCTGTCTGTCTGTCTGTTTGTTTGTTGCTCTTTCACGCCTAAACGGCTGAACGGATTTTGATGAAATTTGGTATGGTGATAGATGGTAACTTGGAGACGGACATAGGCTACTTTTTACCCCGGGAAAATATCTCATTCCCGTGGGAATCTACACATACAATAATACTCTAGCGGGGTTGTATCTGCTACAGCACACCGAAACTACTTAACCGATTTTGATGGGACTTTTTTTATTCAACTAAGTATCGCTGATTACGAAAACTACTACAATTTTGAAATCCAACGTGGTAGACGTAAACTACCATTATCCCCTGGGGATAAGGTTGAGGTGCGATAGGGTTGAAATGTCTAAAAATCAATATGGGTGTCGTTTGTAAGGTTTATCGAGCCGCTGATTACAAAAACTACAACAATTTTGAAATCCAACATGGTGGACGTGAAATGCTATCATCCCTTGGGGATGAGGTTGGGGTGCGATAGAGTTGATATGTCTAAAAATCAATATGGGTGTCGTTCGTATGGTTTATCGGGTCGCTGATTACGAAAACTACAATGATTTTGAAATCCAACGTGGTGGACGTGAAATACCACCACCCCTGGGATGGGGTTGGGATTAGATAGGTTTGAAATGTCTAAAAATCAAAATGAGTGTCAGTTGTATGTTTATATAAGGATAGGGATAGCGGTTAAGATGGCGTTAGGGGTAGAAGCAGGGATAGGGGTAGGGTCAGGGATAGGGAGAGGGAGAGGGGGAGGGATAGGGAGAGAGTGTAAGGGAGGGGAAAATGAGGGGAGAGAAAGGGGGTGGGAGGGGTAGAGGGCGTGGGAGGGGGTAGAGGGAGGGGGGGGTAGAGGGAGGGAGAGGGGGAAGGGGAGGATGAGTGAGGGGAAGGGGGAAAGGGAGGGGAATGGGAGGAGGGCGAGGGGGGAAAGGGAGGGTGATGGGGAGAGGGGAAGGGGGGAAATGGAGGCGGAAGGAAGGGTGAGAGGGGGAAGAGGGAGGGGCGAGGGAGAGGAAGAGAGAGTGGGAGAGGGTGAGGGAGGGGGAGTGGGAATGTAGGGGGGGGATACAAAAGGATAGATAGGGAGGAATAGGGACCTTTTTTACTTTTATGAATACCTCCTCGCTACCCATTCACTTCACTCCCTTTATTGCCTTCTTTTTTAAGTTCGCCTGTAACGGTTGACAATGAAAATTCCGCACTACCTACCAGTTAAATAAAATCAAAAGATAATTAAGTTTGTAGTAAGATGCATTTATTCAACTTGGATAAGTACAAATGCATCTTTTACGTAGGGATCAAGAAGGATAAGCGCTCCGTAAAATATGTTTCAATTAAGTTCGAGTTCTGTTTTTTTCTTCTAAAATCTACGCGGACGAAGTCGCGGGTAACAGCTAGTAAGACTATAAGGGACCGGACTATTACAGGATTTTTTGTAATTATATGATTTTTTTATCGCACTTTGCAAAATCGTCGAAATACTTGACTATTCATGAGAGCGAGACGGAGCGATACGTGCATCAGTTGTTCGATCAGTCAAGCTATTTTATAACGATTGTTGAAACCGATATCGATACGAACCGATATCGAAACCGATATCAGCCTTACCTTTTATTGTAGCAACCCTATTTGAGCGAATCGCAGTTCCCCACAATAAATCGCTTTGTACTCTCGTGGGTCATATTACCTAGCTTGAAAGACTTCTGTTTTTTAGGGTTCCGTACCTTAAAATAAAAAACGGAACCCTTATAGGATCGCTTTGTTGTCCGTCCGTCTGTCTGTCTGTCTGTCAAGACCCTTTTTTTCACGAACGAGAAGAGGTATCAGGTTGAAATTGATAACGAATATTAAAGTCTATAAATCATACAAGCTCTGAAAATTTCTATTTTTTACAACGACGCAATCAAAAGATATGGCTTTTTATGTCTTCATCTCCATTCATTTAGTTCATTTAGTTTTTATGTCTTCATCTCCATACAGTTCTGTTGATTTGTATCCACAACTTACAAGGCACTCAGAAAGTAATAAATGAGTTCTGTATGTTAATTAAAAAAACCGGCCAAGTGCGAGTCGGACTCGCGCACTGAGGGTTCCGTACCACCACATAAACATAATTGTATTAGTTGAAATTTCAGTAAGTTAATGTGCTAGATTTTTTGAGTCCGACACGCGCTTGACCAAATTTTATTATTTGTTGTTATTTCATAGCCTGTGCACTATAAACATACCAATTTTCAAGTTTGTAAGTGTTCCCGTTTTTAAATAGAACTAAAAACAAAAATCGCCTCAGCAACCATCCAACTTGACCCCTCTCTTATATGAATGTTCTTTAAACGGGAGCTCACCACAATTGGTTACCATTAGTTGTGAGAAAAGTTGTAATATTTAATGATTTCAGACTTTTCCCATTATTTGTACTGTGAGACCTAGCTTCTTGCCAAATTTCATAATTTTAGGTCAACGGGAAGTACCCTGTAGGTTTTTCATTTTTGAATAAATGTATGGAGATGAGGACATAAAATGCCATATCTTTTGTTTGCATCGTTGTAAAAAATTTAAATTTTCAGATCTTGTGTGGTTCATGGATCCTAATATATGGTATTAATTTCAACCTGATACCTTTACCCATTCGTGAGATAAAGGGTCTTGACAGACAGACAGACGGACAACAAAGTGATCCTATAAGGGTTCCGTTTTTTTCTTTTGAGGTACGGAACCCTAAAAAATAAGTTTCTTCCCTAAGGTGGCATCGTGCCGACACGTCCAATATAAAATAAACCGATGTAATCACGTGGTAGTTTCACCATAAGAAACACCAAAAGCTTAAAGGAACTCTTTCACCTAGTTTACCAGCGATCTTAAGATTATAGAACATTAGAGAATTTCTATTTTATCTACTTACGTGCCGGCCGACTTTCTCGAAGAAAAATATATATTACGTTGTGTAAGTTGCGTTGAAATGCGTAAAAAGTGTTTTTATTGAAGTGGTGATGTTGTTATGATCACGTAAATTTTTTTTAGGGTTCCGTACCTCAACATAAAAAAACGGAACCCTTATAGGATCACTTTGTTGTCCGTCTGTCTGTCTGTCTGTCAAGACCCTTTTTCTCACGAACGAGAAGAGGTATCAGGTTGAAATTGATAACGAATATTAAGGTCTATAAACCACACAAGATCTGGAAATTTAAATTTTTTACAACGACGCAATCAAAAGATATGTCTTTTTTATGTCTTCATCTCCATACATTTATGCAAAAATGCAAAACCTACAGGGTACTTCCCGTTGACCTAAAATTATGAAATTTGGCAATAAGCTACCCGTAGGTCTCACAGTACAAATAAAAGGAAAAGTCTAAAATAATTAAATATTTCAATTTTTCTCACAAGTAATAGCAACCAATTAAGGTGAGCTCCCGTTTCAAGAACCTTTCTGTAAAAGAGGGGTCAAGTTGGATGGTCGTGGAGTTTTTAAAATCAAAGAGCAAAATCTTTTAGTATATCATATGGTAGATAGGTACGGAACCTTTAGGGCGCGAGTCCGACTCGCACTTGGCCGGTTTTTTTAGGGTTCCGAACCAAAATTTTAAAAACGAAACCCTTATGGTGCGACGTCTGTCTGTCTATCTGCCTGTCTTTCCGTCACACCTACATATCTCAGCATCCACTCATGCTATCGACTTAAAATTTGGAATAGTTTTAGAATACAATTACCCAACCAAATTGCAAACAAAAGAATTTGAAAAATATAATTATTATAAAGGGGGCCAAAGTAGGGGCGGGGGGGGGGGGAGGCAAAATTTTGAATTAAATTAAAAATTCATTTAATTAACATACCAAGATGTTACAGTAGGTGCACAGATGAAATAATTGGGTGGGTATTTCATAACAATCACTTAAATCCACTTAATATTAACATCACTTAACAGAAACACCTGCATAGCAGATAATTTGGGCTCCTTGTAGGTCTACGTCGAAAACATCGCTCATATATATTATAAACAGCGTTGGACCCAGGATGCTGCCTTGTGGCACCCCAAAATTAACATGATTTTGGTCACTTAAGTCAGTACCCACTTTTACTTGTTGTCGGCGGTTGGTCAGATAGCTCTGAAACCAATCGAGTGCAACCCCTCGGATGCCCAGCCTGTACAACTTGCGTAACAAAATCGGGATAGACACAGTATTAAAAGCCTTGGCGAGATTAAGGAAGACGCTAAGGCTGCTGTGATTCCTGTCAAGGGCAGAGCAGACCTCATCAATGAGCAGCTTTACTGCATCCTCAGTCGACAAGCCTTTTCTAAAACCGAATTGCCTTTTGGGAATCAAGTTGTATTTTTCGAGATAGGTGACCAGTCTCCTATTCACCAGCTTTTCAAGTAACTTGGAGAAAGTTGATAAAAGGGAGATTGGTCGATAGCTGTTTGGGCTGCTTTTATCTCCAGCTTTGTATATGGGTGTAACTACTGCTATCTTCCACTCGTCAGGGAATATTCCTGATGAGAGGCTCAGGTTACAAATGTGGGTCAGCGGGATAAGAATTGTGTGCCTTACTTGTTTGATGAGTGAGGGCGAAAAATTATCCAAGCCAGGAGCACTATCATTTTTGAGTTCATTTATGCATTTGTCTACTTCACGTTCATCGGTTGGGAACATAAAAAATGAGTGTGCAAAGGAATCAAGAGCATCAACCCCGTCAGCGAGTGCTTCCTCGGTTGTAGCCAAGCTGCAAAGTGCATACTTAGCTAACGTCTTACCCACGTTTGTAAAATAATTGTTACATTCGTTTTAGGAGGATCGAGGATCCAATCCTGGAAGAAGTAGATCCATAGAGTCAGCGCGAACATTTTTAAGATGGCAAATATCCTTAATGGTGTGCCATAACTTTTTATTATTATGTTTTTTAATTGTGAGTTGCTGACTATCATGATTGCGTTTCAGGTTGCGCAGAAGGTTGTTGAGAAAATTGCGGTACCTTGTGTACGTTTTTTCAAACACTTTATTCGAAGGGTTATTCTTCGCTTGCATGTGGAGCCTGTCCCTTGTTCGTTGGCACTTCATGAGTCCGGGGGTAATCCAAGGTTGCAGGTTAAATTTGGAACGACTTAATCTTATTTCTCTGGTGTTCTTTTTGACAGCTAAATCCATAATGTGGTAGAAGGCAGCCACTGCCTCGTTGACATTCGTGCACTTTGTAACAACTCACCCTCTGCAGCTTCATAGTTGGTTATAAGTCTAGTACGTTTTTTTTATTTTAGGCATGCGTCTACCAAGTTCCATTCCTAAAATACAGATGCTGTGGTCAGTGGTAGCACTGTGACAAACTAGACCTATAGCTTGTGTATGATTTTTGACAAAGATATGGTCCAGACAGGACTTTTCCCTTGTAGGTTCGGTGATTGCGGGAAGTAATAAATGTTCGGACATGAGGCACATATATTTAGAACACTGTTCATCAATGGGTGAAGCAGTAATGTTTAAATTAATATCTCCATCAACAACTATATGTTTTGTATTAGCATTTTTGCGTAAGATGTCGTCCAAGGATGCTAAAAAGTTGCTCACATCCGCAAACGAGGGGGAGCGATAGAAGCCGAATATTATTAGATCAGGGCTCATCTTCATTTCCAAACCGTCACAATCATCGCAACTAGATTCAGTGACAGAAGGTTTCCAGGAGCTCTTTACATATGCAATGACTCCACCACTTTTGTTTATGAGTTTAGACGTGTGGAGAGAGCAATAACCAGGAATATGTTATTGCTCCAATTGTCGTTACTATGTCGAATCGGAACCCTCGGCTCGCGAGTCCGACTCGCACTTGCCTGGTTTTTTATCGTATGGGTTATAATATCAATGACCGACCTTACCATCTTTGGTGCCAGAGTTGTTTAGCTTCCCAAGGGCTCTGGACATGCCTCATTCAACGACTACTTCTGTAGATAGTAACTGGGACCAACGGCTTAACGTGCCTTCCGAAGCACGAAATTATCTTACTTTTAAGACAATCAGGTGATTCGTCCTCACACTCCTGGTTTAGTTGGTATTACTCTTTCCGATTTCTAAAGTTAAGGGACGTTTATTTTGGCTGGGTAACAGATGGGTGACCGACCCTATTTTATTATACAGAGTAATATTTTAACACAAGTTTTTTTTGTTATTTATGTCACAAAACTGTACAACTATTCCAGTGAAAAAAGGGGAGAAAAGATAATAAAAATTCTTGCTGTCCCATACAAAATAATCAGCGCAAGCTTCGTATGGGGAGTCTGAAAATTTTTCTCGTTTTCGTCTAATTTGGGACATGTTTCTTTGGGAAAGTTGTGCAGTTACATAGTTTGAGTCATTATAACATCCCTTGAAACGTCCACTGCAGAATTGTAGCAAAAACGCGTGGTACCTATGAGGAGATTTACCATAGTCACCACGCTTGTAAGCGTAGCGACTGGCGACAGCTGTTGTCTCAATAATGAACTCATAAATCCAAACAGAATCTATCATACTTTTTATATTCTTTTCAGAACGTTCTGCTGAGGGTAAAGTATTTTGATAAAATAAATTCAGTAAGAATGTAGCAAAGACCTTCAATTTTCCTTTCCATTGGTTCGAGGTCATATCCCATATATTACCATAACTGGCCTGCTAATGTTTCCAGCTGAATGTTTGTCAAAGCTGGTAGTAGTTCTCAATCTTTTTTAATAGCATTGTCGACGACGGAGGTTGGGGAGGACGGAGGTTGTCTGCTAGCCTGATGCTGGCACGCATCTGTAAATATGTCATACAGGTTTTTCCTAGTACGGACACCAGGCTCTCACAAATCAACAATTTTTTATTGTATACCTACAAACTCCAAGTGGACCTACCTGATATATAGAAATTGTTTTTGTGAGAGCAAATAAACGCTTTATTTATTTATTATTTATTTATAGAACTTAGACATAAGCGAATTCCAAAATACGACTAATTAGTTTGGCAGTCTTGTTTTGATATGCTTGGTTGTAAAGTGTTTTCTATTGAGTGTTTTTATATATTTTATTAAAGTGAGGAGCTGTCTTCTAATCTTGTAGCTAACCAGCACAATTAGTAATAAATATAATTTAATCAATAAAAAAAAACGAAAGTTACGATGAACCCACCTACAATGCAAACGAGACACTTTATTCTTCTTAGTACTTTTTAGGGTTCCGTACCTCAAAAGAAAAAAACGGAACCCTTATAGGATCACTTTGTTGTCCGTCTGTCTGTCTGTCTGTCTGTCAAGACCCTTTATCTCACGAACGGGTAAAGGTATCAGGTTGAAATTAATACCATATATTAGGATCTATGAACCACACAAGATCTGAAAATTTCAATTTTTTACAACGACGCAATCAAAAGATATGGCTTTTTATGTCCTCATCTCCATACATTTATTCAAAAATGAAAAACCTACAGGGTACTTCCCGTTGACCTAAAATTATGAAATTTGGCAAGAAGCTAGGTCTCACAGTACAAATAATGGGAAAAGTCTGAAATCATTAAATATTACAACTTTTCTCACAACTAATGGTAACCAATTGTGGTGAGCTCCCGTTTCAAGAACATTCATATAAGAGAGGGGTCAAGTTGGATGGTTACTGAGGCGATTTTTGTTTTAGTTCTATTTAAAAACGGGAACACTTACAAACTTGAAAATTGGTATGTTTATAGGGCATAGGCTAAAAAATAACAATAAATAATAAAATTTGGTCAAGCGCATGTCGGACTCAAAAAATCTAGCACATTAACTTACTGAAATTTCTACTAATACAATTATGTTTATGTGGTGGTATGGAACCCTCAGTGCGCGAGTCCGACTCGCACTTGGCCGGTTTTTTTTTCATAACGTTCTGCTGAGGCTAAAGTATTTTGATAAAATAATCTAGAGTGTAGAAAAGACTATCAACTTTCCCTCCCGTTGGTTTGTGCGTATAGGTCACCACACATAATTATAAACCCTGGTATCAGCGTTGTTGAGAAACCAAGAGTTATTGTTATATGATAAACGTAGTAACCCCCCAAAAGCTACCCTTCCAGTTTGAGAATATCTGTTAGCTTTGTATTGAGCCGTCGAATCTATGGCTTCGCATTGCAGTACTCTGAATCAAAGGATAATCCCGTATTAGTAATGTGACCCATGAGAGCACAAAACGGTGTATTAGTTAGTTATTATTTGGACACCGTCAGGTCAAAGTGAAGTCTGACTTAATGTTGTTGTACGGGGCATTAATCACTTATATTGCAGTTTTCATAAACTTGGCATTTTTACTCGAACTAACCCAATTAAGGTCAACACCACGTCAGTCCGCAACTAACACTCATCGCGTGCATTCATAATTCTATCAATCAAATTAGCAATAAATCGATATCATAATCAATGTAACATTTAAAGTACATACGGAAGCACCGTACAGTTGTCAAGAATCATTCACTCTAGGACACGTCTATGAAACTCGGAAAGTGTGCAAGTAATATTGAGAGAAGAGTGAATTCTTGAAACATGGTGAATGGTGCCCTGCACACCTTTATGAGGAATCAGAATGTGTCTCACAAGGCTCGTTTGGCTGTGGGGGCGTTTTGACCAACACTGATGTACGGCAGTGAAAGCTGGGTATGGCAGAAGAAGCATGAATATAGAATTAATGCAGTAGGAATGAGAGCGCTAAGGAGTATGATTTATATTAAATTGAGTGACAGGATTAGAAATAGTGTGATAAAAGTACGATGTGGCGTAAAAGAAGACGTAGTGACCAAAATCGAAAAAGGGATGCTGAGATGGTTTGGTCATGTAGAGAGGATGAATGAAGGAAGATTGACGAAAGAGATCTACCAGGCGAGAGTGTATGGAAACGTTGGCAGGGCAAGGCCTAGGCGAACGTACCAAGACCAAATTCCGGACCTTCTAAATAAAGGCCAGATTAAAAGTGCAATAAATCGACGAGCATGTATGAAAGGATTGATGAAAGTACAGGAAGCGAGGGTAGTATGTCAAACTCGTAGTAGGTGAAGGACGGTGGTCTCTGTCTACTGCGATGGGAAAGAGGTGTGATGTTATGTATGTATGTATTGTATGTATGTATGTATGTTACTAACACATATTGCAGCTATGTTAGAAGCAAAGCTCTCAGACCAAACAAGTTTGTAAAACAATGTTATTCTTTCCGTCAAATATACTCTAGTTTTAGTGTCATGGCTGCAAAATGTATTGGTAAGCTTTGGAATAAGCGAAAAAAATTCATGAAAGTAGATGAGACAAAAGGTGTAAAAGACAACTTACTGAATGAGGGCATTCAGACTGAACAACTTTCAGCGATAGAAACATGAAAATTTAAAAAATCGCGTCTTAATACAGACTGTCCAGTCAATGGAGTTGTATATTTTTTTTTATTCTGTGAGAGTTGTTCGCGTAGCTGTACCTTACGCTCCTGTATTAGTACATGGAGGAGCCAGTAAAAAGATTTTTTTTGTATGTTTTAAAAACTAAGTCCGTGTGTTGCCGGCAAAGAATAGTATATACTAACCCATCTCTACCCGTGGGTGTCAAAAGAGGCGACTAAGGGCTTACGAGGATGGGCAGCAGATCTTTCTGTATATCGTATTATCTTACATACTTCGATCACCAGGGCAATTCACCTGAGAAATACTTCGGGTGAATTATCCCTCAATAACTTCCAAAGTCACCTTTAAACTTCATTACCGTAAATGGCTCATGGAAGCTCAAATGCTACGAGCGACGCGTACCTAAAAATAAATTACTATAACGTTAATTCTATATTTCTTTATTTCTTCCTTTTTTTGATAATTTTCGTTATAAATTGTTTTTAATTAGTATTTAGTTTTACGGTTTTTCTTATTTTATTTTTGAATTTATTTTTAAAATTTAGCCTGTTTGCTCTGTGACGAGAGAGAAGTTTACGGTTCTGGCAGAATATCAGCGCTGCAGTGCCGTTGCCGGTGCTGTATGCATTATGCTGAGCCAGCGCCTATACAATAGGCATACCACATACAGCATGCAAAAGGTCGGCTGCCTGTAGAATAGACTTTGTCTTCTTGATGTTACGCGCGACTAAAATGTGAAACTACCTAATCTACCTATTTATTTTGAGTTGTGTATGTTAATATTTGTAAACTCCTGTGATCTGTTTTATGTGTTATGTTTATTGAATAAAGGTTTTATCTATCTATCTATCTATCTATCAATAATAGATATTAGTGTAGGCAACGAAGCAGTTGACCCCAACATAATTCTCTCAGCCAGATTTTATTTGACAGGATGATCAAGTATCCTTAATTAAACAAAAATTCAAAATATCCAAAAAAATTTCATACATTTTTTTTTAATTTTTGTATGGAAAAATTAAAAGTACCGATTTTTTTGGATTTTTTTATAGAAGGTTTGTCTCATAGTGTAATAATACCCCAGCAAAGTTTCATCGACTGAGGATTTGAAGCGGGGGTCTTCATACAACGATCCGCTTCGTTGCCTAGACTATATTTTTTCACAATGCAGTATAAGTGAGTATATATAACCACTACAGGGTTATTGGTCAGTTTAAGTCGTTCTTGCACAATCAAAATACTAGGTACTTACAGTACGTGCGGACAAAGTCTTGGGCTAAGATCGTTGTCAATAAAATATAATAAGTCAGTTTTAATTTTTAGAATAGAATGAATGTTTTAATTTATATAATTTTCAAGTTCTCTGGTCTTAAGGGTCAAGCAAATCAGCGCCATGGTCTTGAGCTGCAGCATTACGCTGACCTGGTCGCCCATTTCAGTGCTGTTATTTATTTTGTGCTTTTTAATTATTAGTATTAAGTTATAGTAAATTTAGATTTTTTTTTCTCCTCTACTGTATTTGTTTGCACTGAATAAATGTATTATCTATCTATCTAACGTCCCTTTCTGCAACCGGTGGTCAGACACAGAATGTTAGCTAAGACTATAAAGTTAATGTGACATTAAATATGTTCTTTTTTTCTGTTTCATAATCGAAGAGAGTAACAACATCAAAAAGATTATTCACATTTTTTTATCTCTCGCAACTGACGGCTTATATCAAACACAAAACAAGAAATGCATCTAAAACTTATATGAAGCTTAAAAGCTTAAGTAATCCAAAACATAGGTGCGGTGGAGTTCTGTTCGAGAACAATCTAAAACGCATTTGAGAGCATATTTCAAGCTAACTTCAGCTACGAAGCTAAGCGGGCCAGCTTAAATGTTTATTTAAATAAAGAATTCTTGTTTCTCCTCTAAAATGTTTTAATCCTCTAGTGTTTACCTAAGCTTACCAACACATTTTGCAGCTATATCAAGGCTATTTGTTCTTCATGATCAATAGTAATCAGATAAAGCTGTCAGAAAAAATAATTTTGTAAAACAAAGTTATTTTTTCCGCCAAATATACTCTGTTTCGTCTGGGGCGTGGTGGTTTGTCTGGTTCTATGGCTGCAAAATGTGTTGGTAAGCGTTGGCATTGACTCGTGAAACGGTTTATGCATGTTTTACGCGTAATGCTAACAAAACAGACAAACTGGCCAAGTGCGAATTGGACTCGTGCACCGATGGTTCCGTACCACAAAGGAAAAAATACCGTCTAAGTCAGAGACGTTCAGTCGTGTAGAAGTGTGTGCGCGCGAGTCCGACTCGTACTTGATCAATTTTTATTGTTTGTTGTTATTTTTAGCATATCTACAAATATACTAGCATGTCTATAAATATACTAGTTTTCACGCTTTAATGTTTTTCCCTTTTTACGATAGAGCTAAAGCAAAAATCGAGTAAAAATCGCCTTAAATGGGCGAGTAGTAGGAAAGCCTTAATTATTTGTTGTTCTAGCGGCAACAGAAATACATAATCTGTGAAAATTTTTACTGACCACCTATTATGGTTCATGAGACACAGCCCGCTGAAAGACAGACAGACGGGCATTAGGGTTACTTTTGGACCTTTGGCAAATTTTGGTATGTCGCTCAGAACAGTATCTGAACAACTTTCTTAAAGGAACATATGTCGAAAAACAAGATAAAATTTTGTTCCTCCTATAAAAATATTGTGCTGAATATAATGTAATTTTGTGTGGGAATGTTGTTCAGATTCGTGTTCTGAGTAGCATACTAAAATTTGGCAAGAGGTCCAAAAATAACCCTCGATTAATAGGTTCTTGTTTTTTCACCCTTTGGGTACGGAACCCTAAAAAAGTAGCGTTCTTATATCATGGGACCTAAAGTTTGAAATATACTTTTTTGGAGGGAACTCAGCGTGGGCTCTTGCCTGCTCGGTTGAAATTCTTGTTTTTTGTGTATGTAGGGATTTAGTGGATAATAAAGATAGTGTTTTATGTAGTGAATTAACTACGGAGTGCGCAGCTGATGAAGATTTCAAGCGATCTCGTGTTTGAACCCAGTTTGTGTTGTCTCAAAAAGTCATGGACATTTCCTTCGTAAAGTCCACTATCGCTTTACGGAGGGAGCAATGAACAATTTCCCCACTCGAACTTGGCGGTTCGCCATATTATTACTTCTCAAATGTGAAGAAATTCCAAAAACTGAAGAACGTTCTAGAACACGACACTGGCAAAAACGTCCCCAAATACGGGTTGACAATTGCCAAATTAATAAAATAAAAAAAAGTTTGTGATAATGATATTATCGATGAAATAGAAAATATTAAAGGAATAGAATGAAAAGTGAGAACAGCAGAAACTTATCATTATTTAGATTTTTAAATTTTTATCAAACTTATCGACAGTGTGTCCGGTAAGTCTACCACACCGTGATAATCCACCGTACGAGTATGTCCAGTAAAGTAAGTCTACCACACAGTACCTGATGCACGTGGATTTTATTTGCTGCAGCTTAATCTGAGCTTGGTTTATACCGACATTAAACTCCACCTGCTTGCTAGACTTGGCTTCGCTCGGTAGCCTTAGATAAATTATTTACTCCAGGCATTAATGTTGAGATACAAAATAGTTTGAGAAGCGCTCGTGGCTGTCTGGTAGTTGTTATCTTACTTTCTGATTTTGAAAATTAATCATTTACTGAAGTAACCGGAGTTCATGAAAGAGTTTGATAAACAAAATCATGCTGTCAAGCGCGAGCGCATTTTTGCGCGCGGTTTGACGCATTGCTGTGTGTCATATGCATGTAAAAATGTGTTAAAAATCTAGATATTTCTGAATTTTAGTCTGATGTTTTATAAACAAATTCATATTGTCAAGTGCATGTAAAAATGTGTTAAAATTTAGATATTTCTGACTTTCTGTATGTAAAACGTTAGATAAGAGTTTTCGAAAACCTATATTGGGTGATTTTTATTTAGATCTTGATAACAAAAGACATGCATGTACTCATGACACTGAACAACTTTCCCCAAGGAACATAGATCGAAATACGAGAAACCAAATTTGACCTCCCATACAAAATGCGCTATCTGCTGATGCAGATTCTATGGGAGGTCAAAACGTGATTTTCGTATTTCGACCAATGTTCCTTGGGGAAAGTTGTTCAGAATCATGAGTACCTACCTATAATGTACCTTTTTCTATCAAGAACTAATTAAAAGTCACCCTACACAGCGTGAATTTTTATTCGTTTTAAACCCGAAGCCCAGTGATTCTACTCATGAAAACAAACAACTTTTCCGAAGAAAAAAATATTTCCTCAAAAAAATTTTTTTACCTTCCCATACAAAGTGAGTCGATCACGTGACCACTTTACTATGAGGAGACGAAAAAAATTTTTCGAGTAAAAATTTTATTTCGTCGGTTGAGTTGCTTGTTTTCATAAGTAGAATCACTGGGCTTTGGGTTTAAAAGGAATGAAAATTCTCCCTATATACCTTACAAACTCTCAAAACGAATCTATTCTATGTCTGTCTGTATAATCCCAGATAGACTTAGGTAGAATCCCAGTTAGCTTGGGATCAACCGATGCGGCACATTCCATACGGTTAGCTCCTTTCACAGCTTCAAAGGGATCAGATGCATTTGCAGAGTTAACGCAGTCGAGTTATATCAGTCACATTTCTAGAATCACTTGTGAAATGAAAACGGCTTATTAGTTTTAAAATAGTACTATAGTTAGGTTCATCTAATAGTGCAGTAAAAAAAGAGAAAAAATCAGTTCTAAAATCTAAGATAACATAAATATAACTTGAATTTCATGAGGTACGAGTATTGCAGGCGGGGACAAACCGAGGCGGACTGTGTGTTTGGAGGAGGTTTTTCAACATCAAGTATATTTTGTAGTTTTTGTTTGTCCCCACTTTACACACAGTTTGAGGCAGCCGGGTAAATAGTCGCCTTGTCAAGATTTTATAGCCATCATGCCTATTGTCGACACGTTACCACATTTATAGTCAGGCCTTAAAAAGCCACGTTTATAGTAGCCACATCTGTTCTTTATGATGACCATTATAAAGCTGATTGTTGACGCTTATATTTCCTACCCGTTCGGGATCGCCACTTTTTAACTAGCCAATAGTAGCTACTGAAATGCGGCCGTGTGTACGTAGATCAATCAATTGTCATATTTTTTTTATCTCAGTTCAGCAGTACAGTCCAGAGCACGTCAAGCTTGGCATATTAAACTTTATACTGTTCTGATTTCAGTAGCTATACCACTACTACAGGTGCTTACAGAACATCAGCGCTGTTAGTACTCAAGCCCATGTCCATCATTTTACTCTTTCGAGTATCAGCAAATTACCTATCTAGATCGCTTGGGGCTCTTCTACTGACGCCGAGACTATTGGTCATTTTGATCAAATCGGTCCGGTAAAGGTTCTATGGACCCTCAAAGTCGGAAATTTTGAAAATTAATTTACTGTTTGAGTATCAGCAAATTTTATATCTTAATCGGTTGGGGATGTTCAATTTTAAAAATCCCGACTTTGAGGGTCCCTAGAACCTATACCGGACCGATTTGATCAAAATGACCAATAGTCTCGGCGTCAGCAGAAGAGCCCCAAGCGATCTAGATAGGTAATTTGCTGATACTCGAAAGAGTAAAATGATGAACATGGGCTTGAGTAGTATAAAAAAAAATTCTTTATTGTACAAATTTGACAGCATTATTTATAGCCCTGCCTACCAACTAGAAAAATCTGTATCTTGGGAGACAGTACATTCCACCGTGTACAATGTACATAAAATCTACAATGTACTATGTGGTGTACTTTGCCGCTGCAGGGGCCTATTTGGAGGTGCGGCACACTTTATAACTGGAATTAGATTTACGTTGTTAAATATTTTGTAGTGGATTTGTGCTGTATCCTAATAAACAATTTATCGATCTATCTAAAGTCGCATGCGAGGGTCAAGTTTGATTGCCTCTTGAGTCTTGACTGTACAATAAGCCTGTCTGCTGCCCATTTTTCTGTTCAAAGTTAGCTGACATCACACGGGCTATCGCATAGAGTCATCATCATCATCATAACATCCCATGAAACGTCCAGTAAAATATAGGGAGCTCCGTCCAGAACTCCAGCAAAAACGCGTGGTCCATTTGGAGTTTTCAACTCTATTACCACTCCATAAGGTCCAAAAGTGTTTCTACTGACGTGCTGTTGAGTGTACCATACGCTTGAAAGCGTTGCGGCTGACACCATGGACCGCGGTTGTTAGTGACCAAAGTAATAAAAAATGTACGAGCACAGGAGGTCGCTGCTGCCCATCTTCCAGTTCATAATCCCTTAGTCGCCTCTTACGACACCCACGGATAGAGGTGTGTTAGTATTGGTACTATTCTTTGCACGCACCATACGGAATCAACGCTTGGAGTAGAAAATCTCAACTAAGCCTCCTTTAGAGTTAATAATACTGGTTTTCTTCCTCCTATATTTTCCCCGCCTCAGTATTTCTTTATTTCTTTTCCTTTTTATTCTTTTATCATTGAAGTGTTGTAAGAAAACGGTATAATCCCCTATTGTTCGCCGACTTTGCTCGTGGGAAGTATAAAGAGATTTGGACAGTAGTATAAGAAGTAGTAAAGTGTGTACAAAGTGTATGCAAGACAAACTTTTCGGTCAGCTAAATGTTCTGGTACGTTCTGCTTAACTTACATACCTTTGAATGGGCCTCTCTGTAACGGACGTTAAATATCGTTATTGCTACGTATGCTGCTACGTAATACAAACCTGTAGTTTCGAAATAAGATTTGACTTGTGTGTCTAGCTGTTCTATTGTAAGGAGAGATACCGGCCACATGACGCCAGCTAAGTGACCTCCGATATTAAACATCTGGGGTCTATATTTAGCTGATAATAAAAGGAAAAAGAAAGATTGGGAAAACGTGACACATTTCTAAGATTTGTAGAACTTTATTTATCTTTTTAGTTGTCAGTTAAAAGGTTGATAAGAGTGAAACCTTTTTAAAATCTATTTTTGATATTTTTTGTAATAAAAGAAGAAGAAAACACTCAAAATATTATTAAAATTAATAGGCTTCTCTGTGACAGACGTTAAATATCTAATCGTTGGTGCAACGTTATACAAACCTGTCGTTCCAAAACGAGATTTGACTTGTGTGTCTCTGTTCTATTGTAAGGATCCGATACCGGCCACATGACGCCAGCTTAGTGACCGCCGATATTAAACATCTGGGTTCTGTCTTTAGCTGATAATATAAGGAAAAGGAAAGATCAGAAATAAGACTTATTCAAGATTTGTGGATCTCTTTTTTATGCTGTTTGAACTTCCATACAAACCTGTCCTGTAGTGGACGTTTCATAGGACGTAATGATATTTAAACATCATAGTACTTATAGCGAGCAAAAGTATGAAGCAAAAGTTTTTCCCTAACGTTTTAAATCTGCCAATTTTCTTTATTTTCCATTCTCTACAATAGTCTCGTTTTGATGCAAAGTAGCGTTTACAAAGGCATTATACTCGACGTCTTTTTGAACACTTTTTACGAAGATCTCATTTCCTGCTCCTCTTTGATTGAGGACAGTTAAAAGAACCATTATTTTTCATACCAACAATGCAATGGAAAACGTTTTCTTTTTTGAAAAAAAAATATTAAGAATCGCAAAAGTAAGGATAAAGATTTTAAAGACATAATTGGATCATTTAAAATTATGTTACTTCCGGATTAAACAATTTTTTTTTTTAAATGGGCTTACTCTTGATATACAAGGTGTAACAGTAAGGGTATTATCAACCCTGAAGGATATTATTCTGCCCATGAAACTGAACAACTTTCCCTAAGGACAGGTTGAAATACGAAAAAAAAGTTGACCTCCCATACAAAATGCAATATCAGCTGATTCAGTTTTTATGAGAGGCAATTGATTTTCGGGTATCGACAGAATAGGCAGACTCACATCCTTTAGGGTTGATGTATCCTTTTTGTTTCATCCTGTATAAGGTTCTAATGCAATAGTGAACATAATTTTTGTATGTTACTCAGACTATGAAACTGAACAACTTTCCCCAAGGAACATAGGTCGAAATACGAAAATAAATTTTTGACCTCTCTAAACTGCATCAGTTGATAGTGCATTTTGTATGGAAGGTCAAGTTTGTGTTTTCGTGTTTCGACCTATGTTCCTTTGGGAAAGTTGTTCAGTTTCATGGTCTAAGTAATATGCTAAAATTTTGTTCACATTTTCGGTAGACGTAGTTTTGTTATAAAAGGCGGTCTCGAAATAAAAATAGCATGTCTTGTAAAACAACTATATTCGTAATAAACGAAGCATTTTCATTATCTTTCCCCAAAAAAAATATCACAAAAAGTTAGTAGCTTATCTTAATTAGTCGCGGAAAGTCCGGACGGTAATAATAATAAGAAGGATTTTTTTGTCACTTTTGCCTGGCGTCTAATGGACCGGAGTTATATTAGTCGTATTTTCCGAAGAGCTCCTTTTGAACAATGTAATAAAAGAAATTATATGGCAAAACGCAAGTCTGTCTTGCGCACTGAGGATCCCGTAACGATTCGAACGAAAACGCCATCATGACATCCTATGAAAACTTCCACTAAAGCACAGGGCAGGGCAAAACCCTGCAGAATAGTTGCTAGAACAACGTAAGTGCTTTAAATGTTTACAATCTTAGATAAATGATTGCGCAGCGAATCATTTATCTATTTATAAAAAAATAATAATAATAATGGGTGCTCCCCAACTGAAAACGTGTTTTGTAGGCGATTTTTGTTTTAGCTCTATCGTAAAAACGGGAACACTTACAAGCGTGAAAATTGGTATTTTTGTACTAGTTTATTTTTTGGACCTGATTTCCTTTTGCCCACTTATTAGTGAGGTCAAAAGCAACAACTTTTGTTCTACGACTTTGCTAACGACGCACGAAAAGTTTTCAACTTCCCATACAAAATGGGTCGGTCACGTGACCACTTTAGTATGGAGAGTCGAAAATTTTTTGTGCGTTGTCAGCAAAGTCGTAGAATAAAAGTTGTTGCTTTTGACCTCACTAATAAGTGGGCAAAACGAAATCAGGTCCAAAAAAATAACCTTGTATAGTGCATGAGCTACAGAATAACAACAAATAATAAAATTGGTCAAGTATGTGTTTATGTTCTTTAGTTTTAGAAGAATACACAACATGAAGAACACAATGTTAGAGTGAAAATTAGAAGAAATGTGAGTCGAGCTCGCGCTTTATTTAAATAATTTTGGCTATAAACATTCTTTAAACTTTCTCTCAGGTAATTTAGACGTTGCATTTAGACGTCGAGTTCAAAGGAAACGTCGGCCAAGTATTATAGTTGTACAAGTATTATATTTGAAATCTCTATACAGGGTGTTAATTTAATTGCGTGCCATAGCTTAGGGGGAGTTTCAGTAACGATGAAGGAACACAAAAAAATGTAAAAAAAAGTCCTACTGATTTTTTTTATCATCAACTTCTTTTTATAATTTATCAGGTATTACAATTTGACGGTCCTGAGCCCGTTAAAGTATGAAGGGAAAATCGGAGTCAGACACAAAAAAAAAGAAAGGATTTCTTGATACTCTAGCGCTGGCTCGGTGATAGCGCGGTGGCCCTCCGCGTTAGTTTAGTTTCAATGGAGTTAAAAAAAAATTAAGTAGGATTTTTTTAAATATTTTTTTTGTGTTCTCATTCGTTATTCAAACACCCCCTAAGCACACCCTGTATACACCAGTTTTACTATAAAAGTATAACAAAAATAAAAAAATACACCAATGCATATTTCGGTCCCTTTAGAAGAAGCTTATAAACAAATTGTAATTAAGTAATTAAGTAAACAAATTTATAAACTATGTACGGTCAACCGCACATTATTGATAACATTTTCAACTTTATTGTCATGCCGTAAAGTTGAAAGTGTTTATACTGACGTGCTATTGGGTGTACATCTTATTTATAACCAACCCTAATTACGCCTAATCAACCAACTTGCCCTTTCTTGAATGCATCCAATAACAAAAACGTGTAAATTTCTTAATGAACTAAAGATCATTTATCATAGAAACAGCTAGTCATGGCAAAACAGAAACTCACTAACAATAAGCTTCAAATATTATACAAGGTGTAACGAAAAGGATGTGATTCTGCCCATGAAACTGAACAACTTTCCCTAAGGAACAGAGGTCGAAAAACATAAAAAAAAATTTGACCTCCCATAGAAATTGAATAAGCTGATTGCGCATTTTGTATGGGAGGTCAATTTTTTTTTTCGTATTTTGACCTATGTTCCTTAGGGAAAGTTGTTCAGTTTCATGGGCAGAATATATATATTCTTTATTGCGCACAAATAACATAAAGTTAACCAAAAGTAACTGACATAGCTCTGAGAGTCGCTAAACTAAAGTGGCAGTGGGCAGGGCACATCGCAAGAAGAACCGATGGCCGATGGGGCGTAAGGGTTCTAGAGTGGCGACCACGTACCGGAAGACGAAGCGTTGGCAGGCCCCCCACAAGGTGGACCGACGATCTTGTCAAGGTCGCGGGAAGCCGCTGGATGCGAGCAGCGCAGGACCGGTCGTCATGGGGATCTTTAGGGGAGGCCTATGTCCAGCAGTGGACGTCTTTCGGCTGATATGATGATGATGTGATGAACATAAAGTTGTCAAATGAAAATTGTGGGAGCGGCCGGCGAGTGCCAGAAACAAATTACGCGCCGTTATGTGAAATGCCGTGGCATTATATGTAAAATAACGAACTAAATATTTTTCGGCATTTTGTAGAATGCCAAGGCATAATGTCAATTGACGAATTATAAAATTTTCCTGCGACTGATATACTTAGATATTTTTATTTTATTTTTTTATTTTATAGGTCTAAGCAAAGAATTCAGACTCCTTGCTCCGCTCGGAATAGAAGAAATACTAATTTATTTACTATGGGATGACATCTTTCATTGTGTCCTAAGTTGAAATGTCAAATCATCGACCGTGATTTGAAATCCTCATACAAATTTTACATAACGACGCCTATGCCGTATGCCGTATTTACAATGACTGAAAGGATGTCAGAATACCTTGTGACACAAAATTTTCATTAATCTTCCTTATATTACCCTTATATTTCTATGCGCCTAAGGATAATTGGATATTTTACGGATTTTAGGATATTTTTATTTTATTTTATATGGCATAACATACTTGAAATCTATACACAAAAATACTTGTATAAAAACAATACTCGTAACAAAATAAGTATGCTTATTTTGTTATTGTATTTATGCTTAAAAAAATAAAATGCATCATTTACGCTTATTTTTTATTTTTAACGTAAGAACGATTGTGTATCAGTTTCGAGAATATTTAACTCAATACCTATGAAATAAAAATTCGATCACTTCAAATTTCCTAAGACATATACAAAATTTATCTATATTGATGAAAGAACTTTCCCCTAAAATTTGTCGAAAGTTTTTAAAGTCTCTCTGTGGACAACGTGCCACTAAATTAAGAAATGACGAAAGCGAACGTCATAAAATGTATGGCATGACACAATTATTATTATTATTATTTCTTCGATGGCACGCTGTCTAGGCCCCCTGGGTCAGTAAAACAGACTTTTTATTGTGACAGTCCGCCAGTGTGGCCGGTACTGCATTTATTTTCGTTATTAGAGTCTGGCCAACTAAAATATCAAAAAAAACCAACTAAAAGTATCAAATTGTTGTTTTGCAGTATTTTCAGGGTTTAAAACTTGTTATTAATAAATTTCCCGCGGTTTTGTATGCACAGCTTTCGTTGGCCGGACTCTATTATAGTCATTGACATGTGAAAATAATCCGCTTCTATGCGCGTATTTTCCAAAATCTTTGGTTTCGAAGGAAAACAACTTGAATAGTTGTTCAAGAGTTATCTAGTCGAAAAGGTTGTATAATTTTTACAATACCGGCCACACTGGCGGACGAAGTCCGTGACTGGCCGTGTCTTGATAAAAGTGGTTGCACTTGGTGGTGTATAATTTTATTGTAGTTTAAAATCTCCGTTTTTATGTTTAGTCATAAAAATTTCTACAAATAAAACATTAGATAGATAGATAGATAAATAGATAGATAAAACGTTTATTAAGAAGCGGTACAAAAGAACAGAAAGAGAAATAGCAACCATAGCAACAAACACACATTATCAAAAGAAAGTTACATTAAGTGGTTTACAACAAAAAAATAACAGAAATATTGACAATAAATAAAAGATAAAACATTATCCTTCAAAAACTCTTTACAAAACCTCAATTTTTTTAAGCTTGAAATCTTAATTTTTACTTTGGGATGTTTCCATTACAGCTGTTTTAATACTTAGTAGAGATGTGCCCATTGAATAAACATTATGAATAGACTATTTCCTTCTATTTAGTGACGATCAGATAACTATGAATAGTCCTTTTGGCTGATACGGCCTTTTGCTTTGATGTCGGTTAGGACGGATTTGAATTTAATTCCATGAAGGGTCTAATGGCTTAAGGAAATATTTTGAATTAATTATTTTATGTCCGTTTCGCTGGGGAACGTATTCACAATAGATTTCTTCCTTAGACAAAGGAACACACTACGTTATGGACTAGAAGAGAGACTGAAAGAGAGAGACAGTAGTATATGTAGTTTTACTTTGAGTCATATAAGCACATGTGGTGCCGACAAAGAATAGTACCAACCCATCTCTACTTGTGGGTGTCGTAAGAGAGGACTAAGGGTTAATGAACCAGAGGATGGGCAGCAGCATCCTTCTGTGTATCGTATCGTCTTACATTCTGCGGTCACCAACAACCGCGGTCCATAGTGCCAGCCGTAACGCTACCAAGCTTGGTGACTATTGTACTTCCCGGCCACATATTATCAGCAAAAACTGGAATTTTGGAGGGAGCTCCCTGACCTGTAGTAAACGTTTCATAGGATGTATGATGAAGCACATGTGGACCTTTAAAGATATGGTGAGACGAGCAGAATGAACACGTTTGTCAGTAGCGTAAACTCTAGCCCAAAACCGGTGGAAGGGAGGCTTTTGCCTTGCAGTGGGATGCGACCGGCTTAGGGCTCCCGCACACGACCGAGAATCGGTGGCCGATTTTTTGTCGGCATCCCGCTCTTACGTGTTATCACCTGGATCTTCCGTCCTTGTCCTGGGCGATAATCGGCCACCGATTCTCGGTCGTGTGCGGGAGCCCTTATAAAAATAAATGCACTTTTTACGTCTTAGAACACAAAGGCGTCACGCAAGGGATTGAATATGTCATATTCAGGCTCTTTATATTTCACAAAGATAGAAGCTGTTTTTCTGGGAAGAGGGAGAAAGAAGATATTCAGCGCTTTATTTTGTCATCATCAATAGATGATCCATGATGATATTTCTGTAATGGTAACAACATCGATATAAATATTCATCAAGAACAGCGTCCTACATAAAAAAGCGTTTATTTTGTTTATTTTGGTATAGAATACGTATAACATAGTTAGCACCACGGACCACGGTTGTTGGTGACTGCAGTATGTAAGATGGTACGCAATTAAACGCTGCTGCCCTCCCTTCTATTCAAACTCACTTACTCGCCTGTTACGACACCCACGGCTAGAGATAGGTTGGTATTATTTTTCGCTGGCAACACACAAACGGCTCGACGGCACGAAGTGCTGAACGCGCTTGCTTTATTTTCGAACATATCCCAAATGTGAATTGGATTCGAAAAAAATTAATAAAAAATAAAATCATAGCCACTGAGCACCGCCGCCATGTTTCGCTGATGAAGCTTCATTAATATGAAAAACTCGCAATATCTGAATTTCGTATTCCATCGGTTTGTTTGTCTTAAACTTTGGCTTAAATTACGGGAAACAAAATCTGCGTAAGGCTTGGGACACACTGAGAAATTTATATTAAAGGGTTAGTTTTTATTTGTTAAACGAGAAAAGTTTGTGCTCGTTTCAATCCTCTAACATCGGGCTAAGGTTGTGGTTGTATGATGAACACAAGTGTTTGTTCTTTGTTCGAACTTTAATTATTTATCTATGTATAACGAGCTTTGCCTAGTTTGAGATCAGATGATCTTGTGTGAAAAATCCCCTTATATTTATTTCTTTTATTACGATGACGAAGTCAGTTTCAAATACAAAACTGACTTCGTTAGTATTTTTAGGTACACTGAAAAAAAAACTTGTTAACATTCATTAAAAAAAATATCATGGCAATCATGCAACTTGTTTATATACGAGCACATAAAGTTAAATGATGGCGGCAATAAATGTATCTTGATTAAAAATCAGAACAACTTGTCTCAGTAGATTCAAAGAAGTAATTGTTAACTTTAATCAAGTCTAATAATTACTATGATAAATGCAGGTTTGTACACGGTAGTAAGAGATGATGATATGAAACAAGTGATTTGTTGATGTAATATTGTAACATGTTGGGTTTTATAAAACAAATGATAACTTATAACAAGTAACTTGAATGATTTAAGTATTTAACATTGTTAAAATAAATTTAATTTATTTAATGTGATCAAGTGATCTTATTTGAATTGACAAAGGATATGTTACATCCAAACATTGTACTTATTTGCTTTATGCAGGTGCTTTATAGGAAATTTATGGCAGATTTATGGGAGATGCAGGCAAAATTTTGGCGGCTCTGAGGGATGCAGCTATAGGAAAAAAAGAAAATGTTGAATAGCTTTCTCTTTCTTTCCTATATCTACATCCCTCAGAGGCGCCAATATTTTGCCTTTGTCTAGGTAAATCAGCCATTGGGATCTGATAAGAATGAGATTGCCAATTTCTTCATCTTCATTTCCCATGCTCACTGTACCTTCAACAGAAAATGCACAAAGTTTCAGTTAGATATTTAATAGCAGTAAAAAATACAGAGTATTAAAAATCTGTAGTTTGAATGTAAGTTACAAAAGCTTTGCGGCTTTCAGCTTTCGTTGACGTCCACATTTTTCTTCTTATTTCTTTTGAATGATGAAAGAGCAGCGTTTCATTGGGAACTTGAAGATGCAGTCTGAGCAGGCAATCATATCACGTTGATCAGCTCATTATTTATTTATTATTTATAGATGAAGGTTGCAATTGTATCACTGAAATGTTATAATGTCAAATAAAACATATATTGAAATGTGAGTTTACATTGCATTAGTGAGTGATTTCCGACTCGATCATTGACACCAATTTTGTCTACTGCTGTTTATTTATATAAATTTCGTTATTTTGTGAGTCATCACAACAACCAATGATCCTATAGTAGAAACTTTGATAACAACACGATCGTCCACTGCTGGACAGAGTTCCCACAGGATCTTGAATATCGCGAATACCTATTTATTTGCTTTTCTGTAATATGCGTCGGTCGGTAACAAAGGTTAGGTACTTACGTTTGAAAATAGGTCTCAGCTATGAAAATCCATGAAGCCACGCTGCAAGAAGATGGACCTTCTTCTTCTTTATCAATCCAGGAAATAAAATTGTTTAGAACTGTGACATTGTTAACACTGTTATTTTAAACCATTCTTAATTTTCACACGCGTCCACACAAACGGACGCAATGAACACGACTGAACACGTTCGTTTAGGCCGCGACGCGGGCGTTTGGTTTCATCGATCAATTTACCTTTATCGAATAATAAAGTGCGTGTTCGTTTTGAACAAGTTAACTTGATAGAAATTCAATCATTTTAGCTTGTTTGTGACAAGAAACTATCATTTGTTATTTCTTACATGTTCTTGAATGATATGATCATATTTTTTTTAATCAAGCAAAATTTCAACTTGATTAGCCATGATTTTTTTGAGTGTAAGAAGCAATGGAACAGTTAATATTTTCAAACAATTTAATGTTTACACAAAAATACATCATCATAACATCCTATAATACGTCCACTGCAGGACAGAGAGCTCCCTCCAGAATACCATCTCTTGCTGAAACATTGTAGAGGGGAAGTACCTTGGTCACCACGCTTGTTAGCCTTACGGCTGGCACCATGGACCGCGGTTGTTGGTGACCGCAGTGTGTTAGATGGTACGCAAATAAACGCTTCTTCCCACTTCTATTCAAACTCCCTTATAGTCGCTTGTTACGACGCCCACGGGTAAAGATGGGTTGGTACTATTCTTGGCCGGCACCACACGTTCATACTAATAAAAAAACGCAGCTCCCAGTGTACCCCCCACCCTCCATCAAGATAACAAACAGCAGAGCGCGACCGGAATGCTAAACAAACCACACTTCTTACACTTTTTGTGCTAATTAGAGTCGTATTCAATTTGTACTGTCAACATTCATCCCGCCCGCGTGTTTGGGGTAAACTTGGAATTTAGGGTGGGAATTTAAAATGCCTGGCAACACATGTATTTTATTAGGCACTAAGGGTTCTTTGAAAAAATAAAACTTATAGTTTAAGTATTATACTGGCCTAGAGAGAAGTGGCTTTCACTAAAACGCAAATAGAAAAGAATAAAAATATTTGAAAAATATATGGGAATGATTCGTCAGCTAATACAATACAATACAATACAATACAATACAATACAATACAATACAATACAATACAATACAATACAATACAATACAATACAATACAATACAATACAATACAATACAATACAATACAATACAATATTCTTTATTGCACACGAAATTTAGTGAAAAATACAATATTAGAAATAGGTGTACAATGAGGCGGCCTTATTGCTAAGCAGCAATTTCTTCCAGGCAACCTTTGGGTGCAGGATATTAGGCTAACATAGATGCGGGGACGGTGCATAAAGATTGACATAAGAGAAAGATATAACAAATTAAACAAACATAAACACTACATATATAAACCTACCTATAAAAACGTAATAAATATATGTTTATATATATACATATACATACATATAATATATAAATGTGCCGTGTGGTGCCGGCAAAGAATAGTACCAACCCATACATACCCGTGGGTGTCGTAAGAGGCGACTAAGGGTTAACTGGAGGATGGGCAGCAGCATCCTCCTTTGTATCTTACATCTTACTAACTGCGGTCATCTACAACCGCGGTCCATAATGCCAGCCGTAACGCTAACAAGCGAGGTGACTATGGTACTTCCCCTCTACATTTTCCAGCAAAAGCTAGAATTCTGGAGGGAGCTCCCTGTCCTGTAGTGGACGTTTCATGGGATGTTATGATGATGATGAATATATCAATACCAAAGATTTTGGAAACTACGCCAGGGGGCGTTTAGAAGCGCAGCGTTTTTCTTACGTCAATGATAAATACACATAAATATAAATACACATAAATCTAATGTCATTGCTATATATTTTTATTCTAATTGACTAGCGTTGAAGATATAAGATAGCCGCTTGTCTACAAACAAAACAACTTTACATCAGAAAAGTATACCTACTAAGCTCATACCAAAGATTTCGGACCTCCTTGCTTCGCTTGGAATAGATATCACGCTATAGTTGAAATAATTAGCTTGATTAGAATGACAGAGGTGTTAGAGCAGGACGCAGCGATGCGCTACACATTGGAGCTACAGAGACAAGTATCGATTCGACCTGCTCTCAGCTCTCACGCATACTTTTTCCACCTGTCATTCTAATCAAGCTTTATTATTTCGACTATAATTTATTTTACTATGGGATGACGTCTGCCAGCATGTCACATGTCCTTTGCTATGCAATGACACATCAACTCCCTCCATTCGGAAGTAAAATAATAGCCCTTAAGGGGCTACCTCCCGTCCACTAGCGTCCCATCAGTTAAAAAAATATTACACGCTAAGTATCAAACTTATCGGAAATCCGGAAAGACAAATTAAAGGTAAGGTGCTCTTGTTTATTTAGAACCCATCAACTCTATAAAAAAAAGTTCACTGTAGTTACAGATACAAAAACTGCTAAAAGTGGCCGTTTTTCGCACTTTTTGTATCTGTAACTACAATGAACTATAGTTTACAGAATTTATAGTTTCTAAATAAACTAGGGTACCTTTACTTCAATTTGTCTTTCTGGATTTTCGATAAATTTTGTATTTAGCGAGTAATATTTTTTTAACTGATGGGGGCGCTAGTGGACGGGAGGTAGCCTCTTAAAACGAATTCCTTGAGTCGGTGTTACGCTCTCATGGTCAAAATAATGATTTGTTGGTCGATTTATCGACATGCATGGGGTGTGATCGTGGTAATTTCAACGATACTCGTATTACCAGAATAAAAACATTTGCCTAAAACACTACTCGTACAACATAACTTTTGAGGCAAACGTTTTTGTTTAGGTAATGTCGTTAATAGAACGGTGTGGCGTAAAAGAAGACGTAGTGACCAAAATTGAGAAACGGATGCTGAGATGGTTTGGTCATGTAGAGAGGATGGATGAACGAAGATTGACGAAATAGATGTACCAGACGAGAGAGAATGGAAACGTTGGGGAAGGCCTAGGCGAACGTACTAGGACCAAATTCAGGACGTTCTGAATAAAGGCCAGGTTAAAAGTACCCTAAACCGACGAGCATGTATGAAACGATTGATGAAGTACAGGAAGCAAGGGAAGTATGTCTAGATTGTAGCAGGTGGAGGACTGTGGTCTCTGCCTACCCCGACAGGAAAGAGGCGTGATGTTATGTATGTATGTATGTAATGTCGTTGAAATTACCACGATCACCCCCCTGTACAATACCACCGAATTGCTGTCTGCACTACAGCCAATTTTGGTCTACCGCAGTCGAAACCACATCCCTTGAATCGCAGTGCTAAGCAAAGCGTAAGACCGCTAGCCTACATAGTGTGTAGGTACTAGTATCGAACATTAACCTTACGAATACTACATAACATCCCATGAAACGTCCACTGCAGGACAGGCAGCTCTGTCCAGAACTCCAGAAAAAATGCGTGGTACCTTGCAGGGGATTTACCATCGGAAGGTGACCGCTGTTGTTGGTAACTGCAGCATGAAATTAGTACGATACATAGAAAGATGCTGCTCCCCATTCTCTGGATCATAATTCTATAGTCGCCTCTTACGATAACGACGGTTAAAGATGGGTTGACTGTTACTATTCTTTGTCAGCATCACACGGTCCAATACTAGCCCAAATCAATTAAACACACAGATAGTCCGGATCATAGAAAACCGCAATCATACATAGAAGCTCATGTAGTTCGCTAATGGAAGTAAAGCGGAACTTCGGTAGCCATCTTAACCCTTAAGCTCAACTGTCATATGTAAACTGACACAGGACAAGATCATGACATGATGTATTCATCTTGTTTAATACACTAGTAACGACACGAAAGAAACTGTTTACTGCAGCTGGTTTATATATGGGCACAAGTACCCGGTTTCCGAAGTCGTACTCCGAAGTGACAGTTCGATAATATCACGCCGATAATTAGTCTTTGGTTCGCACTTTGACAAGGAAATTCCCATACACAGTAAATTTCCGAACGTAATTGTTGTTGTCAATCCATATTGGTGCGATAATATCGGAGTCCGATAAAAACTTCGCAGTACGACTGCAGGTGTACTGATTCCTGACGCATATTTATCATCATCATTTTCCTAGCCTTAATCCGTTTTTGCCAATGGTTTTTACGGAGTAGGCTATAGGTAGGTATAGGACCTAGGAGATTTGATGAAGCCTCTCGTTTTTACACAGAGCGACTACCATCTGACCTCCGCGAACCAGAGGGGAAACCAGACCCAATCCTAGATTTGTGCCAGGTTAGTGGCCAACCTGGCCCTCAGAGTTTTCAAGCCGCCAAATGGCTTCTAACTTGGCTTAACGACTACTCCTACCAACGGCTAAACGTGTCTTTCGAAGCACGGATACGCTCTAGCTCTTGTGACATCATCGGTTACCCATTCGGATCATGACCACGGCCAGCGTTGCTTAATTTTCGTAATCGGAAAAAAAGAGCAACTACCACGCGGCCACGAGCGTTCCATCCCTGATGATCACTCATCATAACATCCCATGAAACGTCCACTACAGGACAGGGAGCTCCCTCCAGAATTCTAGCTTTTTCTGGGAAAATGTGGACGGGAAGCACCAAAGTCACCTCGCTTGTTAGCGTTACGGCTGGCACCATGGACCGCGGTTGTAGGTGACCGCAGTAAGTAAGATGTAAGATACAAAGGAAGATGCTGCTGCCCATCCTCCAGTTAACCCTCAGTCGCCTCTTACGACACCCACGGGTATGTATGGGTTGGTACTATTCTTTGCCGGCACCACACGGGACACGGGATGATCATTATCATCATGATAATACGAGTATCATGTGCATAGTAAGATCGATTACCGAGCTCATTAAACCTGGTGCCAAAATTTTTAGCTACCAAAGGCCTCTGATATGGCTCATTAACGACTTCTTCCTTAGGTAATATTCGGGACCAACGGCTTAACGTGCCTTTTGAAGCACGTAATCATTTTCCTTTTCGGGCAATCAAGCGATTTATCCTGCAACATTCCAACTAAACCGGGTCTCACAAAGTGATTTTTGTAAGACACTGTCCCCATCAGAATGATCGAGAGCGGAATGCACTCACCAATACGCTACGAAGACTGTCACTAGATCATGAAAATTGTTAACTAGACCATGGATTTTGTTAAAAGTCCTTCTTCTAAAAGAGACGTACCGTCCCTGACAATAAGGGTGAATTTCCACCAGTGCTGTGAGAGGGAGCTAATCTGTGAGCTGGAAAATTTCAGCCAAGTTCAACTACACTCAACAGCACATCAGTAGAAACCTACTGATGTGCTGTTGAGTGTAGTCGTTCATTGTTAGACATTCACCTTGACTACGAGTATAGCTGACCGTCTTGACTATCGCAGAAATTACCACATCTACTGCGTTCACCGTACGAAATTCCCAACAATTCTACCAATACTGACTGTCAACAAATCAGCACTGATTCCGTGACTTTAAATTTAAAATTAGGCAGCCCCGTATGATTGCCTACCCTTTCAGTTTTCGCAAGGCTGTCTCTTATACACTTGACGACGAGACCTTACTTGTAACTACAGTCTATATCAATATTACAATGAAAGCAGGACGTAGCGATTTGTAAGATATTTTAACGACAGAGACACAGATCATTCCGTCCTAGGTCCGTAGGAAAGTGGCTTTCTATAATCGTAAACGTTAGTAGAATAGAATGAAAATTTATGGGATTGACTGGCAAACAAAATGTTACATGATTTCTAAACTAAATCAAAGCGCACGACAGTGCGCCGGCCAAGTTCTAAGCACAGGCCGCGCGCACACCGTGCACTATTTACCCGAACCGCTTCGAGCCACTTTTGACCCCCCTGTATCTTCTTACCTGATTAATAGATCTAGATGAAACTTTACGGACATAATAACACTATTTAACATACTTTGAATAAAAAGTTTCAATATTGTAGCTGTTACAGAAAAAAAGTTATAGACTCGAGAAAATTGTAAATTTGGTACTCACTGACAGCTCATCAAAATGTTTGACCACTTCTAGAAGACCTACAAAGCTGAAATTTGGCATTTAGCTAGTCGTCAGGGTAAGAGTAATGGAAAAATTCAAATATTAGAAATTGTCCAAGTGCGTGTCGGGTTTTAGTCAAAATTATGTATAAAATGTTGGTAATACTTCTCTAAGACCTGAAAATCTAAAATTTGGCATGGGGATAGTCGTTAGCATTAAAAAAAGTATAGCAAAAATTTGAAAATTGGAAATTGGTCAAGTGCGAGTCAGGATATAGTCATTAATATGCATAAAATTGTTGGTCATACTTCTGTAAGACCTACAAATTTGAAATTTGGCATCGGGGTAGTCGTTAGCATTAAAGTAAAGGAAAAAATTGGAAAATGGTCAAGTGTGAGTCAGACTAAAATTAATGTACCAAATATTAAAAAGGTAGTATTTCTAGAAGGTTAGACTTAGTCATGCATGAAAACAAGTACCTATGTTGTAACGAAACTATGAAAATACAAACAACGTTGCGACAGTTACTATAAATATAATTGATATAGCAAACTGAACAAAAAGAAATGAAATCCCACCAAAAACATAACTGTTAAAAAGGGGGCCAAGTTCGTATCGGCTAATTGTTTGCCTAAAAAAGGGTTGAAATCCGATCCAATGCCAAGTTTAGATGCACTTTAATATCGATCATAATCGTCTTCATTAGCAGCCACGCAGGTACGTTGAAAGTAATATCTAAAATGAAATACTTTTGAATTTGAACTTGGCAGGTTCATTTAATTATATAAATAATAAATCTAATTACACAATTAAACAAGTGTTACTTACAGCACAAAAACCTGCCGAGTTCAAATTTAGAAGTATTTCATTTTAGATATTATTTTCAACGTACTTGCGTGGCTGCTGATGGAGACGATTATGATCGATATTAAAGTGCATCTAAACTTGGCATTGGATCGGATTTCAACCCTTTTTTAGGCAATCAATTAGCCGATAGGAACTTGGCCCCCTTTTTAACAGTCATGTTTTTGGTGGGATCTTCTATTTTTCTAGCGTATATCATGAAAGAACGCCACTTGTCTACGTGCCTTGTTTTCATGCAGTTTTCTCTATCCCTCCAGGGTCTAGACAAGCAGATTTCTAAAATCGTAAACAGTAGTTGAACAGAACGAAAATCTATGGGATTGACATTAGCTGTCAAGCAACATTTCGTTAGCTTAAACATTTAAAATTTAAAAAAAAATAATTCTATTCTACTGGCGATCACTATTTAAAAAAAAAACCAGCCAAGTGCGAGTCGGACTTGCACCCTAAGGGTTCCGTACCTATCTACCATATGATGTACTAAAAGCTTTTGCTCTTTGATTTTAAAAACTCCGCAACCATCCAACTTGACTCCTCTTTTATAGAAAAGTGGTTGAAACGGGAGCTTACCTTAATTGGTTACTATTAGTTGTGAGAAAAATTGAAATATTTAATCATTTTAGAATTTTCCCTTTATTTGTACTGTGAGACCTAGCTTCTTTCCAAATTTCATAATTTTAGGTCAACAGGAAGTACCCTGTAGGTTTTGCTTTTTTGCATAAATGTATGGAGATGAGGACATAAAAAGCCATATCTTTTGATTGCGTCGATGTAAAAAAATTAAATTTTCAGATCTTGTGTGGTGTATGGACCTTAATATTCGTTATCAATTTCAACCTGATACATCTTCTCGTTCGTGAGAAAAAGGGTCTTGACAGACAGACAGACGGACAACAAAGTGATCCTATAAGGGTTCCGTTTTTTTGAGGTACGGAACCCTAAAAAGCCACTTGTCTACGGCTCCTGTCATACTTATCAAGCTACATTATTTAGACAGTAGTTTAACAATTTCGTCAAACTTATACTACCTCATTTTCTCAATGGGGGGTTAGCAAATGAACACCAATTCAATGTGGGCAGTGGCTTGTAAACTCTGGTGGCTGCATGGCGGTTGGCACGTGCCATTAATTTCAGAATCTGTGCCTAGAATTCAGTCTGCACTGTAATGGTACGTACAATGTGTTTAATTTAGGATTTAGTATGCGTGGCCATACTTTTTTTTTTCTGGCTAGAGGTTGAAAGAAGAGATGAAATAAACAGAAGAAAAAAGAACTTTAGCTGTGACTTAAGCCCTTCTCTTTACTGTGACTTAAGGTACACATTGCTTAGTACATGAATTGTGTTTTTTTTGGAAATTAAGTGACAGGATTAGAAACAGTGTGAAAGAGAACGTTGTGGCGTAAAAGAAGATGTAGAGGCTAAAATTGAGAAAGGAATGCTGAGATGGTTGGATGGTGAGATGGTCACCTAGAGAAAATGAATATATGAACACTGACGAAAGAGATATACTTCCATGATCAAATCCAGGATGTTCTAAATAAAGGCCAGGTTAAAAGTACCCATAACCGACGAGCATGTACGAAAGGGTTGATGAAAGTACAGGAAGCGAGGGAAGTCAGTTGGAGGTCTGTGGTCTCTGCCTACCCCGACTGGAAAGAGGCGTGATTTTATGTATGTATGTATGTTGTGAAACTTTTCTAATGGGATAGTTTAGTTTCCAGCCTATCGACAAATGAGCTACAACAAATCAAATGAGCTCCTTCGCCTTTCCTATCGTCATGTCAGCCGAAAGACGTCCACTGCCGAACATTGGCCCACCCTGAAGATCTTCACGACGACGTGACTTGCGCTGCTTGCATTCAGCAGCATCTGTCTTCTAGTTTTTTAACTTTAACATTTTTGTCTCATCATCCATTAGACCCCATCGTTTTCCTATCGAGTATGTATCGACTTCACAATCTGCCCATGGTACCGCAACGCATGTTTGTGTCATAAGCTCGCATTGATTTTCCAAAAGCGGCTCAAACGGCTCAAAATTATACATTCGACAGCGCCTGTGTTGGGAATTTTGGCGGGAAATGTTGCCGACATTTCAAACATCGTTGAACGGTCAGCCAACAAATAGAATTGTTGATTCACAATTAGGAATGCCAAATAAATTCTTTAGAATATACAGGGTGTAAGTACAATAGCAAGCTCAAAAGTTAGCGAAATATTATTAAAATATATTCTTTAGTGTTAGGGTTAACTGGAGGATGGGCAGCAGCATCCTCCTTTGTATCTAACATCTTACTTACTGCGGTCACCTACAACCGCGGTCCATGGTGCCAGCCGTAACGCTAACAAGCGAGGTTACTATGGTACTTCCCCTCCACATTTTTCCAGCAAAAGCTAGAATTCTGGAGGGAGCTCCCTGTCCTGTAGTGGACGTTCATGGGATGTTATGATGATGATGATGATTCTTTAGTTCAAGGGTGTACTCAGACTACGAAACTGAACAACTTTCCTAAAAACAACGGTCTATAACCCAGAATTCTTTTTGTCTTCTCCATTAACAGTCGACAGCGCATTTTGTATTAATTCAATTCAATTTATTTTAAATCAGACATAATATCCTTTACAATTAATGGAAAAGCCAAAAAAAAATCTCCGATATCAACCCCTGTTTTTTGGAAAAGTTGTTCAGTTTTATGGTCTGAAAACATCCTTGAACTGTTGCATGCTTTTGCATTTACATACATTGTAGTGATGCTGTAAGATAATTCGAACAATAGAATTTCCAAAGTCTTTGGGAGAAGCCATGAAGTGCTCGTGGTCGAGTGGTAGTTGCTCTGTATTCCACTTGGAAATTATTTTGAAAATATCATCATAACATCCCATGAATTTCCCACTGCAGGACAGGGAGCTCCCTCCTGTATTCCAGCTTTTACCACGCTCGCTAGCTTTGCGTTTAGCACCATTGACCGCGGTTGTTGGTGACCGCAGTTTGTAAGATGGTACGATACAGAGAAGGACGCTGCTGCTCATACTTCAGTTCATAATCCCTTAGTCACCTCACCCCCACGGGTCTAGATGGGTTGGTACTATTTTTGCATGCAGCACATCATTTTGTATATACCTAATTCAATCTTGTTTATTTTTTCAGGTAAGTCTTCTGAAACCAAAAGGAATTCTTAAAACAAGATCCCTGGTAAGCGCCGATTTTTTTTCCTCGAATAAGTGGTTATGTACATTGGTACTTTTTGAAAAGCGCTACTTTTACAGTCGAAATAATGTAATGATTTAACTAAATTAGCATGACAGCAGGATAGAGAGAGCTATGCGTGAGCGCAAGACGATGCGATACACGTCTCTGTCCCGAAAGGGCATACGAGGTGCAGACAAGGCGCAAGCACGGCATGGGCGTGGAACGGAAACGTCATGGATGCGGCGTGGCGCCGGCAGTGAAGCGACATGCCCGCACTATGTCGCGTCGAATATTTTCCGATGCATCGATTTCATACATTTTTGTGCACAAGTTTTGAAGTGGCATCGCGCCTTCTCGACTGTCCTTTGCCCTTGCTATACGCTTTGTTCAGGCCTATTAGGTTGTGTGTTCGACGAAATATATATAAAGAGCATACGGCGAGAGCAAGGTTCAGGCGAGGCGCAGGCATGGCACGGGCGTGGAACGGATATGGCAAGGACGCGACATTACATACCAAAAGCGTAAGTCAAGAAGCAGGTGGGGAAGCGGAACGACTGCACCAAGTACAATTTACGACGCGTCGGTAACAAAGATTTCGTATGAACAAGTTTTGAAGTGGCACCGCGCCTTCACCTCGCCTGTCACTCGCGCTTGCTGTATGCCTTATTCAGGCCTATTAGGTTGTTTATTCGTAGGTCTTACGCATCGCTTCGTGATGCTTTCACACTGCTTTAATTTTTATCAATCTACATCATTTCGACTGTTAGCCTTCAGTCTTCTATTGGCGATACACTGGCGCTACTCTGGCCCTTTTCCCTGATTTGCAAGCATACCCTATTCTTCGAGATTGAAGAAACGGATGGCAGTTCGAGCTTTCTCTATACATCCAAAAACATTTATGCTAAGTAAATATACTTTAAAACCAGAGGGAACAATTATTTCGAAACTAAAAGGTACAAAAACGGAAGTCGAAAAGGAAAGTACCTATAATAATAATTCAATGGTTATCTCCAAAGATTTCGGAGCTCCATGCTTCGCTCAGAATAGATACCTTGCAAATTTTAATGATATCTGCCAACATGTCCCAAATTAAAATATTACATCATCAATGATCCCTAGGAAATATTCAAAATAATCCGTCAAATCAATAGATCGATGCCTTCACTACCTTGTGACTGAATGAATGAATATGTGTTTATTAAAAAAAATGCTACAGTTTTCTTTTAAACTAAACAAGCACCCGCAAAACTGTTAACACAGTTTGACTGCGGGAACAGTCTAGACAAAATCTTATTAACTAATATTAATTAGATCTTAGAATTAAAATAACTAAAATTAATTAGATTTCTTTAATCTTCCTTCTATTACCCTTATTTTTCTGTGGTTATCTCATACTCTTTTATTGTATTATACTGGCGCTTACTATTCTAGGAAGCCACTTGTCTACGATTCCAGCCTGCTTAGCACGCTCCCCAAGAGAAAATATATCTCGGAGAAATGTCACTTTAATTGGGGAATTATGTCATCTAATCTATCACTTCCAAGCGCGAAGAAATGTCAGTGGAGGAAAATGTTTAGCAAATTTAAAAATTACGTTTTTGATATTTTAGACAGAGATAGCTTTATACACTAATACATGTAGCCGTCCTTGTCTTTCAAAATGTGTCGCACTGCTCGGATGTCAAAAAAACGTGACCATGCTTAAAGTCTTTAATCTATGGGCCTAGATAAACTGACAACTGGAGCGTGCTAAGTCGGCAGGTCAGAGCTATGCGATATTGGAGCGACAGAGACAGGTATCGCTCCGTCCTGCTCGTAGGCATAGATATGATTTGGTTTGTAATTAATTAATTTAAGGAACATATAATATTGAACGAGGCAATTTTTAGACAAAATATAAAGAGCAACTGCTTCTCGGCCACTTGGGCCTTTTTTAAAATTAATTTAGAACATTCTATTTCTCTTTTTTTTTTCGCAATAAAACTAGCTGACCTGGGCCTTGAGACAAGTGGCTTTCTACTATCGCAAACGCTATAGAATAGAATAAAAATGTATGGGATTGACAGTAACTGTCACGCAAAATTTCGTCAGCTAATGTCTATCACATTTGACCTGGTTTCAGTCTCATAACTTCTGAATTTACTCTACAAGATTTTATTATCAATTTAAAGTTCTAATTTCTTTCAACGAACGACTTTATTTAGTACTACTAATCGAATCTTAGGGCGAGTTCTCACTCGCGAAAATTCCAAGATTGCCTGGCGAGACTTGACGTGCTTGATCTGAGTACATAATGCAAGCGCGCACCCTACTCAAAAGAAACTGAGTTGAGTTGGGATGCATACGCGCTGCTACAGTAACAGTTGCAGCAACTAGTCTTGAACTTAAAACAACTAAATCAAATTGTTAAATCTTCCACAAGAAGCTAAATTCAAGCTATTTTTCTAACTTATTCATATATGCTGTTACTTCTTTCGGAAACAACCCTTTTTATATACATATAATAAATGAATAAAAAATACTCAAAAGTTTTAAGTACACGATTTCAGATCCGGTAAAGAAACAACATGCTCTTGGATTTCTGACTTCCTGAGTGAACGGTCGATCCGAGTAGTCCTTGATGGCTGCTCCTCTGACCTCATGGCTATTGACGCCGGGGTTCCTCAGGGGTCTGTTCTCTCTGCGACTCTTTTCCTGCTGCACATCAACGACTTAGTTGGTCCTAGTATTGTTGGGTACGCAGATGACAGTACTGTCGTCGAGAGATATATGTCAAGCGCAAAAGCCAATAGTGAAGAAATATGTTCATCGAGAGAGGCCATGGTAGAGCGTATAAACTCAACCTTATGTCTTGTCTGCGACTGGGATGACAAAAATCTGGTAAATTTCAACGCCACCAAAACACAAGCGTGTCTGTTCACTGCCAAAAGGAGTCCATTCAATCTTGCTCCTACTTTTCGAGGTACATCTGTACCGGTCACTGACAGCCTCGAGCTTCTTAGCATGAATCTGTGTGCAAACCTGAACTTCGGCACCAACATTGAGTCAAAAGCGCAAAGTGCGGCCAAAAAGTTGGGTATCCTCAATAAGGTTAAGAGGTATTTCACTCATGGACAGTTGCTAGTTTTATAAAAAGCACAAGTCCGATCTTGCATGGAGAATTGCTGCCACCTTTGGGATGGCTCAGCCAAATACCTACTAGCCGCTCTAGACTCGATCGATCGCAGAGCCAAGAAGCTCGTTGGTGATGAGATGCTAGTGAAAACAAAGTTTCACAGCCTAGCCCACCGGCGCTTAATTGCATGTCTGTCGGTCTTTTACAGATTGTACTTCGAAGAGTGTGCCCAAGAGCTCAATGAGCTCATTCCGCCATCCCCCTTCTACCATCAGAAATCCAGACGCACCGCAGGATATCACCCATATTTAGTTGATATTCCACACATCCGCAAAAAGCGCTTTGAAACATCCTTTATAATGCGCACGGCTAAGGAGTGGAATTCTCTGCCTGCGTCTGTGTTCCCGAGCTCTTACAACCAGAATCTATTTAAGTCGCGAGTGAATAGGCTTCTTCTGGGCAAGCTCGTTCCATCGTCAACCTCATCTCTGTCCTCAAGGCTAGATCGAGGTCAAGAGTAAGCCCATACATAGTAAAAAAAACAAAACAAAAATATAAAATCGCTCGTCTACACTCCACCTAAAACTGACTCAGCAAAATCTAACGTTGACTAACGAGTTTTTTTTAATTCCAAATTAATCACATTGAAGGCAGTACGAGGAAAAGAAATTGATCTTGATTAATAGTGACTGATGAGGGATTGAAATTGGAGGAACGCTTATCGATTGAAAACGCTCTTGGCCGAGTGGTAATTGCTTATTTTTTCCGATCACGTTAGTTGAGCAACGTTGGTCAAAGCGGAACTTGGATGGACCGCTAGCGACACAAGAGGCCAGTTGGGGGCTTGCTCTGGCAACCAGGTTGGCCTCTAACCTGGCAACCTGTGATGGAGAAGTCTAATGACAATCACTTTGTGTGAACAGGATTGCCCTCGCCAGATTAGGTAGGTAGAAATGGAACTGGACTTAAGCAAAGAAGGTACACAAAATTAACTCCTCCGGTGCGATCAGTCCACTTTCACGATCGGTCTACTTTACCACATCTATTCGTATCGTACGCAGGCCAAGACATAGTCTAGTAAGTCAAGAATTTATATTGAAAAAATTATATGTTTTTGGGCTTGAGTGTATATCATTATTTATGTATCGTTGACATATAACATGTCACCGGCAATCTGTATAGTAAAGTCATTCTATACAATGCCTAGGCAATATATGATGTTAAGCAAATTACGCAAAACCTCAGGTGGTAGCTCGTACATTAAACTGAACAACATTTGTTCTACGACTTTTGTAAATTAGGTATGAATAAAACTGCGATTTCATACAAATTGGCTCGGTCAGCTGAGAAGTTGAAGAAGCCATATTTTAAAGAGAATTTTAAAAAATTGATCAGTTTCATGTCCAGAGCTACCACGCGAAAAGTTTAGCATAATTAACTCAACACAATGTATACAACGTATAACCAATGATAATACGGAAGGATGTAAATCTGCCTATCAAACTGAACCAATTTTTTTAAGGAATATGGATCGAAATAAGAAAAACCAAATTTGACATCCCACACAAACTGCGCTATCAGCTGATGCAGTTTCTATGGGAAGTCAAAGATTTATTTTGTTTGATTTTCTCCATCTCAAAAAAAATAATATTTTATACTTTGCCTAGAATAAAGAATATTTCATATATTGCCTGCATGTTTTAGATATTACGAATTCTATACATTGCCTAATAGGCACTGTATATAATTCCGGATTGTACCCATTGATGGTAACATACACATACTTGCTCCGTCCCAAGAATCAATTTTACGAATCGCAATAAGAGTAGCAAATGCATTTTTAAACACCGTACCAATTGGGAGTGGTCCCATTTTCCCATTCCAGGAATTCTTATTTCATTTCGAAATGAAACTGAAATATTTCGGAAGCTCTGTCGTCGATGCTTACAATTTGATCGTGTACTTACAGATGGCGCAAAAATTAAGGGACACTTAAATTTAAATAAATTTTGCATAGTCATTTTAATTATTTAGACCATCGTCGTCGTAGCAAACCAAGAAAATGAAGGCTGACGTGGTTGTTGAGAACTTGCTGGATTGAACAAACGAACAGAAAAAAAACCAGGCAAGTTCAAGTTAGACACGTGCATGGAATTTTTCGTTGTGCATCTAATGCATGGACCACTAAAACCTGACCCCTCTTTAATATGTATGTATTTAAAATCAGAGCTCACCTTACCTTAGCTATGTGAAAAGATGCAATTTTTTTTAAACGCTTAATATAAGCTTTTACGTCGTACGGTACTGCATTTGGATAAATATCTATGAAAAGATTGATGAAGGTACAGGCTGTGAGGGAAGTATGTCAAGATCGTAGCAGGAGGAGGACTGTTTGTATGCATTTGGATAGAGTCAAGCTCTTCATCATCATATCAGCCGAAAGACGTCCACTGCTGAACATAGGCCTTCCCTAAAGATCTCTATGACGACCGGTCCTGCGCTGCTCGCATTCAGCGGTTTCTTGCAAATTTCTCGGCATTTTACAAAATGGCGAGAAATTTTTATATTCCTCAATTTACATAATGCCTCGGCATTTTACTTTAGGACGCGTAATTCGTTTCTGGCACTCGCCGGTTGCTACCGCGGCATGCTCGCTTCGCGTGCTAGGCTCGTGCTTTGTGGTCGTAAGAAAACCTAACCCAACCTAACAGATTTTGTCTAACCTAGCCGAAAATATATAATTTGCACGCCGTTAGTAAATGGCAAATTATATGGTTTCCTGCGACAGTATGAAGCTTGTCGTTTCAATAATAACATGAAATCAATCTGTCTATTATTCATATATGTTTATCCTCTAAACATTTGTGTTGTTGTTTCATGTACGGATCAACACGTTATATTTATCCAGTCAAATATGGCGTCGGATTTATGTTATTTTATAATTTAAAACGTTTATTTACGAATAGTTTGTAATATCTTCATAAAGTGCTATCTAAATACAGGTGTTAGGGACAGCCTTCCGAAGACTGAAGGGGCATGATCAGTCAACGACACTGAACAACCACCACCAAAAAAAAAATCCGCGTCTCCATAAATAATTGTCAACTTGATCGGACAGTTTGTAAGGAGAAGCCGATTTAAATTTTTCGTTTCCTGAAAGTTTTGTTCGCTGAAAGTTGTTCAGTGTCGTTGACTGATCATGCCCGTACAGTATTTGGAAGGCCTAATAGCCTGTATATAGTACCTACTACTTTACTTTTGAATCGAAAAAGGCGACTAAAGTTACCCTAAATCTCCTTAAAATGTTTTTGGTAAAGCTTGTGACGAGTAGTGCTGGTCTGGAGTCCAATTATTGAATATCACTGAGTGATAAAATATAATTTTTAAGATTTAGAAAATTCAAATTTACCAAACAGTTAAAAGATAAAACATGATAAATTAAAATTAATAAACGAACCTCATTTATATTTAACGATTATCATTTTTCAGTTATTAAAATTAAAGTAACTTCATTTGTCCTGTCTTCTAGCTAACATATTTATGATTAAAAACTGACCGTTTTTGGTCAGTTAAGAGTGGTGCTGTGTGTACGTTTGATGAAAAAAGATCGGGTTATAAATAATGCAGTGAATCGTACAAATTGTTCGTTGTGGAATTCTTTATAAGAGCATTCTGTATTGTAGCGATTGGTGAACTATAACTTAGTATAGACACCAGCTCCCGCCACAAAGAATAAGTGCCTACCTAGCTACTAATTCTATACTATTAAAAGAGCAATATCTGTATATACGGTATCGGAACCCTAAAAAGTAATATCCCCCCTATATCCGAAGCTTGCAAAAGGAAAAATCTGAAACAATTACAGTCAATAGAGCTTATGTTAATATTACAGGAATAATAAAACCATCTCTCTAAGAAACCCTATTTTAAGAAATCTGCAAAAAACCTTTACAAACAAATTTAGTTTTGCGGTCCTAAAAATGGACTTTATTGCTTCCAAAAATACTAGAACCCTCGGCGCGCGAGTACAAGAGTTGTAAAAAAATACAAGTCTATTTTGGAATTTACGAGTAAAGTAGTGCCAACGTAAGAAGTCCATTTTAACGTTTCCTTAACACCGACGCACAAAGTCCATTTTTCTTTGCAGGTAACATTATTTCATACGTTTGAAAGCTGTCACAAAGGACCTATTACGATGCCTTACTTTAGTAATAACAATTAAAAATTTAGCGCCCCCTATTTGGGGCCCCTTTACAATAATAATAATTATTTTGTAATTTTTGCATTTGCAAATATGTAGGGCACGTATATGCTAAAATAGTATGAGTGGTTGCTGAGATATACAGGTGTGACAGATGGACAGACAGACGAAGTAGGACCATAAGGGTTCCGTTTTTACCATTTTGGTTCGGAACCCTAAAAACTAGGAAACAGGGTTAGCAAAATCGAGCAACTTAATAAAGAAACGATTTTCTACCAAGTCTCCTTATAATCAGCTTGTCCTAGTTTGCTGCCATTACTTAAAAACGACAGGTACGGATTAAGAAGATCACAGGGCCTCGGAACTTTCACTAAGAGGCCTCGTTCAATATTTGTCCCATAGTTAGATAGAGCATCTATGATGGATTCATTAGATAAGCGAAGAGAATTATTAGATGCTTTATTTTTGTACAAAATTGTGACAAGCCAAGTTGATTGTCCTCCACTTTTAGGTTGCATTAATGTTCGTGCCCCCGCTCGTATGCCTCGAAATGCTATAACACCACTTTGTCCCCTCCCCAGATCTACTGTATTATGTTTTAATTCACCCGTCTTAAGGATGGTCAAAATTATAAATAGTTGAAGTGATAAAATTGATATAAACTGTGATTCTAAAGGTAAATTCTATAAGTCTGTACACAATATCATCTGCATTTAAAAACACAAATAGGTATTAAAATATAGCTACGGTTGACTGCCCGCCGGTGGTTGCGGTTTGGCTTTGAATATGCCTTATTTTCTTGCAGTAAGGTTGGTGTTCATGGTTGGCTGTTTCTCCCGGCGTGCGGTTGACCGTACCTTACCTATCTTAAGAATACTTGGCCTTTTGGATTAAGAGTGTCGAATGATTTCGGTGCTGCGTATACCGTCTTGTAATGTAATTTTAAGCATGTGGTGTTTACCTGTAAGTGATTGTTACACGTGTAAAAATATTTAAATACTTGTGTTAGTATGTAAGAAACAGTGTAAACAATTGTTGGTAAACCTAATAAAATAAAAAAAATAAAAAATTTAACTGTGTTTAAAAAAATAAATATTCGTGTAAGGACACAATGTGTCTCTACAGCGTGTACCAGAAAGGTGTGATAATGATAATACTTAAGGGTGTGAATCTACCCATGAAAGTGAACAACCCATCTGCTCGTTTACCTACTTGTCACGTAAAAAATAAAACTTTTCCCAAGAAAAATAGGTCATAGAAAAAATCAATTTTTGACCTCCCATAGAAACTGCATCAGCTGATAGCGCATTTTGTATGGGAGGTCAAATTTGGTTTATCGTATTTCGGCCTATGTTCCTTGGGAAAAGTAGTTCAGTTTCATTGACAGATTCAGACCTTTCCGTTACACGTTGTATATGGTGACAGTAAATTACGTCGCTTCAGAAACAAATAAGTGGTGTTATATTAAAAAAAGGACTCGCTCGCCGAGGGTTCCGATATACCTATAGTATTATTAAAAGCAATAAAGTCCATTTTAGGACCGCAAAACAAAATTTGTTTATAATAGTAGTTTAAGATACAAGTTCCGTAAGTAGCGATATTACAAACGAGTTGACGTTTTGTAAGCCCGGCACGAGTTTGTCATAACCCTTACGGACGTGTATCTTACGACGTTTTTCAATACATTTGTGAGAAAACAGGTATAGGTAATACACTTGGTAAAGGAACCAACCATGGGTACTGTCAGCCTCTTGTCGATTTATGTTCTCCTGGTACTCTCCACTTTATTTTAAATATAGGTAGACAGTCGTCACCCAAGTAAAAAGTCACCACTGTAGTATTTTTACAAAATAATTTTATGATCACAGTGTAAAAACTCCTTGGTATTATACTTTTTTAGGGTTCCGTACCTCAAAAGAAAAAAACGGAACCCTTATAGGATCACTTTGTTGTCCATCTGTCTGTCTGTCTGTCGGTCTGTCTGTCTGTCTGTCTGTCTGTCTGTCTGTCTGTCTGTCTGTCTGTCCGTCTGTCTGTCTGTCTGTCAAGGCCCTTTGTCTCACGAACGGGTAAAGGTATCAGGTTGAAATTAATACCACATATTAGAATCCATGAACCACACAAGATCTGACAATTAAATTTTTTTACAACAGCGCAATCAACAGATATGGCATTTTATGTCCTCATCTCCATACATTTATTCAAAAATGCAGAACCTTCAGGGTACTTCCCGTTGACCTAAAATTATGAAATTTGGCAAGAAGCTAGGTCTCACAGTACAAATAATGGGAGAAGTCTGAAATCATTAAATATTACAACTTTTCTCACAACTAATAGTAACTAATTGTGGTGAGCTCCCGTTTCAAGAACATTCATATAAGAGAGGGGTCAAGTTGGATGGTCGCTGAGGCGATTTTTGTTTCAGTTCTATTTAAAAACGGGAACACTTACAAACTTGAAAATTGGTATGTTTATAGTGCATAGGCTATAAAATAACAAGAAATAATAAAATTTGGTCAAGCGCGTGTCGGACTCAAAAAATCTAGCACATTAACTTACTGAAATTTCAACTAATACAATTATGTTTATGTGGTGGTACGGAACCCTCAGTGCGCGAGTCCGACTCGCACTTGGCCGGTTTTTTACTTACCGCACTAGTTCGGTAAGTAACTACACGAGCAATGTTTACGTCCTTGTAAGTACGTTTTTCGAGGAAATGTATTGAAACGGTTTTTTGCAGATTTCTAAAGAACAGGGGGGTGATCGTGGTAATTTCAACGATATTACCAAATCAAAAACGTTTGCCTCAAACACTTCGTAAAGACTTAACATAACTTTTGAGGCAAACGTTTTTGTTTTGGTAATGTCGTTGAAATTACCACGATCACCCCCCTGAGCTACTAAGAGAAATCGTTTTATTTTTTGCTGTAATATTTATATTAACTTCTATAATTCTGATTTTATGCATTGTAAAGTACAACGGGGTGGCCCCCTAATGTCCCTGGTATTTTTTTTTGTAATTTTTTATGAAATTCCAAAATATGTTTTGGAATGTACTCACATAGCCCTTTGCCCTTTGCTTTGTGCATATTTTATAACTATTTCAATATTTTTGTCAGACAGACAGACGACATCGCACCATTAGGGTTCCCTTTTTACCATTTTGAATTAATAAAAAACCAATTTAACATCAAGTTTCTTTTCAATCAGACTGTCCCGGTTAGCCGTCATTACTTGAAACAACAGGAACGGATTGAGGAAAAGAGGAAGATAAGGCCTCAGAACGTCCACCACGAGGCCTCTCTCATTAGTATTCCAAATATGTAAGCATCTAACTTTGGTAAAAAGAAACCTTTATCCAAATAAGGACACAATGGTGAAAGTTAAATTGCACAAACAAAGTGTCGCTGCATTACAAAAAAGAGAGTATCGATATGTAGCGCTCTTGTGAATACAAATAACTTTCATTTAAGATGAACACTAAGATTTATATACAATATCAGTATTATTTGCAATATTTTTCGTGATTTCAGAGTTGTTCTCGTAGTTCGTAATTATGTGACACCACTATGCTTTCATATAATACTAATATACATTTCCGTCAAGTAGACCTTATAATAATTGAGTCTTGCCCATAAACTAATCGAAAAAAATTGTTTTACTGTTTATGAAGTAGGTTGGACACAAGAAAAAGTACCATATTTTTACGTACATTAAACAGGCTGAAATAACTTTTAAAATATTTTTACAGATTCAATGGAGAAGATACACTCATTGAAAATAATCTAAACAGCTTGTATCAGTTATATATTTTTTACTTTTCCTTTCTGTGTAAACAAAAATGGTGTCATATAATCCCATGGATCGTCCACTGCAGGGCAGGGAGCTCCGTCCTGATTTCAAGCTTTTGCTGGAACAATAAATCAAATCAAATCAAATCACATCAAAATCGTTTATTCATTGTTGGATATTAAAATCTCTTAATGACGTCAGCTAAACTACATCGCTTCACAAACAATGTGGCGCCATTGTGGGAACCCACGCGCTCTTTTAAATATGTTTGAATGTACAAGGTTGATATACAACATACATAGGTCAGTTTTAATTTTGAATTAGCCTGTTAGAACCGTAGTCTAATCCCATGGATTTTTCTCTTCTAGATAATCTGATATTTTATAATAACCCTTCTTACATAATTTCTGCTTGATTACAGTTTTGAATTTATCTAACGGTAAACTTTCAATATCAGTGGGTACCTTATTATAGAAGCGTATACATTGACCTTTATATGTTTTACTAATTTTGTGAATACGGCTGACATGAGAAGCAAGTTGATTCTTGTTTCTTATGTTGACACTGTGCCTGTCACAATTTTTATCAAAAATATGTATATTCCGTTTAGCATATATTAAATTCTCATAAATGTATTGCGACACAAAAGTCAAAATGTTGATTTCTTTAAATTTATTTCGAAGAGATTCTCTAGGCTTCATTTTATAAATTGCACGAACAGCTCGCTTTTGTAGTAAAAAAATGCTGTTTGCATCCGCAGCATGACCCCATAACAAAAGGCCATATGACATGAGACTATGGAAATAACTGAAGTAGACTAACCTCGCGGTGTCTACATCCGTTAGAGCTCTTATTCTTTTCACTGCGTATGCTGCAGAACTAAGTCTGTTCGACAATTTATTAATGTGCGGTCCCCATTGTAATTTGTTGTCTAAGGTAATACCTAGGAACACAGCTGATTCCACAAGACTCAATTTATCGTTTTTCACTAAAAGGCTTGTAGCAGTTGGCTTTACATTAGGCAAAACAAATTTAACACACTTAGTTTTCTTTTCGTTAAGTAAAAGATTATTTACGGTGAACCACTCAACTACATTAGAGATTGTACTATTTACGTCGTCAAAATTTGATTGTTGTCTTTTGACTTTAAAAATCAAAGACGTATCATCTGCAAATAGTACTATCTCATTCTTGTCCTTTACAAGGTTTGGCAAATCGTTAATGTAGACAATGAACAGGAATGGTCCCAGGATTGAGCCTTGTGGAACGCCCATACAAATTTTTGATCCTAGTGACCTTTTCCCATTTACATCAACCTTCTGGATCCTTTCACTTAGATACGACTCCAGAAGGCTTAGAGCCTGGTCTCTAATTCCATAATGGTGTAATTTCCTGATAAGAATATCATGATGTACACAATCGAAAGCCTTGGACAAGTCACAGAAAACGCCAATGGCATCACTTGACTCCTCCCAGGCGTCAAATATACTTTGAATAAGCTCAACACCTGCATCGACTGTTGAGCGACCCCTGGTAAAACCGAACTGTTTTAGGTTCATCAAGTTGTTGCGATAAAAGTGGCTCTGAACCTGATTTAAAATTATCTTTTCAAATATCTTACTAAGAGTTGGTAGAACAGAAATAGGTCTAAAATTAGTGGGGTCTGATTTACTATGGAGAGGAAGTAGCTTAGTCACGACGCTTATAAGCAATGCGGCTGGTAACATGGACCGCGGTTATTGGTGACCGCAGTATGTAAGATGGTTCAATTCACAGAAGGACGCTGTTGCCCATCCTCTGGTTCATAATCCCTTACTTCGCCTCTTACGATACCCACGGGTAGAGGTCGGTTGATACGATTCTTTTCCGGCACCAGGTTTTTTTTGTTGAAATGTTTTTCATAAAAATTGTAAGAACTTACATACTTTCTAGAGTCTTATTATTTAATCACTGAATTGGTACCAAGTCACTCACAACTTTTTAATCATGTTACTGAATACGGCCCTGTTTACTCAGTCTAATTAAATGGCGCAGCTTGTAGGATATTTTATTAGACGTTAACGTTTGCTGAAGTCCTAATGCCCTTTGATAGTGGTTTAATTTCGTCACTACATTATGAACATTTACGTGTGTATTTACGACAAGTACAGTCAAGAGCATATTAAGCTTGACTCGTTGGACTTTGTGCCGTATTTCAATAGTCGTAAAGGCTTTATTCGCGTTACGTTGTCAAGCTTGACCTGGTCTTGACTGTACAACGAGTACACTCAGCCGTACATTTAACGAGTGTTTGATCTATAATATGTCATAGGGAAGACAGGGATTTGGTCAATGACTTTAAAAAAACCCGGCCACGTTCGAGTCGGGCTCATGCATTGACGGTTCCGTACCACTAAGGTAAAAATACCTTTTTTTTGCGGGGTTTTTCTCAGTTTTTATCACATCCTTGCGAAAAATATAAGTATGATAATTATTTTCGTTAAGTCCAACGCATACCAGCATATTTTGCAGCTATTACAAAATTAAGCAATCGGCTAAAGCTGTCATATAAAACAAGTTTGTAAAACAATGTTATTCTTTCCGTCAAATATAGGGTGTTAGGGACAGCCTTCCAATTACTAAAGGGGCATGATCAGTCAACGACACTGAACGACTTTCAGTGAACAAAACTTTCAGGAAACTAAAATAAAATCAGCTGCTCCATACAAACTGCCCGATCAAGTTTACAATTTTGTATAAAGATGTGGATTTCTTTTTTCGTTTCCTGAAAGTTTTGTTCACTGAAAGTTATTCAGTGTCGTTGACTGATCATGCCCCTTCAGTATTCGGAAGGCGGTCCCTAACACCCTGTACACTGGTTTTACCTAGAAGATTTGATAAAAGCACGACCTAGTAGCAGAAAAAACAACATTGACTAGCCCGTTGATTTGGAATGAGGTTGCCTTCTATGCCATGAACCGCGAGTTTTATCAACCACCTAAAGCAATTTGTGTGATGAGCATGAGTGTTATGTGTCTGAGTGTTTTAATCTATTTAATGTATTTATATCAGTCTCTGGTACCTGTAGTATATACTTAGCCTAGTTTTGGATCAAATGAGATTTTGTGAATTGTCAGGCATTGTTTTTATTGGACAAACCTCACAGTAAAAGTTTTAAACTTATCACGGCGCCATATTATGGCCTTTGATTTGTAACCAGAAGGTTAACGTGGGTTTTGAAGCACAGGAAACGCTTGAGTTTTTCTACCACAAGCGGTCACCCATACATAGATACACACCACGGCCATCGTTGCTTAACTTTCTGAAGTAGAAAAGAACAGGCCAAGAAACTAAAAAAAACTATATATAAAAAATAATTGAAAGAATTCTTCATAGATACTTTGCCTGATATTAATTAAGCACTTCATATAAAATTAATATTATATTTAATTTTAGATATATACGAGTATTGAGAATCAACTGATCCTAAGTCAAACTGTCTGTGCAGTTTTGTGGGACTTTGTTTAGTTTTCAGTTTATATCTGTATTTATATGTATCAATAAATAATAAGTGCGATTCGGACTAGCGCTTCAAGGGTTCTGTACGACTAAGGTAAAAATTACGTTATTGCATGTTTTTGTCAGGGATGTCCAGTCGCGCAGAAGTGTATTAAATGCGCGCAAGTTTAATTTGCGCTTGACCAGTTTTTATTGTTTGTTGTTATTCTATAGCTTATGCACACCCGATGCACATACAAGTGTAAACGTAGGATTTACACTTGTATGTGTTCCCGTTTTTACATCAGAACTTAAACAATAAAACACCAATAAAACACGTTTATTTCCTCATTTTGTAACTTTTCCTTCATCCGCCATAATTACTTAATTATGCATATTCTGTGACAACCATATCGCTATAACGTTAAAAAAATACAGATTATTCAAGATATGACAGACAGACGACGTAAGCGACGTAGGTTCCGTTGGGACCCTTTGGGTACGGAACCCTAAAAAGACCAGTGGCGCTTCCTCTTCATTTGTCTGTATCTACTTCAAAGACATCAAGGCACCTTTTGAAGTGAAGTCTACGTTTGATCAGCATTAGCAAAAAACTTGAAGGCAGCCCAATCGATGAGGCCGTGAACTGCCCTTTTCGCCAGATTTCCAATATTAAGTCAGAATGTTGCCATCGACGTAATCTTTATAGGTTGGGTTATACAGGCAGACAGGATAACGTACTTTACAATTAGTACCTGTGCGACCGAGCTTTCCTCTGCCTACCCCGACGGGAACTAGGCGTGATGTTATGTATTATAATAGCCGCCTCAACATTAACATAACATCGGGTGAGCAAGCTATGGTACCCGCCAACAGATGGCGCTGTAGGATTCCATCTAAAACGCGTTAATTAAAAAAAAGTTTGATAACATGAAGAAAACCAATTTTCCCTGACATGACACCTAGCCTAGTCGATTTTGGCCCATGAAAACCCCCGTATGGTAAATTTCATCGAAATTGTTACAGACGGTTTCGAGAAACCGATTACAAATGTAATATACCGGACAGGCCTGGCTGAACGGAATAGTCAGTATGATTCGTTTTAAATTTTAATGTTATGTTCTGAAACGGCCAACTCAAACTTAATGATCTGATCTAGGATTTGTAGATATAAGACTTGTAAAGTTTAGTCTAGCAAAGTTAACCCGCAATTACGCCTTCCTGAATTCAAAGACTAATTCGCCATAAGTTGCCGATAGACTTGGTTTTGTCACAGATAATATAAAACTATACCAGTACAGATGCCTCACGTCATAGAACCAATTTGTGCCGACAATTGTTCGGGCTATTTTTTCCATGAGGTATTTTCTTAGAATAAATTTATATCTGGATGTTGAAATTGAATTAATGTCATAGTTTACACCTTTACCTACCAACCTAGTAGTAACATTTAGTTTAATTATTAGAAACAAAAGGGCCAAATGAATTCGGGCTATTTACTCCGTCGAAAAAACCGTAGTATGGAATGGGACCCCATGGTTTTGTTAATTCTAATATCCTTTCTTCAACGAGCTATGTATGCCGAATCCTATACTATTAAACGAGCAATATTTGTGTTATACATTTGTAATCGGTTTCTCGAAAACGACTCTAATGATTTCGATGAAATTTACCATACGGAGGTTTTCGGGGAAAAATCGATCTAGTTGGGTCTCATGTCTGGGAAAATTCGTTTTGCCCGTGTTTTTAATCATTTGCGTTTTCGACAAAAACCTACAAGGCCATCTGTTGGCGGGAAGCATAGCTTGCTCACCCGATGATATTTTAATGTTGAGGCAGCTATTATAAAGCGAAGCTTGGTCGACCAGATTCTTAGTTTCTGAATTAAGGAAGGTGTGATAGCGGTTTTAGCAGAATGGCTCTACATACATACATACACAATATCACGCCTTGTGCCCGTCGGGGTAGGCAGAGACCACAGTTCTCCACCTGCTACGATCTTGACATACTTACCTTGCTTCCTGTACTTTCATCAATTCTTTCATACATGCTCGTCGGTTGAGGATACTTTTAACCTGGCCTTTATTCAGAACGCGTCCTGAATTTGGTCCTGGTACGTTCGCCGAGGCCTTCCCCTTCCAACGTTTCCATTCACTCTCGCCTTGTAGATCTCTTTCGTCAATCTTCGTTCATTCATCCTCTCTACATGACCAAAGCATCTCAGCATCCCTTTCTCAATTTTAGTCACTACGTCTTCTTTTTCGCCACAACGTTCTCTTATCACACTATTTCTAGTCCTGTCACTTAATTTCACACCAATCATACTCCTCAACGCTCTCATTTCTACTGCATTAATTCTACCTTCATGCTTTTTCTGCCACACCCAGCTTTCACTGCCGTACATCAGTGTTGGTACCAAAACGCCTCTATGAACGGCCATGGCTCTACATGATATTTGATAACTTTTAACAAAATTGTAACGATCTTTTAAGTCATGTCACGTACTTTTCATGAATTTTTAGTGATTCAGATTCAGATTCAGATAATTTTATTCAATGTAGATTCTTTACAGAATACTTATTGAATGTCATGCAGAATACAATGCAAATAGAGCGAGTCTACGCCGTTTCGGATCGTGCTATGGCAGCGTAAAAGAAACGGCAAGAAACCACTGCAGCACGGCCTACTTTAAGAGTCGGCTTTTTACAATGTGTTTCTTGTGTTTCGCTGGAATATCAGAGCACCATACCTCTTTGTCATTCATATAGTCATCCAATCTATAGTAAGCTTTCTTACATAACGTTTGCTTTACGCATTCTTTAAATTTTCTCTCAGGTAATTGCACTATATTGTCAGGTATTAGTGGAATGTAATTAATCTGTTCACAAATATACAGCAAGTATAGGAAAGGTGTGATAATACTAAAGAATGTGAATCTGTGTGAAGCCTATGAAACTGAACAATTTTTCCCAAGGGTCATAGAACAAAATCAATACAGGGTGATTATGTTATATCTGACTATACTTGAGTATGGTACTTAGGACATGAAACTGAACAACTTTCCCCAAAAAACATAGGTTGAAAAATGAGAAACAATTTTGGCTTCCCCATGTAAACTTTGTGCTGTTAATACTGAAATTTGTATGGGACGACCAAAAAAAATCTAATTTTTCGACCTATGTTTCATGGGGAAAGTTGTTCAGTTTCATGTCCTAAGTACCATACTCAAGTATAGTCAGACATTACATAATCACGCTGTGTAGCTCATTTTGTATGGGACGTCAAATTTGTTTTTTTTTTCGATCTATGTTCCTTGGGAAAAGGATTCCGTCCAAACCTCTTAGGCAAAAATACCGTCTCACTAGTGGACTAGTGACCCGTGTAACCCTTACATACCCGTGGGTGTCGTAAGAGGCGACTAAGGGTTATAAACTGGAGGATGGGCAGCAGCATCCTCCTTTGTATCTTACTTACTGCGGTCGCCTACAACCGCGGTCCGTGGTGCCAGCCGTAACGCTAATAAGCGAGGGTACTTCCCCTCTTCATTTTTCCAGCAAAAGCTAGAATTCTATAGGGAATGTCCTGAAGTGGAAGTTTCATGGGATGTTATGATGATGATGATGAATGGACTAGCACCGTTTGGGTACGGAACCCAAAAAAACTGCACTTCGCTTCAAAAGGTAGTCGGTCTTTCTGGAGGCATTCACTCGTCAGTTGACATCGTTAGCTGCACTTTTCACGCTTTTCAAACTTTTTCACCTCTGAGTATCTTTCGGATACTACATAAAGAGCGTAGTAAATATTGACGCGAGCCCGGGGCGCGTCGTAAAAACAGTTTTACGTCATTTCGTGTTATTTTCGTCATTTTCCGCGATCGGCGCTAAACAAGGCTGTCAGTCGGTTGCGCGGCTTTGGTTGGTCTAGATATTTTGGAGATCTTAAAACAGGTTATGGATATCTAATTATGATTGAAGCGTGAGAGTTCACGTTCAATTATTGTATATAGGGTGACTTTTATTTAGTTCTTGATAGCAAAAGATATGCATGTACTCATGATACTGAACAACTTTTCCCAAGGAACATAGGTCGAAATACGAAAAACCAAATTTGACCTCCCATACAAAATGCGCTATCAGCTGATGCAGTTTCTATGGGAACTCAAAACTTGATTTTCTTATTTCGACCTATATTCTTTGGGGAAAATTGTTCAGTATCATGAGTACATTCATACCTTTTTCTATCAAGAACTAATTAAATGTCACCCTGTATAGAGTCCTACAGAAATATTGAACATAGTTTTAGCATGTTAATTAGACCTCCCATACAAAATGCGCTATCAGCTGATGCATTTTCTATGCTAAGTCAAAACTTGATTTTCGTATTTCGACCTATGTTCCTTGGGAAAAGTAGTTCAGTTTCATTGTCTGAGTAACATAATAAAATTATGTTCACTATTTCATTAGGACCTTATATACAGGGTGTAAGGGACAGCCTTCTGAATACAGAAAGAGCATAATCAGTAAATGCAACTGAACAACTTTTAGCAAAAAAAAACATTCAGAAAATGAAAATAACATCTGCCCCTTCGTACAAATAGTCTTATAAAGTTTTCAACTTTGTATAGAGAGATGCCGATTTCTTTTTAATTTCCCGAAAGTTTTGTTCTCTGAAATATGTTCAGATACGTTGACAGATCATGGCCCTTCAGTTTTAAAAAATCCGTCCTTCTGACGGTCTTTTGTACTGAATATGCGAGCCTACGCGACCTTCTAATTTCAAATATGCGCTCGATGTATGTGGTGTCCGGCATGTAACCATGGGTTGGCTGTGAATATAATTTTGTCTCTCGCAAAGTTTCTGTCTTTCTGTTTGTTAGTTAATAAGGTTTATTTTATTGTAAATATGCGTTTGATTACTACTGATACACGTATAACACAAGTTTTACCTAAGCTCAGAACCACAGTGTTAAAATAAATTCGTGTAATACATTTTATTGCTTAGTGCAGTTTCAAAATCATCCAGGCTTGTAAGCTCCAGAAAATATTAACTGAAAATATGTTAGGTATTTTTAAGCGACAATTTTGTACGCTATTTCGTAGACCAACCGCAGTTATGTGCAAATTGGGTTTAGTGTCTCGAGTGCTCTGTCGTCGCGAGCAAATACGACCAGAGGGAGCAAAATTAGGCTCTTTAATGTATTTTTATTTATTTTATAGCTTTTTTATCGTGTATTTAAGTTGTTGGTCGTTGTTGGCTACAAAAGCCTAAGAATACGTCTTGGTAAATTTGAATTTCATGTAAAATTTGAAAAAATCAACTGAATCGAACGGGTCTACTTAACATATAAGGAGAAAACGACACAAAACTATAACATGAAATTGAAGATTCAGAACTTCATTGTCTTCTAATATTTTTATGACGTTCACATCTCTTTACGAGTAGGTATTCCGCCATGTCAAAAATGATTTTCACACAATTTTCACATCAGTTTTTTAACTTTTTTTATTTCGGAAAAGTGCAAGTGGCCAGTAGCATTTCGCGGACTTAGAAACAAAAACTTTTTAGCTATTGGCATAATGATAAGAAAGCCATAGACCGACGTTAACCCAAGTTTAAAAAATACAACATTCACTCCCGTCCGATTTTAAATAAATGGTACAGCAGCACTGCACTTACTTTCTCGCAATACTCAAGGAAAAACTATCAACCGCAAACTTAAATTTGTAATGCCATACACTTAGTATGGAAATACAAACTTTTATTTACTTTTTTCCAAAAAAATGTTCGAATGAAATATACAGATCAATTCAGAATTCAAATTGTCAAACAATTAAACAAACAAACCTTAAACGATTTCGAGTAAATCACATATTTTACTTTTGGTAGTACTGGAACACCCTTTATATGAATTTTCACAGATCAATGGATACTACCGTAGGATACTTGCATGGAGATTTTTTTAATTTCCCAACGTCATGTTCCTTATGGATAATTGTTCATTTCTGTGGACCTAAGAAGTCTGAAATAAAAAATTTTTTTTATTTATTTATTTAGTCTAGTGAGCAAGTCTTTTCAGTTTTTGGTACACCCTGTGTACTAAATTTTATAAAAAAAAATCATAAATAATATCCAGTCAGGTAGACAACCAATCCAGAATTAATATTATAGATAATTTTAATAAACTCAATGGAACCAATTTTGGGTAAATCATATATTTACGATTTGGTGGTACAGAAACACCCCTTATATGAAATTACACAGACCAATTGCTTGGTCACGCACAGGTTTCATCAAAATTTTATTAGCCGTTTTTGCGAAAATTTCAATTTTTCATTTTCGTTGTATGATAGCTACCCTCAAAATGAAAGCCAGCAGGAAACCACTCAGAACCCTTCGATGGATTTGCATAGAACTCTTAAATTCAAAATATGGTGTCAATCGGACCATATTCGTTTAGCCGCTAGGCCAAAGCGTGATGGACAGACCGACGACCGACGGACTGACCGACCGTCCGACCGATCGACCTACCGACGGACGGACATTTTTGGGAGACTTGTTTTTTATGATGTATAAGTGATATAGAACACATTTTTAATAAAATTAGAAAACTTTTTTTTTTCACGAATACAAAACCTTTCTCGCTCCGCTCGAAAGTAAAAAGGACTTAGGCTCCAATGAGATGTTCGTTTGCAAAAATGCGGACCGCGAATTGTTTTGTGATTTGTCTACCTGAGACCCTGGACTTTATAAAAAGCCATGTTGCCCCGCGGTTGAACGGTCCGTCTGTTTGTCTGTCTGTCCGATTTTTAAAGGCTTTTTTTTTTGAACCGTAATAGCTAGCTGGTTCAAACTTTCACATAATATGCTTTATTATGGTGGCTATCTTAGCAAATAAAAAAAAAACATGATTAAAGGGGGTGTCCCCATACAAAATTTATTACAATAAATTTTTTGGCGTTTTTTGTTTTAGCTCTATCGTTGAGACGGTATCATATACTCACGTGAAAGTTGGTACGATTATAGCGCATGAGCTATAGTATAACAATAAATAATCAAAAATGGTCAAGTGTGAGTTGGACTCTACAAAATTTGGCACAGTAGTAATTGTTTCGACCTATGTCCTATGGGAAAAGTTGATCAGTTTCATGGCTATATTCACATCTTTCAGGCTTGATAGACCCTTTTTGGTAAATGATAAAGTGCTCGCACAATTAATTTAGTATTCAAGTGTGTATCACAATTATACATTTGCCATAGGGCGTAGGTCTAAACAATTACTACTGTGCCAAATTTTGGTGAGTAAAACTCACACTTGACCAGTTTTGATTATTTGTTGTTATATTATAGCTCATGAACTACAATCGCACCAACTTTCACTGGAGTATTTGCAACTGCTTCAACGATAGAGCTTAAACAAAAAAATGGCAAAAAAAAACACGTTTTTGTATGGGATCCCCCTATTTTTTATTTTTTATTGTTTTTGTTATTTGCTAAGATGTCCATTATAATTACACATATTATGTGAAAATTTGAACCAGCTAGCTATTACGGTTCAAAAGATACAAGTCTTTAAAACTCGGACAGACAGACAAACAGACGGACCGTTCAACCGCGGGGCAACATGGCTTTTTATAAAGTCGGGGGTCTCAGATAGACAAATCACACAAAATTTCGCGGTGCGCTATTTTTGCAAACGAAATATCCTTCAGAGCCCGCTCTATTAGGTACTTTCTTAGCAGGTGAAGTGAAGTATAAACGAATTTTTCTCAAGTAGGTAGGTACCAATACAAAATGTCCAATCATATCAGTATTGATGCGGTTTCAATACAAAAATGATTTTTTATCGTTTCTCAACCCATTCATTCTTGATTACCTAAACTTTTTTAGATTTCCAGTTTAAGTTGTATTCTTGGGGAATGTTCAAGTCATGAGGAGAGTATAGGTGAGAACCTGAGAACTAAAAAGTTTGGACCCTCGCTTTGCTAGGGTCTAACTAAAGAGACACTAAGTAGACAGGCAAATCCTCTAAGAGGCAATCAGATTTTTTTTTTTAAATTTACTACATTAAGTTTTTCATTAGCCGGTAAGGCCGCTCTTTAAATTATTAGAATTTTAATAGTGGTTTATCAAAAAAGTGACTATAGTTCGTCCATCTTAAGAATACAGTGAGTTATCGTTTTCCGACGCTGGTAACCAAGCTCGGTTACCGATCAGGTCGCTTAAAACTATAAAGTCAAATGCACAATGACTAACTGAAGCCAAAACTTCGGAAAAAGCGGTTGTTTCCTTTGTGTGTTAAATTAAAAACACAAAAATTATAAAAACATTGTTTTTGCATTTTAACTTCATTGTGAATACACCTTTAATGACTTACTGCATTCTTGACGCGGACGAACTATAGTCATATACTGAGTTGTAACAGTTATTATTATTTCTACTCGGGACGCCGCGGCTCGCGCAGACGGGTGATCAGATCACGTCTGTGGATCTATTTCACCCACTATCCCAGCTGGAGACGGGCGGCGTGGGTTGTTTCGCTCCAAGCCCCATCCAGGATGACGGCCAGTTATATGTGGCGAGCTGCTCTTTTGGCTTCATCAGGGGTGTCCTCATTTTCCATCCCCCCTAACTACTGGTTGAGATGTACTAAATGAGGATCCTGAGAGGGCCTCCGGAGCATCTCGCACACAATTCTGTGTCCCCTGGTGTGAGGCTCACTGCTCCACAATCCACCCCGCCCGGGGCACTGGTTTACTGGTGCTCCTGCAGCGTTACCCCGTGGAACCTACCTGTTGCTTTGTAGTATCTTACCATGTCTGCTACTGATACTTCCCTTATGTCCTCCTCTGATATTTTGTCCTTACCCGTTGCTAACCATCGGGGCATCGAGTACATGGGACACTCGGCGAAGAAATGGAAGCCGGTCTCCTCCTCTCCGCATTCTGGACAAGCTGGGTCCTCCTTTTTCTTCATTATGGTCAGATGTCTGTTTAAATTACAATGACCTGTCATAATGCCTACCATTACCGTTATATCTGGTTTCGAGAGCTGTAAAAGGTGTTTAGTCTTTTTCCTATCATATCCCTTGATGAAGAGTTTGGATTGACGATGCCCCTCCACGTTCTCCCATCGCGTGATAGCCTCTACATTTATAATTTTCCTAAGTACCCCTTTAACTATGTTGCTAGATATGGGAAGGCGGGGTTCTGGGCCTATCAGTATTTCATCTGCTCCTTTCCTGGCTAGTTCATCCGCGGTCTCGTTACCCATGTTTCCTTCGTGACCGGGTGTCCAGGCTAATATCACTTCTTTGTCTTGAGCTAGGTCATTAAGGGCCTCTTTACATTCTAGCACCAAGGCTGATGTCGTCTCTGATTTCATTATTGCTTTTATTGCTGCTTGGCTATCGCTGTAGATCATTACTCTGTTGTGTAAGTTTCCGCAGGACTCCTTTATGTGTCTGGCACATTCTATGATGGCAAGTACCTCAGTTTGAAATACACTTGCAAATTTCCCAAGTGGTACTGATAATTTTATGCTTTCGGGTCCATCGATGAAGAATCCTGCGCCCGATCTGCCGGACTTAGCCTTCCTAGACCCGTCTGTGTAGCATACTATTGTTTCCTCTGTTGTTTCAGCCTCCCAGTTGTCTCTGGTTCCTATGTGTACTCTGTACTTCTTGTCGAAGATCTTTTGTTTCCCAATGAGATCATTGCGCGTCATGATCATCGACAGATTTCTTTCATACGCTTTATCTATCGTAGAGTGTCCGGAGCCTGTATTTATGTTGCTCCATTGCCCGCACGACTTCATTCTGTACCATTGTTCTAGAGCTTTCTTCTTAGCCCCCAGATCCGGTGGATCGAGTCCGAGAATCATATCCAGTGCTGCTGAGGGCGTAGATCTCATTGCTCCCGTTGTCATGAGCTCTGCTAGTCTCTGTACTTGCACTAACTCTTTGTAATTTACTTTTATTGACGCCCTGTGCCACCATACAACAACCCACAATAACTACAACACAACAACAACAATATAACACTACAGTAACATGTTACGGACTCGTCATGCACCGTACGGTTGCACCCCTTTCCTTAAAGTTTTAAATTGCTGATGGTGTAGTGAACCGAATTTCGAACGACCCGATGTCTTTGGATCGCTCGATCGCGTAGCGTTAAGACGTTATCTTAAGATAGGTTAACCGATCAATCGTGATCGCTAGATGTAATTTTTTTTATTCGTAATGAATTGACACTTTCTTTCAAGTTAAATCTGCTTGTTATTTATCTCCTTCCGACGGCCAAACGACATAATTAACACAACAACATCACACAATAACATCAACTGCAACAACAACAACAATTTTTCGAAATAGGGCGTAAAATGAAAACAATTATCGATCGTGCCATACACATTTTATTAACGGGGCGAAGTTTTAAGTATGGAAAAGCCAATATCATTCTTATTTCTTGTCTTAAATGTCTGTTGTCGTCTGAGTAATGCAAAAAAAAATTTCATTGTGATAAGATTATGTACTTAAATGGAATATTTCATGTAGGTACTAGTAATTTTACCCTTTCTTAAAAATGCTACGCTGGGCCGGAGGGGTCACCAGATTAGACCGGATTAGGAACGAGCTCATTCGAGGAACATTTAAAGTCGCAAAGATTGAGAAGTTAAGAGAGAACCGCTTACGCTGGTATGGACACGTTATGAGGCGTAGTGAAGACCACATGACTAGGGCTTTAATAATGATAGAGGAGGGAAAGAGGGGGCGAGGCCGACCCGCAGCCACCTGGAAGAGCACTGTCGACAAAGATATAAGAGCTATGGACGTGGACACAACGACAACATAAAATAGAACATTGTGGCGAAATTGTACAAGGAGGGCTGACCCCAAGTGAAATGGGACCAAGCCAGAAGAAAGAAGAAGAAGAAGAATGTAGCAACACATCTGTGGTTCTATCCGACGCGGAGAGTTCCGTTCCTTACGCTCGCAACGCTTTTTAGGTTACCTATGACACTTCTGGCGGAAATTCCGCTGGTGTCATACTTAAGAAATTTTTCAGTCGCGGAAATTTTGCATTTTTTTATTACCTTTAAACCGAAATGCTTTAGAGTAAAATTAGATAAGCGGTTGGTTTTACCCAGTTCTTTATACAAAAGCTCTATCACCATTAAACTATTACGACGTAATCTAGACTCCTCCAAAACAAATTAGCTTCCTAACACTAAGACTTAGTCGTAAGCTTAGTTTAGAATCTGGCAACACTTAGGAATAAATTGCCAAATTCCTGCCAGAAGGTAGTTACTTTAACTTATTTTGTTCGAAAGATTTTAGGCAGCCTTCGTGGCCTAGTGGTTAAACCGTTCAAACTCTCGATCCGGAAGTTTTGGGTCAAAAAAAAATAACTTTAACTGTTCACAGTTTAGTTTGGACATTGAACGATAAAGTACCTGGTCGACCGAGCTTCGCTCTATAACAGCCGCCTCAACATTAAAATATCATCCGGTGAGCAAGCCGGCCAACAGATGCCAAAAAATGCTTAAAAACGATTTTTCCCAGACATGAAACCTAGATCGAATTTTTGCCCGCAAAAAAAAAACCCCAGTAAGAAATCGATTACAAATATACATATATGTATATATATATATATATGCTCGATTGCTCGTTTAATAGTATAGCATTCATAAAAGTACAAAGTAAATCGCTAAATTTAAATTTAAATTCTAAATTTTAGAACCACAGGCAGGATTAGAACCTGCGTCTTCTCCGTCAGTAAAGGAGACGTTGTACCAACTAGGACGCAACGTTGAATGCGTATAGAGGTCGCAAATTTAGGGAAATGGTATGATCAGTCAACGTAATTGAACAATTTTCAGCGAATGAAACTTTCAGGGAATGACAAAATACAATATATTATACATACAAATTGTTCAATCAAGTTTATATTTTTGTGTGGAGAGGCCGATTTTTTATTCATTTGCTGAAAAACTTTTTTGCTGAAAGTTGTTCAGTTACGTTGACTGATCGTGCCCTTTCAGTTTTCGGAAATCTGTCCCATATACAGGTGAAACCCTATACATGGTGTAAGGGACGGTGTACCGAAAACTAAAAGGCCGTACTCAGTCAACGAAACTGAACAACTTTACCAAAGAAACATTTCTGGGTAATTAAAAAAAAAATTACATACATACAAGTTGCTCACTCCGATCGAGTTTGTATGGAGAGGTAAAATTTTTTTTTTCAATTCCCAAAAATGATTTTTTGGGAAAGTTGTTCAGTTTCATTGGCTGAGCACGCGATTTTAGTTTTAGGTACACTATCCCTTAAACCTTAGTATATGTTAATTATATTGCGAATCTTGTCTATCAATTGACACTGTAATTATCTGCTGGCACATGTTCATACTTACTTGTATGTATCTATTGATTTGCCTTTGATTGAAGTGATAATCAAACACTAATTAAATCAGTTGTTACAGCCTTGGCGGCATTCTGTTCATGTCATGGAGCTACAGCTGTAGGTTCTGGGTTCAATTCCCAGTAGGGACACAGCCAAAGAAAAACCCTTTGTTAGACCTAACCTAACCAAATTGGGTAACCATTTCGTCCAGGACATTGCAGGTTGAATCATCTGATTGTACGAAAAATTAAATGATTCCGTGCTTCAGAAGACACGTGAAGCCGTTGGTCCCAGCTACTTTATATGGAAGTGGTCAAATAAAAGCCGTTTAGTAGCCTGAGGCCTTTTTGTACTAAGTGTCTTTGGCAGCTCAAAAACTCTGACACTAGGTATTTAAGGCTGCCCGCACACGACCGAGAATCGGTGGGCGATTATCGGCCAGGACAAGGACGGAAGATTCAGGTGATAAGACGTCAGAGCGGGATGCCGACAAGAAAATCGGTCACCGATTCTCGGTCGTATGCGGGCAGCCTTAAGGTTTCTGAATGTTTTGAGAATACATACATACATAACATCACGCCTCTTTCCCCTTGGGGTAGGCAGAGACCACAGTCCTCCACCTGCTACGATCTTGACATACTTCCCTTGCTTTACTTTCATCAATCCTTTCATACATGCTCGTCGGTTTAGGGTACTTTTAACCTGGCCTTTGTTCAGAACGTCCTGAATTTGGTCCTGGTACGTTCGCCGTTTTGAGAATACATAGGCTAAATTAAGACATTTATCGAATAAAATGTGAAGGAAAGCTTTTCTGCGGTACACCGTGGTTGTATGAACTCAAAGGAATCTCTATCTAAAAGAATTCAGGTAAATCCTATATAGGTACTATTGAACGAGCAACACTTGTATATAGATATATGTATTTATAATCGGTTTCTCGCAAACGACTCTAACAATTTCGATGAAATTTACTATACGGCCGGAAATCGATCTAGCTAGGTCTCGTGTCTGGAAAAATAAGTTTTCTCCATTTTTTAAGTGACATCTGTTGGTCAGCTATGGATAATACTTAAGGGAGCGAAGCTCGGTCGCCCAGTGTACTATGCTATTTTTATCAAACAGAAATAGGAACCTTAAAATTGGTTGTTTTTTAATGATTTCCATAGCACGACATAAAAACCAACAAATAAGTGGCATTCACCTTTTAAAGGAACCGGCACTTTACAAAAACACTTAAGAATAAAAATCTGTTGGCTTCTTAAATTTCCACCACCTCCATACATTTTACCGCCGAACATATTTTCTGAGCAACAAAGTTTCATTTAAAATGGGGCTATAACTATCAAAGTTTATTGGACGTCGTAGCGTACAGTGCTTACAATTTATGCGTCCAACTTTGTATGGAAGCATAAATAATAGATTTTATTTATTGTCCGGGGGTGTATTTGAATGCTTTTTAGTGCCGCTTTTCTCTTGAATACTGGTTCATTTATCTGAGAGTAGAACTTTCTAGTTAATATTTTTATTGGTTTTATTCGTTTAAATAGAAACCAAATTGTATTCATTACATCTACCTGCCGGGAATAGTCATTTTTGTGACACTTACTAGCCCTCTACATATACATAGGGTGACTTTTAATTAGTTCTTGATAGCAAAAGATATGCATGTACTCATGATGCTGAACTACTTTTCCCAAGGAACATAGGTCGAAATACGAAAAGCCAAATTTGACCCCCCATAAAAAATTGCGCTATCAGCTGATGCAGTTTCTATGGGAGGTCAAAACCTGATTTTCGTATTTCTACTTATATTCCTTGGGGAAAGTTGTTCAGTATCATGAGCATACCTTTTTCTATCAAGAACTAATTAAAAGTCACCCTATATAAAAGGTTATTTTTTTGGACCTGATATGCGTATGCCCACCTTATTACAGAGGTCAAAAGCAACAACTTTTGTTTGCTTTTGCTAACAATGTACAAAAAAAAATCGACTCCCCATACTAAACTGGTCACGTGACCGACCCATTTTGTATGGGAAATTGAAAATTTATCGTGCGTTTGTTGCTTTAGACCTCTGTAATAAGGTGGGCATACGCATATAAGGTCCAAAAGAATAACCTTGTATACTAATTTGTGACACTCACTCTGATTCCAGCAATAGAGACAATGTCATCTGACCGTGGCAGGTGGTCAGCTTACCAAACGCCTTCCCTTCTTCCTTTAAAAGAAACAAATAATACGATCATTCATTTTAAATACGAGGTGTAACAAAAAAGGTATACCAACCCTGAAGAATGTGATTCTGCCCATGAAACTGAACAACTTTGCCTGAGGAACATAGGTCGAAATACGAAAAAAAAATTTTGACCTCCCAAACAAAATGCGCGATCAACCGATTCATTTTGTATGGGAGGTCAAATTTTTTTTTTACTTATTTCGACCTTTGTTCCTTAGGGAAAGTTGTTCAGTTTCATGGGCAGAATCACATCCTTCAGGGTTGATATACCCTTTTTGTTACACCTTGTATAAAATATTACAATGTTATAATGTGAAATAAATGAATAAATACCAAAATAATAGAAATTTATTTGTAACGACCTGTAACGACTGATATTGATAGAGCAGAACCTGTTTGGTTGTAGTCTTGTTTACAGTTCGAGCGTATTTCTTTTTTTTAACGGCCACAATAACATTTTTCATACAATATTTATGTTCGACCTGCTTGGTCGTGATTCGTGTAACACTAGGACTAGGACTAGTCGGCAACTGGATGCATATTCATGTTCCAAATTCAAATTTTATTTTTACTCACTATGAAAATCTCTTGCGGTAATGAGCTTTTTGCTCGCCTTCATGAACGTACCGATTAGCTATTTTCAAATAGAGGAGATAAAATAGTAGATTGTATCACAAGGCTGTAAAATAATATTTTTAAGGTGAGGGCGCTATTTTGAATCCAGAGCGAAGTGAAGGATTCTTGAGTAGAATCCTGAACGTAGCGAGGGATTCAATAGGTCGCCCAAGGTAAAAATATTTTTGCAGCCGCGTAATACACTCTACTTTTCATCTCCCTCTATGGGAAAAGAATAAGAGGCTGATTGAGACACACACTCATCATTAATTTTAAATATAGATTACCATTACAATACATAATTTACTTAATGAAACAATACTAAAAATCATATTAACTATTATTTGTAACAACTGAAAATGTTATTGACATTTTTGTATCAATTAGGAACAGAACCTCTTTGGTTGGTAGTCTTGTTTACATTTAGAGCATATTTCTTTTTTTATATTCATAATAATTTTAGTAGTGCAATCGGCCAGTATAATTTTTCATACAATATTTTGGTTCGACCTCTATGGTTGGCTTAAAATATCCCTATGGTGGACCTAAATTCAAATTCTAATTTTAAATCCCATTTTTACCCGCTACGAAAGTCTCTTGGAGAAAACAGCTATTTTGATCGCCTTTATTGACGAACCGTTCAGCGATTTTCGAATAGATGGGATGAAAATATAATTACGAACTGGTTTTATGTTTCCTATTGTTAATTGGTTTGTTAATTTTATGAGTACTTTATATTTTAAGTGTGTTGAAAATGTTTCAAGTAAGTACCTTTGCACTAAGTAGTAACGATTCGGATGGGGTTATTTTTATAAGGCTTAAAATTCAGATTTATTATAAAATTTGACTCTTATTATTGACAATACAATTAACACATAGCTCAAACAAAAACGGAACAGTTGACATGTTATGAAGATATTGTAAGAATTGGTATCATAGTTAAAGTTGATTGTAATTTATAACACCCGTGGGTGTCGTAAGAGGCGACTAAGGGTTATAAACTGGAGGATGGGCAGCAGCATCCTCCTTTGTATCTTACTTACTGCGGTCACCTACAACCGTGGTCCATGGTGCCAGCCGTAACACTAACAATCGAGTTGACTATGGTACTTCTCCTCAACATTTTTACAGCAAAAGTAAGAGTTCTGGAGGGAGCTCCCTGTCCTGTAGTGGACGTATTATGGGAAGTTATGACGATGATGATGATTAGACATTGTAGCTATGTTTTGCTATCTCGTGTTTTCAAGACGCCCACTAGCTTCTTGATCGGATCAATGTCTTTTATCAATTTGTAGCTAGTGGGGCCATCGGTTCACATACCTTCCGAAGCAATAAAAAATATATCTTCAGAAAAACAAAATTGGTGATTACTACGAGTATGTCGCAGGGAGATGATGAAAACAGAGATTGCGTCAAATCCCTAAGCAAAGACAAAATAAAATTAAAGACAAAATAAAATTACCGATCCCATATTAATTCTAACCTACCTCAACTGAATCTAACCTAATATAAAGAATCATAAGCAAACCCAACTTCCGCTACAATGACAAGGAGGTACGGTGCTCTGATATTCGAGCGAAACACAAGAAACACATTGTAAAATGCCGTGCTGCAAATTATTTCTTGCCTTTTCTTTTACGCTAACATAGCACGATCCGAAACGGCGTAGACTCGCTCTATTTGCATTGTATTCTGCATGACATTCAATAAGTATTCTGTACAGAATCTACATTGAATATCTTTATCTGATTCTGATAAAATCTGGATTTTGACCTAAAGCCGGTTTTTCTCAATTTTTTTAGGGATTACACTAAATCGCTGTTTTTATCACATTCCTACAACAACTCTACCAAAAATAACTAAGCTAAAATATGTATTAAAACGTTCCTTTGTGAATAATTCTAATCCGTGAACAGGCTTTACACATTTATAGACACGAGTAAGTACTCATAACTCATTTAAACCAACTTCGGACATCAAACTGACACATTCAAGTTTGCGAAGTGAATAAAATATTCGTGGGAGTGAAATTTCTGACAGCGCGGATGCCTTTAAAATGTCCTCGATGCGGCTTGGACGCAAATAGGAGTCGTCGGGTGGGTAAGGCGGCGGAATTCATATTTTCGTCTTTTAAGTCAGATTGCAGTGATGTAGATGTTCTAGAATAGGTATATAAGGTCCTAATAAAATAGTAAACATAATTTTAGTATGTTACTCAGACTATGAAACTGAACAACTTTTCCCACGGAACATAGGTCGAAATACGAGAATAAATTTTTGACCTCCCGCATTTTGTATGGGAGGTCAAATTTGGCTTTTCGTATTTCGACCTATGTTCCTTGGGGAAAGTTGTTCAGTTTCATGGTCTGAGTAACATACTAAAATTATGTTCACTATTTCATTACGACCTTATATATTCTGTAAGACATCAAAATTGTTATTCCAGGCTCAAAAGAAAAATCCTAAAAGTAGCGAGGGTTTCAAGACACAAGCAAGACGTGAATTAACTTTGCTGCCGAGCGAAACACACAATTTTTCACCTTAAGGCTATACCTTCCCTGAAATTAGTAGGTAGCTAAACATTCGTCAATATTAATTTCAACCTTAATTAAATGCTCATTTACATGTGAATAACTTTCACATAAGCGTGCCTTGCAACGTGGCTGTTACGACCAACGATGACTCCTAAATTCTCAAAAATGAGAGAAAAGTATAATTTTTTCTATGTTATTTCAAAAATGTAGAACGACCATATCATTAAAGTAGTACCGCCTAAATGAGTCCTCGCCCGCGGGGTACGTGCGGGCAGGTGCGGGAGCGGATGCGCGTAGAGAATGAGAATGCCCCGCCGCCCGCCACTGCCCGCACCTCTTTCGTTCCCCCTTTGTCGTCTTACCCCCGCGCCCCTGTACCCCGCGGGCGAGGACTCATTTAGGCGGTTTATCTATAAAATATATTGTTTTGTCTAAAATATTGTAATTTTTTATGTTTTATAAAAATGTAGCAGTAAAATGGTTGTAAATGGGAAAAATTGGACAAAATTAGGGTCAATTGAATTTTTTGATTCTTCAGTTTTACAAATTAAATAAAAATTCTATCTCTACCACACCTCATCTTTTGCATGGTACTACGTTTTTCTCTGTTCAGTAAAATGCTATATTTAATGTGAAAAGTGGTTAAGAAATTATTCCGTCTTAAGGTCATTACTGATAACGTGAGGAAAATTCTAACGAATGGTGCCAGGAACTTATATCATAATTCGTTATCGCGTTTTTATTTCAAAAACCTTTTCCACGCTAGCGGCTAAAGATGAATTTTGCACGCAGATTTCAACCGATAAAGCAAAGTTTACCGAGTATGAGAGGTGAAAAAGATTTTTTTTTCTTGTTGGCACTGGAACTAAAAGTGCTTAGGCATAGGGCTGATGAGACTAATACGAAGACCTAATAAGCCAATATGAATAATCAAGGCTTCTTAGTAGTGATTGGCCTGCTAGTGATCCTTGGTCTTTATGATCTTTTTTCATTAACAATTTTTATTTATTGTCAATTGGATTACTCTTGACCTCAATCTAATCATAGGGACAGAGATGAGGTCGACGATGGAGCTAGCTTGCCCAGAAGAAGCCTTTTCACTCGCGACTTGAATATATTCGTGGGAACACAAACATAGGCAGAGAAGTCTATTCTTTGGCCGTGCGCATTATAAAAGATGTTTCAAAGCGCTTTGTACGAATGTGCGGAATATCATCCAAGTGTGGGTGATATCCTGCGGTGCGTTTGGACTCAGATTTCATTTATTCAGTGCAAATTCTTTACAGAATAGTTAAAATACAATGCACATACCACCGTTACCATAACACAACCGTGTCGGTGGCGTGCTGCGGCAGCGTAAAAGAAACGGCAAGAATTACTGCAGTCATTCTAGCTATCATGGGGAGTGCTCTGAGGAATTGTTCGAGCTAATACCTGCTGCAGAATTTCACCACCGCACCACTCGCCAGAAGTTGAAATTTCATCCATACCACCTAGATAACTGGCAATCTTCCACGGCACGTTTTACAAGAAACTCCTTACCACGTACGACCGCACTGTGGAGTCAGCTCCCTGCGCATGTATTTCCGGACATGTACAATAAGGCAGCCTTTAAATTAAAATTAAATTAAATTAAATAAAATTTATTTTCAGATATCAAGTGATCCATAATTTTGTTAGTACATTAGTAAAGATACTTAATATATATTAGTATGTTAGTAGTATCTATAACTACGTACCTACTCATTCTACAACAACTCCGGCTCTTTAGCCGGAATTCCTTTTGGCCAGTACATGGAACCAATGACGCATGATAGGAGAGTCATATCTCCCGGCTATGACTTGTAGTATGGAGTTGGAGCTGGCCCGCACTCTACACAGAAGTGAGGCAATGCGTTTGCGCATTATCGCATAAAAGTCCGCAGTGTGAGCCTCGGCGAACATGCCCGAAGCGCTACAGAAGCGGGGCAGCCCCAACAACACCCTAAAGCCATTATTATATTGAACGCGCAAAGCGTTAGCGGCTCGCTGCGTAAAGCTGGTCCATAAGCTGCATGTATAAAATGTCTGGCAGTACGCCTTAAACAGGGTGATTTTTACTTCCCTGCTACACCGCGAAAACCTGCGGGCCAGCATATTGCAGCGAACCGCTATCGCTCTGCGCTCCCTCTCAATATCCCCCTGGTCCTTGAGGTCACTAGTGACAATATGTCCGAGGTATTTAAATTCATGAACTCGACTAAGTTTGACATTGTTCAGCTTTATGTCAGGAACGTTCTCAAGACGTTTGACACCAGGGGCGTCAAAGACCAGGTACATACTTTTCTTGGCGTTGTAGGTCAGGCCATGAGACAGCCCGTAATTCTCACATACGGTAATTAGGTCCCGAAGCGCACGAATTGAAGGGCTCAGCAGCACCATGTCATCGGCATAGCTAATGTTGTTGACACAAACGTCATCTACATAGCACCCGACATGCATGCTGCTGAGCTCCACAATCAGGTCGTCCATGTACAGATTGAAAAGCTTTGGTGAGGTAATTCCCCCCTGCCTCACTCCACATTCCAATCTGTACATTTCCGACAGCTTATCACCCCATCTCACGGCATTCTCCTGGTTAAGGTACCAATATTGAAAGATGCCCAACAGTTCTCCTGGTACATCTCTTTGTCGCAGCTTGGTCCACAGAACGTCGTACGCTACAGTGTCAAATGCCTTGGACAGATCCAGGAAGCATGCGAACACTGGCGTACGACGTTCTGTGTAATATTGAACTGTATGTTTAAGGGCTAGAATGGCGCTCTCGGTGGAAAGACCTGGTCGAAATCCAAATTGACCATCGTGTAGATGCAAATATTTCTCTAATTGCGAGTCCAGCAACCCAACACCTTAGCCAGAATCGTGGCGAGTGAAATGGGACGATAATTGGCCTGATCTGCCACATCACCAGTCCTATTCTTGACGATAGGCACAATTATTGTTTGCATAAAATCGTTTGGGAGATACGAGTGGCTTATACACAATGAGTAAAACAGTGAAAGAGTGCGAGGTAAATGAACTCCCGCATGCTGCAGATGCTCGACGCTGAGTCCATCGTGACCCGGAGATTTTCCTCTAGTCATTTTCCTTATCACTCCGGCAACTTGATTGGCGGAAAAGCGAACTAGATCGGTATCTCGACAGACCTCAGCATCGACCTCCCGCAGCTCCGGGCCACCCAGTGGAGATTGGACTTTAAAATGGTCCACAAATAGGTTCGCAATCCCTTCGGTCTCACTGATGCCCCCTACACTCACAGGCAACCCAGGCTTCATGTCCAGCTTTTTTGTAGTTTTCCAGAACTTACGGAAATCTTTGGAAGCATGCAGTTTGGCTATTATGTCTTGCTTGATCTGTTCTTGGTGATTTTGGCACCAACGAAGCTTGCTTTTAAATATTTTACGACTGCGGCACATATTGTCATAGATTTCTCCAGATGTTGGTCTATTGTACCACAGCCACTGCTGGAAATGAAGTCTGGCCTTTCCGTGCGCCTCTTTCACATGTTTATTCCAGCCTATCACTTGTTTTTGTTTTCGATTAGGTCGATTACAATTATAACTTTCTACAGATGCCTCCCTAAGTGTAGCTGTAATTTGTCTGTACATTTTATTCAAAATAGATCTGTGACTATGGTCGTTACAGTGACCATTACTACACTCAGTAAACTCCGACGGGAAATCAATAAGCCTTAATTTACTATGACACAAGTCATGATAAATACGAATTTGCTCCTCGTTTCTCTCTCCCCACACAATCTTATTACATGCTGCTTTGCTACATAGAAGAAGCATTTAGGAACCGAGCCTACAAATATCTGTATGTTGCGAGTGTTTATGGGCATCGGTGATCACTTACTATCAGGTGACCCAGCTGGGTTGGTATTCCGAAGTTTTATTCCGAAGTATGGGAATTTCCTTGTCAAAGGCCGAACTATAGACTAATTATCGGCGCGATATTATCGAAGTTTCACTTCGGAATACGGCAGCTGCTCATCTGCCTCCCTCTTCTATAAAAACAAATTCTACCCATTCCTTGCCAAAAAAAAATCTTCCAAAAATGATTTGACAATTTCAAACGATTTAGTGCTGAAACCGGTTGCGTTGATTCGACTATACGTTTAAATACTCTCCAATTCTAACATAAATTTAAAAAAGTGGCAAAAAATTAATATAACAAAGTTACTTCTAGTCATCCTAGATCTTAAACGTTAGAACCTAAGCTCAGTTTTGCACCCAATCCGATCTAACGCACACTGAATTCACCCTCAATGCACTCCAGGCTCATGCTGAATGCGCCCGCACGGAGACGTCACATTCTCATGTTATTACTTCCAGGAGGCCGATTTTTGAATCGCTCGTTCGTTAATCGAATGGTATGGAAACGTTTTTTGACGTATTAGAATGGAATGGAACTAACAAACATACAGGGTTGTAGATCATCATCATTTTTGGAGGAAGTAGGGCTTTTGTTAGTGTTTACTCTGGTAAAGTAGCTGTAATGACACAAATGATACATTTAGACTTCCCATACAAAATGGGTGACCGTGACCACTTTAGTAAAGACATTAGTTTTTTTTTATGATTATTATAACAACAGCCTCCGTGGTGTAGTGGTTAGAGCGCTCGGCTCTCGATCCGGAGGTTCTGGGTTCGATTCCCAGTGGGGACACTGTCAAACAAAAATCTCTTTGTGCGACCTCCCCAGTTTGGTTAGGACATTGCAGGATGAATCACCTGATTGTCCGAAAAGTTAGATGATTCCGTGCTTCGGAAGGCACGTAAAGCCGTTGGTCCCGACTACTATCTACGGATGTAGTCGTTAATGAGCCATGTCAGAGGCCTTTGGCGGCTCAACAACTCTGACACCAGGGTTTGTGAGGTCGGTCATCGACCTTGCAACCCACACGATATTATGATGATTATTTAAGTAAAACCAATAAAAATTCACGCTGTATATTCCAAATGATTCTAGCAGATAGTTGTTTTGAAGGAATCTTCCTTAACTAAGAACTTACTGTGATTCCATTTGTAACCTTGCAAATAAAATATGTCGTGAAACATTGAGGGAAAGACTAGTGTTAGATGCAATTACACCGTCGAGGCTGGCCATACCAGTTGAAACGTCTTTGTAATCACGATGCGCCCTTGCATCGTCCATTTTGATTCGCGTCCGTTCAAGAGCAAGATCTTTACTTTCCTCTCGTAATAATCGATTTCATTTCTCGATAATTAGTTTTGTAGCTACTATCCGCATTTTTGTTATTTAAGGCTTCTCTTATTAAAAATTATGTGTTTCTGCCCTCATTTCTTAACTCTTAATACTTGATTATAAAGCATTTTAGATAGTTAGTTCCCATGTGTTTCGATGTGCCAGTCGTTCGCACTCAACAGTGAATGACGAGTGATTCGAAAGTCATGCACTTCACCAAGAATCTGATTTTTCAGGTCTATTCTGTGACAAATATTCCTCGAACTGACACCTTCCAAGTATTGCGGGTGAGGTGAAGAACGAACGGTATGTGAAAGATGGAAAATGTATACCTTTGTGCCTCTGTGAAGGCATTTTTTAAATTACATTATGTATTTTCAAAATATAATATAATAGTTATTTAGTAAGAGAGGCTGCAAAATTGTTATTTGGCGCGAGTGGCTTGTATTGAAACTCGAGTAAGCAAAGGATTTTACGATTTAAAAGAAGAATCCTGAGCGCAGCAAGGGTTTTAAGGCACGAGACTCGAAATAACTTTGTTGCCGAGTGAAACACACAAATTTTCACCTCACTATAGCGAGAAAAATAAGCCAATTTATAAACATTAAATTGCCAGATTAAAATTACAAAGATATTTTCCACGCTAAGGGCCAAAAATTATTATTGCACACATTTTTCGACCGATAAAGCAAAGTTTACCTAGCTTGAAGCAGTGATGTTCGTCTTGAAATAATCTTACACCAAAAGCATACTATCAGATAGCGCTCTAGCGTTTCCTGAAATAAGAACCATTAAAACGGAGATAACGAATTTTCAAAAATAGTTAGAGCCGTTTCCGACAAAAAATAAACGGTACAGCAACACTGCACTTACTTTCTCGCGATATGCAAGAAAAAAGTATCAACTGCTATGGTGTCAATTGGACCATTCGTTTAGCCGTTAGGCCAAAGCGTGACGGACAGACCGACCGACGGACCGACCGACCGACGGACCGACATTTTTGAGAGACTTGTTTTTTATGATGTATGTATAAGTGATATAGAACACATTTTTGAGAAAATTAGAAAAACTTTTTTTTTCACGAATACAATACCTTTCTTGCTCCGCTCCAAAGTAAAATTGAATTAATTTAAGTCACTTGTCAAGCAAGCATGCAAAGAAAGAAAGATTTGGAAAGGAAAAAGAAAGAAAGGAGATCTCATTTACTTTTAAAGCAAAACCGTTTATAAAAATATTTTTTAAGAAACCTGAAGTTCCCTTCAAGATGGTTTTGAAAACACATTTCTTAAGAACTCCCAAGAGCAGGGTTCGGGTGTAAAACCGACGGGGAATCCCCCTAGGCTGTCCGAAACAACTTTGTACAAGTCGTTTCTTTGGCTTGAGAAGAACTGTAATTTTGAACCCTTTTGCCTGTTTATCAAATGTTTTGGATGTATAGATTCAGATAATTTTATTCAATTACTTAATAATACCTGGGCGACCGAGCTTCACTCTATAATACAAGCCTCGACATTAAAATATCATCGGGTGAGCAAGCTATGCTACTCGCCAACAAATAGCGCTGTAAGTTTCTTGAACGCACTAAAACGCGCTAAGAAATATTAAAAAAGACGGTGAAAACGAATTTTCCCAGATATGAGACCTAGCTAGATCTATTTTTTGCCCCCAAAAACCTCTGTATACTTAATTTCATCAAAATCGTTGGAGACGTTTTCGAGAAACCGATTACAAATATATATATATGTATACAAATATTGCTCGTTCCATAGTATAGGATAATATTAATAACAATTAAATATTAAATTAAAGTATTAAAAAAAGATGTCAAAAATAAAGTCCCCACACTGGACTTCTACTTAGTCAAAAAGCCCTCCCCGAATCGTACCGGACGCAAAGGTGCCCATGACACTCGCTGCGTTGCCACGTTGGATGGCAATGGACAACCTTTGCGCCAGATAGGATCCGGAGCGAGCATCGTACCCCTTCTCTCGGAGTCGACGGCCAATCTCCTTCACGAAGGCAATAGCCTCCAACCCCCAGCTACCTGTGGTCTCAAACGCCAACGGGACAAAGTAATAATTAGCGTCCAAAACTGAGTATTTGTCCCGCTTTTTGTCAGCCGCAGCTTCAGCGGCAGCCCTGGCGACCCGCATCGTGCCTCCAAGATGTGAAGCAGCGAAAGTGCTGACGCACGTGGCGTCCCACAATAAGCACTTTCCACGCTCCCACGGTACCAGTGTTAGGCCATCGGGTCTCTTGCCATCAGAACGACTAAGACCCGGCGGTTCCAACATACAGGGAACGTCAGCCGAAATCAGGGCCCTTCGGACAATGTCGTTAAGGGCGTGGTGACGAGGGAATCTCCCCGAGCACCGACAGCAGCTCAACGCGTGATGACCATTGGCTTCCACCATGGAGCCGCAGATGCATTGATGTGGTTGGCAAACATCGCAGCCCAGGCGGAGCGCCACAGCCACACGCATAGAGCTATTGTCGAGCAGTGTTCCCATATGTGGTGAAGGCAAAGCCTGCAACCACGCCCCCGACTCAGGTTTTGATACTGCCCTCAGTCTGGCCAGGTCTGCCCCAGCGGCAGTGCCCATGAGTCGATCGAGGATAGACTTGCACCCTATATCATCCCAGGCTCGTTGTACGTCTGGGTTATCAGGCACGGACGTGGTCGGGAAGAGAGCTGTCCACCCCATCAACGCTTCAGCTGCAAAAGGTATACTGGTATTGTTTCCATTGGATGATAGAATTTCAGAGACAAGACCAGCAACCCCATGAGCCGAAGCGAGAAAAGCCGGCAAACCGACATCCCGCACACGCCGCACACCCAAACCCCCATGCCTGATGGGAAGAGACGCCTGACTCCACTGTTCTTCACTTAAGAAAACATTTAAAACAGTTTCGACCGTGAATTTTAAAGCTTCGTCGAAAGATGATACAGTGTCTGTATACAGCCAGGTTGGGGCCGTCCTCAAGAGGTACGTTATCTTGGGCAATGCGAAACACATTCTTAACAAAACCAGGGCAACATGCGCGGAAATGCTTTTAAGACGTTCCTTAGCGAGGAGGAGAAGATGTCTCCTAACTTCCAGAGCATCAGGAATAGCCTCTGGAAAAATAGGCGAACCTAGGAGATTAAAAGTAGCTTCAGACAGCTTCTTAAGGCCAGGAAGCAAGGCATTGAAAATTGGAAAGGAAGGACACGTTGTGGGCCCGCAACAGAAAAACTCGCATTTGGTCGCATTCACTTCCAGCCCCAGCTCTTTGAAACGGGGAAGCAACGTCCGCAGGTCTTGCTCCACGTCCTCAGGCTTTCCCCCTATGGTACCGTCATCAAGGTACCATATATTCAATGGACATTTCAGAGAAGTGATAATCTTTTGGATAGCGAGGCTGAAAGCAAGTGGTCCAAGCGGGTCCCCCTGTTGCGCACCCACCTGAGAAAGGATTAGGGAGTTATTGAAAAACAAGTTTGAAGGTAGCTGATACACTTGGTATAGGAAAGGATAAAGGGAAGGGATATTTTCGCTGACCTCGTTCAGGAGTACGTCTCGCTCGACGGTATTAAAAGCATTCTTTACATCCAGTTTGATAATTACGCAGTCGGCGTTCCCTGGATCTGTTACAAATGCGCGTGTGGCGTGTATCGCCGCTTCGCAACCCTTTTGCGTTCCGAACCCTAGCTGTTTTGGCTGCAGGTAAGCAGCCATCGGTTCCCTGACGGCATGACACCCAAGTTTGGCTACTAAACGACGAAAAGTACTCCCTATCGCAATCGGTCTTATGCCCCCCTCTTTCTTTGATAAAGCGCATAAACTAGCACCGTACATATATGGAGAAACCTCTGGGTTTAATTGTCCACGCAGTAAAAAGTTGCACAGCTTACTTAGGCACTCGAGCAAGCGCTGTCCGTTATTTCCCGCTGAACTCGAAGTCAACTCTTTTAAATGAGCTGGTCGAATTCCATCTAAACCCGCAGCCGACCCACTATGAAAACTTGCAAGCGCTTGCACCACGTCCACAACCTTAACAGTTAAGGTGGGCGTGGACCCATCTGGTGGCAGTGGTAATGCCAACGGGCGGGACGGGGATGGGTGCTTCTCTTGTAAAGCAGCTAGAGTTTCCTGGCTCGGAGGTGCTACTGTGTCATCGGACATCAGTAAGCGAACGGCGCCCCTCAGATCGCCCTCAAATACTTTGGACTCTATTGTCTTTAGTACCGAAGGCGACCGGAGGGAGATAGCGGCATTACCAATCCCGTCAGATGAATAGGCGGAGTTTACGTTTGACTTCACTTTCGTAGTAAGGTTTCCCGGTCCCTGCACATCTGGCGCTTTAAGCGCCGTATAAGCAAACGTAAACAAAGCGAACCAATCGGAGGTTAAATTGGTTTGGATGCACGTAGTAATAGCATCGCACAACCTGCCAGCAGCCAGGTTCCTAGCCCCCTTAGGGATATGACGAAGCACCCGCACCGATTGCCTAAGAGTCGCGAGACTGTTGAAAGAATTACCGGGTGGCTGCGAACCCTGCTGAGGTTGTGTACTATTGACGTCAGCAACTTGACTCGAATGTGGACCGACTTGCGCAGCAGTGGGGCGGGCAGCGCCGCAGCGGGCGACATCCTTATGTTTGTGTCCGATGTGAACTGCGAGACCATGTGAATTAAATGTGCGCGCTGAGCCCGGACAGTGAGGGCACGTCGACAAGAGGGAAGGGATATTCATCATATTTACATAATATTTACCGGTAGGTAGGTACTTACAATAAAAGCTATAAGAGTTTCAAAAATAGATGAGTTTCAAAAATAGATCACAATGACCTACTTGCTTACACGATTATAGTATCAATTGCATTATAAATTAATGAAATGATTTGAATTTGAAAACAAACAAAAAAAAAGAAAAATTAATTTAAAAAATAAATAATCTAGTAGGTATACAAATTATCGGAAATTTATCACAGAAGGTATTGTTATAATTACAACAAATGTAATGATTAAAAAAAAAAAAACGAATTGCAAGCAAACTTAAAAAATCTAAACCTTTTATCAACAAAAAGGAAGACAATTTAATTTTATAACTTAATTTACAATAGGTAAATTAGGTAAAAATATAAATTAATAAATAATGGTCAAAAACTTATTGCCTATATTATTATGGAAAGAAAAACGTACCTACCTATCTATCAAGTCAATGAATTTCCACAAAATAGATGTGGAATAAAATTAGTAATAATACAAATTTAAAAAAAAAAGTATTTTAAAATGTCACAAAACAAATTCCAACAAAATAACAATTAGTAGCAAATACGTTGAAAAATTTGCAAAAAGACGAGCTGCCTGCTGGGGATCGAACCGCCGTCACTTGCTTCGTTGTATCGGAGCGTTTAGCCGACCGGTGCTCCAACGGGGCTATCCCCGCTTGAAATTGCGTGGCGAATATAGGCTTCTATTTGAAGTGTCGTATAATCGACTGGGCTGTCAGCTGTGTGGCAACTGTGAATCAGCTGACTATGACGGTAGACGAGTAGTCCGATGCCGATCCGATGTGAAAATAAAAATGGGTAGATCGTAGGTTTTGTGTTTGTGAATATAGCAGCTTTATCTATTCATAACAATTTACAATCATACTATCCTTTACGTTTTAAAAGTTTATCCGGGAGCCAGTTCTTGAATATCACCGGGTTTCACTTTTGAGACTAAAAATAAACAAAAAAATATGAAAATCAACAATAATCACTACTTTATAAAGTGTGTAAGGGACGGTGTACCGAAAACTGAAAGGGCGTGCTCAGTCAACGTACACTCAGTCAACGTACACTATAATTATTTCAGAAATAATTTCCAATTTTGTCAGTTTTAAGGCCCCACATTTTGAAACAAAGGTCGAGGTCGAATGACGAGTTTTGTAAGTGAACTTCCTGAAGGTTGCGGCTTCGATTCCCGGAAGAGCCAGTCAAAACTTTGATATTTTAAATGAAACGGAAGATAACAAAAACTTTTATTTTATTATTAGCTTATATATTCCGGGTCCTAATGAAATAGTAGTGAACTTAATTTTAGCAAATTATACAGATCAACTATGACTATGAAACTGAAAAAAAATTCTAAGGAACATAGGCTGAAATACCAGAAAACAGTTTGACGTCCCATACAAAATGCGCTATCAGTTGATGCACTTTCTATGGGAGTCATTTTTTTTCGACTTATGTTTCTTGGGGAAATTAGTTCAGTATCATGAGTAAATAACGTGCTGAAACTATGTCTACTATATTAAAAGGTATTTCATAATACCAGGCCACTCAGAAAGTATTGCGAAAAATAGTTTTTATATATGGGAGACTGGCCGGTCAGAATCTTTTTCGAAAATATGATTACTTGTAAGTAAAAATATGTGTGTTCCATTTTCAAAATTTCCCTCCACATTTTTTGCGAGCCAATTCAAAGTATCGTGTCTTACTGAAAAATGGATCTGCGCCGGGAACATTTTAGAGCTATGATTTTTTACGATTTCAAGTGTCGCCTGAAACCGGATGAATCGTTCGATAGACTTCAAATGGCATTTATGGATGAAGGCCCCTCCAAGGCAACCGTGTATCGTTGGTATAACGAATTTAGGCGCGGTCGACCAACCTTGGGGGATGAAGAAAGAAGCGGTCGCCCTTTGACGGCTATTACGGAAGAAAACGTGCTAGCAGTGAAAAATTTAATCCAAGATAATAGGCGAATTACATATCAGGAGATTCAGCACATATTAAAGATTGGATCGGGAAGCGTTCACGAGATTCTACACGGGCATCTTCGCGTGAGGAGGATAGTTTCGCGCTGGGTGCCGCACTACCTCACCGACGCTCAGAAGCAGGCCCGGGTGGAATGGTGCCGTGATATGCTGAACAAATTTGAAGCAGGCTCGTCTCGGCGTGTTTACGACATCGTAACAGGTGATGAGTCCTGGATTTATCAATACGATCCAGAAACCAAGCGCCAGTCGACAGTTTGGGTGTTTCAAAATGAACCAACGCCTACCAAAGTGAAGCGATCTCGAAGCGGGGGGAAGATTTTGATCGCCAGCTTTTTTAATTTGACTGGCCACTTGGCCTCAATTCCCTTACGAGATCAAAGAAGCATCAACGCCGAATGGTATACTACCAAATGTTTACCAGAAGTTTTTTCTGTTGTGAGCAACAAGCGACCAAACACAGGGCTCCGCGGACTACTGCTCCACCACGACAATGCGCCTGCACACACCGCGCTCAAAACGAGGGACTTCCTGGACAGCACACCAGTCAAACTCCTGGGTCACCCTCCTTACAGCCCTGATCTAGCACCGTGTGACTTCTTTTTATTTCCAAAAATAAAAAATCAGCTCAAGGGGATACAATTTTCGTCGCCGGAAGATGCGCTGGCTGCGTTCGAGCAGGCTGTAAACGAGGTGTCTACGGCGGACTGGAAAAAGTGTTTTGAAAACTGGTTCAGACGCATGAATCTTTGTATAGAGGCTGGTGGAGAGTACTTTGAAAAGATTTAATAAAAATATATGTACCTGTAGAACAATTTTTTTTAGTGTCGCAAATATTTCTGAGTGTCCCACGTATTTACATTGAAGTGTACTGTTTGATTAATTTTAATTTTTATACTTTATGACGATCATAATTATTCATTGACTTCTAATTTTGAATGTGATTATTTGAAAAAAAAAGATGCCATTGCTCGCATACTTCTTTGATGTCACTGAATAAAAACCCGTATTGTAATAACAATACGGTTGACAGTTGACGCTTTTTCGATCAGGCTACGGATCTGACTCGAGATCTGACGCGATATCTGACGCAAGTTTAACATTTTTTTCCCATCTAAAATAGTGCCAAACGCCGCTGAAGAAGTTTTCACTTCAATAAATATAATCTACTCCAAGGCACTGTATATATGTGTATTGAAACTGAGTATTTTACCTACCTTTTACCTTGGACTTTTTTAGACCCGACTGCGGTGAAGCCCAAACGGAGGGTTAAGTGTTCAACCTGTATATATCTATGTCCGTTTCTTTGTTTCGTCGTAACTACTAAACTGTTGAACCAATTGATGAATTAAATACGTCGTTAAAGTGTCAAGTGACACTGGGTATATGAAATTAGTATGGCGGATTTTAGGTGCCCAATTAAGCATCTTGAGCCTGCAAAATGATGAAATACATTTTAACAACTTTCTAAAGTATCACTTTTTTAGAGTTCCGTACCCGAAGGGTGAAAACCGGGACCCTATTAATATGCCTCCGATGTGTGTCTGTTTGTCAGCGGGCTGTATCTCATGAACCGTGATGAAATAATCACAGATTATGTATTGCTGTTTCCACTATACTCGTAACAACGAATAATTCAAATCAAACATTAAGCGGGTGCTCCTACTAAAACGTATTTTTTTTGGGCGATTTTGGCTCGATTTTTGTTTGAGCTCTATCTTAAAAACAGGAACACTTACGAGCATGAAAGTAGCTATAATACATAAGCTATTAAATAAAAATAAAAAAACTGATGAACTGCTTGTCGGACCTCTGCGTGAATGCGCATCCATAACTAAAACGGTATTTTTAACCTTAGTGGTACGGAACCCTCGGTGCGCGAGTCCGACTCGCATGTGGCTAGATTTTTAAAACTTTTCAGTATCATCATAATTCCATTAAAAGTCCACTACTAGGCAGGAAGTTTTCAGAATTTCACAATGAAAATGCATGGTAGATTTCAGATTCATTATTAAATGTAGTAGACGTGGACGTCTTTCGGCTGATGATGATTAAATGTATATTCTTTACAGAATTCTTATCGCACTTCATAACATGCAGGATACAATAGAGCGAGTCTTAACCGTTTTGTATCGTACTATGGCAGCGTAACAGAATTAACGGCAAAAACCACTGCAGCATATTTTGAAGAAGTACCAAAGTCACCCAGCTTGTTAGCGATGCATCAGGCACCATGAACCACGGTTGTTGGTGACAGCAGCTTATAAGATAGTATGATACACAAAAGGACTCCTACTGCACATCATCCGGTTCATCATCATATCATCCGAAAGACGTCCACTGCTGGACATAGGCCTCCGCTAAAGATCTCCATGACGACCGGTCCGGCGCTGCTCGCACCCAGCGGCTTCCCGCGACCTTGACCAGATCGTCGGTAGTTTAGCGATTCTCAGGGATATGTCAGTTACTTTAGTTCTCATCATCCGGTAAACAGAAAAAACAAGTTGGTAAAACAATGTTATTTTTAGGGTTCCGTACCTCAAAAGAAAAAAACGGAACCCTTATAGGATCACTTTGTTGTCCGTCTGTCTGTCTGTCTGTCAAGACCCTTTATCTCACGAACGGGTAAAGGTATCAGGTTGAAATTAATACCATATATTAGGATCTATGAACCACACAAGATCTGAAAATTTCAATTTTTTACAATGACGCAATCAAAAGATATGGCATTTAATGGCCTCATCTCCATACATTTATTCAAAAATGCAAAACAAGGGTACTTCCCGTTGACCTAAAATTATGAAATTTGGCAAGAAGCTAGGTCTCACAGTACAAATAATGGGAAAAGTCTGAAATCATTAAATATTACAACTTTTCTCACAACTAATGTTAACCAATTGTGGTGAGCTCCCGTTTCAAGAACATTCATATAAGAGAGGAGTCAAGTTGGATGGTCGCTGAGGCGATCTTTGTTTTAGTTCTCTTACAAACTTGAAAATTAGTATGTTTATAGTACATAAGCTATAAAATAACAACAAATAATAAAATTTGGTCAAGCGCGTGTCGGACTCAAAAAATCTAGCACATTAACTTACTGAAATTTCAACTAATACAATTATGTTTATGTGGTGGTACGGAACCCTCAGTGCGCGAGTCCGACTCGCACTTGGCCGGTTTTTTTGTCAAATAGACTCTGGTTTTGCAAAATGTGTTATTGAGCGTAGGCATCGACTCATGAAATGTATTAAGTATACCGACATGCGGCCGTGTACTATTCTTAGCCGGTACAGACCACGCGACGAGTTTAGGCCTCCGGACGGAATGGAGGCGGTATGCGCATTTGCAATATTTGCAAGAAAAAAAATACTACTGCACATACCCCCTCCACTCCCGCCCAGAGGTCTTAACTCGTCGCGAAGACTGTACCACACGGACAAATCTTTCACTCCGAATAAAATAAATCCAAAGTATAACCAAAACACACAATTTTATTTTATAATCCAAAAAGTATGCTCCATATAAACTCCACGTGACACTTGCAAATTTTACTTCCTTCGTAAGATTTATTGTCAATAAAAGCCTTATCTTAACTGCTTTTGGAGATAGTCTTGGTAGGATCGAGTATTGAAATAGGGCTATTTACATCCTGATAGTACCTTTTATGAGTTATAAGGGGTCTTTTGAAGCTTTTATGTTTTTCTTTCCAATCAAAAAAATTTCAGCAGAGTCGGTTGAAGCGCATCATCAGTAGAAATATGTGAATTTGCGCATGAAACTAAACGGCTTAGGGCCAAAATACTCATCATGATTTAAAATGCGCTTTCTATGGGAGGTTGTTACTGTTTCTGCGGGAGGTTCTATTCGTAAGTCAATGCATAACATCCCTTGGAAAGTCCACTGCAGGACAGTCGAGCAAATACCTGGGGTATTTTGAACAGGATTTACCATAGTCACCGCGCTTGTAAGCGTTGCGGCTGACGACCGCTGTTGTTAGTGACCGCAGTATGTAAGATGGTACGATACATAGAAAGATGCTGCTGCCCATCCTCCGGTTCATAAACCCTTAGTCACCACTTACAACACCCACGGGTAGAGATGGGTTGGTTCTATTCTTTGCCGGCGCCACAGGGGCCTCGTAAGTCAATGAGGAGGTTTTTTTTTTCGTGTAGTGAGTTATATCCCATAGGAAAAGTTGTTCAGTTTTATGGGCAGTTTTACATCCCTCAGGGTTCTTATACCATTTTTGTTACACGCTGTAGATTACACACATAACATCACGCCTCTTTCTCGTTGGGGTAGGCAGAGACCACAGTCCTCCACCTACTACAATCTTGATAAAGTCAAAGTCAAAATCGTTTATTAATTGTTGGATATTAAAATCTCTTAATGACGTCAGCTAAACTACATCGCTTCACACACAATGTGGCGCCATAGTAGGAAGAAGCGACAATAAAAACCCACGCGCTCTTTTAAAATATGTTTTGATATACAACAAACCTAAGTCAGTTTTAATTTTGAATTAGTACTTCCCTCGCTTTTCATCAATCTTTTCATACATGCTTGTTGGTTTAGGATATTTATAATCTGGCCTTCGTTTAGATACATCCTCAAACGAATAACTTGGAACTCGTTATATGGATGACATTATTTTTAATAGGTCTGTTAGAAGTTTGACCTAGATATTCTTCTGCGTTTTCATGTGTGGATAGAATGGCAGGGGCAAAAATTCGCAATAACGTCACACTTATCACACTTATTTTACATAGTTGAATGATTACATGTTTAAATTTGATGTTTGGATATTTGTAACTCCTTTACGCTCAAACCGCTGTACAGGGTAGTAGAATATGATCATATATATGACTTTCGTCGGAATTTTTTATTTTAATGGGAAAATGGAAAAAATTACAAAATTGTCTTTATTCGCGAATCCGACGCGGACGAAGTCGCGGGCAACAGCTTGTACATACTAATAATAATATAAACAAAACAAAAAACAAAATTCTTCCAAAACAAAATTGAGGTTTTTCTACAGAAAAATTTGCGATAACTTTTTTTTTTTTTTTGAAAATGGGCTTACTCTTGACCTCGATCTAGTCTTGAAGACAGAGATGAGGTCGACGATGAAACGAGCTTACCCAGAAGAAGCCTATTCTATCTTTTATTTAAGATTTTTTTTTTTCCTTTATATTTTCTTTTTGTCAGTTTTGCATATTTTTTTGGGGTTCCGTACTCAAATTATGCTGACGAAATCCTTAATTTTACGAGCCTCTCTCATCTAGGTGTCAGTCATTAAAAAGCTGCATTTAAAAAAATGGAATAGCTGGTTGATTGAAATTTTCACAGAACATGACCCGCTACATGAATTGTATTTTTTAGCGTTTTTAGGGTTCCGTACCTCAAAATAAAAAAACGGAACCCTTATAGTATCACTTTGTTGTCCGTCAGTCTGTCTGTCTATCTGTCTGTCTGTCAAGACCCTTTTTCTCACGAACGAGAAGAAGTATCAGGTTGAAATTTATAACGAATATAAAGGTCCATAAACCACACAAGATCTAAAAATTTGAATTTTTCACAACAACGCAATCAAAAGATATGGCTTTTTATGTCCTCATCTCCATACATTTATGCAAAAAAGCAAAACCTACAGGGTTTTTCCCGTTGACCTAAAATTATGAAATTTGGCAAAAAGCTAGGTCTCACAGTAAAAATAAAGGGATAAGTCTAAAATCATTAAATATTTAAATTTTTCTCACAACTAAAAATAGTAACCAATTAAAGTGAGCTCCCGTTTCAAGAACTTTTCTGTAAAAGAGGGGTCAAGTTGGATGGTCGCGGAGTTTTTAAAATCAAAGAGCAAAAGCTTTAGTATATCATATGGTAGATAGGTACGGAACCCTTATGGCGCGAGTCCGACTCGCACTTGGCCGGTTTTTTGTTTGATTTTACGTTCAACCTTACCTAAAATTAGCAGCTATACTCTCGTCAATGCTAATATAGTCTTCAATTAAACTTAAACAACGTTCACATTCGCGTGCCTTGCAATTGCAACGTCACTGTAACGACCAACGGTGACCCCAAAATTCACAAAAAAGAGAGAAAAGTATTTTTTTTATATGTTATTTTACAGATATCAAAAAAGTAAAACAAACACATCATTAAATATTGCTTTGTCGACTAAACAAAAAAAAAATAAATAAAAAAAAATAAATAAATAAAAAAAAAATTACATAATAGTTTTGATACTACCACTGAAATTTCGTAAAATAAATAGTACTTAGTATTTTGTAATGGTACGGACGGAACCCTCTGTGTGCGATTCCGACTTGCACTTCGCTGTATTTTTTATTTATTATTTTAGTTCACTAAATAGATCCTTCAAAAATAAAACATGTTTTAACACTGCGCACGTCGCAACCTGAAATAACTGCAATAAAATAATATTTTTGTTCTCAGACGGAAGGAGGAAACGTTGGAATATTTTTATGTCGAAACTTCATGACTTTTATACGAAAACTTGAAAACTGGGATGCATGACTTTGTTGATATGTTTTTTCTTTCATTTCAACGGTTTGCATAAAAAAAAGTTTATTTGTTTTGCCGAATGAACCGGACCAAAATTTATTTCTCACAAAAAAAGTGTCGATGTCGCAGGCAATTTGTATAATTCACCACTAGTATAATGTCTAGAGATTATGCGAAATGCCAAACCATTTTTCGCTTTTTTACATAATGTCTAGGCATTTTACGAAACATCGCGTAATTGATTTCTGACACACGCCGGCCGTTTTCCTTTTCAATTTTACGGAAATTTGTAAATGGCGTTGTCTGTGATCTAGTGAATAAGTTGGATCTAGTGAATAAGTTGGAAAGAAAAATAAAAAAACAGGTTTTGCCAGGTTAGTGGCCAACGTGGCTGTCAGAGTCTTCAAGCCGCCAAATGGCCTCTGACTACTATCATTGACAATAGCCGGGACCAACGTGTAAACTTGCCTTGCAAAGCACGGAAACGCTCTAGTTGTTGTGCTACTAGTGGTCACCCATCTGGGTTCTAACCACGGCCAACGTTGCTTAACTTTCGTGATCGGAAAGAAAGAAAGAGCAACTACCACTCGACCACAAGCGCTTCAAAACAAATATGAGTTTCTAATATGATTCGAAACAAAATTCCATAACTGCTCTTTTCCAGACCTAGCGGGGCCAATTTCTGTCTAATATTTCCATCGGCTTGGCCAGTTTTCTCGCTAAAAGGCGAGCGAAGCCGCGGGGAGTGACTAGATAGCCACGAGGGAAATCTACTCCGTGTGTTTGAGAGCACGAGATAATAAATTGGGAACATTATTGTACAAAGCGGGAGGTTTTGGTATATAGGAAGTTAAGTTGAAATTGAAAATGATGTCCTGAAATTCTTTCAAAGACGGCACGTATTTGGAGGTGAACTATTGACGCGAGGATTTCCAAAATCTTTAGGACAAACAGAGGGCCAATTCTTAAAAGTCACCGGGTGATTTTCGAGATTTTTTAAATTGAAAAAAGCCACGATAAACTCTAATTGTTATGATGGTAATTTTAAAATTGAACATTATTTTATAATTAACAAATATTGATCGTTACTTTTGAAGAGTTTGACGGGGCGTATAAAAAAATCTCGAAAATCACCCGGTGACTTTCGAGAATTGGCCCCATGGGCCTAGAGTCAAGTGGCTTTCTATAATCAAAAATTCCAGTAGAATAGAATACAAATGTATGAAAATAACATAAGGTAACGAAATGTTGCGTGACAGTTAATGTCAAATCCATACATTTTCAGTCTATTCTTCTAGCGTTTACGATTATGGAAAGCCACTTGTCTAGGTACCCTGGGATCATTAAAGGATCTATGCACTGATTTTTGGTAATTTTATAGCATTTTTTTGCAAAAATGGTACAATCATTTGCGTTAGGCTGGCAATGGTCGATCTATGTGTATCACCACCGGAGGAACAAGAAAATATCCCTATCTAAGAAAACAGGCTCTTCTTTCACAAAAAAAAAAAAACAGCAGTTTTTCTGATGCGAGTGAAACGGAAGATATTAAATGTCTCTCTATGCAATCGTCATATTAGCAAAAGTAGATACCATATTTGATTAAATCAAGCTGAAATGAGCTAACCAAATGAACTAAATAAAATGCTTAGAAATAGATGGATAGTGTTAGGACTATACCTAAGTAATAAGTGGAAATTGATAGGCACAATTACGATAGAAGTTATTCGTTCAAGAGTCAAAGACAGTCGATCGATTTAAAAAAGTAACGCAGCGAGGGTTCCGTACCACTAAATCAAAAATACCGTTGTAGTTATGGATATTTAATCTGTGGTTATGGACGCGCAGTCACGCAGAAGTATATTAAATGCGTGCGAGTTTAACAAGCACTTGAAAAGTTTTTAGTATTTGTTGTTATTCTATAGCTGAGACTATAACTATACCAATTTGCACGTACTCGTATTTCCGTATTCAGGATAGAGCTGAAAAATCGCCTAAAACATGTTTTTTGAATGGAATGCCCCTCCTAAATTTATTTTTACTTTGTTATAGTGGCAACAAAAGTACATAATCTGTGAAAATTTCAACTGTCTACCTATTACGGTTCATGAGATACAGCCCGCTGACAGACAGACAGACTTCGGAGGCATATTAATAGGATCCCGTTTTTAGGGTTCCGATACCAAAATGGTAAAAAAAGGAACCCTTATGGTGCGACTTTGTCTGTCTGTCTGTCTGTCACACCTGTATATCTCAGCAACTACTTTAGCTATCAACTTGAAATTTGGAATGGTTTTAGAATATGGTTGTCCAACTTAATTGCAAATGAAAGAATTAGAAAAAATATATGATTACTAATGTAAAGGGGGCCCCAATCGGGGGGGCAAAATTTCAAACTTTTGTCACTAGGTCGAGTTGGGTATCACATTAAAGGACTTTACTTGCAAATTCAAAAATATATATTTGTATTTTTTACCATTCCCCTTATCTCAGGGGGAGGGGGGGGGGGGCCTTATCTCCCAAGTTTGTGAGAGGAAAAATCTGAATTAATTACAGTCGATAGAAGTTTATTTAAACATTACAGCAAAAATAAAACAATCTTTCTAAATTGCACAGTTTTTTAGAAATCTGCTAAAAACCTTTACAAACAAACGGTCCTAAATATGGACTTTATTGCTTTCAAAAATAGTATAGGTATATTGGAACCCTCGGCGCGCGAGTCCCACTCGCACTTGACCGGTTTTTTAGCATTGGGTACGGTACCAATCCTAAAAAATCAAAAAAGTTAAGGATGCAAGGAGTCTGCGACTCAAGCTGAATATTTTTTTGAACATTCCGCCTCTATCTTCTTTAGAAGTAGTCCGACTTCTACACATTTTAATACTCAACTAAAACCTGATAAAAATAGTTGTAACTTCACGACTATAACATCGCATACTAGCGAAGTGCACAGATATTTTGACAGTGTCGTATCTTTAATGTCATTACCCATCTCTGAAAATCCTCACCAATTAATGACGTAACTTGCACGGCACATCCCAATAACTTGTGTCACGTAAGAATAATTAATTTATCACTTCCCTCTTCCGAAATTTCCCCTAAAACGGGAGGAAATTACCCCTAAAAGGGGGAGAGGGAGGGATAAGTCGAGTGAGAATGCGCTAAAAGAAACTTTTGCGAGTTGAAATGAGTTGGGTAAGTTTGAGTGCCGGTTGACAGATAAGTAGGTACCTATTGTAAGTTGTGAGACGAGTAATAATGGCTATGTAGTACTATTATTAATTCTGTGGTGTAACTACAGATCTATACTAATATCATAGATTTTTATTAAATTCTTTAATATATTTGTATATATATTTGTAATCGGTTTCTCGAAAACGGTTCTAACGATTTCGATGAAATTTACTATACGGAGTTTTCGGGGTAAAAAAATCGATCTTACAAGGTCTCATGTCTGAGAAACATCGTTTTGGAAAAAATCTGAGAAAAATACCGCGTTTTAGACAGGAACCTACAGCGCCATCTGTTGACGAGTAGCATAGCTTGCTCACCCGATGATATTTTAATGTTGTTATAGAGCGTATTTCGGTCGACCAGGTACTTCTTTATTGAACACGATACATTTTAGTATTAGTGAAAAGTCATCACAATGGCGAGCTTAACTCACTCTCTGAGTTCTCTTCTAGCCAACTCAAGGTTGACAGAGAGAGCTAACAGTACAGCCAACACAAATTACTCAACTAAAAATGGTATGGTACTCAACTAAAAAAAACCATGGTATAACTAAACAACACCGAAATTGGTTCAAATCTTTATTTTGTCAAATCTTTGTTTCGTCAAGTCCTAGTATCGTCAAATTCTTGTTTCTCAGTCATCGACTTTACAAACAAGTCGTTGGGCCACTTAAGGGGCTGATAAGAGCTGAATTACTTCCCTTTCTAACAAAGGGCAGAATGCGCGTGCTAGAACGGAGCAGATTCGCGCTGTTTTACGTTTTTCGCTCATTTTTGCATTTTTCTCAATATCTGTACCCATAATATTAATTATCAAATAGCTAAATTTTTATGCATAATGTATTGAATAATGTGTAAAAGTTTTGGCATCATAGATTAATAGGTACTTACTTAAGAAAAGCGGTTTAAAAGCAAAAAGCAGAGGTGACTTTGGGTTTTTTTTATGGCGTACAAAATATGTTTAACCGTGTTTCGGAGTCGGCCATATTCTTGGAAAGATGCTTAATTATCACAATAATTTTTTTCACGGCCATATATTCATCACTTTTCGTTAAAAACCTGCTCAAGTGAAGCGTATTTAGCTCTTATCAGCCCCTTAAGGCCTCTGACACGATACATTTAACGACTACTGCCTTTGATAGTAGCAAGGACTACGGCTTACCGAGCTTTCCAAAGCACGGAGTCATCTTACTTATCACGAATATTATTAAAATAAATACCTAGGTGAAGGGTCTTTTTGCCAGTGTCCTGCTCGTAAAACCTAATTTTTTGGGGTTCCGAACTAAAATGGTAAAAACAGAACCCTTATGGTGCCACTTCGTCTGTCTGTCTGTCACACCTGTAAATCTCAGCAACCACTAAGCCATCGACTTGAAATTTGGAATAGTTTTACAATATGATTGCCCAACTTTATTGATATAAAAATAATCTAATTAAAAAAATATTATTATTATTGGAGGGTCAAAATTTTAAACAAAGTGCGTTTTTTAGAAATCTGCAAAACACCTTTCCAATCAAATTTAGTTTTGTGGTCCTAAAATAGTAGTTTAAGATACAATTGCCGTAAGTAGGGTTATTACCGTGTATCTTACGACGTTTTTCAATACATTTGTGAGAAAACAGGTATAATTGAGGAACATCAAATAATTTTTATTGCTAAGCAACTGATAAAATGAAGACCAAAATTAAAATCACAAATATTAGTTGTTAAAATTAATAGTAAAATTTTAACAAATACTGAAATTTTGTTTTATTTTTCGTATTAAGTTAAAATAATTTTATGATCAGAGTGTAAAACTCCTTGGTAGTATACTTTTTTACTTACCGCACTAGTTCGGTAAGTGACTACTTACGAGCAATGTTTACGTTCTTGTAAGTACGTTTTTCGAGCGAATGTATTAAAAATATTATTATCACGTAAACTAAGTATATTTCATATTTGTATCTTAGGCACCATAACACATTGTTAAGCAAGACAGTCCAAGGTCTTTTTTAAATAATTTTAGGTAAAAAAAATTTTTAACTTAATTAAAATATCATTTTTTTTTAACTTAATATAATTAGGTACCAATAATTATGGTTAAGCTAAATTTTTTAACTAATTACAAGCTAGAAAACTGTCGGTTTCAACATTAGATTTTGTTTTTAACCAGTTATACATTTTTGCTATTAGGATAAATCTGAAGCAGTAGCACAGTCATTTCTCAAGGTCTCAATTATATTGGATACCTCTGTTTCGTCGGTGTCGTTTAAAACAAATTATTTTAGTCTTGAGTTTGGAAAAGGTGTTAAATATTGGGGCTGAGACCCGATATTACATGTTTTTTCTGCAAGCGTTTTACATAGTTTAGGGTGAATCTGGCCCTAGCTATTTTGCAAAAGGTACATCTCGCCCACGGAGCAGTTTTTGAGGGAGCGAGATGTACCTTAAGCCAATTATTGCCTAGAAATAAACAAAATCTCAAACTCGTGTAACAATCAATACCACATTGTCTCGAAACTGGCTTTTAAGTCAAGTCGAGCCCTCTGGCGGTTTGACTTAGTGAAGTTTTGACAGTTCGCTCCTGAACTAACATTGAGAAAGTTAAAGGCAAAAATCTCAGCAAGATAAACGTAATTTTAAAAGAGGTTGTTTGAACGATAAAATGAAAAACTGTAGGAAATTGACTTAACAAAGATATACAACGCTTTTAATTTTTTTAAGTAGCAAGTGAACAAGCGAGCTTGTGGGCCACCTGATGGTAAGTGGTCACCCCCGCCCATAGCGCCCACTGTCTTATCAGTAGTATTTGAAACTAAGAGCCAGTTCCCGGATCCGTTTAATAATCGGAGGTTTCAGTGGCAGAGCATTTTATATGAAGCTATTCACACTCGTCCGACAACGATTTTGTGTCGGATCCGACAAGAAAAGTCGTGTGTTTTGTCAGCCGATTTTCGTGTCGGATCAACGCTCGCGTATGATCGTATATGGCGCTGTTCAAATCGGAATCCGATATCCGACATAATGGGAACAGAGGCGCCGACACCCGATTGAAATCGGAATCCAACATCCGACATAGTGGGAATCGGCTCTAACAGGACAGAAAGCACGTTGCCCACCCTGAGAACTAAAATTGTATATCTTATGCAGTAATTTCCCTAGCTACCTTGGCCTTCAAACCCAAACACAGCAGTGCAAACATAGCTGCTTCACGGCAGAATAGCAAGGTGGTGGTACTTCCCCAGACGGACTTTGCACAAAAGCCCTACTACCTTTATATGTAGCCTGAGGCTATTGTTCTTTCCGATCATATTAGTTAAGCAACGGACTGGTATCTTGGCGTAGTGGTCAACAGTGATCCGGCCTTCTGTGTCATAGGACGCGGGTTCGATCTCCGCTCAGGGCGATAATTTTTGTGATGAATGATGCACATAGGAGTTTGTTCTGTGTCTAGGTCTTTGCCTAGTTTTATATCTGATGACCTTGTGTAAAATATCCCCCAATTTTATGTATCTTAACCCTAAACCAGAAAGGTGAACACTGGTGCGGAAATATAGCGTTTTCCGTATTTAAAAAGTCATGTTTACCGCTCCTGGATACTATCGCGGATAGTTGCCATTAAACTATTTTAGAGGTCATTTTGGTGGCTCAAAATCTTTGACACTAAGAGTGACTGACCGTAATGTAGCTTGATTATAATGATTTACTTTGAAATTGGCAAAATAGGACTTGTAATGAGACGTGACGCCATTAAATAAATATATCTATCTATCTCATAGATTTATTACTTCGCGCGTGGCGCTTTTAACCAGATTGCGCTCTTCCAAAAATTATGCGAGCAGAGTAGGACGTAAGATGAGAGGAAGCTGTCCCTTTCTAATAGATTTTGCATGACATTTTGTTTATGTTGTCATGACAACATCAACAAAATATCATGCAAAATCTTTGTTAAAAATCATTTTACCAAAGAGTTTTTAATCCAGATAAATCAAAATAAAATGATTTTCTGCATTTATCAATATTTAATGAAAACTGAGAGAGAAGTTTATACTTTGCACGTTGAAAATTATTCAAATAAGTATTTAAAAATACGTTTAAATAAAAATTTCTGGATATAAAACTTAACTTTTTGCACGGAAATTGTGCAAACTTCATTAGTATGGCAATAATTAGAAAGGGACGAAGTACATCGCCTATGATGTCTTGCTCTGCTCGTTTTGCCTCTGTAAAAATTGTTAAGAGTACGCTATCATGGTATATGTAAGGTCATTGATCTATCTAACTGTTTGACAGCAGAACTGAGCGATGCGTTAAACATCGCAACTACAGGACAGAGGATATAGGCTGTCACGCATAGCTCTATCTATATTCTGTCTTTATAAACAAACTACATTATTTTGACTGCAACTTATACAAATATGAAGAAGAAATAAAAAGAAAACCGGTCAAGTTCACGCGTTCCGATATACCTATAGTATTTTTGGAAGCAATAAAGTCCATTTTTAGGACCGTAAAACTAAATTTGTTTGAAAAGGTTTTTTTGCAGATTTCTAAAAAACTGTGCAACTGAGAAAGATCGTCTTAGTTTTGGTTACATTTTAGTATCTTTCTCTCTCTTGCATGTAAAAAAAAATTTAGCTTATGAGCGTATACATTAAATTTAAAGTGACAACAAAAACAGTTAAGTATAATCCAAACCATCACTTCGCTACAAATTAAATAAACATCCTATTACCTATGAAATTGGCGAAATTGTCTCGCAGATTAAATGAGATCATAAGTCTTATAAATATATATATATATTTTTCTATTATTTGTTATTTATTTAAAAGTTTATTTATTTAATGTTTATTGCACACAAGAAAATACAATGGACAACAAAGGACAAAGTTGATTTCAAGGTTCTCAAGGTTCTAAAATAGTGTTTTTATTTTTAGTTTGATATCTGAAATTAATGGTTTGAAAACTTAATAAACGTAAATGTCGTCCGTTTTTATCATTAGCTTTGTAATATTTTTTACAGATGATATGTTTCGAAAGTTTTATTAAAGCTGCAGTGCTGTAAGCTTGTGTTATGATTCATACTTTAAAAAATAATTGGATTTGAAATTCCTATAAAATACAAGTTCCGAAAACTGAGTTTACTGCCAATTCTTCATATAAAGCGATAATTTCATAGGTTATCAAATCAAATAAGTATAGTTTATTCATTGTTGGATACCAAAATCTCTTAATGACGTACGCTAAACTACATCGCTTCACAAACAAGCAGGCGAGGTTCGTTTTTCAACATTTGAAGATGGCGGTCGTGTTTTTATTTCAATTTTAGTTTTACATGTTTATTGAAGAGTTTAATGAATAATTTTGATTGGGGATTATGCAGTAAACGACATTCAAAGTGAACATCTATTAGAAGATTGGAATACATGCATTTTCCGAAATTTTTGGATGGAGAGAAGCGGACTTCGTGACTTCAATAATTTTCCCTATCAACTTATCGGAGTCATCGTGGTGCACAGGCTTTCCTCGTCGTCGATCTTCGAGATGTGGATTCCTGTGCAAATCAATCTTTCACTGGACATTGGCGTGTCGCTATAATTTTGTAACAATTCCTTTACTTTGACATTGGCGAAATACGTTTTGTAATGAGATGTGATGCCATTAAATAAATATACAATACAAACAAGCAGGCGCCATGGTGGGAAAAAAAGAAGCGACAATAAAAGGTCCAAGCCAATGTCATAGGTTAGGACCACGTTATGACTTAATATCGTAATATAGATATTGACAGGCCCGTTGGTGTGGTTGGTAGTGAGCCTGCCTTTCACGCCGTGGGCCGCGGGTTCGATCCCCGCCCAGGGCAAACATTTGTGTGATGAACACAAGTGTTTGTTCTGTGTCTGGGTGTTATTTATCTATTTATTTACGTATACCAGTTTCTGATACCCATAGTACAGGGTTTGCCTAGTTTGGGATCAGATGACCTTGTGTGAAATGTCCCCAATTTATTATTATTTTATTATTATTATTAGTACTCAAGCCCATGTCCATCATTTTACTCTTTCTACTATTAGCAAATTACGTATCTAGATCGCTTGGGGCTCTTCTACTGACGTCGAGACTGTAAGTAATTTTGACCAAATCGGTCCGCTATAAGTTCTATGGATGCTCAAAGTCGGGATTATTGAAGATCGATTTACTCTTATACCGGAAAATACTAATAGTCTCGGCGTCAGTAGAAGAGCCCCAAGCGATCTAGATAGGTAATTTGCTGATAGTCGAAAGAGTAAAATGATGAACATGGGCTTGAGTAATATATATAATATCGGCCCATCGTCGACTTCATATCTGTCTTCAAGACGAAAATGAAAATGAAAATGAAAATTTTATTGATAACGGTTGTTACAAGTCAAAAATTTGTAAAAGTATATGTAAATTACATTTAATATTTAATTTCAAAATACGTAAAATCATAAAATTGCTTCTCAAGAAGCCAACTTTTTAGTTTATTTTTAAATATTTGTTCGGAAGGTGCATTGCGTACTTCTTCTGGTATTTTATTAAAAACTGATGGACCACTTACATACACTGATTGCTCAGTCTTTTTTAATTTATGTGCGGGCGTAAGAAGGTCATTAAACTGTTTGTTGCTCCTTAAACTATAGTTTCTGTTTTCGCCTTTCTTGCTAAAATTTTGTTTATTTTTATAGACAAATATGGCAATCTGCTGTATTACGATGCACGGTAATGGCATTATATTATATTTTTTAAAATATTCTCGAGCGGAGAAACCTTGTGGGACTCGTGCTATAGCGCGAACGGCGCGCTTTTGCATACGGAATACTCTGATCCAGTCCGCGGCGCGTCCCCACAGCTCTGTACCATAAGTGAGAAGCGAATGGACTGTCGCAAAGTAGCAGGATCTGACTACGTCTGTGGAAACGGTGTACGCCAGCCGGCGCAGTCCGAAACATGCTCGTCCCAGCCGCTCGCACCACTGCTCTATATGCTCGTCCCAACACAGGCCGCTGTCTATTTGAAAGCCGAGCAACCTAGTTGATGTCACCTGTTGCAGGACTATGCCACCAGCGGTGACATTCAGAGCTGGGAGCGCGTGACCGTTAAGGCTAAATCTCATGAAACATGTCTTTTCCTTATTGAGGGCGAGACCGTTTGCCGTGAACCATACATGTAGCTTTGATACTACTTCTCGGAGACTATATTCGAGCTGGTCTGCTGATTCCGCGGAGACCACAACTGTCACGTCGTCCGCGTACATGTAAATCTGGGCACCGTCGATCGCAGCTGGCAGGTCGTTCAGAAGGATACTGAAGAGCGTGTTAGAAAGGCAGGACCCCTGCGGAACACCCATCACGCACTCCAGCTCCTCCGAAACGACGTGCCCCGAACGGTTGGTAACAATTTGCTTTCTGTTGGACATAAACGAAACCAACAGCGACAGGACGGGGCCCCTAATGCCATAGTGGCTTAGCTTGTCTTTAATTAGGTTGTGGTTAGCGGTGTCAAATGCTCGGGAGAGATCGCAGCAAATGACGGCCACATGTCTGCTAGCCTCGCGAGCGCCTAACACCTGCCACACCACTTCACGCACAAGGTCCGTTGTAGAACGACCATGTCGATACGCATACTGTTTCTCTGATAGAGTGCCACGAGGTACCCAGTACGATAGTAGTCTATTGTTCAAACCTACTTCGAAGATTTTACTTATGACTGGAATAAGTGAAATCGGCCTGTATGATTTAGTAGCGGATTTGCTGCCTTTTCCTTTATACAGAGGAGATATTTTAACCTTCTTCAGGGCATGAGGATAGGCTCCTTGTTGAAGGCTAGCGTTATAAAGATTCGCTAGTGCATTACTAATGTGTGGAATAACACCCTTCAATGTGTTGGGAGATAGCCCATACACATCGGTACTGTCTTTATGCGCAATTTGCAGTTGCATTATTTTTATAATCTCATAAGGAGAGAAAGGTCTAAGGCGTATAGATGTGGCACTGGGAGGCACTCCTTTAGATAGTGCAGCCACCGACATAGATATATTCGCTGCCGGTGCGCCGCATGCTATAGCCGCGTATACAAATTCTTCATTTAGCGCGTTTGTTGCATCTTGCGTCGATCGAAATGGTCTACCCTCGCTATCCCTTAACAAGTCAGTGAAGTCAGCGCAGCCTCTCTTTTTTCTTCCTAATTCTAAATTAACAATGTTCCACATTTGCCTACTTTTGTTCGGTGCATTTTGTATTATTCCGTTGTAAAAATTTGTACGTTTACTTCTTAAGGTCGCGCCATACCGAACAGTCAACTCTTCGCATAGCGTATGTAGATTAACGCACTGAGGGAACTTTTCCTTCAGCTCCAATAGCTCAAATAATAATTGTTTCAAGTTAAATATTTCGGCGTCTAACCAACTTTTTTTAATAATAGTGGGCTTTATAAATTTTTCAGGAAAACAAATTTCAAAACTGCTATGCAAAGTTTCACAGATCGACCTAGCAAAATCATGACAATCGTGTCGATAAGATTCCATAATTACCGACCAATCCACTGATTGCATAGCCATGTTGAAACTATGTTTATTCGACTGCGTGAATAATCGTCTTAGTACGGGTTTATCGTGCATCTCACTCCTATACTGCACGCAAAGTTTCTGCGCGGAATGGTCGCTTAGATTAGATAGTACTTTAGAGACTGACACACAGTCGCCCGGGACATTAGAGTAAGCGTGATCCAGTAGTGTTGCACTATCACCAATCTCGCGAGTCGGAAAGTCGACAAATTGAGTAAAATTGGCACTATACAAAATGTCTTTAAGTTTTTTTCTGTTCAAGGACTGTTCAAGAAAATTTATATTTATATCACCCATAATGATGGTGTCACAATTCTCGTCATTAATTTTAGTCATTAAATTATCAAATAGTATTAAGTAGTCACTATGACTGGTCAAATTCGAATGGTAAATACCGATTATCAAAACATTAAAATCCAATAAATATACTGCGCACACGTCAAATAATTGTTCCTTTGATAAATTGCAATAATCTGTTCTATTTAATGCCTTAATACCAGAACGTACGTATATGCAACTTCCGCCGTGATTAATATTACATCGACAAAAGTAGGACACTAAGTCGTAATTGTTTAACGTAACACATTGTAAATGATCTTCGCGGAGAAAATGTTCAGTAATAATTAGGACGTCGCATGTCAGGTCCGTTGCTAGTAATACTTCTAGTTTTTGTGTTTTGCTGGATAAACCACAAATATTTTGGTGGCACACAGTCAATCTGTTATTCATTCTCTGCGGCTGTGTGTCCGCTCTCGGGCAGGGCGTTAGCGGAGGTGCGGCGGGTGCGGTGTGATCCGGACTTGTGGCGGTGGTGGGACGCGCGCCTCGCACGTCCAGCGCTGTATTGAAACCACTCACTAACCTCTACGCCTGCCGGCCAGATTTCGGCGGACATGAATGTTTCAAATTTACTTCTAGGTACGGTTATCGCGAACGATGAGTAGTGGTTGTGTTTCAGTGTTAATTGTTCAACTTTATAGTTGTCGTCTTGGCTTTTCTTGATCATGTAGTCCTTAATTGCATCCGTGGTCGTGTTGTTCTTGAAAAAGCAAGCGTGGATTTTTTTGACGCGTTCGGTGGTTTGAAGTTCACTATTATTTGGGCCAGTGCCGGTTACTGCAACTCGTCGAGCTGAGCGTTTCCTACCTACAACTTGCCACTCGGTGTTATTGTTGGGAGTGATGCCCTCATCAATTACGTCGTCATCAGCCGAAGTTTTTGGAGGTGTTGATGTGACTAAATCGAGGTCAAGAGTAAGCCTATTGACAATAAAAAATATCTTATATATTACCACTGACGTGAAAGTGACTGTACCACCAAATCAACAGTCTTAATAAGTTTGTACAACATTCGCGGAGATTGTCTTCAGAGCGCGAAGTTTATTTGTTCAAAACGTTACGTTATTTTCCAAGGAATCCACATCTTCGGGGAATTCCTTGAGAATTACGGAATTCCGCGCATTTCTCGGAGTAAGCAACAATTCCCGGACTTGCTAGGTAATTTACTAAATGTAGTTAAATTTTAACTTTATATTGCTTACATTTTAACTCTTTCGCAGCCCATTTTTAGGGTTCCGTACCCAAAGGACCGAAAGGGTGTCCCGTGTGGTGCCGGCGAAGAATAGTACCATCCTATACATACCTACTCGTGGGTGTTGTAAGAGGCGACTAAGGGTTGTAAACTGGAGGATGGGCAGCAGCATCCTCCTTTGTATCTTACATCTTACTTATTTCGGTCACCTACAACCGCGGTCCATGCTGCCATACGTAACGCTGTCAAGCGAGGTGACTATGGTACATTTATTTTCAGCAAAAGCTAGAATCCTGGAGGGAGCTCCCTGTCCTGTAGTGAACGTTTCATGGGATGTTATGATGATGATGCCTCCGATGTCTTCTGTCTATCAGCGGGCTGGATCTCACGAACCGTACTAGGTAGACAATTGAAATTTTCATAGATGTATTTCTATTGCCGCTATAACAACTTAACAATACCAAAAATATTAAAAAAAAGTTACGACGGCTTCCCTGCTAAAAACCTGTTTTTAGGCGATTTTTGTCTTAGCTCTATCGTAAAAACGGGAGCACGTACAAGCGTGAAAATTCAATTGTTTATAGCGCATGAGCAACAAAATAACAAAAATAAATAAATAATAAAAACTGGTAAAGTAGTACGTGTTGCACTCACGAGTTTTTAATACACTTTTACCTGACTGCGCGTCCATAACTAAAACAGTATTTTATCTTAGTGGTCCGGAACCCTTGTTATGCGAGTCCTACTCGCACTTGATAGGACTGGATTGCTAAGCCGCCGTCGCGTCTCTCTAACTTTCCGTCTGACCTTTAAAGGGCGGTTTATGTATCTTTCGGTTGCATAATAAGTTATGATTGGGGATTACCTAACAAATACATAAAGAAAAGAGTCTTTTCATGCAAAGACAAATGCAGGAGTAGTGTTTTTATTTCAATTTTATTTGTTTTATCTCTGTAAAAAAAGGTGATATATACGAGAGTAAAATTTGTTGTATTATTATTATAATGTATGTCTCAAGCTACAAAATAACAAAGCGCCCCGTGTGGTGCCGGCATAGAATAGTACCAACCCTTACATACCCGTGGGTGTCGTAAGAGACGACTAAGGGTTATAAACTGGAGGATGGGCAGCAGCATCCTCCTTTGTATCTAACATCTTACTGGAGTCACCTGCAGCCGCGGTCCATGGTGCCAGCCGTAACGCTGACAGGCGAGGTGACTATGGTACGAGTACTTCCCCTTTACATTTTCCCAGCAAAAGCTAGAATTCTAGAGGGACCTCCCTGCCCTGTAGTGGACGTTTTATGGGATATAACGATGATGTCTCAAGCAAATCTTATAATTTGCTGTTTACAAACGGTCGGCAAATTAAGAAACAGCGTCGGAAGGTTGCAAATGGGTAGAAATAAATGGTGCATTTTTGGCTCGTTAGCCTAGGCGAACCTTACCTAATTGATCACGTTGAGGGATCGGCTAGGTTGGGTTAGGTTATCTTAAGCGCCCGCATTGCACCGCTCGCCACCTACGCCGAGAGGGAATGGCCGAGCACTCACGGCCATTACCGGACCCCTCCCGGTGCGGAGGGTCGTGAAGGGCCTGCCGTAAAGGCGGGCGGTCGCCGGTGTGGGACTGGACGTAAAGGCTCTGCCGGTTTCCCAGTCCCCCACCACTCGGGCGATGCGGGAGTGCCGCTGGGTTGTTTTAGTGGGTATGCCGGATCTCCGGGGACTCCCACATACCCCTTCCATCCCCCGATGGGAGGGGATGCATAAAGCATTTTTTCCCAGCGACAAAAAAAAAAGGTTATCTTGAGACCATAACGCACGAGAAGCGAAGAAGAAGTGTGCCTCGCGAGTTCCAGAAACAAATTGCGAAACGAATCGCACAGGCGAATTTCACGATTTCTCGACATTTTTCAAAATGCCCAGGCATTATGTAAATTTGCGAATTTTACTGGTTGTAAAGGACAGGTTGGCAAATACTGAAAGGGCATGTTAATTGATAGGTCTACGTTACTGAACATCTTTCAATAAATAAAACATAAAAAAAAAACTTGGGCTCTCCATACAAACTGTCCAATCATGTTTGCAATTTTGTATGGAGAAGCCGATTTTTTTTTTATTTCCGGAAACTTTTATTTACTGAAAGTTGTTCAGTTGCGTTGACTGATCATGCACTTTCAGTCATAGAGTTACACGATTTTCGCGCGCAACGATATGACGCATTGCATTGTATTTTCCAACCAGTCCTTTACACCCAGTATTTTTGCCTACGACACATAGATTAAAACAACAAATAATAAAATCTTACCGAGGGCGAATCGGACTGCCCAGAATATGATACAAAAACCATACTTGAAAAAAAAAACAGAAAATATTAATATTCTTTTGGCTAGAAACCTTTAAATAAAAAGTTAAAAAATAAAATGAACCTAGGAAGTTTATTCGCGCACGTCCAACTCATACTAAGCCGGTTTTTCTTCAAGTGTCGCATCTTGATTACAGTAAATACCAAAATGTTATCTAACAAAAAATCTAGCTCAAAGTTCTTGGCCTAGTTTTGCCAAACCTAATAACATTCCCTAGGCAGGCGAAGTCCAACTTTTGTCATAAATAAGGCAACATGGCCCTTAGCACCTAGACTATATAGTCTAGCCAGCCATATCTATAGGTATTATATAATACCTATAGATATGGCTGGCTTTAGTCGAAAGTGCGAAAGTTGTGCGTAATAAAAGTATTACTTATGTAAGGTTCTGATGAAAAAGTAAGCATAATTTTACACATTACATAAACCATAAAACTAAAAAACTTTCCCTATAGGTCGTAACCCAAAAAAAAAACCGGTCATGTGCGAGTCGGACTGGCGCGCCGAGGGTTCCGATACACACTGAAAAAAAAATTGCTGATGCAATCAAGATTTTGACAGTTTCAAACAAGCATCTTCACTCCATTTGAGCTTGCTAAGACTTTATGGGATTGTATCAATTTGATTATTGAATTAAAGATTACAAATTTAAACTGACTAAGACGCTCTATTCAATCTTTTAATATCATTTTCGATTTCACTCCGTTTTTTCAGTGACTTATAATATTACTAGCGGCCCGCCCCGGCTTTGCACGGGTAATAGTGCAGGCGTCTTTAAATATTTTTCGCTACTTTATTTTTGTGAAAGTTAAAACAGCATAAGGATCCATTGCGTAGTTTAAATGGAGACAGCATACAAACAGAGAGACCAAAATATAAGTAGACGATTTTTTTTTTATTTATACTTCTATCCACATCTGATACTATAATGTTTAATTTGGATAGGTAATTTTTGTTTTGTTTGTCCATTTAAGATTGGAAAACAATTCATATCGATCTTATGAGTTAAGTACTAAGAACTCGAGTTAGTGACTTAAGTTAGAGAGTTAGTGATACTCGTAGAAGCTGTGTACAAAATTTCAGATCTGTATCTATAGCGGTTATGGCTCGGTGTTGATGAATCAGTCAGTCAGGACAAGCTCTTTTATAAATTTGAGATTAGAAGCAAGAAAGTCCATTTTTAGGACCGCAAAATTTAACTTGTTTGTAAATGTTTTGTGCACACTTCTAAAAACGGTGCTACTCAGAGAGTTCGTTTTATTTTTCCTGTAGTATTTACATAAACTTCTATTGACTTAAATTATTTAAGATTTGTCCTTTGGCAAACGAGATAATTGAAATAAGGGGAAGGGTATTTTTTTAAAATTTTCATCATTACTTGAATACTGAGGATTGTAAAACATACAAAAATCTATTTTGGTATTTACAATACAGACCTTTCAAGGTCCGTTTTTTCGTTTGCAATAATGTTGGGCAAGCATATACTACAACTAGGTATTCCAAATTTCAAGTCGATATCAAGAGTAATTTCTGAGATAAACCGACTGACAGAGCTCCACGAGCTTATTCCACCATCTCCCTTCTACCATCGGGATTTATCACCCATACTTGGTTGATATTCTGCACATTCGCACAAAGCGCATTGAAACATCTGTTATAATGCGCACGGCTTATGAGTGGAGTTCTCTGCCCGCGTCTGTGTTCCCGAGTTCATATAACCCGAATCTATTCAAGTCGCGAGTGAATAGGCTTATTCTGGGCGAGCTCGTTCCATCGTTGACCTCATATCTTTCTACAAGACTAGATCGAGGTCAAGAGTAAGCCCATTAACAAAAAACAAAAACAGGTAGAGGGTGCCGTTTTTACGATTTTGGTTGGGAACCCTAAGAATCAAGTTTCAAGAAGTTTATTGCAAAGTTCAACTTCACATAGACAATGCGTTTTCAGTTTATATGGAAGGTCATAAAAGTTTTTTCGTATTTTGACCTGTATCATAGGAAAAGTTGTTCAGTTTGGCATCACAGTTTGGCATCAGAGTTGTAAGCATCTTTGTTACATCTTTGTTACCCCGATTTCCACGCGTAAAATGTTTTCCGTTAAATGCATTTTCAGTGCTTCGCCGCGCACGGTACAGGGTTTGAGTGCAAAACCAATCACTGCCAGTAAAAGCGCACTAAAGACTACATTGTATGCGCAATATAGTCTGTCCATTACGATTCCGCACAGAATAAACAAAGAGAAATGTAGATATGCCACTTTTGAACAATTCGTCCGCGTTATGAATGCAGTAAGTCTTTAATGCAAATGCAGTATTAAGGTGTATTCACAATGGAATTAAAATGCTGAATAAAAATATTTCATAATTTTTTCTTTTTTTTTCTTTTTAAGGTAACGCACACACAAAGGTCACAACCGCTTCTTTCAAAGATTTGCCTTTAGTTAGTCATTGTGCATTTGACTTCATAATTTTAAGCGATTGGTTACGGGGGCTTGGGTAACAGCGGCGGAAAGCGATGAATCACTACACATTTCTTAAGATGGACGACCCACCAGCACCTCAGGGGTATAGCCCCCCTTCATGCGAGGCCGCCGGACCAGAGGTACGGGTTACCCCGTGACCTCCTTAGTCCCCCCTCCAGTCCCTCACCCCCTTCTCCCACCCACAGAGGTGGTGTTCGGCCGCGATCTGTGCCCGCGAGCCAAATTTCATGTAGAGTCCGCGTAGTCGGTGACGAGAGACGCGTCAACGAGACAACGAGAGACGCGTCTCGTTCCCCGGCAGCGCAGACCCCGTCACCCTTGATCTGGCCAGTCTTCGACGATCAGCCGTCTGGTCGTCGGAGCTCCAGTTCAGGGGAGACATGACCAGGGCCTAGCGCCCAATAAATAGTGACCGTCGGGCTAATATGCCCGATGAGAAGCTGCCCGGGCAACGAGACCTAGTCTCTGTCCCGTTACCTGCACCGACAACACAGAAGTGCGGAAGACCCGGTTTGGTTAAGATGGACGAACTATAGCTTAATTATATTACAATGATAGTAGTGTGACAACAGGACGAAGTGATACGTAAAAAAAAAATATATTTTTATTTAGGTAAATCTGAAAACATACATATACCGGGGCTTCCCTGCCAAAATATTGTAGCCATAAAGCATAGAGACACGTCCAATAGCTCTGTCCTGCTTTCATTCCAACCAAGCAAGATTATTTCGACAGTTGATAAATGAGCCGGTTTAAAAAAAAAAAAACTAGTTTTACTTTTCTTGTTAGATAGCGTTGTTGTAGGAAAATTTAACTGTCAACTTATTTTTCTTATCTCTTGTAAGTGTTGCTTAAGGAGGTTTATTTACTTCAGGCTTCATCTATGACAGATTTATTTTATGTTCTTTAGCAACTGTCTTCAAAGCCATCTATTGACACCTTAACACTGTCTCCCAAGACACAGAATATTTTCTAGTTTGGGCGACAGGGTTTTTTATAAAATAAACTAATTGCTCCGTAATATGTTAATATAGTTTATAAAATGTTACTTTTGGTGAAATAAAGTACTTTTGTTTTTTTTTTTATACTCAGTTGACGCTTAGCTGTGAAACCGGCTCTTTGTGATAACTTGTAGATGGGCACATAACTTCAAAGCTATCACCCGAGAGGTTTTGTAAAAAAATTCAACAGTCAAACTCAAATTCAAAATTATTTAATACCCAGTCAACGAAACTGAAAAGCTTTCCCAATGAAACATTTTTGGGAATTGAAAAAATTTTTGAAGTCACTCTCATTTGTATGAAAAGGTAAAAATTTTCTTCATTTCCCAAAAAATTTTTTTGGTAATGTTCTTCAGTTTCGTTGACGGATAACGAAATGATTTTGAGTTTGACTGTTAAACTCTTATACAAAACCTCTCGAGTGAACATGAAACTGAACAACTTTTTGATTTACGATTTTTGTGAATTCACAAAAAAATTGGTTTGATATACAAATGGGCTCGGTCAGCTGATCGATTTATATGAAGAAGCAATAGTTTTTGTCGTATTCATGTATTGCTAGTTTCATGTCCATAGCTTTCACCCAAGAGGTTTATGATGTCTAATTAATACCTTTCGTGCGTAGTCATACAAACTTACAAATACTTACTAAGTACTTGAAAACATTTTGAAAACACATTTTTTGCATATGTATTTGTGAAAGCAATGGCGACTGCATATAAACCATATCAGGGATTAAAGCAGGTTAGGTTAGTCAATTTTAGGATTTTTTTTTTATAGAAAACACGGTCACCAAAACAGGTAAAAAAAAAAGGTAATTGAATTTAAAATATTGAGGGACATTACACTCAAGTTTATCTGATCCCAAACTAGGCCAAGCCTGCACTATGGGTATCAGAGACTGATGATATACATACATAAATGGATAAATTACACCCAGTCAACAAAAAAAAACTTGTATTTATCACCCAATTGTTTTCCCTGGGCGGGGATCGAACTCGCGGCCCACGGCGTGATAGGCAGGCTCACTAACTCACTACTGACCATATTAACGGAATTGTCATTGTAATTTATGTCGCTTCTATCAAAAACTTGTTTCCAAGTTCTGTGCGTGTACCAGTGCCAAGTGGAGGCGTCGGACGATTCAGTAAGAACCCTATAAAATACAATGTTAACGATGAATTGGGAACGGGAAACGGGCGCTAAATTAAACACCCTGTAGTGTTTAATAGACTTCTTTTACATCTCATAAAACGTCCACTGCTGGGCAGGAAGCTCCCAGAATTTCACTACAAATTATCGTGATATATTTTGTGGCGAGAATTAGCCATAGTCGCCACGCTTTTTATTCTTTTTTTATCGTCAATGGGCTAACTCTTGACCTCGATCTAGTCTTGAAGACAGAGATGAGGCTGATGATGGAACGAGCTTGCCCAGAAGAAGTTCACTCGCAACTTGAATAGATTCGGGTTATATGAACTCGAGAATACAGACGCAGGCAGAAAATTTCACTCCTTAGCCGTGCGCATTATAAAAGATATTTCAAAGCGCTTTGTGCGAATTTGCGTAATATCAAACAAGTATGGGTGATACCCTGCGGTGCGTCTGGTCTCCCGATGGTAAAAGGGAGATGGTGGAATAAGCTCGTGGAGCTCTTGAGCACACTCTGCGAAGTACAATCTGTAGAAGACCGACAGGCATGCAAATTTGCGACAATGGGCCAGACTGTGAAACTTTGTTTTCACCAGCATCTCATCACCAACGAGCTTGTTGGCGTTATGGCTGGCACAGTAGACCGCGGTGAAAGGTAACCACAGGTGGGATACGCAGACACGCTGCCTATTCTGCGGTTCAAGACCGCTTAGTCGCCATTTGCAATACCGAGGAGAAGAGATGTATTTATACTATTCTCATCTGGCTTATACTATACCGTTACACGGAGTTGGCTACCTGTACACACGACCGCACATCAGTAGAAACACTTTTAGACCTTATGGCGTGGTAATAGAGTTGAAAAAGTTTCTTGTTTTACTAGTCATACCCCAGACACTATACCGCCTACATGAGTCCTCGCCCGCGGGGTACAGGGGCGCAGGGTTCAGACGAAAGAGGTGCGGGCGGCGGGGCATTCTCATTCTCTACGCACCTGCCCGCACGTACCCCGCGGGCGAGGACTCAATGAGGCGGTACTACTATACATACATCGAGCACAATTTGAAATTTGAAATTGGAAGGTCGCTTAGGCCCGCATAATCAGTACAAAAGACCCTCAGACCCCGAGAATCTCGCGCGCGGCTGCGCGCGGGGGTGTGGAGTAAATTGCAAGGGGGGCGGAGAGTGTCCTTTCTGTCATCATAAACATCCCAGGAAACGTCCACTATAGGACAGGGAGTTCCCTCTAGAATTCAAGCTTTTGCTGGATAAATGTAGAGGGGAAGTACCATAGTCACCTCGCTTGTTAGCTTTACGCCTGGCTCCATGGACCGCGGTTGTAGGTGATCGCAGTAAGTAAGATGTTAGATACAAAGGAGGATGCTGCTGCCTATCCTCCAGTTTCTAACCTTTAGTCGCCTCTTACGACGGGTATGTATGGGTTGGTACTATTCTTTGCCGGCACCACACGGGTCAAGTAGGAAAGTTGTTCAGTTTCGTTGACTGAGCACGCCCTTTCAGTTTTCGATACACCGTCAATACACCCTTTATTATATCAGTCGCTAATACCCTTACGCCGATATTTCACTGGGACACTGGTAGAGCGACTGGTAGCGCGACTGGTGGCGCCACTGGTGTCCATTACTAGACACCAGTAAAGACACACCCTGCGGCCACAGTATTAAGGGCTATATTTCACTGGGAGTGGTAGCGCGACCAACAGCCGGACTGGTTGCGCCGCCAACCAATTTGGCTTACTAATTTGGACACTGGTAGCGCGACTGGTAGCGCGACTGGTTGCGCCACTGGTGTCCGTAACAAAGACACCAGTAAAGACACCAGAATCGCTGAATCCATGTTGGCGCGACTGGTGGCTCGACTGGTTGCGCTACTGGTGTCCTTAACTAGACACCAGAGTCGCTACACCCTGCGGCCACAGTATTAAGGGCTATATTTCACTGGGAGTGGTAGCGCGACCAGCAGCCGAGCTGGTGTCTAGTTACGGACACCAGAGGCGCAACTAGTCGCGCTACCACTCCCAGTGAAATATAGCCCTTAATACTGTGGCCGCAGGGTGTAGCGATTCTGGTGTCTTTACTGGTGTCCGTAACTAGACACCAGAATCGCTACACCCTGTGGCCACAGTATTAAGGGCTATATTTCACTGGGATTGGTAGCGCGACCAGCAGCCGAGCTGGTGTCTAGTTACGGACACCAGTGGCGCAACCAGTCGCACTACCAGTCGCGCTACCACTCCCAGTGAAATATAGCCCTTAATACTGTGGCCGCAGGGTGTAGCGATTCTGGTGTCTTTACTGGTGTCCGTAACTAGACACCAGAGTCGCTACACCCTGTGGCCATAGTATTAAGGGCTATATTTCACTGGGATTGGTAGCGCGACCAGCAGCCGAGCTGGTGTCTAGTTACGGACACCAGTGGCGCAACCAGTCGCACTACCAGTCGCGCTACCACTCCCAGTGAAATATAGCCCTTAATACTGTGGCCGCAGGGTGTCGCAATTCTGGTGTCTTTACTGGTGTCTTGTTACAGACACCAGTGGCGCAACCAGTCGCGCTACCAGTGTCCCAGTGAAATACCGGCCTTAGTACTGGCTTTGTCTAATTTGGGATCAGACGACGTTGCGTGAAATGTCCCCAATATTTATTATTTATCAGGGTTCCGTACTCAACAATGACCCTTACAGTTTCGTTATGTCCGTCTGTCTGTCCGAGATTTAGCTTAGAGACTGTTATTACAAGGAATCTGAAATCAGGTATCAATATTAATAAACTAATAATTTAAATTCTGTTAACACTGTGATCCTTGAAAGTGTACATTGAGACCATGAAACTGAACAACTTTCTTTGAATAACAAAGGTCGAAAAAATAAAAAAAATATTCATCTCTCATACAAAATGCGCAATCATCTGGTGTCAACAAATTACAGTCTTGTGCAGTTCCTTAGGCAAGATATTTTTTTTTCGTATTTGGACCTATGTTTCTTAGGGAAAGTTGTTTAGTTTCATGGTCTCAATGAACAGTTTCAACGATCACAGTGTAAACTTTAACACTCTGTATTTAGACACGCAGACAAAGTGGTAACATACAATCATGTAAAACTCTTTTTTAGATACGTAAAGTGACAATTTTTTTTTCTTCTTGCCCTTGCTTTCAGATCGTTAGATAGGTCTTGTAAAAGTGCATAGGCAACTTTTTGCAAAACTAAAAACTTTGTTTTCGTAAGAGTCGAATGCCAAGTATGCAATAATACCTGAAATTGTAGTAGATCTAGTTCACAAGCAGCTGAATTGAAAACCAGAAACAAAACAACACACCCGAACGCCGTAAAACACATCGTTATGAGCATAATAAATCTTATACAGGCAATTTGCAGTTCATAAACCTATATGAGATTCGTACTGGATATTTCAATAATCTGTTAGGGTAGGCCCACACTTGGGACTCAATCGACGTACGACGTACAATGATTAAAATGATAACATTGGCACAGCAGACGCAGCGATGCGGAAGATACTGAAACGACAGAGACAGGTATCACTTCGTCCTGATCTCATGCAGAGCTCCGCTCTACTGTCATTCTAATCAAGCTAAGTTATTTTTACTTCTTATTTAAAGTTTTTACACGGGTTCGGTTAAAAAGCATGACCAAAGTTGTTGTCAAGATGTTCAACCCTTCAAACTTTTATGTCCTTAGATCATTATCAAAAGAAGGTAGCCGATACTAATTACATGACGAACAACCAAGAGCACAAAAAGCTTGACACATTGGACTTTGTATCGCGCCAATCTTTGTCATTGTAAAGTCGGAAATTGCACTACTAGTGTCAAGCTTGCCCTGCTCTTGACTGTACATCCTGAAACACAAAAACGCTTTTGTTTTATGCCAATAACGGTTTCGAATCCGGACTTTGACATCTGCTACTTGTGACATCAATTTATACCTTTATTTTACCTGTAAAGAGTAGATGCCTAATCTGCGTTTTATCATAGTATTATTAATCAATTTTATACACTATAATAAGCCATCTAAAATTACAAACGTCACCTTTTTTCTACAGGCGTTGGAAATCTATTTATATCTGTAATTCGTTGTATTTAAAAGTATTAAAATATAGATAGGAATCTTAGAGACAAGTATGGTGACACCTTTACAGAACAATATTTATGTATCGAATGCTAACTGCACGGAAAGCAAAATTATAGTATTCAATTGTTTATATACCGATAACAAGAGATTTGCAAGCCATTTGAATTTATTATTATGTTTACATATCGGCGAATAATATTGATTTAAGCAAGTCTACGGTTAAATGATTGAATTTATATTTGAGTTGCGTATTTTAGTTACATTTTTATGGTATTTTATGTTTAAAATATTGGTTTTAGAAAACCAATTTTGCGCGTGTTTTTAGGGTTCCGTTACCAAAATGGTAAAAAACAGAACCCTTATGGTGCGACTTTGTCAGTCCGTCTGTCTGTCACACCTGTATATCTCAGTAACCACTTATGCTATCAACTTGAAATTTGGAATAGTTTTAGAATATAGTTGCCCAATTTAATTGCACATGAAAAAATTCAATAGAAAATATGGTAATTAATGTAAAGGGGGCACAAATAAGGGGGGCAACATTTCAAATTGTCGTTACTAGGTCAAGTGGGATATCATATGAAAGAACTTTACTAGTAAATTCAAAAAAATATTTTTGTATATTTTTACAACTCTTAGTTTTCAAGTTATAATAAAAAAATACAAAAAAAATACCTTTCCCCCCTTATCTCCGAAGTTTGTAAAAGGAAAAAATTGAAATAATTTCAGTCGATATGAGTTTATGTAAATATTACAGCAAAAATAAAACGATCGTTATAAGTTGCACAGTTTTTTAGAAATCTGCAAAAAACCTTTACAAACAAATTTAGTTTTGCGGTCCTAAAATTGACTTTATTGCTTCCAAAAATACTATATGTGCGTATATACGCACATAGGTATAGGCGCAAAACTACAAAAGTGCAAAATAGAACAGAAGGCCAAAAACCTCAAAAACAAAAATCGTCAAATTATGAAAGAAAAAAAAACGAATGGAGGACTAAAATCAACTTTTCTATGAACGAAAACGTTTTGGCTTTTTACCAAACCAATTGTACTAAATACGAATAGCCAAGTTATGCATAAAATAAACGTTACAGTTTGTATGAATACAAAATATGAATTATGTATACTATCTAGATGTCCAGTTTACAGAAAAGATAGCATATACAGGGTTTAAAAGGATATTTCTTAAAAGTTAAAACGGTATAGATTGAAACCATATAGTAAAAAGGATGTTTTTTACCAATAAAACGAAAGCACAGTGCAGATAGTAGCGACACTACAGCGAGAATTTTTATTCGTTTTAAGCCCGAAGCCCAGTGATTCACAAACAAGTAGTGTTGATGAGGAATCCGCTTCCGCTTCCTCATTATGCGGAAGTTCCGCATTTTTCAGACTTCCTCAACCGCTACCAATTCCCTATAAAAGCAAGATAAAAATTCCTCTTCTGATTTCGCTTCCTCTTAAAAATAAGAGGAACTTATGAGGAAGTCTCAGTAGCCCCGCGGTTGGCCATACGGCAGTGAGCGAGCCGCCACGCCCGCCACCTTCCCTCCCAAATTTGATTATTAAATAAAAATTAAAAAATATTGCCTTATTTGAATCTTTAAAGTTGTTTTTATTTCTAACTAAAATTTATTATCAATAGGGTCCTTCAAAAAAGTGTATAATAGAAAAAAGAAGAAGAAGTGTATAAAAGAGGATAGTGCAGATATAGAAACTGAACACTACCCAAAGAAACATTGGTTGAAATGGAATCGGAGAATTTTTTTTGGCTTTTGGAGAAACTTTGTGTGAATCTATCAATAATTTTCTTTGCAGAAGTTGTTCAGTTTCTTTATTTAATTATGATCTTAAAATATTATACACTATTTTTGTAAGATCCTATGTATTACTTTCACTCTTCTCAACCTTCCTCTTCCTCAACCGCTTCCTCTTCCTCATCCTCATAAATATATCATAAAATATCCTCATCCTCATCCGCATCCTCTAAAATCTGCTCTACACTTCCTCTTCCACTTCCATTTCCACTTCCTCTTCCTCATAACCACTTCCTCATCAACTCTACAAACAAGCAAGAGTAAGCCCATTGACGATTAAAAAAACTTTCTTGAAGAAAAAAAATTATAACTTAAAAATTTTTTTCGTCTCCCCATAGTCTAGTGGTCACGTGATCGAGTCATTTTGTATGACAAGGTGAAAAATTTTTTTCGAGTAAAAATGTTTTTTCTTTGGTAAAGTTGCTTGTTTTGTTGAGTAGGATCACTGGCCTTCGGTTTTAAATCGAATAAAAATTCACGCTGTATACAGCGTGTAACGTGTGTGATAATACTGATGATAGTGAAGGTTGTGAATCAAAATTTATTCAGAAAAATCACCTTATGAAGGTGATTTCTTATGCAATTATTTCAGTATTAAAGATTTGCAATTTTAAAATAAAGTAGTTTCTACTCCAAACGAAGCAAGGAGGTCATATTCTGAGATTAAAACCATGAAACTGAACAACTTTCCCAAAGAAATATATCTAAATACAAAAAAAATATATTTGACTTCATTTCCTATCACTTGATACAGTATTTTTCAGTGTGAAGTCGAGAATTATTTATGTATTTCAAACTATTCCTTTTCAAGTCAGTTTTTAGGGTTCCGTAGCCAAATGGCAAAAAACGGGATCCTTATAGATTCGTCATGTCTGTCTGTCCGTCCGTATGTCACAGCCACTTTTTTCCGAAACTATAAGAGCTATACTGTTGAAATTTGGTAAGTAAATGTATTATGTAAACCGCATTAAGATTTTCATACAAAAATAGAAAAAAAAAACAATAAATTTTAGGGTTCCCCATACATAGAACTGGCACTCAAATTTTTTCTTTCATCCAACCCATACGTGTTAGCGTGTTAGCATTAGTGCATCTATGGATAGGTCTTCAAAAATGATATTGAGGTTTCTAGAATCATATTTTTCTAAACTTACTAGTTTGCGCTAGAGACACTTCCAAAGTGGTAAAATGTGTCCCCCCCCCCCCCCCGTAACTTCTAATATAAGAGAATGATAAAACTAAAAAAAATTATGATGTACATTACCATGCAAAATTCCACCGAAAATTGGTTTGAACGAGATCGAGTAAGTAGTTCTTTTTAATACGTCATAAATCATAACCGATTAATAAATAAATAAATAAATTTGTTTATTAAAGACAACATTGGTCCATTTGTTAGTAATACAGACAATCTTAAAAACTAGGGTTAGTACACAAATAAAATCAAAACAATAATAATAATATGAAATAGATCGAATTTAAATCAAATTAAGTTAAATGGAATTGCTTACAGAATAAACAGTAATAATAATAATAAAAATTTAGAAATTAACTAAAAACCAAACGAAATTAAATAAACTTGAAAAAATTAACAATTTGAAAGTAAAAAATTAAATTAAAACAAGAAAATCAACGGTCATTATTGACTGGCCGTACGAGGATATCAATAAAATGTCTAAACATAGGCTCTGCCACTTTCGTACTAAACATCTTCAGGATGCTGTTGGTACTCTTTCGCGCTCTGTACAGTAAGGATGCGGTCTTCTTCCTTATCATGGCATAGAAATCATCGGTTCGCGCTTCCGCGAACATGCCTGATGCACTGCAAGAACGTCGAAGTCTGAACAGCACCCTAAAGCCGTTGTTGTACTGTACTCTCAGGGTATCTAACGACTTCTTGGTGTAGTTGGTCCACAGGGCGCTCGTGTAGAAGGTTTGGCAAAATGACTTGAATAACGTCAGCTTTACCTCACCACTACAGCGAGCAAACCTGTGCGCCAACATGTTACACCTAGCCGCTAGAGCCCTGCGTTCACGTTCAATGTCAGCTTGATCCTTGAGGTCCTCGGCAAGATAATGGCCCAAATATTTAAAAACTTTTACTCTATTTAGAGGTGTCCTATTTAGTTCTAAAACTGGGTTATAGTCCATCCTCTTGCCGCGAACCCCAAAGATCATATATTCACTCTTTTTAACATTATAAGTTAAACCATGTTCAAGGGCATACTTCTCGCATTCCAGCAACAAAGTCCTAATAGAACCTGCTGTTGGGCCCAGCAACACCATGTCATCTGCGTAGCTGATGTTATTTACGCAGACACCATCAATCCAGCACCCGACACGCCTGCTGCTGAGCCCAACAATAAGCTCATTAACGTATAGGTTGAAAAGCCGCGGTGAGGTTATCCCCCCTTGTCTCACCCCGCAATCCAACCGGTACGTATCTGACGTTGCCACTCCCCACTTAACACAGTTTTGTTGGTTCGCATACCAATACTGTAGTATACACAATACTTCCGGCGGTACGCCTGCCTCCCTTACTTTTTTCCACAAGACATCATACGCTACTAGGTCAAACGCCTTAGATAAGTCCAGGAAGCAAGCGTACACCGGCGTATTCCTGCTTGTGTAGTATTGGACAGTCTGCTTCACACACATGATAGCGCTTTCGGTAGACAATTCAGGTTTGAACCCGAATTGTGCATCATGAAGCTCAATATGACGATCTAGTATTTTGTCTAGCAGACTGTCCAGCACCTTTGCAATAACCGTTGCCAAGGAAATCGGTCTGTAGTTGGTTTTGTCTGCAATATCACCTGTTTTATTCTTTACAAGTGGAATAACGACCGTTTTCATCATACGGGCTGGTAAGTATGAATGCGATATGCAGAGTGAATAAAACCTTGCTAAGACTCTTGGCAGGTGTACGCCAGCACACTTCAGGTGCTCAATACTGAGAGCATCATGTCCTGGTGATTTACCTCTCGACATTTTTTTGATTACGTCTGCAACTTGTTTGGCAGAAAACCGCAGAGGTTCAGACGTGATGAGCTCAGCATCTATCACCTGACTTGCAGACCCTAGAGGCGATGATACCCTAAATTGCTCCTTGAACATGTTCGCAATTGTTTCAGGCGTAGAACATTTGTCCACACTCACGGGGCGGCCCGGCTTAGTGTTCAGTTTGTTCGTTGCTTTCCAAAATTTGGTAAAATTTCGTGACGATCTGTGTGAAGCGATTATGTCCATCTTAATTTGTTCCTGATGGTTCAGGCACCATCTTAATCTGCTTTTAAAGATCTTACGACTTTCACGCATCTCACTCCAAACTTTACCACTGTTTGGCTTATTATACAGCAACCAGATTTGAAATTTATTCCGAGCCTCCACATAAGCCCCACGCACGTGCTTGTTCCACCCTGTTACACGTTTATGAATACAGGTTCTGCCCTCGTATGTCTCAGCAGCGGCCTTACTAAGAACAGACACAATTTCATCATAATATCTATCTAATGCGCTTTTGTGATCAGTATCACCGCATACATTACCAGCGCAATCGGAAAATATCTCAGGAAAATCCCATGTCCTAAAAGTGCTGTTACATATGCCATGATACCTATCAATCTGCGCATTAGACCTTGTTCCCCATAAAACTTTGTTGCCACCGGGAGATTCTGGTTCAGTTCTTGGCACCAACGTATCCAGGTTACATTTCACACTTAGCGGGAAATGGTCGGACCAATGCACGTTTAAATCGACCTTAACATCTGACACTGTACTCCACGCAGATTGTGTCACTATACAATGGTCCAACCACCTTCTACTTCCATCAATATCACTTATAAATGTAACCGTATCTGAATCCAGCCCCAGCGCTTCCGTATCTGCACATAGCCATTTTTTATCAGAACAGTAACGCTGCAACTCAATCCAGAAAGATTTAGATGGATGGGCATTAAAATCACCCAACATGAACACAGTTTCAATTTCATAGTTCTCAATTATGGCATCCATCTCCCCCAAACAGTTAGTGAATTCCACACTATTATCGATGACATCTGTGGGCATGTATACACAAAAGATAATTATAGATCTGTTATCTATAGTGGCTTTTATTGCAACCAACCGGTTACTTTGGCACTCAATAACAGAGACCGTGCTAAATATGCCCTTGCGCCACAACAAGGCCACCCCACCAAACGGCCTCCCCTTAAGAATACCCGCAGTTGAGTCTACAGCTGTTTTACTTGTATACTCGAATTTATCGCTAACTGTCCCGACAAGAGGAAGGTCATAACCAAGCAGCCAAGTCTCCTGCAGAGCCAGGACGTCTGAAGTTTCACATAAGGTCCTAATAATTTCGATCGACCTTTTAAAACCTTTACAGTTAAATGATACAAGGGTTGTAAAGTCATTACTTGTACTAAACTTATCCATTAATTTGTTTAGTTATATTATTCAATACACCAGCAGAGCTGCTACTGTCTTTATTTTTAAACAACACATATTTCCTAAAACATATACCTTCAGGCCACAATTCATCACTCAAAAACAAAGGTAATTTATAGCTGTCAACGTAAAACATATATGAACTGTAGCCTTTATCTATTTTTGACGCAATCTTGTCAAGCTTCACCGAGACTTGGGTTTTCTGTTTGATATAGTCTATAATATCGCTTTCCTGGGCGTCTTTGGAAACGTTAGATATGTACAACGGAACTCTTCTCATCGCTGCCCTAAATTTCGAAGTTGGTAAACTGCAAGCCTTTCCTTGAGTACTAGTAAATCTGTTACGACGCATCTTCTTTTTATAAATCACCTCTTTCCATTCCGTGCCGGTTTCCCCTACTCTTGGTTCAGAACTCGATAACGTGTCGTCCGTACGCTTATCTGCTTGCTTACTCACAGTCGAGAACGCGTGACTTGCTTGCGAGTTTGTATTATGCAGCGACGAAACGCGATCGTGAAGCGCGCCACTGGTATGAGCCGCCGCTGCCACCGGACCGGTTTGCTTGCAGGTAGAAACACAAGCCGCTACCGTGCTATACGGAGCTGTAGTTGTATTTGTATACGCCTCTTCGTTTCGCCGCGTCGAAACCGCAGTTTTAGTTCTTGTCGCCTCCACGCATGCGCTTTCGTTAAGAGTTTGCGCTTGCGCAAGTGAGACGGCAGGTGGTCTTTCCTCGTTGATCGCAGGCGAGCGGGAACGGGACGGCTGATTGTTTATGTCGTGATTAGCAACAGGTGTCAACGGCTTTTCAAGTGATTCATTCAAAGTAGTATCGAATGTTTTATCAAATGTATTTGGGATTAAACCCATAGGTCCACTTTCGCACACAAAACTCTGCATAAGGCATGCTCCACGTTTTAAATTTACCTTGTTAGTATGTGAAATTAAGGTGAGCTCCCGTTTCAAGAACTTTTCTATAAAAGAGGGGTCAAGTCGGATGGTCGCAGAGTTTTTAAAGTCAAAGAGCGAAAGATTTTAGTATATCATATGGTAAATAGGTACGGAACCCTCGTTGCGCGAGTCCGACTCGCACTTGGCCGGTTTTTTTTTTTTTTGGATGATATAAGTCTGAGGGAAAGTTCTTTAGTTCAGTTGAGATGAGACTGATCACGCACTTTCCTGTAAACAGTGTGAATTTTCATTCGTTTTGCTCTCGAAGCCCAGTGATACTACTCATGAAAACAAGCTTTCATTCTCAAAAAAAAAAATTACTCGAAAAATATTTTTCGGCCATACAAAATGAGCCGATCACGTGACCACTTTAGTATGGAGACAATTTTTTTTTTGACACAGTTGCTTGTTATCATGAGTAGAATCAACCAATTAAAATTTAAACTCTATTTATTGATTAGGGCTAGCACACACTAAAAATTTGCCCAAATAGTCACCAACTGAATCTTTAAATTATAACTAAGTATAAAATGGTATATTTAACTATATGAAACCCTGCTGACAACTTTCGGAATTACAAACAACTGCGTGTAATTATTAATTATCGTATACTAAACCGAACCAGACAATCTCAAACCACAAATTGGCACAAAATGGCACTTTTAACTGGTAATAAGCGGTAATAACCGGTTTTCACCGCTTCGAACGGAACCCATCCGGATTATCCTTGATTGGTATGCGGTTACCCACGAAGTTTGTTGGTAAAACGAAAATGTAAATAAGTTTTACGGTACACTCCGAGTTTTTATTGCACGGGAGAATTAATATCTTTATAGTGGAAAATGAAATAAATAAAAAAATAAATGAAATGTTTTATTGATAACATATTTACATAACATTAGAAGTAAATTATTAAATGTCTAGGGTTCCGTAAAAATACCGTCTTAATTATGGACACGCAGTCATGCAGGAGTGTATTAGATTCGCGCCAGCCCGACACGTTCTTGACCATTTATTATTATTTGTTTTTATTTTATTGCTTATCTTCTATAAACATACCAATTTTCATTCTTGTAAGGGCTCCCGCACACGACCGAGAATCGGTGGGCGATTATCGGCCAGGACAAGGACGGAAGATTCAGGTGATAACACGTCAGAGCGGGATGCCGACAAAAAATCGGTCACCGATTCTCGGTCGTGTGCGGGATCCCTAAGTGTTCCCGTTTTTATGATAAAGATATACAAACAAAGATCGATCAAAAATCGCCTAAAAACCCGTTTTCAGGAGGGACCCCTTAATTCACATTTTTTTTTATTTGTAGCGGCAACAGAAATACATAACCTGTTAAAATTTCAGTTGTCTATCTATTAGGGTTTATGAGATATAGCCCGCTGAAGGCCCGCTGACAGACAGACATATAGACAGACAGACATTGGAGGCATATTAAGAGCATAAGAGCCGCGCAACGCAATTTAAAAATGGATATTTCCGAAGTATGTTGCTGTCTCGCTAACTACTCACTGCCTTCCTGCGCCCGCGCTGTCGATGTGTGCAGCAGTCGATGCGTGTGTGCGTGTTTGATCTCCACGACCGGTTTCAGTGAAATTGGAAGATAGTATGCTTGACACGGATAAATATAAAATACTTCAAAATTATTTCTTTAGTAGTGAAACTCGCGAATAAAACAGCGGATTACGTTTGTATGGCAGAAAAACACGGCTCCGATACTCTTAATAGAATCCCGTTTTCCCGAACCCTAAAAAGTGTGTAGAAAATTCCCATTGGATTATTTGTTATAAATGTATTGAACGCCACAGATTTAACATCAAATAAATCAAGTTAGGTTGTTACCGCATCCGCGGGAGTTGCATTATGTATTGGCGACACAAAGGCCGTGGTAGTAACATATTTCATTGTTATTTTTACAATGTTTTTCTCATTAACATTTTTCAATGACAAGTTGGTGTTTTATTTAGAGTGCGAATATTTTTACGGTTCCGTAGTCAACAGGGAACCCTAATAGTTTCGTCATGTTTGTCAGATAGATACCCTTAGTACACTCAACAGCACATCAGTAGAAACACTTTTGGACCTTATGGCGTGGTAATAGAGTTGAAAAAGTTTCTACCGACGTGCGGTTGACCGTACTAGAGAACTGTAATTTGGATTGAAAAAGACTGCATGCTTTGTACTTCCATACAAAATGCGCTACCAGCTCATGCGGTTACATACATACAATATACATACATTATATCACGCCTCTTTCCTCTTCCTTTATTTTTCATGCGGTTTCTATGGGAATATTTATTTATTATTTCAAGATTTGTGGTCCGCGTAACATACTTAAAGCAACGCAGTTAATTAAAAAAAAAACTGGCCAAGTGCGAGTCGGACTCACGCCCTAAGGGTTCCTATCTACCATATGATATACTAAAAGCATTTGCTCTTTGATTTTAAAAGCTCCGCGACCATCAAACTTAACCCCTCATTATAAAAAAAATACTTAAAACGGGAGTTCACCTTAATTGGTTACTATTAATTGTAAGAAAAATTGAAATATTTACTGTGAAACCTAGCTTCTTGCCAAATTTCATAATTTTAGGTCAACGGGAAGTACCCTGTAGGTTTTGCTTTTTTGCATAAATGTATGGAGATGAGGACATAAAAAACCATATCTTTTGATTGCGTCGTTGTAAAAAATTTAAATTTTCCGGGCTCTTAACATTCAGTATCAATTTTTATCTGATACCTCTACCCGTTCGTGGGAAAATGGGTCTTGACAGACAGACAGACAGACGGACAACAAAGTGATCCTATAAGGGTTCCATTTTTTATTTTGAGGTACGGAACCCTAAAAAACATCCTATACAGGATGTCTGGTATATTTCTGCAAACCTCTCGGATGGTTACACTACCCACGAAAATGAACAACTTTACCTAAAGAACATAGGTCGAACAAAACAACAAATTACCTCACATACAAAATAAGCCATCAGCTGATGTAGTTTCTAAGGGACGTTAAACATTTTGTTTCGTATTTCGACCTATGTTCCTTCGGGAAAGTTGTTCAGTTTTACGAGTAGAGCAACCACCTGAGAGGTTTGCAGATATACCTATACCAAACACCACAGAAAAAAGTAGAGTCCGTCATATACAAAGTTTGTATGAGGTAGTGAAGTGTAAATCTTCTCATAGTCGACTATGCCGGCAAAAATCCCGGTTAAGTTTTACAAAAATTTATTATTCCCAAGTCACATATTTCTCAGAGAGAAAGATAAAAAATTATGTTTTTAGGATTTAATAAAAATTCATAAACTTTAGTAGTCCCTCGCACGAAATGGATACACTTATACTCCATACTTAGCAGAAAGTGCTGCTACTTAAACATCCTTGCCAAATACCCAAGAGACTTTTTGATGTGAAAGATTTTGGTACAGGTCCTTGTCATGCTGAGGAAGTTTATAAGTTGTAAAAAGAACTACAATTCAGTGGAAAGAGTTTGAAGTCACAGTTGCCCTGATATTCGTGGTAGTATGCACCCCTTACCGCATTTTAGTTCATTTTACTGCAGGCTCGTAAATCCAACAACGTTGCTGGTTACTTCAAACTTTATCGGTATGTTGCTAACAAACTGAAAATTGGCTTGTTGATGTAATCAACCTTTAGTGTACTATAAAGATTTAAAACTATGTTTGAGTAAAAAATAAAATAAAAACAAGCTTTTATTAGATGTAGAAAAAAAAACTAAATCGTTATCACAGTTTCAGGTTTTCAAATAAAAACGTGTTATACCTTCTTTTTTTTATTTAGTTTCACTTGTCGCGGTGTCTATCTGTAACCAAATCTTGACCCATTTTCCGGTTTCCGATTGAGATGAAATTTTGCATGCGTATGTAAATCGTAATACAATGCAATATTTTTATGATTTGGTGCTGATTTGATGATGGAGACGGAAACTGGCCATGGAAAAATGAGAAATACCGCGTTTCAGAAATCCTGCAGCGTCATTAGTTTTACTACTCCTTACGCTTTTCGCAATTTTTAGAAGTCCATTAAGTATGTACCTAATCTTAACCATACGACCGATCAACCGCACGTCAATGGAAATATTTCCAACTCTATTACCATGTCATAGAGTCCCAAATGTTTCAATTGACGTGCTGTTGGGCGTATGTAGAAAAATATCTTAGGTTTGTGCTCATCTGATTGTGAGTCTGTAGATAGTAGTTTTTTTAGCATTTTACATCATAAATACTCACTAAAAAGCAAACAATTTAATATTAGTAAAAAAAAAGTGAAACAATACAACTTTCCCTTACGGAACGTAGGTCGAAAAAAAAATAATTAATCAGTTGTTGCAGCTTCTATTCGAAGTTTATCTTCCTAAGTTCCTTTGCAAAAGTTAGTTTCACGGTCTAAGTAACACACTAAAACAGTGCTTTAATTTTTTTTAAACCTTGTACCACTTGTACACCTTGACCATTGTTGTTGTAAAGCCTTTAGTCGCCTCTTACGACACTCGCGGGGATAGCTGGTTTGGTATTATTTTTTGCCAGCACCACACGGACAGTATCTGTATAGCCCCATGTCAAAATTCGCAGGAATTGAAAGAAAATGTAGTTGTTTACGTAATAAGGTAAATTTCTGAAAAAATTTCTAAAAAATTTTCATAAATTTTCCATTTTCCGGGAACTCCATGGGAAATTGATATTGAAAGTGAAAATTTTCCGGGTTCACATGTGAACCCGTGGGGCAATCTTGGAAATGCTTGGAAAATCAGGCAGCTGTTCTAAACGAGCGTTCAACATTTCGTCTGTAATTCTGTCTCTACCCGCCACATAGACATTTTAAATGGATTTGAGAGGCCACTCCGAGCCGACGGCGCATTTACGAAATTGCTGAAATTGTATATCTGCTGTGCACTGTTTGATGCCACACAATTTCTAGAATCTAGATAATCCCTAACCGATTTGCCTAAAAGCTTCTTTGAAGTATGTGAGCTTTTATGTTTAAATCCTATACTAGCAATATTTGTATATCTGTAAATATATTTGTAATCGATTTCTACAAAATGGCTCTAACGACGGGGTTTTTCGAGGGCGAACAATCGATCTAGCTAGATCTGATGTTTGGGAAATTCGTTTCCCCCGTGTTTTAAGGCATTATTTTTTAAATACCGCGTTTTAAACCAAAACCTACAGCGCCATCTGTTGGCGGGTAGCATAGCTTGCTCACCCGATGATATTTTAATGTTGAGGCGGCAATTATAGAAGAATTATAGAGGCTTGGTCGCCCAGGTACTTAAAGTTATTACATTTATGTGTTTTGAAGATCAAGTCTGACCAACTGTGGAGTCATAAAAACTTGTGTCCCTACTTCGAATTTAAAACCACCGGATCACCACTGCATAACCATACCCCGGACACCTCAGATAAAGTATACTCACTTACGTATACAACGTGTTAACGGAATCAATTTCACGGGTTTTTGATAGGGATAATTTATTTCGATTTTTATTACTTAAATTTTTGCCGCTTCTATTCTAAATATTTCTGTGGATACGCGCGCTGGTGGTCGGGCGCCGCGGAGGGTAGGGAAGTGAACGTGGCGTGCGCGGACTAGAACAACGATGAAACTAGAAGAGTGATGAAATTTTAAAGTAACAATATCTAGATAAAAAAAATTTTTTTCAAGATTTTTTTACGGGAATGGATTTAGTTTAATAAAAATCAGATGGGGTGTATGAGGGTTTCGCTTATTCCATTAACACGTTGTATATCCATATATCTGCCGGACACTACATACATATTGTCATCAAGCGCGTATTTGAAATTGGATGATCGCGTAGGCAGGCATATGCAGTACAAAAGACCCTCAGAAGGACCACCAGAATCTCGCGGGCATCTCGTGCGCGCGGGGGTGCAGGGTACATCGCAAGGAAGACGGAGAGTGTGCATTCTGTATGATAGTACTATTACTTTATTCTGTGGCATTACGAAGGCTGTTAGAGGAGACTACGCATTTGAGGTTCAACTGTTTTTGTATGTTCTCACTGGTCACACCCAGGACACTGGTCGTTTATAGGTAGCTTACCGGATACTACATACAACGAGCTCGAAACGACTGTCAACATTATAAATTATAGAAGCGCACGCACGTGCGCGTATAAAACTATAGTTCCTCCATCTTAAGGTGATCCGTTTTCCATACAAAAATTCAAATGAATTGCATTCTTACGCGGTAAATTATGTTGAAAAACGAACGAATACTGCTATTTTTAGTTAAATGTTTCGCTAATTAATACAAAAATACAGTTAATGTACTGAAAGTACTATTTTTGTTAGAAATTTTTGGTTCAATATTATGATTGTGGGCGTGCGGTCAAAACTGTACGGTTGTGCTTTGTGTGCATGTGTGAGTGATCGTACTCATGTAAACACGGACTGACGAGAGTAATTGACTTTAGTGGGCATATGGAGATATTTTTCTTATCGAAATTGTTGTTAGACGTTGAAGTTGCACGATGAAATTTAGGCGAATCAACTTTTTGCACATATATAGTTGGCACTTATTGCATTAAAAAAATAAAACCTTATATTTGCAGCAGTGGCTCCATCTAGTTGCGTTCGGGGCTGAGCTGGCCGTCACAGATCACCTTAAGAATGCAGTGAGTCATCGTTTTCCGCCGCTGGTAGCCAAGCCCTGTAACCAATCAGACCGCTTAAAACTATATAGTCAAATGCGCAATGACTAACTGAAGGCAAACCTTCGAAAAAGCGGTTGTTTTCTTTGTGTGTTAAGTTACCAAAAACAAAAACAAAAAATGTTTAAAAACTTTTCTTTTTTTTGCATTTTAACTCCATTGTGAATACACCTTTACCCTGCACTACGGGCGGGCGCAGGGGTGCCTCAGGGGGCGGATAGGAACCGTTAGTTCTGTTTATTTATTCTGTGGTATGGTTTTGAACTTCGTTTTGATCCTTATTTTGACAGGTTAATCTATCAACGGCTTGAAAGTCTCTGAATAAGACAGAGATTACTGGTATCTTGAGTAAATGACTTTAGTGGACATATGGAGATATTTTTCTTATCGAAATTGTTGTTAGACGTTGAAGTTGCACGATGAAATTTACGCGAATCAACTTTTTGCACATATATAGTTGGCACTTATTGCATAAAAAAAATAAAACCTTATATTTGCAGCAGTGGCTCCATCTAGTTGCGTTCGGGGCTGAGCTGGCCGTCACAGATCACCTTAAGAATGCAGTGAGTCATCGTTTTCCGCCGCTGGTAGCCAAGCCCTGTAACCAATCAGACCGCTTAAAACTATATAGTCAAATGCGCAATGACTAACTGAAGGCAAACCTTCGAAAAAGCGGTTGTTTTCTTTGTGTGTTAAGTTACCAAAAACAAAAAATGTTTAAAAACTTTTCTTTTTTTTGCATTTTAACTCCATTGTGAATACACCTTTACCCTGCACTACGGGCGGGGCGCAGGGGTGCCTCAGGGGGCGGATAGGAACCGTTAGTTCTGTTTATTTATTCTGTGGTATGGTTTTGAACTTCGTTTTGATCCTTATTTTGACAGGTTAATCTATCAACGGCTTGAAAGTCTCTGAATAAGACAGAGATTACTGGTATCTTAACATGGTACGAGTATGTACTAACGTGACGAAGCAGAAATCATAATAATCTTTTATTATTCCTTCATCAATCAACTCATACCACACTCAGACCCAATCTGTATTCTCTCATAACGGCAAGTGCGTTTGACAGACGCCGACCGAGCGATAAATCATTGGAAACAATTCCATATTGGGAGGTCAAACGCGCCTACCATAAAGAGAGTTGATGGGTATTGATACAAGTCTGAGTGATTATAATATTTGCTGACGCGGATTTTTGGATGACTTGCAGGTCATGGCAGGCTGAGTACAGAATAGGGACCATTAAGGCGATACGTTTTCTATACTAAATTCAAATGAATTGCATTCTTATTTATTTATTTATTTTATTTATTTTACTTTTATTGGAACACCAACAGCGTTACATCTAAATTAAGCACAGAGTTTAAAAACATAAAGCCAATTATAGGTTTTCACAAATAAAAAACAACTTATAACTATAAAAGACAACTGAACGCTGCACGTACAGAGAACCAGACTTGCGAGACATAAAATGCTGTTGAAAAACAAGTTTATATCTACTGCTATTTTAAGTTAAATTTCGCGCTGATTAATACGAAAATACAACTAATGCACCGAAAGTAATAGTTTTTGTTAGTAATTTTTGGTTCAATATTACCATTGAGGGTGTGCGATCTATACTGTAGTACTTTCTGTGCATTAGCTTTATCTTTGTATTAATCAGCGAAAAATTTAACTAAAAATAGCAGTATACACTCGTTTTTAACTGCATTTTGTCCCTCTTGAATTCAGTATGGAAAATGTCCGTGTGTACTCGTAGAATATCTCGTACCAACTTATAATGGTAGAGATTATGGCTTAGTACTTTTTTAACGTCGTATTACTCTCGACCTCGATGTAGCCCTGAGGACAGAGATGAGGTTAAAGATGCAACGAGTTGGTTCAGAAGAAGCCTATTCACTCGCGACTTAAATAGATTCGGGTTATATGAACTCGGAAACAAAGACGCGGGCAGAAAATTCCACTGTGCGCTTTAAGAGAATGTATGGAATTTCAACTAGAGGCGCGTTTTAAAACGGTGAATTTACCCTGACAGCATTGCTTTATATGAAGCCATAGCTGTTGCCCGCGGCTTCGCTCGCGTGGATTTCGTATTTATGTTGTTACCGGTTTTCCGAAGCAATGAGATATTTTCCCGTCATTTCGGGGTAATTTTAAACTAAGGAAAAACAGGACTAACCCTGCGCAAATCAATGAGTATAATTCAAGATCCAGCTGAATTTTATATAATATACAGACGTTGCTCATAAATTACTCAGAACAGAGGAACTTAGCAGCAGTATCCTAACAAATGTTAAGAGAGAGATGAGAGACACCTTTAATATGTAATATTTCAAAACAGAGCCAATTCGCAGAAGTAATTGAAAAAACTAAAACCCTCTCCCTCTCTCTCCCTCTCCCCCCTTCCTCTCCCCCTCCCTCTATCTCTCCCCCTCCCCCTCCCCCTGTCTCTCCACCTCCCCCTCCTCCCTCTCCCCCTGCCCCTCCCTCTTCCCCTCCCTCTCCCTTTTCATCACCCCCTCCCCCTCCCTCACTCCCTCCCTCTACCCCTTCCCCTCCTTCTCCCTCTCCCTCTACCTCTACCTGTACCCCTCTACCTCTACCTATCTACGTCACTACCTCTCTACGTCTCTACCTCTCTACCTCTCGACCTCTCTACCTCTCTACCTCTCTACGTCTCTACGTCTCTACGTCTCTACCTCTCTACGTCTCTACCTCTCTACCTCTCTACCTCTCTGCCTCTCTACCTCTCTACCTCTCTACCTCTCTACCTCTCTACCTCTCTACCTCTCTACCTCTCTACCTCTCTACCTCTCTACCTCTCTACCTCTCTACCTCTTTACCTCTCTACCACTCTACCTCTCTACCTCTACCTGTCCCTATCCCTACCCCTTACGCCAATTTAACCGCTATCCCTAACATAGAAATGACACCCATATTTATTTTTAGACATTTTAAACCTATCGCACCCCAACCCCATCCCCAGGGGACGATGGTATTTCACGTCCACCACGTTGGATTTCAAAGTTGTTGTAGCTTTCGTAATCAGCGACCCGATAAACCATACAAACGACACCCATATTGATTTTTAGACATTTCAAACCTATCGCACCCCAACTCCATCCCCAGGGGGATGATGGTATTTCACGTCCACCACGTTGGATTTCAAAATTGTTGTAGTTTTCGTAATCAGCGACCCGATAAACCATACAAACGACACCCATATTGATTTTTAGACATTTCAAACCTATCGCACCCCAACTCCATCCCCAGGGGGATGATGGTATTTCACGTCCACCACGTTGCATTTCAAAATTGTTGTAGTTTTCGTAATCAGCGACCCGATAAACCATACAAAAGATACCCATATTGGTTTTTAGACTTTTTCACCCCATTTCCCTTTTTTAGGGGTTGAATTTGGGGTGGAATTTCAATAACAGTGATGAACGTTGCATAGAATCACATCATTAATGCCTAAATAATAAATAATGTGGATTTTACTTTAAGAATAAAGAATTTTCAACTTCATCCCCCTTTTCACCCTTAAGGGTGTCGAATTTTCAAAAACCCTGAGACACGTAATTATTAATTTTTAGTCGTCAGCCTAAATACAAATTTTGAAGATCCTAACTTCAAAACTGACGGACTTTCATACAAACTTTCATCCCCTATTTTACTCCCTTAGGGGTGGAATTTTGTAAAACCCTTTCTTAGTGCACCCCTAGGCCTCATAAGGAACCTACATGCCAAATTTGGAATCTCTAGACCCAGTGGTTTGGGCTGTGCGTTGATATGTCAGTCAGTCAGTCAGTCAGTCAGTCAGTCAGTCAGTCAGTCACCTTCTTCTTTTATATATATAGATATAGGTGGTTGAAAAAGACTGCTGTCAAAAAGTAATTATTACCTGTTTTGGAACCCGGCCCAAGTGTGGATGATATCCTGAGGTGCGTCTGGATTCCTGATGGTAGAAGTAGGATGGCGCACTGTACTTAATTGAATTAAGGATTAAAGGAGTGATCACACCTAGCTGTATTCAAAGACTAATTCGGCATACATTGCTCGTTGAAGTAAGAATAATACAATTAACATAACCAAGCCTCCCAGTTATGTATGCCGAATTAGTCTTTGAATTCAGCTAGGTGTGATCACTCCTTAATCCTGCAATTAACTAGCGTGAATCCTATCTATAAACGTGTTACGTCAAGGAAGTGTTTTGAGCCTCTAAGTACTAAATCCGTAATCCATTAAAATTGTATATTCAAAGGCTTATGATAGATCTCAACTATATTATTATGTCGCAGGCAAATTGTATAACTCGCTGCTTCAAATAATGCCTAGACATTATACAAAATGCCGATATATTTTTTTACTCACATTTAAAAATTTAACGTTACATGTACGTGGCACGGTCGCTACGCTCACTCGGCTCATGCATTGTGGTCGAAAGATAATCTAATCTAACCAACTAACCTAAGATGCACCAGTAGTGATCTAACTAAAGAAAGGCCAACGTCAGAAGTCCGTTTTGACGTTTCCCTAACACTAACACACAGAGTTAATTTTTCTTTGCAAGTCGTAATTTTTCATACGTTTGACAGCTGTCACAAAGGACCTACTATGATGGCTTTAAAGACTGACTGACGCTTAAGCCACGATCACACCTAGCTGAATTCAAAGACTATAGGTAATTCGGCATACATTACTGGGAGGCTTGGTTATGTTAATTGCAGTATCGTTACTTCAACGAGCAATGTATCTTTGAATAAGCTAGGTTTGATCGTGGCTTTATTCGTCACGCCAAAGCTACCTCACCGCTTGGCGTACCCCTGCCGCGAAGACTGTTGTTAGGCACCCAGTCATTGGTAACCTTTGCCCATCAAATCTGTCAGGGCGCATTCTACAGACATTACTCGCTCAACCAAGTATGTTTATGTAGCAGCACTTTCTGCTAAGGGTGGAGCCATAAGCGCATCCATTTCTTGCGAGCGACCTCCATACTAAAATGTATGGATTTTTATCAAATCCTAAAATCATAATTTTTTTATCTTTGTCTCTGAGAAATATGTGACTTGGGACTAAATAATGTTATTACCACAGTTTTTTGGTGAAAATACTTACCAAGAAAAAAAAACGGTGTTAAAAAATCAAGCTTACAATGGCTATCCAAGGATCATTAACGCTTCCCTTCTTAGTATTAATGATAAAAAAAAAAATATTTTCACTGTCGCAAACAAAGTTATGCTAAAACATTAAATTTTAAAGATTTCTTGATTTTGTAAAACCTAACCGGGATTTTTGACCGACTAGTCATAGTCGACCACGAGACGCTTCACAATTTTCTAGCTCATACAAATGTATATTACGGACTTTGAGCGCCCAACTCAATTTCAGCTTTGCCGCTTTTTCGCCAGCATTGATGAGGCAAGTTATGGAGCGCAGCGTACTATGTATTTCGGTCGCGGATTTCGAACAATCTTATTTTTTTAAATCTGAATAAAAAAAATATCTTTTAATCTTATCTTTATTAAATTTAATCTTCTTTTTTTTCTTTTGCAGGCCGTAGACTACCTAAAGAAACGCACACCAGCACGAGCGGCGCTTATGATCGCGGCGGTATGGCTCATGAGCGCGCTGATATGTCTACCGCCGTTGCTGGGTTGGCGGGTCACCAGGCAGCCCGAGCAGTTTCCCCAATGCAAGGTACGTGATAGTTTCTTGTCGCTAATACGTTGTGATTGTGCCTGTTAGAAAATACCGGGATTTTTCGGCGTTACTTATTAGAACTAAAGTAACTGACATAGCCCTGAGAATCGCTAAACTAAAGTGGCAGTGGGAAGGGCACATCGCAAGAAGAACCGATGGCCGATGGGGCGTAAGGGTTCTAGAGTGGCGACCACGTACTGGAAGACGAAGCGTTGGCAGGCCCCCCACAAGGTGGACCGACGATCTGGTCAAGGTCGCTGGAAGCCACTGGATGCGAGCAGCGCAGCACCGGTCGTCATGGAGATCTTTAGGGCTTATGTCCAGCAGTGGACGTCTTTCAGCTGATATGATGATGATGATGACTCATTAGAGTTGTGATACTTCGTACACTTGTTTCCTAGTCCTATTAGAGCGACTTGAGTTGGAGTAATGAAAATTCGATTGATATATTTGTGAGTTACGAAGCCATAATTTTTTTGTATGGAACTTTTGCATTTTCTTAACAGAAATCTATCATGAGTTATATCCCATGAAAAGATTACTTAAGGTGATTTTAAAAATATAGTACCTACTATCATTGTACAAAAAAAAATGCTTACCGAGTTTGGGCTCTTGATGGTGGAAATGTCTAAACAATTTTTTGTAAAATATATTTTTTTATTCGGACCACTAACAGCTAAGCATACACTAAAATAAGTAGGTACGTAAAGAAAACACTACAAAGCCATTTACAAGTATTCGCAAATAGAAACAAAACAAGATGCTGACTAGAAAGACAGAAACATATCAACTAAAGACCAATGAAGAGGGTGTTACATTCACATCTTTGATTAATAACAATAAGTATAATTACCTACAAGAGTTTGTTGCTTAAGTGGGCCCAAAGAAACAATGAGTGTTGATGCGCCTTATTTCCGAGGGTTTCAAATTAAATAAGTCTAAATATTTATGTTCGGTTAAAAGACAATTAAATTTATTACCAACTCTTAAAAAGAAAGAGTTTCTGCGATAATTTGTGTTTGCTCGAGGAACAGCTAAAGTTTTAAAATGTCTGATACAGAGTCTATTAGGTACAGATATACATACTTTTTCGAACAAAACAGGACAATCAACACCTCCATTTATTACATTTAAAAGATAAATTAAATCGGATATCTCCCTCCTTTTTTCTAAAGGGAGAAAGTGATATCTTTGACAACGTGCTTCATATCCGTGATCAATCCGTTTACACTTAAATTGGAGATACGAGTATCGGAGAAATCGTTTTTGAAGAGATTCGATTCTGTTAATATGGACTTTATATTGCGGGTTCCAAATGACAGACGCATATTCCAGACGAAGAACGTACGTAAGCGCAATATAATATTTTTATTGATTTTATAGTTTTAAATTTATAGGTGGACCGTTTTATAAAGCCTAGTGATCTGGAGGCTTTTTTAATTAAATAATCAATGTGGTTATTATACGATAAGAGGGCATCTTGGATGATTCCGAGATCTTTCGTAAAGTTAGCTCTCGCAAGAGGGTTATTATTGATGGTGTAGTTAAACATAACTGGTTGCGGCTTACGAGTAAAAGTAGTAACTAGACATTTAGCAATGTTTAAGTCTAATTTGTTTTTTGTACAATATTGTTCAAAGTTGTTTAGGTCATTCTGAAGAAGCTCACAATCAGTTACGTTTTGAACAGACCTGTAAATTTTGGTGTCGTCGGCGTATAAAAGAAAGTTAGAATGATTAAAGCATGATCCGATGTCATTGATAAAAATTGCAAAAAGCAAAGGTCCTAATAAAGATCCCTGTGGAACTCCAGATGGTATAGGCATCCATGTAGATGTAAAGCCATTTATAGCGACGGCCTGGGTTCTATTTTTTACATAGGAACAAAACCAACGAAAGAGATTTCCATATATACCGGCATTAAGAAGTTTTTTAGAAGCAACAAATGATCTATCCGGTCAAAGGCCTTGCTAAAGTCTGTGAACACGGCATCCTTTTGGGCACCAGAGTCCATTTGTTCTGAAGCAAAATCTGTAAAAACAAGCAAGTTAGACGTAGTTGATCGATGGCTCAGGAAGCCATGTTGTTCGGGTGAGAAGAACGTTTTCAGTGACTTATACACCTGATTGTGAACATTTTTTTCAAATATTGTTGCAAAGATGCAGAGCTTAGATATCGGCCTATAATTCTTAACGTCTGATCTATCGTCTTTTTTATGGACCGGTGTGATAAAGGCAGACTTCCAAAGTAGAGGCACCGTGCTTTCTTTCAATGATCTTATAAATATTATACAAAGGGGCAGGACAAGTTTTTCAGCACAATGCTTAATTAATATCGGAGATATGCCATCTGGCCCTGCTCTCTTATTTTGATTAAGGTTCCTTAACAAGCCTAGTACCTCTCCCGGAGTAATCTCTATATCACTGATGCTAAAATTATTGGGGCAGGATTGATCCATAGTGGAGAGGTCATCCGACACAGAAGACGAAGAAGGTTGGGCTAGAAAAGTAGAAGAAAAATACGTAGCAAATAAATTACAGACACTCTCTCCGACTGACCATCACAGTTCATCACCGAAGGAAGTGTGTGTGATGGCTTGTTAAGAGTATTTTAAGTGATTTTGAATACAACCAGAAGTAGCGGGGATTATCGATGACAGACTTCTCAACTTGGTCAATATAATTCTCATAGCACACTTTTTCTAGTGCCTTTGCGCGTTCCCTAAGCAGTGAATATGTTTGATAGTCGTCAAGGTTCCCATACCTATTATATTTACTAAGAAGTTTGAATTTTTCTTTTAACACCTTTTTTATGCAAATCCAAATGACTCGATATATCCTCATATACAACGTCATTTCATTATAGCATTTTTAAAAATCATAGTTCTTATTTATATTATAGAAAATGCTTTTATAACATTGGATATGAGGATATTATTATATCAAGTAATTCGGGGTACTATTTTGTGAAAACTTCGTCCGTAATGAGCATATCAGAGGGTCCTTCGGAGTAGCTCCTATAGTAGACAAGGTGAAGGAAAGCCGCCTGCGTTGGTATGGCCATATCCAAAGACGTGAAGATGACTACGTTGTTAAGAAAGTACTCAACATACCGAGCCAGCCCAGAGGAAGAGGCAGACCACCCGCCACATGGTAGAACAATATCAAGAAGGAGATGGACCAGGATAACCTAACTACCCAGACAACCCAGAACAGAGTTCTCTGGCGCAAATGTACAGGGAGACCCGACCCCAGATAAACTGGGAGCATGGGTTGGACAAAGAAGAAAGATTTTGTGAAAACTTCTTCAACCGATTTCTATCACGACGACTGGAGCCTAAACTTGCTGTGTTTTAAAAATACTTTTATTTTATTTTAAGGAAACCAGTGAATAAAATAAAATAAATAAATGGTTTATTTATGTAAGGGCTTGTAGGTACATTAAACCAACACTAACTGCCAAACTACAGAGTAGTTTGTTGGCATAGTACATGAATCCTTACCGTTACATGATGTTTACACATAATATGCTTGAATGAAATGTGAGGCTATAATAATATTTCTAGAATTACCTCAAGAAGTCCTTTCATAGGATATCCCACATGATAGGATAATAATAATGATTAAAATATAAAAATTTCATGTAAAAACCTGATGACAGTGGATGAGAAAAAACTAAGGAAACGAAGCGGATCGTTGTATGAAGACCCCCGCATTAAATATTCAGTCGATGAAACTTTGCTGGGGTATTACACTATATGAGACAAACATTCTGTAAAAAAAGTAAAAAAAAAATCGGTACTTTTAATTTTTCCATACAAAACTTACAAAAAATATATGAAAAGATTTTATTTGTAAATTTTATGTTTGGATATTTTGAATTTACATTTTATCTATGATACTTTATCATCCTGTCAAATAAAGTCTGCCTGAGAGAATTATGTTGGGGTCAACTGCTTCGTTGCCTACACTAATATACGTATGCATAAAAGCTTAATTCATGAGTTTTGTCACAGTACCTTTTTGTCATATAACTCAGATTCAGATTATTTATTCAATGTCGATTCTTTACAGAATACTTATTGAATGTCATGCAGAATACATTTCAAATAGAGCGAGTCTACACCGTTTCGGATCGTGCTATGGCAGCGTAAAAGAAACGGCAAGAAACCACTGCAGCACGGCCTACTTTAAGAGTCGACTTTTTACAATGTGTTTCTTGTGTTTCGCTGGAATATCAGAGCACCATACCTCTTTCGTAAATACTCATTTCTTCTGTTATAAATATTATTGTATCTACGTTAGACTTTGCGGCCAAGACCTCCCATGGGAAACATAAATGTTTAAAATTCATGTACGTGGTTAAAACTAACGTGTAAGTTTCGTGCTTAGCGCTTACGTAACGAACGAGCACTTCCTTGCAGAGTGGATCGGTTTTAACTCTCAAATCAAAACATAATTAAAAACTTTAAGTGAAATAGATTACAGTTAAAAGAAAAGTAAGAAAAAGTAGTAGTCGTAATACCTAAGAGACTAGATGATGGTAGCAGAAGAAACATGACAGAAGAATAAATGAAGTCAAAATTAGAGCGTTGAGGAGTGTGATTGATGTGAGTGGAAATGACAGGATTATAAACAGTGTAGTACGAGTACGGGTACGTAGGACATTGAGTCACCAGTCACTACGTCGCACCGCTTCGCAATAAATCCTCGCGAATCGCTGCAATCGCGTTCGCTGCAAAAGCGAGGAAAGTACGTCATAGCAAGTGGAAGGATGTCGTCTCTGCCTACCTGTGCAGGAATAGTAGATTGTATCACAAGGCTGTAAAATAATATTTTTGAGGCGAGGGCGCTATTTTGAATCCAGAGCAAAGTGAAGGATTCTTGAGTAGAATCCCGAGCATGGCGAGGGATTCTAAGGTAGAATCCTGAACGTAGCGAGGGATTCAATAGGTCGCCCAAGGTAAAAATATTTTTGCAGCCGCGTAATACACTCTACTTTTCATCTCCCTCTATGAGAAAATAATAAGAGGCTCATTGAGACACACACTCGTCATTAATTTTAAATATAAAATACCATTACAATATTATTACTTGATCAAACAATACTAAAAATCATATTAAGTAGTATTTGTAACAACTGAGAATGTTATTGACATTTTATATCAATTAGGAACAGAACCTCTTTGGTTGGTAGTCTTGTTTACATTTCAAGCATACTTCTTTTTTTATATTCTGAATATTTTTAACAGTACAAACGGCCAGTATCATTTGTCATACAATATTTTGGTTCGACCTCTATGGTTGACCTAAAATATCCCTATGGTGGACCTAAATTCAAATTCTAATTTTAAATCTCATTTTTACCCGCTACGAAAGTCTCTTGGAGAAAACAGCTATTTTGTTCGCCTTTATTGACGAACCGTTCAGCGATTTTCGAATAGATGGGATGAAAAGACATTTATATACGTATTTGTCTGTGAAGGTAAAAAAGGTACTTTATTAGCTACCCCTGATGTAAGTATGATACTTTTAAGCCGGGGTTCCGGGCTCAGCAGACGACAGCCGGGCAGACACGGGCAGTCACGGACTTTGTCCGCCAGCGTGGCCGGTATTGCAAAAAATATAGTTTTTATCTGAATTTAATTCAAACCTCAATTTTTTTTATTGCTCTAGAGGCAAAGCAGACGGCAGACTTTTTGTTCTGACAGTCCACCAGTGTGGCCGGTACTGCAATTATTTACGATATTATTATAGTCCTTGACATTAGAAAAACGTTCCGCTTCTATGCTCGTATTTTTAAAAACCTGTGCTTTGGAAGAAAAACAGCTTGAATAGTGGTTCAGTTCAAAGAGTTATTTAGTCCAAAAGGTTGTTCAAATTGATTGTTATTCAGTTTAATACGAAGAGAAATTTTGAACAATAAAAAGTTTGAATTTTATTCTGATAAAAACTATAATTTTCGCAATACCGGCCACACTGGCGGACAAAGTCCGTGACTGCGCGTGTCTGCCTGGCTCTTGTCTGCTGGGCCTCTATTTCATGTATATTGATAGCTACACAATTTCTCCCACAGAACTCCTATTATTCCATTCTCATAAGCGTTCCTTGGACAAACAACTATTCCATTATATTTTTTTACACAAAGTCCGTGACTGCACGTGTCTGCCTGGCTCTCGTCTGCTGAGCCTTTTACCGTGGCTATATCATGTTTGTTGATAGCTACACAATTTCTCCAATAGAACTCCTACTAATCCATTCTCATAAGCGTTCCTTGGACAAACAACTATTCCATCATATTTTCCTAATACATAAAGATAATCATATCTCAAACTATGTAACCGGGTTACCGAGAATGTAACTCAATTCTGTAACAATTAGGGTGACAATAGATTAGGACGCGCTCGGGATAAAATATTATGTCGTTGATAATCTATATATATAAAAGAAGAAGGTGACTGACTGACTGACTGACATATCAAAGCACAGCACAAACCACTGGGTCTAGAGATTCCAAATTTGGCATGTAGGTTCCTTAGGCCTAGGGGTGCACTAAGAAAGGGTTAACAAAATTCCACCCCTAAGGGGGTAAAATAGGGGATGAAAGTTTGTATGAAAGTCCGTCAGTTTTGAAGTGAGGATCTTCAAAATTTGTATTTAGGCTGACGACTAAAAATTAATATTTACGTGTCTCAGGGTTTTTGTAAATTCGACACCCTTAAGGGTGAAAAGGGGGATTAAGTTGAAAATTCTTTATTTTTAAAGTAAAATCCACATAATTTATTATTAAGGCATTAATGATGTAATTATATGCAACGTTCGTCACTGTTATTGAAATTCCACCCCAAATTCATACCCTCAAAAAGGGAAATGGGGTGAAAAAGTCTAAAAACCAATATGGGTATCGTTTGTATGGTTTATCGGGTCGCTGATTAAGAAAACTACAACAATTTTGAAATCCAACGTGGTGGACGTTAAATACCATCATTCCCTTGGGATGGGGTTGGAGTGCGATAGGGTTGAAATGTGAATATGGGTGTCGTTTGTATGGTTGATCGGGTCGCTGATTACGAAAACTACGATCATTTTGAAATCCAACGTGATGGACGTGAAATACCATCATGCCCTTGGGATGGAGTTGGGGTGCGATAGGTTTGAAATGTCTAAAAATCAATATGGGTGTCGTTTGTATGTTAGAGATAGCGATTAAATTGGCGTTAGGGGTAGGGATAGAGGCAGGGATAGGGAGAGGTAGAAGTAGACGTAGAGGTAGAGAGGTAGAGAGGTAGAGAGGTAGAGAGGTAGAGAGGTAGAGAGGTAGAGAGGTAGAGAGGTAGAGAGGTAGAGAGGTAGAGAGGTAGAGAGGTAGAGAGGTAGAGAGGTAGAGAGGTAGAGAGGTAGAGAGGTAGAGAGGTAGAGAGGTAGAGACGTAGAGACGTAGAGACGTGGAGACGTGGAGACGTGGAGACGTGGAGACGTGGAGACGTGGAGACGTGGAGACGTGGAGACGTGGAGACGTGGAGACGTGGAGACGTGGAGACGTGGAGACGTGGAGACGTGGAGACGTGGAGACGTGGAGACGTGGAGACGTGGAGACGTGGAGACGTGGAGACGTGGAGACGTGGAGACGTGGAGACGTGGAGACGTGGAGACGTGGAGACGTGGAGACGTGGAGACGTGGAGACGTGGAGACGTGGAGACGTGGAGACGTGGAGACGTGGAGACGTGGAGACGTGGAGACGTGGAGAGGTGGAGAGGTAGAGAGGTAGAGAGGTGGAGAGGTAGAGACGTAGAGAGGTTGAGAGGGAGAAGGAGGGGAAGGGGGAGAGGGAAAGGGAGAGGGAGGGGGAGAGGGAGGGGGAGAGGGAGAGTTAGGGAGGGGCAGGGGGAGAGGGAGGAGGCGGAAGGGGAGAGACAGAGGGACGGGAAGGGGGAGAGGAAGGGGGGAGTGGGAGAGAGAGGGAGAGGGTTTCAGTTTTTCTCAATTACTTCTGCGAATTAGCTCTGTTTTGAAATATAACATAAAGGTGTCTCTCATCTCTCTCTTTACATTTGTTAGGATACTGCTGCTAAGTTTCTCTTTTCTAAGTTATTTATAAGTGACGTCTGTTTATTATATAAAATTCAGCTGGATCTTGATTTATACTCATTGATTTGCGCAGGGTTAGTCCTGTTTTTCCTTAGTTTAAAATTACCCCGAAATGACGGGAAAATATCTAATTGCTTCGGAAAACCGGTAACAACATAAATACGAAATCCACGCGAGCGAAGCCGCGGGCAACAGCTAGTGTGATTACATAGCTGATAGTTTTAATATTCAGATGTTTGTTAATCGTTCATGCCTGAGTGATTAATAAATAATACAAGGATAACCTTGTATTTTGGACCTAATATCCGTTTGACCACTTATTAGTGAGGTCAAAAGCAATCTCTATTATTTTAGGACTTTGCTAACAACGCACGAAAAATTTTCAACTTCCCATACGAAATGGGTCGGTCACGTGACCACTTAAGTGTGGAGAATCGAAATTTTTTTGTGCGTTGTTAGCAAAGTCTTAGCACAAAAGTTGTTGCTTTTGACCTCACTAATAAGTGGGCAAACGAATATCAGGTACAAAAAAATAACCTAATATTTTGATAAAATTAGGCATATTTTTTGACCTGGATTTACATAAAATTTATTATTTACTGTCAGAAGATGGCCACGAGATGAATTTTTTGTTTGTATGATGGAGCGGTTTGGTTTGTAATTTAAAAAAAAAATCTTTTATTATTTTTGGAAAACGCATTAATATCAAAATTATTTAATTTTACATTGGAAGCTAACAATTCAATGTAAAATTAAATGATTTTGAGTTAAATTAACGTTTAGTGTTAAAAATATACTTAGATACCCATACAATAAAAAAGTGCACAAAGAAAAATAGTGCTTGTCAAGCAAACTAAATGTAAAAAAGAAGCTTGGGAATGAAACTAAATAATGAATGTGCAGGTACTATCCCCAAATTTTTACCTACATGGCTACCCTCAACCTCCACATCTTGAACGTAGTAATGTAATAAGTACAAGTCGGAATTCATTAAGAGTTCCCTTCATATCCGAGTTTTTATATGCCTTGTGGTCGCCCTAGCGGAAGTTTAGTTGTTATTGGTTCGTCAATAAAAGTTATAATTGGGTACGTTATTGCGCACAACTTATTGTCGTTGCACAATTGGTTTTATCTATACAGGATGTTTTCGAAAATACTGTAAACATTAGCTCAAAGATATGATACGAAGTCTAAATACCTAGGAGGACAAAAAAAAAATAAGAAGTTAGTTGATAAAATTGATATTATGAGGACATAATTTTGTTAGTATCTTATACATGTATCCTAACCAAAGATATATTATGCTTACTTACAACTAATTTTTAATTTCAAATACGTTAAAATCGTACGAATTTCCGAATTATGAAACGATAGAAAACGAAAATTATAAAAGGATACGTATCGTTCTTATAATTGGCAATTTTTATAAAACGCTAAGTTTATCTTTATTGTAAAACAAGTATTCACTCATTTATTCAAATAAAAAAGACAATTATCTTCAATTTGAGAATTTAATGTCTGAATCAAATTATTGTTTTTAGGGTTCCGTACCTCAAAAGAAAAAAACGGAACCCTTATAGGATCACTTTGTTGTCCGTCTGTCTGTCTGTCTGTCTGTCAAGACCCTTTATCTCACAAACGGGTAAAGGTATCAGGTTGAAATTAATACCATATATTAGGATCTATAAACCACACAAGATCTGAAAATTTCAATTTTTTACAACGACGCAATCAAAAGATATGGCATTTTATGTAATCATCTCCATACATTTATTCAAAAATGCAAAACCTACAGGGTACTTCCCGTTGACCTAAAATTATGAAATTTGGCAAGAAGCTAGGTCTCACAGTACAAATGATGGGAAAAGTCTGAAATCATTAAATATTACAACTTTTCTCACAACTAAAGGTAACCAATTATGGTGAGCTCCCGTTTCAAGAACATTCATATAAGAGAGGGGTCAAGTTGGATGGTCGCTGAGGCGATTTTTGTTTTAGTTCTATTTAAAAACGGGAACACTTACAAACTTGAAAATTGGTATGTTTATAGTGCATAAGCTATAAAATAACAACAAATAATAAAATTTGGTCAAGCGCGTGTCGGACTCAAAAATCTAGCACATTAACTTACTGAAATTTTTATGTGGTGGTACGGAACCCTCAGTGCGCGAGTCCGACTCGCACTTGGCCGGTTTTTTAAGTTACACATAATCTATAAATTGCATATAAATAACGTCTAACAATAGCCATCCTAAGGGGCTTTAAACCACCGCGTTTTGACACATTGTTTTTTTACCAGATACCTACCATACACACGTTCTAAAAAACCTTGTACGTAGTTTTTTTTATTTTATTTTATTTATTTTATTTTTATTTTACTTTTATTGGAAAACCAACAGCGTTACATCTTAATTAAGCACAGAGTTTAAAAACATAAAGCCAATTATAGGTTTTCATTTTATTTTATAGTCTGGTTATCTTCCTCGTTTGGTTAAAGTTAAGCTTTTGTGTAAGTAGGTAAACTTACGAGTACAAAGACGTATACGGAGTCTCTTTGAGATCTTCAGGTGTAAATTATCACAGTTATAACTTCACTGTCAGGAGAGCACGTGACGCTACATTTAGTGGGCGGAATATAAACAGCTGCTGTATTCCGAAGTGAAACTACGATAATATCGCGCCGATAATTAGTCTATGGTTTGGCCTTTGGCAAGGAAATTCCCATACAAAGTAAATTTCCGAACGAAATTGTTGTTGTCAATCTGATAATATCGGAGCTCCGATAAAACTTCGGAATACGCACACTGAATACAATCGTTTTCTTTTTTAAGGCTTATGCTACCACTACTACTTGCCTTTATGGTGCTGGAAAAGTAAAGTACCAAGCCATCTGTACCTGTGGGTGTCGTAAGAGGCGACTAAGAGTTTATAAAACGGAGGATGGGCAGCAGCGTCCTTCCGTGTATCGTACCATCTTACATAGTGCGGTCACCAATAACCGCGGTCCAGGGTGCCAGTCGTAACGCTGACAAGCGTGGCGACTTAGGTACTTCCCCTCCATATTGTTCCAGCAACAGCTGGAATTCCGGTGGGAGCTCCCTGTCCTTTAGTGGTCGTATTATGGGATGTTAAGATGAAGATAATGATGATAATTGATTGATTTATTGAAATAGTCAAAACAACACTCGTAATAGTCTTGCGTAAACAACTTTTTTTAATAACGAATTACGTAAATTTCAATTACGCAAAATATTTTTTGCAAAACTTCTTCATACATTTTCTTCCATACCAAAATATTGTTCTTATACCAATTAAAAAATATTCAACCGTTGGCAAAATTGTTTACATAGTTTTTACTTAAAGATCTCGCTTAAACCTAGCCCTCGCTTACGAAAAAATAAAATTCATTGCATATTTTCATAAATTTGGGAAATAGCCAATAAAGTTACCGACACATGCGACATTTTCAGCTTAGTTCTCGGGATGAGCAACGTGATTTGCCGACTTAGGGTGAATTTCAATCAATGCTGCGCGAAGGAGCTATAGGATTGCTCCATTTGACAGCAGTGGAAATTCGCCTTTATTAGTTGGTGTTAAAGTATGCCACAGATAAGACTGTTTGTACGAGACGTTGATAAATAAATAATTAACTTTGCATGCAGAATTTTTGCCGCCTAGTGTACAAGGTTAAGTAGGAAGAAAATATTCTTAGAATAAAGTCTGTTTGATATAAGATTCCGTCTGTCTGAAAGTCACGTGAGAGCACAGCAGGCATTACACCGAGCTGAATTAGCATACGATCTAGTGTGCGATATCTCGAATAATAAGCTTCATACAGGGTGTAAAAAAACGTACGATGATCCTTCTAGTGTGATTCTATATATATTCTTTATTGTGCACAAAATACATAAAATTGTAGTTAACATAAAATTTGTTTACAAAGGTGAGCTTATCTCTATAAGAGATCTCTTCCAGCCAACCTAGCTGGTGTGAAAGAATGACATGAAAAGGGGCACAGGAATGTGCATTTAGAAGTGTGAAATTAGAATTAAACAACACATCATTCTACATCTACATAAAAAGTTAAAAAGAAATACAATATGTTTAGCTCAAGAAGAACTGAAGCGCCGCCTAGAAACCCTCCAGGCGCTTCTATGAATGACCGCTATGATCAGCAGGTGAAGCATACAAAGAGGTTTTTGCTATAATATCCAATCACTAGCTAGTCAACGAATCCATTACAACAAATTGCTGTAATGTAAAATTAAATTTCATGATCACTCAGTAAAAAGTTAAGTTTTTATATTTTTTTACATGTAGACCCTAAGACGGATCATCCCATTACACCATGTAAAAAGAATCCTTACGAAATCCTGACCCTGAGTCGTGTCGTAATGAAATAGTGACCATAACTACAAAGGTCTGTCATGCGCAAACTGTGAGATAATTATGCGAACAGTTCTCCATGATTATGTCGTTGATTTTCATGATTATGAGCCTAGAGTAGGTATCCCTATAAGAGGATATTGTACAGATCGCGCCAAACATCTAGACTGCTCTGAATACAGCGCGAGCCGCGTCGCAGTAGCACACGCGCTTGTTTTTCGTAGCGATTTAGGTACAGGAGACGCATTTTTGAAGCGTTCGAAGTGAATCTTTAGTTCGCATACGAAAACGAATCGTGTACGAATTTAATTTCTAATGCTCTCGATTTTACGCATTTTTGAATCATTCGAAAGCAATGTTGCCATTAAATTACAATCTTTAAACAATTTCCGTTTCACGCAGATAAAATCAAAACCGGAAAGCAATTACTTATTGATTTTAAAAACCGGTAATGAATTGCGAGGGAATGGAACGCAAATTAAAAAGTTGATATGTCAGTATAATGTTATGTGTGAAGGAAACATCAATGTCATTCTCATCACAGATTATACATACTTTCGAGTGGTAGAATTGCAAAACGAGTGGGTCGGACCACTCGTTGCAGAATTCACAGGTATGAATATTCAAAAATTGCGATTTTACGGATTCGTATACGAATCTTGCCAATCCGAATGCGAATTGAAGTTCGAACGCTTCAAAAATGCGTCTCCTGGTCGCGCCAAACTTCTAGACGCCTCTGAAGTTGCTTCGCGCTGTATTCCGAGCAGTCTAGATGTTTGGCGCGATTTGTAATATGGGTCTAAAGTTTTTTATATAAAATATGGTTCTGTTGACTTAATTTTTATTATAATTCATTCAAGTAATTTTTTAAAACATCTTTTTAAATAAATTGAGACACAGTTACTAACAAAATCTGCTGTGAAAACGATACAAAAACAATTAAAGACTAGCAAACTGAACCCTAAATAAAACCCTAACCCCATAACGTTAAACAACCGACTAAATTAACAGAAATGCTTAGTGTAGGGTTCAGTAGTTGCTTTAGGAATTATTGCTTCTTCGTTAACTTTTTAGGGTTCCGATACCAAAATGGTAATAAAAGGAACCCTTATGGTGCCGCTCTGTCTGTCTGTCCGTCTGTCTGTCACACCTCTATATCTCAGCAACCACTCATGCTATCGACTTGAAATTTGGAATAGTTTTAGAATACAGTTGCCCAACTTAATTGCACATGAAATAACTTTGAAAAAATTATGATTATTAATGTAAAGGGGACTGAAATAGGGGGGGCCAAATTTTAAATTGTCGCTACAAGGTCGAGTGGGGTATCATATGAAAGGGCTTTACTTGTACATTCTAAAATATATTTTTGTATTTTTTTACGTTTCTTAGTTTTCAAGTTATGATGAAAAATTTAAAAAAAACACCATTTCCCCCCCCCCTTATCTCCGAAGTTTGTGAATGGAAATATCTGAATTAATTACAGTTGACAGAAATTTATGTAAACATTACAGCAAAAATAAAACGATCTTTCTAAGTTGCACAGTTTTTTAGAAATCTGCAAATAACCTTTACAAACAAATTTAGTTTTGCGGTCCTAAAACTGTACTTAATTGCTTCCAAAAATACAAAAAGTATATCGGAACCCTTGGCGCGCGACTCCGACTCGCACTTGACCGGTTTTTTTTTCTTTATAGCTCGGCGAGTTTTAGCGCCAGATTGCTTTGGTATTTCTGTTATTTTCAGTTTGACTCTATGAATTGATGAAGGTTCAGAAATCAAGGGAAGTATGTCAAGATCGTAGCAGGTGGAGAACTGTGGTCTCTGCCTACCCCGACGGGAACAAGGCGTGATGTTATGTATGTATGTACTCTATGACTCGTTAACATGTATAGCTTACTTAGCTGTGATAGTTTTCCTTTTAATTTCGTCATACAAGTATTCTTCTAGTATGCTACTGGTGTAATTTTTAACACATTTCTAATAACAATAGTTGAGCTGAAGAGAGGGAGAGATACTTGCCACCTCAGAACAAAGACCTCCTTGCTAAGAGGTCAAATTTCTTTGCTTGCCACATGCTTGCCACTAACAAAAAAAATGTGCTTTGGAGCTGAATATTTTGCAAACGGATCCGTAAATCGAAAAATGGTTTTGATACACTTGCAATACTTTTAGAAGAGCTATCCAACGACATCCCGCACTATGAGGTAGACGGGAAAAAATTCATCTCTTTACGTGAATAGCAGGTAAACTAAATTTTTATTTCTTTTTACCACTTTGTTGACGTGATCGATGTGTACACTCATACAAAATTTGAGCTTTTTAGCTCTTGACAGAAAAACAGACGGACTTCGAAACTATAAGGGTTCCTTGTTGACTACGGAACCCTAAAAACAACCATGTCTTCCCACTACACTTTTTCTAGACTCATCGATTTCGTGAACCTCATGCCACAGGTGACTTTTGACCAAAGTTTCAAGAATGTACAATTTTTGTCTTATTATTTATGCAATTTTACCCGTAGTAAAGCCGGACATACTGACATACATAAAAGATACAATTTATACATAAAACATGTCGAGTATTAAAATAAATGAACGTATGTGACCTCGCAGTTTTTGGGTCAATTTAGGGGAAATCTATGATGGTGAAATATTGTACAGATTTTTCATCAGCTTGAACATAAAATTATTTATCATAAAGATAAAACTTGTTTTTTTTTAGGCCTTTAATTATTAATATTATATATTGAGAGGCGACCAAAGGCTTATGAACCGGAGGATCTGTGTACCTGTCGTACCATCTTACATATTGCGGTTACCAACAGTGGTCGCCAGCACGGTGACTATGTAAATACCCTCCAAAGTACCACGCGTTTTTGATGGAGTTCTGGAGGGAGCTCCCTGTCCTGCAGTGGAAGTTTCATGGGATGTTATGATGTCATATCGGGTTTCAAAAAATGTTGTAAAAATTTTCGATCTAAGATTTTTTGAAAATTCGCAAAAAACAATTCTTTTTGTATTTTTCTTTTTGAAAATATGTAGAACTAAAATTGTTGCATTTAGCCACCAGAATAATCCTTTTAAAATGTTTACACAAATTTTTAAAACCCTCTATTTATTTCGTACCTTTACTAGATTTTTAGAATTATTCAATATACCGTACGTTACGTTTCAGAAACTAAAATATAAAAATCTCACTTAATAAATTGATCTATTTGCATTGTATTCTGCATGACATTCAATAAGTATTCTGTAAAGAATTTACATTGAATAAAATTATCTGAATCTGAATCTGATGACATCATAACTATTTTAGAAAGCGAGTAGTACCGCACTTTTGATGTTAAAAAAAACAGCTCAAAGAAATACAACGTGTAATGAAAAGGTATGATAACACTGAATGAATCTGCCCATGAAACTGAACAACTTTGACTAAGGAACGTAGGTCGAAATAATATATGAAAAACCAAATTTGACTCGTTCAAAATACGCTATCAGCTGATGCAGTTTCTATGGGAAATCAAAAATGTATTTTGTTTTATGACCTTGGGAAAAGTTGTTCAGTTTCGTAGGCAGATTGATACCCTTTAGTATTATCATACTTTTCCGTGCACGCTGTAAAAAAGAATAATCGGTACGGCGGAGGGAAGTTTGACAGGAATATCCTCAATTTTATAAGGATCTTACTCTAGGAGGGAACTCCCAATAAGGTTATGTGTGCCCACCTATCATAATTAGTCCTTGTAACCCTTGTACCAACCCTAGTACCACAGGGGGCTATAATTTAACTAACGTATGAAACGGTCGCGAGTGATATATTATCTAACCACAAGATATAAACACAAAAAAAAATCTTTGTTCATTGTAGGATTGAGATTTTCATATTCTGATATTTTACTTAATGTAGATTCTTTACAGTATACTTATTGAATATCATGCAGAATACAATGCAAACAGAGCGAGCCTAAACTGCAGTCGTACTCCGAAGTTTTTATCGGAGCTCCGATATTATCGCACCAATATGGATTGACAACAATAATTACGTTCGGAAATTTACTTTGGATGGGAATTTCCTTGTCAAAGGACGAACCATAGACTAATTATTGGCGCGATTTATACGTTATTATTATAAACACAGAGCTCTGAAGCGCATGCGTGTTGCTCTGAAGCGCATGCGTCTTGCTCTACATCTAAAGACGAATTATTTATGTCTTTCAACACAAATCAGTGTCACCATGTGAGGGTCACGGCCTTATGACCCTGTGATGGGAGTCGAACCCATGTATAAATCGAAATGTATTATCTCGATTTGTTAGTCTTAAATTTTGTTGATCGTCTTTTATTGGACCGATTGATAAAATAATACTTCAAAGTTTTGTCTAGCCAAGCACTGTGCTGTGCGATACTAATAAAATGGCGAATTTACTTGTAAATGGCAAAGTTTTAGAACAGCTCGGCTTATTAAGTTAGGCAAGAATAGATGCTTACTTTTGTGCTTGAAAGGTCTCGAATTATTACGAGTTAGGGAGTAGGTAATATGTTGAAAGAAACAATGAGTTTTGTGGTAACAAACGATAAGTATTTTATTTACCACATAAAGCGCCTGCATGTTTATATTTACTCAAAACCAACGAATTCGATACAATATATCATTGTATTAAGGAATAGATAAAGTAAGGCGGGAAAATTACAGGTAATTGAATTTAATATAATATCGATATTCGTTGGATCTTGTTCGCAAAATTAAGCCCAAATTGCAGGAAGTGGAAAGGAACAAGGAACGAAAACCACTTTGGCGTATTGACAATAGGCAGTGACATGAAATATAGGTACAATTAAATCATTACAATTATCGCTTACTTTTATTGTGGCCACAATAACACCTTAAGTTTGCCCTCTCAGATTACGGTTGACACTAGGTTCGACATTGCAATTTATATCAAATGGTGCAAAATATACTAGTCAATCTAATCTCAGATGGCAAACGGTAAATTATATCTATAATATTATCAAAAGAACATGTTGGTATGCTTATCTGGTAATTAGGCGGTTCCACAATTCGCCTTTAGTATTCCACTGACTCTACATTGCGGCTTTTGTATACCGAATCAAAAAACACACTTCACTCACTACACCTCTCGTGAGAGGTCCCACACCGAATGCCTCTCTTGGCCGTCCAACTCTTCCCCAACCCCGCTGGCGCGAGCGACGCCGTTCCATTCGTAACGTCATTGGCTCTCCATGCCAAGACGCGCGCTTTCGATTGGTCGAAGACCAAATGCGCTGCATTTACGCGCCAGAACTGCCTGACCTGAAACTGTTAGTGTGTGTGTTTAAATGTTCCTATACAAGAGCAAACAGATGCGCTTTAAGTCTTAGACCTAAGGCTCTGCTTTGCTAAACAAGATAGTGGCACTTACGCCTTTTTTATTATATTTGCAATCCAAAGTCAATCCGAACGTTTACCGCGCTCCTTAAAAAATATGGTTGGGATGTTATTTTTATTAGCGGCAGGCTTGTCCCATTACATCCCTCTCCCTGTAGATAGTTAGAGAACCTGTTCTTCTAGCTCTCTACACAAATAATAATCTCATAATATTTGCTTCAATCTTACCTTATCACCAACAAACGCAACAACTCCGCCTAACTAAATCCTCAGCTAATTTATTCTTCTAGCTCCTCTAACAGCCTATAACCCTAACCATATCACCTACTTCACCCTAAGACCTATTTATTACAATCTCCTACCTTTCTTTTATACAAACCTACCTGCGTTCACATAACCTTTATCTATTTACTATATATATACACGCCTACATAATATAACTGTTTCAGCAAATATATCTACCTAGCTAACCTATTTACCTAACTCAATGAACATAAATCCTCCTAACAGTACACAGCTATCTATATGCATACAATTCCTATCTATATGTACATAGCCGTTACATTACCTAAGGGTTCGTATATAAAAATCCTCTATCTGTCTCAAACCCTACCTGCTCATGTACTATGTAACTAGTTTCTCTAGCACTGTCATAAATGTGGGCGTTACCTTTTTGTATTGACGCCCCCTTCTCATTCAAACTTACACAGAGTAAATGGTAACTGACCTGTTACCTGATTAAATGGCTAATCTCATTGGTCATAACGACTTTTGAGTCCTTCCCTTTTCACCAGAGTATGAGTGCAGCTATGTATTTATCTGTATATTATATAATAAACTGTATGTGAGTTTCAGCCCGACTATGAGCAGTCATAACAATGAGCTGCCAGCCCTTTTATCTACCTTTTATTTTTTTAAAGATTTCGGCAGCACATCTCGTCTTTGTTAGACAAAATGGCCTATAGATAAGGTAGGCGATATGCGATGTCAATGAAGTTCATTTTATCGCTTACTCGTTATGACAGCTACTTGTGACATGATATGTTTTTTATCATTTAATTTTACAGGGCTTTGCTTAGCATTATTTTGAGACGCTTCTATCTATCTAAAATAAGTCAAAATAATCTAGATCCCACTAATTTTTTTTTTATTTTGTTTCGGACCTATGACAGTCACAATCTTTGATCTTGTCTTTGTCTTCTCAAGGTAAAGTAAATCACCATACATTTAATTTTATATGAAAATGTAATCAAACCTGATTTTTTTTCTCAACCTTATCTCTATCGTTTTCCTTTCACATTTTACTGCTGGCCAAATCTACCTAAATCGTGTCACACTTCCTTTTACTATCACCGGAATCTATTTTTTATTTTTTTTATTTTAGATATTTTTAGTTTCAGAATTGACAAGATATATTTTTTTAAATTGCTATACATATTATCACGCAGTAAACTTATTATATGAAACTTTATCCAAATTCAAAATTAATATCCATTTTAGTTTCTTAATTATAACAATATTCATTCATAATTTTGACTTTGAAAAGCTTTACATTCTTAAACAACAAAAGCCTTCAATAATCTTATTGCTTATTTGCGGCAAATAACGGACCCGTGTGGTTTCGGCAGCGAATAATACCAACTCATCTCTTGCCATGGGTGTCGCAAAAGACGTCTAAGGGCTTATGAACAGAAGGACAGGCATCAGCTTTATTTTTTTTTTCTTTGTATCGTACCATCTTACATACTGTGGTCATCAATAACAGCGGTCACTGTCGCAACGCTTACAAGTGTGGTGACCATGGTAAATCTCCTCCTAAGTACCTCTTGTTTTTGCTGGGGTTCTGAAGGTAGCTCCTTGTCCTGAAGTGGGCGTTTCATGGAATATTACGATCGATCATTTCATAACCAGACTCAATTATAGTAGTCCACTCCTGAGCTAAAGTATATACCTATCGATATTCCACTCGCTTCTACAAGCTCGACATTATCTAATTTTCTAATCAAATTATATCAGTACAGTAAATCTTTGAACCACGAAGTTCTTGTTTATAAGACCTCGATTTTTATTTCAATAACATACAACCATAAAATCTACTCTTGTAGCTACCTGCCTACCTGCCTTATCTAGCGGTTAACTACTGCCATTGTCTGCCATTAGTACAGCCCGGATTGCCAACATCTAGCCATTCTCTTGGGTGCCTTTTTAGGGTTCCGTATCGCATTACAAACGACATACATACATACATACATACATAACATCACGCCTTGTTCCCGTCAGGGTAGGCAAAGACCACAGTTCTCCACGAAATACAGGATAACTTGATACTTATCTGCCAATAGCTAATCTTTTAGCTTTAAACTTGTACTAAGATATATCTACTTATACTAAAGAGAAAAATTATATTACCTATCACCCTCATGACCTAACTCGTTACTTATTCGCTCCTTATGCCTAAATACTAGTTAATATGAATTATTGCCATACTGCCATAAAAGTTGTGGCTTTTAAATCAAGCTTCGTTTTTAAATCTCTCATTTATCAGTTAATTTAACCTTTACTGACTTATCATTATAAACATTTAATGATATGCAACCTCCTCTGAAATGCGACTCGTTCTTAACCTTTGTAAAGGACTCAAGCTTCGGACTCGAACCGTAAGCGAAGTCATAACAAATCGCTAGTTAATTTTATCAGCCGCTAGAATTTTTACAAAGAATCATAAAGTTCCCTTTTTTATCTTTCGGTAAAGTTTATTACTAACGTCCGGCTGCATGCTTTGTAGCTATTGTTTAAAGACTTTCGGCTTTCTAAATAACTCAATGTGACTGAGAACACCATTATTATTGCAAGCTTCAAAAGCAAGCAACAAAAAATTTAAACTTACGATATTCAATGCTCTATTCAGCACATCTGTTTTTAGTTTTAAACCGTGGCCTTTCCTGGGTCATCTGCTACCTACTCGGACCCTTGCCGTCAAAAAACTTTTTTTTGTTTCGACCGTTCTTAGAAACAAATCTGCATTTCTTATCGCAGTTTTAAAATTATTCTTAAACTTACTGAGAATTACCTCGCTCACTATTCCAAGCATTCTTAGCCTATAGATGAATACTTTCCTTTTCATGCTTCGGAAGGCACGTTACCTAAATCAACGATCTGAGACTTTAGTCTTGGCTTGAAAACTCATAACATCTAAGTCACTTCAGCTAAACCTTAATAAGCCGCTACCGACCTTTATGAACCTAAGTGACAACTGACATACCTACCTAATACATATGCTTTGAGAAATTTCTTAACTTTTTATAAGCGCGTATCGTTGTTCAAAATACGCTTTACACCCTTTTCTACCTACTTTCTAGCAAACACTAGCAACACCTCTTCTATAAAATCTAGCTTAACTTGAAGACCTGAGTGAGTACTCGTCGTTATCACTGTGCAAAACAACCGTAAGTTTATCTTTGGTACTATTTTGATAATGCCCTTTTTATAGTCCTTATCTATTGTTAAGTCATCTGAACTTAACGCAGTAGTAATCCCTTAGTTTGTTTTTTTTTCTTTTCGCAATGACCATACCATAGCAGATCAAAAGCTTTCAGAATAATCGATTCTAGTAGTTTTGAATAAAGTTTATGCAACTTTGAGATCATGAGAGAATCGAACCCTCTATGTTTAAACCAATAAAATTATGGATATGGACGCATTTAGATATGTGGACAGTGCTTACACACTTACTAGCGCCACCATACTGCGAGTCCTTTTTATGCTATCCTAGGTTTAGTACTATTGTACCTCATAGTCTAGTAGGCCTCATTGTCTCATGGCCTTTTCATAGAACTTGAAACAATACCTATTTGGAACCTCTGGTTATTTATACCTACTTACCTTTTCGGTTCTATCGAAATATTGAACCTAGCCTAACCTTAACGATATTACCTACCTAACAAATTTGTTACGTATCCCTACATTTTAATTGATAGGCTAACCTACACTCGTCATAAATATTTTTATAACCGGCAGCCTGACCCGCCTTTGTACTGTTTGTGAAGCAAGCGCCCATGACGTATCCTTTTACGACTTATTATATTACTTAATTACAAAGAATCACAATTTACCTAGAATATTTTACTAAAGATCGATAATTATAGCTTTCCTTTCAGCAATGGAGTTTATGTTTGAATCGGGTCGGTGGTCAAAGAGATCTAATAATTATCATAGTAATTTCCACCGTTAAAACAGGCTTGACAGAATTAGAAAACAATGTATCCGAAGCTCTTAGTATGCCTGGATCAGTGTGATTTATTATAAATGTATATCATGTAGCAGTCTCAACTCTGGGTATTGGTTTTTTTTTGTGAATGTAAAATACAGGTAGTCTATTTTGCTTTGAAGACAGGTCAAGTCAGACTTCCACCGAGTTTAGTCAGATCTTAGGCCAAGGCAGGCTTGGCTTAGGCACGACCCGAGGTCAACTTTGGTGGTGTGGTGATAAACAGGTACCGCTTTCATTCTTGGCATGGCTCTACTCTACCATGACAGACACGAGTTAATAACGGTTATGTTGTGTGTATATAGAGGTCAACTTTGGTGGTGATAAATAGGTTCCGCGTTCGTTCTTGGCATGGCTCTACTCTACCATGACAGACACGAGTTACTAGCGGTTATGTGTATTCTATGTAGGTACACATGTGAGCCAGCGTCCCAGCTCTTACATTTTGCTTCGTCGTAGGTATGTTGGTGGTGCCTCTTTTCTATATTATATTAATGTATCACAACAAATAGGTTTATCGTAGTCAGACCTGACGAGATCCTCATCACCTTACAACATATTGGGACATTTCAATTAATTGTTAAGATTCCATGTTACTTATTTATACCCATAGCATCAACTGCGTACAGTTTTTTTTTATTAACTTCTACCAGTACTCACGGCTTTTGTCATTAATTTAATTATAGTAACACCTCAAGACTACAAATACTTCTTTCAACGCTTTAACTTCTCATGAACTATTTCAGGCAATGCCTATACTATAGTTGCCTCGATTCATCTATCGGCAATCTATAGAGAAATCTACTAAAATGCCATGTGCTTTTTGTCTGATAGATGAATGATGAATCTAAACTAAAGCTATCAAAATGCAATATGCGTTTTGTCTGATATGATGATGAATAATTTCTTTAAGCTTTCGATGTTTTTAATCCAAGCTGATTTCTAAGTCTAACAGGATATGACCCTTTATTAAATGAGTTTTGATTTCCTTTACTAAGATTGTATATAATTATTTATTCATCTATTTATTATATTTGCTAATTTATTTAAGGGTTCATAAGATGTGTTCAGTTCATTTGATTGTTATTTGGTAACCCATTTTATTTTAATATGACATGTTGTAATGACTTAGACAGATATGTCAGAGTAAATAAAATCCATTATTCATTAATAAAACAACTAACATGAAAGTGCCCGTACTTTTAAAATTAGTCGCAATCAGCTATTGTTCACTCTTAGCTCGAATGTGCGCTTCATTTATTTAGTATTTTACAACAAAAGCGAAGTAACGGAATATTCTTTCGCCCGTACCCAAGCCCTGAAAGTAACGGCCTACCTGTTCGCTTTAAGGTTGGCAAGGCATCCTTTTGTTTGATGAGTAATATGCAACATTTTTACCAAATCATGGATCAACTTTAGAATGTTTATTTATGTATTTATTTTTCTTGTAATAAATTCATTCCGAACCAAGGCTTGCTCTACTTTCATTATATTCTGCATGTTATTACGGTAAATGAGTATTCTGTAAATAATCTACATTAAACAAATTAATTTGAATCAACATTTTATTGTGCGAATTTTTATGATTTTGGATTGGACGTTGGATTGCAATTTAAAACCTGAAAATAGCACACAGTAATATCTCATACAACAGTATAAGTAAAAGGTGTTTAAAATGGCCATAATAATAACTGTTCTGGAAATGTCATTTGCTATACCAGTATTTTCTCAATAAATTACCTCTCCCAGATATTTAAATTAAATAAGCATCTTTTTATTATTATTTTAAATGCCTTTCTTTGAGTTGAGATTTGTTTTTACATAAGTTTATATTTTAAACTTCCTCTCCCAGATGTTTTGGACTAAACAAGCACCTTAAATATTTTATCTATAAAAGTTTACGTTGTGTTATTTATTTTAAGTTCTTTCCAGCCGTGTGCTACTGCGTAAACACGATATCTAGATCTTGGCTTCACGGCGACCAGATGTGAGGGTCACGGCCTTATGACCCTGTGATGGGAGTCGAACCCATGTATAAATCGAAATGTATTATCTCGATTTGTTAGTCTTAAATTTTGTTGATCGTCTTTTATTGGACCGATTGATAAAATAATACTTCAAAGTTTTGTCTAGCCAAGCACTGTGCTGTGCGATACTAATAAAATGGCGAATTTACTTGTAAATGGCAAAGTTTTAGAACAGCTCGGCTTATTAAGTTAGGCAAGAATAGATGCTTACTTTTGTGCTTGAAAGGTCTCGAATTATTACGAGTTAGGGAGTAGGTAATATGTTGAAAGAAACAATGAGTTTTGTGGTAACAAACGATAAGTATTTTATTTACCACATAAAGCGCCTGCATGTTTATATTTACTCAAAACCAACGAATTCGATACAATATATCATTGTATTAAGGAATAGATAAAGTAAGGCGGGAAAATTACAGGTAATTGAATTTAATATAATATCGATATTCGTTGGATCTTGTTCGCAAAATTAAGCCCAAATTGCAGGAAGTGGAAAGGAACAAGGAACGAAAACCACTTTGGCGTATTGACAATAGGCAGTGACATGAAATATAGGTACAATTAAATCATTACAATTATCGCTTACTTTTATTGTGGCCACAATAACATCTTAAGTTTGCCCTCTCAGATTACGGTTGACACTAGGTTCGACATTGCAATTTATATCAAATGGTGCAAAATATACTAGTCAATCTAATCTCAGATGGCAAACGGTAAATTATATCTATAATATTATCAAAAGAACATGTTGGTATGCTTATCTGGTAATTAGGCGGTTCCACAATTCGCCTTTAGTATTCCACTGACTCTACATTGCGGCTTTTGTATACCGAATCAAAAAACACACTTCACTCACTACACCTCTCGTGAGAGGTCCCACACCGAATGCCTCTCTTGGCCGTCCAACTCTTCCCCAACCCCGCTGGCGCGAGCGACGCCGTTCCATTCGTAACGTCATTGGCTCTCCATGCCAAGACGCGCGCTTTCGATTGGTCGAAGACCAAATGCGCTGCATTTACGCGCCAGAACTGCCTGACCTGAAACTGTTAGTGTGTGTGTTTAAATGTTCCTATACAAGAGCAAACAGATGCGCTTTAAGTCTTAGACCTAAGGCTCTGCTTTGCTAAACAAGATAGTGGCACTTACGCCTTTTTAGGGTTCCGTACCTCAAAATAAAAAAACGGAACCCTTATAGGATCACTTTGTTGTCCGTCTGTCTGTCTGTCTGTCTGTCTGTCTGTCTGTCTGTCAAGACCCTTTATCTCACGAACGGGTAAAGGTATCAGGTTGAAATTAATACCATATATTAGGATCCATGAACCACACAAGATCTGAAAATTTAAATTTTTTACAACGACGCAATCAAAAGATATGGCATTTTATGTCCTCATCTCCATACATTTATTCAAAAATGAAAAACCTACAGGGTACTTCCCGTTGACCTAAAATTATGAAATTTGGCAAGAAGCTAGGTCTCACAGTACAAATAATGGGAAAAGTCTGAAATCATTAAATATTACAACTTTTCTCACAACTAAAGGTAACCAATTGTGGTGAGCTCCCGTTTCAAGAACATTCATATAAGAGAGGGGTCAAGTTGGATGGTTGCTGAGGCGATTTTTGTTTTAGTTCTATTTAAAAACGGGAACGCTTACAAACTTGAAAATTGGTATTTTTATAGGGCATAGGCTATAAAATAACAACAAATAATAAAATTTGGTCAAGCGCGTGTCGGACTCAAAAAATCTAGCACATTAACTTACTGAAATTTCAACTAATACAATTATGTTTATGTGGTGGTACGGAACCCTCAGTGCGCGAGTCCGACTCGCACTTGGCCGGTTTTTTTTATTATATTTGCAATCCAAAGTCAATCCGAACGTTTACCGCGCTCCTTAAAAAATATGGTTGGGATGTTATTTTTATTAGCGGCAGGCTTGTCCCATTACAACCATTTACTAAAACTAATACACTTTCCGCAACCACACTACTAGCGTCATTTGAGTGCGATAAACATAGTACCATGCAAAAAACCAGTGACAGCGTCTCTATGGAAACGAATGTGTTTATGATGTGCATTCAAAATAAGCGCTTACATAAATTGGATAGTATACCTCATCAATAAGAAACCAATTTTTTTTACTATATTCGAAAGAAACGGCAAGAAACATCAGCAGCACGGCCTACTTACCTAGGATATTACCATTTACGTCACTTCGAAAACAAAGTGGCGCCATGTGGGAAAAAAGAAGCGATTATAAAATACCTAAAAAAATATTGTAATCAGCCTTATTCTAAAAGGTTTAAACGAATTAGTAAGCACAATTTTAGCATGTTACTTGAAACTGAACAACTTTTCCCAAGAGACTGGTTTAAATTATCAACCGCGTCAGATTGCGTATTTTGTATTTTGTAAATGTAATGTTCCGCAATATTTATTCCGCAGCGCTACAAGCGAGTACACAAGAAACACATTGTAAAAAAAGTTGAACTCGCGCGCCGAGGGTTCCGATTTACTCATAGTAGTTTTGGAAGCAACAAAGTCCATTTTTAGGACCGCAAAACTAAATTTCTAAAAAAACTGTGCAACTTAGAAAGATCGTTTTATTTTTGCTACTATACTCATATAAATTTCTATCGACTGTAATTAATTCAGATTTTTCCTGTTACAAACTTCGGAGATAAGGGGGGGGGGGGGGGTCATTTTTCATCATAACTTGAAAATAAGAGTCGAAAAAAAATATAAGAAAATATTTTAGAATGTACACGTGAAGCCATTTCATATGATACCCCACTCAACCTAGTAACGACAATTTGAAATTTCACCCCCCTTTACATTAATGATCATGTTTTTTTGAATTTTTTCATATGCAATTAAGTTGGGCAACCATATTCTTAAGCTGTTCTTAATTTCAAGTCGATAGCATGTGTGACAGACAGACAGCCGAACAGACAAAGTCGCACCACCATTTTTTACCATTTCGGGACCCTAAAAACCGACTCTGTAATAAATAAGCTGACTCATCAGGCCGTGCCAAAATGGTTTCTTTTCGCTGGTTTCATGCCGTTTCTTTAACGCTGCCATGCTATAGCACGATCCGGTACGGTGCTGTCTACAGTAGACACGCTCTATTTACAATAAGAATCTAGTATAGTGTAGTAGTATAAATGAATAAAATAATCTGTGTCAGTGTTTTTCTTACATCTTACTTCGTGGTCTTTTAACGGGATGTTTTGATGGATGAGGTTTTGAATAATTACCACAAAATTTAGCAAAATCCACAAAATCCATTTGGGTACGCACATTATAAATACTCCAGCTTATAATCCGGGGATTAATGTATCAGTCACGCGTGTAGGACCTTTTATAAATGTAGGCGCCATTCGCATTTTCAAAATTATTCACTTACAAAGTGCTCAGGGCTAAATTATTGTTATTTTTACAAAAACATACATAACATTACGCTCCTTTCCCGTCGGAGTAGACAAAGACGGCCTAGAGCCAGTGGCTTTCTACAATCGCAAACGCCAGTAGAATAGAATGAAAATGTATGGGATTGACATTAGCTATCGAAATGTCACGTGACAGCTAATTTCAAACCCATAGAGTTTTATTCTATTCTATAGCGTTTGCGATAATAGAATGCCACTTGTCCCAGGGCCCAGAGCCTTCCACCTGATACGATCTTGAAATACTTCCCTAGCTTCATCTACTTCAGCCATTTCACACACTTTGTTGTAAAACCTTTGTTGTTCCGTGTGGTGCCGGCAAAGAATAGTACCAACCCTTCCATACCCGTGGGTGTCGTAAGAGGGGACTAAGGGTGATAAACTGGAGGATGGGCAGCAGCATCCTCATTTGTATCTAACATCTTACTTACTGCGGTCACCTACAACCGCGGTCCATGGTGCCAGCCGTAACGCTAACAAGCGAGGTGACTATGGTACTTCATCTCTACATTTTTCCAGCAAAAGCTAGAATTCTAGAGGGAGCTCCCTGTCCTGTAGTGGACGTTTAATGGGATGTTATGATGTTGTAAAACCGGCAAAGTGCATGTCGGGCCACGCAGTGTAGGGTTCTGTAGTTGCCTTAAGAATCGGTAATGTTAAGCAGGTTTTGATTTTTTCATAATCTTTTTCCCACCTAACGAACAGCGTGGTCCAGTGCCTGATTGGTATTCCCATTGCTATTATTTTCGGTTTTTCAACTATTATTTTCGACTAACCTGTAGTACTTATAGTCCGGTCCCTTATAGTCTTATATCGCCAAATTCACCAAATTGCACCAATTTTTTTCCAGGTTATAGTTAGGTACTAGCTCTCAAATTTTTGATAGGAGCCAATTCTTGAATTTTCTATGGATTTTTTTTTAAATTCAAGAATTAGCTCCGATCAAAAATTGAGAGCTATGTACCTAATTAGTACCTGGAAAAAATTTGGTGAACTTGTAAGGCGTGTCTACGTGAAACAGCTAACTGACCGCACTATTAACTGTGATAGTGTTCTTTTATATTCATCATGCGTAATACCTCTGTAATTTTTTTCACATTTCCGATTGCAATTGTTTAGCTGGCAAAGGGAGGGAGGGTTAATTGCTTGTTTTCATGAGTCAAATCGATATCGACACGATATCTGGGCTTTGGGGGTAAAACTAACGACAATTCTCGGTGTTTGTCCTGCAGAGTACATCCGTGGACTGTAAAAACAAAAAATTAGAAGTAAATAACAATTTTCACAAAAACGCACTCACAAAAACAACAACATCGTTAAAGATGATCCTTCAAAAACATAAAATTAAAAATACGAATCTTGAAGAGAATTTTTCATAGCCCTATTTTACAAGATGTTATTTTTCAGGTTTTTAATTAAAACAATCTTCTTGCTCCGTAGCTGGGATTTGGTAATAAAATGAAACACCCATTGAGACACCCATTTATTTACCTTGTCAAATAATTTGGAACGGAGTTATCCGGTTAACGCCCTCTGCGGTCTAGTGATTAGAGTGGTTGGCTCCTGAGGTTCTGTGTTCAAACCCCAGTGTGGACAGTGGAACGATTTGTCATCATATCGGCCAAAAGACGTCCACTGCTGGACATAGGCCTCCCCTAAAGATTTCCATGACGACCGGTCCTGCGCTGCTCGCATCCAGCGGCTTCCCGCGACCTTGGCCAGATCGTCGGTCCACCTTGTGGGGGGCCTGCCCACGCTTCGTCTTTCGATACGTGGTCGCCATTTTAGAACCCTTACGCCCCATCGGCCATCGGTTCGTCTTGCGATGTGCCCTGCCAACTGCCACTTCAGTTTAGCAATTCTCAGGGCTATGTCAGTTACTTTAGTTCTTCTGAGCGGATCTCCTCATGCCATGCCATTGTCATCACTGGTAACATGCACTGGTTAAAGACTTTCGTCTTGAGACACTGCGGTATTGTGGACGTGAAGATATAGCGGAGCTTCCCGAACGCTGTCCATTCGAGTCGGATTCGACTAGTAACCTCTTTCTCTGGTTTTGGGGTTGATTACAACTTTAGAATTTGGAAAAACAAAAAAATATATCCTAACAGCTACGCAGGAATCAACTTCTGTAAAATACCTAATCTTTATTTAGTTAGTAAGTACATATAGTCAAAAACAGATAAGTAATCCTTAGTCTACGAGTAGAACCCTGTACCTGTGGTCCAAACTACCCATGACGCTGGCCGCATTACCGCGTTGAATGGCCAGCGACAACTGTTGGACCAGGTTCGAGCCGGCACAGGGGTCACCACCGCCCTCCCTCAAGCGGGAAATACTTTTCTAAATTTATTTTTCATAAACATACTATTCTAAACAAAATTAGTGCTAATTCTCCCAAACTTCGTAAAAGTTTGAAAGACTTTAAAATCATTTTGATATACCTCGAATGAATCACCTGGTGGTCAACTTCTGATGACACGTTAAACCGTTGGAGCCGGCTATTATCTTCGGCAAAGACTTTAATGAGCCAATAACCACCATGGTTTGTATGGTGGTTATTGTTATCGATCTTGCAACCCACACGATATGATGGTCATTATATTTGGGATTTGGCTTAATTAAGGAGCTACCCGTCCACTAGCGCCCCCATAGGTCATCATCATCACCATCATAGGAGATATGACGTCTCCCTGTCTCACTCGTCGCTGCAATTGGATAGGTTTCGAGTCCTGGTCCTGAAGACGAACTGACATAGTGGCGTTTTTGTACAGATCCTTCAACACTTCAATGTACCGGTAGTCGACTTGGCACCTCTGGAGAGATCGTAGCACGGCCCACGTCTCGATCGAATCGAAGGCCTTCTCATAGTCCACAAACGCTAGGCAAACTTGCCGTAGCGTATGTATGTGGTCTATGGCACTGAAGCCTTTACGGAAAAAAAATAGCCCCCATAGGTAAAAAATATTAATCACTGAACACAAAAATCGATACTCCGGAAAGATAGAATGAGGTAAAGGTTTCCTTAATTATTTAGTACCCATATAAAGTTCATTCATTCTTGTAATAAAGTTCATTGTAGTTACAGATACAAAAACTTCTTAAAGTGGTAAACTAACTACACAGCGTTATTTTTTGGAACTGAACAACTTTTCCGAAAGAACATAGGTCGAAAAACGAAAAATCTTTCTGACTTCCCATACCAACTGCAACGGCTGACAGCACATTTTGTATAGGAAGTGGAAAATGTTTTTTTTTTTTTAATTTATATTTTTTAAAAGTTGTTCAGTTTTATGGACAAAACTACCTCGGAGTGATAAAAAATAACGCTGTATAGCTAGTTTACCGTCTTTCGCGCTCTTTGTGTCTGTATATACAGTGAACTATATTCTACAGGTTCTAAATTGACAAGGGAACGTTTTCTTCAATCTGTCTGTCTTGCCGGTTTTCGATAAATTTTGTCAGCAGGTAGGATGTCTTAACTGAAAGGTGTGCTAGTGAACGGTGGGTAGCCTTTTAAGACAATTTTCTTAGAAACCTTGTATGCTATAACCACTTTAACATTTTTACGTTCTAGTGAATCCCTGGCTATAAATGAATCCCTAGCTATTTGTTAACTGAATTTCCTGTAATAATTATTCTATATCATCATCATAAATGAATCTTTATCTATTTGTTAACTGAATTTCCTGTAATAATTATTTTTAAGTATTATAAATTGCCAGGGGTAATATCAATTTACATAGCCATTATTTTGTTTCTGAACAAAGAGTCATCTTTACGGCTTAAACTGCCTTCGGCTAAGCTTAAACACAGGTTGTTTAATATTCCTGTTCTACTTGTTCATGTCTTTAATGCTTTGCTAATGATATTTTTTTTGTTTATTCTATCGGTTTCCAACACATTTTGTCAATGTCAAAAGCAATCGGCTAAAGCTGTCAGAAAGAACTATTTTGTAAAACTATGTTATTCTTTGTAAAACTATGATATTCTTTGTAAAACTATGTTATTCTAATGTACTCTGGTTTTATGGCTGATTCGATTGGTAACCATCGAAATAAACAAAAAAAAACGGCCAAGTGCGTGTCGGACCACACGCTGAATAGGGTTCCCTATTTATTTTAGGATTTTTTTTAAAGCGGGTTTTGAGTAAGTATTTCATAACGTTTATAACATAAATTTTTACCTCCTAATGCTCAGAGGTCCTAGCACCTGATTGCTATTGCTGCTTTTATTATTTTTAGTTTTTCAGTTATAGCTCATTAACCTGTAAAGCCTGCTTAACTGTGATAGTTTTCCTTTTAATGTCATCATATATGCTACTACTGTGAATTTTTTCACATTTGCCATAATAACCGTTTAGCCTGCAGGGGGGGGGGGGAGGGGGACACTCGACTCCAACAAAAAATTGCGCTTTCAAGCTTAATATTTTGCAAATGGATCCCTAAATCGAAATATGGTTCTTGTAAACTTACATTATTTTTAAAGGACCTATCCAACGATACCCCACACTATGGGGTAGACAAAAAAAATAATTCATCCCCAATTTAGTTTTATGGTAGGTACCCTAAAAAATATGTTATTTAAATTTTATTTCACCACTTTGTCGGCGTAGTTGAAATGTTTATTCGTACAAAATTTCAGCTTTCTATGGGTCTCTCAGCTAAACCGCGGACAGACAGACAGACGGACATGACGAAACTATAAGGGTTCCTTTTGACTACGGAGCCCTCAGGCTGTCCCATAAATCGATCGTCAAGCTTTAGGTGGTCATAGCACTCATAGCTAATGTACAAATTAATTAAACACATTTTCCGCAAAATATAACAAAATGTGTAAGAGACAGGTTTCTAAAAACTGTTTTGAGTTTTACTAGATTTACGAAAAAAATTAAATATACGCCTTGCGTCATGTTTTTGGCTCTTAAGTGTAAAATAGTAATGACGTATCTACAATTTTATTATCCTTAGGAGATGCGGCATTTAAGACACTAATATTTTATCCGAAATGATTAAATTTTGTAATAAAACACAGGATTTAAAGCTATGTTCCAAAAATGGGTGGCTATTTAGCTACAGTCTAATTTGGCCTCGGCGTTCAAAGGTGTTTTAAAGACGATAATTAAATGTAAACTTGCAAAGTGTTTACAATAGATATTTTATCCTCAAGACAGGAATTAAGAAAATTTTTGATTGAATTTGTTTGTTTAACGCGGCTCTTCGTTTATTTATCCAATATTATTAAACGAGCAATATTTTTATATATATTTTTGATCGGTTTCTCGAAAACGGCTCTAACGATTTTAGGGGGTGAAAAATCTATCTAGCTGGGTCTCATGTCTGGGAAAATTCGTTTTCTCCGTGTTTTTAAGCAATTTTTAAATTCCACGTTTGAGACAAATCTACAGCGCCATCTGTTGGCTGGTAGCATAGCTTGCTCACCCCATGATGTTTTAATGTTGAGGCGGCTATTATAGAGCGAAGCTCGTTCGACCAACTACTTCATTAATTATTGGATTATAAACATGCGAAATTAATGGCACAATGGATGAGAGGTATTTAAGGTCCGAGCAGCAATTTAGAATATCTAAAAAATCGGCCAGTGCATACAAAATTGCAAACTTGAGTGGACAGTTTGTTTGGAGAGGCTGATTTTTTTTTCATTTTCCGATAGTTTCACTAACTGAAAATTGTTCAGTTACGTTGACTGATCATGAGCGTTTCAGTTTTTGTCAACCTGTCTCTTACACCCTGTACAAAGAGATGTTTTTATTTTAGTTTCATTATAAATCAAGAAACTCAAATAATCAAATACTGACTTAAAATAATTAAAATATAGATTTCATAAAATGTAAATTGTCAAAAAATATTTATTTTTCATCTGTTTTGGTCCTTTGATGCTACTTAATCAAACGGCCATCAAAATCATCCCTAGGTGTATGGCACGCAATTTAATGAACATTCTGTGTAAAACCCAGACTAACCTCACTATACAACGTGTTAATGGAATAAGCGAAACCCTCATACACCCCAACATATTTTTATTAAAATAAATCCATTCCCATAAAAGAAATATTAAAGATTTTTTTTTTTAGATATTGTTATTTTAAAGTTTTATGATTGTTCTATTTTCATCGTAGTTCTAGTCCGCGCACTCCGCGCATCCACGCCCACTTCCCTCCCCTCCTTGCCGCTCATGAACGGCGCGGCGTCGGCCGCCAGCGCGCGTATCTACAGAAATATTTAGAAAAGAAGTGGCAAAAATTTAAATAATAAAAAAATACCCCTATCCAAAACCCGTGAAATTGATTCTACTTTTTTCTCAGTTTCGCTTATTCCGTTAACACGTTGTATAGCCAAACTGTAGAAACCTGTGGTAGAAACAGATAACTTAATACCGAACAAAGATTCACGTATTTGTATTCAAATTTTACTAGAGCGTGCTCTGCAAGCTATTCAAAAGTGCCTTATTGATTATCCTGTCACTGCACTGGTCTTTACTCTGAGCCTTATAATTATCGGCAACGCCAGTAGAATACAATAAAAAAGTATGAGGTTAGTGCATTGACGTAAGAAACACGCTACTCCCTGTAAGGTAGTTTCCTAAATCTTTGGGTTAGTGCACTGACTTAAGAAACACGCTACTCCCTGCACGTAGTTTCCTAAATCTTTGGGTTAGTGCATTGACGTAAGAAACACGCTACTCCCTGTACATAGTTTCCTAAATCTTTGGGTTAGTGCATTGACGTAAAACACACCCTTTTCTTTTGGTAAGTGTGAGTGGCTTTCTACAATTGTAAACGCTGATAGAATAGAATAAATATATATGGCATTGAAATTAACTGTCACGCAACATTTCGATAGCTTATGTCAGTCTCATATGCTTTTGTTCTATTCTACTAGCGTTTGCGATTATTAAAAACCACTTGTCTACGTTCCCAGATCGACATTAGCTAACGAATATTGCGGGACAACTAATGTCAATCCCATACGTATAGAGCTCAAGTCCATGCATCTTGCTCTGCATCTAGAGACGAATTCTTTATTTCATTACTAACACTACAACTAACACGCTTTCCGCACCTACACTACTAGCGTCATTTGAGAGCGATAGACATAGTACCTTTAATGCGAGAGAGTAAGATGCAAAAACCAGTGACAGCGTCTCTATGGCAACGAATGTGTTTATGATGTGCATTCAAAATAAGCGTTTATATAAATTGGATAGTATACCTAGTCAATAAGGAATCAATTTTTTTTTTACTTTCTTCGCTTCTATGGGGGGGTGCGCGCGCAGGCGGAGTGGCTCTATCGTTGCTCTGTGCCGATACGTTTTCATTCTATCATAAGTGTCTTTTACAAAAAGCGTCTTAAGCGTTCGGTTGTAGGGTTTATGACCGATCTTACAAGACTTTCCAAACGTATAAACATATGTTCCAAAGCACGAAATCACTAGCACAATACACTCTTTTTGTTTGTTGTGCCACTAAATCACTAGCACAATACACTCTTTTTGATTATCCTGTCACTGCACTGGTCTTTACTCTGAGCCTTATAATTATCGGCAACGCCAGTAGAATACAATAAAAAAGTATGAGGTTAGTGCATTGACGTAAGAAACACGCTACTCCCTGTAAGGTAGTTTCCTAAATCTTTGGGTTAGTGCATTGACTTAAGAAACACGCTACTCCCTGCACGTAGTTTCCTAAATCTTTGGGTTAGTGCATTGACGTAAGAAACACGCTACTCCCTGTACATAGTTTCCTAAATCTTTGGGTTAGTGCATTGACGTAAAACACACCCTTTTCTTTTGGTAAGTGTGAGTGGCTTTCTACAATTGTAAACGCTGATAGAATAGAATAAATATATATGGCATTGAAATTAACTGTCACGCAACATTTCGATAGCTTATGTCAGTCTCATATGCTTTTGTTCTATTCTACTAGCGTTTGCGATTATTAAAAACCACTTGTCTACGTTCCCAGATCGACATTAGCTAACGAATATTGCGGAACAACTAATGTCAATCCCATACGTATAGAGCTCAAGTCCATGCATCTTGCTCTGCATCTAGAGACGAATTCTTTATTTCATTACTAACACTACAACTAACACGCTTTCCGCACCTACACTACTAGCGTCATTTGAGAGCGATAGACATAGTACCTTTAATGCGAGAGAGTAAGATGCAAAAACCAGTGACAGCGTCTCTATGGCAACGAATGTGTTTATGATGTGCATTCAAAATAAGCGTTTATATAAATTGGATAGTATACCTAGTCAATAAGGAATCAAATTTTTTTTACCTTCTATGGGGGGGTGCGCGCGCAGGCGGAGTGGCCCTATCGTTGCTCTGTGCCCATACGTTTTCATTCTATCTTAAGTGTCTTTTACAAAAAGCGTCTTAAGCGTTCGGTTGTAGGGTTTATGACCGATCTCACAAGACTTTCCAAACGTATAAACATATCTTCCAAAGCACGGAATCAATAGCACAATACACTCTTTTTGTTTATTGTGCCACTAGCGGTCACCAATTTGGGTTTTGACAACGTCCAACTTGGAAAAAAAGAGCATCAATCACTTGCTTACGAGCGCTATCTGTCATCAAATTCCCATAAAACGTTAAAAAATCGTCATCAAAAACAGAAACAGAATAAACTCCCCCAAATCCAATTAAGCCAAGCACATTAAAACTTGAGAAATTCCAAAATGTCCAAAAGTTTATAAGAATGACACAATAAACAAAAAGTTGGACGGACTGTGAAAGCGTTTTGGTATAATCAAAACAAACGGCTTTGGTACTGCAAAGGGGGTCATTAAAAATTTGAATTTGGGACCCGGGCGAGGCCTTTAACAATGTGACATTTCGTTTTAACTTTTCTGAAAGTTATACAGCGTGATTTTTTATTCACCAGAAAAATATTGAGGAATGATTCTTCCCATGAAACTGAACAACTTTTTCCATCCAAATACGAAAAACCAACCTCCCATACAAAATGCGCTATCAGCTGATGCAGTTTCTATTTCGAGCTATGTTCCTTGGGAAAAGTTGTTCAGTTTCATGGGCAGAATCATCCCTTAATTTTTGTCTGGTGAATAAAAAATCACGCTGTATAGCAGGATACCTTGTTAGATATTGTGTAGGCTCAGGGTGTCTCTTTTTCTCAACTCTCAATTTTCAATATGTCGATACAATACTATTCGAAACATGCAAATTCAAAACTTCGTCTCATGACGATAGAGTAGAATATTGTTTGTATGCTAATCACTGCCAATTTGACAATTCATCCAATCAATATTCTACTCTATTTTCAGTGAACGAAGTTATGGATTCGACTGTATCGAAGTAGTAAATTGAGAGTAGGCACCCAGGCTCAGTATTCAGTTTATAATTAAGTTACGAGATATTCGTATTTCTGTTTAAATTTTTAATAGTTATTTGATGTGCAAGGCAGCAAAACTGTTATTTGGCGCGAGTGCCTTGTATTGAATCTTGAGCAAGTGAAGGATTCTACGATTGAGCCACAAGTTGTGTGTGTGTCATTATAGTACGGTGTACTTATAATATTTTATTGTTTACTTAATAATGAAACGTTAGATTATTTAAAGATTTTTTTTATATTTATAAATTGAAACCATGTTTTTTGACCGATTAGTAATAGTCGACTAGAAGACGTTTTACACTTCTCTACCTCATACAGGCTATGTATATGACGGACTCTTTAAAATCTTACTTTGTGATAAAGGCTTTTTGAAAAGGTAAATAGAGCCTAAAAGACATTAATGTTAGAAAAAAGAAAAAACAAGCGCGTTAAACTGCTTAGAAGACGCAGAGCAAAAAGGTTTTTATAAATTATTAAATTCACTGCAAGTCACTGAAGCAAAGTGAAATTAGTCATTCTACATGAACCCAAGCAACTCAGCCATCAGTCTTCTCCCTCGTAAAAAACATAACCCCATTCTGTAATGGCGACACGCTCGGGAATCGAACCAACGACCCATGATGCACAGACAGCGTTCAGAGATATACCAAGCGTGCCATATTAGACCTCGCTCGTACAGTATGCTTGGAACGCCAGCCGGCTTTTATTTAACAGAGAAATTATGTAAGTGATAAGCGTTTAGCGGTTAAAATAGCCTGAGGGGTTAGAAATTCCTTCGCTGCTGGTGCGTTTTGAGTAATTAAAAGCGGAACGAAGATGTACAAAATCTACATGTTAGTCACACGTCACTGTGGAGCCGCATCTGCGGATCATTCCAAAGCAAAGAGTTACGCTCATTACGCTCGTAACGTAACGCTTTTTAGATTACCCAAGACACGTCTGGCAGAATCCTACTTGTAAATTTTTCGATCGCAAAACTTTTCGCAGGTGCGATACACTTACGTTAAAATTTCACGGGTGGATATATATAGGTCCCTTCTTGAATTTGAAAAATATTTCTTCAAAATACTGTTTTTTTTCTTATTTATTTAGTTCACCACACAGTAGCACAATACTCGTATAACATTACATAAAGAATATTATTATAATACTAGGTTATTTTTTGGACCTGATTTCCTTTTGCCCACTTATTAGTGAGTTCAAAAGCAACAACTTTTGTTCTACAACTTTGCTAACAATATACGAAATTTTTTTAACTTCCCATACAAAATGGGTTGGTCTGGTCACTTAAGTAAGAGTCGAAAAATTTTTGTGCGTTGTTAGCAAAGTCGTGGAACAAAAGTTGTTGCTTTTGACCTCACTAATAAGTGGGCAAAAGGAAATGAGGTCCAAAAAAATAACCTTTTATAAGGTACAGTCAAGAGCCCATCAAGCTTGACACATTGGACTTTGTACCGTTCTTATTTCAAGAGACGTACGGGCTAGAGTCGCACTGCGAGTGTCAAGCTTGACATGTCGTTGACTGTCCCTAATTGTGCAACCAGCACCGATAACCACAATTTACTAACTAAATTACAATATAAATATAGGGAAGAAGTCTGTTATTAAGTCCTATCGTCCGATTACGCTGGTGCCATGCATCAGTAAAATTTTCGAGGTGGGTATTAATGACAGACTTCTACGTTTTTGGAGCCCTAGAAATGTGATGTCAACCGATCTGGTGCGTGAGGTGGTGTGGGACGTGGTGCGCGCGCGAGAGGCCGCCGCGCTGGTCGCTGTTGTGTGCTGCGAGCGGCTCCCAGCGCATTCAACACTGCCAACCCATAGCAAATAAGTTATCCTTTTATGGAATTTCAGGACCTGCACTATCGCTTGTGATGTCATTCATGACGCACAGAATTCAGGTCGTAATCGGAGATGGTGGTAAAGTGAAGTCAAATGAGATGGAAAATATTATGGGAGTCCCTCAAGGTTCCTGCCTCTTAAATACTCTTTTCATTATACTCCTCAACGACCTCCCTCAGACTTTCGCAGGCGTACAGGTCTACATGTATGCAGGTGACGTCACCGCGGTGGTCACCGCGCCGACTTCCGAGAAGCTCGAAAGAGAATTGAATATCACAGTACAAACGGACTCTCTCTAAACAAAGACAAAACCTGCTTTTTCCATTTTAATCTCAATGGACACTTAACAAAACAGGTCTCCGTTTCGGTTGCCGATGCATTGTTGGAGCAGGTGACGTGCACGAGACTCTTAGGTTTCCACCTCGATAGTGCCCTCGTATGGGACACTCACATAGATGAGCTGTTTAAGAGGTTGGGGCGGTCATGTTTCGCGCTACGCCGGCTCGCTGGGACCGAGTCCAGGGACGTAGTCAGGAGCTGCTACTTCGCCACTGTGCACACACTACTCACTTTACGGAGAGATAAAACTAAGGCATCAGTTAGTCTTATTCTAACATCAGTGCTTAAAAGTGGTCTAATTTTATAAAGATGTTTAAGTGATGCATAACATTTTCTTATTTTCATATCAACATGTTTATCAAAGTTAAGCGCATTGTCAAACATTAGCCCAAGATTGTCACTGTGTCAATTTGTTTTCTGGTACCCAGCACAATATACGCAGATTTAGCCGCATTTGAAACCAACTCATTATTGTCGGACCACTCTGCAACAGATGCTAAATCCTCATTAAGCAGGTTTATAGCGTGACTGATCTTTGGAGATTCTAGTTCGGCATGTATTAGAATTTGCGTATCATCAGCATACATATGTGCCGTCCCGTGCTTAACGTTGCTTCGCAAGTCTGTGGTGAAGACAGTGTATAAAGTAGGCCCAAGTACTGATCCTTGAACAACACCTCGATTGACAGATAAAGCCGTTGATTTGGACAATGCCCCAGTATGATCAGGGGATTCAACGATCTGTGATCGATCACAGAAATAGCTTCGGAACCACTTACATACAACCTCATCACACCCATAACTCTCCAGCTTGAATAATAATATTTGCCTATTCAAGCAGTCAAAAGCGCGACTGTATCTATGTCATTGAAAAGGTTGTTATATGACAGAACTATTCTGTACATGGGTGAACGATTTCCGGCATTACTAAGACAGAAACGGGTGGCAAACAGACAATGGCCCTTACGGATATGAGATCTAAAAGGTGCTCTATCGTACTTTTTGTTACAGATGCCGAAAAGGAACATAGTTTGCAACAGAAGACGTCTTGACTTGAGGTCCATAATTTCATATTTATGTAAAAGGTGTACATACGATAAACGTCGTTTAGCACATTTCAAGTGTGAAATTTTTTGAGATAATCCGCGTACAGGAGAAAATTAAAAAATTTAAAGCACCTATGAATATAATTTATAAATAATATAAATAACAGGGGGCCTAAGATCGAGCCTTGTGGCACGCCTGAGGTAACGGGGACGAAAGCAGATTCGAAACCATTGATGACGTCTTTTTGAGTGCGATTCGATACGTATGACTTGAACCAACGCCATAAATTACCTCTTATCCCATTATATGCCAGTTTTGTCAAAAGAATTTTATGATCCACTCCGTTGAAAGCTTTTCGAAAGTCTGTATAAATACTGTCGGTTTGTTTATTAGCGTCCATGCTTTCCAAGAGATACGTAGTGTAAATCATTAAGTTTGTTGTGGTAGAGCGTCTTTGGACTAACTAAACCATGTTGCTGGTCGAAGATGGTGCGATGTAATGAGGGATATATGATGTTGTGTATCAGCCTTTTGAAAAGTTTTGACAGAACGGATAAAATGAAGGTTGGACGATAGTTTTTGACATCATTTTTTGGTCCACCTTTTTTGGTCCGCTGGATGCGAGCAGCGCAGAACCGGTCGTCATGGAGATCTTTAGGGGAGGCCTATGTCCAGCACGGGTACTATTCGAGCAGATTTCCATTTAGTTGGAAAAACTTCTTCTCTTAAGCAGCGGTTGAAGATATAGTGAAGGGGTTCAAGAAGTTCACCGGTGTATGTTCACAGGTGTATGTTACTTTGAGTGATTTGTATAAAAAAATCAAATCAAAATCGTTTATTAAATCATTTTCTCGGTGACAGTCTTTTATTATTTGCACGGACAGATTTTCAAGCTAATATAGGATGAAAACGAATAAGTGATCTCACTCGATTATTTCTAAAGTATACAAGGTTTTGAAAAACTGGTTACTGATCCTGAAAGTGCTTCACGAGCTCTATCAAACGATATCAATAATAGGTTACAGAATGAACTGGATCTATCCGAAGACTCAATGTTTCCAGCTTCCATACAGATAGTACAGCCACATGGCACTCTGGTATTATTGATACCATTTGATAGAGCTCGTGAAGCACTTTTAGGATATATTTGTTTGTATAGTTTAGAAATAATCGAGTGAGATCACTTATCGTTTTCATCCGGGATTCGGGTTATACAACCCGAATCTTCTCAAGTATCGAGTAAATACGCTTTTTCTGGGTGAATTCTCGTCTCTATTCTTTTGCAATTCTGAGCTTGATAAAGTAAATAAAAAAAAGGAGAGATCATATAATTTCACCTAAAAAACTACGGAATTGGTCAGACTTACCACTAGCCGTAGCATGCCTTGCCTGTAACGCCATCCGAACTACTGAGACAAGACGGATAATTGATCTCTCGTGCTTGTAACTTAAACCACAGTGTAATAAAAGGTGGAATGCGAACAAGTATTTTGCTCATAGACTTGGCTTAAGTATAGGACTGACAACGGAAATGTATTTTCCAACAATTGTTACCTTTCTTTGTAAAAAGTAAATATTGACAGTAAGTATATTTCTTTAGATTGATCGACGAAGATAATCTAATTTAATTTTACTTGCATAATATTTAAGTTCATGCCTTGTGTAGTGTTTATAAGCGCTGATTATATATATAAAAAAAAACATTTCGACATTAAGTTTAATCATAACCAAAGTTTACCGCTATAACTTCTAATATCAGCAGGTACCATTGACCTACTAGTCTGGTGTTGAAGACTTACTTGTCTTGTGAAATAAGCAGCAAGTTAATACTTGTTTCTTGTGTTGACACTGTGCCTGTAACCATTTACAAATTAGACTTCTTGGATCATGCTTTCTTCTCTAACAAATCAGGAAATGGCAGCGTGAAAGACTTAATGTTACAAAATTTATAAACTGTTACATAATATGACTTTTTCCTACATACTGTATTCTTCCTGTTATTTAACCTAGGCTTTTGATCAAAAACCGGAAGAAGACAAAATCTTATAATAAACCAAAACAAATCAAGGTTTTGATCGAAAACCTCAACTAGTACAGTCATCGCTTCTGGAACTTGCTGGCGGCTGCAATTTTATTGTACGCTCGCTTTACTCACTCGGCTCGAGCAATGTGGTCTCAAGTGAACCTAACTCAACCTAATAGACTTTAAGGGCACTGCATGTTATCCTACGTCATCTAGTACACGAAATTTGCAACTTTGTAGCGATAGAAGTGGCCTAATAGGTCCACAAAACGTTGGTCTGCCAATCCGAAACCTGGCAGGTTTTGTACAGTTGGAGAGAAAAGTGGTTAAATGACAGATTACAGGAATGAAATCTATTCGTAGAAATAGAAGGTACCTATATAAGTAAAAAACAACAGGTCTGCCTTGCATCCTCTTGGCAGTTTCGCCAGTCCAACCAAATTTGTGGTCCAATCACATCCGACCACATTTGTGATCCGACTAGCGAAACTGCCAAGAGGATGCAAGGCAGACCTGTTGTTTTTTACTTGTATAGGTACCTTCTATTTCTACAAATAGATTTAATTCGTGTAATCTGTCATTTAAGCACTTTTCTCTACAACTGTACAAAACCTGCCAGGTTTCGGATTGGCAGACCAACGTTTTGTGGACCTATCAGGCCACTACTATCGCTACAAAGTTGCAAATTTCGTGTACTAGATGACGTAGGATAACATGCAGTGCCCTTACGGTCTATAACCGATAACATAGGTCCATTAGGTAAGGCAAACTCAACCTAATCGATACCGAAAGAAATCGGTTCTGTTTAGGACGGTTCTATTGCGACCATAACGCATGAGCCAAGCGAGCGAAGCGAACTTGCAGCGGTAGCGGTCGGCGAGTGCCAAAAGCAAAATAAATTCGATTGTGGTAGGGCTTTTGTGCAAAGTCCGTCTGGGGAAGTACCAACCCCTTGCATATTTCTGCCGTGAATCAGCAGAGCTTGCACTGCTGTTTCGGTTCGAAGGGTAAGGGAGCCAGTGACACTAGCACATGAGACATACCATCTTACTTCTCAAACTGAGCAACGCGCTTTGCTGTCTTATTAGTGTCAAACTATGCTTTGCTGTCTTATTAGTGTCAAAGTGTTATGGGCGGTGATGCCCACTTCCACCAGGTGCCAACGTGTGACATAAAAAAAAACTAACTTACGATTTGCTGGTCATTGTTTTTTGGTGGACATCAATTTCCACATAAACCCAGACGAGTTCACGTTTTCTATAAAAAACTGCATTTGTTGGTTAAGATTTATGATAAAATAAAGTAACCTTTTGTCTTTTTCTGACTTTTTATCAAAAACCGTATTTCATAAACATCAAGCCTTGTTTCCGTAGGGGTAGGCAGACACAACATCCAGAATTTCCATCGACAACGATCGCTACTTCCCTTGTAATTTTATCGCTAAAATTCAGTTAGGCCAAATAAATGTTTATTGGAATAAAAAATCTCAACCTGATTCCATTAGAATCATACATTACAGTAATAAACTCGGAATTTTCGTCCCTAAATTGATCAATCAACTCGAACATCCATTTTAATATAAACCACCTATTTCGAGAAGCGGCTAAATCTTGTTTCGTTTCATCATTCTATGTTACTTTTCAATTTGTTCGCGTATCGCCATCAAAGGATCTCGTTAGGCCAAGGATTTTATTTTTGTATCATTCGTTTGGCTTTTTCTCCTTAAAATTACAGAATTTATGGAAGTTTAAACTTGAGTTTGAAATTTTCTTGTAACTCGCGTCTCATGCAATGAGTGGTTCACATTCAATTCCACCAGTAGAAAATTTTACTAATGGGACTGCAAGGGCATTGCGAACGATATAAAAACACGAATTCGCTGAAGTTTCAAATTGTCAAACTATTGCAGCTATATCCTATACTTTGTTCTTTTTGTAATTTTCCGTTTCATACCAAAAGCTTCATTTTTGGGTACTTTCTTTCCTGACCTTTTTATCATATTATTTTGAAAATTTCGGCAACTATATTTTTAACCCTGGTTTTCTACGTTTTTTTGGGACTTAAGTACTTACTTGGTTGCGGAAATTTTCAAAATAATATGATAATAATGTGATTTATTTTCGTATACGATGAGAATTTCTTACGACCGTTTCAATACCAAGAGTCGTAAAAAAGGAAGAAAATCTTTGTTTACAGGGATTTATTTACATAATCTTGGTAAAATATACTCCAATTTAAACATAATTGGTTACTTCACTCTTTGAAGAGATAAAACCAAATTAGAGTGTAACGGGCAAAATTAATTGCTTTTAACGAAGTGAAAGTAGGTGCCTAAAACCTTTCAAAGACAAAAGAGAATAAAGTCTAGGGGCTAAATACATTAACTATTGATTTACTTTAAAAACTAAACTTTTTAGGACAATTTTTTTATTTTTTATTTTACTATGTATGGGCTTACTCTGACCTCGATCTAGCCTTGAGGACAGAGATGAGGTCGAGTTAGATTTAGTTCTTTATCGCCTTGTTGCACTACAGACACGAGAGCAAAACCAAAAAAAGGCATTAACTTATATTGTAATGAGCACCTTTGCATCGGGAACTATTAAGGGGGGCATTGTGAATTTATTTGAAGAAACGAATATAAATCTTAATACCTAAAATAAGTAAACTATTGTAAATTGTTTTGTACTTGCCTGAATTTTCATTGGTTTCGATCTGAAAACCCAGTTATTCTTTTCATGAAAACAAGCAACTTACTCAAATAAAAAAAATTAAGGAATAACATTTGATTTAGAGAAATTAAAAACATTTTTAATGCTTTTTTTTTTTTTTTTTTTACTATGTATGGGCTTACTCTTGACCTCGATCTAGCCTTGAGGACAGAGATGAGGTCGACGATGGAACGAGCTTGCCCAGAAGAAGCCTATTCACTCGCGACTTAAATAGATTCGGGTTATAAGAGCTCGGCTTACTCGTTTTTTTTTTGTTATGAAGTTCTACACCAATCACGGACACTCAACTCAATAAGCTTAATAATTATGAAGTGTTGGCTTACCACGAGTAACGCAATTACCCCGTTTTGTGGGTAATTTTCTCAATCTACTAGGGGTAATTTCTCTGGGGTCCCTCGTTAGGGTACGTAAGTAATTATTTCAAGGATCAGCTGATTAGTGCTTGATTACAGTAAATTAGTGAACGTGTAATCGCGAAAATCAAAGGTGAACTATGCCAGAAATTGTATTCTTCTGGCACTGTGCAGTGGCTTAGTGGAGTTGCTCCGGATACGAGTACCCCTGATTAAAAAGTTATATGTATATGTCGCGATTAGAAATTGGCGATAGTCTTAGATGGCTGTAAAGGCTTACTCTTCGATTACTATCACTCATCATCTTAGCCAACACATCGCGTCTCATCTCATTGTAGTCAGACTTGCGTATTTCTTCTGATGGTTCATATCAGCCCCACACTATGATCTAATGTCCAGCACAAGTCAGGACCCCAGTAACTTTCTCGGCTGCCGTTTGTAGACTGATCCAAAAATGGAAGCAATGGAGGGGCGCGCACTCACAGTCACACCACTCTGAAGTTAGTTGCCTTTCAAATTATTGCTCGTCAGTACAAGAACCGTACTCATGACCCGGAAGTATACCCGACATATATATTACCATTACCATGTTTACATATTTTGGACGTGGCTACATTTGTAAAACGTAATGGTACATTTTTCATCACATCAAGACAAGTTACAAAAAAAGACCCCTTGATACCATAAGACACGATACCATTCCAAAAAGTGCAAGATTTGTCAAAAATAGTTACGGAATGTGTATAACCATATACAATAAAATACCTACCTGTTGCCCTTAAAAACATGACATGCCACAGATTTAAGAAATTCCTAAGAATCTGGTTGCTCCAACATGTGTTTTACTCGGTCAAGGTTTATCTGGAGCATAATTTTGATAATTGTTTATTTTGCTCTGCATAACTGTATTTATTTCTTTAATTGATTGACATTTATTTGGTACATTGACATTTAATGATTGATTTAAATTGACATTATTGTAATTGAAATATTTTTGAGATTGTTTGTATAGTATATGACTGGAGCTAGTAGTACATTTCAAAATTTATTGCATGCTTTTTAAATAGGCTAGATATGAAGAACTTTTACTGCTTTTTACTACCATAATGATTTAACCATATCTATAGCAAATAAAGATTATTTGATTTGATTTGGAAATACTGTAGATTTATTAGAATGACAGCAGTTTGAGAGCACCTCGAAGCGATCTCTCTGTCATCATCTCTGTCTTCAAGACTAGATCGAGGTCAAGAGTTAGGCCATTGACGATAAAAAAAAGGAAAAAAAAAATGTTTAAGATATTGGAGCGACCGAGATACGTATTGCTCCGTCCAGATTTCCACTTCTTAGCAGTCCGCATTAGGGGTAATCCTTCCAGAATGACCTTGAGACTGAATAATTTCTTAACCACTTTTTACATTAAATATTGCATTTATCTTAACAAAAAAAAGGACGGGTTGCACTCCAGGAGTGCCGGCAGAAGTGAAAACTTGCATTTTTGAATATTATGCTTTTTGTAAGGGTCAATCGCGCCATTGCTCGCGTACTTCTTTAATTTCACTGAATAAAAACCCGTATTGTAATAACAATACGGTTGACAGTTGACGCTTTTTCGATCAGGCTATGGATCTGACACGAGACCTTACGCAACATCTGAGGCGACATCTTACCCATCTAGAAAAGTGCCAAGCGCCGCTAAAGAAGTTTTCACTTCCAAAATACTCTGTAAAATATGAGAAGTGATGCGGTCGAAATAGAATTTACATTTAATTTGTATAACTTAAGGAAAAAATTCTAAAATGATCCTTATTTTTTCAATTTTTTCTCATTTGGGTCCCCTTTTTCTGCTACTTGTTTTATTGAAAATATATGAAAATTTAGAATATTTCAGACAAAACAATTTAATGATGTGTGGTTTTACATTTTTGATAATTTTGAAAAAAAAATACTTCACTCTCATTTTTGTGAATTCGGGGTCACCGTTGGTCGTAACAGCCACGTTGCAATCAGGCTTATGTGAACTTTATTGACGTGTAAATGAGGTTGAAATTTACATTAACGAGCCTGCAGCTGCTAATTTTAGGGAAGGTAAAGCCTTAATAAAGAAGAATCGATGCGCTTTGTGCGAATATGGGTGGTATATAAATAAAAAAAAATGTTAAAAACTGTATTAACAATTTTTGTAGGCACAATATTATTAGGACTAATAAAACCTCTAGTTGGGAGACAGGATCATTAACTAGGTTTGACCAGTGTCATGGGTCTCCAGGATCCCACCCTCGGGAAACAGAAAACACAGTATATGAAACTTTGACCGGAAAATATGAATATTACAGAAAAACTGGACCTTTTTATTAATGGCTTTCACTTCCTAAACTAGACTTTAAATTTGAGACACGAAAACAGACTCAATTTTGTAAAACATTCATCCAAACATAAAAAATCATACAAATATTGTATTAGAGTTGTAAATGTGAATGTGTGTGGGTAAGAGAAAGACAGACAGGCAGACAGACGCACATGACGAAAGTATAAAGGTTCATTTTTGACTACTAAACCCTAAAAACGGCCAAATACGAGTTCTACTCGCGCACTAAGGGTTCATTTACTGTCGCGCACTAAGGGTTCATTTACTGACAATATAGTGCAATTATCTGAGAGAAAGTTTAAAGAATGTGTAAAGCAAACGTTATGTAAAAAAGCTTACTACAGATTGGATGACTATATGAATGACAAAGAGGTATGGTGCTCTGATATTCCAGCGAAACACAAGAAACACATTGTAAAAAGCCGACTCTTAAAGTAGGCCGTGCTGCAGTGGTTTCTTGCCGTTTCTTTTACGCTGCCATAGCACGATCCGAAACGGCGTAGACTCGCTCTATTTGCATTGTATTCTGCATGACATTCAATAAGTATTCTGTAAAGAATCTACATTGAATAAAATTATCTGAATCTGAATCACCATTTGACGTTCTAAGAGCTTTTGATCTTTTAGTTTAAAAAAACTCATTGTCAAAAACGTATTTTCGGCATTTATATTTTTCTAGATTTTTAATATTATGTCAAAAAAGTACCAACAAAGAACTAAAAGAATCAAACTCACTCTGTGGGAATTATTATGACCTAACCTATTGACTTCTTTACAACTCCTCTACTAATATGAGACATAGAATATGTCAAGAATTTTCTTATGTTTAGATCTTGACATACTCGTATTTCCTTTGCTTTTTATACTTTTATGAAGTTCATTTACGCTGGTCGGTTAAGAGAGTAAAGAGTAATTTTGTCTTGAATTTGGTCTTAGAGCATAAGCTGAAACTGGGAAGGATATCTGATATCTTGTCTAAATAATGTATTAACTTAGAACCCAACTCATTGAATAAATCATGACCAATCAGAACAGACCGGCCCAGCTTATTACTATCAGACACAGAAAATAAAATGTTAGGGAAAGGGGCATAAATGTTTTTAGAAGAGATTTCTTCGCTTACTTTGTCATAGGAAAACTGAAAAATTGACAAATCTGTACATTTTTACCTAAAGGACGATGTAAGAAGGGTTATAAAACCTTTTTTTTTCTAGCTTGTACTGTTGCACTGCTGGGCATAGGCCTTCCCCTCGTTCCTCCAACCATCGCGTTCTTAAGCAAATTCCCACCAACCGCGTCGGTACGGGTCCAAGTCGTCAGGCCATCTTTTTCGCGGTCTAACGGTCGACGGCATTGGCCATCGTGGGGTTTCCATTGTGTGACGTCTTTCGCCCACCGTTGCAAAAAAAAAAAAAGAATTGCTAACGTGTTTATTTGTTAGTCTATAATTTTCTAATACAATTAAAACTGGTTTATTCCAATTTATAATGCAAAATTTCATCAAAAAGGTAATGCATATTAACGAATACATAAATAAATCATATGCTACTGGTCCCATTCAAACGTGCTTTTTTTGAAAAAGTCCATACTTCATGCGAAGAAAATCGAGCAATGTTAGGGTCGAATTGATAAATCCCGTTTAGGTGTGAGATTGTCCTTAAGGGACATCTTGAGGTGTTGCATTAATTAATTAACAGAAATTGAGTAGTTGTCATTGGAGCAATTATCACTTGAGTGTTAAAACACTCACTAATTTATAAACGAAACTTAACTCAAAATTGTTGATGCTGTCAAATAGTGACGAGTATTATTTTGAACGGTCATAAATACTTTTTGCTATTTTGACGTTTGACTCAAAGACGGACACTTGAGATTGATATTTGGATAGTAGTTTATTAATCATTCCATTGGAATCAAAATACAAAAAATAAAATAAAAAATTAATAATGTGATACACATTTAGTTAAAAAGACCGCCCCGAGTCGTGCCTGATGCAAACGTGCCCATCACACTTGCGGCATTGCCTCGTTGTTTGGCAAGTGATATGCGCTGCACCAGGTACGACTCGTTGCGGCGATCTCCGCCATTTTTTCTCAGGCGCCGCCCAAGTTCGCGCACAAACTCCTTGGCCTCCGCACACCATGTCCCGCTTACCTCCACCGCGAAGGGAACAAAAATATATGTTAATTTGAGGGGGGCATACTTTTTATGTTTCTGGGCTGCAGCCCACTCGGCCGCCGCACCAGCCGCCCGCGATGTACGCGCCAGGTGAAAGGTTGCAAACGTGCCGACGCATGTAGCGTTCCACACTAGGCAACGACCTCTCTCCCACGGAATAAGAGTCAGCCCGTCAGGTCTCTTTCCATCGGAGCGACTCAGCCCCGGGGGCTCGAGGGTACACGGCACACTGACGGACACCAAGGCACGTTGGATCACATCGTTGAGCATGTGATGACGTGGGAAACGCCCAGCTGATTTGATGCAGCTCAACCCGTGGTGACCCCTGGAGTCCGCCTGCGTACCACACACACAGACGTGAGGCTCGCACACCTGACACCCCAGTTGGAGCGCCACAGCCACTCTCAACGACCCATCTTCGAGGGCGGTTTTCAGGTGAGGCGAGGGAAGGGCATGGAGCCAGGCTCCCGACTCTGGGCTACTTGCCGACCTAAGGCGAGCCATATCAGTACCTGCGACCGTCCTCAATAGAAATTCGGATATGGCCCTGCACACCGGATCATCCCATTGCCACTGGATGGTATGATTATCTGGTCGACCAGCATCGGGACATTTCAAGGACCACGCGTTCAAGGCCTCTCCCACATAGGGGATGTCGGCACTGTCACCCTGCACATGCAGTATATTAGTGACTAAGCCGACAACCCCATGAGAAGAGGCCAGAAATGCCGATATATTGGTGTCCTCCATGCGTCTAACGCCCAATCCACCCAAAGAGATTTTAACCTCGCTGCGCTCGAGCGTAGCGAGGTTCAAATCTCTTTGAATCCACCATAACGGACAGGCATAGATGCCTGTAACCATTGAGTATCGCTAAGGTTTACATTGAGGATGGTCTCCAACGTGATCTTGATTTCTTTGTATAGCTCACAAATTTCAAATGGAAAAAGCCACGTAGGAGAGGTTCTAGAGATTTTAACCTCGCTGCGCTCGAGCGTAGCGAGGTTCAAATCTCTTTGAATCCACCATAACGGACAGGCATAGATGCCTGTAACCATTGAGTATCGCTAAGGTTTACATTGAAAATGGTCTCCAACTTGATCTTGATTTCTTTGTATAGTTCACAAATTTCAAATGGAAAAAGCCACGTAGGAGAGGTTCTCATCAAATAAACCAATTTTGGGACAGATAAGCAGCAACGCAAAAGCGTCAAAGCTACATGGGCCGGTAATTCACGAAGATACTGACGAGCCTGAGCGAGCATCTCTTTTTTGTTTTTCAGAGCTTCTGGTACAGCATCTTTGAAGATGGGAGCCCCCAGGAGAGAAAAAGAGTGCCGATCTACAATCTTTAGGTTGGTGAGCATATTTTGGAGGATCGCAATATGCTCGTTCGGTACGTCCCCGCACGGATACAACGCGCTATTAGCGCCATTAACAATAAGCCCCATGTCACGCAGCTTGGGAATCAATGCTTCGAGATCTTTGGCTACCACATATGGAGCGCCGCCAATCGTGCCGTCATCCAAATACCACACGTTAAGCGGCGCCTCCAGGGAAGCTATCACTTTATGAACTGCCAAGCTGAATAGCAAGGGGCCAAACGGGTTACCCTGCTGCGCGCCAACCCATGCAATCCTATCTCCATTAAAGTATAAATTGCTAGGGATTTTATCCCTTGCCTCGCCAAGCATCACGTCTCTCTCGAGGCTGTTAAACGCGTTTTTATATCGAGTTTTAGGATTACATCACAGGCACGGTCGGGGTCTAAGGCGAAGGCTCGTGTAGCAGGTATTGCTGCTTCGCATCCGAGTGGGGTCCCAAAACCCACCTGATGTGGGCGCAAAATCTGCGCGCAAAATCTCGTTTATTAGTTAGCAAGATCTTGAGATGCTAATTGCATCTTGATAATTAAGTCAGCTGACATGGTCTTGGAGAAGATTTTGAGAGGGATTTATCAATACGGGCCTTAGTCTCTAAATTATAACAGTCACTTTATAGTCAATACGCAAGTTATTTAAATCATCGTAGGTCGAAAAAAATTGTGCAACGCAAATTTTTTGGTATGTCATTAGGATACATAACAATAGTGTGAAACCAAATTATCAGCTTCGAAAGACCAGTGTTTAACTGCGTGGTGTCCCAAAAACCTCGACATTTTAATTTTTCCGTTTAATGCTTGTAAAAAATGCACAATTTGCTACGATTTCAGTGCTATTAAAGCTTTGTATGTAATCTTGAGATACAGCACATCAAACATTGACCATTTTCCCCAAAAAAGTCGTTAATTGGGGTTTGGTACGTAGTGCTTTATCTTAAGTTTTTTTTTTAATAAAGAGCTATAGTTGCACCTAAATCGTAGCAAATTTTATGCACTTTAAAAGTATTTAGGTGACCTCGAAATTCTGAATTATTTTATATTTACCGGGCAAAACGCTGTTAACGCAAGTATTTTGAAGCTTATAATTTGGTTTTACAATGCACTTGTGAATCATAATAATATGAAAAATATGTCGAAACTGAACTCTATGTCGGAAAATATTATAATAAAACTTAAAGGCTTAGCTTAGGCGCCAGTTCTTCCACAAATAATTAGTAATTGTACAAATTTTATACTATTTACTAAATTTTGTACCCTAAACTAATTGTTTGTGGATGGAAAATAAACGATTTTTTTATTATTTTTTATTATTATAATAATATCAACAATATGTCAAAACTGAACTCTTAGTCGGATTTTTTTTTAATAAAACTTAAATTAACACATTATTAAAATACCGATCGCGCAAGACTAGCCCTCAAAATTGTAACATCATGTTGATCTTGTTTGCGATTTTTAAATGCATTGAGTGCTAAGCGCACACCGAGAGCAGAGTCGAGCCGGTTTTGATAAGATTGCAAAATAAACTTTGTACGCATAAGAATAAAATGCAAAATAGCCTGACAGGCACAAACACTGCTCTAGCATGCTCGAGCACGTGCGAGCATTTTCACATTCTCTAATTATTACCCCGAGCGCTCGGTCGAACGCCTCCTACTTACCACTTCTTATAGTGTTTTACGTCTATGGCATAAATTTAAACTACGAAATACTCGGTCTCATGGATTCATGACTTCATGAAATTCATGAAGCTAACTTTATTTCCGGTACGCTTAATAACCATTTAGCATTCAGGAAGAACTTTCCAGAGTATAATGGAAACACAAATTTTATAGGGAATTAATGTTTTAGTAGTATTTGGTCATTTCAAATCCTAAGTAATATGCATAGAGTGCTTTTTATTCAACTGCAAATATATTCAATCAAATATAAACTTTTATTCGCTTAAAATAAGGCAGTAAGATGTTATAGCAGTTATTAGAGAACAGTGACGATTTGCCAACAAAAAGCATGAAAATATTTTATAAAAATATGGTACAAAATTTCGTCAATAAATTCAATTAGTAATAACATTAAACAGTACACCAAATAACAAAAAAAACTTGCTCAAAAAATGGAGAGTCGTCTCCATAGTAAAGTGGTCATGTGATCGATTCATTTTGTATGAGAAGGCGAAAAATTAATTTCAAGTAAAAAGTATTTTTTTTATTCGGGAATGTTGCCTGTTATTATGAGTAGAATCACTATGGGCCTCGAAAGCAAAATCAATGACAATTCATGCCGTATACTACCTATACAGGATTTTAGGATGTTGGTTTCGTTTATTAAACAATTTTCTCTATGGAATTCACATCTAACTCTCAAAAAAATTTACCAACCCGATACGCTGGTTTTTTTGTACAGATACAGATTCTTTATCCATTGTTACAAGTGATTATGAAATTGTATAATATAAAAAGTAAGCAACACGTTTATCGCAGATTATAATTGTAAAATTTTCTTGCTCTCAGGAAAATCAATATGAATCTTATTGTTGAATTTAAAATGACGTTTTATATGTAAAGCAAACGTTATTAAAAAGCGTATTCTACATAGGATGACTACATCAATGACAAAGAGGTATGGTGCTCTTCCAACACAAATATTAAAAATATTACGACGACCTTGAAAATAGACCGTGCTGTAGCATATTTCTTTTACGCTCCAAAATCGAAACGGTAGTAGAGTCGATCTATTTGCTTCGTTTTCTGTATGTTATACATACATACATAACATCACGCCTATTTCCCGTCGGGGTAGGCAGAGACCACAGTCCTCCACCTACTACGATCTTGACATACTTCCCTTGCTTCCTGTACTTTCATCAGCCCTTTCATACATGCTTGTCGGTTTAGAGTACTTTTAATCTGGCCTTTATTTAGAAGGTCCTGAATTTGGTCCTGGTTCGTTCGTATGTTATAACAGACAATAAGTATTTTGTTCAAAATCTACATTGAATACATCATTCTGAATCAGAAATCTTTATTTAATAATATTTATCTAATTATTTTTGTTACAGGTAACAACACAGAAAAATATATTCATAACGAAAAATCTAAATCTCATGTGGGTAAGAATTATTTAAAACTTTTTTTTAAACGCCATACATTTTTTTGGTAGTTCCCTACAAAGGCACAATTTTTTACGTTTGATCTTTGTTCCATGAAGTAAGGAAAGTCATACAAATGTACCTTTAAAATAATGTATGTACGTAAAGAATTTTCCTATAAAACCTGGGGGATGAATTCTACGTCAGCTTAAAATTTCAATTCTCCAATATCCTCAATTTCTATGCCATAGAAAATAATCAGCTGATTCGTCAAATTTGTGTTTGTGGGAGCTAACTAAAAAAATACTAACTCTCAGAATAATCCCTTATACACTTAGTTATAGCTCTGTATTTTACTGAACTTTTATAAAATGAAAATTATATAATATTTATTAATATTATTGATGAGGACACCGTTAATGCCAATCAATGTTTAACATAAACTGATTTAGAAGAAATCTAAAATATCCTCAAACGAAAAATAATCAAAGTACTGACAGTAGCCTAAAATACTTAACGTTAAACCGAACGTCCTCTGTTTAACAAGTAGCGTCTGCAAAAGCGATGGGATCGGCCTTTAGGAAATTAAATCTCTTCGGAGCCTCCCCTGGATTTTACATTTTAATGTGGGCCGCTTTTACACCGACGTGTTCACATGTTATCATTTAACAGCCTCCGTGGTCTATAGGTTAGAGTGCTCGGCTCTCGATACGGTGGTTTTGGGTTAGATTCCCGGTGGGGACACTGTCAAACAAATATCCCTTTGTGCGACCTCCCCACTTTGGTTAGGACATTGCAAGATGAATCACCTAATTGACTGAAAATTTAAATGGTCCACTATCTACGGATGTAGTCCTTAATGAGCCATGTCAAAGGCTTCAGTTTTCAGAAGATGTGTTTCTACGCTCTACTTTTTTGTACTTTCCGCGGCAACAGCTGGCAAGTGCCAGAAACAAATTACGCACTGTTTTATTAATTGCCGCCGTCGTTTTGTAAAAAGGCAACTTATACAATATGGCTGCGACATATTCACCAGGTAACATCCCTGGTGGCGATATGGCTGTCCAACATAGATATTGAATTTTGAACGTCGTAATCAGAATAGCATAGGATGATGAATATAATAGGTCTTTATCTATGAAATTGCCGAAATTTTCTTACAGATTAATGAGATCATAATTCCTATAATACCAATGCAATTTTTTTTATTTGTCTTATATTTGAAAGTTGACTTCAAGGTTATTAATTTACGCATAAAATAAAGTTTTTATTTTTAGTTTGATATATAAAATTAAAGGTTCAAAAATTGTTCGTCTTAATTTTCGTCCGATTTCATCATTAGATTTGTTACATTTTTTTACAGATAATATTTTTCGAAAATAAGTTTAAAGGTTTTGTTAGCTTAATGTCTTCCCAATAATGCTTAAAAAATTTAAAAAATTGGATTTATAATTCCTAAGAAAAATGCAAAAATGTTTGTACTGAAAATTGAGTTTACCTAAAATTCGTCATACAAAACGGCAATTTCATAGGTAAAGACCTAATAATAAAATTATGTGATTCAGGCATTGAATAACTTTCAGTCACTTTTTAATATTCATATCAATTACTGCTTGTAACGAATATATTCGGATGCTTTTATTATTGTGTTAGTCAGTACTGTCTCTCTCTGATTGCACTCGTTCCATTTGAATCCCCTTGAAACTAAACAGATAGGAAAAAATAACAAACAAGTTAAAAATACATGATTATTTTTGATAATTCCGTGCTTTGAAAGGCAAGTTTGGTCCTGATATCACATGCCTTTGACTGCTTCACAACTTTGATACTAGGGTTCATTCATAGATCTGACAACCCACAAGATATATGTTCATGATTGTTACGGTTCGGTGTGAGCTGAGGACTGGTTTAATGTATTTTCGTGAGGCTTGTATTAAATGACGCAGTAAAATTATTATTGTACTCTCACTTCGCATATCCTGTCTATTTAGGAATGTAGGTACATTTTTCATGAGCGAGATGGAGAAAACTTTTGATGTGATTATACATACATCATCATTTACCTAAGAGTGCGTTTCCACTGAGGCGGAATGTAACAGAAAATTATTGACCCCCTTCCCCTCCACATTTTTCCAGCAGGGGCTGGAATTCTGGAGGGAGCTCCCTGTCCTGTAGTGGACGTTTCATGGGATGTTATGATGAGTCATAACGTCTCATTAGATTTAAGATATTTTTTTTCACTGTAGGTTATTTACAGAATACTTAATGAATAAAAAAAACCGGTCAAGCGCAAGTCGGACAAAAAAAACCCTTTTGTCACCTTTAACGACACCCACTAGTAGCTATTGGGTGGCACTATTTAAAACTGCCCCGCCCCGTGCCCGCGCTCGCTTGCACCGTGTGGTGCCGGCAAGGAATAGTACCAACCCATACGTACCCGTGGGTGTCGTAAGAGGCGACTACGGGTTACAAACTGGAGGATGGGCAGCAGCATCCTCCTTTGTATCTTACTAGGGTCACCTACAACCACGGTCCATGGTGCTAGTCATAACGCTAACAAGCGAGGTGACTATGCAACATCCCCTCTACATTATTCCAGCAAAATCTAGAATTCTGGAGGGAGCTCCCTGTCCTGTAGTGGACGTGTTCATGGGATGTTAAGATGATAATCCAAAACTAGCACCACACGCCCATCATCATCATCATTAAATCCCATTAGACGTCTACTGCAGGACAGGAGCACCCTCCATAATTCCAGCAATTGTTGCAACTGGAAGTGCCATAGTCACCACCGTTCGTTCGTTTAATCAAAGTTGTAAAGGTATCATCACTTCACTTATATAAAATTGCTTATATTTATGGTTTAATTTATTACTTTCAAGAACAAAATCAATTTATTATTGTGACGGCACAGATATGAAAATTTACTTTCATTTAACTTTTATCTGTGAAAAACCAACTCAGGCATAAAACAAAAAACAAACTTAAAATTCGTTAAAACTTCGAAAGACTTTCCAAATTAGGACGCTTTGTTTAAAGAAAATGTGACACAACGAGATTATTAAGAAAATGGGCGAGAAAATCTGAGTTCAGTTTTCACCAGCACAAATGACTGTCTTTGTATTAAATAGTTCACGATATCATCACTTATAAAAAATGCCTAATTAGTATGACATCAAAACAGAGCTATGTGTGAGAGCAGGACGAAGTGACACGAGTCTCTGTCTCATCATTATTTGACGCATCGCTCCGTTCTGCAACAACGCTCTCGTTCTAATCTATATAGTTGTCGCACTCAACTGGTTTAATCAGGCAGTTAATTGAATGCCTAGGCGGTTGATTGACTGCCGGTATATAATTTAATGGCTAGAGAACACCTAGCCCAAACGTTGAATACAACGTTTAACAAGATGGCTAAACGTCCTGCAGCCATCTTGTTGAACTTGCTCTTAGGTCCGTTAGATCAAGCAACCATAACGCACGAGCTGAGCGAGCGGAGCGAACGTGCTCCAGAAGCAGCCGGCAAGTGCCAGAAGCGAATTAAAACTCGCTTGTACTGCTGCACGAATAACTATTGTGCTGCAAAAATAATTATTCTGCGGATCAAATAATTTATTCTCCTGCACAAATAATCATATTGCTGGACAAATAAATTTAGAGCTACTCAATCAGGATTTTTGTTATTCATAATGTTCTGACAAACTTTGATTTGATCATCCGGCTGATTGATCAAATTCAAGATTAGCCGTCTCACTCGGGCTAGCTATCGATTAGCTACATCGTCAAATGTTGAGCGATAGTAGTTCAGTCAACAATCTACCTAGATATTCAATTGAATGCCGGCAGTCAATCAACTGCCTAGGTATTCAATTAACTGCCTGATTAAACCAGTTGACTGCGACATAGTAATAGAGTCTGAAGCAGCGTAACTATATTCTGTGCTAAAGCTTGAAACAGCGTAGTAAATTGCTACGGTTAACGTAGCTGCGTAGAGGCTGCGTAGAGACTGCTACGAGCCGTAGACGTCCCTGAAACATGAATATTATTCTGAATCTGACTGCTTAAACAATTTCGTTTTTCACAAAACATTGTTTAGATTCCTATGTAGTAAAAAGTAGTGCTGAGATTTTAACAGTCGTGTTGTTGTAAACTTTTAAACCTTAGATGAACCACAATTTGAGTTTTGTTTTTAAATTTCAACAGATTATGGGCCAAAACGGCGCGAACAACCGTTGTGAATACCAACATCAAAATGTTTCTTATAAAACAAATTTACTACTGATTTTATGTCTGTCCCAGTTTCATAGACCCAGCTTCCTAGCTACAAGAAGGTATCTTGATAAACTAAAAATTATTAAACCATTTTTACTAAAGATTACAAACTGTGTTCTCTATGGGTTTAACTCTCAAATGCTAATAATCATTGATATACTTTTTACTATGCATATATTATTGTTATTGATGGTTATATTTTTGTGCATTTTTAAAGTTGGTCACATGACAATAGTTTTTTTTTAAATCACAAACTGACCTTGTTTCAATCTCGTAAGTTGAGTAACTTTATCGTTAGTAGTCAGTCATCGTTGCTTATATTAGGCTTCTATTGTTATGAGAGCTTAATTATGTAAAAAATTCTGGTAATATTATAAGTATTTTCAAGTAGCTTTGCTTTTTTAAATCAAATTTTGTACAAATATTTGGAAACCCAAGAATTACCAAAATTCCAAAGAATTCGCCGCGTGTTACCACCATCGTCTGTTTTTAAAGTTTACGACTGCAAATACTGTAAAAGAGTTTTTGCTATGTCAGAGCAAGCTGCTGTAACTTGGTCTGTTAAACCATATCACTATGTAGCCAAATTGTATTTTTATATAGAACACAATATAGTCCAGACGGCAGCCAGACGGTAATCTCTGCCACTGAAATCCTCCTTGCATTTTATGATCTAGGGTTGTAATTAAATACAATGTAAGGTGGACTAACAAGCTCCTAAGCTTTTCCTGAGGAACGTAGGTCAAAATACGAAAAAAATAATTTTTGACCTCCCATACAAAACGTGCTATCAGCTGATTCAGTTTGTATGGGGGATAAAAATTTTTTTTTCGTATTTTGACCTATGTTCCTCAGAGAGAGTTGTTCAGATTCATGAGCAGAATCACGTCCTTTAGGGTTGATATACCCTTTCCGTTACACCTTGTATGAGCATTCACATGTTTGAGCCTCGAATAACACTCATACAACCTGAATTTCATTTATTTTGCTCTTGAAGCCTAGTAATTCTACTCCTGATATTGAGCAAGTCTTTTTTTATTGGAAATTTTTTTATCGGCTTACCAGGGGTGAAACGTCATCGACTCATTTAAATACAGGAAAAAAAAAATTCGAGTAATTTTTTTTTTTTGTAACGCATGTTTTCATGAGTAGAATCACGGGGCTCCGGGAGAAAAACCAAAAAAGAAAAAAAAAATTATAGGATCTTAATCAGGAAAAGTATAAAACTCGAAACAAGAGTTATTTTATCATCCTACTAATATTATAAACGCGAAAGTTTGTAAGTATGGATGGATGGATGGATGTTTGTTACTTTTACGTAAAAACTACACAATGGATTTTAATGAAATTTTGCAATAATATCCATACTTCCATACTAATATTATAAATGCGAAAGTAACTCTGTCTGTCTGTCTGTCTGTCTGTTTGTTTGTTTGTTTGTTGCTCTTTCACGCCTAAACGGCTGAACGGATTTTGATGAAATTTGGTATGGTGATAGATGGTAACTTGGAGACGGACATAGGCTACTTTTTACCCCGGGAAAATATCTCATTCCCGTGGGAATCTACACATACAATAATACTCTAGCGGGGTTGTATCTGCTACAGCACACCGAAACTACTTAACCGATTTTGATGGGACTTTTTTTATTCAACTAAGTATCGCTGATTACGAAAACTACTACAATTTTGAAATCCAACGTGGTAGACGTAAACTACCATTATCCCCTGGGGATAAGGTTGAGGTGCGATAGGGTTGAAATGTCTAAAAATCAATATGGGTGTCGTTTGTAAGGTTTATCGAGCCGCTGATTACAAAAACTACAACAATTTTGAAATCCAACATGGTGGACGTGAAATGCTATCATCCCTTGGGGATGAGGTTGGGGTGCGATAGAGTTGATATGTCTAAAAATCAATATGGGTGTCGTTCGTATGGTTTATCGGGTCGCTGATTACGAAAACTACAATGATTTTGAAATCCAACGTGGTGGACGTGAAATACCACCACCCCTGGGATGGGGTTGGGATTCGATAGGTTTGAAATGTCTAAAAATCAATATGAGTGTCAGTTGTATGTTTATATAAGGATAGGGATAGCGGTTAAGATAGCGTTAGGGGTAGAAGCAGGGATAGGGGTAGGGTCAGGGATAGGGAGAGGGAGAGGGGGAGGGATAGGGAGAGAGTGTAAGGGAGGGGAAAATGAGGGGAGAGAAAGGGGGAGGGAGGGGTAGAGGGCGTGGGAGGGGGTAGAGGGAGGGGGGGGTAGAGGGAGGGAGAGGGGGAAGGGGAGGATGAGTGAGGGGAAGGGGGAAAGGGAGGGGAATGGGAGGAGGGCGAGGGGGGAAAGGGAGGGTGATGGGGAGAGGGGAAGGGGGGAAATGGAGGGGGAAGGAAGGGTGAGGGGGGGAAGAGGGAGGGGCGAGGGAGAGGAAGAGGGAGTGGGAGAGGGTGAGGGAGGGGGAGTGGGAATGTAGGGGGGGGGATACAAAAGGATAGATAGGGAGGAATAGGGACCTTTTTTACTTTTATGAATACCTCCTCGCTACCCATTCACTTCACTCCCTTTATTGCCTTCTTTTTTAAGTTCGCCTGTAACGGTTGACAATGGAAATTCCGCACTACCTACCAGTTAAATAAAATCAAAAGATAATTAAGTTTGTAGTAAGATGCATTTATTCAACTTGGATAAGTACAAATGCATCTTTTACGTAGGGATCAAGAAGGATAAGCGCTCCGTAAAATATGTTTCAATTAAGTTCGAGTTCTGTTTTTTTATAAAATCTACGCGGACGAAGTCGCGGGCACCAGCTAGTCTTAACATATTATTTTTAAAATTTTAAAATAAAGGCCCCAAGGAACCACACAAAAATTTGTACTTAGAATTAAAATAATATTTCAACAAAAGTTGATTTTTTTAAAGGATTTAGATTATAGATACAAAATTAAAATTTACTTACAAACGTCAATAAAATAAAAGAAAAAAAAATTGTGTCAATCTTTAAATTAAAAATGTAAAATCAAATTCAAATGTCAAAAATAAAAAATGACAAAAAAAGGTACAAAAAAAATCTGTATCCAAATTATCCATTTTGATCAAATAGTTTAACAAATAATTGAATCCATACGCCAACAAAGTCTCTCAGCTAAAATATACTCTCTCTTAATAGTACTCTTGGATCTTATCTCAAATTGGTGTCACTACATTTTGTAAAAAAAAAATATGCCTAAGCTATCCAACAAAAAGCTCAGGAAAAAGAAAATATCGCCGAAATTTCTGTAAAAAGAAAGCAACGAAGCATCTACACGGCTATTTATGAAGACACCTCGAAAACCTTCCATCTTTATAAGAAAAGTGCCTCAATATTATACAGGGTCCTCATCTACGAATAAATAATAAGTCAGGAAATCTAACTCAGAACAAATTACACACCAAAAGTGGATCTACACTAAAAAAAAAATTGCAATCAAGATTTTTAAAAGTTTCAAACAAGCATCTTGACTCCATTTGAGCTTGCAAAGACCTTGTTAAATTGATAAATTTGATTATTGGATTAAAGATAACAAATTTAAATTGACTAAGACGCTTTATTGAATCTTTCAATATCTTTTTAGATTTAATCACAAAATGCCATACATGAGAAAATTGATCTTGGTTGGCTCTTCGTTTTTTCAGTGTACTTGAAACCAAAAGGACGTATATTCTTTTGAATCAATTGGTTCAAATTCAGAACGAGAACAGGCCCTGAGTCAAGTCGCTTTCTACAATCGCAAACGCCAGTAGAATAGAATGAAAATGTATGGGATTGACATTAGCTAACGAAATGTCACGTGACAGCTTATGTCAAATCCATAGAGTTTTATTCTATTCTACTGGCGTTTGCGATTGTAGAAAGCCACTTGACTCAGGGCCGGATTGGTTTGCGCGCGTGCTACAATGTCAGCTAGTGGTAGTTGAATAATTGACGCGGTGACACGACTACTTCTAATACATAACTTTCGTTGGGTAATTTTTTGAGCGCAGTTACGTTTCCTGAGTTATTATTTATTTGTAGGTCCTCATCATATTTTTTTTATTAGATAGAGAATTTTTTAAGTTACGTACCCAAATAGTCTTCCGTGTGGTGCCGCGGAAAAGAATAGTGCAAATTCATCTTCCCCGTTGGGTGCCATAAAAGGCGACTAAGGAATAATGAGGCGGAGGATGGTCAGCTGCGTCCTTCTGCGTATCGTATCTTAACACACTGCGGTCACCAACAACCGCGGTACATGGTGCTAGCCGCAACGCTAACAATCGTGTAAGTAAGCATACGTAGTCTGTCTGTCCAACCTCAAAACTTCCTGTCTTTGGTAGATATATTCACAGAATAACTTTGTATTATTATTGCAGATTATCTGATACATATTAAAAAGAGTTCTGTTATAGTAGGAGGAACGTGTTTTGTAGTTTTATTTGGTTTTACGGTAACAGAATTCGTGAAAAACGTGTTTTCAGCGGTTTTTATAGTTACAAAAATTATTTTTATTCAAATGTGCATAGAAGTTACAACATATTTTAAAACATTGATTTCAAAACAAAAAATTGCACACTTTTTGATGACTATCTACTTTAAAAAGTAACAGGTTAAATCATGGTCTCCACACTAGGCAAGCCTGTATCGTGGTAGCCTGTAGTTATTAAAATTATTGACAATTTATAAACTATTAAATGATGGTACGGCGCCTCCTCAGCCTTAATCAGGTTTATCTTAAAAAAGGTAACAGTGCTTGATCAATCTTGATATGAGCAGGTGGGCCACCTTTAGGTTAAAGGTAGCCACCAAATTTCCCACTAATAAAACAGCGAAACGCGTTGCCCTCTCTTAGAACTCAAATGGTATGTCACATGTGCTGGAGATTTCACTGACTCCTTTGCAATTCATAGTGAAACCCAGCTGCTGTACGGAAGAAATGGGAAAGGGTATGGTACTTCGTCCGATGGACGTTGCACTAAAGCCAAACAAATTCGAAAACTATGGTCAACTGCGAGTCGTACTCTAAAATTTGACACAGAAGTTTTGAACCTCAAAATTTCTTCAACGTAATACTCGGTATAGGAATACCACTTACAGCAACTTACTGTCACCTACCGACATTTTATTATGAAAGTACTCGGATATTTCCTCTCAGAACATCGGGAGGGATTGCACCTCTCACTCACACTAGTGTATTTTGGTATTGATCGTCCTTTTCTAATTTTAGGAACAGATTGTATTGTATAGGAGTTTCTAGATAATATTTGTTTTGATGTTTTGAAGAATGATACGGGATTTAAGACACATAATACTCAAAGGAATTTGGATAGACACATAATACTTAAAGGAATTTGGATAAGTTTTGCCCAACGATACAAGTAAAAGGGGACAATTTCCATCACAATTAGTTGTGACAATCCGTAAGATCGAAATTGGTTGTGCTTTACTCATGAAGGCATTTCAGCATGATGTAATTCCGCAAAACAAAATAAATAAAAACTTTATCTAAATTTCAAAAAATGGGACTTGCGCTCACTTCATCTATTACACACAATGACAAAATAATAAGTAAAAGGAGGAAAGAAGATATTAAGTGAAAAAGTAGCTAAAAATATTGCTTTGTCAAGCAACAGTTAATAAATGATAGCCACGTATAGAGACGAAAAGATCGCCACCATCGAGTTAAATTATGGAAATTGAATAAAAGCACGCTCCACACATCGCAATTTGGGGACAATTTGTTTGACGATTTGTAGATTGCTAAGATGAGATTGTTTGAAAATTGATTGGAAGTGAGTCCCAATCTGTCTACTTACGTTGCAATCTGATAGCAATCTTCAGATTTCCGTAACTGATATTGATTGAAATTGTTGCGTGAGTAGACACTTTAAGAGGACAGGAAAGGACTTGCTGGAAGAACATTTAAAAAGTTCATGTAAAATCTGGGCCTCAATCGTGGATACATTGTAATACTCACATGCATTTAAATCAAATAGTAAATATTAATAAAACCAAGCACAATAAAAAACCAAAAATGAAAATGAGAAACGAAACACAAAACTGAACTCATATACAGTCAATCATACAACATAACATTTTCTAACAGCATGCAAACACTGAATAGTAATCATTCAAATAAAGAAAAATATCACTTACAGTAAAATATATCACACAGTAATTTAATGCAGTCGTTTGGTTTATAAAATGAATTTTGGCAATGCATTAAAAATCTTTCAATCTTATTTAAATGATAGGGTACAAATTGTTGAAATTAACGAACAGTGAACCCCTTCCAATATCATTCGGTGTACCCCAAGGCTCTGTCTTGGGGCCTCTCCTTTTTCGATCTACATCAATGATATCGTTGAACTATGACTACACGTTCATATTACATTATACGCTGACGATACTTGTCTTTTCTATTTTGGCTCTTCCATTAACGATATTATCGATCTAACAGGGTCTTTAATGACCTGCACAACTGGCTTCAGTCAAACTTACTAACTATCAATGCTGCAAAGACCTCCTATATTATATTAAATGCAAAAATAAGCATTTACAGATAAACCGTATAAACCCTTAACAGTAAATAATATATTTTTAGAAGAAAAGCACGTCGCAAAATATTTAGGCTTGCTGTTAGACAGCCGACTACTGTGGAGTGCAGACCACATAAAGAAAAAGCTGTCTTCTGTGATAGGTTTCTTACGTGGCATAGTTCGTTCCATGCATCGGAGGGTCCGTATGTTAATATATAACTCTCTAGTTAAATCACAGCTTACGTATCTCATTGAATTACGGGGTGCTCCCAAAACCAAGCTGTCCGAATTGCAAGTTGTACAAAGTAAACTCATAAAAATGTTATTCCACTATGCGTTTTTTTAATGTGATATGTAAGCAAACGAGCAATTGGGCCACCTGATGGAAAGTGGTCACCACCGTATCTAACTCCTACTTATAAAATATGCATACACATGCATTCTGCAGTGAAATAAAGTTAATTAAATTAAAAATGTACTGCAGTTAGTTAAAATAGTGTAAGAGCTAACTTACCTTAAACTAACCAAACAAACAAAGAAATATAACACACAATATTTTAATAAAATCAAATAGAACACAGTTTAGTATGATTTTGATTTATAATTCACAAATATATAACCAACCAAATAAAGTTAAAATACGATTGAACGATTCGTGATTAAATTCAGAAAATAATATAGTTAAAAGTATTAAAAATCATTGATAAGCGTTATAACACTAAAATAATTTTGGAATTAAATCCGCGATACGTGCGACAGGTAAAACGCTTAGTCTATAGCTAGTAGGAACTTTCGCTTGGTAAAACTTGTGATAACTTAAAGTGGCCACCTAAATCATTACTCCAGCATCTAGCTAATAATGGTAATACTTACTCGTAGTTAAACCTTACGCTAAGAATCGCGGATTGTAGTTCGAATGGAATTAAATTACAGCCAAAGATTTTAGCCTAAAATATCATGGCGCGACCGGAGGCGCTTTTTGAATTTGGAAGAGACGGATCAAAACGGGTAGGACTTATAGTGCGTTAAAAAATTATCTGGTATCCAGTCGTGTTGACGAGAGCAGTAGACCAAAGCTTCAGAAGGTGCAGTATGTTCCCGTAGCTGAGCAGAAGAAGCGGAGCAGCTGCTGAAGTTTGTGGTGTCGCAGACCCAAACCGTTTCTTACGCAAAGGTGCAGCTGTCAAATGATACCCTCAAATGTCTCTAGTGGGCTTTATGGAGCAGGTTCCTGCTGCCCGTAATCGGGCAGCTTTAACTGCGCAAATAAAATAGAGAAATAAGAAAGTGGAAACCTAAAGAAGGAAAGAGGAATAAATTGTACGAGCAAAAATACTTACAAAATTGTAGGGAGCAAAATCGGTAGGAAAAACTGAGCTCCTCTGACTGTAGCTCGTGTACAAAACTTGTTAAAAGATTTAGATTCTAGATTTTTATATGGTTTTTCTTGGCGTATTTTACGATTTAGAAAATATTTTACTAAGTATTTGATTTGTTATATCACGTATCTAAACAAATAATGAGCACAGAGAAAGGAAAACCAAAATTTTGAATCTACTGTCAATGAATACAAACAGCCAGTCAATACATCGAGAAAGAAGCAAAAAGTATCGAACACACAAAAACGAATATAAGCGGATAACGCTACAATACTTATACATAAATCCTACATAAATCCATCCATACATCAATACAAATACAAATATCTTTATTCGCAAGAAAACAGTTGTTGAAGATCTTAAGTTAGAAAAGTACAATGTTTCCAGCTTACACGTAGGCATACATATAACTATTGTGAATTTAAATTATTTACAGTATGTCAATTATTAAATGTCAAAAATAAACTATTCATCAAATTTAAAATCTAGAAATTCTTTCACACTGTAAAAGCAATGTTTTAGTAGCCATTTTGTCAAATTATTTTTCAATTCATCTTTAGTCATGGATTTTAAATTGTCAGGTAGCTTATTAATAACAAGATGCACATGTTAAATATGTTCCTCTTGTAAAATGTCTTTCCTAGTAGGAGGTTGATACAATAGTTTCATGATCTTTGCTCTCGTTTCTCCACGAGATTTCCAATAATTTGGGTTTGAGGCAACAAAAATACACACATCTCTAATATACAAACAAGGAAGGGGTAATACTCGTATATTAAATTGTTTAAAAAGAGGTCTACAGCTGTCATCGAATCTAGCGTTGCATATTGCGCGCATGCACTTTTTCTGGAGTTTAAAGGCCCTATCAATGTCCACTGAATTACCCCACAATATTAAGCCATAGCTAAGGATAGAGGAGACATAGCCATGATAGGCCATTAAAGCAGCTTCAACAGATATAGTTTGTCTCAACCTTTTGAGTGCAAAAACAAAGCGATTTAATCTTTTACAAACCAGCTCAAAATGACTTTTCCGGTTCAAATGCCTGTCAATCGTAATACCAAGAAATTTAAAAGTGTCAGTTTCATCAACTATTTCGTTGTTATGACTCGATTGGATAGGAAATGGGTTAGCTATATACGAGATAAATTGCATGAACTTAGTTTTACTAACATTTATACGTAAGTCAATATTATTTAGCCATTTAACCAATTCACTAAGAGCATTATTTATGTCGTTTTCAAACGTAGATCGATCTTTATTTTTACATTCTATTATGAGTGTTGTGTCATCTGCGAATTGTATACAACTATGACGAGTAGCCTTAGGAAGATCATTTATATACAAAAGAAACAGTAACGGCCCAAGAACGCTACCTTACGGCACACCTGTATTAGTAACTCTAAAATTAGACCTATAGCTTTGCTTCGTGATAATGCCATTCGAATCATTAACATTACATATCCCAATACATTGTCGCCTATTTTAAGAAAACTTTCTAGCCAATTAAATGCTGGACTACGAATCCCATATTTATTTTAACTTTTGTAAGAGCAATACGTGGTTCACAAAATAGAAAGCTTTGGTCATGTCAACAAACAAGGCCACTGTGGGTGTAGCCTTACTAAGATTTTGAGTAATTTTACGCACTAGTTCAAAATATGCATGTACGGTCGACAAGCCTTGACGAAAGCCATATTGTTCTGGCCGAAGTATATTATGCTTCACTAGAAAGTCTTTTAGTGTAGTCTGCATCGCTCTTTCGAAAACTTTGGATAGTATGGTGACTAATGAAATAGACCTATAATTGCCACGATCTAAATTGTCACCTTTTTTAAATAAGGGTTTGACTAGACTAATTTTAAGGGTCTCAGGAAATATGCCTTCTGAAAAGGATAGATTTATTACATGTATTAAAGGATTACAAATAAGAGCGGCACACGCCTTAAGGATCCTAGTAATCATGGTATCGAAACCACTTGCGATACTGTTCTTCAGAGACATAATTATATTATATACCTCGGATTCCGTCCATCTCACTTACCCAAACAAAAAATGTATCTAAAGGCAGCACGAGACGGGCCAGCTACCTAGTTCGTATTACCCAAGCATAAAACGAACTATGGCAAGCGAATGTTCACTTACGGTGCGCAAGTGTTTAACAATTTACCGTCATCTTTTAAAAAAAAAACAATCATAACATTCAAAGCTAAATTAGCTAATCATATTCTCAGCAAGTCTATGTAAAGATTTAATTGATACAAGAGATTTTAGGTTGTGAAAAGGCAGTTAAGTGTTAAGTTTTTGGTGAGCATAAAAGTGTGTAAGTTCTCGATGCAAAACGAACGATTGTTAACCTTGTTTTATTTTTTTTTGTTCTCGTGTAAGTGACGTAAATGTCTAAACTATGAAAGTAGAATTAACACGTTCGCAGCGGCACTATTTTTGATAGACTTTCAGCCAGTGCGGATGAGGTCTTTTCAGGGCAACGTTGAACCTATTTTCAGTGCGTATGAGACCTTTTCGGCCTCAAAATATAAGTTAAAAGAAAACTTCTTCTGTACAGCTCAACAATGGTAATACTTGTTTAATATTTTACGGGTATAAACATAAATATGGACTATTTCAAAATAAAATCGTTTAAAACAAATACATATCATTGTAAATTGTACTATAAATTATTAAATAATAATAAATTTCATTTACGCAATTAAAATAGATTTTTTATTCGGTTCTTCTGGATTGATTTTGCTTTAGCATTTATTTTTGTACAAATGAATGCATCGATCTCGCTAGACGTAGTTTTATTTGTAGGAAAAAATCTTAGGTAAGACCCTGGCAATGTCTTTATCATATAATATTTACTTATTATAACAAAACTGTTGCGGCGATGTTGCCCAGAGCGCACCCCAGCGACCTGACGGAGAACTAAATGACGAATCAAAACTACTTTGTTGGAGACACAAATGTTGCCAGTATGCGCAAGCCCTTCACTCGCCTGAGGGGTAGATCGGGATAAAATTAAAGGATGGGGGTAACACTGGGACAGGGAGCAGGGGTGGCTAAATGGTATAGATTCGATAATTAATGCAATAAATATCGACTCTCGCTTTATTAATATTGCGTTCTGAAGTTTGAGGGTCGATCCCTGATAGGTGAAATTGATTACTTTTGGAGTTCAGAGAGCATTGTTTTCAACAATTTTGTTACAAAATGATTGCAACTTTGTGAAACAGAAAATTTGATTTCGTATAAAGAATAAGTAATAAAGTAACGGAGCAAACATTATATTTTATTATTAGACAGTTGCCAAAAGCGTCTTTATAGTAAAGTGACAGGAATACATTTAACCGAGGTTTATTTTTTATGAAGATTTTGAAAATAGTCTGTTTAAGTAAGGATTCGTTGAAGTAAGGATATTGCAATTAATATAACCAAGCCTCCCAGCAATGTGTGCCAAATTGATCTTTTTAGGGTTCCGATACCAAAATGGTAAAAAAAAGGAACCCTTATGGTGCCGCTCTGTCTGTCTGTCTGTCCGTCTGTCTGTCACACCTCTATATCTCAGCAACCACTTACGCTATCGAGCTGAAATTTGGAATAGTTTTAGAATATAGTTGCCCAACTTAATTGCACATGAAAATTTTTTGAAAAAAGTATGATTATTAATGTAAAGGGGGCCAAAATAGGGGGGGCCAAATTTCAAATTGTCGCTACTAGGTCGAGTGGGGTATCATATGAAAGGGCTTTACTTGTACATTTTAAAATATATTTTTGTATGTTTTTAAGTTTCTTAGTTTTCAAGTTATGATGAAAAATGTCAAAAAAAATACCATTCCCCCCCCCCCTTATCTCCGAAGTTTGAGTAAGGGAAAATCTGAATTAATTACAGTTGACAGAGGTTTATGTAAACTTTACAGCAAAAATAAAACGATCTTTCTAAGTTGCACAGTTTTTCAGAAATCTGCAAAAAACCTTTACAAACAAATTTAGTTTTGCGGTCCTGAAAATGGACTTTATTGCTTCCAAAAATACTATAGGTATATCGGAACCCTCGGCGCGCGAGTCCGACTCGCACTTGACCGGTTTTTTTTAGATTTGTTCGTGGCTTTATCCTCATAGTATGTATTCATTTGAAAATAATATTGAACTAAGTTGCGTGCGGTCGCAGAGTGCCGTCGAATCTGTAGGTGTACGGACAAACCTAATTAGGTTTTTGTTACACCTTACATAAATTGTAAATTAGTATTAAGATTAGTATGTAATTCTTTTAAATAAATAAATAAAATAAAAATAATTACTACCTTCTACCGATGAGTGTATTTACTAAAAAAATTTCGTGAATTTTAATAACAAAAACTTAGGAAAGGCAATATACGGGATTATCACTCTCCGAAAGATATAAGCCACACTTGGTTGATGTGTCACATGGATGTGGTAAAATTAGGCGCAGGCCAGACAGAAGAGGTGCGCCGCACGGCACGCCTTCAGCGCACCTCTTCTGTCTGGCTTGCACCGCGTCGTTCTCCTACATTTTGTATGCATGTGATTTGAACAGGCGACAAGACGGCATGCCTAAGGCGCACTGTCGGTGCACCACTGGCGCACCATCGGCGCACCGCCGGCGTGACCGCAGGCAGCCGAACAGTGTACCACGGGGGCGCTCGAAGCGCGCCTCGGGCGCACCCGAAGCGCGCCTCGGGCGCACCCAAAGCGCGCCGCGCCCGTTCTGTCTGGCTTGGACCTTAGGGACTTGGTCAATCCTTAAGTGATTTGATTAAATCCCGGGTGAAGACAAAATTACCAAATCTATATTATTTCTAACCTGACCAAACCGACTCTAACCTTACATGATGAAACAACACCTAAAACCTAACCCAACCTTACCTAACGTAACCAAATATTATCTGATCTAACCTAAGGTTTTTGATTGGAGACATACCGTCTTAGTTCTCAGGGTGGGTAACGCGCTTTGCTGTCTTACTAGTGTCAAAATAATTTCACAATTTTTTTCGTCGCTAGCAAATATATAGACTTCTTCTGGGCAACTTCGTTCAATCGTCAACATCATCTGTCCTCAGGTCTAGATAGAGATTGAAAGCAAGCCCATTAGCAAAAAGTTGTTCAGTTTCATGGGCAGATTCACATCCTTCAGGTTTGTTATGTTATACCCTTTTTGTTTCACCTTGTATGTTTTTTAGTTTTTAGGGTTCCGTACCTCAAAAGAAAAAAATGGAACCCTTATAGGATCACTTTGTTGTCCGTCTGTCTGTCTGTCTGTCAAGACCCTTTACCTCACGAACGGGTAAAGGTATTAAGTTGAAATTAATACCATATATTAGGATCCATGAACCACACAAGATCTGAAAATTTCAAGTTTTTACAACGACGCAACCAAAAGATATGGCATTTTATGTCCTTATCTCCATACATTTATTCAAATATGCAAAACCTACAGGGTACTTCCCGTTGACCTAAAATTATGAAATTTGGCAAGAAGCTAGGTCTCACAGTACAAATAATGGTAAAAGTCTGAAATCATTAAATATTACAACTTTTCTCACAAGTAATGGTAAACAATTGTGGTGAGCTCACGTTTCAAGAACATTCATATAAGAGAGGGGTCAAGTTGGATGGTCGCTGAGGCGATTTTTGTTTTAGTTCTATTTAAAAACGGGAACACTTACAAACTTGAAAATTGGTATGTTTATAGTGCATAAGCTATAAAATAACAACAAATAATAAAATTTGGTCAAGTGCGTGTCGGACTCAAAAAATCTAGCACATTAACTTACTGAAATTTCAACTAATACAATTATGTTTATGTGGTGGAACGGAACCCTCAGTGCGCGAGTCCGACTCGCACTTGGCCGGTTTTTTAAATTTATCTGTTTGTGATAAACAAATAGATAGAAACGCACACGCACGGCAGCAAGGAAGTAGAAACAAAACCAGTATAAGCTGAACCAGAGCTACGCTACAAACGCCCAGAACCAGAGACCCCAAGGTCAAAGTGTTGCCTCCGACTTGTGGCCATTTGCACTAAAGATTTTCATAGGCAACTAATGTTCACAGAATTTTGCCGTGAGCTTACAGTATAGTCACTTTCAAAGAACAAAACAATCAAGTAGCATCGATGATTGCCAATATTACCAACTTTCTAGAGGGGACTGTCCCGTGTGGTGCCGGCAAAGAATTGTACCAACCCATACATACCCGTGGGTGTCGTAAGAGGCGACTAAGGGTTAACTGGAGCAGCATCCTCCTTTGTATCTCACATCTTACTTACTGCGGTCACCTACAACCGCGGTCCATGGTGCCAGCCGTAACGCTAACAAGCGAGGTGACTATGGTACTTCCCCTCCACATTTTTCCAGCAAAAGCTAGAGTCCTGGATGGAGCTCTCTGTCCTGTAGTGGACGTTTCATGGGATGTTATGATGATGATGAGAGGGGACTGTATTTGAAAAAGATTATTCTAAAGTTAAAAGTTTGTTTGAAAAAGTTCCTAATTTAAATATGTCTTTCTATTTTTCTAATTCGTATGCAGTCTTTTGGCTACAAAATAATTATCGTAATGTTGCCAGCACTCTAACTCACTAAAGTATACCAACTTATCATTCCCTTCACACACAAACAAAAGTAATAAAGTAATACCACGAAGTCTCATATCTAGTTTGTTGACCTTACTTTCATATTACATACTGGGTATAAGTAATTTACAGGCGAAGAAATCGGAAAAGCTATTTTTTTTTATTCATGGATAGTACCAAGGCGACCAAGCTTTGCTCTGTAAAGTCTTGTCCAAAGCCCACAAATAGATGGCGCTGTAGGGTCTCAGAATCGTGCTCTTTTCAAGAAATTTAAAAAAAACGGAAAAAAAATAATTCAGTCAATAGACCTTCGATTTTTCACCCCCGAAAACCCCTGTATAGTAGTAAATTTTAATGAGATCGTTAGAGCCGTTTTCGAGAAACTGATTACAAATATACAGGGTGACTTTGAAGACATTCGACAAATTTTAAGGGTAATAATTTTGTATAGGTTTATACAAATATTCACCTTTAATAATATAGGATGTGCGTCTTGCCCGCCCAACTTATGGAGCTCAAACTTGGTCACTGACTGTTTACAAAAGTCCAGGCTTGCAGTTTGCCGAAGCGGTTAGCAGTTTGAAAAAGCGGCAAAGCTGATATGTGGCTGGGTGGGTCACGTCTGTACAATGGGTAAAAATCACCAATGACTGGCTGCCAAACAACAGACGGCGTGGTAGGGATAAGCCAAGAAATCGATGGCGTGATGAATAAGAAGCTTTCCAACACAATTAGAAAAACCCTGCCATATGATACTCGTAGAGAAGCTTGGAAGGAGAGAAAGAGAGCAGGCCTTTGCCCAGCACAGGGTCTACTCAGGCTTATGAAACAAATCATAGAGGTGTAAAGAAAAAGAAAGAAAGTAAAAAGAAAGAAGAAGAACAAGAAGAAAGAAAAAAGGAAGAAGAAGAACAAGAACAAGAAGAAAGAGAAAAGGAAGAAGAAGAAGAAAGTTATTTATCACAAAAAGTTTTTTCAACTTTTTGTGTTTGGTGAATAAAGTTATTTTTATTTATATTTTTATTTATTTCATGCGCCCAGTGTCGTGAAATCCACAGTAAACAAAAGGGACCTCACCCAGAAAAAACCGCAGCACGCAGGCTGCGACGCTGGTTTTCCACCATGCTGAGTGAGTCACGGACGATTATGTTTAAACATAATAAAATAGGAAAATTTAACAAACAATCATTCGTAAATTTCAGATACCTATTTATTTATTCTATATCTACTTTTATACATTGTCATCTAAATAAAGATCCATTTTTGGCACTTTTCGTTTCTCGTACTTACAGAGCTCTAAACATGTTTTCTTGTATGCAAAGGCAGTCTGTAAGAGATCGCTTGCAGAGATAAGGCCACTTTTTCCCACATTAGGTTAGGTTAGTGTGCTTTTGTTTATATCCACCTATGATTGGCAACCCTTGGGTAAGAAACCTTTAAAAAAAACACTGATTCCATTTTTTTTTTAATTCCTTATGATTAAATTCACAGGTAAAGATTAGGTTTAACATAAACGCAAAATCATTAATTACGACACGTTACAGTAAGCATCCGGTGAAAAACTGAACCGGAAACGCTACAGCTCCAGTTTCCGGCCGCGACGGAAGCTTGCGTGTCGGCGATAATGGCCACTTCCGGTTACAAGCCACATCATTAATGGACATATTGTTTTGTGTCTATGGAATTGTGTAGTTCTTCAACAAGTCTTTTACCTGTATACAAGGTGTAACAGAAAGGGTATACAGGGTGTTAGGGACAGCCTTCCAAATACTGAAGGGACATGATCAGTCAACGACACTGAACAACTTTTAGTGAACAAAACTTTCAGGAAACGATTAAAAAATCCGCGTCTCCATACAAAATTGTAAACTTGATCGGGCAGTTTGTATAGAGAAGCCAATTTCTTTTCGTTTCCTGAAAGTTTTGTTCACTGAAAGTTGTTCAGTGTCGTTGACTGATCATGCCTCTTTAGTATTGGGAAGGCTGTCCCTAACACCCTGTATAGTGATTCTACCCATATATCAACCCTGAAGGATGTGATTCTGAACTGAACAACTTTCCCGGAACATAGGTCGAAATCTAAAAAAAAATTACCTCCCATACAAATCGTTTCAGTTTCTATGGGAGGTATTTTTTTTTTCGACCTTCTCCTTAGGGAAAATTGTTCAGTTTAATGGTCAGATTCACATCCTTCAGGGTTGGTATAACCTTTTGGTTACACCCTACTCTCAGCCTGAAGCGCTACTGGCTGAGTGGTAGTCGCTCTGTCTTTCCGATCACGAAAGTTAAGCAACGTTGGCCGTGGTCAGAACCAGGATAAGTGACCGCTAGTGGCAAAACAACAAGAGCGTTTTCGTATTTCGGAAAGCATGTTAAACCGTTGGTTCTGTATGTATATTTATTTAATGGCATCACATGTCATTACAAAACGTATTTCGCCAATGTCAAAGCAAAGGAATTGTTACAAAAATATGGCGACACGCCAATGTCCAGTGAAAGAATGATTTACACAGGAATCCGCATCTCGAAGATCGACGACGAGGAAAGCCTGTGCACCACGATGACTCCGATAAGTTGATAGGGGATATTATTGAAGTCTCGAAGAAAGCCGCTTCTCACCATCCAAAAACATTAGTAGAAGAATATATTTCCATTTTCTATTAAATGTTCACTTTGTAAGAGGTTTATTGGATAATACCCCATCAAAATTATACTTTAAACTCAAATCAACAAATAAAATCAAAATTGAAACAAATTCACGTCTGCCATCTTCAAATGCTGACAAGCTGCGTCAATAAGTCAAGTTTGAGGCCATTTGGCGGCTTGATAAAATTTACAGTCAGTTTGGCCACTAACCTAGTAAAGCCTTATCTAGGACAGAGTCGGGTTTGCCCTCTCGATTTTGGTCAGATGGCAGTCGCTCCGTCCACCAGTGCCTTCATAAAATCTCCTAGATTAAACCGAAATCAACTTTCCTGAATTCAAAGACCAATTCGGCATACATTGTTGGGAGAATTGGTTGTGTTCCAATATTCTTACTTTTTTTTATTGGAATGGGCATACTCTTGACCTCAATCTAGTCATGAAGACAGAGATGAGGTCGACGATGAAACGAGCTTGCCCAGAAGAAGCCTATTCACTCGCGACTTGAATATATTCGGGTTATATGAACTCGGGAACACAGACGCAGGCAGAGAATTCCACTCTTTAGCCGTGCGCATTATAAAAGATGTTTCAAAGCGCTTTGTGCGAATGTGTGGAATATCAACCAAGTATGGGTGATATCCTAACGACCAATGTATGCCAAATTAGCTTCTGAAGTAAAGAAGGAAGGTGGCTTTAGATAGCTGACTCTAATAAGCTAAAGCAGTATGGAAACTCGGGCCTTTTTTTGAAAAAAGAACTATTCTGCGTCGGAGCGTCAGGGTTGTAACCACAGGTTGTAACCCAGATGTTTTGAAATAAGAATAGTATGATGAACTCAAATATTGGGGTGCTTCCATCAACTTAGTTCCTTTCAGCATGTTTTCGGACCGTAAAACTAAACAAATTTTTCCGAAACCCTTAGTCGCCTTTTACGACACAAGGAAAGGTTAAGAAGTCACTTAGTCGCCTTTTACGACACACGGGAAGGTTAAGTCACTTAGTCGTCTTTTATGACACAAGGGCAGATAAAGACACTTAGTCGCCTTTTATGACACAAGGGCAGATGAGGACACTTAGTCGCCTTTTATCACGCAAGGGCAGATTAAGATACTTAGTCGCCTTTTATCGCACAAGGACAGGGACATACTTATAGGAACTCTATATATGTACCTATTTGTTTGTATTATGGTTTTGGCACCCACGACTTACTTCAGCGCGAAAACTGCTTATTTTCCTGTAGCGGTGTGCGCATGTGTGAGTGCGCCAGTTTTGGACGTTTGTTAGGAGTTTCTATACTGCTTTAGCTTATATATTTACTGTGGTATTAGCTTCCGTGGTCTAATAGTTACTGCGTTTGGGTCTCGGTCCGGAGGTACTAGGTTCTTTTCCATTAGTGACACAGTCAAACAAAAAGTCACTTTGTTAGACTATCCCCAGTTTGGTCATCATCATAAGTTGTTGAGCTGCCAAAGGTCTCTGACACGGCGTGCCTTCTGAAGCACGGAATCATCTAACTTTTCGGACAATCAGGTGATTCATCCTGCAATGTTCTAACTAAACTGGGCAAGTCTCAAGTGATTTTTGATTGACAATGTCCCCACCGACAATCGAACCCAGAACCACTGGATCAGGACCTGAACGCTCTTACCACAAAACCATGGAGGCTTTTTTTATTGTCTATGAACTTACTCTTGACCTCGATCTAGTCTTGAGAATAGAGATGAGGTCGAGCATGGAACGAGCTTGCCCAGAAGAAGCCTATTCAATCGCGAATTGAATAGATTCGGAAATATGAACTCGGGAACACAGACGAAAGCAGAGAATTCGACTCTTTAGCCGTGCGCATTAAAAAAGATGTTTCAAAGCGCTTTGTGCGAATGTGCGGAGTATCAAGCAAGTATGGGTGGAATCCTGCGGTGCGTCTATTTAAGGAATTTTGAAAATATTCTCATATTCTACTCTCTCTCTGTCCATTATTCCACCCTTCGTATTGAATTCGCAACATCTGTGTCCTTTTCCGATACCAAATTGACGCTCCTTGATACAATACTCGTATTTTAATTTGAAAGAAGACTGGCAAGTATTCTAGCTTCCTAATACCAAAGACAATACAATTTAATTAAATTGCTAACACTTACGAATATTTCAATCTATTACTACAAAATAATAGTAGTTTAAGATACAAGTTCCGTAACTAGGGTTATTACAAACGAGTTGACGTTTTGTAAGCCCGAGACGAGCTCTTTTCCTATTCCTTATCCCATAGCGTAAAAAAATTTGGTGACATGTTATATTTTTACCGAGGCCCACAAAATGAAAAACGCTGGTTGAGAAACATATTCCTTTTGCCTTATTAAGGGTTGAATGCACATGAAAAATGATTACTGTACATTAAAAAACTTTTGGTTGGTTAGTTTGTAAGCTCAAGTAAACGCAACCTTACCGATCCCTGCTCGGTCCCTACTGGGTTAGGTTATCTTATGAGCAGAACGAATCTTGCCAGAAACGAATTACGCGCTTTTATGTACATTATCATCATAACATCCCATGAAACGTCCACTACAGGACAGGGAGCTCCCTCTAGATTTCTACCTTTTGCTGGAAAAATGTAGCGGGGAAGTACTTACCATAGTCACCTCGCTTGTTATCGTTACGGCTGGCACCATGGACCGCGGTTGTAAATGACCGCAGTAAGTAAGATGTTAGATACAAAGGATAATAACCCTTAGTCGCCTCTTACGACAGCCACGGGTATGTAAGGGTTGGTACTATTCTTTGCCGGCACCACACGGGGCCGCCGTTATGTAAAATGGCGAATTAAAAATTTTTCGTCATTTCGTGTAATAAACGGCCATTTTAATACGGCGTGTTATACGATATTGCTGCGACATATTAATAGCGATGTTTCACGAACTCAAATTGTTGCTGAATCAATAATACTTTGCGATAAGTAGGTATTTTGCTGCGCAATTAGTATTTTTGATGAGTATTAGGATTTTCTTTGATTTGCTGTTTCAGATGTTTTTATTTGCAGTTAAATGACATCCAAAACCTAACAACTTTCTCAAGAAAATTTGTGTTGAAAACTGAGAAAATTTTTTGGTCCATGGCGATGCGAGGTATGTATGGAAAAATAAAAAAAATATCGCATGTATCAATTCGATTGTGCCTGGCTGCTTGTGTATACGACATAGCTTCCGTTTTAACAAAATAAAAAATTACTTGACCTAAAAATGGAATAAAAAATTACGTTAAAGAATACAAGGGTTCCACAAAGGAAACTTTTTGCCTCAAGCAAAATAAAAGAGCTAAAGTTTTCTTGAGATTGTAATTTCTTGCGTTGAAAGTTACTGTGTCTTATCAAATGTTTTATAACTTAAATACACTTGGGACAAGCAGTTTTGGTACTTGATACTGACCTTTTCTTATGCGACCTGCTTCTTGTTAAATCAAATGTTTTTAAAGGTTCTCCGAAATGTTATGAGGATTTTAGTCATTTTCTATTGAGTGGAAGGAGTTTATTAAGGAAAGGATGGCTTACTAACACAGTAGGTTTATTACTGGAAAAGCTCTTATAGTCCGGTCGCTTAACGTCTTATATCGCCAATTTCACCAAATTGCACCAATGTTTTTCCAGGTACTAGTTAGGTACATAGCTCTCAATTTTTGATAGGAGCCAATTCTTGAATTTTCAATGGAAATTTTTTGAAATTTGAGAATTGGCTCCTATCACAATTGAGGGCTATTGCAAATTGGTGAAATTGTAAGGCGTGTCGACGTGAAACAGCTAATTGACCGCACTATTAAAAATAAAAAGTACACATGGTAAGGCATCACAAATAGTAAGCACCTACCTATAAACAGTGTTATAATGAAACAGCTGACTTTATTTGAGTATGGTAGATAGATTATTAAACTGAACAATTTTCCCCAAGAAAAAAAGAAAAAAAATATTGGTCATCCCATACAAATTCCAGTATTGACTATATATTAATTGAGGTTTGCATGGAGAAGCCAATTTTTTTTTATTTTCATCAACCTATGCTTATTGGTGAAAGTTGTTCAGTTTCAAGTCCTGAGTACCTTACTCAAGTATAATCAGACATTTCATTTTCACGCTGTAAGTACCTATTCTAGGTTTAAGGGACAGGTTGGCAAATACTGAAAGGGCATGATCAGTTTTTTCATTTCCTGAAATTTTTATTCCTTGAAAGTTGTTCAGTTACGTTAACTGATCACGCCCTTTCAGTATTTACCAACCAGTCCCTTACACCCTGTATTTATAGGCAAAGTTATAAGTAAGTATGTAGAAACTATAGTTCGTCCATCTTATGAATGCAGTGAGTCATCGCTTTCCGCCGCTGGTAGCCAATCCCCGTAACCAATCAGCTCGCTTAAAATTATAAAGTCAAATGCACAACGATTAACTGAAGGCAAACCTTCGAAAGAAGCGGTTGTTTCCTTATTGTGTAACCTAAAAAACTAAAAAAAAAAATGAAATACATTTTTTTTTCCATTTTAACTCCATTGTGAATACACATTTTCCCTGCATTTGCAATAATGACTTACTGCATTTTTTATTCGGACGCATTGTAATGAGTGAAACTGTAGGTAGGTTATGGTGTCCTAACTCTTCATCTAAATGTGACAAATAAACCAAAAGTTATCATAATTTAAAATAGGGTATAAGAGGTTGCTCCTTAACATACAAAAACAATATGAGAACGTGAGTTGTTCCAGTTTATACATCTATTATTAGACGAAGAGTGGTATGAGTCATTACAATAAATAAAATTAAACTTTATGAATTATACATTAAATAAAATTTTGTGCTTATAATTATTTAACTAATTATTTAACTAGCCTCCAGTGACCAGGGGTGGGCCAAAAATCAGCTTTTTGCTGTGCCCATGCCCATTTTCAATAGTGTTTTTACTCGTAATAAATATGAAATTTAATGAAATTTAATGTAATAATAATAATGTAATTTAAAATTAAAAATTAATGAATTTGTATTTATCATCATAGTATAGATTTTAAGGTCGATGACTGACCTCACAATTTCAGTTGTCAGAATTGTTGAACCGCCAAAGGCCTCTGACATGTCTCGATAACAGCTAGTTCCGTAGATCGTAGCTGGGATGGGATCAACAGACTAACATGCCTCCCGAAGCACAGAACCATAGTACTTTTCGGAAAACCAAAAGATTGATCTTGCTACCTCTTAACCGGATTAGGAATGTCACTCAAACTGATTTGTGTCTGACAGTGTCCTTAGTGGGAATCGATTCCAGAACTTCTAAATTGAAACCCAAACTCTAACTAGACTGTACCGGTAATCCTTAACAATACTGAACCGATTTCAATAGGTAAATTATTTTAACGCGTACAATTTATATTACCGTATTTTAGTAGGTACGTTACTCATATATCACCCGCACCTGGTTGAGTACAAATATATCTTAAAACTATGTATGAATACGTAAAGTCTGGTATACAAAATAATACAAATATTTCTTAAAACTATGTAAGTAACTAAAAAATTAAATATGCAAACTAATAACAACTACAAAAAGCTTAGGACTTTATACTTTATGGCATTGTAATAGAGTTGCAAATATTTCTACTGACGTGTGGTTGACCTTACTTGATTAATAATGCCAAATGTATCGACAAAATCGACGGAAACAATTTCACCCAAAATGGCCGGTTGCAAAGTGAGGAACTGTTCCGTACTAATTAAAACGAATCTCGATGCCACTTTAAGCTGATCGTATTTTCGTATACTGAAGGGAAACGATTTAGTTATCCAACGAACGTTTGGCAAAATAAAAAAGTCACTATGCAGGGTAAAGGTGTATGCACAGTGAAGTTAAAATATAATTTAATTTTTATTTTTTGGGTAACGCACAAAGGTTAAAACGGCTTTTTTTATGTCACAAGTGGGAAAACGAGCAGGTGGGCCACCTGGTGGTAAGTGGTCACCACCACCCACTGTCTTATAAATGGCATATTTTGACACTAATAAGACAGCAAATCGCGTTGTTCACTTTGAGATGTAAAATGGTATGTCTCACGTGCCGGTAATTTCACTAGCACCCCTTACCCTTCGAACCGAAACACAGCAGTGCAAGTACTGCTGCTTCACAGCATAAATATGCAAGGGGGTGGTACTTCCCCAGACAGACTTTGTACAAAAGCTCTACCACCATTCAGGCTTCTAAAGCCAGGTCTGCCTTTAATTAGTAATTTTGAACTTGATTTCATAATTTTAAGTGACCTGATTGATTACGTGTGAGTTGACAGCGATGACTCACTGCATTCTTAAAATGGACGAACTATAGTCATTCTTGCCAAAACTGAACGGTACACGAGGATTATAAACACAAGAGTGTATTCATCATATTATTTCATGTCTGTTACTATGACTCACTGCGTTCTTAAGACGGACGAATATAGATTCTTAACATAAGAGTGTATTCATCATATTATTTCGTGTCTGTTACTATGACTCACTGCATTCTTATGACGGACGAACTATAGTCATTCTTGCCAAAACTAAATGTTACGAGGACTCTAATCACAAGAGTGTATTCATCATATTATTTTGTGTCTGTTACTATGACTCACTGCATTCTTAAGACGGACGAACTATAGTCATTCTTGCTAAAACTGACCTTTACAAGGTTTCTAAACCCAAGAGTCATACAAGAGTCATCATATTATTTCGTGTCGTACCCAAGGTTGTATCGGTTAAAATCACGGAGATTTGACATATATACGAGAATAACGAATATGTAGATAACCAGAAATCCCTCTCACTGTCATATTCATCAAATCTCGTCCAGTTTAGTCAAGAATGTAGAGAGGCCGAAAAGGCATTGCGCCTCTAAATATCATGAGTGAATTTTTACGTAAGTAGGTAATGTTATAAGTCATCAGGTCACTTTATTTTTACACCAACACAGCGACGATAGCCATTTTGTATTTGTTGTCGCTACACATAGTAAACAACATTACCTCCCAAAAGGGCAGTATGCGCGTGTTAGAACAGAGCGGATTTGCGCAGTTTTTGTTTTTCGCTCATTTTTTAATATTTCTCAAGATCTGTACCCATAATATTAATTATGAAATAGATAAATGATAATGTAAATTATATCGTATAATGTGTGAACGTTTTAGCTTCATTAATCATTAATGGGTACTTGAGATAAAAACTAACATTGCACAGGGGCATGTATGTAGTACTATTATGAATTCTGTGACAGAGGGTAACTTTTTTTTGTTTTTTTTTGGTGTATAAAACTATTTCGTGCAGCGCCTGGCTGATTTGGTAAGTGCTTTCCATGGCCGGATGTTTTATGATATTCTACCCATCATGGAGTTACGTATATGACACATCCTCTATTACGTAGCGCGCAATGAAACGGCAATATTTGTTCAGTGGTAGTGTCGCCGCAAATAAACTTCCAAAAAAACCCCATTCGTTTAGCGAATGGAGATAATCGACTCGCGATCCGGTCGATAAAATTTTATTTTCCATTTATAAAAGTGGACTCAGAAATAAACTTGCCTAAGTAGACATTTTCGCAAAGATTTAATTGCTTCAAACATCATTTGGCTTAAGAGATTGTGTAAATTATTCGATTTGATAGGATGTTTTTTTTTCAAGATCTTGATTCTTTTTCATTTATAGCGTAGATAAAAGTATTAAGCGATTGGTTTGTTTGTTAATTAAGTATTTAAAAAAATTACAGATCGGTAACTTTGCTTTGTTACGGTCTGAAGTGGCGAGCTTTTTACTTGTTTGTTTATTAGCAAAATAAGTGTATCATAAACCTAGTAAGGTTTTACCGTAAGAACGTGCCGTTTTGTAAACCAAATAATGTAAAAAAGAAAGAAAAAATGTAGAAAATTTCTGTCATAGCATTTGTTGTGTGTATTGTAGTCACAAACATGAACCTTATGTAATGGAAGATAAATCTTTATCGTAACTACAAAATTTTTATGTACTTAAATAAGTTCCTTACGCTCTTTCATGAACCAGCAATGTGTGCCAAATTGATCTTTTTAGATTTGTTCGTGGCTTTATCCTCATCGTATGTATTCATTTGAAAATAATATTGAACTAAGTTGCGTGCGGTCGCAGAGTGCCGTCGAATCTGTAGGTGTACGGACAAACCTAATTAGGTTTTTGTTACACCTTACATAAATTGTAAATTAGTATTAAGATTAGTATGTAATTCTTTTAAATAAATAAATAAATAAATAACTCTAAAAAAACTTTATTATGTAATGTAAGTAACTAAAATTTATATTTGAGTTGATTGAATGAAAGGTAAATTGCGGTTTACGATTTATGACGTATTAAAAAAAACTACTTACTAGATCTCGTTCAAACCAATTTTCGGTCAAAGTTTGCATGGTAATGTACATCATATATATTTTTTTGTTTTATCACTTTCTTATTTTAGAAGAAGGGGACACACATTTTACCACTTTGGAAGTGTCTCTCGCGCAAACTATTCTATTAAGATAAAAAATATATTAGAAACTTCAATATCATTTTTGAAGGCCTATCCATAGATACCCCACACGTATGGGTTTGATGAAAAAAATTTTTGAGTTTCAGTTCTAAGTATGGGGGAACCCTAAAATGTATTGTTTTTTTTTATATTTGTGTGTGAAAATCTTAATGCGGTTCACAGAATACATCTACTTACCAAGTTTCAACAGTATAGCTCTTATAGTTTCGGGAAAAAGTGGCTGTGACATACGGACAGACAGACAGACAGAAATGACGAATCTATAAGGGTTCCGTTTTTTGCCATTTGGCTACGAAACCCTAAAAAGGTTTGAAGTTGTGTCGTATCAGAAACTAAGCATCTGGCGTAGAGAAAAACAGAATGCAGGGTAAAAGGTGTATTCACAATGGAGTTAGAACAGAAAAATAAATATTTTTTATTTTTATTGAATTTTTTCGTTTTTTAGTAACGAGTAACACACAAAGGAAACAACCGCTTCTTTCGAAGATTTGCCTTCAGTTAGTCATTGTGCATTTGACTTTATAATTTTAAGTGACCTGATTGATTACGGGGCTTGGCTACCAGCAGCGTAAAGCGATCAAGTCACTGCATTCTTAAGATGGAAGAACTATAGGACTCAACAGAGAAAACAGGCAGTGCTAATGATTTATAATAGCTTGATTTCTATTTTTAATATTTATCTATTTTAAATGTCCCGTGTGGTGCTGGCAAAAAATAGTACCAACCCATACATACCCGTGGGTGTCGTAAGAGGCGACTAATGGTTAACTGGAGGATGGGCAGCAGCACCTCCTTTGTATCTTACATCTTACTTACTGCGGTCACCTACAACCGCGGTCCATGGTGCCAGCCAAAACGCTAACAAGCGAGGTGACTATGGTACTTCCCCTCCACATTTTTCCCGCAATAGCTAGAAATATGGAGGGAGCTCCTTGTCCTGTAGTGGACGTTTCATGGGATGTTATGATGATGATGAAATTATATCGTTTTTTGTAAGAAGTAAGGGTTCGTATAAGTAATAACAAAGACAAAAAAGAACAAATTTTCAAAACCTATTCTTTCCTTAAGTTTTTGCACAGGTATTTACGTTGAAACAAAACTGTATTTACAAAGAAAACGATTGTATTTTATCCTATTTTCTTTGTAATCAAACTCTTTCCAAAGTTTATGTAACGGACGTACCAATATTTCAGTTAACCGAAAACCCGGAGAGAAGTCCATTCTTTATCAATACTCTATCCCAGGAGTTCCCAACCAGTGGGGTTGCGCCTCCCAAGTGGGGCATAGAGAGATGCCAAAGGAGGCGGAAAGCGTTTGCATTTTAGAAAAAAAAACAATTATTAATTTACACGTATAAATTAATGAAATTAAATATCATGTTCGCATCTCTTAAAATTGAAGAAATTTTGGATCAAAAGATTGCCTGTTAATTCGAAACTTGCGTCTCTTGCTTTACGAATACTAGTTCCTTTTTCTTCAACTTACTAAGGTGTGTGAGACAGGCTTTTCGTCTCTAGTTTTAATTAAAGTGTCTCATTAGAACCTACTCGAATTTTATTAAAATAAATGTCTTTTAAGTACCTATATAATGTGCGTTTCTTTTGTATTTATTGAAAAAGTAAAGGGGTGGCATGAAAATATACTTAAAAGTCCGGGAAGCCTCAACAAAAAAAAGGTTGGGAAACCTTGCTCTATCCAATACCGGGTCGATTGAATTGCAAAACATTGGGTTCGGAACTGCTGCAAGGTTCCGTACATTGAGAAACAATATATATTGGGTCCTAATGCAATAGTGAACATAATTTCAGGATGTTACTTAGACCATTAACAGAACAACTTTTTCTAAGGTACTTAGGTCGAAATTGAGAAAAAAAGCTGCTGATAGCGCATTTTGTATGGTAGGTAATTTTTTTTTCTCGTATTTCGACCTACGTTTCTTGGCAAAAGTTGTTCAGTTTCATGGTACAATTAACATGTTTTAAATATCTTCAGAATATTTTTTACAAGTGGTTACCATTGCCCATAACACCTACTGTCTTAAAGAAATTATGTGAAACAAATATATAGCCACCTTCCGCAACAATGATGGATGCTATGTACTCACTGTGCACCGCCCGCCCGCCCGCAAATAAATGCGCATGCGCAGGCAACTGCAACACAGCAACCACCCAAAAAAACACTCGTGTGTGTGTGTTTTTTGGGTGGTTGCTGTGTTGTTGTTGCTATATATTTGTTTCACATAATTTCTTTGGGATGGACTTCCGCAAAGTAACGCCTGATTCTATTAACTACCTACTGTCTTATTAGTGAAATAATTTGACACTAATAAGACAGCAAAGCGCTTCACCCACCCTGAGAACTAAGATGGTATATCTCACGTGCCGGTAATTTCACTGGCTCCCTTACCCTTCAAACCGAAACACAGCAATGCAAACACTGCTGATTTACGGCAGAAAAGGCAAGGGGGTGGTACTTCCCCAGACGGACTTTGCACAAAAGCCCTACCACCTACAATATTTTATTTGGACCCTATAATTATATTTTCACCACTTTGCTCATTAAACAGCTCTATTTGCACTGAATTAAGGTCCATATTCCAGCTTACCGGGAGGTTGTTCCATTATATTACCGCATTAGTGTTTTATTTTAGTTTTTCTTTTTATTTCGACAACAAGCAAGGAGTTTTCATGTCTATAAAATTAGTAATATTTTCTTGAATAAATAAACTCTGTTCTATAATACGATTAATAAACATTAATTTCATGAAAATCAACTTAGTAACAATAAATTCGTCTTTTAAGTAACAAAATATCCCATTTTAAATACTAGGCTGTTTCACAGTTTAGTCAATGCCTCCTGCGCGCTTGGCAAGGCGTGGTTCACAAACACCAGTGGCAGGTCCTGTACCACTATTACCACTGCCCTTCAGTCAAATCCGCACATGCTTCACGGCTTTACCCAGAACCAACACAATGCCCGCTGGGCTAGCCTAACGAGCTGCAGACAGTCAAAGGAGGTGCTATCCACTAATTCACCTAAGCTTACCCACCGACTTCTCAGCCTCAATCGAACAAACCTCCGAATAGTTGTAAGCACTATTACAGGACATATCTCGCTCAACAAACACCTATTCACAATCGGCGTCACCGATAGCCCACTATGTAGGGGCTGCCTTGACGCGGAAGAGAAGGTCAATCACGTGATCCTGGAGTGCGTTGCGTTGGCCGACCAACGGGCTAAAATCCTCAACAACACGAGGTCGCTCCGCGAAGCCTGCGAATGTCCCAGGAGACTTCTGAGCTTCTGGAAGGAGCTGGGCTGGCTTAATTAACCAGACTAACCTGTACGCAAAAAGGACCAAATTAGAGTTTAATTGAAACAGGAGCCCACTAACTAAAGCCTCCTGCGCGCGCATGTATGTATAATCTGTGTCCGCTATTTTAGCAGCTTTTTTTTTTAAATGGCGCGCGCTGTTTTCAGCGCTTTTGCGGTAAAACTTGTGCACCTAACAGCACATCAGTAGAAATACTTTGGACTTAATGGCATGGTGATAGAGTTGCAAATGATTCCAATGACATGCGGTTGACCGTAATAACTATGTAGTAATCGGCATAAAGCGTATTTAACTAAGATAATGATAAAATAAATTTATTTCTTTATAAAACTTAGTCTAATAACAGATTCACTTAGCATAAATATTAATAAGAACACAGATTAATAATGACGAAGATACCAAAACTAAGTAATTTAATACTTGTATCTCAGGTACAAGTTATCATTATTGAATCAGTCCTTGAGTAAAGGAAGGTGAATTAAATAAAGAAACAATTTAATACATAAAAATAACAATGTAAAATTAAGCTTTACCTAATTACTTATTTAAAGTGACGCGTCTGCTATTGCAGTTGTTGACTAGTTGATCAGACAATTTGCAATTTGACATTGTTTTAATCTTGTTGACTTGCTATAACTTTAACCTATTCTACCTTTACCCATTATAACTTTAGCCTAATTATTTTTGTTTGTAATTTTTTGTAATAATTATAATTATTAATAATTGTAATTTCGAACTAAAGTAACTGACGTAGCCTTGAGAATCGCTAAACTAAAGTGGCAGTGGGCAGGGCACATAGCAAGAAGAACCGATGGCCGATGGGGCGCAATCTTGTGGGCGCAAGGGTTCTAGAGTGGCGACCACGTACCGGAAGACAAAGCGTTGGCAGGTGGGTCGACCCCCCCAAGGTAGACCGATGATCTGGTGGCGGTCGCGGGAAGCCGCTGGATGCGAGCAGCGCAGGACCGCGAGTCATGGAGATCTTTAGGGGAAGCCTATGTCCAGCAGTGGACGTCTTTCGGCTGATATGATGATGATGATAATTTGGTAGCACGTGAAACGCTTGAGAAGATACATAGCTAGTGGCCACCCATCAAAGTTCTAACCATTGTAATTGGTAAGAAAAAGAGCGCTTCCGTTATTTTATTCGAGATATCGAATTCCAGTTCTCCGAATTTCACGGATGATCTGCGTATCATGTTCTAACAAATGAAACTTTTGTAATATAGAAGACGACAACGCTTTTTTCTTTGACAAAGAGAATTTATAAATTGTTTCGTGGAATCAATTACTTCATGTTCTTTTCGAAATGTTTGTTTTTTAACTGTACAATACAAAACAACGCACACAATACAATTAATTTAATTGCGCGCTGTCAATACTTCCGTGTGGTGCCGGCAAATAATATAAAACAATATAAATAATAATATTATAAAAAAAACCTCCTTTTAAGCAAAGCATTGCCTGTGACAGGAGGCTTCGATCCTCCATAAAAATAACAATAAGTACATATTTATTTATTTATTACAAAGTAGATTTGGTTTGGAATTTGGAAACTTTCAAACTATTTATCTCATTATCTATCTAATCTAAAAAAAAAATCTAATCCAATTATCTATCTAATATTACCAACCCATTTCTACCTGTGGGTGTCGTATGCCTTTGTTCCTTGGAAAAAGTTGTTCATTTTCATGGGCAGATTCACACGCTTTAGTATTATCACAACTTACCATTACACGTTGTATATAAGTAATTAAACTTTTCTTAATCTAAATTGTAAACATATTTTACATCTCTCATATTCGGTAAGTAGGTCCTTTTTACCGCCAAATGGGGCTTGTAGGTGACCAATTAGCGCTCTTGGGTATGTAGCTAGAAAAGCCCTAGGGCGGTAAGTAATTGAGTTTTGAAAGAGTGAAGTGTTTTTTTAATTACTTACCGCCATAGGGCTTTTCTAGCTACATTATTACCCTAGAGCGCTAATTGGTCACCTACAATTTGGTGGTAATAAGGACCTACTTACCTCACAATCAGATGTAAAGCAGAGTAGTTAGCTCGGGTGTAAGCATCAATTGAACCCTCGAACTACGCTCGTGTGCCTAAATATCTCGGGCTGCAATTGATGCCTTACAGGCCTTGGCTACTAATCTACTATTATTTATTAAATAATCACACTTCAATATTTAAAACTGTTTCAACAGTTTCGTTAGAAAAAATACATTAATAATATAACTGATAGTTTACGTAGTTACTGTAAGTATTAAACAGGGAGTGTATCTAACAGATATTTCTTTAGACGGCTCTTAAATTTTATCCTACATGACTCGAGGCGGATGTCCTCGGGCAAACTATTTAAAAAATATGGTATACGTTTTTTCAGGATTCTGTCACCCTAGTAGTTATGAACTCTGACTCTAGGCATACTATTATTTATTCTGTGGCTTAAAATATTTGCCCTGGGCAGCTCAAGGCTCAAAAGGCCAGTAGTATTCCCATTCGTATTTCAACGAATTACTAGATGTTCTATTATGCAGACAACGCAACGGTTTTGTAACATTTTCATCGTATTTACTCCCCTTTTAGCAAATAAAAAACTACACCCTCATGAAATGAGACTCGACTACCCAGGGGTCTTGGTACAGTCAGCATAAAAATTAACCAAATTTAATGTATCTTGTACAATTGACACTTTAAAAAGTTGGTTCTTATTTGTAATTTTATAAAATTTCTACTAAATTCGCGCCGGATTTAGACACCAGGCTTGTAGTGGTAGCGGCTGCCAACCGCTGTTTTTGGTGACCGCAGTTTGTAAGATGGTACGTTACACATAAAGATGCTCCTGCCTATCCTCCGATTCAAACACCCACACCCACTGGTAGAGGTGTGTTGGTACTGTTCTTTGCCGGCACCTCACGGGCGTACCAAACTTTGTACTTGTTTATTTGTTTCAATCGATTGCAATAAAAATTGCTTGTATGTTGCACCAAAACAAACGATACAATGTCAAAAATCTGTATTTAATTATAGTTTGTGAGTTAGTGGCCTACAAAACGACCAACAAACAGATAAAAATTTCTGAAAAAACAGATCTGAATGGGCTCTATAACTTTTTTTGGGAACCCAAGATTATTGTTCTTTGTGAAAATTTTCAATGTACAGGATGTCTACTCTCAATATTCGATATATCGATTCGATACTATTCAAAACATGTAAATTTCAAAACGTCTTTCCTTAAGAATAGAGTAGGATATTGGTTGAAAGTTGACAATTCATCCAACCAATGTTCTACTTTATTGTCAGTGAACGAAGTTATAAATTGGAATGTATCGAAGTAGTAGTATCGAAGTAGTATAGTAATCGATATATCAAAAATTGAGAGTAGACACTGCAATTTGTTGATTTTACTATTGGATTTGTAGATTGTATTTATGAAGTCGAGATGCGAACGGTCGCTAGCAATAGAGATGAATGGAAATAATGACGGAGGCCTTTGCCTACCAATGGGACAGTTTAGGCTAGTAAAAAAAAGTAGTGTTTTGATTGATTTACTGAAAAAGAAAACTTGAACAATGCCGCGAATTTACTAGAAATTTTATTAAATTATGACAATGTTTTAATTATAAATAAAAAACCAACTTTTTTAAGTATCAAATGTACAAGACACATAAAATGCGGTTAATTATTATGCCCTATATTTTCACCGCTGACTGTACAAACATTGGATTGGCCGTGAGCCAACAAGCCAAGGTCATCTCTCCCGTGACGTCACGGTTACGTAACAGAAGGGAACAAAACAACATAACTTTCTCAAGATTGGGAGGTTCAAGTGGTAGAGCGTAACATTTTTAGGGTGGTTTTCCACCATGTACGGTCAACCGCACGTCGGTAGAAACTTTTTCGACACTATTACCACGCCATAAGGTCCAAAAGTGTTTCTACTGATGTGTTGTTGAGTGTACGAGAGAGCACATCCCGGACACTACATACATCGAGCGCGAATTTGTAACTTGAAATTGGAAGGTCGCGTAGGCCCGCATATTCAGTACAATAGACCCTCAGAAGGACCACGTGAATCTCGCGGGCGGGTGCGCGCGTATGTGCGGGTAGGATTGCAAAAGGGGGGTAGAGAGTGGTCGTTCAGTATGATAGTCATCATAACATCCCATGAAACGTCCACTACAGGACAGGGAGCTCCCTCCAGATTTCTAGCTTTTGCTGGAAAATGTAGAGGGGAAATATCATAGTCACCTCGCTTGTTAGCGTTACGGCTGGCACCATGGACCGCGGTTGTAGGTGACCGCAGTAAGTAAGATGTAAGATACAAAGGAGGATGCTGCGGCCCATCCTCCATTTTATAACCCTTAGTCGCCTCTTACGTACGCATTGTTAAAAGAAAAAAAAAGAAAAATAAAGATTTTTTTTTACGACACACAGTGGTATGTATGGGTTGGTATTATTCTTTGCCGGCACCACACGGGACGTTGTGTATGATAGTATTAATACTTTATTCTGTGGAGGGAGCTATGCTGTGAGTTGGAAATTAAAAACAAATAAAATTGCTCCATTTGACCAGTTACGAAAATGGAGAAATCCTATTGGTTAGAATTTTCTCAGCTCACAGTTTAATTCCCTCACACAGCAAAACCACTTTTAAGGCCCCATACTCAAAGGGGGCCTATTACTTTGCATACTTTGTTTGACTATCTCTCCGACTTTTAACACTTTTCTTCATGGTGGTCACCATAGATAACCACCTAAAAACGCAATCTTACGAAATTTGCGGAAAATTGCTTGTACTGGCAATCGTTTGAGCAAACTCGAGCATCGAAAATGCAACCAAAGAAAACTAGCGCCAGGGCCGTTTACTGTAAAAAAAAACACAAAATTAAAAAAAGATTTTTTTTTTTGCGGATATACCCATTTTTTGTCCTAGAGACTAATTTAAAATGAAAATTACGTGTCTCTTATCGCCAACAAAAATCTGTGCCGGAAAGAGTAGGAACCTTTTTGAAACATCATAGCTACTGATTAATATTTTCACGAAATATGTATTATGGTAGGTAGCCTCACAAAAAATAAAAAACCGGTCAAGTGCGAGTCAAACTCGCCCACCGAGGGTTCCGATATACCTATAGTATTTTTAGAAGCAATAAAGTCCATTTTAGGACCGCAAAACTAAATTTTTTTGCGAATGCTTTTTGCAGATTTCTAAAAAACTGTGCAACTTAGAAAGATTATTTTATTTTCCTGTAATACTTGCTTAAACCTCTACCGACTGTAATTAAATCAAATTTTTTCCTTTTACAATCTTCGGAGATAAAGGGGGGCGAATAGCATTTCAACTTGAAAATCAAGAGTTGTAAAAATATACAAAATCTATTTTAGAATTTACAAGTAAAACCCTTTCATATGACACCCTATTCGATGTGTGGTGGCGGGAACCCTAGGTGCGAGAATCTGACTCACGCATGACCGACTTTTGGGGTTCCAACCAAAATGATAAGAGAAAGGAAACTTTTGGAGTGATTTTATAAATTTTTGGAGTGATTTTATAGATTTTATAAATTTTTAGAGTGATTTTATAAATTTTAAATGTAACTTTCTCAATTTTAGTGCAAATAAAAGATATAAAAATTATTTTAAACGAGTAAAAGATCCAAGTTATATTAATGTTTTGTTAATTTTTAGGTAAGTAAATCTTCATCCCATCGTCAATCACAACCTTAATCGGGGTCAAATGCTGACCTACTTCGCATAGATAAAATTATAATAAAATAAATAATGGAGGTATTTTCAATTTGTAATAGAGGTATTTTCAACCAATATACGAGTGAAGAGGATAAGGATGTTATGTAAAATAATATGGTGTTACGTAATCGTATTACTTTGCAGTCGTTTTCCTTATATTTCATATAAAAAACCAGACAAATATTTCCTATTTGGCTGCTCAGTAAACAGTACAGTCAGCGTCAAATTCATATGAGCATCTGTAGTCAAAATGATCTGTAGTAATCAAGTTCAATTTTATATACGCCATTAGAACTGTCATATAGTTGTAAGCACCCAAAGTGTTCAAAATATCTTGGCAACAAGGTTTCCCCATGTTATGTTCGCGGTCGTCAGCGTCAAATTGATGTGACTGTCTATAGTAGTTAAAATGATCTGAAGTTAACAAGATCTAGCTTACATCAGATCATTTTGACTACTATAGTCGCTTACATCAATTTGACGGCGATGGCCGCGAACATAATATTGGAAACCTTGTTGCGAAGATAATTTGAACACTTTGGGTGCTTACAACTATATGACAATTCTAATCGCGGATATAAAATTGAACTTGTATACAACAGATTATTTTGACTACGATAGACGCTCATATGAATTTAACGCTGACTGTACAATAATTTCTTATTTTCAAGATTGGTTCTATACAACGTAATTTTTTTTTACCTGACATCCATTTGACTACTTACATAATGAGGTAAGAAATAAAAACTTTCGTTTAATGACTTTGCTTACAACGCACAAAAAAAATTCAACTTCCCATACAAAATGTGTTGTTGTCTTACATTGCAACCCGTGCGAAGCCGGGGCAGGCCGCTAGTTTATCATTATTTTAGTATTTTGTAGTAAAATATAAGCAATATTAAATGTTATTACCAAATTTCAAGTTCAAAGGTCAATGGAAAATAAAAAATTTCTTCCGAACAAAATTTTGAAAAAAAAAACCTGACTGGTGGCTTATGCGGATAATTTTTTACTATTCAAAATATAGTACAATATTTATCTCAGCGATACCCTTTCGATGGGAAAGGTCAAAATATTTTTTCCCCCTTTTGTCCCTTAAAAAAATTTGAAAATATTTTTTAAACATTTGTATGGCTTTCAATCAATAAGATGCAAGTATGAAAATGTTATTACCGGCTGTAAAACCTGTGTGACTGACGATGGACGGACACGTGTGTGAGAACACCCTTCGGGTACGGAACCCAACAAAGGACCCTACAGCGCTGACTTTCAGCCGGGCCCTGAAAAAATGCAAAAAATCACAGATTTAGATACGAAAATACCCCTTTGGGTGAGTTTGACTTTCAAATTGACAAAAAACTTCTCATTGCTATTTACATTCTAACCTCGATGTCAACATTGATCTAGGTTAATTCCCTAGATATAATCCTCTTGACCTGTGTCAAACGGTTGTTTTTCTGTTCTATTGGCAGTGGTATTTGACAAAGATCATTTTGGTTTAACCCTTTAAGTCCTACGAATAAATAATAAGTTTAAGTTTACCTAATCTTGTACTCAGTAAAAATTAAATTTATTTTTTACATTTAGACACGTTATTTTTTTTCGAATAGAGGAAAGAAATTTGAACTAGCCGCTTGAAGATGCGACAGCTCAGTTGGTACGAGTAGAGCGTCGGCACGGTAGGGCGAAGGTCGCAGGTTCAAACCCGGCTCGCGTCAAATTTTTGCCCACCCCCACTATTTGGGTCCCCTTCATTTGTAATAAACATGGGCAACTATATTATAAAACTATTCCAAATTTCAAGTCGATAGCATGAGTGGTTGCTGAGATAAACAGATGTGACAGACAGACAGACAAAATCGCACCATAAGGGTTCCGTTTTTACTATTTTGGTTCGGAACCCTTAAAATATCTTTCCATACAAACGGCATCAGCTGATTGCGCATTTTGTATGACAGGAAGATTTTTCTTTCGTATTGTTGTTGCACCTTTGATCCTTATTTTTATTGTCAATGGGCTTACTCTTGACCTCGATCTAGTCTAGTCTTGAACGAGCTTGCCCAAAAGAAGACTATAATATTGGGAGACAATAAATATTGGGAGACAAATCATACAAAGTCATATGATCCCAAACTAGGCAAAGCCGCCAGGGTACCAGAGACTGATATACATACATAAATAGATAAATAACACCCAGAAACAGAACAAACACTTGTGTTCATCACATAAATGTTTGCCCTGGGCGGGGATCGAACCCGCGGTCCACGGCGTGAAAGGCAGGCTCACCACCAACCACACCAACCAGCCAGTCAACTATACACTCGCGACTTGAATAGATTCGGGTAATATAAACTAGGGAACACAGACGCAGTCAATATGTCCTTAGGGTTTTTAAACCCTTGCGTAAATGTTTCATATCTTTACATACTTGGAAGAACTAGATTTACATAAGACAAATAAATTCTATGCGCGTTAGTTCAAGTATCTCATATTCTTTTATTGCAATGAGATCTTTGATTAAAATATACGACTGCGTATGGGTAAATTTGGCAAAGAGCCGAGAGACCCAAGGACGCTGTGTATTTGCAGGAATACCTTACATTATTTTGCCCTGGAATTCACGAGATTTCGGAAGCATAAAAAATGCTAACAAAATTTTGTTAAAAGCCTATTTTAAAAGGGGGACGAAAAAAAAGTAATGACCTACTCCATCGAGTGGGGTATCAATATTTAGAGCTCGTTGTGTAGATAAATGTTATATTTCTTTTTTATATGATATTTGAAAACAAAGGAATAAGATGCCAACAAATTCAGGTTTGTTTTACAATATTTTGTTTGGGCTGTACCTGAAAATTTCCACATTTATAGTGCATACGCTATAAAATTACAACAAATATTAAAAATTGTTCAAGTGCAAGTCGGACTCAAAAAATCTACCACAGTAAATTACTGAAATTTCCACCAATGTAATTATGTGGTGGTACGGAACCCTTGGTACGCGTGTCCGACTAGCACTTGGTCGGTTTTTTATGATGCCATTTTTAAGCAACAATCTTGTCTGCCAAAGTGTATATGATCGAAGCGGCTGGCATAATATACTTCGGTGGTACTTGACCACAACGCAGCGTGAATTTTCATTCGTTTTAAAGCCGAAGCCCAGTGATTTTACTCATGAAAACAAGCAACTTTACCGAAGAAAAAAATAAAAAATTCGTGTAAAAAAAAAAATTCTTCGGAAAAATTGCTTGTTTTCATGAGTAGAATCATTGGGCTTCGGCTTTAAAACGAATGAAAATTCACACTGTATACAGGGCATTAGGGACAGCCTTCCAAATATTAATAGGGCATGATCGATCAGTCAACGACACAGAACAACTTTCAATGTACAAAACTTTCGAAAACGAAAAAAATTCCGCGTCTCTATACAAAATTGTAAACTTGATCGGGCAGTTTGTATGGAGAAGCCGATTTTTTTTCGTTTCCTGAAAGTTTTGTACATTGAAAGTTGTTCAGTGTCATTGACTGATCATACAGTCCCTAACACCCTGTATTAATACGATACGCAAAAATACGGTACACTTTTCCCTTCGGTTTAAAAGCTCTTGGTCACATGATACGCAAGTAAAATAAATGGTACAGCAGCACTACACTTACTTTCTCGCGATATACGAGAGTCATCATTCGACAGTGTCCCCAACGGGAATCGAACCCAGAACTTCCGGATCAAGAGCCGAATGCTCTAACTACTAGATTATAAAGGGCTGCGGATAGTAAAGAGTAAATAAGAACTAAGTGCAAACTTAAGTTTGTAATTCCATACAAATAATATATAAATACAAACTAATCTATACTAGATTTATGTAAAAATGTTAAAATGAAATATGCAGTCAGGTCATTTGAAGCATTAAAATAAGCTAATTGAAACAAATTTTGAGCAAAATCACAATTTAAAATTTTTGTAGTAAGGGAACACCCCTTATATGAACTTCCACAGACCAATGGATACTGCTGAAAGATACCTTGCATGGAGTCTTGGTCATACAAAATTTCATCAAGATCGTTTGAGCCGTTTTTGAGCAAATCGCAATTTTTCATTTCCATTGTATGACAGCTACCCTCAAAAAGAGAGCCAGCAAGAAACCACTCAGTATCCTTCGATGAATTTACAAGAACATCTTAAATTTGAATTATAGTGTCAATTGGACTATTCGTTTAGCCGCTAGGCCAAAGCGTGACGGACAGACCGACCGACGGACCGACGGACCGACCGACCGACCGACCGACCGACCGACCGACCGACCGACCGACCGACCGACCCGTTTATTTCGCGCAGAACCGTAGTAACTAGTATATAATCTGTGGCGCAGGGTCCGAGTTTTGAACGCATCTAATGACAAAAATAATTTCCCTAATTTGAAATGCCTTGATCAACTCTAAAAAAGTAAATTACAAATATTTGTGTTATTAGGAATCAAAAATTATTTCATAATTAACAAATTTTATTCTTTAATTTTATAGATTTGATTAAGATTTTGTTTATATTCTAAATCTATTAATCACTAGAAGGGGTTTAAGAATAGAACATCATTGTTTATTAAAAGTTATTAGCGGGAACATCATATTGCCTTGTTGTATTTAGTTCAGTATAATTTAGGTTGTAATTGTAAAAAAAAAAATAAGTCAATGGAATTAAGAAATAGTCCTCAAATATCATGTATGTCATGACTATTTAATATTTTATGAGAACTTTTTCAGTGGCAAAAAGAGAAGAGATTGACAATGTAATAATAAACCAATGTAAATATTTTTTGAAATTAAATTTACGTATCATTCAGTAATTTATGTAAGAATTTGAATATCTGCGCATTGTTTGAGAAAAGCACTATACAAGCCTTGGCCGAAACCAGGTATTGATGGACTCACGTATGTGGGCCTCGGCTGACGCCTCTGCCCACATTATCACGTTCGTCCCTCAATACCTGTTTTTTCGACCGCTGCAGTAATGTTCTATTTTATTGTGACAACTTGTCCTCTCATGTTTGCTGTGCCTTTGCAGGGCGTCACTTGTACTTATTTTATATTTGTAACATCTTTTACACCTGTGACTGCATTAAATAAATATGAATATGAAATATGAAAAGGCAAAATTTTAGCGCATTGAATGGATGCAGCAGTAACAAAGAAAGACAACTGCTGTTTAAATATATATTTTTATCCTTTCGCTACATTCGTCAGAAGCACCAAAATTTTTCCCCGTGTCATTCGGTTTTACCTTTGCTAAAACTAAAATTAATATCAAGATTAAACCTCTCGCAATTAAACACAGAACACTTTAAACTTGCGCTAAAGTTTCTTAAAGGGAGGTAAAGTCACTGAGCGCGAATACAGAATAACTTTAAAACTTGTATCCGATTGGCGAAAGCAGTGGAAAACAATTACTTTGAGCGTTTTAACTCGTTACAACTGAGGAGGTTGCGGTACAAGTCTTAAGCGAATAATGTATTTTGTTTTCGCTGAAGGACTGTGCTTCCACCGCTTCGGCCTACTGGAAGGACCGCAATATATCACTTTATACTCGTAGTTCCACTGTTTTTGCTTGTTTTTATTGTAAAGGAATGAATAAAACAAAAAAAACCGGTCAAGTGCGAGTCGGACTCGCGTGCCGAGGGTTCCGATATACTTTTTTATATTTTTGGAAGCAATAAAGTCCATTTTTAGGACCGCAAAACTAAATTTGTTTGTAAAGGTTATTTGCAGATTTCTAAAAAACTGTGCAGCTTAGAAAGATCGTTTTATTTTCGCTGTAATGTTTACATAAATTTCTGTCAACTGTAATTAATTCAGATTTTTCCTTTCACAAACTTCAGAGATAAGGGGGGATGGTATTTTTTTGTCATTTTTCCTCATTAACTTGAAAACTAAGAGACGCAAAAAAATAAAAAAAAATATTTTAGAATTTACAACTAAAGCCCTTTCATATGATAGCCCACTTGATCTAGTAGCGACAATTTGAAATTTGCCCCCCCCCCCCCCCCTATTTTAGCCCCCTGTACATTAATAATCATAATTTTTTCACAATTATTTCATGTGCAATTAGGTTGAGCAACCATATTCTAAAACTGTTCCAAATTTCAAGTCGATAGCATTAGTGGTTGCTGAGATATAGAGGTGTGACAGACAGACAGACAAAGCGACACCATAAGGGTTCCTTTTTTAACCATTTTGGTATCGGAACCCTAATAAGTATTCATATAGATGGAGAGATAGAGCTCGTGAAGCGCTTTCAGGATCAGTTTTTCAATAGCTTGTACTCGTACACTTAAATAATAATTCAGTGAGATCACTTATCGTTTCAACTCTGTATACGTAATACGAGTATAAGTTATGTACCTACTGCAAATACTAAAGTTAAGTGTATGAATCTCTGAAACTTGGGGCCAGTGTGGGGCCAGCTCTTAATCCTAATCCTAATCGAATTATGTCATATAAGCTGGTGCCCGCAACTTCGTCTGCGCAGAATCTGCGGTTTCACCCGCATTCATTGCGCTTTCCCGTGGTAATGAAGTGTTTTCCCGCGGTAAAAAGTAACCTATGTGTTATTCCAGGTCCTAACCTATATGTGTGCCAAGTTTCACTAAAACCCATTCAGTAGTTTTTACGTGAAAGAGTAACAAACATACATACATACATACTTACAAACTTCCGCGTTTATAATATTATAGTAGGATGCGAAAATTTATAATTGTTACAGTCAAACTTATTCAGATAGTTATATGACTGGCAAAACTTGCAGTATCCGTAAAATTAATGTTTCAGCAACAGATTTAAAGCAGTTTAGACTTTAACTTCATTCTGTGCAACTGGCAGACCATATTCCGAAAATTCCGCAGTTTTCTTCCAACTTAGCCCAAATTGTAGGAAGTTAGCAACATGCTCCAACTAGTAACGCACTCTCATTACCCTTTGTATAACAACTGTTGGGTTGCCAGCTCTATCAAACAAAAAGGTTAATCTACCCTCCAAACTTAATGAAATTCGTATAGGAAATTATCTCAAAGTACGTTAAAGTATGTCTCTCAAACATGCTTAAATACGATCATTATTTTGACAACCTACTTTGAGATGCTGCACTGGTAACTGGTTAAATACTCGCGTGCTGCTGCCAGCAATGTTAATATGTAAATCCATTTTAGCGAATAATTACTATGAAAACTCATATCGGTATAGTTATTTAAAAGTGGAACGTACAAAGCATAACATCCGAGGAGGTAACTTATCGAAGTTTTGTTTAAGTTTCTAACTGGCTTGCAAAAAAGACAAACCAAATAAACTCAGATTAAATAGATTATGAAAATGAAAAATTTCGATGTGTACAAAGGAATATATTGGTAAGTAGAATTTTTTTATGTTTTTTAGGGTTCCGTACCTCAAAATAAAAAACGGAATCCTTATAGGATCACTGTTGTCCGTCTGTCTGTCTGTCAAGACCCTTATTCTCACGAACGAGAAGAGGTGTCAGGTTGAAATTGATAACGAATATTAAAATCTATTAACCACACAATATCTGATTTTTTTTTTTTTACAATGATGCAATCAAAAGATATGGCTTTTTATGTCCTCATCTCCATACATTAAAAAAAAAAGCAAAGGGTACTTCCCGTGGACCTAAAATTATGAAATTTGGCAAGAAGCTAGGTCTCACAGTACAAATAAAGGGAACAGTCTAAAATCATTAAATATTTAAATTTTTCTCACAACTAAGTAACCAATTAAAGTGAGCTCCCGTTTCTAGAACTTTTCTATAAAAGAGGGGTCAAGTTGGATGGTCGCGGAGTTTTTAAAATAAAAGCCGGCCATGGCAGTAATAAATAAAATAAATAAATAAATATTGGGGAACATTTCACACAAGGTCATCTGATCCCAAACTAGGCAAAGCCTAGAGACTGATATTCAAACTTAAATAGATAAATAGCACCCAGACACAGAACAAACACTTGTTTTCATCACTCAAATGTTTGCCCAGGGCGGGGATCGAACCCGCGGCCCATGGGGTGTAAGGCAGGCTCACTACCAACCATACCAACGGGCTTGTCAATGTACTATTATTACATATGACTAGTTATTACATAATATCATACATAATTATGTATTTAAACGGATAAACTCACGTTTTTTATGGAAGGCCAAGTTTTGGTCCGATTCGCAGGAGCTCAGAAATAGGGAATCCTGGTCAGCCCTATGTCATCCATATAAAACGTGAGTTTATCCGTTTGAATGTGCAAGGTTAAAGTAATCTTATCAGCAAGTTGTAGAATTGCAGAAAACTTATTTAAATCATTCAGAATAAAATTTTCAGGAACTGACAAAAAAATCTGCCTCTCTATACAAAATTGTAACTTGATTGGAAAAGAATAAAGAAGCCGATTTTTATATTTAATTTCCTAAAAGTTTTATTTGCTAAAAGTTGTTCAGTTACGTTGACTGATCATGTCCTCTGAGTTCTCCTTGGGGGATGAGTTTTGGAAAATCCTTTCTTGGGTGGTGTTTGTGGCATGCAATATATTAGCATACTAAATTTCACACCTATAGCTAAAGCGGTTACGGATAGACGTCAGTCAGTCAGTCTGTCAGTCAGTTAGTCAGTCAGTCAGTCAGGACAAATTATTTTATTGACATTTTAGTGAACTTACCAAGTTTGACACTCGAATTGCTTACCATTCTGACGATAGAGCAAAAACAAAAAAATACGTTTCTTGTATGGCGACCCTCCTTATTTTTTTATATTTTTATTATAAGGTGATATGTTTATTTAAAAAATGCATATTCTGTGAAATTTTCAACCAGCTACCTATGTCGGTTCAACAGATACAATTTTCAACCTAGTAAAAAACTACACATTTTCGACATTATGCCCCACTGTGCATCTCAGTCTCATCCTGCTGGGGAGCACCACTTCTAATATGTTACCTATGGGTATGTACTTGATCCCTGCCAAGTTTCATCCCATCAGGTTTACGAGTAGTTGCAAGGTACCCCATACAAGCTCGGCCTTAGATCTGCTACTATAGTCACTGTATACTGAAATTGCAAAGCTGTCAGTAACTATCACAGATTTAAGTTTCCGGAAGTAAACTTCAGGGTTCGGAAGTCGATTTCAGTAGCGGAAGTAGCCACGTCTCAATCCCGGAGTCATTTCCGGTGGCGTTGCCAAACGGCGGCATTTTGAAGCTGTGTCTTTTGCATACTCAAACATTTTAATATTTTATACTCGTACTAACTAGTGACACGTTTTCTTTAACTACTGTTATTTTTGTAATTTAGGACTATAAAGATTAAAAATAATATTAGATAAATGGTACCTAACATAAAATATTATTTTTTAGCTAAAGAATCTTCCTCTCTCCTACTTTTGCTGTGCCCGACAGGGTCCATGATGTACCTATTTATTGTATGAACACCTTGTAAATCGCATGGGATGCAATAAATGTATTGAGTATTGAACTACTAAGTATACAGGGTGTAAGGAGTGCGTTGGCATAAACTGAAAGGGCATGATCAGTCAATAAAACTTAACAACTTTTACCAAGAAGCATATCACACTATCTTAGTTCTAAGGATGGGCAACGCGCTTTGCTGTCTTGTTAGTGTTCATTATGCTACTAATAAGACAGTGAACGCTATGGACGGTGGTGACCACTTACCATCAGGTGGCTAACAGGCTCGCTTGCTCATTTGTTATATAAGAAAATTAAATATCACCGGAAAGTTAAGGTCGAGATAATTCTGTTAAGTATTTCTAGCTTATGATTTTACAAATTTGTTTTTATTACTAAACGACTCGTGAGTGTTACACATAATTATTTATATGAACGGATAAACTCACATATAAATAATTATTTATTAATTCCTACTACTATTACTCGTTCATATAAATAATTATTTATTAATTTAACGGATAAACTCACGTATAAAACGTGAGCTTATCGGTTCATATAAATAATTATTTGTTTTTGGTTCTAAAATATTTCTTGAAAAGTTTTGGGTAGTTTTTTGGGTTTCGCACCTGATACAGCCATCAAGATCCTGTTACTCAGCCTTCTACTCAGTCGTTTGTATGGACGTTGAAGGGTTGTATCTTTTAAAAAGCCCTATATCTCAGGATATAATTTTAAGGGCCTCGTCCCTCTTTGCGTTCAGAACCTTAAAATATAGAAAACTAAAAAAAAATTAAGATTCCTCAAACAAAAAAAAAATAATTCTTTGTTTATTTTTTTTTTGTTTAGAGCTTCAAAAATTTTAAAATAATAAAACATGAAAATAGAAAATTGTGCAAATGTGAGTCGGATAAAAAAAAAATTGTCACAGTAGTTTCGAACCTACCGCAGAAAAGACCGAAACCGAAAGAAAAGAACACAATTCAGTGCGTTTTATGTTCAGATAATTCAGATTTATAAATTAAAACTCAGAATACTTCCGATTTCATTTCGCGGTTTCGGAAAAGGTAAAAAGTGTAATAAATCTAACGAATACCTCCAAAATCCACACATCTATCATGATCAGACCTTACATAATAAAAAAAAAATCAATAAAAGGAAAAAGTCTTTAACAAAAACGGTGTCGGAAATCACGGGTGCGGCTGTTTTTTTTTTTTTTGCATGGAGGTAAGAATGCCAAATAATATGAAATCGTAATCTTTTTTTTTAAACTCCTCACTTTCGTGATTTTTCGATCTAATAAAATCTATGGATCTTTATTTTAATTTTACATAAATGGGGTGTAAGGGTCAGATGGGACAGTTTCTCCAAAACTGAAACGGCATGATCAGTCAATGTAACTGAACAACATTTAAAAAAAAACTTTCAAGAGATAAAACATATATACAATAAATACTGCATTTAGCAGCTAAAGTGCTAAACGTTTCTCAGAAACTACTAATAACAAAAATATGATTCCAAGTTTAGTAGAAGCAGAATTGTTTACAGCATTTTATGGTATCCTTAACTCTATACCTTCTTAATCGCTATTTTGCCGCCTTTCAACGTAGGACGGCAATAACCTCTATGCCAATTGACTTTAAAAATAAAATAGTTCGAATTTCGACCACCTACATCTTAAGAGGAGCTACGACCGTCATAGATATCGTGGTAATACTGTTACATTAGAGACTTTTTTCTATCCTGCCTCCTTTATGTTTTCTTTGTCCTCGGAATTTTTCTTCGGTTCCTGTGCCAAATTAATTTGCCGCGATTTTCGTCTCAATACAATACAGATTTCTTTTTTAATCAGAAAAGCAACTGAAAGCCGATCTGGCGTTTTCTTTTACTTATTTTTTTTTCATTTGTCTTTAAATTGAGATTTTGTCGCTTAGATCCTTTCGCCTTTGCACCGTGCTTTGTTTGAGTAAATGTTATTCTTTTTAATTTAATTGTAGAACAAAGTCTAAAAAGCTGAAATACCTAAACACATTATTTGACAATTTGGCATCAGATGAAGTCGCAGCATAAGGGTTCCGTTTTTACCATTTAAAACTTAAAAAATAAACAAATTAATATAATAAAACCACTTAAACAATATAAGATAAAAGTGCACCTACAACCAAACAGGATGAAGTTAGGACACCACAATGGCATGAGCCATTTAATATAAAAAAATAATAATAGTTACTTTTAAACAACAATATCGAAAATTTACTTCAAATTACTACTTATGTCAAAACAAACTAAAATTAATAATGTCAAAAATTCTCTATATCTGATGTCAAAATTCCTGTAAATCTGATGTTAAAAATTCTCTAAATATAATGTGAAAAATTCTCTAAATCTATTGTCAAAATGATATATAGGTAATAATGTCAAAAATGTCTATATAAAATAAAAATTAAAATCCTCTACCTTATAACAGCACTTTTCTAATGTATTTAGCAAAGTAATACTTTCTAACTGAAGATTAGGTTTTCACAGTTATATGAGTTAGGATGAGTTTATATTCTATACAAACATGGTCCATTCATTGCAAGAAATTGTCACATGGATGTGGGTTTGAAAGGTGTCGAAATTGAAACCGTTTTCGGTCTATTTCTCTTTCTGAGCAACTCAAATATGCTTAAAGCGCTTAACACATCGCTCTTAGTAACACCATAGATATAAAGGGTGTGAGGGACAGCCTTCCGAATACTGAAAGGGCATGATCAGTCAACGTAACTGAACAACTTTCAGCAAAAAAAAACTTTAAGGAAATGAAAAAAAATCGGTCTTCCCATAAGATCCGTCAAATCAAGTTTGCAATTTGGTATGAAGAGGCCTATTTTTTTTAATTTCCTGAAAGTTTTATTCGCTGAAAGTTGTTCAAAAACTTATTTTGGTTTACTCTTTGTCCTTCACACTCTTTATAATATAAGCTACTAGCTGGTGCCCGCGATTTCGCCTGCGCAGGTTTTTATATTGTAGCCTATGTGTTATTCTGATGTAGCTATATTATTGTAAAGTTTCATTAAAATCCATTCAGAAGTTTTTACGTGAAAGAGTAACAATCATACATCCATACATACTTACAAACATTCGCGTTTATAATATTAATAGGATAGGATATGTACAGTCATCATGTCATAACAGTTGGCCATTACGGTAACGAAGTATGTAACCAAATTCGCATTTAATAGATCAGCTTCGGCAATCATCGGCGAACTTCGGCTCAAAACGGCAACGTTGCTTTGCTAATCGTTTTCCGATAGGCCGGCTAATTTGTTTATCGAATGATGTTGATTTCGTGCGTCGTAACTGTAACCATATCCTATCCTAGCTAGTTTGGCCTTTTTCAAGATATCCTATATTATTAAACGAACAATATTTGTTGGTGTGATCTTAAAAAAAATAATTTCCCGACTTTAGGTTACGAGTATTTAAATTTAAATGTAACAGTATATATTTTTTATTTATTTGAAAAAGTTATTTTTTTTTCTGAGACATCCTGTATAAAGTTGTAAGTTTCGATATTTGGAAGTTTGTTACACTTTCACGCTATAACCGCTGAATTGAATTTGCTGAAAATTGGCAGGATTGTAGACTATGATCTACAAAAACATAAAAATGACTTTTTAAATTATAAATAAATTAAATTATAAATTATTACATAATTATAATTATTTTTTTAATTATAATAATTTTTAAGTTAAATGCTCAGTGACTAACTGAAGGCAAACCTTAGAAAGAAGCGGTTGTTATCGTTATGTGTTACCTAAAAAGTGAAAAAATTTCGCATTTTAACTCCTTTGTGAATACACCTTTACCCCGAAATTGTATAAATAACTTACTGCATTCTCAACGCGAACGAACTATAGTGCAATTACTACGGAAAGTCGAAAGTCCCATTGTTTATATGGTATTCGAGCTATGTTCCTTAGGAAAAGTTATTTAGTTTCATGGTCTAAGTGTCGAATTGATAAATCCCGCTTAAGTGTGAGATTGTCCTTAAGGGGCATCTTGAGGTGTGGCATTAATTAATAAACAGAAATTGAGTAGCTGTCATCGGAGCAATTATCACTTGAGTGTTAAATTCACACTCACTAATTTATAAACAAAACTTAACTTACAATTGTTGATGCTGTCAAATAGTGACTTGAGTATTATTTTGTTCAGGCCGTTGCCTGCCTAAAGTGAACTTAGCAGAAAAACGAAAATGATTAGCAACATTTGACTCAAAGACGGACACTTGACATTGGTATTTGGATGGTAGTTTATTAATTAGCAAGATCTTGAGATGCTAATTGCATCTTGATAATTAAGTCAGCTGACATCGTCTTGGGGAAGATTTTGAGAGGGATTTATCAATACGGGCCTAAATGCACAGTTTCAAGGATCACAGTGTTTACCCAACACCCTGTATACTTTTCTCTATACAAATGTCACCATATAATAAACATTTCTTACACAAACATTAGTTGTGGCCATTCATCTCCTTAAACACGATTAGCTAATATTATCCAAGCAAACACCGAATGCCCAATAGCCAACCAAGCGGAAGAGGGATGGACTGAAATCTAATTCTGACACTCCATTTTCGTGTTGATATACCCTTTGACGGTTTATTTTTGGAATAATAAAAAGGGCTTTGTGGTGTTCAAAAACGAAATTGGTTTAGGAGTTTTTTTCCCTTGTTTTCCGTATGGACTGCTACGTAGCAATTTCCTGTAAATTTTACAGGGTTAATTTTTTTTAACAATTCATTTGAATTGTTGAAGTTTAAATTTAGGAGATTAATTTGACATGGTGAACTTAAGTTTTATTTTTTATTTTTCTATGTCTGGATAATATGTACTTTTAGATGCATAACACCACATACACAAAACACCAACTCAAGGATTTGTGGTGTTTTGCGGATTAAAAAAAAATAATTATACATAGAAAATCGTAGAAGACGCAAGTTTGAACCCTGCCTGAAGATATGAAATTTATTATTTTCTACTTTGTAGAAATATTGAAGCTGCCTATTTTCTGTGTTTACTATTTCACATCAAATAGGTTTCAGTTACTCATTGCAACTAAACCCTAATTTTTCGTCCAATATTATTTATAACATACTATGTGCTGATTTTATTACACTTAATTAACTACTCTTCAATGTTATTTGACGAGTAAGCATTGATGAAAGTACAGGAAGCGAGGGAAGTATGTCAAGATCGTAGCAGGTGGAGGACTGTGACTCTCTGCCTACCCCGACGGGAACAAGGCGTGATGTTATGTTTGTAAGTATGATATTTTTGTGTCCACACAATATTTTATTATTTTATCTTATTTTCAATTCAAAATATATTTCTCCCTTTCCCATCAAAACTGAATATCTCTTTAATGTTCAAAATCTTATAGGACCATAAAACAAGTAAATACATGATGGCCGGCCGTAAATCCCTCAGTTAACCATAAACCAAATAGTTAACTAGCTAACTGGCAGTTAACCTAACCGCTACAGTAACTGGACTTTAGTTTAACGTTATTACTCAAGGAAGTGAAACTTGTCAGTTTTCTCGACAATATTTCTCACATTCCTCAATACGAAAATACTTTAAGTGTGTAGTAGGTTAGTATACTCGTATCATTCACACGTATTTAGATTATTGGAAATTGCACGAGAAAAGTAAATCGTTAGAAAAATTGGACCGATCGGGAAAGTAAACCGTTTGGACAATGGGCCAATCGAAAAAGTGGGCCGATCGGGAAAGTGGAGCGAACGGTAAAGTCGACCGATCGGTAAAGTGGACTGATCGGGAAAGTGGACCAATCGGGAAATTGGACCAACGTGATAGTGGACCGATCGCACTGAAAGGTGAAATTCTAACATAACAACAAAAATAGCGCAAGTCACTCCCATATATTAAACGCAAGTAGAAAGATTCAAATATTAAAGTAAAGCCACCGTAATAGGTCTTTTCTGACAGCTGTCAAACGTATGCAAAATTACGACCTGCAAAGAAAAATGAACCCTGTGTATTGGTGTTAAGGAAACGTCAAAACGGACTTCTTGCCCTACTTTAGTAAAGTAGTAGGGGAAAGTATATATGATATGATGATGATGATGAGTGCCGATTTTGACAAATCCTTTAATAAATCAAGTAATATGAATGATAAGAATGGTAGTTGTAGACCCTCCTCCCTCTCCCCCTGCCCCTCCCTCTCCCTCACCCCCTCCCCTCCCTCTTTCCCTCCCTCTCCCCCTTCCCCTCCTTCTCCCTCTCCGTCTCTACCTCTCTACCTCTACCTCTCCCTACCCCTATCCCTACCCCTAACGCCAATTTAACCGCTATCCCTAACATAGAAACGAAAACCATATTTATTTTAAGACATTTCAAACCTATCGCACCCCAACCGCATCCCCAAGGGATGATGGTATTTCACGTCCACCACGTTGGATTTCAAAGTTGTTGTAGCTTTCGTAATCAGCGACCCGATAAACCATACAAACGACACCCATATTGATTTTTAGACATTCCAAACGTATCGCACCCCAACTTTATCCCCAGGGGAATGATAATATTTCACGTCCACCATGTTGGATTTCAAAATTGTTGTAGTTTTCTTAATCAGCGACCCAATAAACCATACAAACGATACCCATATTGGTTTTTAGACTTTTTCACCCCATTTCCCTTTTGTAGGGGTTGAATTTGGGGTGGAATTTCAATAACACTGATGAACGTTGCATAGAGTTACGTCATTAATGCCTAAATAATAAATTATGTGGATTTTACTTTAAATATAAAGAATTTTCAACTTCATCCCCCTTTTCACCCTTAAGAGTGTCGAATTTTCAAAAACCCTGAGACACCTGTAACTTAATTTTTAGTCGTCAGCCTAAATACAAATTTTGAAGATCCTAACTTCAAAACTGACGGACTTTCATACAAATTTTCATCCCCTATTTTACCCTTTTAGGGGTGGAATTTTTTAAAACCCTTTCTTAGTGCACCCCTCGGTCTCATAAGGAACCTACATGTCAAATTTGGAATCTCTAGACCCAGCGGTTTGGACTGTGCGTTGATATGTCAGTCAGTCACCTTCTTCTTTTATATATATAGATTAATTAAGTAGAGTACCTACACAAATAAGAGCTTTTAGTAAAAATATATTAATAAAATAAAATCAAAATGTTATTTATTCATTGTAGGATATTAAAAATCTCTTAATGCCGTCATTTAAATTTACGTCGCTTAACAAACAAACTGAAAAAAAAACCGACATTAAAAAAACCCACGCGCTCTTTTAAATATGTTTGATGTACAGAGTTGACACAAAAAAACATAAGTCAATTTGAATTAGCCTGTTAGAACCGCAGTCTAATCCCATGGATGTTTCTCTTCTAGATAATCTGATATTTTATAATAACCTCTCTTGTAAAATTTTTGCTTGTTAACAGTGTTACGAGTAAATGTACCTAACGGTATACTTTCAATATCAGTGGGTACCTTATTGTAGAATTAGCGTATACATTGACCTTTAAAAGATTTACTAATCTTGTAAACACGGCTAACATGAGAAGCAAGTTGATACTTGTTTCTTGTGTTGACAGTGTCTGTCAATGTTTTTGTCAAAAATGTTTGTATTTCGTTTGACACACACTAAATTTTCATAAATGTATTGCGATACAAAAGTCAAAATGTTGATCTCTTTAAATTTATTTCTGATAGGCTTCATTTTGTAAATCGCATAGCAATATTTAAGATTGCTGTAATTTATCACACAATTTTAATTACGTACATTAAGTATGACTTTTAAGTCCAAAATATAAAAATTAATAACGTTCGTGCATTAGCTAGAACGTCTACAAAAGTTCAAGCTCAAGGTTTGCCTTAAGATTGATTAGGCTTAAGACAAAAATTTCTAATGACATGTTAATGGATGACTTGCTAATTACTTTCACGACTCAGCTGTTCTTAAACCTTAAAAAACTTTGAGAAAATTGTATTAAAATTATCCAAGTTTAGTTTTTGAGGTATAGTAGAGAAAAACCGAACATTATAAGCAAACAAGTTAAGGCAAGTTAACTCCACAGATTGTAACGGACAAGAGTGAATACTAAAGGGTGTTTATCTGCCCATAAAACTGAACAACTTTACCCAAGAAACATAAGATACTGACCCTATAAAAAAACTGCATCAGCTGATAGCGCATTTTGTATGGAAGGTCAAATTTGGTTTTTCATATTTCGATCATGTTCCTTAGGAAAAGTTGTTCAGTTTCATAGACAAATATACATCCTTTAGTATTATCACACTTTTCTGTTACACGTTGTATATCACAAAAAACGTACAGAGGAATTAAAAAAAAATGCCTAAAAATAAGCCTAAAATATTTAACACAAGTTAACCCCTAGTTGTCCCGTGTGGTGCCGGCAAAGAATAGTACCAACCCATACATACCCGTGGGTGTCGTAAGAGGCGACTAAGGGTTAACTGGAGGATGGGCAGCAGCATCCTCCTGTGTCTTACATCTTACTTACTGCGGTCACATAGAACCGCGGTCCATGGTGGCAGCCGTAACGCTAACAAGCGAGGTGACTATGGTACTTCCCCTCCACATTTTTCCAGCAGAAGCTAGAATTCTGGAGGGAGCTCCCTGTCCTGTAGTGGACGTTTCATGGGATGTTATTATGATGATGATGATGAACCCCTAGTTAGACAGACGTTTATATAAAGACAGAAGGAACATATTTTCCACATATAATAAGGCGATGTGGAACTATTAGTCTATTTTCTAATTCGTCAAAAAATTGGGGACATTTTTCACCGAGGCCCGCAAAATGTAAAATGTCAATGTCAAATTTATTAAGTGTAAAGTTATACTTGTACAGTCGTGGAAATAATAAAACCTATGCCGGTGGGGGTTCCTAAGTAGCGCAGACGCCAGCAGTTGTGAATGTGGAGAACTCCTGCAAACCATGGCACACCTCACTAATTGTCCCGCGTGCCCGACCACCTACTCGCTTGAGGACTTACTTGACGGTAACCAGAGGGCTACCATAGTAGCCGCTTTCTGGGCAAGTAAGATTTAGCCCGTGTTCTTCCCGACACAAAAAAAGAAGAAGAAGTGGAAATAATTTGTTCAGCAGGTTACTTTCTTACTCCAGAAGTTTCCTTACTTCCTTACTTCAAAGTAAGTCATATCCTTCAAAACGAGAACCCGCCACTGGTCTCGATCTGAGCACTGAACACGTTGAAGACCTTTAATTATTTATCAAAGTAGATGAAACAACATACTTTATGTGAAAATTGATGAAAGAAGCTGGATCGATCAAAGAGAAGGGTCTCGATGTCCATGATATGATAAGTGGCTTTTATTAAGAAAGTTGGATTTTCTAAGCGACAAAAAGAAAAATGCTTGAAATTGAAGTAGTTCTCAAAATGAAATGAAGAGTGTTTTACCTCATATCGTGTGGGTTGCAAGGCCGATGACCGACCTTACAAACCCTGGTGTCACAGTTGACATGTCAATATCATGTCATGTATGTGTATTTTCAGTGACATCAGACATGTCAATAAAATTCAAAATTGAATGCGCTATACGTAAGTAGATTCTTCAATCTCTATTAATTTTCTTTCATTATTAACATTATCATTTTCTACATATCAAAATGTATCAGTATCATTCGACTAAAAATTAATAATTGTCAACCTGCTCAACCGTTAATGCCCGTGACTGTACAAGTAAGAACAATAATAGTTTAGACTTACAACGTACCTATAACATTACCTTACTTAGGTCCTCCAGACGTTATACAGCATTAATAAAGCTTTAAGCAGTATAAATCACTGAAAATCCGGGCAGTAATTTGTCCCCACTAAATACATTAGTCATAAAACACACTAGTACGCGATTGTCTAAAGAGGGTTTTAGTGTTACTGAGACCATAGTTAACAGTCGCCCCGGGCGGTGCCAAGATTGGTTGTAGTATAAGTTACGAGAGTTTAGAGAATTTAGAATTTTTTATGCCTATTTTTTGTAAGAACGAAACAAACAGTTTTGACAGATATTATACATACCTCATTTTAAGAAACTTATTTCGTTACTTTATTTATTTTTTTAGTTAATTATTTTATATTCTCAATTTTCTATGTTTCCAAAAAAGTGCACATGAAGCCAAGTAATAACAACTTAACCTCTGACAGCTTTGACCTCAGAATGACACGGATATTTTGACAGTTGGATAAAATCGGAACTAAGGCCAATTGCAAAGGGGTTTTGACATTTAACGAGTGAAGTGAGTGAGTTTATTGAAGTGACAGCAGTGCCCTCCTAACATAGTCATCCAGCTGCTAAAACACCCGTTTCACACTGTATATACTTCATTCAATAAACGTAATCTGACACTCACGATTGCACTCATTATAACAAAAAATAGCATAACCCTACATAATCCAACCCAGAGAAACAAACAATCATCATCATCATAAAATTCCATGAACCGTCCACGGCAGGACAGGAAACTCCCTGCAGAATACCAGCAAAAACTCATAGTACAAATTAGAAGGGGGAAGACCATAGTAACCACGCTTGTTAGCGTTCTGGCTGACATCATGGACCGCGATTGTTGATGACCGCACTATGTATGATGGTACCATACACAAAAAGTTACTACTGCCCATCCTCCAGTTCATAACCCTTAGTCGCCTCTTACGACACCCACGAGAAGAGATGGGTACTATTCTTAGCTGGCACCGCACGGATAGCTGCAAACATCTGAAACTGCAAATATAATAATTAATTTATGTCTTTGTCTGTTTCAGGTACGTCACGTAACATATTATGAGAAATCGGACAAACAAAATCATGGTAAGAATTATTTTTTGTGTTCTTAGGGCGGATTTAGAATTTTAAAAATTAAAGAAAATATAATCGTCCATATAAAAAACCGTGACTCATTTTAATAACTATTGCGGTTTAAAAAAAATTCCCTCAAGTCTATCTTTCGTCCGTTTCTCATTTCTGGATCGATATTCTTTGTAATTTAAAAATCTTTGCTGTAGATTTTCTATATTGTTTATTCCTTTGAGTTTTCAACACATAAGGAAAATTTAAAGAAATAGTCGAGGTAAAACCATTCTGTGGATTCTTAAACTGGAAGATATCTGAGGTTTACTCCTAAATATCATTATTCCTATGTTATTCCTTTGTCAAGAATATCCAATTATATCATCTGCTTTTTGGTGACTTTTTTCCATCATCATTATTATCAACCGAAAGACGTCCGGCCTCCTCCAAAGATCTTCATTACGACCGGTCCTACGCTGCTCGCGTCTAGCAACTTTGACCAGATCGTTGGTCCTCTTGTAGGGTCCCCACTGCGTCTTCCGGTTCATGATGCTCACTCAAGAACCTTTATGCCCCATTGGCCATCGGTTTTACTATTGGCCCTGCCCTTTGTCACTTTAATTTGTCACTTACTACAAAGTAGAAAATAGCTAAATTTCACAACAACTTGCAGGACTCACGAACTAAACAACTCTGTTTCTCACTTACTGTCCACTCTCATCTCATACCGTATTCTTTCTGTGAGCAGAAAATTTGATATTCGCTACCTCCTTTACTTTAAATCAAACAAGAGAATTGAACAGCGGGCACTTACGTAGTTTGTGATGAATGCTATTTACAAGGTTTGTTTTTTGGATACAATGTGTTGTCCAGTACGGCTTCAGGCTACTAAAGTAGGGCCATCGAAAGTAATATAGTTTGACGTTTCCTTGACACCAACACACAAGGTGCATTTTCCTTTGCAGGTCATAATAAATTCCGAGCTAAAATGGTAAAAATATGCCCTTATAGTGCGACTTTGTCTGTCTGTATGTCTAACCTGTTTATCTCAGCAACTAATCATGCTATCGACTTAAGTTTAGAATATTTTTAAAATATGGTTGCCGAATTTTATTACAAATGAAAGATTTTGTTTAAAACCCTTCCTACAAAGCGTTATTTTTTTGTCATTCCATCTATCTGAAAATCGCCGATCGGTTCGTCAATATGAGGAGCTGGTTTCACAGAACAGCTGATTTCTTCAAGACATTTTCCTAGCGAGCTTTAAACGTGAGTACATTATGAGTAGATTCTGGCTATTGAAAGAATAGAGTAACATTTAATAGCGCCCTCGCAAATTCTTCTTCTTCTTTCGTGTCGGCAAGAACACAGGCTAAATCTTACTTGCCCAGAAAGTGGCTACCGTGGTAGCCCTCTGGTTACCGTCAAGTTAGTCCTCACGCGAGCAGGTGGTCGGGCACGCGGGACAATTAGTGAGGTGTGCCATGGTTTGCAGGAGTTCTCCACATTCACAGCTGGCGTCTGCGCTACTTAGGAACCCCCACCGGCATAGGTTATCCTTGCTTCGGCCAACTTGGGTCCTCAGCCTATTAAGACTTCTCCAGGTTGGCCAAGGTTCCTTATAGCCAGGAGGCAGGTTCCTTGTAGCCAAAATATTGTTTTGCTGCCTTTTTTTATTGTCAATGGGCTTACTCTTGACCTCGATCTATTCTAGAGGATAGAGATCAGGTCGACGATGGAACGAGCTTGCCCAGAAGAAGCCTATTCACTCGCGACTTGAATACATTCGGGGTATAGGAACTCGAGAACACAAACGCAAGCAGATAAATAGATGTTTCAAAGCGCTTTGTGCGAATGTGTGATAAATAATTATGGGTGATTGATATCCTGAAAAGAAGATGGTGGAATGAGCTCATCGAGCTCATGAGAAAACTCTTCGAAGTAGAATCTGAAAAAGATCGACAGACATGCAACCTTGCGATGTTGGGCCAGACTGTGAAAGTTGGTTTTCACCAGCATCTCATCTCCAGCGAGCTTCTTGGCTATGCGATCTATCGAGTCAAGTGCGTCTAGTTGATTTTTGGCTGAGCCATCTCGATCTCATTTTCGATATGAAATATAATTTTTACACTCTGTTTAAAATACTAAAGTACCTCTACATCTCGACGATTTTCATTAAGCCAAAGGCACCCGAAGGTTTGAAGTTGTCTGCACAGAGGTTTCATTAAAGTAAGACTTCAATCGAAATACAGAATTTATTACAACTTGTAGCGCTATAAGAGCTCTATATAAAGAAAGAACTTAGCCAAATTAAAGAGACTCGTGAATTGCGATGTACTTTGGTTCATATTCTAATTTAATTGACCTTTACAAAGCACTGAAGAAACCTAAAATTTTGGTTAACTGAATTCAATTAAGAAACAATTAGAAAATCAAAGCTCCCTCTAGAACTCCAGCAAAAAAGCGTGATACTCAGGATCCACCATGGCGACCGCTGTTGTTGGCGACCACGATACACAGAAAGATGCTGTTGCCTATCCTCCGGTTCATAAGCCCTTAGTCGCCTTTTACGATACCCATGGGTAAAGATGGGTTGGTACTATTCTTTTGCTGGCACCACACGAACGCGTTACGTACAAAAGAAAAATATTTTAAGAGCACAAAATCAATTTAGGAGTTAATAAAACAGACTTTACTTGCCAAAACAATCGTTAATAACAATAAACACAGATTTACGTAATCGTTCTCAACTTCGGGGAAAAATGCACATACATAAAAGAAATGAGGCGGAAAGTTTGTCTGTTTCGACGCTGCTATATCATAATAAATATAAATAAGTAAATAAATCTAAAGAAAGTATTTTTCGCGTATCCATTTTTAGGGGTCCTTAGCAAAATATTTACATTAACATCTGACTATTAATAAAAATATTTCATTTAGTAAACTTCAGAGATAAGGAAGGGGGAATGGTCTTCATTTAGACATTAATCATCATAACTTGAAAACTAAGAGTGTAGCCCTATTTTGGGATGTACAAGTAAAGCCCTTTTATATAATACCCCACGACTTATTAAAGACAATTTGAAATTTTGTCCCTCTTCCCACTTATTTTTTACTCTTTTGTTTGCAAGTTGGGCAAGCATATTTTATAAGCATTCCAAATTTCAAATCGATTGAGTAAGTAGTTGCTGAGAAAAACAGGTGTGACAAACAGACAAACAGAAGAAATCTCACCAGAAGGGTTCATCTTTTACCATTTTTGGTTCGGAACCCTAAAAAACCCTTCTTTATTTGCTTGTCAACGTTTTTTATACAATCTTCAAAATTGTTGTGATTATGACGAAATTGGCCTGCAAGTTGAAATTGCGCTATAAAATGCGAATATTTGCGTCACATTATATATCACACAGTGGTAGTGCTAACCCTCCGTAAATATATCCGACTCGCACTTGACTGGTTTTTTCAAAAACAATCAAGTAAAGTGAGTTTAGTAGTTAAAGAATACTGGGCGTCATAAAGTGCCGTATCATTATAAATTATGAGCATTTTCATTTGGTCATAAAATTTTTAATGCAAAAATATTATACAGAATGATAATTTAATTGTGTGCCATAGCTCAGGGGCGGTTTTATTAGTACCAGTACCTAATCCATGTATTTAATGCCATAACTATTAACGCCCTTTTTAGTGATCAATCAAGTAGTAATTTCGGTGCTTTTTTTATTATTTTAGTGTGCTATCCAGTATTTTTGGTGCTCTATATAATTATTTTTGTGATCACATTTTAGTGTTCAATCCAGTATATTTGGTGTTATTCTAAACTATATTAGTGTACTATTTGGTATTTTGGTGCTATATAGAATTATTTTTGTGTGCAATCTAGTATTTTTGGTGCTTTTTTGAATAATTTTAGTATGTAATCCAGTATTTATGGGGCTATTTTGAATTATTTTAGTGTGAAATCCAGTATTTTTTATGCAATTTTGAATTAATTTAGTGTGTGTAAATATTATGTCACTTTTCTTACGAAATAATAAAGCCCGTTCAAAAAATAATCCATTTTAATTTTCATATTACTAAGTGATTGATCACTACTTAAAAGAGTGGTTATCTCAAGTAAAACATGAAATTCTGCGAGAGTAACGCTTTCTGTCTATTACGTTACGTTTTTACGCCTACAGATATAAAAGAATAGATTTTGATAAAATTTGGTAATTTTGGTATGGAGAAACTGTGAACTGGTTGTCAATCAAACATAATGGTATTAATAATGTGGCGGCAGGTAATTCTAAAATGATAGCATTATTTTAGGATTTATGTGTTGCATTTCGTATCGTGTCTGCAAGTTACGTAACTGTCTTGGTTACTTAGTTACGTTATGAGTTGTAGACGAATAAAAATTTAAATAAAAATGGCCATCTCATTAACACTCTTTTTATTTTATTAGTTATCAATGACAAACAGGTATGGTACTCAGATATGCCAGCGAAACACAAGAAACACTTGATAAAAAGCCAGCGGTTTCTGGCAGTTTCTTTTACGCTGCCAAAAACCGCTCTACTTTCATTGTATTCTGCATGTAATGAATTTCAATAAATAGTAAAGGGAAGCAAGGGAAGTATGTCAAGATCGTAATAGGTGGAGAACTGTGGTCTCTGCCTACCCCGACGGGAACAAGGCGTGATGTTATGTATGTATGTATGTATTCTGTAAGGAATCTCATCATCATCATAACATCCCATAATAAGTCCACTACAGGACAGGATTCCAACTATTGCTAGATGAATGTGTATGGAAAGTAGGTACGGTCAACTGCTTGTCGGTAGAAACTTTTTCAACTCTATTAACACGCCATAAGGTTCAAAAGTGTTTCTACTTAAGCGGCCGTGTGTACCTTAGTCAGCGTTACGGCTGGCACCATGAACTGCGGTTGTTGGTGACCGCAGAATGTAAGATGGTACGGAAGGACGCTGCTGCCCATCTTCCGGTTTATAAACCCTTAGTCGCCTCTTACGACACCCACAGGTAGAGATTGGTCAGAGCTATTCTTTGCCGGTACCACACGGAATTCTGTAAGAATCTACATTGAATAAAAAAAATCGGTTGTATGTAAAGTCGGCTTACTGACGATAGTTGAACTTGACAACGTCATAAGAAAATACTGATGGAATGGTTGCATTTTTCAAAAGAAAATTTTAATTTTATTTGTTTGATATATATTTTGTATGGCTATAGAGAAGGAGGTAAATGGAAATCACAATTGAATTGATTGATCAAGTTACATTTATTTGTACGCATAAATACAATTATGTAAATTTTTATATATTTTTTATATATTTTTTTACAATGTACATAGTACAAAGCACCAATATTCGACAATATATCACTGAACATATATTTAATATCGAAAAAATCATTACCATTATTGCCACAATTATCGTTGCTATAAACAATTGACACCACATTCACTTTTCACTGCACTTCATACTTGACGAAAACATGTAAATGTTTTATTGTATAGCAGCTGTACACGCGGACGCATCGCTCACTCAAGTAGGAGAGAGACAGATGTCGAATTCTGGCGAACGCGGAGGCCGATTGTGTCTCTTTGTCGCTCGTTCCGCGCTCTCGCTTGCACTTCAAGCCTTAAATGGAACGCCTCAGAGCGAGGTAACGCCGCATGAGTCATGTTTTTTCGTGCGTGCAGCCGGCTCCATCGAATTATAAGACGTTGTCACGTCAATAATTATAAGACGTTGTCACGTCAATAATCCGAATCTGAGTCTGAATCCTTTAGTTTCAGGTCGATGTTTTTTTTTCACCCTGTATTTCAATTTCACATTCTACACCATTCGATTGCCGATATTGAATATTTGGCAAATATTCGAGCTTAAATGGGAATAATTGTTAAGCAAATAGCGCTTCCAGAGCAAATGTAAACCATTTCGTATTTTATGACGCAGGTAGTTTTAATGATTTATGGCACATTGGTTATAAGCATTTTAGTAATTTAATCAATGTTATATCTGAAGGTGTAATATTGCCCGTGTGCTGTCGGCAAGGAATAGTAACAACCCATCTCTACCCGTGGGTGACGTAAGAGGCGACTAAGGGATTATGAACCGGAGGATGGGCAGTATCGTTCTTCTGTGTATCGTACCATCTTACATACTGCGGTCACCAACAGCTGCGGTCCATGTTTCCAGGAGCATTGGACATTTCACGGGAAGTTATAGTAGTAGTATACAGCGGCGTGAATATGTATTGGTTTGTATTGGTCCCGAAGCCCAGTGATTCTACTCATGGAACCATACAACCTTCCCGAAGAAAAAAAATTTTTACTCGAAAAAAAATTTTCGCCTTCCGAAACAAAATGAGTCGATCACGTGACCACTTTTTTTTTGGAGTAAATTTTTTTTTTCTTCGGGATAGTTGCTTGGTTTCATGAGTAGAATCACTGGGCTTCAGGGGCAAAAACAATACAATACAAAAATGCTAGATTGCAGAGATAACCTGCAACATTTTTATCGTGCAATATTAGTATTGATGTGTTCATGCTACACTAAACTATTTGACAGAAATGTGTGAATAAAAATACTGACGCCAGTCTAAATATTTTAAAAATATGTGTATTTTTTTAAATCCAATAACAAACGTTGCTGAATTTGATATATTTTGTTGCTATTCTGCATATCGTAAGTTTTGTTTTCTGTATATTCTTCAATTGGGCGTAATTTTCATTGTCCAACTGCTATTTGCGGATAGTATTTTAAAGTCAACTTCATTGTCAGAAAGATGTTTATAGGCGTCATCATAAAATCCCATGAAACGTCTACTAAAGGACAGGGAGCTCCCTCCAGGATTCTAGCTTTTGCTGAAAAAAATGTGGAGGGGAAGTCCATAGTCACCTCGCTTGTTAGCGTTACGGCTGGCACCACGGACCGCGGTTGTAGGTGACCGCAGTATGTAAGATACAAAGGAGGATGCTGCTGCCCGTCCTCCAGGTAACCTTTAGTCGCCTCTTACGACACCCACGGGTATGTATGGGTTGGTACTATTCTTTGCCGGCACCACACGGGACCGTATTATAGGCGTATTAACTTTAAACCCTCTTCTTCCACATCAACTAACATCAACTTTTTGAAAGCATGTGCCTTTTAAACTTTAAGAACTATTGAACCTCTTACTCGGCTTTTATATACCTCTGTACACTAAACAGCACGTCAGTAGAAACCTTTTTGGACCTTATAGCGTGGTAATAGAGTTGAAAAAGTTTCTACCGTCGAGCGGTTGACCGTACCATGATCCTTAAAATGGCACGTTCACTTAAACAAAGTATTTTTATGCAAGACCAAGAAAAAGTAGATAAAAGTTGGTGAACTTTGTCAAAGTTTGCTCTTAAAGCGTTGGTTGTTTTCATGGAAACAGATGTACAGTCAAAAGCAGGTCAAGCTTAACACCCGCATTACAAATTTAGCTCTTAACACCATATAAATAAGTATGATATAATACGTTTCACGAGTCAATGCCAATGATTACCAACACATTTTTCAGCCATAGAACCAGATAAACTACCACGAACCAGAGTATATTTTACGGAAAAAAAAACCGGCCAAGTGCGAGTCGGACTCGAGCACCGCGGGTTCCGTACCACCACATAATCATAATTGTATTAGTTGAAATTTCAGTAAGTTAATGTGCTAGATTTTTTGAGTCCGACACGCGCTTGACCAAATTTTATTATTTGTTGTTATTTTATAGCTTATGCACTATAAACAAACCAATTTTCAAGTTTGTAAGTAATCCCGTTTTTAAAATAGAACTAAAACAAAAATCGCCTCCTTGACCATCCAAGTTGACCCCTCTCTTATATGAATGTTCTTGAAACGGGAGCTCACCACAATTGGTTATCATTAGTTGTGAGAAAAGTTGTAATATTTAATGATTTCAGACTTTTCCCATTATTTGTACTGTGAGACCTAGCTTCTTGCCAAATTTCATAATTTTAGGTCAACGGGAAGTACCCTGTAGGTTTTGCATTTTTGAATAAATGTATGGAGATGAGGACATAAAATGCCATATCTTTTGATTGCGTCGTTGTAAAAAATTTAAATTTTCAGATCTTGTGTGGTTCATGGATCCTAATATATGGTATTAATTTCAACCTGATGCGCCGGACCCTAAGGTCATGCACCAATACCTTTTTCTAATATTTTCCATCATATGAGGGCCTTTCGCATCCATTTGGACACCTTTAGTATCATAGACCCACATATCATTACTCATACAAATTTAGTTCGGTTACCCATCAGACCATTTTCATCGTCTCGACTCCTCTCAATATATACCAGCAATACGATCCGTCAAATCGCGGTATACATACATGTGAAAAATCAACTAACTCCGATTTCGATGGGACCTTTTGCGTTTTGTTGGGCTACTAAATAATGGCATAAATTTCAGCTCAATCGGTCCAGTAGTTTCGAAGATATAGGCCTTCAAAGATAGTTCCTGTATTAAAAATATAACGTTCCTGTATAGTAAAGATAACGTTCCTGTATTGTAAAGAACGTTCTTGTATAGAACTCTATTTTCCTACAATGAATGAAACTTTTGTAAACTCGTAATGAAAACTACTTTTAAGTGTTTAAATAATGTTTTTATGAATTTTCAAGATCTACAAAGTCATCCAAAGCCCATTATTCATAAATTTCCATGATTTTTCTAAGTTTCCAAAATCTTTTATTTTATTGCTTTTTATGTTTTTCTAAGTTGTTCTCAGCCCCCAGCGAGCTGTTTTATGATTGTATTAGTATCTTTATTTGTAATTAGGGTCATTACGTTACAGTTTTAAATTGTGAAATTAAGTAAACAGAAAGGTATTTGCTTGGGTATTTGTTGTTGTTCCTTGCAAGCAGATCGAAAAAAAGATAAACCATGAGTTGCCGACAGAAATAATGCGTGCACCAAAGAGGTTTTAAGTGTTTAATAAAAGAGAGTGCAAGCAAATGGCACTAAAGTCTCTGTCGTTTCATGTTTTTCTAGCATACCACTGGCGTCGTAGCTAAAAGGAGATGGAAGCACTTTTAGAATTTTTTTTCAGTGAAGGAAATGTTCTTTGTGGAAACAAATTTGGGAATAAAATACTCCGACTCAAAGGATGTGGAATTTATTCAGCAGAACAAACGTTTAGCTAGGCACAGCGAGCTCCAAAGACAAAAACTCTTGTTTTTGGCCGCTAGGTGGCGTGACCGCGGCCGCTCGCATTTACGAAGAAGGCTCCGTTCAAGGGACCGCGTTCACAAAGCCACCTAGACGCCACACATATATGAAATCTCTTTGGTGTGCACATCACGTATCCGAACCAAATTGACATTCACTCGGACCTTTTACGCTGGAAACTGTAACAGACTCTCGAAGGATCCTCTTGGGTTTAACATAATCACCTATCGGGCGATAATGTGCCGAAAGGTTGCAAAAATCTGCCTCTTTCCAATTCCAGTGAGGACTTCCCCCAAGGGTTAAGACTGCGTACGTTGAGTTGAAGGGGAGTGAAATAGTCTGCTGGCTAAGGAAAATAGATGGAAAATAAATGAAACCTCAGATTGTGTCAAGGTTGACGTGCTTTGTGTTAATTTTTTTTATTTTTACTTAAACTGTTTATTTCATAAGATAAGATAAATTTATTTCTTTATAAAACTTAGTCTAATTACAGAAAGTGAAATTAGTGAAATTTCATGCATAAAACTTATTAAATTATCTTTACAAGAAATCTTAAAAATTTAAGATTATATTTAGTCCTGCTTAGTTACTCGCTAGCTTACATTTTAATTATTGTGATTTGATTGTATTATTAAATAGACAAAGTAGGAAGTTAAGTGGTACTAATAACATTATAATAGGTATAGACGTAGTATATTATTCAAGCACTAGGATCTGGGTTTGCAGTTAGATGTTGCTTGCTGATTGCACATAAAAAAATAATGATTGTGCATCAAAAAACTTTAGGTTCAGTAGCTAAAATAACAACGAAGACAACGAACAAAGCGAGTGCCAGAATCGAATTGCGCGCCGTTTTGTAAAATGGCGTGTTATATGATATGGCTGTGAAATATTATTAGCGATGGGTCACGAACTCGTACAAACGCAGAGAGTATTAAGAATAGTTTACAATAAAATCAAACAGATTCCGAACCATTTTCTTAAAATAACTTGATTACTTACATACCATTTTCTTAAAATTACATCTTACGAAGAACAAAAACACTAGTACATTTATATCCAAATGGTTCCAAAGTCATCCACACCTGTCGGTAGATATATAAGACCCTAGTGAAACCCCGATTTGTAAGAAATACGGTCGTGCCGGTCATTTCCTAGCCAATAGCCTATTGTATGTATGTAGTTCAGCCTTCGGGCTACACACGTTAATTTAAGCCTGACAAACTAAAGGCCTGATCATGATACGCGCAATTTTTGGATTGGCATGGCTAGCGTTTGTTCAATAGATTGAGTTTTGAGTCCCAACTATTACGCAAATGTACTCAGCAGCGGTGTGTATTGAAAAATGTTCGTTAAAACAATTTAGCGTCTGTTTGACAACTTTGTTTTATTAAGCTTATTATTGTTATTATCAAATAACCAAGGTCCATTTTTGTTAGGAAAAGAACTTAATATTCGAATACCTAAACTAAAAGATTTGACGAGGGCACTGGTTTTTACACAGAGCGACTTCCACCTGACCACCGCTTCCCAGAAGCCAGACCCAATCCTATATAAGGCGTTGCCGGTTAGTGGCTGTCACAATTTTATGTCGCCAAATGGCTTTTGACTTAGCTTAACGACTACTGTCATTTACAGCAGCTGAGACCAACGGCTGAGCGAGCTTTCTGAAGCACAGAAACGCTTTGGTTTTTTTTGCCACTGACGGTCCGATCCGGGTTACCTATGATTAGCATAAACTTTTATCTTCTATTCGGCGACTCAAAACATCATACAAGCATTTTATACATTAGCTATCAATACATTTACTTAAGAAAAATGCTAATTTTTAAATTAATTTTAGTTTATAATGGCTATGTTACTCGTAAATGCCAGGAAATTTTCAAATTTTCAATCTGCAATTTCATCTGCACAAACATACTACACTTCTTCTGTCAAGATACCTAAATTCATTAATAGTAATTTATAATTTAATTTATAATTTATTTATTTTTAGCCAAAAAAAAAACAATTCAAAAGAAATATTGCTTTTATTAAGATACAGGTACCGTAATATTTTATCTTTTCTTGTCTTGTCTTGTCTCGTCTCATCTTATTCTTTGTTTTCTTAGCTGTGAAGCCAAATATAGCCATAAAGTTAACGTTTGCGCAATATTGCTTAGCATGTTTGATCGTCTTTTTGAAAAATCCATGGGATTAGACTACGGAAGGTGAAAGATTGAAAGTATACCGTTAGGTACATTTAACACTGGTATCAAGCAAAAATTGTACAAGAGAGGTTATTACAAAATATCAGATTATCTAGAAGAGAAACATCCATGGGATTAGACTGCGGTTCTAACAGGCCAATTCAAATTGACTTATGTTTATTGTATCAACCCTGAACATCAAACATATTTTAAAGAGCGTGTGGGTGTTTAATTGTCACATCTTTTTTTTCACATGGCGCCACTTTGTTTGTGGAGTGACGTAAATGTTACTGACCTCATTAAGAGACTTAATATCCTACAATGAATGAAGAACATTTTTAGCTTTGTTTCACAAATTTATGACATTCAAACGCACGCTTACACAAAATAGACTGTCAGTTTTGTTAGTTTGCAGGTACGTGTGTAGCCATATTTACTCAAGGGAATGACATACGCACACGAAAAGTTTCTTTTGAGAGTGCGTATTGAAGGCATATAGAAAATTTATATTTATATCTTCTACCTTTATTCAGATCGTATTAGTCAACCAAAATTCAAAGAAAGAAAATATTAATTTTTGGTAAAAAATTACAATCGTGACGGCCATTCCCTAGCTTTTGCTGGTATGTATAGTACAGTATGTAGTTTAACCTTACCCAAGTGATGTTTCTTTTGCGAATGTTTACTCAAGGCAAATAAAGAATTTATTTCAATTCAGATTGTATTATTCTTGTGTTAACAGACTGATGTGTTTTTGAACAACACCAGGCAAAGACACCAATACGGGCAGTATTGCAGTATTTGTCCTTTTAAAATCACAAAGAATTTTATAGTCGAACGGATAAATTGCAAAAATAAAAATGTATATGTTCTTTACTATGTGAAATATGCGATCATTATTGCCCTCTCCTTTTTCCTTTTTGACGAAGTCTGCTTCTTCGAAGGAACTGAATTTTGCTCTGAGCGGGCACCACAACCCAGGTCATCACACCGAAAATCGAGCGGTTTGCGCTTTAAACCAAATAAATCGGACCTCCTTGGTTTACCCTTTTTATTCTGTGGTGGTAACACTATGACCGAGAGCGAATCTTTGGTTTCAAGAGTTTGGAAACACTAACACAAAATAGAATGAGCCGGTTTCGCAGCTAAGCGTCAACTGAGTATTCAAAGGTGTCGATAGATGGCTCTGAAGACAGTTGCTAAAGAACTTAAAATAAATATGAAGCGTTAAGTAAATAAACCTCCTTAGGCAATACTTACAACAGACAGGAAAAATAAGTTGACAGTTAAATTTTCCTACACCAACGCTATCTATCAAGAAAATTAAAACTAGTTTTTATTTTTTTTAAACCGGCTCATTCAGAGTTATTTAATACCAGTTAATAACATAGATTTTTTCTTTTATTTTAACGTTCAACTACCTCCGAGAATTTAATTGGTCCTTCGAGCCGGACATCGGAAAACTATATCGTCTTTGAGTAGCATCAGCCATTTTTACCACGGGAAGACATATTCCACTGAAAATTAAGTCGTGGACAACAATTATTATAATAGTAGATTAGTAGCCAAGGGCATCAATTGCAGCCATAGATATTTATAGTTCGAGGGTGCAATTGATGCTTACACCCGAGCTAACTACTCTGCTTTACATCTCGATTGTGAGGTAAGTAGGTCCTTATTACCACCAAATTGCAGGTGACCAATTAGCGCTCTAGGGTAATAATGTAGCTAGAAAAGCCCTAGGGCGGTAAGTAATTAAAAAAAACGCTTCACTGTTTCAAAATTTAATTACTTACCGCCCTAGGGCTTTTCTAGCTACATTATTACCCTATAGCGCTAATTGGTCACCTACAAGCCCCATTTGGGGGTAATAAGGACCTACTTACCGAATATGAGAGATGTAATAGTTATTTGTTACGCAAGGCAGCAAAAGGTTTATTTGGCGCGAGTACCTCGTATTGAAACCTGAGCAAGCGAAGGATTCTAGGATTTAACCACGAGCGAAGCGAGTGGTTCAAAAGAAGAATCCTGAGCGTGGCGAAGGTTTCAAGGTACGAGACGCAAAATAACTTTGCTGCCGAGCGAAACACAAAATTTTTCACCTCATTAAAACGAGAAAATTAACATAATGCAAGAAAAGCAATTCAAATATAAGAAATAAGTGTTTAATTAATTACTCATACGTTCTAACCTAAGGGCATAATACCTACATAATGGTACTGACGGCAGCAAGCAAGTGGAAACATAACCAGTATAACCTGAACCAGCGCTTCGCTACAAACCTCCGTAACCAGAGACCAGCTCAAGGTCAAAGAGTTTTCACGGACGAGTGGCCATGTATACATTAAGAATACTAGGCATTAAAAAGGAAATCACTATAATTAAATTATTATTATTTTTGGGACTGTTGTGCTTATATTCATGACTCAAAATTTGCAGAAATAGGTTAATTTTCATTGGATTTCTGGAGACTGAGGATAGGTAGTGGCAGGCAAATCTATTTTGTATTGCGTTGATTTGAAGTCAAAGGGCAAGTCCATTAATCTGGGCAAGAGAACAAAAAAAAAGGCGATCGAATTTTAAATTTACTTTTTATTATCAGCCAGTTCCTTACCCACCAGGCATTCACTATTCATAATATTATTTGTTTCTTTCCTATAGCTGCATCCCTCTTTCTCATCTTTAAAACGATAGTGCGTGGCTAGTTTTACAAGCGGTCAGTACTGCAGCATACTACAAAATAATAAGCACATCGCGTTCGAATTTTAAAAACCTTTTGTCCGCTAGGGGCCAAAAATCGCTTTTGGCCGCAAAATTTAACCGACAAAACAAATGTTTCCGAGCTTTGGAGGTGAAATAGTTATTTGTTATGCAAGACAGCAAAAGGTTTATTTGGCGCGAGGGCCTCGTATTGAAACCTGAGCAAGCGAAGGATTCTAGGATTGAACCACGAGCGAAGCGAGTGGTTCAAAAGAAGAATCCTGAGCGTGGCGAAGGTTTCAAGGCACGAGACGCAAAATAACTTTGCTGCCGAGCGAAACACAAAATTTTTCACCTCAATAAAGCGAGGAAAGGTTAACATAATGCAATATAAGAAATAAGTGTTTAATTAATTACTCATACGTTTTAACGTAAGGGCATAATACCTACATAATGGTACTGACGGCAGCAAGCAAGTGGAAACATGACCAGTATAACCTGAACCAGCGCTTCGCTACAAACCCCCGTAACCAGAGACCAGCTCAAGGTCAAAGAGTTTTCACGGACGAGTGGCCATGTGTAGATTAAGAAAACATTAAAAAGGAAATCACTATAATCAAATTATTATTATTTTTGGGACTGTTGTGCTTATGTTCGTGACTCTACTCATAAACTACTTGATAAATTTGCACAACAAGGTTCATTTTCATTGGATTTCAATGTGGAGACAGAAGATAGGCAGTGACCGGCAAATCTATTTTACATTGCGTTGATTTGAAGTCAAAGGGCGAGTCCATTAATCTGGGCAAGAGAACAAAAAAAAGGCGATCGAATTTTAAATTTACTTCTCATTATCAGCCAGTACCTTACCCACCAGGCATTCACTATTCATAATACTATTTGTTTCTTTCCTATAGCTGCATCCCTTTTTCTCATCTTGAAAACGATAGTGCGTGGCTGGTTTTACAAGCGGCCAGTACTGCAGCATACTACAAAATAATAAGTGCATCGCGTTTGAATTTCAAAAACCTTTTGCCCGCTAGGGGCCAAAAATCGCTTTTGGCCGCAGAATTTAACCGACAAAACAAATGTTTCCGAGCTTTGGAGGTGATAAAGTATTTTTTTTATCACAATAAACAAAGGTTGTTTCTCGTTTAAGAAACATTTGCGAATTCAGTCGGAATACCTACTTTTTCCTCTCAATCTGTTTTGGTAAAACTCTCTGATTCTCTCCTTCCCAACAATTAGTCGCATGGGGTCAATCAGACCCCAACTTTTGCCCTATTTCACTGTCCGTATCGCATAGAGCCCAAGTGGGCAATTAAGGGTTAACTGTTCTGCGTAAAAATCTGTGCCGAGACTTACAAAAAGAAAGTTTGGTTCAGTTTTATTAGAATGGAGCACGATTTGCTTTTTTGGTGTAGGAGTAATTGTATATGGGGTGGTTGCTAATCAGCTGCGTTCCTTAGAGTATGTTACTCTGACCATAAAACTGAACAACTTTAGCTAAGAAACGAAGTACGAAGAAACTAAATTTGACACATGATACGCTATTAGCTAATGCAGTTTCTATGGGACGTTGATTTTTTTTTGTTTCGACCTATGTTCCTAACGGAAAGTTGTTCACTTTCATGAAAAAAGCAACCATCTGAGAGGTTTGCAGACATAAACCGAACACACTGTATATAGAGAGCGTTTATATTTTTTAAAAGCAAGTAAAAATTGGCTGTGGATCTGCTGGCGAGCCTGTATTCTCGAGTTTATAATATTGCCGAAATTTTCTTACAGATTAATGAGATCATAATTCCTATAATTCTAATGCTATTTTTTTCATTTGTCTTATATTTGAAAGTTGACTTCAAGGTTATCAATTTACGCATAAAATAAAGTTTTTATTTTTAGTTTGATATATAAAATTTAAGGTTCGAAAATTGTTCGTCTTAAATGTCGTCCGATTTCATCATTAGATTTGTTATCTTTTTTACAGATAATATTTTTCGAAAATTAAATTTAAGCTTCTATTAGCTTAATGTCTTCCCAATAATGCTCAAAAAAATAAAAGAAATTGGATTTACAATTCCTAAGAAAAATGCAAAAATGTCAGTACTGAAAATTGAGTTTACCTAAAATTCGCCATACAAAACGGCAATTTCATAGGTAAAGACCTAATATCACCCGATTATTGAAGTGAAAACTTCTTTTTCGATTGGCACTTTTTAAACTCACGTCGGATGTCGCGTCAGATCTCGCGTCAGATGTTTAAGTTTTGAAGTGAAAACCAGGGACTAGATAAGTACTATACGTACAAGTGAAAACTTCTTTAGCGGCGCGTCAGATCTGACGAAGATTGTCTATATGTAATATAAATTGTCATGTTTGTCTACGATAGCGCAATAAATGAATATTGTATATACTTTTATACAATGATATTACAATCTTTGCTTTTATACAGATAAATAAAACAATTCGAACGAAATTATTCCCTAACCATTCCAAAATATAGTCCTTTTTAGGGTTCCGATACCAAAATGGTAAAAAAAAGGAACCCTTATGGTGCCGCTCTGTCTGTCTGTCCGTCTGTCTGTCACACCTCTATATCTCAGCAACCACTTACGCTATCGAGCTGAAATTTGGAATAGTTTTAGAATATAGTTGCCCAACTTAATTGCACATGAAATTTTTTTGAAAAAAGTATGATTATTAATGTAAAGGGGGCCAAAATAGGGGGGGCCAAATTTCAAATTGTCGCTACTAGGTCGAGTGGGGTATCATATGAAAGGGCTTTACTTGTACATTTTAAAATATATTTTTATATTTTTTTATGTTTCTTAGTTTTCAAGTTATGATGAAAAATGTCAAAAAAAATACCATTCCCCCCCCCTTATCTCCGAAGTTTGAGTAAGGGAAAATCTGAATTAATTACAGTTGACAGAGGTTTATGTAAACTTTACAGCAAAAATAAAACGATCTTTCTAAGTTGCACAGTTTTTCAGAAATCTGCAAAAAACCTTTACAAACAAATTTAGTTTTGCGGTCCTGAAAATGGACTTTATTGCTTCCAAAAATACTATAGGTATATCGGAACCCTCGGCGCGCGAGTCCGACTCGCACTTGACCGGTTTTTTTTTATATCGCGAGTGAATGTAGTCAAAAGAACATCAACCTTGACACTTTGTACCGTTCGTATAACTGTAGGAGCCTTTGCCTTGTCAAGCTTGACCTGTTTTTGACTGTACAAGCGGTAGCAAGGAAGAAGAAACAAAACCAGTAAAAGCTGAACTGGTGCTTCTCAAGGTCAAAGTGTTTCCATTGACGTGCGGCTCTGTGTTCTATTGTAGACCTCATTTCTGTCCACATAGCTAGATTGAGGTCAAACATCCCATGAAATATCCACTAGAGGACAGGGAGCTCCCTCCAGAATTCTAGCTTTTGCTGGAAAAATGTGGAGGGGAAGTACCAATAGTCACCTCGCTTGTCAGCGTTATACTCCAGTAAAAATACGGTTTTGCAAAACATTAAATGCTAATAGCTACTTTTTTGTGTATATCGTATTTAAATATGATGTTAAGACGCAATATTTACGAATCCACCTAAAATTTAAACCGGAATATTTTTTTCGAATAATAGCTAAGGCAAAAATAGTAATAGACAATTATATACTTTATTTTATATCATAGATAAACGTATACTTTACATATAGGCATCAAAATCCACCATAAATATATTTAAAAATATAAATTTATTTCAAAATATAAAATCTCCACTTATTTTTACATATAAGGGCCAATAAAGTCGAGGTAAAATAATAGCAATAAACTGAGCTAAACTAAACCTTTTTAAATGTAAGTGATTCTTTAATATATTCACAAAAATGCCATACTGTAACTGGGCTCGGCTAACTACTCTAACCTTGGGATGTGAAATGACCAAGACCAATATTGTAAGGGTTTTATCTCGTATTTATTTTACAACAACTTAACTTAGGTACATAATAAAAGCAAGGCAAAGCCAAAAACTAATCTAATAGCGCTATGAAACAAAGTAATCGGTGCGAGAAGGCAATGTAAACAAAGCTAATTCCAATAACGGGTTAACATACGGGAATTCAAGAAGCTAAATAATGAAACAGTCTGTAGGCAAAGCATGAATTTTAACAAAACTAATGTAAAGCGTAATGGGCAAGTTACGAAATGACAATTATGGAAAACATCTGTTGCACGATAGGTTTTTATGATACAAAAGAATAAGCAAGTAACGTGCGGCTTGTTCCGTGCTACGGAAGCAAACCGAAAACCTAGCAGTCTAAGGTTAGAACAATATCCAACAAATGCAATCTGATCCGTATTACGTATGCAAACAGCAATGTATCGAATATTGTATTCGCGCGTTCACTTCGATCGTGCTCGTGTCCCGTGTTACGGATGCGCGGCGCGGCTCGCAATGAACTGGTGACTGAGGTCGCGCGTCCGTCTTATAAAGGCGAGCGGGGCAGCGGTCAGTGACGCATGACTGGTGGCGGGGCGCGCGGCAGCTTAAGCACGTTGTCCCGCGTTACAGGCTCCCCCTCTGGCTCCGAAGACGTCCCGACGAGTGAGCCAGGACTGCGTGGGATGCTGTGGAGCTTGTCATGGGAGTTGCAGACTTCTTGGGTCTTCCTCGCTTGCGTAGGGTCACAGCGGGTTGTATGGTTGGGTCTGCTTCCACTCGTGTGGCAGCCGGAGTCTTTCGGGGTCGACCGCGCTTTCGTAGTGGCACTGCAGGCTTGGGTAGGGTCAACGCTTCGTCTTCGGGAGTGTTGAATGGCCGGAGAGCTGACGCGTGATACAGGCCCAAAGATTTCTCAGGGTCTGCTGGGTCTGAAATTTCAAAAGAACTTGGTCCATGATTGCGAAATATTAAGTAGGGTCCATCGCGCCTAGGAGCAAGCTTGGCACTGAACCCTTTAGATGAGTTGCTAAGAGTATGCGAATCTACCATAACACGGTCTCCTTTTTTGTAGTTAGGTATCGTCTTTCTTTTTTTATCTACATATTCTTTCCTTTGTTCCTCTTTTATTTCGTGTATTTCTTTTGCCTTTTTATACGTCTCAGCTAGTAATAGTAGTTTGGGAGTTATCTCTGGTATGAAGTTTTCTTGCTCAATAATTGCCTTCAAGTCATTGGCAACATCATCAATGGTCCTTAAATGCCTTCCAAATGTTAAATAGGCTGGACTATATCCAGTAGATGCAGAAACAGCTGTGTTCATGGCAAATCTTATACTTGATAACTTTTCTGGCCATGTTGTATGATCGTCGCCCACCAAAATTCCCAATTGAGTTTTGAGATCCCTGTTTCTCCGTTCCACAGGGTTGGTCTCAGGGTGATATAGGGGAGTAAACCCCTGCGTAATGTCTAGGCAGAAGCTTAATTGTTGCATCACACTACTAACGAACTGGCTCCCATTATCACTTATAAACCGACGCGGTGTACCGTATCGTAGAATGATCTCATCCAATAGTATTCTAGCACATTCCTGTGCTGTTGCTTGTTCTAGCGCAAAAAGTTCAATCCATCTTGTGGCATAATCTTCAATTATAAATATCCATGACATATTCTTTGCTGATTTAGGAAGAGGCCCGAAAAGATCGAAAGAGATAACTTCAAAGCGTTGGTTTAAGAGCGTCGTTTGCAGAAGTCCTGCCGGTTTCAGGTTACTGGGTTTGTATCTTTGGCAATCAACACAGTTTTTGATGTAGTTTTCTATTTGGGTTCTCATTCCTTTCCAATAGTATCTTCTTGAGATACGACTCAAAGTTTTGTCCACTCCATAATGTCCAGCGGTGGGATCATCGTGGTAAGCGAATATAACCTTTTCCTGTTCAGCTTTTGGGACTACTAGCTGACATTCTTCAATATCAATATCTGGGTTGTATCTGTATAATACTCCGTTGTTCATTATATAACCCTTTCTACTCCAATATTGCATATTTTCTTCATTAGTGTGGTCCTCCAATGCTTTGACAATTTTCTCTATGCTCTCATCTTTCACTTGTTCTGCTCTAATTTCCTTTGCACTCTTCCTTGGTAAGTCGATTGTCACCGTACATATGCCACAGCTTTCCTCTGTATCCGTAGCGCAAATGGGACGAGATAGTGAGTCGGCCACCACATTCGTTTTACCGGTTATGTATTTGATAGTGATATCATAAGCTTGTAGTTGTAACGCCCATCTGGCCAATCTACCTTGTGGGGATTTTAGAGTCATTAGCCATTTTAGGGCTTGGTGATCTGTCATTATAGTGATGGGCGTACCTTCGATATACCCTCGGAATTTGTTGACTGCCCATACTACAGCAAGTGCTTCTCTTTCGGTTGTTGAGTAGTTCCTCTCCGCTTTGGTTAGAAGTCGGCTGGCAAATTCAACTGGGTGTTCATTTTCCCCCTCCCCCTGCACTAAAACAGCACCGATGGCATAGCTACTAGCATCTGTTTTTAGTATGTATGGTTTGCTTCCATCAGCTTGTACCAGCACTGGTGCCGTAACCATATGTGCCTTTAGCGTTTCAAATGCTTTCTGCTGTTCTTCTTCCCATTTCCAGTCTACGTTCTTTTTTGTGAGACGAGATAGGGGCTCCGCCTTCGTCGCAAAGTTTGGTATGAATCTTCGATACCATGAGCACATTTGCAGGAAGGAAAGTAGGTGCTTAATGTTTCTTGGGGCAGGTTGGTTAGTTATTGCGATGACCTTCTCTGGGTCAACTTCAAGTCCTTTGGGCGTTATGTAATGGCCAAGGTACTTAATTTTCTCGCAGCAAAAATTGCTTTTCTCCCTATTAATAGTTAGATTATACTCTTTTAGTCGCTCGAAGACTTCTTCCAGCTCCTTGCAATGTTGTTGGAAATCCGGGGACAGCACAATAATGTCATCGATGTAGACCAAAATCTTAATGTGACTTAGTGAAATTCGAAATCTGTCCATAAGTCGCTGGAAAGTTGCTGGTGCATTACGTAATCCAAATGGCATTCGGAGGAATTTATACATTCCAAAAGGGGTAACAAAACAAGTTTTAATTTGGTCATCCTCGTGAACTTTTATCTGCCAGTATCCTGCTTGGAGATCTATGGTAGACATAAAAGGCGTAGGCTTCGCGTTGTGTAGTAGATCGTCAATCCTTGGTAATGGATATGCATCAGGAGTCGTGATCGCATTTAATTGCCGATAGTCTATACAGACTCTCACCTTTCCGTCCGGTTTGGGAACCATGACTACTGGTGCTGACCAGGGCGATTGACATGGTTCAATAATACCATCCGTTAGCATTTTGTCAACTTCTTGTTTCAGAGTTTCTGTCCTTGCAGGCGATAACCTATACGGAGCAACTGAAATCGGTTTATGATTACCTGTATCGATAACGTGTTCGGTTTGTGTGGTTGGCTTACCATTTGATGTAAAAACATCTTCATATGTCGCCAATAGTCTGTCCAACTGCATCTCTTCTTCTTCTGCTAAACGAGTAGTAATCGTAGCTATACCAGTTTTCGCATCAGGGGATTTGAATAAAGCTTTTGAGGCTGGAGAGAGACATGCCTTCAGTTCTTCCTCATAAGAAGTTAAACTCTGCTCCGCGTCGTAATATAATGCGTCAAGTACCGGCGAGTGTCCATCGAACATCAGACGCGGTTTCTTGTTAGGCGGGGTGGATAAGTCGATCGGGATCAACGGTCCGTAAGCTGATCTCGGTGGCGTAGACGGAGGGGTGAAAGTGGCCACAGACTCTGGTACGTCTGGCATGGTAACTGATGCCTCTATTGGTCCAGTCTTGCTGCTTAACTCAGCAGGCTTCACTGTTGAAGAGGTGGCTTCCTCTATTATATTCGGCAAAGGAGAGCTATTCGGCACCGGCTCAGGTGCATTCGCCACGGGAGATACAATGGCAGGTAACGAAAAGTCAGATCTCAGTTTGGCAAAAATATCCTCATGGATGTCCTCTTCTTCTAAATCGTGTGCTACTGAAGGATCATCCAAGAAGCGGCACGTTAGTTGGGGTAAGTTAATAACCATTAAGGAATCCAAAATAAATCCTACACCCAGGAGCGTGAAGTTGTCTTTAGCGTGTGGCAGTACTATAAAAGTGGTAGGCACTACTTTCCCAAAAATAGTAACAGGAGCTTTTACAGACAAGACCGTTCTTCTATTGGATATCCCATCAGCCAGAGTAATCTCCATGTCTTTTTCTTCAAATAGGTACCCGTTCTTTTCAAACTGCTTATACAGAGAAAAAGAAGCTACATTGGATCTTGCTCCGGTGTCAATATAAGCAATGCCATGGATTTTCCCGATGGTGATGCGTACCGTTGGTCGCAAATTTACTTCGGTAGCCTTTATCATACAGAAACTTGTAGAATCTGCTGACGTATCCGTTCGCGGCTTACATTTCGGACAACGGGCACGAATGTAACCGGGTTCACCGCACCCATAGCAAGAAATTTTAGGCTTCATGCCATCTTCAGCTTGTCCTGCCTTCGCTGTCTCTGCTTTCGCTTCTCTTTCTGCCTTAGCTCTTTTCCTACACTCCTCGTAAGCATGGCCCGTCATACGACAAAAGCTACAGCGTTTAGCTTTAGGGGTATTCTTCCCTCCAAGTGGTGGCCCATCTTGTATCGGTTTTGACACTTCTTGCTCCCTGAGATTTCTCTCTATCTCCCTGGCTTTGGATAATAGGTCATCAAAAGTATCAATCAGTTCTCGGGACATTTGCGATCTGATCTCAAATCGGAGCTGGCCAAACACCAAGTCAATAAGTTGCTCATCCACTTTAATGTGACTTTCTGGCAACTGTGCAATGAGTGCTCTTTTCTTTGATATAAATATCTCTGTTGGAGTGTATGCATCCTGCTTTTCTTCCACCAACTCTTGGTATATTATATAAGGCATCTTTTTGGGGGCAAAAGTGTGTCTTAGCCTTTTCTCAAAGTCCGTCCATGATTTAACGTCTCCCTTTACACCCTGCCACCAAGTTGCAGCGTCATCAATAAGGACTAAGGGAAGTCCAATTATTGCGTCTGAGTCGCTTATGTGCTCCAGTTTTTTGTAGACATTTAGTGCCGCTAAAAATGCCTCGACGTCTGCGGCCTTCATTGTCCCACCAAATCTAGCTGTACATTGTGCCAAAGAACCGACACGTTCTCTTGTACCGCCTATCTTCGCCAAAAGTTTCTCAAATTGTGCCTCAGTCAGACTCATCTTCTCGCCTGTATGTTTTATGGAACGATTTTTACTATTATTTACCTTACGTGCAACAGAGAAAGAAGGTTGTTTACGTGGTCTTGGTCGTAAATTATATCCAGAAGAAGAGGGATTCGGGCCCGCGTGGTACGCCAGACTGTAACTGGGCTCGGCTAACTACTCTAACCTTGGGATGTGAAATGACCAAGACCAATATTGTAAGGGTTTTATCTCGTATTTATTTTACAACAACTTAACTTAGGTACATAATAAAAGCAAGGCAAAGCCAAAAACTAATCTAATAGCGCTATGAAACAAAGTAATCGGTGCGAGAAGGCAATGTAAACAAAGCTAATTCCAATAACGGGTTAACATACGGGAATTCAAGAAGCTAAATAATGAAACAGTCTGTAGGCAAAGCATGAATTTTAACAAAACTAATGTAAAGCGTAATGGGCAAGTTACGAAATGACAATTATGGAAAACATCTGTTGCACGATAGGTTTTTATGATACAAAAGAATAAGCAAGTAACGTGCGGCTTGTTCCGTGCTACGGAAGCAAACCGAAAACCTAGCAGTCTAAGGTTAGAACAATATCCAACAAATGCAATCTGATCCGTATTACGTATGCAAACAGCAATGTATCGAATATTGTATTCGCGCGTTCACTTCGATCGTGCTCGTGTCCCGTGTTACGGATGCGCGGCGCGGCTCGCAATGAACTGGTGACTGAGGTCGCGCGTCCGTCTTATAAAGGCGAGCGGGGCAGCGGTCAGTGACGCATGACTGGTGGCGGGGCGCGCGGCAGCTTAAGCACGTTGTCCCGCGTTACATTAATGTAAATTAATTAATGTAACGTATACTTTACATATAGGCATCAAAATCCACCATAAATATATTTAAAAATATAAATTTATTTCAAAATATAAAATCTCCACTTATTTTTACATATAAGGGCCAATAAAGTCGAGGTAAAATAATAGCAATAAACTGAGCTAAACTAAACCTTTTTAAATGTAAGTGATTCTTATATATATTCACAAAAATGCCATACTAAATAAAAAAAAAGTTTTTTGTAATCGCTGGTTTACAATGATTTTGTAAACATTTATGTTGGATTTGCCAAAAATGTGATTATATAGCACTATTTAAATTATTAGAAAGCAAAACGGATCTATTACTATTTTTGGTTGCGAAGATAAGCTGTATTTAAATTTCGTGCTATAAATGTTAAACAATACAAAAAAGCTAATATTTTTAGGTGGATTCATGTATAATATGAAATTCTGAATATATAGCAAGCCGTAAATAAAAAAAATAATCTATTAACATTTTTTTCCCTAATTCCATATTTTTTTAATGTTTGGATGGCAAAATAAATAAATAAATGAAGTAAATTTAGGTGGATTCCATTAAAAACCTTAACACAGAAATATAATCTATCGATCTGAAAAAGAATCACGGCTATTATCAATTATTTCCGTTTCGCCATACAATCTCTCGTAATTTTACTGGAGTATTACGGCTGGCACCATGGACCGCGGTCGTGGGTGACCGCAGTAAGTCAGATGGTAATGATACACTGGAGGATGCTGCTGCCCATCCTCCAGTTTATAACCCTTAGTCGCCTCTTATGACACCCACGAGTGGTATGAATGGGATGTTACTATTCTTTGCCAGCACGACGAGGAGGTACAGAGCAAGCAAATAGATAGTAAATAGTCCTACATTTGTATTTTTCCCCAAAAAAGATAACAATTCCACTGTCAAGATATCTCCATATCTCTGAAAAGCAAATAAACATAAGAGAAGAGCTGACTCAAACCTATTGACATGGATCTGTACGCATTGCAGGACGAACGTTGGATGCGTGCCAGCTTCCTTGTTTGTGGAACTAGTGTCTTTACTTAACAAATGGGGTTTTGTATGATTGTAGTTCAATTTGATAGAAAATAGCCTGGCCACGTAAATGCGTGATTAGCAGAGTATCTGTCAAGCTTTCTTTTTAGGGTTCCTTGCCCAAAGGGTGTAAAACGGAATCCTATTAATGTGCCTCCGATGTCTGTCTGTCTAATAGCGGGCTGTATCTAATGAACCGTAATAGGTAGACAGTTGAAATTTTCACAGATTATTTATTCCTGTTGTTATAACAATTCATTTCTGTTTTATAACTTCAATTCTGTTGTTATAAGAACAAATAATAAAAAAAAAAAAATAAGGGTAGCTACCCTACTAAAAATGTTAATTTTAGGCGATTTTTGCTCGATTTTTGTTTGAGAAAATGCTTTTGAGCGTTAACATTGATAAGTTTATAGTACATAAGTAATTGAATAACGACAAATAATAAAAACTGGTCAAGTGCGTGTTGGACTCGCGCGCATTTAATACGCTTCACCAAACGTTATGTTTGCCCTATTGATATGGAACTCTCGGTGCGCGAGTCCAACTAGCAATTTGCCGGTTTCTTTTTAGTATGAAAGTAGATGCAAATTTTGTTGCATTGGGCTTGTAGAATACACTAAAAGGATTTTATACGAGTCTATTATAAATATGATCTTATTGGGTTATTGAAACTACAAAATGGAGAGTCAAATTGTTCCAATTACTATTAGTAGGTAATTTATAGCTGAGATACCTAGGTATATTTAATATCATAGTAAATACGTTACATTATAAGTAATGCTTCAACACGCCGGAGAGGCAGAGTGGAGCAAAATTACAAAAAATGACGTTTATTGCAAAGTTTAAAGTTTTATTTAGTAATCAAACATTAAAATTCAATTCAATTCATTAATATTATAAACAAAATTTAAGGCATTTTATCCACAGAGTAAGCCCTACAATTAGTTAACAAAATAAAATTCCGTTCATTTATCAACCTTGACATATGGCGCTAGTTCCACAAAGCCAACCCTTAAGAAACATATATTAGACCGGGCACACACATACGGATTACCCTTGATTATCTTGGTAATACCCCGGGTCCAATCCTAGATAGCAGAGACATGTCTTAAGACGTTAATGCTGGTTTATTTCCATTGGTCTTACAAAAAAAAAACCTTTTCAAAGAAAATGTTAAAATTTATGTGCACTAAGAATTAGTGCCAAATTTTTGTTGTGTCTTTTAGCTGGATTTACACGACGGAAAATTTTTGGCGCATCTGATGGATTTTTTTTATGTTATAAGTGAGCAAACGAGCAGGTGGGCCCTCTGATGGTAAGAGGTCTCCAACGCCCATAGCACCCACTGTCTTATATTAGTGACATACTTCATACTTTGACGCTAATAAGACAGCAAAGCGCGTTGCCCAACCTGAAAACTAAGATGTTATGTCTCATGTGCCAGTAATTTAACCGAAACACAGCAGTGCAAACACGGCTGCTTTACGGCAAAAATATGCAAGGGGGTGGTACTTCCCCTGACGGACTTTGCACAAAAGCCCTACCACCTGGTCCAAAAGGATGTCCTGGGAAGCAGCTAAACCAAAGAAAGAGAAAGCTAAATTATGCCCCGTGTAAATCAGACATTTCTCGTAAGGCCTAAGTAAATTGAAGAAAATGATTTAAAAACCTGTATTTATTTGCAATAATTTAGAAATTATTAAAACGTACCTAAATGGACTTTGAACAAAAGCTCTGCGTTATTAATATTTAATCAGAGATTGACGAGTGTATTTTTCTTTTTGCAATTGACATACAGTACTGAACCAATGAAATCGCTTATTATGTTTTCTGTTCTAATAGATGGTGTTCACTAATTCAATAATTTTAAGTTTCTTATATAGTTTTAATTTTTTTATTATTGAATAAAATTTTTTATGAACTAAACGATGGCAAAAAATAATGGCATCAAAAACTTCATACAAAATTTTGGAAGATTTTTGTTTTGACGTTCAATAAAGACAAGCTCAATTGACTAGGTTGTCAACTCGCGGATTGATTGATAAACAATACAATATTCTTTATTGCACACAAAATTTAGAGAAAAATACAAATTTTATATTAGAAACAAGTGTACAACAAGGCGGCCTTATTGCTAAACAGAAATTTATTCCAGGCAACCTTTGAGTGCAGGATATTTAGCTACCAGAGATGCTACGACGGTGCATAAACAATAACACTATTAGTTTGAGCGTACTTTTGATTTGTATTTTTACTCAAGGTGGTGACTGTGTCGCCTATACAACTTGTAATGGAAAGGTGTGATAATAATAAAGTATGTGAATCTGCCCATGAAACTGAACAACTTTTCCCAAGGAACATAGATCGAAATATGAACATGAATTTTTGACCTCCCATACAAAATGCGCAATCTGCTGATGCAGTTTCTATGGGAGGTCAAAAATTCATGTTCATATTTTGACCTATGTTCTTCGGGAAAAGTTGTTCAGTTTCATGGGCAGATTCTCATCCTTTATTATTATCACACCTTTCAGTTACACGTTGTATATACGAAATAAGTCAATTTCAACTCCATGCTCATGACTGCTGAAATTTATAAAATCTTAAATCAAAATTGTAATACACTACAAGTCCGTAAAAGAAGGTCAATTGTTTGGCAAAAAAATATTAAAAGGCGCAGCTCCAAAAATGTGTCCAAATCACTACCCGTTGCCGCAAAAAAAAATTAAAGTGTCCATAAATTTGTTTTAGCCAGAGCGTTAACAAAGACATAATAGCAAAAGAAATAAATTCAAAATTTACGACTTTTACGTCTTTTGGTGTAAATTAAAGTCAGACCAAAGAACATTGTAGTTAGAATTTTAACTTGGCGAATGGCCAAAACACGATTTACAAAGAAATTAAATCTTAGTTAAGTAAGGGAAGGCTCGCACGTAATTTTAATTTTCTTGTTCTTTTTATAAGAAATTATGGTAGATGAGGGCAAAGGAATAATTTTAGCTGGGTCTTGTTTTACTGTATATGACTCGCCGTCTTGGTTTTATAAACTACAATTAATGTATTATCTTTTTCTTCTTTTTTGCAGCGCTTGCAGCAGAGTGGTACTTGCTTTCTTACCGATCACTAAAGTTGGCCGCAGTCAGTATAAAGCGGCAAGAAACAGAGGGCAGGTTGATGACGAACACAGTAGGGCGCTACTGTCATATGTTTTGCTCGTAAAGTAGTAGAGCGTATAAACGTAGAAATCAGGAAACCTGCGCCGATCTACCAGCAGTTTTCGGAACGGGTCCGCTCCGGTAGTTGGCGCAGGCAGTCGGTACCGAGTTTCTATACTGTGTGCCAAACCTGTGCTTTTTGAAACTGGTTCGCGATGGTAATTGGCGCAGGCAGTCGGTACCGAGTTTCTTTACTGTCAGTCACAGGCACAGGAAGTCAGTCTCGAGTCTATACTGTGTGACAAACCAGCGCTTTTCTGAACCAGTCCGCGCATACTGTGTGACAAACCAGCGCTTTTCTGAACCAGTCCGCGCTGATCATTGGCACAGGCAGTCGGTACCGAGTTTCTATACTGTGTGCCAAACCAGCGCTTATCAAAACCGGTCCGCGATGATAGTTAGCACAGGCAGTCTGTACCGAGTCTCTATACTGTGTGTCAAACCAGCGCTTTTCGGAACCGGTCCGCGCTGATAGCTGGCGCAGGCAGTCGGTACCGATACTCTATACTGTGTGCCAAACCAGAGCTTTTCGAAACCGATCCGCGCTGATAGTGGTGCAGGCAGTTGGTACCGAGTTTCTATACTGTGTCCCAAACCAGCGCTTTTTGAAACTGGTCCACGCTGGAAGTTGGCGCAGGCAGTTGGTACCGAGTTTCTATACTGTGTGCCAAACCATCGCTTTTTCTAAACCGGTCCACACTGGTAGTTGGCGCATGTTGTAGGTTACCGAATATATGCATATACTGTGTGTCATACCAGCGCTTTTCGAAACTTTTCTGCACTGGTATTTGGCGCAGGCAGTGGTACCGAGTTTCTATCATCATCATCATCATATGAGCCGAAAGACGTCCACTGCTGGACATAGGCCTCCCCTAAAGAACTCCATGACGACCGGTCCTGCGCTGCTCGCATCCAGCGGCTTCCCGCGACCTTGACCAGATCGTCGGTCCACCTTGTGGGGGGCCTGCCAACGCTTCGTCTTCCGGTACGTGGTCGCCACTCTAGAACCCTTACGCCCCATCGGCCATCGGTTCTTCTTGCGATGTGCCCTGCCCACTGCCACTTCAGTTTAGCGATTCTCAGGGCTATGTCAGTTACTTTAGTTCTTCTGCGGATCTCCTCATTTCTGATTCGAGCGCGCAGAGAGACTCCGAGCATAGCCCTCTCCATAGCCCTTTGGGTGACTTTGAGTTTCTATACTGTGTACTAAATCAGCGTTTTTCAAAAGCGGTAGATGGTGCCGATTTCAAAAGAGCTGGTAAATTGGCGCGAGTCCCCGCTTTCTACAAGTATATGCCCTTAAAATCTTAGGGTTGATTAGTGAGCAAACAGGCTGAAAGAAATTTCAATCTATTTATTTATATTTCTTTTGTAGTCTTTAAATGTCTCTTAGCTCCCAATTTATTTAATAAACAAAGCTAATAACTGAAATTGAATAAAGCAAACAAATTATATATTCAATATGGCCACTAACTGATATACATGATTAAAAGCATATCGCCTATTAAGTATACCATAATCACATAACAGCAAAATTAAACGATGTTCAACAGGTATTAAATCCAATTTGTAAATAATATACATAATGAAACAAATTTAAAACAGCGGTCATTAAGTTGCGTATACAAACTGCCCAATCAAGTTTGTAATTTTGTAAGGAGAGGTCGATTTTTTTATTCATTCCCTGAAAATTTTATTCACTGAAAGTTTGTTAGTTACGTGGACTCATCATGCTCTTTTCGGAATCCTGTACAATACACCCTGTATATGGGGGACTTCACAATTATAATTCTACCCGTGATCCCCAACCAGGCACAGCTTTTACAATGGATATCATGATGATATACATACATACCTCAATAGATAAATAACACCCGGCCACAGAACAAACACTTGTGTTCTTCATATAAATGTTTGATTGATAGATACATAGATAAAATATTTATTTTTTATCTTTATTTTTTTTTTCGAACCCGCAACCTACGACGTAAAAAGCAGGCTCACTACAAGCCACCTCAAAGTTTTTTCTTTACTGATAGAGTTCGAAATAACCCAGTGAAACGGTTCACACGTTGACCCGTGTCTGTTACAACAAATATTACAAATATCTTGTACTTAGACATCGCCATGAGCATGTCGGTTACATGGGAACGTTGCCCCATTTTTCATGCAGGCGTTTTCTTAGATTTAAAACATGAAATGTCTTATGAATGTTGCAGTAAACAATCTTTAAAACACCTGAAGTAGTTAGAATGTACAAGTGGTGTTTTGGTTGAACAATGGGTTTAAGGCGGTGGAATTGAGGTAAACAAACATTGCGTCATCATGGTCGCAAGCGGCTTGAGCGGTCCGCGCGCGGCTTAAGCGGCGCAAGCGGCTATCTGCAGTTCAAACACGGCTTGGGCCGTAAAGAACCGTGTTACTCGGTTACATCCGGCTTGAGCGCGATTCGGACTAGTTGGGCCGGCTTGAGCCATGCTGAAACAAAATAGAAAGTATAAAAAGGCGAAGGTAGGTAGGACGGGCCCTTTTTCTTCTTCGCGCGCTCGGGCAGAGCGGTAGTGCTCTTCGAACTATTTTCTATAATTTTTACTAATGTAAGCACATAGACGGTGTTGGAGATTCAGTCGCCCAAGAGAAAGATGCGAGGATCCATCACTCTGAAATGTGCTGTAAAACATATTTGATCGCGCTACGAATACAGGAATAGGCTTTCGATTCGATAAATAATAAACTTTGTCAGTGTAGACACTGCGACGGTGTTGGAGATTCAGTTGCCCAAGAGAAAGATGCGAGGATCCATCACTCTGAACAGTGTTGTAAATCATACTTGATCGCGCTACGAATACTAGAATAGGCTATCGATTCGATAAATCCTAAACTTTGTCAGTGTAGACACTACGACGGTGTTGGAGATTCAGTCGCCCAAGAGAAAGATGCGAGGATCCATCACTCTGAATAGTGTTGTAAATCATATTTGATCATGCCGCGAATACAGGAATAGGCTTTCGGTTCGATAAATCGTAAACTTTGTCAGTGTAGACACTGCGAAGGTGTTGGAGATTCAGTTGCCCAAGAGAAAGATGCGAGGATCCATCACTCTGAACAGTGTTGTAAATCATATTTGATCGCGCCACGAATACAAGAATAGGCTATCGATTCGATAAATCCTAAACTTTATTAGTGTAGACACTACGACGGTGTTGGAGATTCAGTCGCCCAAGAGAAAGATGCGAGGATCCATCACTCTGAACAGTGTTGTAAATCATATTTGGTCGCGCTATCGATAGGTGGGTAGGGTTTTCGATTCAGTATATTTCAATTCGGTTATCAGCAAGTCCAGAAGCCCGCATGCTTTTGAGACTGCTTCGCGTCGCGTAGATCTTCGAAGCAATCGTTTGCTTAATGTCAACTCAGTGTCCGTAAAATAATTTAACGTAATCAAGACAGTGCGCCGGGTGTCTTTTGCCTGAGTTTTGGGGTTATATTGAGGGAAGGAAACGACCTACAGAGGACAATAGAGGCCACTGGAAGCGAGCAGCGTGGAGCCGGTCGCCGAGGAGGCCTAGGGACAGGCTTCTGACCAGCGGTGGACATTCTCCGTTTCGCCTAGAGGGAAAAGCTAATCATCTAACGAGGATGGAAGAAGCCGCAGAAAGCGAGCAGCGTAGGTCCGGTCTTTGCAAAGGCCTAGGAAGAGGCTTATAACCAGCAGTGGGCGTCCACCGGAGAGGTCATATCAAGGTTTGATCGAAGAAAAACCGTGAGTAATTTTAAAACTACCTTGTCGTTCACACCATGTTTTAGCTATTTTGTGCTATTCAAATCGCGAGATGTGTCAAAAATGCTTATAAAAGACTGTAGAAATCGTCCTAAATTCGGTGACTATATTAAAATGTATATTCTGGTATATTTTACGGGGTTGTTCAAGGCCTTATGGCACAGCAATAGAGCTGAAGGGTTTATAGTAATGTGGGTAGACTGTACAAAGTGTTTAAAGATCTAATTTCTGTGATCTAGCCTATCAGTGCAAAACTTGCTTGATTATCGAAGGAATGATATTTCTATGCTAAAGTTTGCCTATATTTTGGATAAACTTATTTTTCTCTGACTGAAAAGCCTGTCGGGAGATGAACGTTATAATTTTGTTCTGTTAGTATAAAAATAGCTTCAAAATCTGGATCACATGAAATCTAGTGTTTTAATTGATAAAATGAGACACCAAAGGTCTTTTGTCATGCAGTGGACGTACCGGGTTTAATATTATAATAAATCAAGGAAAGAGTTTATTTCCTACTTTCATCTAACTTTATGAATTCGCCTAATTTTGATGAATGATTGAGATGGGAATGTGTCTTATCTAGTACATACTTACCTTTTGCTAAAATTGCTGTGTTCTATGCATGACATATTAAATCATGCCTTCCTTAAATTTAAAAGGGGAATTTTCCTACAAGATGAAATCAAAAGCTTGATAATAATTAGTCCTGTATTTAAGGTGAAGCAGAGAGCTAGCCTGAAGTGGTCTCTTTTCTGTACTAAAAGAAGGCAGATTGTCCACATTGTGCAGATCGAATTATCATTAAGCCTAGTACTGAAATAATGCTTTCTCAATAAAATACATTTGAGCTAAGAGGACGGGAAAGATAAGGAACATTCCCTGATCCTTGCGAGATTCTAAAATAATGTTTCTCAGGTTCACATATAAGAACTAAATCACTTACATATTTTCTAAAGTGTTGCTTTCATTGTTCAATGTGTTCTTTTATTGTTCAGATTTAATTATGACTGACTTGGGTCTTGGACCTTGACAAGTAAATGTAAATTCATGTAAATAATTGTTCCAAAAATTCCGCTTATCTATTGTTTTGCTAAGAAGATGAAACTGTATTTTATATGTGTATACATTCCTATAAGATCTGGATTGCGGGACAAGTCCAGGTTTCTTTTGAATCCTCCTCTCAATCTTTCTATTGTGACATGACAAAACTACAAACTTACTACCAGACAAGATGGACGGTGTAAAGAAATATCCCTTGCTATTTGTTTGCTCAAGTATATCTAGAGTAGCTTCATAAAGCGGAATTGGATAGGTATGGCAGAGAATTATCCAGTCAGGAGTCGAGATTCATGAATGACCGCGGTGGATTGGGGCGGTCATTTCCCCCAAACAAATGGGGGACCATGATACCTATCAACTAGCTAAAGCATCTTTTCTTCCCTTACATTGGTTCTCTTAGATCTCCCTAGAAGTCAGTCATAGTTTATAGATACTAGTTCATAAAACCACCCTCAACCATATAACCTCACATTCTAATTATCTTATTCTATGTTCTTACCTATTCTACATACTTACTCCATGTTCCTTTTGTCAAGTTCTTGTTGTTGCAAACTCTTCAGACGTTGGAGCGTAAGCTCATACTAGGATAGGTAGGCTTTAGGAGTTAGGTTAGTATAAGTCATGCTCTCCCTACGGATCCAGCTGCACTTTGGCCACTGCGTTAGGTCTTAGGCCACTAGAACGATCACAAGCCAAATTATTCATTATAACAGGGTTTAATAGTAGGGAACAATTTCGGGTAATGCTATTTTGTTTTCCTATTCTATGCGTTGGATTTAAATAAGTTAAAACAAAAAAAAAATTAAGTCCGGTTAACCCGTGTCTCTATAGCAAGTAAGTCAGAGTAAGTAGATAAGTAAAGTCAGTATAGTAGTTAAGGAGTTAGGTAGGATCGAGTTAGGTGGGTAGGAGAGTTACAGTCTGGTGCCATGAGTCATGACGTTGAGTCAGGCTTACAGCCGGGGAGGTTACACCAGGTACTCTTTTTATGCCATTTAAGGTTAACCGAATATTGATGTGGTACCATATAAACTCGAAATTCCAAAACAAGCACGCTTAACTATTATTTATCTCATATTTTATTCCACGACACGCCGACACCACAAGAAAATTTACATTTTGCTTTGAATGAAATGGAGCTGTATAAATTTCCAAACCTATATAAAACTGATCCGTAAGACAGTCCCATTTTGGAAATTGCAATGTCTGCCAGATAGCAATCGATCAGGCAAACAGAGACTGAAATCCAAGACAATGGTCGTTTGAATTTAAATGTATTTCTGTTGTGGTACTGATTGTTTCAAAGTCATTTAGAACTCGATGTAAACTCCTTTTGTTTCTTGTACATAAGTAAATATTTATATATTATCAGGTCACTGCAAATTATCCCACGTCATCGATTACACGATATAAGCTACTTTGTAGCGAAACTGAATGTGGTCCGACTAGCCAAGCTGCCAAGTGAGCGTATGGCAGACCTAATTTTTTACTTCTATTACAACGAACAGGTTTCATTCGTGTACGCTATGACGTAGCCACTTTTCTCTTCTAATAGGCTACATCTTTCGCTACAAAGTTGCATATTTTGTGTACTCTATCACGTATGATAATTAACAATGCCCTCATAATCTATTATTTAAAAACCGGTCAAGTGTGAGTCGGACTCGCGCGCCGAGGGTTCCGATATACCTCTAGCATTTTTGGAAGCAATAAAGTCCATTTTTAGGACCCCAAAACTAAATTTGTTTTTAAAGGTTTTTTGCAGATTTCTAAAAAACTGTGCAACTTAGAAAGATCGTTTTATTTTTGCTGTAATATATATATAAATTTCTATCGACTGTAATTAATTCAGATTTTTCCTACCACAAACTTCGGAGATAAGGGGGGGGAATGGTATTTTTTTTTTTACATTTTTCATCATAACTTGATAACTAAGAGTCGCAAAAAAGTACAAAAATATATTTTAGAATGTTCAAGTAAAGCCCTTTTATACGATACCCCACTTTTATAGGATCCCCCTTCTATTTGGGCCCCCTTTACATCAATAATCATATTTTTATTTTTATAATCTTTCATGTGCAATTTAGTTGGGCAACCATATTCTACAACTATTCCAAATTTCAAGTCGATAGCGTGAGTGGTTGCCGAGATATACAGGTGTGACAGACAGACAAAGTCGCAACATAAGGGTTTCTTTTTTTTACCATTTTGGTATCGGAACCCTAAAAACGCGAATTTCTATTGCGCACTAATTTAAGATATTATTTTCAACGTACCTGCGTATTTTCACAGCTATACCATATATTAAGTTGGGTGTATGGTAAAGTGAATTTCGGCCAGATGAACCGTTGACGTGAATAAGGTGGCGGATAGTGGCTGGATGCGGAAGGCGGAGGACTGGATGTAGTGGCGAGTCTTGGGAATGGCAAATGTTTACTAGTGGATCAGGCTGCTGATGAAGATGATTATGATCGATATTAAAGTGCATCTAAACTTGGCATTGGATCGGATTTCAACCCTTTTTTAGGCAAACAATTAGCCGATAGGAACTTGGCCCCCGTTTTAACAGTTATGTTTTTGGTGGGATCTTTTTTTTTACTAGCCTACTCGTATACTGTCCCTCTGCGCCTCCCCAATTTTTCCATTCCTCCCTATGTTGTGACTGTCGGCCACTGCATATCTCGGCATTCACTGCGTGCTTAGTAAGAAAGTTATGTAAGTGCGGTGCCGTGTGACACGCAGTGAATGCCGAAACATGCTACCCGCTCCGTGCGCCCACGCGAGTTTAGCGGACGGCCTAAAAGTATCCAGATCATGGTCATGAACTTTTTAATCAAAAACTTTTTAATAAAAAATAAATACTTACTTTAAACTCCACCAAAAATTAATAGAAAACAAATAGTAACCCAGTTTTAAAGTCATTAGGCCGACCGTTTGTAAAGTAAATAGTAAAGAACAAAGGGTGAGACGCGTTTCTAAAATTATTAAAAACGAGATACGATCTTTTGGCACTCGCCCTTTGTGTAGGCTTGATTGAAAATACTTCGCTTGCTGTACAGGGTGTAAAAGACAGTTTTCCAAAAACTAAAAACAACTTACAGTCATCGAAACTGAACGTTTTGAAGTTAAGTGGGAGATGCTGACTACAAACTACTACTACCGTCCAACGGTTTGTAGTGTGGGCAACGAAGCAGTTGACCCCAACATAATTCTTTCAGGCAGATTTTATTTGACAGGATGATAAAGTATCATGAATTTAATGAAAATTGAAAATATACAAAACAAAAATCACAAAAAAAATATCATACATTTTTTGTAATTTTTGTATGGAAAAATTAAAAGTACCGATTTTTTTTTGGATTTTTTATAGAAGGTTTGTCTCATATAGTGTAATACCCCAGCAAAGTTTCATCGACTGAGGATTTAATGCGGGGGTCTTCATACAACGATCTGCTTCGTTGCCTAGACTATTGTATGAAGACAAACAAACAAACGTTATGTAAAAAAGCTTACTATAGATTAGATGACTATATCAACGACAAAGGGGTATGGTGCCCTGATATTCCAGCGAAACACAAGAAACACATTGTAAAAAGCCGACTTTTAAAGTAGACCGTGCTGCAGTGGTTTCTTGCCGTTTCTTTTACGCTGCTATAGCACGTTCCGAAACGGCGTAGACTCGCTCTATTTGCATTGTATTCTGCATGACATTCAATAAGGTATTCTGGAAAGAATCTTCTTCTTTGTCGTATCGCTCTTTGCAGAACGGTCGTGGTCACGTCGAGGCATCGGTGGTAGAGGCGGATACAGCTCTCTGCACGATCTCCCGCCATCTCTCCCTGTTTGCAGACTGTCTGGTGCAGTCAGATACGCGGCTTCCTACTGCGGATTTTACTTGGTCAGAATGGTCAGTCCAGCGCATAGGTGACCTCCCGCGCGATCTGGTGACCTGCCGCGCGGTCTGGTTCACTCCACTTTTCCCTGCACGACCAGCCGCTCTATAGAGTCGTTATTCCGCCTAGAGATGTGTCCAAAATACTGCAGTATGCGCGATTGTGCTATAGCTGAAAGACGCTGCAAGAAAAAACATCTGTTAGATCCGGCTTTTATGTCAGACATTTCTGTTGTTCAATTTATATAATGTAATTGTTATTACATAATATCGTTAATTATTAAAATATGTATTATGCTACTGGAATCGCTAGTAATTTATAACAATATCATAAATAGTAGGTCAATTGATGTCTGCGTTACTAAGTTGTAAACAGAGTGAAGTTTAGGAGAGTTGGAGTGGGGACTTGGAAGAGCTGACACAGGCATTAGTCGGGTTAGTTGTAGTCTGGAAATTTGAGGAAATATACGTAATAATTAGTGTTTGAAAAGGTAGTCAAGTGTATGTAAGTGAAAACTTATTTTCTATTAGTTTATAAAGTGTTAAACGAGTGGTGTAATAATTGGAAACATTTTAAATAAATTTATTATAATTTTAAATAAAATAAATTTATTTTAACACATCGAATAAAATTATCTGAATCTGAGATCGTTTTGCAAGTTTTACTCACTGAAAGTTGGTCTGTTCCTTTGGCTGATCATGTTCTTTCAGTTTTAGTAAAATATTCACTTAAAACCTGTATAGTTTTCCTGAAAATTCAAACTAACATAATAAATGCGATATTAAATAATATTGAAAGTGACTCTGTTGTCTGTCCGTTTCGCTTTCGCAGCTGAACCGATGAACCGATTTTGATTGAATTTGGTATGAAGATACAACAATGGGGAAGGACATAGTCTGCTTTTAAATTTAACGTGTTAATTTAAAGCTAGTTTTGATAAAATTTCTCACATATCGCACAGTGAGAATAAAGTTAACTTTTTTGTTAAGGCGGGTCCGGTACATACGGAAAAGACGGCACTTTAAATTTTGAAATTTTCTATTTCAATCGAAAACCGTTCAAGTGCGATAGTATATTTAGAAGAAATAAAGTCCATTTTTAGGACCGCCAAACTAAATTTGTTTGTAAAGGTTTTTTGCAGATTTCTAAACAAGTGTGGTACTTAGATAGACGGTTTTAATTTTACTGTAATATTTCTGGTTTCAGGCTCTGCAAAGAGGACTGTCAGTAACATCTAATACAAACCCTAAATTTGTTATCTAGATAGATGGAAGAATACTAAATTGTACAGCGTGAATTTGTATTGGTTTTGCACCAGAAGCCCAGTGATTCTACTCATGATAACAAGCAACTTTCCCCAAGAAAAAATGTTTTTACTTGTAAAAATTTTTTCGCCTCTCCATAGTAAAGTGATCACGTGATCGACTCATTTTGTATGGAAAGGCGAAAATTTTTTTTCGACTAAAAATTTTTTTTCTTTGGGAAAGTTGCTTGTTGTAATAAGTAGAATCACTGGGCTTTGGGAGCAAAACCAATACAAATTCATGCTGTATAGTGAAGCTGGAAAACTAATTCATAGCCAGAAAGAAGACTGGTTTGTTTCGGGAAAATAAACGATAAAATATACGGTTAAAACAAGAGTTGACGGATATAGAGTGCTATCCATCACAGTCCCTCCGGGTTACAAAACTAATTACCGTCCGTGGAAAAAAATTGGGAGCTACATTTACAAAGCAATATTCTTTTTATGCCAATGTAAAGCATATGGGCCACCTGATCAAGGGCTTTTATAATCACATTAATTTTATTCCTAGAAACACAACGTACGGTCAAGAGCACGTCAAGCTCAACACATTGGGCTTTGTACCAGTCTTTAAGGAGCTAAAGTCGTTCTGCGAGTGTCAAACTTGACCTGTTGACTGTACGAAACCGACTCTTCAAGTAGGTAGGCCGTGCTGCAGTGTTTTCTTGCCGTTTATTAGGGTCTCGTAGTCAAAAATGAATCCTTATAGTTTCGTCTTGACCGCCTGTCTGTCCGCGGCTTAGCTCATAGACCCTAAAGCTGAAATTTTGTACATTTCATCCACGTTGACAAAGAGATGGAATAAAATTTTGAAAAAATATATGTTTTTTTCTTGTCTACCCCACAGTGTGGCGTGTCATTGGATAGATAGGTCTTTTAAAATTTCGATCATTTTTTTAGGGTTCCGATACCAAAATGGTAAAAAAAGGAACCCTTATGGTGCCGCTCTGTCTGTCTGTCTGCCCGTCTGTCGGTCACACCTCTATATCTCAGCAACCACTTATTCTATCGACCTGAAATTTGGAATAGTTTTAGAATATAGTTGCCCAACTTTATAGCACATGAAAAATTTTTGAAAAAAGTATGATTATTAATGTAAAGGGGGACAAAATAGGGGGGGTCAAATTTCAAATCGTCGCTACTAGGTCGAATGGAGTATCATATGTAAGGGCTTTACTTGTACATTTTAAAATATATTTTTGTATTTTTTTAAATTACTTGGTTTTCAAGTTATGATGAAAAATGTCAAAAAAAATACCATTCCCCCCATTCATCTCCGAAGTTTGAGTAAGGAAAAATCTGAATTAATTACAGTTGACAAAGGTTTATGTAAACTTTACAGCAAAAATAAAACGATCTTTCTTAGTTGCACAGTTTTTCAGAAATCTGCAAAAAACCTTTACAAACAAATTTAGTTTTGCGGTCCTGAAAATGGACTTTATTGCTTCTAAAAATACTATAGGTATATCGGAACCCTCGGCGCGCGAGTCCGACTCGCACTTGACCGGTTTTTTTTATTTAGGGATACCTTTGCGAAATATGAAGCTTGAAAGCGCAATTTTTAGTTGGAGTCGAGTGGTAATAATAATAATAATAAGGTCTAGAACTTAATTGGCTACCCACGTACGCCCCAATGTAAACATTGCCTCCTCGTTGTAATTAGTTTAAAAATATAAAAACAAATTATTAGAGAAGTACAGTGACATAAATAGCCGAATAATGAAATAATTCACCTGTGATAGTGTTTGTGACGGTTTTTATTGTGCTATTCGATCATATTTGAGTCAAAATTTCTGGATGGTTTAACTGACTAGTTAAGTGCTAAATTAACAATAAACTAACAATAATAAGTGACGTGAAGATATTTACTGGTGATAACATTAACTTTGAACGAGCTATAAGGTGTTATTTTCTAATAAAACATAACAACGGTTTATTTTTTTCATCCTACATTTAAACAACAAAAGAAGTGGACTTTGGACCCTAATTTGTCGTACGCGGAATCGCTAGAAAAGAAAGCGCCTGGAGCCGTGTATAGAGCAAATATATCGGAACGAAATACGATCTACTAGATACTGCAGGAGCTGGAATTGCCGATAGTACCTGAGCGATAATCTGTGCCACCACTATGAATAACTGTGCAGCTTGCTCGCAACACTTTCATATAGGTGAAGCGTTAAGCTGCACCAAATGCAAAGCTCAATTTCACTATGAATGCTTAAATATAACGAGAGAATATTTCATAGCCCATAAGCAGGAACTTGATCGAAGCCTGATTTGCCCAGATTGCCAACGCCTAACAAAACGAATTAGAAAAGACGACACGCCGACGCGATCTCTTACCAGGTCGCTGGTACACGATTCAATCTTGGAGCAAACTATGAACGCTAGCATAGACGCTAGTGATATGTCTTTGCATACTATACCATATAACACCCAGGATTGTGGCACACAGTGTAAAGAAACTCCAAAGAGCAGTAAAGTAACACCGAAAGTAGTGAATCTGGATCAGCTAAGTAACTTGTTGGATAGTAAATTAGAAATGTATAGAAATTCAATTTTGAGCGAAATTAGAATGACTATTCAAGAAGAAATAAATAGTATAATCCCTAAATCAAAAGATGAGTACATGGAAATGGCCAATACCTTTACAAAACTCCATGAGGAAATTAAAACGGAAGTACAGAGATTGGACATGAAAACTAATGATTTAGTCAACGAATGCCTTAAATCAATTAACTCGTCTTATCATACAGTAAGAGATGAAAGTAAATGTGAAGCTATGGGGCAAGTCGTGCTGGACGATTCCGACAAAAGAGCGAAAAAGAAAACTAATTCCTTGTCGCAAGACCCAACAAAGGGAACATTACCTACTCTACAGCTACAGCTAACACAGATGACATCCGCTCCAGCTCCAGCGCCTGCGGCCGGATCCACGTCAGCTTCTACGCCTCCTACCCAATCCATGCCAGCTTATGCGCCTTGTACCCAATTCACGCCTGCTTCCCAATCCACGCCAGCTCCTGCGACTGCTACCCAATCCGCACCAGCCTCTGCGCCTGCAACACAATCTGTACCTGCCACAGAACCCGCGCCAGCTACTGCAATTGCTACAGAAGCCACGCTGAATCCTGCACCTGCGACCCAACCCACGCCAGCTTCCGCACTTACAACCCAATCTGCGCCAGCTCATGAATCTGCTACTAGATCCGCACTAAATTCTTCACCTTTGACCCGATCTGGGCCAACTTTTGCGTCTGCAGCCCGATCCGTGCCAGCTTCTGTGCCTGCGACTCAATCCACGCCAGCTATCGCGCCTGCTACCAAATTTGTGCCAGTTTTTGAGAAAGTTACGCGATCCACGCCGGCTTCAATACCTGTAAGAAATACCCCTAAAGTTATTAATCATGGGGAAAAGGGAATGAGAGCAAGAAGATCGGTAATATTAACTGGAGAAAACCACCACATGTGTACGCTGCGAGCCGTGGAAAATAAAAGATATTTACATGTCTGGAACCTGCATCCAGATACAACGACGGAAGAATTGGTTGAACATGTTAAAGCCCAATGTGGAAATAATTCCGAAATACAAGTAGAGAAACTGAATCCAAAAATAAAAAGGGAATATGCTTCTTTCAAAGTTGGAGTTGCAGAAAATGTGTACGACAGTATCTGTCATAAGAATGCATGGCCAGTCAATACACGATTTAGCGAGTGGGTGTTTTTTCGAGGCCAGGCAGCTGGATATAAATCGACCCAAAGCCAGTAAGGCATCAATCGAATTGTACTACCAAAATACTAGGGGACTTCGAACTAAATTGAAGACATTTTATACAGGAATATGCGCTTCTGGTGCCAACCTGTGGGCGTGTACGGAAACTGGATTGTATAAGGGAATTTATGATGGTGAGCTAGTACCAAGCAGATATCAGCTGGTGCGATGCGACCGGGACGATGGGCGCAAGCATGGAGGCGTGTTGTTGGCCGCTGCTCCACCGTATAGACTCAGCCAGGTGTCCCTACCGGGAGACTTTAATGTGGATAAAGCTGTTTTTGAGCTAGTGTGTTGCGTAGTTAACAAATATGATAAACCTTTATTTTTATGTTGTGTTGTTTATATTCCTCCTGGTGCTAAAAATACAGACTATATGAAAATGTTTCAACTGCTAGAAGAATGTCAGAAAAAATATAAAAAAGTTATTTTAGTAGGGGATTTTAATTTGTATTCCGCAACACTAGAAACTAATTGTTATTTTGAATATTTTTTGACGTTCTGTGAGTTTCGCCAGCTGAACAATGTAGTAAATTGTAATGATAGAACCTTGGATCTTGTTCTCACTAATATGAGTGAAGAAGAAATGATGGTAAACATGGAGCAGGACAGCATCGTACCGGTGGACCAGCAGCACCCCCCTCTTTGTATCCGCTACAGTGGGGTTGTTCGATCGCGTCGGTCTGAGGTGGAGTTGGAGAAGGATGACTATCCTAGTCCACCACCTTGCGTTGCAGAAAATGCCTTTCCGATACTCTTTGAACAGGCCAACTGGAATTTCAGGAAGGCTGATTTCTCAACTCTTTACCGGCTGTTAGAGACTGCGGACTGGCATCGAGTAAGGGAAACGACAGGAGTGAAGGAAGCGCTTGGAATTCTATACAACATAGTCTTCGATATTATTGATAAATGTGTCCCAAAGAAAAAGCTGGTAACTGAGACACATCGGTTTGTTTACCCTGACTGGTATACGGCTGAGATGATTCGAGATATAGAAACAAAGGCCCAGTTGCATAAAAATTACAAGATGGGGGGGTCACAGGAGGACTATGAATTATTTTCATACTACCGGAGCAAAGTAAAAAATCAAATGGAAACTGAGTATGAACGACACCAAAATCGAATTCAAACCCAGTTTAAGAAGGAACCAAAAACTTTCTGGGCTTTTGTAAATAGCAAGCGTTCGAATCAGTCAGAACCAAAAGTTGCAAAAGGGGACAGGGTATTATCAGGGGCAGAATGTGCGCATGAATTTGCAAAATACTTTCTCTCTGTTTACAAAACAGAAAGGCCAAGGCTCAACGCGGAGGAAGCAGCCGCTACAACTGCTGACAATGGTGCGCGGGTACATGTAGGCAAGTTGTCTATGAAAGACGTGAAAGCTGCACTCAACCGCCTCAAACCAAAGCAATCTGCTGGCCCCGATGGAATTCCAGCATTTGTGGTTAAGGATTGCCGATCTGTCTTAGCTGAACCGTTACTACACATCTTCAATCTTTGCCTGGAAAAATGTGAGTATCCAGATGTTTGGAAATTGACAAAAGTGAGACCAGTACCCAAGGGGGGAAAGGGATCAGACGTGAGTGATTTCCGGCCAGTAGCAATATTGTCAACCTTTGCGAAGGTATTTGAAACCATACTCTACTTGTGCATCTATCCGCAAGTAAGTGCTTATCTCATTGAAGCCCAACATGGTTTCCGTCGGGGACGAAACACAGATTCAAATTTGATGTCTCTGACAAGCTATGTGGTACCAGTTATGGATGCCAAACCTGGTGGTCAGGTAGACGTCGCCTATTTTGACTTTCGCAAAGCCTTCGATGTCGTTGACAATGATGTTCTGCTAATGAAGCTGGCGGCTGTAGGTTTTACACCTAGCCTATTGAGTTTCTTCTCGTGCTACCTCCGAGACAGGAAACAATATGTCAACTTCGGCGGCCACGTGTCTGAGCCGTATCCAACATTGTCAGGGGTGAGCCAAGGCAGTAATTTGGGGCCGCTAGAATTTTTATTATTAATTAATGATTTGCCAGATGTAGTCAAGAACGCAAAGTGTTTATTATTCGCGGATGATTTGAAACTCTATTTAGATGTGAAGGATCTATCTGATTGTAGGAAACTTCAAGACGATATTGATAGAGTTGTAAATTGGGCAGATGTAAATTGCTTAGAATTTAATATATCTAAGTGTTGTACAATGTCATTTAGCCGGGCACTTGATCCTTTCAGTTTCAAATACACAATAAAGGAGGAACCCATGAAAACTGTGCAAAGTGTTCGCGACCTGGGTGTTCAGTTTAATAATCGATTAGATTTCAGGGACCATATAGTATCTATATGCAAAACAGCTTTCCGAAATCTTGGATTTATATTAAGACAGGACTTTAAAAACACAGAAGTAGTAAAATCACTTTATAATGCCCTGGTGCGAAGTAAATTGGAATTTGGCGGAATGATATGGAGCCCACATGAAACCAAGTACAGACTGATGGTGGAGAAAATCCAAAACAAGTTCCTTAGATACCTTTACTTGAAAAGGTATGGAGTGTACCCTTTTTATCCCCTCATGTATCCGACCCTATTTGTTCTAGGTATGGTCGGATACAATAGGTTGGAGTTAAGGCGAGAGGTAGCAACGGTCTTTTATGTGTGGAGAGTATTACGGGGTAAGTTGTACAACGAGCCAGTGCTGGAAGCGCTCCGACTCGTCATCCCACAAACGCGACTGAGGCAGGCGCCTAGAGACAATGTCTTGGAGGTTCCGAGGGCGCGAACTAACCTGCTCAAATATGCACCACTGTCTAGAGCGATAGCAAGTCTGAATAAAATGGCTGGCTCTATTGATATTTGGCATTGTTCTCTGGCGGAATTCAGAAAGCACTGTGTTTTGTCACTATAATTTTAATGTATAATTTTGACTTTTAAATTTTGACATGATTATGTTATTATTATTTTTTGTTTTTACTTTAAATGGATTGATGTATTATGATGATGTACAATTTTATTTTTTTTAGCTTTACTTGACTATTATTTTTGACTGTAGCTACTTTTATCGCATTGGTTTTATTTTTACTGTAATGATAATTGTAATGTATGTAAATAAATAAATAAATAAATAAATAAATAAATAAATAAATAAATTGCCCGAGAAAATCAAGGATTGATAAACTACATCCTATAATAGCTAGGTCTAGCTAGGTCTCATGTCCGGAAAAAATCGTTTTGCCCGTGTTTTTAAGCATTAAAAAAAACCTACAGCGCCATCTGTTGGCGAGTAGCATAGCTTGATCACCCAATGATATTCTAATGTTAAGGCGGCTATTATAGAGCGAAGCTCGGTCGATCAGGTAATAATAGTAATTATAAGAGACATAATTGCTATTATTTTTGGGAGGACTCTCTCGATTTGCATTGTATTCGATATGTTTGGTCAAAAACATCTTCACTAAATAAATGAAATCAGAAAAATCTTTTCAGGAGCGCTCAAGGTCAAATTCATAACATCGTTCGCAGACATCAAAGTAGAGTATTGGTTCGAAGAGTTGTCAAATTTCAACCAATATCCTATTCTATCGTCAAGAGACAAATGAATTGCATTTTTCGAATAGTATCGTATAGATATACCGAAAATTGAGAGTAGACACCCAGTTTTAGAACGCAGTATGGTGTTTCTGACTCGGTATGTTCGTTTTATTCCAAGAATACTGCGTCCCATCGCTCTCTGGCAAAGATCTTAAGTGTTATTTTTTGCTGTTGCTCTAAAATATTATAGACTGTAAGGGCACTGCATGTTATCCTACGTCATCTAGTACACGAAATTTGCAACTTTGTAGCGATAGTAGTGGCCTAGTAGGTCCACAAAACGTTGGTCTGCCAATCCGAAACCTGACAGGTTTTGTACAGTTGGAGAGAAAAGTAGTTAAATGACAGATTACACGAATGAAATCTATTCGTAGAAATAGAAGGTACCTATATAAGTAAAAAACAACAGGTCTGCCTTGCATCCTCTTGGCAGTTTCGCTAGTCGGACCTGGTCGGATGTGATTGGACCACAAATTTGGTCGGACTGGCGAAACTGCCAAGAGGATGCAAGGTAAACCTGTTGTTTTTACTTATATAGGTACCTTCTATTTCTACGAATAGATTTCATTCGTGTAATCTGTCATTTAACCACTTTTCTGTCCAACTGTACCAAACCTGCCAGGTTTCGGATTGGCAGACCAACGTTTTGTGGACCCATTAGGCCACTACTATCGCTACAAAGTTGCAAATTTCGTGTACTAGATGACGTAGGATAACATGCAGTGCCCTTACGGTCTATTATTGGGAAAAGCTAAGTCCCTCCGCTGCACGTTGCCACCTTTCGTCACTCCACACATCAATTACTTTATGATGGATCGATGCAATTTCATATCCAGCGAAATTCTGCTTCAAGCTTGCGTGATACAATACACGAGATCCTATAAAACTTGGTTAGAGTTAATTTTGAAGGTGGTAGGGCTTTTGTGCAAAGTCTGTGTGGGGAAGTACCACCCCCTTGCTTTTTTCTGCCTAAAGCAGCAGTGTTTGCTCTGCTGTGTCGGATTGATGGAAAAGGGAGCCATTGAAATGACTGGCACATGAGACACACCATCTTAGTTCTAAGGGTGGGCAACTCGCTTCGCTGTCTTGTTAGTGTCAATTATGCTATTAATAAGGCAGTGGGCGCTATGTACGGTGGTGAGCACTTACCATCAGGTTGCCCACAAGCTCGTATGCTTACTCATTTTCATATTTGTTTATTGCATGTCACAGTCATTTAGTTGTTATAATACGGAAATGGTTCTAACTATAAGTACGTGTGACACCCTGTAAGGGTATAGCAAAAGAGGTTCTAACGAAAATTACAAAATTTTGGCATTTAAAATTATGTCAGAAATTAATTAAACAAGTCAATTATTAGACAAGTAAATTATATTAAAAAAAATAAGTGAATTGCATTCAAAAGTCAAAATTAAAAGGAATTAAAACTAATAAAATTCACAAGTTAAATAATCTATTTATCATTTAAAAATTCTTCAATTATATAGTAGTATTTTTCTATTAGGTACTTTTTGAGCAATTTATAAAATATTTGTTAATCGGTTTCACTTTTGATATTTTCCGGGATTTTATTATGTATTGTTTATAGCAGAGTATTATGGGCCTTTTCTAAATATTTCCATATTTGATTGGGGGGCATGATATCATCCAAAAGCCTGTCACTGCTGGACTTATACCTCACCTAAAGATGTTCAATAATGTTTAATACGACCGGTGCAAGGACCAATTATTATCACCGGGTTATTACTCGTAATATATCACTTTTGAGACTTTCAAAACTGAAAATCCCTAAATTGTTAAAAGGTAAATCGTGTACAACCAATAGCACGTCAGTAGAAACACTTGAGAACTAATGGCATGGTAAACAGAATTGAAAATGGTTCCAATGAAGTGCAGTCGACCATACATAACATAAACAATCAAACACTAATTTATATTTCATTATCTTATAACTTCCCATGAATCGTTTACTACTAATAATGTTTGTAAAAAGTTGTTTAGTTTGATTGTCTGGCTGTAAAATTTTTGCTTACCTTGTATAAAACACCTGGGACGCATCTGAGACAGAGATTGAACGCTCCAATAACTTACTGTATAATGTCGTATTGAACAATTTTCCTATTTATCAAGATTGATTTGAAATCGATTTTAAAAAGGCAGTTCTCGTATCAAATCTTGGTTTTTTTTAAAGATAAAAGACGATTTTCGACTTTAGAAACTGCATTTCCGTTGATAGCCGACCCGACGGGGCACCGGAGACACACACGGAGGGCACAAGTCGTTGCGACTGGTCGTCTGAAGCCTGATTTTTAAAATTTTAGATATGTTCAACCATTCTCGACTTTTACTCGTACAGATAGTTCAAAATGAGTGTCGTTTGAATCCAGAGAAAAAAAATGTAAACGATTCGATAATGTCATCAGTCAACAATAACATATAGACGGAGAGCGCGTGGTCGTCAACCCTACCTCATCGATTACCAAGATGCGACTAATCTAGGGTGATGCACGTTAAAAAGTTATATCCGAATCAACAGGGTTGCCTGGGCGCAACCTGGCAGGTTTTGTACAGTGGGCAAAAAACTTGTCATTTTTTGGGCAAAAATTACCTCATCGAATACCAAATAGGTACATAGTACATTCGATAGTACCCATCAAGGAGTGCCTAAATCAACAGGGTTGCCTCACTCAATCCTGGCACATTCGGAAGTCGGCCTGATTGAAGATGGTCAAAAATGACAAAAATTACCTCATCGATTACCAAGTAGGTACTTATTACAACTAAAAGAGCTCTTCAAGAAGGGGCAAAATCAACAGGGTTGCCTCGCCAAATCCTGGCACATTCGTGAGTCGGCCTAATTTTAGGTTGGCAAAAAAATACAAAACTTACTTACGATAATGAGTAATGAATTGAAACTTATGCCATTTGAAGGTTCTAGACATCTTAATAATATTTGCTATAGTATGCCAACACTTAAACTCATTTTTCATATTATTATACAGGACGAATAGTTAGGATGGGGTACACAGGGCAGCTACTATAAGCATTATAGCTACAAGAAAACTTAGTACAGAGACTAACCCTAACTTTTAGAGATATTTTGATCTACATTCACAGATTTTTGAAAAGATGTACAGGTAACAAGAAAAATGGCAATTTCCACATAAACTTTTATCATTCCATTTCATCTTCTTATCGATAAAGAACATAATTTTTTATGGGGTTAACCGAGCCGACCATACATGTTATAGGAGAAACAGAAATTTTCACGTACCTTTTTTACGAAATATTGTACGTTTTTTACGAAATATTCTATTCTCTTATTACTATGAAAAAAAAAGTCTTTAAAGGTCAACCAGGGTCAAGTTATTAAAATTCTCAGTAAATGCAAAATAAACTTTTATTCAGTAATAAAATAAAATCAGGCCAAAAGTGCCAGGATTTGGTAAGGCAACCGTGTTGATACTGCCACTTCTTAAAGAGCACTATATCAACATACACACATACATCCTACACTACACACACACACTCAGGCACACACATACATCCGCTACATCTACATTCGTACAGGTAATTGTGGGGCTTGCCGCGTCGTCCTACTGGAGTGTCGCTCTGGTAGGTGGACGGGGAATTCGCAATTCCCCCTCGACCTACTGCACTAGTATTCGAAACAAACTAGTTTTCATGTATCGATATTTTTTCTATTAAGTAAAAAAAAAAAATTTTCCATACAGTCTCTTTAAAATGAACGGGCATTTGGGCAACTAATACATCTCGTTGAGATCTTCATTTCGGTTGACAGCTGTCAAATCTAAAACCACCATAACTCAAAAACGACTTACCCTAGACTTTTGCACGTTCGAACAAACGATAGATCTCGTCAAGGTCTTTACTTCGGTTGACAGCTGTCAAATCTAAAACCACCATAACTCAAAAACTACTCACCCTAGACTTCTTTACGTTCGGATGAAAGATAGATCTCGTCGATGTCTTTATTTCGGTTGACAGCTGTCAAACTATAAATCGCTATAACTAAAAAAACTACTAACCCTAGACTACTCGTTTGTTAAGACAAAGGATAGATCTCTTTGAGATCTTCATTTCGCTTGACAGCTGTAAAATCTAAAACCACCACAACTCAAAATTACTGACCCTATACTACTTGTATGTTTGGACAAGTGATAGATCTCGTCGAGATCTTTATTTTGGTCTGTCGAACTTAAAATCACTTTTACTTGGAAGCTACTGACCCTAGACTCCTCGTTTGGACGAGATCTTTTATTAATTGTCCTAGCATACGAGTTGTCTAGGGTCAGCAGTTTTTAAGTTATAGTTATTTTAAGTTTGACAGCTGTCAAACAAAATGAAGATCTCGACGAGACCTATCATTCGTCCAAACATAAAAGTAGTCGAGTATCAGTAATTTTTGGGCTGTTGTGGTTTTAAATTTGACAACTGTCAACCGAAATGAAGATCTGAACTAGATCTATCATTTGTCCGAACATACAAGTAGTCTAGGGTCAGTAATTTCCAAGTTGTAGTGATTTTAAGTTTGACAGCTGTCAACCGAAATAAAGATTTTGACTAGATCTATCATTTGTCCCACCATACAAGTAGTCTAGGGTCAGTAGTTTCCAAGTTATAACGATTTTAAGTTTGACAGCTGTCAACCGAAATAAAGATTTCGACGAGATGTATCATTTGTCCGAACATACAAGTAGTCTAGGGTCAGTAGTTTCCAAAAAATAGTTATTTAAAGTTTGACAGCTGTCAAACGAAATAAAGATCTCGACTAGATATATCATTTGTCCTAACATACGAGTAGTTTTATATTATAGCGATTTTAAATTTGACAGCTGTTAACCTAAATAAATACCTCGACGAGATCTATATTCGTTCGATCATAAAATAGTTAAGGGTGAGCAGTTTTTGAGTTAAAGTGGTTTTAGATTTGACAGCTTTCAACCGAAATGAAGATCTCAACGAAATTTAACCTCAGTTATTTTCATAAGTCCTGAAATGTATTTTATTGTGTTTTATGTAGTCTTGAAAGAAACTTTATCTGTATCTTTGTCCTAACAATCGAGAAGTTTAGGGTTAATAGATTTTAGAGGATATTATGTGAAAAGATAGTTACTTGACAGTAGGCGCAGTCTTTTTGCTTGAAAGAAAGGGATAATGTGCGCAATACGCAACGCATAAGATTGCGACAGATATAATGTGCGTGTTACCAAAACTAAATGAATTAAGCGCCTGATATAATATATCCACTTTAAGTAAAAACTAAGTAATAAAATAAAATTTAAGGTTAATCATATGATAGCAAATACGAATGCCTTTCTGTGTTCTTAATTTCACTACTTAAAACACCTCAGATTCCACAAAAAGAGGAAATCATGAAAATTGAAGAGGTAACTTTTGATTTTTATTTTGTCGAGCCAAATTTTACTAATCGTGTTTTGGTCTTAGCGGTATTATCACTTGAATGGTCATAAAACACATAACTGAAAATCACGGCAAGATACTGAGTAAATAAAAAGATATTTGTCTTCAAAATACACAAAAAAAATCCATGTCGTCTTAAAATATAGCAATTTTTGTTTGACAGCAGTCAACCGAAATAAAGACCAGAAATGAAGATCTCAACGAGATCTGTTATTTGCGGGTGCCCGATTACCCGTTTTTTTTTTAAGAGACTGTATCGAAAATATATTTTACATGTACTTGTTAGGAAAAAAATATCGATACATGAAAACTAGTTTGTTTCGAACGCTAGTGCAGTAGGACGAGGGGGAATTGTGAATTCCCCGTCCACCTACCAGTGGGACACTGCAGTAGGACGACTGGGCATTTACCCAAATGTGTTTTGCCCACTTAGAAATTGCTAATGGCCCTAAAAGTCAGTAAATAAAATATTTTGCGATTTCTGAGAGTTCTAATACCTTTACCCTAGTAGACCTTTTACAGACTTCTGTTTCTTAGTATCAAAAGGATATAATGTTTCGAAAAAAAGGCACATGAAAATTTCTGTTGTTTCTATTACATGTTTGGGAAAATAATTCTGTGCTTTCTGACAGTTCTAATACATTAACCTCGGTTGACCCCATACAAAATTATGTTCTTTATGAATAAGAAGATCAAATTGAAAAAAAAAATGTGGAAATTGCCGTTTTTCTTGTTGACTGTACATTTTTTCCAAAATCTGTGAATGTAGGTCAAAATATCTCTAAAAGTTAGGGTTAGTCTCTTTACTAAGTTTTCTTGTAGCTATAATGATTATAGTAGCTGCCCTGTATACCCCATCTTAACTTTTCATTCTGTATAATAATATGAAACGTGAGTTTCAAGTGTCGGCATACTATAGCAATATTATTAAGCTCTAGAACCTTCAAATGGCATAAGTTTCAATTCATTACTCGTTATCGTAAGTAAGTTTTGTATTTTTTTGCCAACCTAAAATCAGGCCGACTCACGAATGTGCCAGGATTGGGCGAGGCAACCCTGTTGATTTTGCTCCTTCTTGAAGAGCTCTATCAGTTGTAATAAGTACCTACTTGGTAATCGATGAGGTAATTTTTGTCATTTTTGACCACCTTAAAATCAGGCCGACTCCCGAATGTGCCAGGATTGAGTGAGGCAACCCTGTTGATTTAGGCACTCTTTGATGAGTACTATCGAATGTACTATGTACCTATTTGGTATTCGATGAGGTAATTTTTGCCCAAATAATGACAAGTTTTTTGCCCACTGTACAAAACCTGCCAGGTTGCGCCCAGGCAACCCTGTTGATTCGGATATAACTTTTTAACGTGCATCACCCTAGATTAGTCGCATCTTGGTAATCGATGAGGTAGGGTTGACGACCACGCGCTCTCCGTCTAATAGGGAAAATAATTTTCTTAGATGCTCCTGTCTTTCACACGGGCAATTGTATGGGGCCCTGTCACGTGTAACATCAAAACTCAATATGTTCATTTTTGCACCTAATCCTGAAGAAGTTATAAATGTTGTGTACAACGAAATATTTTAGAATGTTTTAAAAATTGTGTAGCAGGTTGAAGACTACGTCATAATATCGTAATAAAAGGCAACACTCTACCCGTAGATTAGTACCCGTGCGAAGCCGGGGCGGGCCGCTAGTCTATCTATAAACTCATAAGAAACTCTTGGATCCGATCCCAAACGAGATCGGTTAGGTTATGTTAGGTACTTTTCGACCAAACACACGAGCCGAGGGAGGGAAGTAAGTGGCGAGTGTCAGTGTCAGAAGCGAATTTGGTACAGATTATAATTTTTCGACAGTGTATCAACGATCTTACCACATAGTTGTAACATAACCGAAGTGCGAATCACGGAAGCGCGACACCACGCAATCGCGAATAACGATAGTGCGACATCACTGAAGCTCAAATTTTATAGAAAATTTAAAAAAAAACTTACTAGGAGATTGATCAACTTAAAATTGTTATTATTTTCCGGTGACCTATAAATGTTTCTAACAAACCTCTTATGCTGTATCGAAGGCACCACCAAGCACTACCAACCAAGCAAACAGATTTTCCTGGTTATTCCCTACCTGTGCCTGTGATTCTCTACATCAATACTTGCCAACAAACTTGCGCAGCCGCTGAGTAACGAGCGATCCATCATCTGGGATTAAATACGAATTCGTCATTAGATATTGGCCTTACCCCGGCCTACTCATACAACTAGGACCACGAAATGTAGTCAACTGGGACCACTACCACTTGCAAACAATAATAAGTAGGTAATAGAAATAATCTCAAAATTAATTATTTGTATTCATAATAACAAACGTCAACTTATAAATTATATCACGATGAATGACAACTGCCAACTAGCGTCAACACGAATTATCACGTAGTTAAGAGGCTACCTCCCGTCCACTAGCGCCCCCATCAGTTAAAAAAATATTACTCGCAAAATACAAAACTTTTTCGAAAATCTGGAAAGACAGATTAAAGTCAAGGTACACTAGTTTATTCAGAACCTATCAATTCTGCAAAATACTCGTATAGTTCTTTGTAGCTACAGATACAAAAAGTGCGAAAAACGGCCACTTTTAGCAGTTTTTGTATCTGTAACTACAGTAAACTTTATTTTACAGAGTAAATCGTTTCTAAATAAACAAAGTTATCTATACTTCAATCTGTCTTTCCGGATTTTCGATAAGTTTTGTATTTAGTGAGTAATATTTTTTTAACTGATGGGGGCGCCAGTGGACGGGAGGTAGCCCCTTAAATAACCCGCTCCAAGTCATTCCAGGAGCAAAGGTGCCCCTCACACTTGCAGCGTTACCGCGTGGATCGCGATGGGCAATCTTTGCGTCAGGAAAGACCTCTGAATTTGAAGTGGGTAACAATATAGTAAAACTGATTTTAGCAAAAATCTGAATTGGATCCTGAAACGTTGGCTCATTAAAATTAATGGAAACCTTGCTTTTCCCATAATAAAGATAACTAAGAGAATGTAGAGTGGAGAATGAATGGTTATTGTGGGTTGAGTTGGCCATTTCGAGAGGTCGAATTTTTTCTTCATTTCCCAGCACTTGTTACTAAGGAAAAGTTGTTCAGTTTAGTCTACTGAGCCAGCCTTGTCAATTTCCTGTAATCCGTCCCATTACACCCCGTATGTAAAGAGTGCTCTATGTAGAGAGCACTATGTTATTTTGTGGGCCCGTAGTCCCAACAGGTAATGGCCCGAGTCGATTTAACTTTGTAAGTTGGTAAAGCGAGGAATTTTTATCCAGGCCTACAGTACATATATATGTATATAGGTACGTATAGTTCTGAGTCGACCAATCTCTCTCACTTGCTAGGACGGGGAATTTCCGTTATATTTTCGCTAATGATTTGCTCAACAACTTAAGCTAATTCTGTTTAATTGAAACGGTGTGGGAGGACGTTTCTCCAAGGTAACAGAGCGCCTGAAATGACATTTCTGTCGTACATTTTCATATAAGTAAGGGATCAAATGAAGCGTCAATATATTTCCTAAACGAAATAAATATGCGTGAATAAAAAGTGAAATCATTAAATAAGGTGTCTGACTACTGATTCTTGAAGATTAGACCTGTGCACGGTATCCAGGAAATTCCGTGCATCGTTCAGAAAAAAATATACGTCATTTTGTCAGAAATCTCTTACATTTAGCGAATTAAAATGTTTTAAGAGTCGCACGGCATTTCTTCAACATTTTAGATATAGGTACCTAATCTTCGACAATATTGTTAATAAGGCTCTTATCTAAAGACCTCATCAATCAGATTTGTATTTTTATTCAATTTAGGTAAGATATTGACGCTTCGTTTGCCCCCACATTTGTATGAAAATATATGAAAGAAAATAGACCGGCTGGTTATTTCTGCCGTTGAGTGTAAAATTGGTTTCTCGATTGATTTTGATTTGTTGATTTTTTTGCATTTTAAGCTGTTTATAAAATTATTTTGTCGAGACTTAAAGCCGATAACTGAAATCATGATAAGGATATATAGAGATAACACGACACATAGCAACTATTTGTCATTTTCAGAATTTTCATAAGAAGTACAATAGACTCAGCTGGTTTAAAAATCTAAGGTAGACAATTTAAGTGTCAGATTTTCTTTACTTTAATTTTACTTTCTTTGTGTTTCTTGTGTCTGTTTTGGTCGAATGAGGTCGAACCAAAAAATTAAATGTGGTCGGACTATCGAAACTTCCAAGAGGATGTAAGGAAAACTTGTCGTCTTTTACTTGCATATGTAATTAGGGGGCACGGCAGTGCCCCCACCAAGTCGAGAAAAAAAAAGCGGCACGGCAGTACCATCCTTTTCTCGAAGCAGTTCAGGCCATTTTCGACCCCCCTATAACTTCGTTATGGATAAAACTAGAAGCCTGAATTTTCAGTAACCAAGCAGGCATTGTATAAACACGGTATATTTTAAATTTCATGCAATTTGTACCAGTAGTTTAAGAATTATAACTACTCAAAGTTTCTTAATTTTGTCACTGACTGACTGACCGATCATCAAAACTCTAAGGCACTTCTAGCAGACATAGAAGCTTCAAATTTAGAATATGGTTATTGTTTACTGGTATAAATCAAGGAAAAACTATAATATTTTTAAATTTTCGTCCAGTTTTCTAGTTTTACCAACTACATAAATAACTTTGTATTCCCATATAAATATATAGGATTACAAAGTTACATTTGCAGTAAATAAAGCAGTGTACCTGTATATGTATAATATAATGGAATTATAGGTGAAGATAGGTACCTAGATATAATTATGTTCAAAAGTAACTTGTTAAATGGTCAACGGAATGAAAAAGCAAGAATGGGACATGTCTTATGAAGTTGTACCAAAATCCCGCAATGTAACTATTAAGTAGACTAAATTATCCTAATTATCCTAAATAAATTAAATACCTAGGGATATTAATAGATGAGAAATTAAACTTTCAGCGGCACATAGAGGTACTTGCAGGCCGAATTCGTAAAACAATATTTATTTTTAGAAAGCTTCGGTACTCTCTCCCTTACGATATACTGAGGATGGTATATTATACATTGGGCCAATCTTTACTTTCTTATTGCATATGCTGTTGGGGTGGGGCCGCCAAAACACACATGTTAACCTTAGAAAGGGCCCAGCGTGCATTACTCAAGGTGATGCTCAGAAAAGACCCTCTTTACGAAACAGCCCAGCTTTATGCTGATGCCAAGGTTCTGTCGGTGCGTCAGCTCTATATTTTACGCATCTCACTTAAACAGCATCACGCAGTGCTGGCCTCAAGTGAGTACAAAGTTTTACTCAAGAAACGAGTATTCAAAGTCCCACTGCCCGAAACTAAAACATCCTTCGCCAGAAGACTGTTTCCTTATTTTTCCTTATATGTTTATAACAAAGCTATGAAAGCCTGCGATTTTAGACACTCTTCGGAAACAGAAGCAAAGTGAAAAATTAAATCCTGGCTCTTGGCATTATCGTATGCAGAAACAGAAAAGGTCACTGCCCCGGAGGCTGGGGCGTGGTTGCACGCGTTGCCATCTCCGAACCTGGGCACTCTGTTGGATGACGACTCGGTGCGTGTTGCCGTGGCACTGCGGTTGGGCTGCAATGTTTGTGAACCCCATTTATGCATTTGTGGCGCAACCGTTGAAGCCAATGGGCATCACGCACTGAGTTGTCTCCGTTGTTCAGGGAGATTCCCGCGGCACCACGCCCTTAACGATATATTACGTCGGGCCCTTGTTGCAGCCAACATCCCCTGCGTATTGGAGCCTCCAGGCCTAAGCCGCTCCGACGGCAAAAGACCGGATGGCCTAACTATGGTGCCTTGGAGCAAGGGGCGAAGCGTAGTTTGGGATGCGACGTGCGTCAGTACATATGCTGCGTCGCATCTAAACTCCACCATCCGTATGGCGGGTGCTGCCGCGGAGTCTGCCGCCAGACTAAAGCGCCACAAGTATGCTGCCCTGGAGGCTTCATACACATTTATACCTGTCGCGTTTGAGACAGCGGGTCCCTGGGGCGGTGAGGCGAAAGATTTTGTTAGGGAGATAGGACGACGCCTCAAAAACAGGGGAAATGATCCCCGCGCTGGTTCTTTTCTGGTCCAACGGATTGCAGTTGCCATACAGCGAGGGAATTCCGCTAGCATAATGGGCACGTTTGGGCCAGGACAGAACCGGGGCGGGATAACGTAATTAGTAACAATTAAGTTTTATCTGTAATCTGACATGTTTTTCTATCCCATAATAAATAATAATAATTAGATTTATTATTTTTATCTATATTATATACTCTTACATTTTTATTTATCTATATTATATACTATATAGGTACATACTATAAATTTTATTTTGTAGTAATAAATATGGTTTTGTATTTAAATATTCCACTGCACAATTTTTTATTGTATTATCATTAATTTTAAAATACGTTAGTCTAAGTGATCTGTTAAGTGTTTTTTCGATAAATTTGTAGCCTGGCTAAAACGATCTCCACGATACAGGCTTGCCTAGTGTGGAGTTCATTTGTAAATCTACTTTTGTAAATTTTGAACTTTTAAAAATAAAGATATTTGTATTTGTATTTCCATGAAAGAAAGAACACTTATAACCATAACCGCGGCCGTCACGGAAAGGTAGCCACTTTCTTCCAGGCAAACTTTGGGTTTTACTGCGATATCGCAGGCATACACACAAACCTCGTTTTATTTAACTTACGAAAATTGTGTCAGTTAGTATGGGTATAAAAATATCAATAAATTCAAGTTAATCCGTTGTTTGCCCGTGTGGTGCAGGCAAAGAATAGTACAAACCCATCTCTACCCATGGGTGTCGTAAGACACAACTAAAGGTTAATGAACCTAAGGATAGGCAGCAGCATTCTTCTGTGTATCGTATTATCATATCATCTTACATTCTGCGGTCACCAGCAACCGCGGTCCATGGTGCCAGCCGTAACAAGCGTGGTGACTATGTTACTTCCCCTTTACATTGTTTCAGCAAAAGCTGGAATTTTGAATCGAGTTCCCTGTCCTGTAGTGGACGTTTCATGGGATGTTATGATGAATCTTTTGTTACAATTAATTTTCTGTTTGGTACATTGACAGTATTTATAGTGAATGAGAGAGATAACAATTTTGATAAGGATTAACTTTAACAGATGTTTGACGAGTGCGGCCCTAAATACTCAGAATAATGACCTCCTTGCTTCGCTCGGTCTAAATATTACTAACTAATGATAAAAAAGAAATATTTTTAAAATAAAGAAAGCGGCGCGCGCAGAGGTGAATGTTCCCGAGCGAGTGACAGCCGCGCTCATAGGCCCAGATTAGTAAGTTTATGTGCTCATAGGCGCGAGCGTCCTCTTGCTGTTCGGATGTGCCTAGAAATCTTACCTATAACTTTGCGATTTTCGTTCATACTTTCAATGGCTATATAAGTTTGATGACTGAAAGGCTTACTCATTGGTTTACTGATTGATTGGGTAATTTTAAAATATATTAGTACGTTTTAAATACTAGTAGTAGTAGTCTTGTAGTTTTCGGGGATCTCTTACAGCTTCCGCCGGTAAGAGAAAAGTCACCTTTTGAAAAACTATCAACTGCTGAAACTAACAAGTTGTTAGGTTCCCTCGGTATGCCGAATCTGTGGATTGAACTGTTCATATACGATGAACATGCGACAGGTCAATGGTTCTGACTTTGTTGAAATGCTAAATAGAATAAGATTAGGTATGACTACACAAAAAGACCGCCACCTACTATCGGCTAGATTAATAACTCTCACATCCGATTCAAATGAAAATAGATTAATTGAAATAATTGAACACCTCTCGAAACCTCCTGATGATACCGTTTGCTTATTACCAACAAAAGACATGTGTCAACAATTAAATACTGCAATGCTTAAATCTCTCCCACATCCTGAAATCAAACTTACAGCTGTAGATAGCATAGATTGCCCCAGATACCTAACAAAAAGAGCTCGTGAATGCATAAAAAAATAAAACGACGATGCTTCTATGACTGCGGGCCTGGAAGAGAATATAATTATAAAAATAGGATCAAAAGTCATGTTAAGGAGAAATATTGACGTGAATCTTGGTTTAGTTAATATTTCTATCGGTATAGCGCAAAGAGTAAAGGTTGATCCGGAAAATACAAAAATAATTAAGAAAATATACATAACATTTAATAAAGAACATGTTTATGAGCTAGGTCCGGTCAAAACTAAATTTAAATTATTAACAGAGCTTATGTTCATCGCGAACCGTTTCCGATATGTATAGCCTATGCTATAACAATACACAAAAGTCAGGGCCTAAGTCTAAATAATGCACTGATGGATATCGGTTCTGTAGTATTCACATCCGGTCAAGCTTATGTGGCACTTTCGAGAGTAACAAGTCTGGGCGGCTTACATCTAATTAATGTCGACTTTCAAAGTATTAAAGCGCAGGAATCCTCTATTTGTGAATACAATAGACTAAGAAGCAATTATCGTCCTGACTTGTCAACAATTGTTACATCAAAGCCTCTAAGAAATAGCCATAGAGACAGGGAGTGGGCTTTGAGGAAAACTGTAGCTGAAGCTCAAGAAGTAGTACCGGAAAAGAAAAAGAGGAAGACTACCTACAAAAATAAGAAAAGCGCATAAGACAGACAGCCTACCTAAACCTACTCTAGGTTTTAAGAAAATCGGTTGTTGGTATTTAAGGAGTAGAAGTTACCGGAGAGAAAAAAGAAATAGGACTATCTACAAAAAGAAATGAGATGCCATCAAAAACATAACTTGTAAAAAAAACCAAGTCTCGCAACTCAGTTCTTCTACCGTAAAAAGTTGAGAGATCCATGTAATATCAAGTCCGTTAATTTATTCAGTGCCTACTTAAGAATCCTTCTGTCTTAAGTTATTACGTAATTAGCTAACCTAACAACATCTTATAGTGACCATATCAATATCAAAAATCTTTTATGTTTTTAATAAATAGATTGACTTGGCCATCGCATATTATATTAAATTAGATTGTTTAGTGCGATTTCTCCAGTCTAGTTAGGACATTACAGGATGAATCACCTGATTGTCCGACCCTCATGGGCACGTTTGGGCAGGGGGCATTGCGCGGGGGGCTTTTCAAATTTTCAGAGTGTAGCAAACTTTTTTTATGACTTTTTTTTTCAAATTGTATGTTTAATATAAGTAAATATCTAGAGAATGTCAAAAAAAAGTTATTTGGAAAGATAGGTGATGCCGTGCTTCGGAAGGCACGTAAACCGTTGGTCCCGACTACTATCTACGGATGCAGTCGTTAATGAGCCATGATCTCAAAGGCCTTTGGCGGCTTAACAACTCTTGTCTATCATCGACCTTGCAACCCATGTGATATGATGATGATGATTGACTACTTATAATATTCATCATCATAACATCCCATGAAACGTCCACTACAGGACAGGGAGCTCCCTACAGAATTATAGCTTTTGCTGGAAAAATGTAGAGGGGAAGTACGAGTACCATAGTCACCTCCCTTGTTAGCGTTACGGCTGGCACTATGGACCGCGGTTGTAGTTCACCGCAGTAAGTAAGATGTTAGATACAAAGGAGGATGCTCTTATAATATTAATACTTGGAAACTCTTGGTTTATGAAAGTGGCTATAATGGAGGGTGATAGGGCTTTTGTGCAAAGTCCGTTTGGGGAAGTAGCACCCCCTTGCCTTTTTCTGTCGTACTGCTGCTTTACGGTTTGAAGGGTAAGGGAGCCGGTAAAATAACTGGCACATGAGACATATCATCTTAGTTCTTAGGGTGGGTAATGCTCTTTGCTCTCTTATTAGTGTCAAATTATTTCACTAATATAACAGTGGGTGTCACGGGCGTTGATGACCACTTACCATCAGGTGGCCCACCTGCTCGTTGGCCCACCAGGGACTAGATAAATACTATATACGTATAATGGCCCACTTATAATATAAAAAACCGGCCAAGTGCGAGTCGTACTCGCGCCCTAAGGGTTCCGTACCTATCTACCATATGATATACTAAAATCTTTTGCTTTTTTATTTTAAAAACTCCGCGACCAAAAAAACATTGTACGGTCCACCTCAAGTCATAACTTGAGGTGTTGCAAGTGTCTATGGGCGGTAGTGACACTTACCATTAGGTGAGCTGTACGATCGTTTGCCTACTCTTGCATAAAATAAAAACCAGCCAAGTGCGAGTCGGACTCGCGCCCTAAGGTTTCCGTACCTATCTACCATATGATATACAAGCATAAAAGCTTTTGCACCTTGACTTTAAAAACTTCGCGACCATCCAACTTGACCCCTCTTTTATAGAAAAGTTCTTGAAACGGGAGCTCACCTTAATTGGTTACTATTAGTTTTGAAAAAAATTTAAATATTTAATTATTTCAGACTTTTCCCTTTATTTGTACTGTGAGACCTAGCTTCTTGCCAAATTTCATAATTTTAGGTCAACGGGAAGTAACCTGTAGGTTTTGCTTTTTGGCATAAATGTATGGAGGTGAGGACACAAAAAGCCATATCTTTTAAAAAAAAAATACAAAAATCTTTATTAAAAGGTCCACATTTCTTTTATATATAAACTTAAATAACCACACTAGGCAGTTGATTGCGTCCTTGTAAAAAAATTTAATTTTCAGATCTTGTGTGGTTTATGGACCTTAATATTCGTTATCAATTTCTATCTGATACCTCTACTCGTTCGTGAGAAAAAGGGTCTTGACAGACAGACAGACGTACAACAAAGTGATCCCATAAGGGTTCCGTTTTTTTATTTTGAGGTACGGAACCCTAAAAAAACCTATGACATAGAGGAATCTCTGGTCTTTAGCAATAATGATAATGACGAACAAATGAAATCAGGCCGAACCTCTGGCTTCCGAAAACATGTTTACATTTCTGTGATCTTGATGGATTACTCGCCTCCCTCCCTTTCCGCCCTTTTGCACCCTTTTCCCTCCCCTAAGCGTTCTGTAAATTTTCAAAGAATTATTTTTACTAGATGTGGTATAAGTTCAGAGGTTCAAACTCCTTGTATGAGTTAGATAAATATTTATTTAAAGGCCTCGATCTCATTAAAAGTCGTATTTTGCCAATGTCAAAGTAAATTAATTATTACAAAATTATGCTGAAATCGCCAATGTCTAGTGTAAGATTCTCTCAGGAATCCACATCACGAGGACGAGGGCCTGTTTTGTGTACTATGATTCAATTCAATTCTTTGATTCATGGCTTTTGTGTATTGTACTATGATGACTCCGATAAGCTGACGGGGGAAATTATTCAAGCCACGATGACAGTCGCTTTTACCATCCAAAAATCTCAGTAAATGAATTTTTTTAATCTGCTACTAAGTGTTTACCTTGAAAGTTGTTTACTAGATAAAACCCTGTCAAAACATATACATCAAACTCTCAAATAAACAGGTGAAACTAAAATAAAACAGATACATGATCGCCATTTTCAAATCCTGAAAAATGACCTCAGTTATTTTATCAAAATGTCACTTTCTTTACCATCTTACACACTGCGGTCACCAACAACAGCGGCGCCAGCCGCAACGCTTACAAGCGTGGTGACTATGGTAAATCCCCCCTTCTAAGTACCACGCGTTTTTGGTGGAGTACTGGAGGGAACTCCCTCTTGTAGTAGAAGTTTTATGGGATGTTATGAGTAGTCTTGAAGATAGGCCTACTTTGAAATTGGTACCGAGACTAGGAATCCATTGCCACATCTAGTCAACTGATATGGCTAAAACTCCAGTCTCTTTTCTGGTCCAGCCTAATGTTGATTGATATACTATAAACGTGAGCGATTTTGTAAATTAATTTTCCTGGATCTAAACTTCAATTTAATACTTGTATTTTGTAAACTATTTGAAGAAGGGTTAAACGCGAAACTCGCGAACATTATGTGAAAAAATTTTTTGCGTATTTTTTTTATGACAGAATTTGGAAAAATTTACTTGCCTTGGAAACAGCTTCAGTTGATGCCTCATTTTGTATGTATGGGAGGTCAATTTATTTTTCCGATTTTGATTTGTTCTTTTTGAGGATCTGTACAATTTTAATGTACCTACTTGTACCAAGGCGACCGAACTTTGCTCCGTATAATCTCAATGAAAGCCCAATAACAGATGGCCCTATAGGGTTTCTGAAAACAGCTATTCATAAAAAATGCTCAAAAAAACCCGGCGAAAATGAATTTTCCCAGACATGAGACCTAGCTAGATTGATTTTATGCCTCTAAAAACCTCCGTTTAGTAAATTTCATCGAAATCGTTGGATCCGTTTTCGAGAAACCAATTACAAATATATTGTATACACAAGGTTATTTTTTTGGACCTGATATGCGTATGCCCACCTTATTACAGAGGTCAAAAGCAACAACTTTTGTTCTACGACTTTGCTAACAACGCACGAAAAATTTTCAACTTCCCATACAAAATGGGTGGGTCACGTGACTACTTTAGTATGGGGAGTCGAAAAAATTTTGTGCGTTGTTAGCAAAGTCGCAGAACAAAAGTTGTTGCTTTTGACCTCTGTTATAAGGTGGGCATACGCATATCAGGTGTAAAAAAAAATAACCTTTAAATATACACAAACACTATGCATACACAAACATTGCTCGTTCAAGGATTTTAAAATGCAGAGATGATATCATTTTTAGGGTTCCGATACCAAAATGATAAAAAAAAGGAACCCTTATGGTGCTCTGTCTGTCTGTCTGTCTGTCACACCTCTATATCTCAGCAACCACTTATGCTATCGACCTGAAATTTGGAATAGTTTTAGAATATAGCTGCCCAACTTAATTGCAAATGAAATTTTTTTTAAAAAAGTATGCTTATTAATGTAAAGGGGGCCAAATTAGGGGGGGGGGCAAATTTCAAATTGTCGCTACTAAGTCGAGTGGGGTATCATATAAAAAGGCTTTACTTGTACATAAAAAAATATATTTTTGTATTTTTTTAAGTTTCTTAGTTTATAAGTTATGATGAAAAATGTCAAAAAAAATACCATTCCGGGGGGGGAATGGTATCTCAGAAGTATGAGTAAGGAAAAATTTGAATTAATTACAGTTGACAGAAGTTTATGTAAACTTTACAGCAAAAATAAAACGATCTTTCTAAGTTGCACAATTTTTCAGAAATCTGCAAAAAACCTTTACAAACAAATTTAGTTTTGCGGTCCTGAAAATGGACGTTATTGCTTCCAAAAATACTACTATAGGTATATCGGAACCCTCGGCGCGCGAGTCCGACTCGCGCTTGACTGGATTTTTTTAAAGGAATTATAATAAAAAAAATCATTTTACTTTTAAACTTCAACTGTGAAGAAAAATTCAGTGGCTGTCAGAATCGTACCAGGAGACGCATTTTTGAAGCGTTCGAACTTGAATTCGCATTCGAATTGGCAAGATTCGTATAAGAATCCGTAAAATCGCAATTTTTGAATATTAATACCTGTGAATTCTGCAACGAGTGGTCCGACCCACTCGTTTTGCATTTCTACCACTCGAAAGTATGTATAATCTGTGATGAGAACGACATTGACGTTTCCTTCACACATGACATTGTACTGACATATCAACTTTTTAATTTGCGTTCCATTCCCTCGAAATTCATTACCGGTTTTTAAAATCAATGAGTGATTGCTTTCCGGTTTTTATTTTTTCTGCGTGAAAAGAAAATTGTTTAAAGATTGTAATTTAATGGCAACATTGCTTTCGAATGATTCAAAAATGCGTAAAATCGAGAGCATTGGAAATTAAATTCGTACACGATTCGTTTTCGTATGCGAACTAAAGATTCACTTCGAACGCTTCAAAAATGCGTCTCCAGGATATTAAAAACTTAAATTACTTCTGCATACAAAATTTAACAGGAACTTTGGTCTTTAATCTAACTCGGAAATTACACTATCTTTTAAGCACAAACTTTACTTAACCAAACTTGTGAAAGACAAAAGAATCAAAAGTTAGTTGCTAAGCTCTGCTTAATACTTAAAGGGTAAAGGTCCTCCCACAGTGACTTTATATTTTTCTGTTACCAGTAAGCAATCTTATTATTGACACAGTTTGACACTAACAAGACAGTAAAGCACGTTGCTCGCCCTGAGAATTAACATGTTATGTCTGATGTGCCGGTAATTTCACTGGCTCCCTTACCATTTGACTCTAAACAAAATATTGCAAACAAAATTCCACTCATTACACAGATAATGAAATTCCTAAATAATGACGTCTTTAATTTCTTAAATTCCTCAAAAATTACACACTCTTGACTTTCTATAGAAACTTTATACTTGAATTTCTCGAGACCATATTTAAAGCAGAATGAATTTTGGCAGTAAGCCGACAATTTTCTTGTCATACGTAATTCACGAAGATTGCCGACAGTAGCTAGCCGGTATTACCTATTAATCAAATCAAATATAGTTTATTCATTGTTGGATAATAAAATTCCCTAATGACGTCAGCTAAACTACATCGCTTCACAAACAAAGTGGCGTCATGGTAAAAAAAAACCGGTCAAGTGCGAGTTGGACTCGCGCGCCAAGGGTTCCGATATACCTTCAGTATTTTTGGAAGCAATAAAGTCCATTTTCAGGACCGCAAAACTAAATTTGTTTGTAAAGGTTTTTGCAGATTTCTAAAAAACTGTTTGAATTAGACAGATCTTTTTATTTTTGCTGTAATATTTACATAAACTCCTATCGAGTGTAATTAATTCAGATTTTTCCATTCACAAACTTCGGAGATAAGGGGGGGGGACGGTATTTTTTTGACATTTTTCATCATAACTTGAAAACTTACAATCGTATAAAAATACAAAAATATATTTTAGAATGTACAAGTAAAGCCCTTACATACGATACGCCATTTGACCTAGTACCGACAATTTTGCCCCCCCCTATTTGGGCCCCCTTTATTTGAATAATCATAATTTTTTTCTTAATTCTTTCACATGCAATTTAGTTGGACAGCCATATTCTAAAACTATTCCAAATTTCAAGTCGGTAGCATGAGTGGTTGCTGAGATATACAGGTGTGACAGACAGACAGACAGACAAACGGACGGACAGACAAAGCGGCACCATAAGGGTTCCTTTTTTTACCATTTTGGTATCGGAACCCTAAAAAGAAGCGACAATAAAAGAAGCTACTTACTTCTCTCTTTTATGTCTAGAGTGTGGTAGCACCTTATAGCAAAGTGTAACTTGGATCACTTTACTGATTAAACGGTCACTTAGGAAAGGTTTTGCAAAGTAATCTCAAATGGGGCGAGCAGGACATTAGTTACAATTTTATGGGCCAAGTAGGGACAGTTTGGAGAAAAATATCCGCGTTTGGAACCTATTATAAGTCTGTTTTTTATAACATTAGAGACAGAAACACAAAAAAAATGGTCAAGTGTGATTCGGACTCTCGCAATAATACCTGTCTACACTGTGTCCACCAAATGATAAGCTGTTTATTTCTAAGAACTCCAGGACCACTGAACTTACACCTGACTCCTCTTATAATGTACTTAAAATAACCTTTACATCTTTCATATTCGGTAAGTAGGTCCTTATTACCCCCAAATGGGGCTTGTAGGTAATAATATAGCTAGAAAAGCCCTAGGGCGGTAAGTAATTGTAAGCACCTCCACCTCCACGCGCGGCTCTGCCTTGAAGGCCGCCTCCAGCAGCGGGGCGGCGGGCGTTTTAATTACTTACCGCCCTAGGGCTTTTCTAGCTACATTATTACCCTATAGCGCTAATTGGTCACCTACAATTTGGTGGTAATAAGGACCTACTTACCTCACAATCGAGATGTAAAGCAGAGTAGTTAGCTCGGGTGTAAGCATCAATTGCACCCTCGAACTATAGGCGCCCTCGCTGCGCTCGTGCGCCTAAATATCTCGGGCTACAATTGATGCCTTACAGCCCTTGGCTAGTAATCTACTATTAATAAACTTTAATAGGTCATACTTGATTGTGATAAAGTTGCAATATTAAAAGATTTTCGACGTTTTCCTTTACTTGTGCTGCGAGACCTAGCTGTTTTACAAATCAAGGGTATTATAAGACCTTAGTATTTGACATTAATCCAAATGTTCAGATGCTGCCCAAATTTGGTATAATTTGGGGGGACCATTTTCCTTTTCACAGTAGTTAGGTAAGGTTGGATGTCAAAAAAATTAAAATTGCGACCAGTGGTACCTGGATAAAATGACAGCCAGTCGAAGATAAAAAATGCTGAATTTTACAAAGTCAACTGTATCTCCATTAATTACAGTTGACTTTGTGAAATTCAGATTTCTTTTTGCGGCCTCCCAGTTATACCATTTCCTCATTTTTAGGGTTCCGTACCCAAGGATGAAAAACGGGAATCTATTGATATGCCTCCGATGTCTGTCTATCTGTCTGTTAGCGGGCTTTTTCTCATGAACCGTAATAGGTAGAAATTTGAAATTTTTACAAATTGTGTATATCTGTTGCCGGTACAAAAACAAATAATAAAAAAAAAATTAAGGGGAGCTAAAACAGCTAAAGGTAGCGCGAAAAACAAATTTTGATTTACCCCATCGAGTGGGGTATCGTTGTTTAGAACTCGTTGAGTAGATAAATACCAAATTTTTTGTTTAAAAAAAATATTCAAAACAAAGGAATAAGATGCCACCAAATTGCGAGATCAAGTGCGTGTCGGATTCAAAAAATCTAACACAGTAGGTAAGTTATTGAAATTTCGTATAATACAATTAATGTTATGTGGTGGTACGGAACCTTCGGTGCGAGAGTCCGACTCGCACTTGGCCGGTTTTTTGGTCATCTGGTCCATGGACTATTAGACTAGCTATCGTCTTCAACTTTTGTCTCAGGTAATTACTACACTGCGTTGTTGTAAATTATTTGTAGAAAAACACAGTACGCTCCATTTCTTTGGTTCTTTTATACAAATCGTCGTATTTTAAGCCAGGTTTTCCCCCTGCACCCGTAAAAGCGGAAATCGTGCGGTTTCTTTACAACGTGCCGAGTGCGGTATTACCATAAACTAATATCTGTTAAGTTCGAGAATGCTTCCCCTGCTAGGGTAACTATAGGTTCTCGATTTTATTATAAGACATCCTATTCTACTTCCTACTAATTATTATAAACGCGTAAGTTTGTAAATATGGATGGATGTATGTTTGTTACTCTTTCACACAAAAACTACTGAATGGATTTTAATGAAACTTAGCACACATAAAGGTTAGGTCCTGGAATAGCACAAAGGCTACTTTTTACCGCGGAAAAACACTTCATTCTCATGGGAAAACGCATTTAATGCGGGTGAAACCGCAGGCGGAAAGCTAGATAAAAATATTATTGCTATTGCAAAGTGCTATTGGAAGTTATTACTTCCATACCTAGAACATAAAATGAATGTTATTTTAGCCAAAAATAAAGAAGAAATAGCAGTGATCACAACCTGCAAAATTTCTTTAGGTTATTTTTATGATTTACACCTCAATCAACTGCACAAAACCCTGTCATAACTGAAAATTACTTTATTTTTAGATAAATACGAACGAATTTTGAAATAAATAAACGACTGACATCGGTCGGTTATTTATTTATTTCGAAATTCATTCGAGTTTTGATAGTAACGATATCGATGATCGGAACGGAATATTATTGGGTTAGGATCGGATCTACCGTCAAGTGAGGCGCATGTGAAAGAAAATGGACCTAGTGACTGATATTCACTCTCACTCAGCATACAAATATTAGGAGATGAGCACTCTGTTGAACTAGAACACATTCTACAAAAAAACCGCTCAAACGCGAGTCCGTCTCGAGCACTTTAGGACTACAAAACTATGTTTGTAAAAGTTCATTATGTAAAAAACTGTGCTTCTTAGAAAGATGGTTAGTGGGCGTTATGGGCGATGGTGACCACTTACCATCAGGTGGCCCACAAGCTCAGTGGCTCACTTGTTACATAAAACAAAGATTAAGGGACTGATAAGAGCTGAATAACCTCCCTATCTAACAAAGGGCAGAATGCGCGCGCTAGAACGGAGCGGATTCGCGCTATTTTACGTTTTTCGCTCATTTTTGCATTTTTCTCAAAATCTGTACCCATGATATCAATTATAAAATATTGAATAATGTGTAAAAGTTTTGGCATCATAGATTAATGGGTACTTAGGAAAAACGGTTTAAAAGCAAAAAGCAGAGGTAACGGTGGATTTTTTTTGGCGTACAAAAAATGTTTAATCGTGTTTCGGAGTCGGCCATATTCTTGAAAATTATAACGTAGGTAATTATTTTTCACTGCCATATATTCATCACTCTTAGTTCAAAACCTGCTCAAGTGAAGCGTATTTAAGTCTTATCAGCCCCTTAATATTTTGTCTTGTAATATTTTCACCAACCTTTATTCACTATAATTAATTCAGATTGTTCGTTTTGTATATGTGACTCAATAAATTTATTTTATAGTGACAGGTAGATCTATCTTGAGCTTGAAAAACTAAAATATGTCATATGGTTTTATTCGTACAGCAGCGCAACGGCCAAGTTCCTAAATTCATCATAACATCCCATGAAACGTCCATTACAGGACAGGGAGCTCCCTCTAGAATTCTAGCTTTTGCTGGAAAAATGTAGAGGGGAGGTATCATAGTCACCTCGCTTGTTAGCGTTACTGGCACCATGGATCGCGGTTGTAGGTGACCGCATTAAGTAAGACGTTAGATACAAAGGAGGATGCTGCTGCCCATCCTCCAGTTTATAACCCTCAGTCGCCGCTTACGACACCAACGGGTATGAATCATCATATCAGCCGAAAGACGTCCACTGCTGGACATAGGCCTCCCCTAAAGATCCCCATGACGACCGGTCCTGCGCTGCTCGCATCCAGCGGCTTCCCGCGACCTTGACCAGATCGTCGGTCCACCTTGTGGGGGGCCTGCCAACGCTTCGGGTATGAATAGGACAGTACTATTCTTTGCCGGCACCACACGGGACCCAAATTATCAGATGAAAATTAGTTCCAGTCACGCCATCATTTGCGATTCCATTTGTTGCACCAAAAGCGGGAGGTAGCCAAAATGTTTATCACTAATTACCTTTCCATCAAACGCGTAATTAATTTTAACTTGCTTGCGTGGTGGAAGTTTTAAGCTATAAGGAAAAATTGTTATACAGCCGAAAACTGAAAAAGCATGCTCAGTCAACGAAACTGAATAACCTTCGGACATTTTTGGGAACAGATTTTTTTTTCTTTTCCATACAAATAATTGCTTACTTTTATCGATATTGTATGGAGAAGACAATTTTTTGTTTCATTTCCCAATCATGTTTCTTTGGGAAAGTTGTTCAGTTTCGTTGACTGAATACGCATTTTCAGTTTTCGGTTCCCTTACATTCTTTATAAAGTGTAGCAGAAAAGATACAAAAAGCCTGAAAGATATAAAACTCAAAAACTTTTCTTAAGAAATATAAATGACGATTTATTTTTTATTTTATCAAAATTGGCTATCAGCTGATGCAGTTTTTATAGGAAGTTATTTGATTTTTTTTTTTTTTTTACCTATTCTGCTTGGAAAAATTTGTTCAGTTTCATGAGTCGATTCAAATCTCTCATTATATTTCTTTCATCATCTTAGTTGAGGACTGCACAGGACCATAAGTGGCGCAAAAAAGCAGAGGACAAAACGGTGGACACATGTTGGCTAAATATAAAAATAGTAATTTGTCATGCAAGGGAGCAAAATTGTTATTTGACGCGAGTGCCTTGTATCGAAGGATTCTAGGATTGAGTCACGAGTGAAGCTAGTGGTTCAAAAGAAGAATCGTGAGCGTGGCAAGGGTTTCTACGTTCTTTGCTACCGAGCAGAACACACTATTTATTTCATTTCATTTCTTTATTAGCCTTCATGTACGGTCAACCGCTTGTCGGTGGAAACTTTTTCAACTCTATTACCACGAAATAAGGTCCAAAAGTGTTTCTACCGATGTGCGGCCGTGTGTACATACATTTAAAAAAGGTTTTCTATAGCTAAGTTTAGTGTGATACATGAACCCTGTAAGGGCGTTGCAAATATAAGAGGAATGTGTGATAATTTACCTTACTACAGCGAGAAAAATGCTAATGAATAGTGCCAGTGACCCATTTCAAAAACCTTTTTCCACGACAGCGGCTAAAAATGCTTTTAATGACACGCAGATTTCGCTTTCGACCGATTTTCATTAACCTTTTCCACAAAAAATTATATCTACTCTTAAATCACTTAACTTGAACCAAAAACAGTCTACTGCAAAACGTTCGTACGCAACACTGGCATTTTACTTATTCAGAGGTATTCTACTTATTCAGACTCATTCCAGTTTAGTGAGAAACGGGAAGTAATTGCAATAACTCGGCCCACGTTAACTGTGTGCAGTTTTGCTAGATAGACATTTTAAAATACAGAATAAAATAATATGCTTAGTGACTATATATATAAGTTAGTTCTGCATTTTTTAAACATATCAATGCAAGTACTGCTGCATTACGCCAGACCAATGCAAGAGGATAGTACACACGGCTGCATATCGGTAGAAATATCTTGAGCGGGTCTCTGGTTACAGGGGTTCGTAGCGTGGTGATTGATCAGGGTATACTGATTTTGTTTCTACGTACTCATACTTGCTGCCGTGCGTACTTTCCCAAATGTACCTACTTAGTCTAGGCAACGAAGCGGATCGTTGTATGAAGACCCCCGCATTGAATCCTCAGTCGATGAAACTTTGCTGGGGTATTAAACTACATGAGACAAACCTTCTACAAAAAAATCCAAAAAAAATCGGTACTTATCTTTTTTCCATACAAAAATTACAAAAAATGTATGAATTTTTTTTTTTGGATTTTTTTTTTTGGATATTCTGAATTTATATTTAATTCATGATTCTTTATCATCCTGTCAAATAAAATCTGACTGAGAAAGTAATGTTGGGGTCAACTGCTTCGTTGCCTACACTAACTGTGCACAAATGACCAAGTAACTATGATCCACTTTTTCCTTTATTCCAACACTATTGCTAACACATTCTGCACAAAAGCAATCGGCTAAAGCATTCAGAAAAAACAAGTTTGTAAAACTATGTTATTCTTTCTGGTTTAAGTGTCATGGCGACAATAGTAGATTGAATTATAAGTGAGCAAAATAATATTTTTACAGCGAGGGCGCTTTTTTGAATCCAGAGCGAAGTGAAGGATTTTTTAGTAGAATCCTGAACATAGCGAGGGATTAGAAGTACGTCGCCCGAGCTAAAAATATATTTGCGCCCGAGTGATACACTCTACTTTTCATCACCCACTATGAGAATATAAAAGGCGCCACATATTTTATTTTATTCAGCCGGTGGCGCGACTATGGGCCATCGCACTACCAGCCAGTCTTTATTCAAACAATATTTGCGTTCGATTTCTTTGGCGCTGAATACTAAGATGTTCCAAATAAAAAAAAAACCGGCTAAGTGCGAGTCGGACTCGCGCACTGAGGGTTCCGAAGCACCATATTAACATAATTGTATTAGTTGAAATTTCAGTAAGTTAATGATCTAGATTTTTTGAGTCCGACACGCGTTTGACCAAATTTTATTATTTGTTGTTATTTTATAGCTTATGTACTATAAACGTACCAATTTTCAAGTTTGTAAGTGTTCCCGTTTTTAAAATAGAACTAAAACAAAAATCGCCTCAGCGACCATCCAACTTGACCACTCTCTTATATGAAAGTTCTTGAAACGGGAGCTCACCACAATTGGTTACAATTAGTTGGGAGAAAAGTTGAAATATTTAATGATTTCAGACTTTTCCCATTATTTGTACTGTGAGACCTAGCTTCTTGCCAAATTTCATAATTTTAGGTCAACGGGAAGTACCCTGTAGGTTTTGCATTTTTGAATAAATGTATGGAGATGAGGACATAGAATGCCATATCTTTTGATTGCGTCGTTGTAAAAATTGAAATTTTCAGATCTTGTGTGGTTTATGGATCCTAATATATGGTATTAGTTTCAACCTGATACATTTACCCGTTCGTGAGATAAAGGGTCTTGACAGACAGACAGACAGACAGACAGACGGACGGACAACAAAGTGATCCTATAAGGGTTCCGTTTTTTTCTTTTGAGGTACGGAACCCTAAAAGTGGGCGGCAAAGATAATTGCGGCGTAATTTATATCTATATAAGTGCGCCACAAAGTACCTTGCCGCGCACTTTGCAAGTTTCATAGAAAACACCACCTTTGGGTGCACTTAAAGGCGAACCAAGTCATCCTTTTCGAATAGATGGGATGAAAAATAGATTGGTAAGCGTTGGAATAAACGAAAGAAATTGATTCTACAACTTTGCTTTACTTTCGTCATCGGAAAGAAAGTACAGGATATGTTATTCGAATAATTGAAAACTATTGCAATGAAAATAAAAGCTTCAATATTTAAAACAAAAACAATAAAAAAAGTTCAAATTTGCAATCAAAAGACAATCTCTGCGACTCTGAACGTATGGAAATTGGTTCAATCTTTGAGCTACGTTTGATATAGTGCAGGGGAGTTATTTTAAAATCGTTTGTCAGGAGTAAATTCCACAAACTGTTCTGATCCTATAGAAAACTATGCTTATTATTAAACTGCTGAACCTGGGGCGTAGAAGGATATTTTTAAATGATAATTAGGGAGAAAAGATATTTTAGTATACGGGGGATTACGGGTCGTCCCATAGTTACTTTTCACGAAATTTGAGTCTGAAAATTCTGAATCAGAATCTGCTCCATTACGCCCTCGCTTGCGGCTCGGGCTTCAATTCTCGAGCCTCGAGCGTAATCAACAAAATAGCGCACTTGTACTTTATGTACTATTATCGATATAGATAGATTTCAAATAGTAAAAGAACACAATTAGCAAAGGGGAAATGTTTTTCTTGGTAAAGTGTACACCAAAAATGGTCTAAAAGTCCCAATTAAAAGTGACACAATTTTACCAAAACTCTCTGTTTTTTCACATAGTGCTTATTGCCAAACCATTCGCTGCTTCAATAAACTTCCAACGTCGTTGAAATCTGTCACCAGAGTAACATCATTCAAAAGAATTCTATACGCCTTATTACTCGAAAGATGTTTTTATTCAGTGAACGAGTTTATGACATTTAAATTTGATTCTTAAATACTAAATATCTTATTTCCATTTGTTTGTGTTGCTGTTGTTTGTTTTTTTATTTTTTTTCTTGGACATATTAATTGTTATTCCAAATAATGTATTTCAAAATAAAAAAATATTCTTAAATACATATTACATTGAATATAACTTAATCTAGGTAAGATTAAGCAATGTAATATGTATTTTGCTCAGAATAAAGTAAAGTAAACAAACTCTAGCTCTTTTAAGATGAAAAACGACTTACCTACTTATTGAATATCATGCAGAATACAATGCAAATAGAGCGAATCTACGCCGTTTCGGATCGTGGGTGCTATGGCAGTGTTAAAGAAAAGGCAACAAACCACTGCAGCACGGCCTACTTTAAAAGTCGGCTTATTACAATGTGTTTCTTGTGTTGGCGAGTGACTTGAGAATAGAGGTCCAGATAGTTAAAATGCTTTCCGATATTCGCTAGGTGAAAAGTCGAGGATAGACAGCGCATCGCATCGTTCTGAATAGAGATAAGTTTTTTCTCTCAGTACTTTGGTATTGCGGTCACCAACCACAGCGGTCCTTTGTGCCATCCGCAACGCTTTTTTTTTCAGTTGATGTTGTAAGATCAATGACCAACCTCTCAAACCCTGATTAAACTTGTCATCCGAAGCACGGAATCATCTTAATTTTCAGAAAATCAAGTGCTTTCTCCCACCATGTCCTGACCAAACTAGGGAATTTGCACAAAGTGGTTTTTGTTTGAAAATGTTTCCACCGGGAATCGATCCCAGAACCTCCGAATCGAGAGTCAAGAGCCGAACGCTCTGACCACTAGACCACAGAGACTGATGCTGACTGTTACCATGGACGAACAATAAGAAGGACAGTTTGTAGAAGAAGAATTTGTAGGTGGTAGGGCTTTAGTGCAAAGTCCGTCGGGGGAAGTACCACCTTCAAACTAACCTCTTGTGCCCTTTTCCTCAATATAATCCTATCTTCGAGTCTTGGTATTATTTATTACAGTCCATTTGCTTAGTTCGTTTCATTTTGACCCCCTTGCCTTTTCCTGCCGTAAAGCAGCAGTGTTTGCACTGCTGTGTTTCGGTTTGAAGGGTAAGGGAGCCAGTGAAATTACTGGCATATGAGACATAACATCTTAGTTCTCAGGGTGGGTAACGCGCTTTGCTGTTTTATTAGCGTCAAAGTATGTCACTAATAAGACAGTGGGTGTCATGGGCGGTGGTGACCACTGACCACCAGTTGGCCCACCTGCTCGTCTGCCCACTTGTAACATAAAAAAAGGACATCCCCTTTCAAAAATCTTAACCCGGAAAAGTATAAATTTAGATGGCGCCAATAAATAGTCCGGATTTTATTATGATTTATCGAGTATTCTGCTAAAAAAAAAACCAGCCAAGTGCGAGTCAGACTCGCGCACCGAGGGTTCCGTACCACCACATAATCATAATTGTATTGGTTGAAATTTCAGTAAGTTAATGTGCTAGATTTTTTTAGTCCGACACGGGCTTGACCAAATTTTATTATTTTTTGTTATTTTATAGCTTATGCACCATAAACAAACCAATTTTCAAGTTTTAAAGTGTTCCCGTTTTTCAAATAGAACTAAAAAAAATCGCCTCCGCGACCATCCAACTTGACCCCTCTCTTATATGAATGTTCTTGAAACGGGAGCTCACCACAATTGGTTATTATTAGTTGTGAGAAAAGTTGTAATATTTAATGATTTCAGACTTTTCCCATTATTTGTACTGTGAGACCTAGCTTCTTGCCAAATTTCATAATTTTAGGTCAACGGGAAGTACCCTGTAGGTTTTGCTTTTTTGCATAAATGTATGGAGATGAGGACATAAAATACCATATCTTTTGATTGCGTCGTTGTAAAAAATTGGAATTTTCAGATCTTGTGTGGTTCATAGACCCTAATATAAGGTATCAATTTCAATCTGATACCTTTACCCGTTCTTGAGATAAAGGGTCTTGACAGACAGACAGATGGACAACAAAGTGATCCTATAAGGGTTCCGTTTTTTTCTTTTGAGATACGGAACCCTAAAAATGAACCAAATTTCAATATTAGCGTTTCTTGACATTGAAACTATGTTTAAATTTTGAATGATTTTTGGCAGAATACTCGGTAGACCATAATTTATTTCCAGATTATTTAAAAGCGCCACCTAGTGTCCATGAGTTTTATGCCTTTCCGGGTTACGTTTTCGAGTATCGGGATTGTCAGTCCTATTATTATTCGTTCATGCTGTTACACTATGATATTGAGATCGTAATTCCTATTATTCTGTAGCAAAATTTTTTTTGTCCCTCGTACGTACAGTCAGCCGCATGTCCGTGGTAGCATTTGGACCTTCCTTCTTTCTTCCAGGTTTTGGGCAGTTGTAGCGTTAAGCTGGTTCAGTTTATACCTACTAGTTTCGTATAACCACTTACTCGCTGCCGTGTGTACCTTTCACTCAGTTTATTATTTAGAAAATCATACTCTAACAGTATGGTGCCCTGGTCCCGTGTGGTGCCGGCAAAGAATAGTACCAACCCATACATACCCGTGGGTGTCGTTAGAGGCGACTAAGTGTTAACTGGAGGATGGGCAGCAGCATCCTCCTTTGTATCTTACATCTTACTTACTGCGGTTACCTACAACCGCGGTCCATGGTGCCAGCTGTAATGCTAACAAGCGAGGTGACGAACAAAAAGAAGGACTTTCCCTCCATATTTTTCCAGTAAAAGCTAGAATTCTGGAGGGAGCTCCCTGTCCTGTAGTGGACGTTTTTTCATGGGATGTTATGATGACTCTAACAGTAGAAATAGTTATTAGGTACAGACACGAGCTCATGAAGCTAGGAACATGATGCGCGACTCCAGCATATCATCATAACATCCCATGAATCGTCCACTGCAGGACAGGAAGCTCCCTCCAGAATTCCAGCAAAAACACATGGTACTTTGCAGGGGATTTACCATAGTCACCACGCTTGTGAGCATTGCGGCTGGCGACCACTGTTGTTAGTGACCGCAGTGCGTAAGATGGTATACACAGAAAAATGCTGCTGTCCATCCTCCAGTTTATAAGCCCTTAGTCGCCTCTTACGACACCCACTAATAGAGATGGATTGGTTGATTGGTTAATTGAACCACGTCCTCGTCCAGCGCATAGATTGTTTAAGTTCAGTATTAAGCTTAACGTGTTTGTGCTTTGTGTGTGTGTGCCTGTACGGCTGACAAAAAATCTAACCTTACCTTGGGACAGAATAATATTAGCTTACATTAACAAAGTATGATATTTTCAAACAATACATTAAATAAATGAGAAAATTCTCAACGGATGGTAACTCACAAATATTCTAATACGAACTGTTCCATTACCGCTTATGTAGCGCTTACAGCTTTTATACAGACGCTGTACAGAATAGGGCGATTTACATGGTATGATGTTAGGTATTTGACTACGATGTTATACTAACTTAACTAACTATTAGGCTTGTAACTTTAAAACTATTATTCTATTTTACTAAAAGAAACTAAATATATCAACGATTTAAAGAATATTGATACAATCGAACACACAAGTACACGCAGACAAACAGCCCTTACCAAATAAACACAAAGAAAATATAACACAAAGAATTTATACTTACTTATTATTTCTGATTAACTTTCTGATACATAGATAAAATGTATGTTTTAAAGATATGTATAATCTATGTGTATAATCAAGGCCTAGAGACAAGTTGCTTTCTATTATCGTTAACGCTAATAGAATAGTTTTTTTTTATTGTCAATGGGCTTACTCTTGACCTCGATCTAGTCTTGAGGACAAAGATGAGGTCGAAGATGGAACGGGCTTGCCCAGAAGAAGTTTATTCACTCGTGATTTGAATAGATTCGGGTTACATGAACTCTGAAACACAGACACAGGCAGAGAATTCCATCCTTTAGCAGTGCGCATTATAAAAGATGTTTCGAAGCATTTTGTGCAAACGTGCGAAATATCAAACAAGTATGGGTTATAAATGGTTGATATAAAATATGGGGGATTTAGCTTTAACGCAATGTTATGTTCAACATCATCATCATATCAGCCGAAAGACGTAATCTGATGGACATAGGCCTCAACTAAAGATCTCCATGACGACCGGTCCTACGCTGCTCGCATCCAGCGGCTTCCCGCGACCTTGTCCAGATCGTCGGTCCACCTTGTGGGGGCCTGCCAACGCTTCGTCTTCCGGTACGTGGTCGTCACTCTAGAACCCTTACGCCCCATCGGCCATCGGTTCTTCTTGCGATGTGCCCTGCCCACTGCCACTTCTTTTCAAGGCTATGTCAGTTACTTTAGTTCTTCTGCGGATCTCTTCATTTCTGATTCGATCGCGCAGAGAGACTCCGAGCATAGCCCTTTCCATAGCCCTTTGGGTGACTTTGAGCTTTCTGATAAGGCCCATCATGAGCGGCCACGTCTCATGTTAGGTAATCTCAATGTGCCCATTCTTATTCTATTCTACCAGTATTTACGATATAAGGAAGCCGCTTTTCTACTACTACTACTTTTCAAGGAAAAAAAAATAAGCAAGTACATCATGAATTACAATTTTTTCCATTAAAACAAAATATAAGATACTTTTTTAAGTATCTTATATTTAGGTTGAAGCTTCTAGTGTTACTAAATCGTTCGGAAAAATCGCCGAGTGTAAAACCACTTAATGGGAAGCATTACATTATCTATGGCACGCGTTTATACAGCTCTTATACAGACAAGAATGTTAATGGAACGAATGGCTAGATTAACACTTCCTGTTTGAAGCTGAATAATTGCGGTAAAGAAATTTTAACACATTTTCTCGTGCGAGAGAAATTTTAATGGAAATTTATTTGGTTTTCCACCGTTTGATATTTGGCCCTATATTAAATTATAATTGGATTCATTTTAATACACATTCAATATAGTATTTTAATTAAGGATTTCATTTTCTTAGTCTACTAGATCCCACTTCTGGGCAAAGGCCTCCCCCGCGGCTTTCCATTGGTTACGATCTTTACTAACCTCTTCCCAATTCTTTAAGAAGGCATCAAGATCGTAACGCCATCGCTTTCTTGGTCTACCTCGATGTCAGGACCCATCATGAGGTATCCAATGGGTGACTTTCTTTGCCCACCTTTTAGGGCACATTCGACAGACATGGCCAAGCCAATCCCACTTAAGTTTAGCGGTCTTCCTCCCCTCTACGGCAATACCAGATTTGGAACGCAGTATGGTGTTTCTGACTCGGTCATTTCGTTTTATTCCAAGAATACTGCGTTCCATCGCTCTCTGGCAATTTAAGGAATTTTAGTATATATTTTTTTGTATTTTAGCTTTAAATGAAATGTCCGTGCCCCTGTCGAATCCCCTTATTCAATAGCCGACCCCTTAAAAACCATTTGGCTAGGAAGGAATATCGCTAGGCCAATAATGATGATGATAAGCTTCGTAGTCAACTGCGTATGTTGCTCTGAACTAAACGGCTAAAGCTGTCAAAAAAACAAGTTAGTAAAACCCTTGGGTAAAAGGTAAAACAATGTTATTCTATCCGTCAAAAATACTCTGGTTTTAGTGTCATGACTGCAAAATGGAGTAAACGAAAGCGAGCATTGAAATAAAGGACATAAAGGAAAAGAGAAAGTTATAGCTCATTATCCTTTGAATCCCACTTAGTTGTGATAGGTTTTCTTTTAATTTCATTCATCATATATACAACTACTTCGAATTTTTCATTTTTTTGAGGGGGGGGGGGACCATGACTCCACAAAAAAACGGCGCTTTCAAGCTTAATATTTTGCAAACGGATCCCTAATTCGAAAAATTATTGTCACAGACTCACATTATATTTAAAAGACCTACCCAGCGACACCACACACTATGGGATAGACAAGAAAAAAAAATTCAACCCCACTTAACTTTTAAGGAATACCTCCCCTAAAACAATTTTTTCTTCAAGATATTACTTAACCACCTTGTCAGCGTAGATAAAATGTATATCCGTACTAAATTTCAGCTTTCTAGTACTAAGGGTCTTTGAGCTAAGCCGCGGACAGTCAGACATGACGAAACTAAAAAGGGTACCTTTTTGACTAAGCCTAAAAATGGATTATAGGGAACATATTTTGTAGCTTGATAAAAATGACAGCAGGACATAGCTTTCATTTCATTTATTTACCATTTACAGATTGTATACTTAAAACTAGTTTACAATCCACCTCTATGAGGCACACATGGCATTTATAACATTATTAAATTAAAATTAAATTATTATCATAAATTAAATTATTAAAATTAAATTGAAATTTTTAAAATTTAATTGAAATTAAATTATTATTAACTTACAATTAATCATTAATCAATTTCATTATTAAATTTGTCACATAGGTATTCGTTGATATTATAGTACGCTTTTTTAATTAATAAATCTTTTAATGTAGTTTTAAATTTGTTCTCTTGAAGGTCTCGTATATACTTAGGCAGATGGTTATATATTTTAATAGCCATGTAGTAGCAACCTTTGCTGTACATGGTAAGGCGCGGAGCGGGGGGCTGTAATTGTTCGTCTCGTCGGGTTTTGTATCGTCGATCGTTATTGTCGCCAACGAATGGGAAGTAGTGTGGGTGTCTTCGGATAAAAACCCACAGCTCCAAAATGTACACACTTGCAACCGTAAGTATTTATGTAAGAGCATTTGTCTTTATCGCTTCAATATCTTACGCATCACTCCGTCCTACACTGTTTTTTTTTTTTTTTTTTTTTTATTAACAAAAGCTTAATCTATTTTACAATTTTTTCTTCTTCGCCAAACTACAGAGTAGTTTGTTGGCGATAACGCTCCTTCATGATTTCTTAGCTAAGCTTATATACTACATACTCATACATTTAAAATAACTAAATTACTAATTATTGTTGCTGTCATTATTAACTGTGTAGCGTTGCAGATGTTAGTTGGGCTCGCCAACGCACACACCACGTCGCACAACCTACTCGCTGTACGGTCGATTGCAGACTGAGTATGAGCACTCGAGACAAAGGCACACTACAGACTGGTTGATAGTGAGCCTGCCATAGAATAATAATACGCTATGTATTATTCTGTCTCTTTGGAGCCGGTCTTCCGCGCCGTGGGCCATGAGTTCGACCCCGACCAGGGCAAACATTTGCGTGATGATCACAAGTATATTTGTTCTGTGTATGTACAGTCTTTGTTAGCCATAGTAGATACGCTTTCCCTAGTTTGGGATCAAATGACTTTGTGTAAAATGTCCCTAATTCATAATTATAATATATCCACATGATTTCTAATTATAGTCGCTCTGTATAAAATCCTGTGTCACGTGTACAAATGTCGGGTACAATTTTTAACAAAAATACAATCTTATTCACGACGTAATACGAATGTAACAAAATTCGTTTACAAAATTGACTCTGTTGTACTCATTTCAGCGTCCGTCTTGTTGTGTTACGATTTTAATAGGATTCTGTGAAAAGTACTTTTCGTCAAAATACGTTTGTTCGAATTCTTTTTCTACTGTAACACTCTAGGCCTGCTAGATGCCTGGTAAAGGCTATTAAAATAGAAACCCTAACCTATTTCTAGATCATGGGCACAGCCACCAGTTTGTAACGTCTAGATGCCTGTATCCTAATGGCTTACTTAAACTTTACTTACTAGTTTCCTATCCTGGGCACGAACCCAAGCATCAGATTTTAACGTCTAACCCCTAGAGCTATCCTAATAAGATGTAGGTGTGTATATGTAGTTTAAAAGTTTATGAAACTGTAAGGAATAATTGAATGTGGTAATGTCTAGATTTCTAACTATCCTAGCTGAACCTAAAGGGAAATCTAAGGAAAGTCCTAATGTTACCTAACAGTTGTCCTGTAGTTCTTGAAGCCTATGTATTGGGATTGCCCTAGTTGTAAATTGGCCGATGAGATGTTTAAACTGTTTTTTGGACCCGACGAGGTGATCAACGAGTAACCCTAATTCGTTTGAGTGCGGACCATGAACAAGTTGAATTCCTATACAATTAATCTCCTAGAATAAATGCATTGATTAGTATGAGCCTATAGGTACTGTAAATAATTTGTGTGAAAGGAAGCAGGTAGATCCGAAGGCTGTAAATGGTACATGAGAACATCAAAATAGTACATCTAAACTTCTCCAAGGTTGATATTTGACTTTCTTCAAGAAAATTTAGTTTATTTTTAACAATGTAAAGCCTGAAATATATCGAGTCCTTTCAGCTCAATCTTTCCATATAGATAAAGGTGTTTTATTACTTTCTATGTGCGAGATGACTTACAAACTGACTCCTGTTGTATTTGCAACCCCGATATGGATGTATTGCAATATACTGGGTTTTGTCTTTCCCAAAGTCGAATTTATATATCATCAGCTTTGTATCTTAGCTTGCGGCATAGAAAAGAATGAGTTTATTAGATGAATCAAATGCGTTTTTCATTTGCAGCATTTGAGCCAAAAAGACCTTCTTTATAACAGACTTAGAATTGAATTTTATATTGAAGTGGGTAGTAGCTTTCAGTTGTAGCTATACCTTATAGAGTTAGTAAAATTGATTGTATAGAATCCCAGAGAAGGATAGATATGCTCAAATAATTGACTGGCATAAATAGTTCAAAGTAGATTGGCTGATTTGAGGAGTAAATATTAAATCTTCTTACCCGTCTGCGACTGGCATACTGCAATGAAGACTGAGTTGTCTGGACTGCTGCTGGCTTGGAATTGGACGCTCAGCTCCCCTGCGCTCAAATGGTTTGTAGCTTTCGATTCCTATTTCACATGGTCCATAGACCTCCTGTAAGTTTAAAACGAATATGAACTAAGCACTAAGACATTTAGTCCCCCTTCGGGTAAAACTACTCTATAAATATTGGTTTTTATTCTTACTCAACACGCGTTTTGACGTTTAGAGCTCCAAAGGTCGCTATAACACAAAATTTTTAGTAAAATAATAATTGTCTTGACAAAGATCGCCATCGGCGGGTAACTTAGGAAAGCGTCATTTAATCGTAATGTCGAATTGAACTTAATTTACTAATTGGGTGACGAAATGCCCTAGATACTTAGCTTTTGTCAGTTGTAGCGACGAAACTCGACGTTCGGTCACCTTTTTATGAAGAATTTTCTCACATTTTTTTGGAGTCCATCTTGTACTCGTGCGGGCGCAGCAAGAAAGGGCGATGTAGCTTCCACGTTCCACACGTTTCGAATTTAGAGATAAGACCGCCCAAACCAGCCAATCAGAGAGCTACAAACCAGCAGCTACGACTAACGTCGCCAATCCTACCTACTTCCCTCACACATTTCTATTTCCTGTTTGACAAGTAGATTTTTAACCAAGGAGGTTTTAATATGCGCCGATTCGCGGCGCTAGACGAGTATTTTCAAGCTATTATTATAAGTAATAATGCATAATCAGGCCTTTATTTTCATTACGAGTCGAACAAAATCTATGATCATTTATATTAAGATTCCTATTGTATTATTACTCATTTTAAAACTCCTAAAATAGAATTTACTCTATTATATTCTTCGTGTAATTCCGTATCGGACCATCGGCCCGTTACACTACCTCTCAATAAGTATCGCGCTCGTGGCTTAAGAATGTGTCATTCTTTCAGCCAACCTCGAGAAGAAATGTAACTGATACAAGCAATCCGTATAATTCAGGCATTCTATACAATGCCTAGGCAACGTATAGAATGCCTGGTAGGTTTAGGCAATGTATGAAATAGTATAATCGTCCATTTCGTACTAGGTACATACACCTTGCCGGTAACATAACCTATACCAATGATGGCTGCCATGCATTCACTGAGCAATAGGGCCTCGTTGCACCCTTTCGCTACATAACACTGAAAAGGATCATATGAATCTCCAAGTTGCCAAATGAAGAAGTTTTTATTCTTTCGACGATATGAAAATTTTCGACTTAACGTTTTCGAATATTACTCGTAGTGACTTCCCCATTTTGAGAGAATAAGTCAAATAAATTGTAGGAAAAATAAAGTGAAATTTACATTACCGTCATAAAAGAGGCCCTTGTGTTTTGTGTTTCGGATATAAAATTAGTATAAAAACGTTACTGGCCAAAAGTTATTTGCACTTTAGATTACGGTTGTGGCATTTTGAAGGTTTTTTTTTAAATTGTTAACGGGCTTACCTCGATCTTGCCTATGAGGTCGACGATGGGACGAGCTTACCCAGAAGAAGCATATTCACTCGTGACTTGAATAGATTCTGGTTATATGAACTCGGGAACACAGACGCAAGCAAATAATTCCACTCATTGGCCGTGCGCATTACGAAAGATGTTACAAATCTCTTTGTGCGAATGTGTGGCATATCTATCAACCAAGTGTGGGTGATATCCAGCGGTGCGTCTGGACTCCCGATGGTAGAAGGGGGTTGGTGGGCAAGGGCGATTGTAGGGCCTTTCTGCATAGTCCCCCTGGGGAAGTACCACCCCCTTGTCCGTATGTGCCGTAAAGCAGCAGTTTATCATAGTTGTTGAGCCGCCAAAGGCCTCTAAAATGGCTCATTAACGACTACATCCGTAGATAGTAGTCGGGACCAACGGCTTAATATTAATCATCAACTTTTCGAAAAATCAGGTATTACACCATACCATTTCCTTCCCAACCTAACTAGGGAGGTCGCACAAAGGGATTATTGTTTGACAGTGTCCCCACCGGGAATCGAACCCAGAACCTCCGGATCGAGAGCCGGGCGCTCACACCACTTGACCAAAAAGGATGTTAAAAAGTGCTCATGAGATTTATTGATATGTAAGTGTTTTAATTGCGATTTTTTTTTATTTCAGGTAATTTTGGATAAGATAGTCGACAGAAGAGCAGGTAACACGAAGAGTTGAGTTGAAAGAACCGGATATTTTGTTCTTTTTCCCGCATGTGAGGAATATGAAATCCGGTGTGGTGCCGGGAAAGAGTAGTACCATCCCATACACACCCGTGGATGTCGTAAGAGGCGACTAAGGATTATAAACTGGAGGATGGGCAGCATCATCCTCCTATGCATCATATCAACTTACTTACTGCGGTCGCCTACAAGCGCGGTCCAAGGTGCCAGCCGTAACGCTGACAAGCGAGGTGACTATGGTACTTCCCCTCAACATTTTTCCAGCAAAAGCTAGAATTCTGGAGGGAGCTCCCTGTACTATAGTGTATATTTCATGGGATGTTATGATGGATGACCTATGAAATGTTTTGTATGGAGACTAAAGTAAATTAAATTTTCAAAACTAACACTTTGGCATTTTTTTAGGAATTACATATCCAAATTTTATATTTTTTAACTATGAATGGGAAGATGTTAAGCTTACAACAGCTTTAATTAAATTTTCGAAAAATATCATGTGTAAAAAAATAAGAAATATAAAGGCGAAATAACGAACGATATTTAAGACAAACAATGTTCGAATGCTTAATTTTAGATATCAAACTAAAAATAATAATATTTAAAATAATAATATGAAATCAACTTTCAAATACATTTAAAACAAATAGGTAATGAAAATTGCTACAAAATTATGGGAATTATGATCTTATAAATCTGCAAGAAAATTTTGCCTAATGAATTGGTTTATGGGTAAATTATTGAGAAATTTTATGAGAAAAATGCAGATACGACCGACCGAGAATCGGTGACCGTTCTGTCGGCATCCTGCTCTGACGTGTATATCGCGTGCATCTTCCGTCCTTTTCCTGGCCGTAGACTGTAGTTTACTGCAATTTGCTAAAATTTGTCCAACTAGCAGATAAACTTAGAAGCAAACTTGATAATTTGATTCTGATATAATTTCCAGAAACCCGACAGACTAGGAAGTCCCGACTAGGAATAGTTTAGAATGCAAATTGTGTTAATTGATCAATGTTTGTGCAAACACAAGATTTTGTTTGTAGAATAATTACTTCAAAAGTTATTGTTATAAACGCATTATAAAAAACCGGTCAATTGCGAGACGGAGTCGCGCGCCGAGGGTTCTGATATAACTATAGTATTCTAAAGACCTGAAAAATACATATTGCAAATCCGTGCAAAATCACAGCTTTTAGTAGAATTCACGAATCTATGAAGTCAACTGTAGACATACACACAGACACAGATTGAGTCTATCTTTTTTATGTCACAAGTGGGCAAAAAGCTGGTAAGCGACCTGGTGGTAAGTGGTCACCACCGCCCATGACACCCACTGTCTTATTAGTGACATACTTTGACACTAATCAGAAAACAAAGCGCATTACCCTCACTGAGAAATAAGATATGTGCCGGTAATGTCATTGGCTCCCTTACCCTTCAAACCAAAACATAGCAATGCTAAGCAAATACTGCTGCTTTACCGAAGAAAAAGGCAAGGGGGTGTTCTTCCCCAGACAAAATTTGCACAGAAGACCTACCACCATGACTATCGCCACCTATCTTTTAAAGTCTACATACATACATACATAGTACCACGCATTGTTCCCGTCGGGGTGGGCAGAGACCTTCAGATTTCCCTTGCTTCCTGTACTTTCATCAATCCTTTCTTACATGCTCGTTGGTTTAGGTCACTTTTAACCTGGCCTTTATTCAGAACGTCCGACGAAGTTAAAGTCTACAATTTATAAATACAGATGTAAGTATCTTTAGGTCTAGCCGTACCATCCGACTTAATGAGGCTGCTCTACATCGCTTCACGAACTCTCATGTCGCGACACTCGCGGTGTATGACACTTCTTAGCTTTGTTTTAAATGTAGCTACATTAGAATAATGATCTAGTCTACCTCTCGTAACGATCTGGGTTGCATCTAACTCTGACACTTAAATGGGTTGTACTTATAAAGTTTACAGACCCCTGGCTTTTTAGTATGTTACTTAGAACAAACCCCCTTCTAACATTGGGAATCTTAACGCACCGCAGGATATCACGCAAATTTGGTTGATATTCCACACATCCGCACAAAGAGCTTTGAAACATCCTTTATACTTAATGCTCACGGCTAAGGAGTGGATTTCTCTGCCTGCGTCTGAGTTCCCGACTTCTTATAACCTTAATCTATTTAAGTCGCGAGTGAATAGACTTCTTTTGGGCAAGCTCGTTCCATCGTGAACCTCATCTCTGTCCTCAGGACTAGATCGAGGCCAAGACTAAGTAAAATATAAAAAACAGATAACTGAACAACGTTCCTATGGACATATGGGTCAAAAAACGAGAAAAGATGAGAAAAATACTGTGGTTGTCCCATACAAATTTGACTTTTGCCAGCAATGATTGTATGGAAAATTAAAAAAATCTTGTGAAGATGAAAAGTAGAAAAAAACTGTCGTTTAGATTTATTTTCTGAATGACAAAACACGATCTAACTAGGGGTTTAAAAAAACTTTATATACAAGGTACTTTAGATTGATCATAGCAACCTATAAAAAGTCAACAGATGAACGAAAAAAAAATAACATTCAGTAGATTGTCAATCATTAAAAGGAAAAGTATAGGACCTAGGGTGATACCTTGATTTACTTTTGACAAGCCCGTTTGTGTGGTTGGTAGTGAGCCTGCCTTACACGCCGTGGGCCGCGGGTTCGATCCCCGCCCAGGACACACATTTGAGTGATGAACACAAGTATTTGTTCTGTGTCTGGGTGTTATTTATCTATTTATGTATGTATATTAATCTCTGTTACCCATCATAGTACAGGCTTTGCCTAGTTTGGGATCAAATGACCTTGTGTGAAATGTCCCCCAATATTTATATACTAAAAAAAAACCGGATCCCGTGTAGTCTTCGGTTTCATATCCATGACTCTTGTTAGGTGCATCACTATTAATACAACACGTCACTAGTTATTAAGTCTATTGTCGATGCGCGCCCTTCTCTCTCTCTGGTCTCAACCATAGAATACATGAAACAGAGTTAGAAAGGCAGTGCTGAAAATTTTGTACGAGAACCGGTGTCGCCAGTTTGCACACATTTACACGATGAATTATATTTTCACTACATAAAAAAACCGCTAGCTATTTGTCGTCTACTGGTGAATCGAAAAAGTGAAAAGAGCCAAATCCAAGCAATCAAAAATTTACCGTGTTACATTACGTCAAAATCTGACGTTTTTGGGTGAGAAAGAGACAAAGATAAAATGTGTAAAAGTTTGCACAAAACAGTCCAAAAAGTATCCATTGGACCTGTTGCGGACGGCGACACGGAACGCAACTCTCAAGTACCAGAGCAAGCTACACACGAACATCACCCGCCCCCGCGCCCCGCACCGACGCCGCGAGAGCACAAGGCGAGCGAGACGGCCAGCGCGTGCGAGCGAGATAGACAGCGTGCGCTCGGCGTGACGCACGCTAGTTCCGACCGGCGCTAGCGGGACTTAAGCGCGCACAATTCCGCCATTCTGCAGTCACAGTTACAGTTACAGTGTGTGATACAGCAGTATTCAAGCTCTAGTTCTGTCTACGATCCGACCACAGTCTACAGCTCAAGAATACAAGTGCACAGTACAGTCGAAGATACAGTTCCAGTTCTGTCTACGATCCGAACATAGTTGGAAACAGTCAGTTGTACAGTGCAGTGAACAAGTGAACGTTATACAGTCCACTCAAGGAGTTGACAAGACAGTGAAAACCAGTTAATGATTAGTCAGTGCCAGTGCCCGCGAACTCGTCTGAGCCTGCGTGCTCGTCACTTGTTAAGTTTTCTGTTTGACTTGTTGACTCTTGTTATTACCTGTTGTTATCGTTGTTTGAACTTGTGTGTTTAATAAAGACGATTTGTAAACTTGATCTCGTGTTTAAGTCACAAAGCACCCGGTGAACCCCGAACTCGTGTTGGTGTAGCCAACAGGACCTTTCTTTGTTTTAAATTTCCTTTTAAATATTTCGCTAACAATATATTTATAAATTTGTGCAACATTATGCATAATACTTAAAAAAGTAATTTAGATTTTTCTTTACTGAAAATAGAAAGTTAGCGATTTTGAAATATTAAATTGTTGTGTTATACTGGTATCATTATTGTGCAAATGCTAGGGATGTATGTTTCATTCGGCAAATTATCGTAAAATGGATTATTGTACTCTGGATTACAACTTTTCCATGAAACATAGGTTTGTTTTAGATTCGTACAGCTTGCAATAACTAACTCTAGCGATGGCGGTTAATGCGCAGAACACAAAAAACAAGTCGCGGGGTATGGTGGGGGAAGGACTGCGAAGCGTTCATTGGCTCTCCGCGTCTCACCATGCGCAGAAACGAATCGTCACGCTAATGTTAGGTTGTGCAAGCTGTTTTATTTTTTATATCTCACTAAAATCACAGATTAAATAATAGTAAACTAACGTTTACAGATCCGACATTCTCAGGCGGCGGAGTGAAGAAGGACGTACCTGATGATAGGGAATCCAGGCGCTGGTTCTTATTAGAGGTCACACTGCATCAATCAATCTTTACACAAATCATTGTAAATTCAAAGTCACTTTGTATTATACACAGGTGTTTTTGTCGTTTTAGATATTATTTTCATGAGAACAGAAATGCGCGCGCGGCCATTGCTTTTTCATTGATGTTTCAGGCAGGTACGGGGGGGGGAAGAGAGGGAAGGAAAGGGTGCATTCTTAATTAGTTTAATTGTGTTGTGTATTGCCTGGAAAAGCATCATAATAACTTTTGTTTGAGAAGCCAAGTATTTACTTACACCTTGTATACGGGTTTTAGTTTTATACTAATTCTTTATTAGGGTTTCGTACCGAAAGGGTGAAAAACGGGACCTATTGATATGCTTCCGATGTCTTCTGTCTGGCTGTCAGTGGGCTGTATCTCATGAACCGTAATAGGTAGAAATTTGAAATTTTCACAAATTGTGTATATATTTTGCCGCTACAACAACAAATACTAAAAATTAAAAAAATGAAGGGGGCTCCCAAACAGCTAAAGGGGCGTAAAAAAAAGTTTGACCCACCTCGTTGATTGGAGCTTGTTGAGTAAATAAATAATGTATTTTTTGTTTTAAAAACTACTTTAAACCAAATGAAAAAGATGCCACCAAAGTCATCTGTTTTTACAAAATTTTGTTTGAGCTGTATCTCATGAACAGTAATAGCTAGACAGTTAAAATTTTTACAGATTATGTATTTCTGTTGCCAATGTAACAAAAAATACTAAAAATAAAAAATATATAAATTAAGTGTGGCTCCGATACTAAAGACCTTTTTTAGGCGATTTTTGTTTATGCTCTATCTTAAACACGGGAACACTTGAAAACAAGAAAATTGCAATGTTTATAGTGCATAAGCTATAAAATAAAAAATAAATAAAAAAATCTAGTCAAGCTCGTGTCGGACTCAAAAAATCTAGCACAGGAACATACTGAAATTTCTAATACAATCGTGATTATGTGGTGGTACGGACCCCTCGGTGCGCGATTCCGACTCGCACTTGGCCGGTTTTTTATTAGAAGATCCCTGCGTGTAAATATTCTTCAAAAATAAAATAGATCATGAAGCATTGTTTTGTTTTATTATTTACATGATATTTACATTTTTCTTATTTATATCTCACTAATGTTATAAAGATAATTTATTTTAGTTTGAATTTTTATATGTTTGTTACCCTTTCACGACCCAGCCACTTAACAGAATTCGATTAAATTTGGCAGGAATATGGACTTAGACCTGGAAAAGCATAATATCTACTCTTTTTTCGAATCCCACGCAAATGAAGCCGTGGGCAACTGCTAGTGAGCAATAAGAAGAACCAACAAATTAAATTAATATACCAGTAAAGACGTGTGTGGTACTCGTAAAGTTGGTGTCCCTCCGGGAAGTGATTTTGGTTTCTTACAGGTATAGCGTATAGCAAGAGGCTTTAAATGTCTTCTTTGTGCTGAAAAGAGAAGTAGAACTTGTTTCGGTGGCTAACCAATCTTTTCGCCCTGTGGCATCGATCCATCTTTGCTTTTCTTTTGGATAACCTGGGTAGCTGACAAAAATCTCTTTCTAAAGTTGGGATTTAGTATGAATGCAAACAATTTTAATTTTTTTAATTATTAAAAAATTATTGATTAACTTCAAAGCTAAAAAATATATACAAGTAAGTATTCAACATTACAGGAATAATGCAAGTATACAGAAATTTATCGATATCGATGTATTTTTGGAAGCACTTTTGCTCTGGTTTCGACCGGCTAAAAAATATTTTTGTTTTAACAAATATAGTGGATAAAAAAGGTATTCTAAATGGTTATCGGTGGTACAATAGGCCTCCATTTTGCTAATTTTTATCTTTGCTGTGAGCTCGACGTGATAATATCGCACAAAACGGCATTTTCTTAAAAAATACGTCGCTGCTCTTTACGCCATTGAGTCGGGCAAATGACTGAAGGGGTCATTTTGAGGTTTTGACGTTTATTTGTCCTACGGACCTATCCGTGGCACGCGGGGCCCGCCTACTTCACCCAACCGCCACGCATGACACAGCTCGCATATCGTAAGTCTGTTAATAAATATTATATACAGAAGACTGAAGCCTATTATTGAAGACGCCCTTGCTCAGATCATCCTACCAACACCACCAGGAGACAACGTCATATGGTGTCACAAATTGACGCCTACTGCTGAGGTAACTTGAAAAATATCCATTAATTTAGGTGTAAATGTTATTATACTTATTATCTACGAGATCGAATGCCTTCCAAAAATCAATGTATGCGGCATTGATCTGTTTTCTCGCGGCCTCCCCAGCTATTTTCTACGTAATCTACGAATGTAATGAGGTTGGTTGTTGCTGAACGTGTCTTAATAAATCTATGCTGACTATAAGAGTTATATGTCTGTTCAAAATGGTTTCAAAAATCTTCCTAAACGCTGAAAGCACAGCGATTCATCTAAATTTGGAAATGACTCGCATTCTTTTTGGAAATTGGTGTAACCCTAGATATTTTCCAACATGCGGCATTGTTACTCGTAGACAGGGCAAGATTGTAGAAGTACAGTTCTGTGGGTACGGACCTTCTTTATTCCTTCCTTATATTAATATTTATTAATATTTTAATGCGAAGTAACTCTGTCTGTTACGCTTTCACGGCTGAATTACTAAATCGGTTTTTATGAAATTTGGTATGCAGATAGTTTGAACTTTAGAAAATGACATAGGTGACTTATTTTTTAAAAACAAAGTCAAAATCTTGTCTCTTTTATATTATTAATATTAATAATGTATAAATATTTAATAAATTTGTTATCATTATTATATCATTTTTGTAAACTATGTTTAATTTAACTTGCGATGTTTTGATTCTGGAACTTTGACTGGACTTGTAAAGATTTGTATGGTGTCCACGATACAGGCTTGCCTAGTGTGGAGACCATGATTTAACCTGTTACTTTTTAAAGTAGATAGTCCTCAAAAAGTGTGCAATGTTTTGTTTTGAAATCAATGTTATAAAATATGTTGTAACTTCTATGCACATTTGAATAAATAATTTTGTATTTTTTTTTTTTTTTTTGTATTATAAAAGATTGCTGCCTCGCTAATTTCCTCCAAATATCAGCCCAAGTGTAAAAGATCTAACAAATATTAAAAATATAAGAATGTTTTTCCTTTTCAATATTCCCTCGGCAAATAACCTTTTGTGGAACGATTGAATAAGCTTTTTATTTTTGTTTTTGTTCACAATTGGCGAGTATTTGATTAGACCCTCTTTTAATTTATACCAATTGAGTATTTAAATCGATACTCACTCGAAAATGTTTACTTTTGTGTGAATGAAAGTAAAACGGTTGGGAACAGTCAAATATTTTAGAAAGCATTCCAGGAAAGATATCTTTTTGTAAGTGTTTTTGGTAATGACAAGCTTTTCTTATTACACTTTTCAAGCCAAAATTTTGATATGTTACTCAAAACATGAAGTTGAACAACTTTTGCATGGATACAAAGGTCGAAAAAACGAGATCTTTTTTTGTGGTTCGATACAAATTCGATTATGGCCGGTGCATACTTTGTAAGGGAAATTGGTCTTAAGGGCCTCCCTCCATCCATAAAATTGAACAACTTTTCCCAAATAATACTGGTCGAAATAATGAAAAAAATGTTAAGACCTCTCTCTCTCTCTAATAACTGACGCAGTTAATATGAGAAGTTGAATTTTATTTTTCGAATTTCGACTTATGTTCCTTGAAAAAAGTTATTATGTCTTATGGGCATAACCATCTCTTAAAATATCCGGTTTGAAAAAAATATATAACTTTTAAATATTCCGGCAACTTTTAATTATTTATTAATTAACAAGATATATGCATGTGATCCTTCATGACATTTAACAAATTACTAGAAGAAATATGGATCCTTAACGTTTATAGAATAACGTCTTAAAAAGTTGAAGCCAATTAGTTAAAATTGTATTGTTCTTCAGAATTTCAGAGTCCTTCTAAATTTGTTATTCAGAGTATTTAAATTAATATTTTAGAATGGAAGAGCCAAGATTTTAGAAAAACAATCAAGTTTGCCATAAACTGTCTCCGAGTCTTCAAAATTAATTTGCTTTCTTTGGTAGGCGAAGTTTCTAATTTGCTCGAAAGTTTTGGATTCCTCGAGGTGTCGAAGTGAAAAGGTGGCGCTTAAAATTATGTTTCGAAGAATGAAGTTTGTTTAAACAAATAAGAGTAGAAAGTTAAATTTTCAGCCCGGAAGTTACAGCTCTGAGCACACGTCTACCACAAACCACGAGTTTACTTGAAGAACAATAAAATAAAATTTCTCAAATTCATAATGAACAAGTTCAAAAAGTCCAGAGTCTATTTTCTTTTAGTTTTATTTTTGACCTTGAAATTATTTTATTGTATCCTACAAAGAACAAAAATAAAATGGACTTAAGGACTTCTTTTAGTGAATGCTAGCAAATAAATGATTTGATTTTGTTTAGATTTTTTACCACGGTAAGAGATTTTAGAATCATTATTTTCGTCATTAGTTAGTTTAAACAGGGTGTTAGGGACAGCCTTCCGAATACTGAAGGGGCATGATCAGTCAACGACACTGAACAACTTTTAGTGAACAAAACTTTCAGGAAACGAAAAAAAAAATCTGCTTCTCCATACAAACTGTCCGATCACGTTTACAATTTTGTATGGAGACGCGGATTTCTTTTTCATTTCCTGAGAGTTTTGATCACTGAAAGTTGTTCAGTGTCGTGTCCGTAACACCCTGTACATTGTCAAATTGTTCCCAAAACTACAGTCGAAATAATGCTTGATTAGAATGTCAGTATCGCAGAGCTATGCGTGAGAGCAGAACTGAGCGATATGTGTCTCTGTCGCACCAATATCTTAAGCATCGCTCCGTCCTGGTCTCACACTGCTTTCATTCTAAACAAGCCACATTATTTCGACTGTACCACTGGTATGTTTGACATCCTTGTGTTTTTCGCATATCTACGTTATCATTTGTTGTAATTTTTATAATGAAGTTTGGATACTCTTACAACATATTTTTGCCGTTGATATATAATATGTATAGAGATAATGTAGACGAAGACACAACGCAGACATGACTGACGGAGTCGGTGGAGATACGACGGAAATATGACCCAGTCATAACGGAGACATGACGGATACGTGACGGAGACTTGATGGACAGATGATGGAGACATGAGTTAGATGTGACGGAGACACGAAAGAGACACAACGAAGACATGATACACACATGGCGGTGACACTAAGGTGAAACGATGGAGACACGACAGAGACACGACGTTTACATGGCGGCGATGAAACAGAGACACAACAGAGACACTACGTAGATACGATGGACACGTAAATGACTAATAACGGAGACGATGAGAGAGAAATGACGGGGACACAATAGAGACTTGACAAATACACAACAGAGACACGAGAGAGCCACAACGGAAATGCAACAAAGACTCGACAGAGACACAGCAGTTATTTTTGTCTTGAAGACAAATGTTACCAATATGCACCCGCTTTTACTCGCCTATTACACCGCCGTCAAAAATTCATCAAATAGCGCCATAACAGCACACAGTAATTATATCACACTCTCACAGAACATAAAAAAATACATTCCCAAATTAAAAGTACGAACATATTTTCAACCAGTCGTTAGGCTCCATGTGTCGTAGTTAATAAATTTTAGAAAAAGGTTCGGTATTAGAGATGCGACTGTACGACTGTAGACTGTACGTACACTGATTAATCGGTAATAAACCATGCATGTTGGACTTTGCATATTTAGGGTTCCGTACCAGACAGATTGACAGACGACGCGCGGACGGATGTACGGACCGACACGTGAGAGGCAGCAGTAGGGCTCTGTTTGGATTCGTTGAGTATGGAACCCTAAACATACACTTAAAAAAATACCTTTGTTGGATATACGGTGCAGAAAATAAGAAAATAGATAGATATGTTCAAAATTCAAAAAAAATTATTCACGGTACACAGGTACATCAGATGATAAACACAATTTTTTAAGTTCTGCTGCGATCCACCTTTCGGTATATGAATTTTCATTTAAGTTACAATGTCATATTTTAATATTTTTTAAAATTTAAATCTAATGCATTATAACATCATTACAATATCATCATTCAATACATCATTATTCAATTATATTATAAAAAATTATGTCAAAAATATTATTATTAAAAAGATAAAAACAAGTAACAAATAAATTAGTGTGAGAACTGTCAAAATCTAAGGTCAAAATATTCAATAAAATTCAATAAACTAAATAATGATATCATGTCCAAGTTGAGCTAAGTATAGCGACCACTAGTTACGTCAAAATATTCTTTGATGGAATAGAACGCTTTGTCAATTAAATATTCGAAAAGTTTCTTCTTAAATAGGATAGTGCTGGTACATTTTATTATGTTCTCAGGGAGACTATTATATATTCTGGTAGCCATACCTAGCTGTTAATTATTACCTTAGTTCTACATATAAATATTTGAAGGCCTTGTGTCATGAGCACTGCTCAATAGTCCGTAGACATAAAAAAATAAGCTTCCCAGTCAAAATTAATAAAGCAAACACAGACTTTCACTTATCACTTCTCAGGGTGGGTAACACGCTTTGCTGTCTTATTAGTATCAAATTATTTCACTCATAAGATAAGACAGTGGCCAGTGGTAACCACTTACCACCAGCTGGCCGACCTGCTCGTTTTCCCTCTTATAACTTAAAAAAAGACCTGTACTTCTCGTTGACGTAAAAACATTAAATTTCGCAAAAAGCAAGGACATAGAGCACAATAAAATACAGCTGTAACACGTGTACCTTTGCCATCCAAACCGTTCGATAGATGGCGTTGTTACAAAGGAGCTGTATCTCTAAAACGCGCTATAGAGATTATTTGTGAAAACATGACTACCCCGGCCTGTTACTGTCGCGTCAATTGGTCTGAATTAGTCTCAATGAGTCTCACTGCTACTCTATGAGCGTCCAACGTCGCGTCCTGCTTGGAACGGCAATTTGGAACCCATAGCGTTGCGATACTATAATTCTTCGTATCCGTCCGCCGCTTCGCCCTGCTTGGGAAAGTGCGTGGAAGCTACGAAGCTGAGTTAATCCCACCAACTGTGACCTTACGTTAAGATTACGATCAAAATAAACGTTTGTACTTAACAACGGCGTTTACATTTCCTACATTGGCGCCCAACGTGGGGCTCGTGGGGGTCAAATCTGTTTCCGGAGAATGATCAAATCGGCATAGACTCCTTCGAATAGAGGAAACAAACAATGACAGAACAAGACAAGGCCTTCGATCAGTTAAAGAAGAGCCTTACTTCCGCATCGGTACTACGGCTAGCTGATGAGAAACTGCCAAAAATAGTTAAAACCGACGTTATCTACTATGCTCTGGGAGCAATTCTAGTCCAGGGGGAGGGAGAAAAGGAGTATCACTAGGTACCAGCCGCACCAGATCAACCGATTGGTGTACAGACAGACAGATTCCAGGCTCTCTCGTCGGGACGACTTCGAAGCCTGAGGGGGAGACTGTAACACGTGTACCTTTGCCATCCAAACCGTTCGATAGATGGCGTTGTTACAAAGGAGCTGTATCTCTAAAACGCGCTATAGAGATTATTTGTGAAAACATGACTACCCCGGCCTGTTACTGTCGCGTCAATTGGTCTGAATTAGTCTCAATGAGTCTCACTGCTACTCTATGAGCGTCCAACGTCGCGTCCTGCTTGGAACGGCAATTTGGAACCCATAGCGTTGCGATACTATAATTCTTCGTATCCGTCCGCCGCTTCGCCCTGCTTGGGAAAGTGCGTGGAAGCTACGAAGCTGAGTTAATCCCACCAACTGTGACCTTACGTTAAGATTACGATCAAAATAAACGTTTGTACTTAACAACGGCGTTTACATTTCCTACACAACCCGTTTATTGATAAAATATATATTTTATAAGTCAATAAGTACAATAATTGTTGCTTTTGACCTCTGTAATAAGGTGGGCATATGCATGTGTGTTGCCAGTGATGACATATGGCACCGAGACGTGGCCGCTCACGATGGGCCTTATCAGAAAGTTCAAAGTCACCCAAAGGGCTATGGAAAGGGCTATGCTCGGAGTCTCTCTGCGCGATCGAATCAGAAATGAGGAGATCCGCAGAAGAACTAAAGTAACTGACATAGCCCTGAGAATTGCTAAACTGAAGTGGCAGTGGGCAGGGCACATCGCAAGAAGAACCGATGGCCGATGGGGCGTGAGGGTTCTAGAGTGGCGACCACGTACCGGAAGACGAAGCGTTGGCAGGCCCCCTACAAGGTGGACCGACGATCTGGTCAAGGTCGCGGGAAGCCGCTGGATGCGAGCAGCGCAGGACCGGTCTTCATGGAGTTCCTTAGGGGAGGCCTATGTCCAGCAGTGGACGTCTTTCGGCCGATATGATGATGATGATGATGTATATCAGGTCCAAAAAATAAACTAGTATTATAGTAATTTTACAACCAAAAGAAATAACGAAAAATGTTAAATAATGCTTTTTTTCTCACAGCTCCAATTTTATTTACGTTCATTCAAGAAGGGGTCGGGTTTAAGTGGTCCTTGCACTTGATGCCACGCGGGCGACAAATGAAAGCGCAAAAACAAAACGTAGAAACAAAACCAGTATAAGTTGAACCAGCGCTACCTACAAACGCCCAAAACCAGAGAACCGCTCAAGGTCAAACCGTTTCCACCGACGTGCGGCCGTGTGTACCTAAAGGGTTAGTACGTTGATTCGTTCGAGGTTAGTACAGAACACTAAGCGCATGAGTTCGACTCGCACTTGGCCGGCTTTCACTGTAGTGTAATTTTTTTTTTCTGACCAGTGTCTTGGTTTTATAGAATTTATATTCTTCAGAAAAAAAATACATTATTTAAACCAAAACATTGACTACCGATTTTTTGTCGTACGAGTATGTGAGTACATCTCTATTCTCAACCACTGCTTCTAAATTATGACGTCAAAGTTTGCAGGCCCTCGAGTAATTTATTTAGAAAAATACTCTTTCTGGTACATAAACTGCGTTTTTTTATTACACAAACTGTTACGTTGATTATTTGTGATATATTGTTCGTGAAATTTTATGTGTTTTTTGACATGCTAATGTGTTGTCGTAAAAAAGGTTAATGACAGGCCGTTATGAAATCTTTTGGTGTATAGAAAATTTAATTTGATTATTTTTCTGCATTAGTTTGTTAGTGAGGACTAAACGGCTGAATTGATTAATTTAAACCAACTATAACGTTCAAGTACTGTCAGTTGTCGATGAGTAGGAAAATTTGGAATGAGAATACCTAAATTAATATAAAGTACCTGGTCGACCAAGCTTCGCTCTATAATAGCTACCTCAACATTAAAATATCATCGGGTGAGCAAGCTGCTACTCGCCAACAGATGGCGCTGTAGATTTTGGTCTAAACGCGGCAATTTTTTAAAATGCTGGAAAACACGGGGAAAATGAATTTTCCCGAGACGAGACCTAGCTAGATCGATTTTTCGCCCCCAAAAACCCCCGTATGGTAAATTTCATCGAAATCGTTAGAGCTGTTTCCGAGAAACCGATTACAAATATACAGGGTGTTAATTTGATTGCGTGCCATAGCTTAAGGGGTGGTTCAGTAACGATAAAGTAACTCAAAAAAATTATAAAAAAAAACCTACTTAAAAAAAATTAAACTCCATTGAAACTAAACTAACGCGGAGCACCGCGCTATCAAAAGCGCGCGAAAGAGTTTCAGTTATGTATGTGCCTACCTTATCCACTGATACTCGCGCGCTGGCTCGGTGATAGCGCTGTGCTCCGTGTTAGTTGTTTCAATGAAGTTTTTTTTTCAGCAGGATTTTTTTATAATTTTTTTTTTGTATTCCTTTATCGTAACTGAAACACCCCTTAAGCTATGGCACGCAATTAAATTAACACCCTGTATATATATATACGAATATTGCTCGATTAATAGTATAGGATAAGAACTTATAATTTATAATTAATATACACCCTACCCATCCTCCAGTTAACCCTTAGTCGCCTCTTACGACACCCACGGGTATGTATGGGTTGGTACTATTCTTTGCCGGCACCACACGGGGCTTAACTGGAGGATGGGCAGCAGCATCCTCCTTTGTATCTAACATCTTACTTACTGCGGTCACCTACAACCGCGGTCCATAGTGCCAGCCGTAACGCTAATAAGCGAGGTGACTATGGTACTTCCCCTCTACATTTTTCCAGCAAAAGCTAGAATTCTGGAGGGAGCTCCCTGTCCTGTAGTGGACGTTCATGGGATGTTATGATGATACACCCTACCTTTTCGCATACCAATAAGTGACTTATATAATATTATAGGTATACAGTTAAAATTTTACTATAACAACAAATACTAAAAATTAAAAAAAAAACCGGCCAAGTGCGAGTCGGACTCGCGCACTGAGGGTTCCGTACAAACCTGTACGTATATAAGAAAAAGTTATGGTATTTTTATTGCTAAAAAACTTTATTATGCGATGTAAGTAACTAAAATTTATATTTGAGTTGATTGAATGAAAGGTAAATTGCGGTTTACGATTTATGACGTATTAAAAACTACTTACTAGATCTCGTTCAAACCAATTTTAGGTAGAAGTTTACATGGTAATGTACATCATATACTTTTTTTAGTTATATCATTCTCTTATTTTAGAAGTAACAGGGGGGGGGGGACACACATTTTACCACTTTGGAAGTTTTTTCTATTTTTGTATGAAAATCTTAATGCGGTTCGAAGAATATATCTACTTACCAAGTTTCAACAGTATAGTTCTTATAGTTTCGGAAAAAAAGTGGCTGTGACATACGGACGGACGGACAGACAAACAGACAGACAGACATGATGAATCTATAAGGGTTCCGTTTCTTGCCATTTGGCTACGGAACCCTAAAAATGGAGGCTTCCCTACTACAAACGATTAATTTGTTTTTTGTTTTAGCTCTATCGTAAAAACGGGAACATTTACAAGCGTGATTTTTTTTTATTTATAGTGCATAAGCTTTAAAATAACAACAAATAATAAAAACTGGTCAAGTGCGAGTTGAACTCAAAAAATCTAAAGTTACTGAAATTTCAACTAATACAATTAATAAATACTGCCAAGTACGAGTCCGACTCGCACTTGGCAGTATTTTTTTAAGACAAACCGAATATTCTTATCAAATTTCGACTCTTTAACATAAAATGCAATATGGGCTAGTTTTAAACTGGTTACTACACTGACTGTTCGCAACTGCTTTGCCTAACTATGTGTAACATCTCAGTATCGTTAAGGATGCCGTCTATGCTTACGGCAGTAAGTGCATTCTATATGTGTATGGGACAAGCTATGAGAAAAAGCGATTCCTAGCCACCGATATATAAACTATATTTAGCAGTCACCCGCAACTTTGTCCGCGTGGATCGATCGAAAAACATAAAGAAAATAAATTTTCCACAAGGAAATCTTCAAATGTTTCCTTGTAATAGTCAATTTTATGTTTTTTTAGATCATAGTCTACATCATAACATCCCATGAAACGTCCACTACAGGACAGGGAGCTCCCTCTAGAATTGCTGGAAAATGTAGAGGTTAAGTACCATAGTCACCTCGCTTGTTAGCGTTACGGCTGTCAGCATGGACCGTGGTTGTAGGTGACCGCAGTAAGTAAGATGTTAGATACAAAGGAGGATGCTGCTGCCCAGCCTCCAGTTTATAACCCTTAGTCACCTCTTACGACACCCACGGGTATGTAAGGATCTACAATCCTACCAAATTTTGTCGAATTCTGGTTAGCGGTTAGAGCGTGGAAGAGTATTAAACACTCAATTATCCAAATATACAAACATTCACTTTTATAATATATGTGTGTGTCCATGAACTGAGACATGAAACTGAATAAATTTTCCTAAGGAACCTAGGTCGAAATAGGAAAAAAAAATCGACTTCCCATACAAACTGCATCAGCTGACAGTACATTTTGTATGAGAGGACGAAAAAATTTTTTCGTATTTTGACTGAAAACGTGTTCAGTTTAATGGGCAGAATCACCTCTTAAAATGTCTAGGGTGAAAAAAAAAATAAGGTTGTGGGTATCTTTCGATTTAGTTTAGATTTCTTAAAACTTGTACCAGACGCAGAGTTAGTTCTCGGCTGGCACTCGAACCGCAAGTCAAGTATTTGAGCTCTGCTTAACTAGTAAACTGAATACCGGCACATGGCAGCATGAACATACATTGGATGCTTATATATTACAGAATAAACATCTTGCTTTTAGTTAAGTAAATGATCCCAAACTAGGCAAAGCCAAAAGCCAAGTCAAAGTCACAGAGCACTGAATGTTCGCGCACTGCCGCTAATAGAGGCGACATGGTCAACACTTTTCATACAAACCAAGCGTACCAGGGGGCCAATTCTTGAAAGTCAGCGGGTGATTTTCGAGATTTTTAAAATTAAAATAAGACAGATGAGGTACTAGGTTACTATAAGTATACTTCATCATCCGGCTCGAAGGACCAAAATATGTAGGAAGGAACAGTACCTAGAAGGTAAAGCCGAAATCTCACCTGGTCAGCCACCAATGGCCACGTGATGACCGCTCCAGATGATTCGTCCAGCTGCCGATTTGGGTTGGTAAAAACGATGATTCCACTATAGCACAGTGTTGATATAGGTTCCAGAAAGTTCTTATAATCACATCCGATAGAAAGCCCGGAGAAAACGTTGGGAAAAGTACTCCCAAAATGCGCACGATGTGCATCGGCCAGCGGTCACTCAACAACTCTTTCTCTCGAAAGCCGCGGGGTGCGGTGCGGCGCGGTGGAGGGCTCGCGATACATTAGCAAATGCACAGACGAGACTTCGGCATTTGGATCTCGGTACCTTAATTTCCTTCACCTTCCTCAAAAGTAAGGATCAATATTATATTGTTAATTATAAAATAATTTTCAGTTTTAAAATTACCATCATAACAATTTGAGTTTTATGAGTTTATCGTGGCTTTTTAGGGTTCCGTACCTCATACTAAAAAAACGGAACACTTTGTTGTCCGTCTGTCTGTCTGTCTGTCAAGACCCTTTTTTCTCACAAACGAGAAGAGGTATCAGGTTTAAATTGATAACAAATATTATTTATTTATTCATAATTGCATGCTACATGTCATAAAATCTTACATACTAGTGTTAGTAAAGACAATGGCATGTAGCGCCGTGTTCGGGCACTGCAACTTAAACCTATGTTAGTAATTAAATTCATTAAATTAGAACCGAAAATAATCAATAATTAAATATGTATATGATTAAATGTATTACAATGTCATATTAATTTATAATCATTAATGAACTCAGCAACAGTATAATAACATTTAGAGATTAATAGAGGTTTTAAACTATTTTTGAATATTTGTATTTTACTTTCAGACTTCATGCTTCCAGGTATTTTATTAAAAATTTTGATAAATCTGTTATATGGACTTTTACTAAATATCGTCAAGTTGCTTTCAAGTGGTGCTAGTCTGTCTTTATGTCGTAGGTTTCGGCTGCAGACATCTGTCATTTTTTTGAAAAGGTGCTCATTTTTTCTTACAAATAGACCGACTTCTAATATGTAGATTGACGGAAGCGTTAGGAGCTCGTTTTGAATAAAATGCGGTCTGCAGCTCGCTCTAGCGCGGATGTTAGCAAGAATTCGGATACACTTTTTTTGCATAACGAACACGTCATGTACGTTAGTGCTGTCGCCCCATAGAATTAACCCATATCGGAGCCATGCATAGGCGTATCCGTAGTACATTGTTAGGGCCGTTTTCAATTTAGTGTTTCTTTTTATTACGCTTAAGGCATAAGTAAATTAGGACAGTTTAGTTTTAATATTTTGTATGTGGCCTTTCCAATTTACGTTTGTATCTATCGTTAGTCCTAATAATTTAAATTGTTTTACTTCTTCAATTTTTGTTTGATTTCTGTTAAGATCTATTGTTAGTGGTCTTTTTTGAGGTGGAAGGAACTGAATAACTTTGGTTTTATTTAGGTTTATTTCTAGGTTATGCTTGGCGATCCAATCGTTTGCCGTATTAAGGTGTTTTTTTAAAAGTTGGTTACATTCTTCACTGTTTTCGCACGTTATGAGTAGGGACACATCATCAGCGAACATTGTGCAATGTGTGTTTATGGTTTTGGGTAAGTCGTTTATATAGGCTAAAAACAGTGTGCAACCTAAGACACTTCCCTGTGGTATTGAACAATTTGTTGTACGTGTTCGTGAAGTTATAGTTTCTAGTTCACCTGTGGTTTCATTAAGATTTTCTATTTGCACGACTAACTTCCTATTTTCTAGATATGATTTAAGCCACAAATGTGTGTTACCACGGATCCCTAGACCGTGCAGTTTGGACAGTAATATCTCATGCGAAACTTTATCATATGCTTTTTTAAGGTGATTACAGCCCTCAAATTAGAAGCTACGCGATCGTCAATGCAAATATCGACTTTATTGACACATCAATAGCGTTCATATAAGAGTGCTCTTCAACGTGGCTATTACGACCAACGTCGAGACTCTCACCCATAAAAAAGGGGTTTTTATTGATTTTATACCACACTAGCTGTTGCCCGCGGCTTCGCTCGCGTGGATTTCGTATTTATGTTGTTACCGGTTTTCCAAAGCAATGAGATAGTTTCCCGTCATTTCAGGGTAGTTTTAAACTAAGGAAAAACAGGACTAACCCTGCACAAATCAATGAGTATAATTCAAAATCCAGCTGAATTTTATATAATACTAGCGGTTCGCCCCGGCTTCGCACGGGTAGATATAGGTTCTTGTTGCATCGGGGGTTACTAAAGAAACCAGCCAAGCGCAAGTTGGACTCCCACCGAGGGTTCCGTACCACTAAGGTAAAAATACTGTCCTAGTCATGGGCAGTCATACCTTAGTCACGCAGAAGTGCATTAAATTCGCTCGAGCCGACACGCACTTCATCAAAACCATCATAACATCCCATAATACGTCCACTACAGGACAGGGAGCTCCCTCCCGAATTCGAGCCCTTGCTAGAAGAATGTGGAGGGGAAGTATCTTAGTCACCACGCTTGTTAGCATTAAGGCTGGCACCATGGACCGCGGTTGTTGGTGACCGCAGTATGTAAGATGGTGCGATACACGGAAAGATGTTGCTGTCCATCTTCCGGTTTGTAAACCCTTAGTCGCCTCTTACGACACCTACAGGTTGAGATGGGTTGGCACTATTCTTTGCCGCTACCACACGGAACGACACGCACTTGACCAGTCAAATTTTTCGTGTCTATTCTCTGTTGTAGATAAAACCATTACAGTCACTTAGGGCGCTGTTTCTTTAATTTCAATTTTGATAACGATTACACTCATGATAACTTTTGAATGGTATGTCCGATTTGAATAATTCAAAAAGTTATTTACAGGTACTGATATAGCCTTGAATACGAAATCATTTATTTGGATAAGGATTAATAGGTACGAATAATGTGGCCTATATAGTTTGTACCGGCGTTACTATTACGTATTTTAACATGAAAAAGTAGTGATTGTGACATAACTGTAATAGTTAGACATATAGTATCGCGAACTTTTTTGTAGATATTAATGGCTTCTATAATTCTGTAGTACATTACTTTGCTCTACTGTTAATAGTTTCGGCAGCGTACTCGATATAAGGATGCTATTTAGTATTTTTTTCACACCTTGGGTTACATTATCGAAGTTTTCATATGGAACCCTAACTTCTTTTAAAATATTTTATAGCCTATGTTCATCCCGGATAATGCAGGTTTCTAATAGTGAAAGAATTTTTCAAATCGGTCCAGTAGTTTCGGAGCCTATTCATTACAAACATACAAAAATAGGTACAAATCTTTCCTCTTTATAATATTAGTGTAGATTAATAATTATTTTTTTAAAAAATTTACTTAAATTTCAGAAACCGTAAATTTTTTTACTATTATGATTTTTTTTTTCGATCCCTGGACAGAATTTCCACTCTTCCATGTGTCGTTCTAAGCTTTTAACCAATTTAGAGACAACTAAGCTATCGAGTTGGACAGAGTTGTCGAGAATTTTGCAAATTGTTAAGACTTTCAAACATTGAAGTATGTCATTAAAACTTTTAGACTGTAAGCTCCTTATACGAGTACGTGTCTAGCTGTTACCCGTAACTTGGTGCGCATGATTTCACAGCACAGATAAAACTCGTTTAGATTTACAACTCCTAGTTATAATATTTTAGTTTATTTTCGAAATACCAAAGAGTTTGAAACATATTTGAAACCTCGCTCCCATTTTCCTTTCTGCGGACGATAGAAATGAATTAAAAAAACCGGCCAAGTGCGAGTCGGACTCGCGCCCTAAGGGTTCCGTACCATTCTACCATATAATATACTAAAAGCTTTTGCTCTTTGATTTTAAAAACTCCACGACCATCCAACTTGACCCCTCTTTTATAGAAAAGTTCTTGAAACGGGAGCTCACCTTAATTGGTTACTATAAGTTTTGAGAATAATTGAAATATTTTATGATTTTAGACTTTTCCTTTTATTTGTACTGTGAGACCTAGCTTCTCGCCAAATTTCATAATTTCAGGTCAACGGGAAGTACCCTGTAGGTTTTGCTTTTTTGCATAAATGTATGGAGATGAGGACATAAAAAGCCATATCTTTTGATTGCGTCATTGTAAAAAATTGAAATTTTCAGATCTTGTGTGGTTTATGGACCTTAATATTCGTTATCAATTTCAACCTGATACCTCTTCTCGTGCGAGAGAAAAAGGGTCTTGACAGACAGACAGACAGACAGACGGACAACAAAGTGATCTTATAAGGGTTCCGTTTTTTTATTTTGAGGTACGGAACCCTAAAAATATGACAACGTTCAATAAATTGCGCGAAGACATTAGACAGTGTTTGTAAAGGTGCATTAGACTTTGTATCTCTTTTATTTCAAAAGTTCTACGTGCTAAAGTTGCGCCACTGATGTAATAGAATGTTTAAAAATTTACCCATGGAACTCAACAAATGTTCCTCTGTAAGAAACAAAGTACGAAAAAACTCTAGCTCTCACATAAAAAAACCGGCCAAGTACGAGTCGGACTCGCGCACCGAGGGTTCCGTACAAACCTGTAGCTATATAAGTAAAAGTTGTGGTATTTTAATTGCTCAAGTATTTTATTATGTGATGTTAAAAAAAATTTAAGGCTTTCGGAATTTCCTTTATATGTGCATAAAACGTTGCTTCATGCCAAATTTCAAGGTCCGCGAGTAGTTGCGAGTTTCAAAATAGGTATGCGGCTTAAATTGCTGTTTCTTTTGATTGCGATAGAAGTTTGATTTTGTTACGGCCGGTTTGGGCGGCCGGGCGCGGACTTTGATGTTTTATTTTTTTTACAAGAATTTTGCGGCTTTGCGCAGAATTTTTTTTAGGTTATCAGTTTGGTTTTTTGTTTAGAGCAAAGTATTTACGTCTTTTAAATAATCACAGATAAATAATGTCACACCGACCGCTACCGCGCCGCTGTCCCGCCGATTAACCGCTTATACCGCTCTATGTGACTTGGGCTTGAAGGTATTATAGACTTGAGTATTTGATATGAATTTAAATTTAATACCTCTTCGAGTTCATGAGGAAAGGGGTAGTAAGTTAAAAATATTTTTATTATATAAAGTAACTAAAAATTTATATTTTTTTTTTAATTTTCCTTTATCTGTGCTATAAGACGTTGCTTCGTACAAAATTTCTGAGTTCACGGGAAGTACCCTGTAGGTTTTGATTCCTATGCGAGTGTCGAAAATTTGTGGCATAAACGGCTGTATCTTTTGATTGCGTTGGCTTAGAAGTTTGATTTTTTCACAGCTTCATAACTTAAGTATTTTTTATGAATTTCAGCTTGATACCTGAACGCGTTCCTGAGAAAAAGAGTCTTGACAGACAGACGGACAGCTAAGTGATCCTATAAGGGTTCCGTTTTTTCCTATTGAGGTACGCAACCCTAAAAAGTGCGCTATCAGCTGAAGCAGTTTCAACCTAAGTTAAAAACTACTATCCATAAAAAATGTGTTCATTTTTATATGCATATTGACATCACAAAGGGCTGTCAAACCCTTTTTACCACACATTATTATTATACGTAGCATTTTATCTATTGGATTACGTTTTCTATCTACAAGGCGAGCCAAGAATTAGCTCATCCAATACTCTAATATTGAAGTACTTGGAGTTTTTAAGACGCACGTGACTGCCGTGCTAATTTCCGGGAGAACTGTTACACCGACCACTTTCTAACTGCACTCTACTGCCAAGTAGCTGCATTTTCGCAGTTTTTGTTGTTAAATAATCTTTATTGCACGAATGTTTCAAAAATACAATATTAGAAAATAGAACATGCAAAGACTTATCTCAAAGTGAGATCTCTATCTGTCAATTTTAGAGTGACTATAGGAAAAAGTATAATGATGCAATATGCAAGCGTGCTATCAGAGAAAACCGAGAAAGAAAATAAAACTTAAAGAATGAGACGTTTAATACGTAGATTATTGATATTAAACAAAAATAATAATTATTATTATTAACAATCGTTACTACTATTATGCTCAAGGGTAATTTAAAATTCGACCGGAGGTCGTTTTACTCGTACTTACATTTTTTTACTATTTAATTACCTACTTATTACTCTCTCATGTGACACTGTTGGTCAAAGACTGCCCTGCATGTATTTTAACGATTCCCTTTTTTTATTTACACCGTTCTTCGTTGCTGTCGCTGAATGTTGTCTCTCACCTTTCACCCAATAATATCACTGAGAGGGAAATTTATTTTTCCGTTTTTTAACTGAATTAATCTTTAAAAACAATGAGCTTGACTAAAGGCATCTTTTTTGCAGAGGAGGAACATCAGATTTCTAAGGGAATAACTACTAATCGGATGGAATCTGAACCAAGTTTTGATAGATTTTGGTATTTTTTAGCAGATTTCCACTATTGGAACAAACGGGTTTCCATATTCTTAGGTTCTGAATAACAAAAATATGTGCGGTAAAACAAACAGATATGAATTTAATTCATTTAATGCTAGTTTTGTGTGATTTTCAGTAAATACATGTTTTATGCTAAGATAAATATTTATATTGGTATCACCACATAATTGCGTAACTGCAGTTCCCATGCAGTCTGAATGTAGCCCGGCTGTTAAGCCCGGAAACGGTTTGATGCGAAGACAGAGGGACTCGTTACGTCATCGATAGCATACCGTAGAGAGGTTGGTGGCTTCGATCCTTTTCAAAAATTAAGCTTTCATTTTGGTATCTATTTCTTCTTCGGTGTTGGAGAACGAACAGATAGATTGTCAATTGAAGGTAGTAAGTAACTTGTTCATTTAACTTGGCTTGTTGAATAGCATGTATCGAAACTTTCGTTTTTCTCAATTTTCAAGTTGCTTGCTGGATTCACTGACTGACTGTTGAACTTTACCTCATTTTATTTAGGTACGTTTCTAAACATCAGCGCCTGAGTTTTTGATACTATCTTTTTAGTGAAATAAACTATGAATACTTATGTACAATTATTAAACACCCCTTGTAGTCTGTAAACCAAGGGGTTTTCAATCTATCCGAGAAGTTGTAAAAATGACACAATTTTGTTGCGAAGAAAATACAGGCAAATCAGATAATACTCGTAAATAAATGTAAATTGTAATAGAATCATTGTATGATTTTCATTTATATTTAAACAAAATATTTTTTATCCGGTTCCTCTAGGATCAATATTGTTTTGTATTTTGATGTGGATACTTCTACGCTCGTCGTGTGGTGCCGGCAAAGAATAGTACCATCCCATACATACCCGTGGGTGTCATAAAAGGCGACTAAGGGATGGACAGCAGCATCCTCCTGTGTATCATACCATCTTACTTACAGCGATCACCTACAACCGCGGTCCATGATGCCAGTCGTAACGCTGATAAGACAAGCGAGGTGGCTATGGTACTTCCCCTTCACATTTTTGCAGCAAAAGCTAGAATTCTGGAGGGAGCTCCCTGTCCTGTAGTGGAAATTTGGCGGCAATCATTGGTAAGCTACATCGAGCTTTGGATGAGTCAGAGGATGAGGGGAGGAGGTGAGAAGGGGGTGAGTGAAAGGGATGAGGGGAGGAGGTGAGAAGGGGGTGAGTGAAAGGGATGAGGGGAGGGGAAGCTAGAGGAGGGACGTGGCTCAGAGCTTGACGTGCTCTTGATTGTACCTAAGTACAGAGACGTGTCGACGTAAAAATTGTGGCCGAATCACTTTTTCACATGGATGATACGTGGATTTTCTCTGTCCTCAGAGCTAGATCCAGGTCAAGAGTAAGCCCATCAACAGTAAAAAACCGGCCAAGTGCGAGTCGGCCTCGCGCCCTAAGGGTTCCGTACCTATCTACCATATGATATACTAAAAGCTTTTGCTCTTTGATTTTAAAAACTCCGAGACCATCCAACTTGACCCCTCTTTTATAGAAAAGTTCTTGAAACCGGAGCTCACCTTAATTGGTTACTATTAGTTTTGAGAAAAGTTGAAATATTTAATGATTTCAGACTTTTCCCTTTATTTGTAATGTGAGACCTAGCTTCTTGCCAAATTTCATAATTTTAGGTCAACGGGAAGTACCCTGTAGGTTTTGCTTTTTTGCATAAATGTATGGAGATAAGGATATAAAAAGCCATATCTTTTGATTGCGTCCTTGTAAAAAATTTAAATTCTAAGATCTTGTGTGGTTTATGGACCTTAATATTCGTTATCAATTTCAACCTGATACTTCTTCTCGTTCGTGAGAAAAAGGGTCTTGACAGACAGACAGACGGACAACAAAGTCATCCTATAAAAGTTCCCTAAAAAACGGAACCCTAAAAAAAAGGACGGGTTGCACTCCGGCAGAAGTGAAAATTTAAACATCAACGTTGTGCATTTTTGAATATTTTGGAATGGTTAGGGAATAATTTCGCACGAATTATTTTATTTATCAGTATAAAAGTAGGTACATACAATATTCATTTATTGCGCTATCGTAGACAAACATGACAATTTATATTACCGAATACATATAGACAATCTTCGTCAGATCTGACGCGCCGCTAAAGAAGTTTTCACTTCAATAAATGCAAGGAAGACGATTTAGGCTATTTTGTGTGTGAACAACGTTATCTCCAAAATCTTGGTCCAAGTTATAGACATTATATTTAAAGAAGCTACTTCTGAAACTGTCGTTAACATTGTTTATGTTAAAAAAGTTCTCACAGATCAGTGAAACCAAATCCCCTCAAAAATTATGTAAAATTTAAAAACATTATAAACGAGTTATTTTCACTCACTTCATGTGACAACATTTTGTGTTGATGTTCAATTTAAAACTTTATTGTGAGTCTGAACGCACTTTACATGCAAATATTCTTGTGTTTATAATTGTGAGCAAACAAACCGACCGACACACCGTTTGGTGCCGGAAAAGAATAGTACCAAATCTTATATACCCGTGGGTGTCGTAAGAGGCGACTAAGGGTTATAAACTGGAAGATGGGCAGCAGCATCCTCCTTTGTATCTTACTTACTTACTGCGGTCACCTACAACCGCGGTACATGGTGCCAGCCGTAACCCTCACAAGCGAGGTGACTATGTTACCACCGCTCTACATTTTTCCAGCAAAAGCTAGAATTCTTGAGGGAGCTCCCTGTCCTGTAGTGGACGTTTCATGGGATGTTATGATGATGATGATGAATCAACCCGATGGGACCTGCCCATTTTTAGATTCAACCTTACCCTCCCAGCTCTATCCAAGGGTAGCTTTTCACCAGAGATAAGCGAGGTAGCTAAGTTGCGAGCTGGAAAATTCCAACCATTAGGAAGGCTCCATTTTCCTAGTTTAGCGCAGCAATGTTTCCACGTACAGCTGTAGAGCATACACCGCGTACTTGTTTACATTTTAGGCACTTGCATGGTTAAACAAAGCGGCAGTGTACTTGAAATCGCGCAATAAAACTTGCGGCGAATTCTCCCCATCTGAACAGTGTACACGCTTTGCCACGTTTTTCCGTACATTGCGTATTCGTTAACATTTTAATCACTTGCAAGGCAAATAAAACGGCATTGTACTTGAAATCGCGCAATGAAAATGGCGAATTGACCCCTTCTGAACAGGGTATCTAAAGGGGTATTTACACATCGCTGATTCAGCTTGTTTACTAGCTTCTAGGCCATTTGGTGCCGGCAAACAATCTAAATCTACTCGTGGGTGTCATTAGAAGCGACTAAGAGTTTATGAGGATGGGCAGCAGCGCTCTCGGTGTATCTTTCCATCTTATATACTGCAGTCACCAACAACCGCGGTCCATAGTGCCAGTTGCAACGCTATCAAGCTTGACTATGTACTTCCAAATTACACTACGCGTTTGTGCTGGTATTCTGGAGGGAGCTCCCTGTCCCGCTGGTGACGTTTTACGGGATGTTACGATGATGATGAAGACTAGCTTGGGGCTGTCAAACCCAAAGAGATTTGAACCTCGCTTTGCTCGCGAGGTTCAAATCTCTTTGGTCAAACCTGTCAAAAAACAAATAATTGACAAAGCAATAACGCTTTTTAGGGTTCTGTACCTCAAAATAAAAAAAACGGAACCCTTATAGGATCACTTTGTTGTCCGTCTGTCTGTCTGTCAAGACCCTTTTTCTCACGAACGAGAAGAGGTATCAGGTTGAAATTGATAATGAATATTAAGATCCATAATACACAATATCTGAAAATTTCAATTTTTTACAACGACGCAATCAAAAGATATGGCATTATATGTCCTCGTCTCCATAAATTTATGCAAAAAAGCAAAACCTACAGGGTATTTCCCGTTGACCTAAAATTATGAAATTTGGCAAGAAGCTAGATCTCACAGTAGGTACAAATAAAGGGAAAAGTCTCAAATCATTAAATAATAATTTATTCCCCAAAAAGTTACAATAACATTAGATTTACATTTAGCATCATTAAACTTAACACACAAAGTAACAAAAATGTGCAATACATTGACTCCCACACTAGGTCAAGCCTGTATCGTGGGCAGCCTAAAAAAAAACCGGCCAAGTGCGAGTCGGACTCGCGCACTGAGGGTTCCGTACCACCACATAATCATAATTCTATTAGTTGAAATTTCAGTAAGTTAATGTGCTAGATTTTTGAGTCTGACACGCACTTGACCAAATTTTATTATTTGTTGTTATTTTATAGCTTATGAACTATAAACATACAAATTTTCAAGTTTGTAAGTGTTCTCGTTTTTAAAATAGAACTAAAACAAAAATCGCCTTCGCGACCATTCAACTTGACCCCTCTCTTATATGAATGTTCTTGAAACGGGAGCTCACCACAATTGGTTACCATTAGTTGTGAGTAAAGTTGTAATATTTAATGATTTCAGACTTTTCCCTTTATTTGTACTGTGAGACCTAGCTTCTTGCCAAATTTCATAATTTTAGGTCAACGGGAAGTACCCTGTAGGTTTTCCTTTTTTGCATAAATGTATGGAGATGAGGACATAAAAAGCCATATCTTTTGATTGCGTCGTTGTAAAAAATTAAAATTTTCAGATCTTGTGTGGTTCATGGACCCTAACATATGGTATTAATTTCAACCTGATACCTTTACCCGTTCGTGAGATAAAGGGTCTTGACAGACAGACAGACAGACAGACAGACAGACGGACAACAAAGTGATCCTATAAGGGTTCCGTTTTTTTCTTTTGAGGTACGGAACCCTAAAAACAGGGTAGAAAAGACACAAAGATATTCAGAATTCTCCATCGATGAAAAACTTAAAACAGGAAAATAAACAGGGGTTGTTGACAAATACATAAGTAACATAATATTATTTGGAAATAATATTAAGTTTCCTACTACCTAAAATTACCTAAAAAATAAATGATTATAAGGTGTTACAACTTAAATGTGTAAGTGATTGTGTGTGTGCGTGTGTGTGTATGTGACAAAAACTAGAAATCATAGCAATGGTCTGATGAGGTTTTCTGTTTCTGAATATGAAAGAGACAATAAGTATTTAACTACTAACTGTTTAGCTTGCCGACATGTGCAATTTTTTACATCGCATTTCTTTGCAATTTTATTATATACAAAAGCAGATAGATACGTAAAAAAGCGCTGGGAAAAACGTGTTTTATCAGAGACCGCATTAACTTTAAAAACTCTCTGTTTTAACATAGTCGGGTATTGCTGGGAATTGAGGACTAGCCGATGAGTAAATAAAACTATTTTTGAAACATAAAGTTGTCGAACATTTAGCACCCGTGCCTCTCGATAAAGGTCGTCCGTAGGGTGTCTAAAAGGTTTTTTATACATGACCTTTAGCACTGCTCTTTGAGCCCGCTCCAATATTATCATATAGGAGACCGCAGCTCCGCCCCATGCTGAGATACAATACCCATTAAATATTTCAATTTTCCTCACAACTAATAGTAACCAATTAAGGTGAGCTCCCGTTTCAAGAACTTTTCGATAAAAGAGGGGTCAAGGTGGATGGTCGCTGAGTTTTTAAAATCAAAGAGCAAAAGCTTTTAGTATATTATATGATAGATAGGTACGGAACCCTTAGGGTGCGAGTCTTCTCGCACTTTCATCATCATCATATCGTGTGGGGTTAAAGATTTGCCATGCTATTTATGTGGTGGGGTCGTTTGTCAACATTTGAAGATGGCGGTCGTGTATTTGTTTCAATATTTGTTTTACCTGTATATAGAAGAGTTTAATGAATAATTTTGATTAGGTGTTATGCAGTAAACGACTTTCAAAGTGAACATCTATTGGAAGATTGGAATACATGCATTTACCAAGATTTTTGGATGGAGAGAAGCGGCTGACATCGTGACTTCAATAATTTTCCCTATCAAATTAATAATAATAATAATAAATTATCGGAGTCATCATAGTACACAGGCCCTCTCGTCCTCGTGATGTGGATTCCTGTGTAAATCTTCCTGGACATTGGCGAACTCGCCATAATTTTTTAATAATTTCTTTACTTTGACATTGGCAAAATACGACTTGTAATGAGATGTGACGCCATTAAATAAATATAAATAAATAATACAATAATGTGTGGGTTGCAAGGTCGATGACCAACCTCACAAACCCTGGCGTCACAGTTGTTGAGCCGCCAAAGGCCTCTGACATGGCTCATTGACGACTATATCCATAGATAGTAGGCAGGACCAATAGTTTAACGTGTCTTCCGAAGCACGGAATCATCTAACTTTTCGTACAATTAAGTGATTCATCCTGCAATGTCCTAACCAAACTGGGGAGGTCGCACAAAGAGATTTTTGTATGACAGTTGTTCGACCTTGAAAAGGTTTCTTTTCTTCTTCTTTTGCAAAGAGATTTGAATCTCGTTGCGCTTAGGGTCTTTGATAACTGTCTGTATCAGATCTCAAAAATTTGCTGCGAAACAACAGAAGCGAATGAACAATAAAACTTACAACTTTTTTATCAGCATGCGAAAACTCGTCAAACAATGCTCACAAATCTGAAAAACCCAGTTTGAACTTAATTCTAAACGAATAAGCCACAAAATTACTTGTCTAAAACAACCATTATGGCATTTTTGTACACGCGTTAGATATTGATTATACTTATCCATCTCTTTCTAACATATGAAAATGCTAGATGTAGAAAAGAGACAAGATGAAGTTTCGCTTCAATGAAAGGGACTGGAATATACTTTTGGGTCACTTTTCATTTCGTCTCCCAACAAGCCTTTTAGTACGGTCAGAAAAGAAATTGAATTTTATTTTCTCTTTTCATATTTTGGACTCGCTTTAAATGAAAATTCAGGCTTTTTATGAAGAGTAGCGCGTCATGAATTCATTGCTACTAAAAGCATAACCGGAAAACCAAAATTAATGTTGACATTAACCTTTTCTCTTAGAACTCCCTGTAAAAGTCATTAGAAACAGAATTAAAAATTCCTATGGTTAACTTTCGGGGTTGCTGTAAGTGTACCAGCATGAAGTCAGTAGCGTAACGTGCTTTTTTTTTTAAATGTCACGTAATTTTTTTTGGTCAGCGTTTGAAATTGATCTCACCTGTAAGTAAGTCGTATGATAGGGTCGAAGATGTAGGATGCTAACCTAGATAATACTTTTTCAGTGTAGCCCTAATAAGATCTAAATTATGTTATTCGTTGAAAAGATCGTGTACGCATTAATGATGAACAATCAAGTTGCTTTGTGCGAATTGGTAGTGTATGTCGACAAAATAGGAGCGCAACCCTAACCCTCGTCTAATCCAAAGTAGGAGGAAAGGGGATGATAGTACCAGGTCTTGCGATGCGGACGCACACTCACCGAAATGTATTCTGTAGAATACCGATACACTGGCCACTTTGCGTTGGTGTTCAAGGCTCTGCAGCTTTACGTCGACTAGAGTCTTGTCACTAATGAGCTTTCTGGCACGCTTGTCGATTGTTGTAAGATTGGCCAGCTGGTATTTTGCAGGCCCATCCCAAAGGTAACAGCAGTACTGTACTCCATACCCGATCCAACTTGTGCATGATATAGCTAAATAAACGGAACGTACCGCTGAATCGCTAACAACTTGCTGCTGTTTTAAATATTAATTTTGTGAAAAATACAACTAATTTCTGACCTTTGTTGTGATAGTGTTGAAGATCGTCTTTGGTTTTGAAGATTGAAGCATTAAGTTCTCCACAAATAACAAAAGTAACTCACTTTTACACCAAGGTACGACTAAAAATTTCAGTTAAAAGTTGCAATTTGAATTATAAATAGCACAAAAACAACTAATCACAGAAAGTTGTAGAAACATTTATCAGCTGATTGGACAAATATCGCATTGATGTATGTGTGTATCTGTCAACGTCACAGTGCTGCCAACAAAAGCTAACCGTTAAAGGCTGCGTTCACGCATAAAATTTAAGATTTATGAGTGAGCGTTCCTTTCAACGCAAGTGATTCTAAATCAAGTGCAAAGAACAGTAATTGAGTGCCAAGAGCAGTATTTCGTGGACAGTCAACTGGGTGTTGTGATTACTACCTATATTTTTAGCACTCCGGAAGTTTTTCTATAATAATTAAATGGAGTCGTTAGTGCCTAAATGTGCTGGTTGTTTAGCGCCAATAGAAAAACGGCGTAGCCTGATATGTCTTCTATGTGAACAGTATTGGGATCTCGAATGTGCTAATGTTCCTGAATGCCGTTATTACAACACTATGACCCTTGAACACAAAAACAACTGGAAATGTCCAGAATGCATCTGCAAACAACGTAAAATAGGAGATAATACGAACACTCCAGTGAAACCGGCTACTGAGAATATAGAAAACCAGCATGACAAGAGCCCAAATAATTTTAGTCTGGAAAATTCAGTTTCAACAGTGACAACAAACTCAGCTCTTGACTATGTAAACAAACGTCGAGGCGGCACTCGAGGGATTCCTGAAGATAGCATATTGGAACAAACCAATTCTGAAATGTGCCCTAACATGGACTACCTTGACGGTGTTCGGACCATTGTACGTGAGGAACTATGTGGTACTAGTGCCGAATGGCTGATTAATACAATTTGTAAAAAGGTATTTGATCAATTCAAACTGTCAATTGTGAAATGCATGCAAGAACTATCCGACAAAATAACGTTACTTGAAAGTAACCTAAACCAAGGCGGTAATAACATCCACCAATCCAACCACGATGATTCGCTGAATGCAAAAGTTGATATCGCACCTAAGACTGTTAATAAAAATACATCTTATTTTGCGACCCAAACCAGCAAATCAGATAAGGATCCACCAAAGAGAACCTACAAGAAAACCGACCAGCTGCTAACAAGACATATCAAGCCGTCGGGTAATGAAGATGCAGCGCAAAGGACGAATGTCTCTATGCAGCCAATTGTCGTTTCACCTACGGTAACTAAAATCCCTACCATTAATCTGACAACTCCTGACCCAACTAATACAGGCGATGATAATACCTTCAATGATAATAATCAGGGTTGGATTGAAGTCAAAGCAAAACGTAGAAACACTCAAACTCGACCAATAAAAGTGCTCCGAGGAAGTGCGTCACTGGGCTCAACTTCTCTCGAGGGAGCTGAAAGAATGAAATATTTGCATGTTTACTATCTCAAGGTTGGAACCTCTGCTGAACAAGTCCAAAAACATCTTCATTCTATTAGTGGCAGTCGGAACTGTACGGCTGAAAGTCTAAAAGCTCGCGGTAACTATGCGTCTTTCAAGCTTAGCGTACCATCCAAAATCTCCGACAAAGTTCTTGATACAAATAATTGGCCAAGTGACAGCTGCATTAAGTTTTGGAACCAGCCCTTTCGTTCAGCGAGAGGACCCACCAGCAACAGTAAAAAATCTGATTAGGCCGCCCAAAGTGAAAACATCTGAGGTATCTTTGATCTATCAAAATGTACGTGGTTTAAAGACCAAGCTTCGCAAATGGAATGCGTCCGTTTATCTCTTGCAACAAGACATTATTGCAGTAACGGAATCCTTTCTGGATAGTTCTGTCGAGGACGCTGAGCTAGCTTGCACTGGATGGAGCATTCTACGAAGAGATAGAGCTACTTGGGGTGGTGGAGTCCTGCTTGCTGCCCGTCCAGGGATCATTCTTCAGCGTAGGCACGAACTTGAAACCGATTCCTGTGAAGATTTGTGGGCATCATTTCAATTGAATGGGACTGCAGTTTACGTGTGTGTAGTTTATATAAATCCAACAGCATCTGATGCTGTTTATCTTAATTGGTTCTGTAAGGTCGAGAGTTTTATACATGAACTGAAAGGAACAATTATAGTTACTGGGGATCTTAATTTATACAGTGCCTCTGCCAATGTTTGCAATTATTATTGTTACTTTTTGTCCTATTGTAACTTTTGTGAAAGGAACCAAGTTTTTAATGCACACGGTGGCAAACTTGATGTTGTTTTAACGCAGGAGTGTGTTGATGGCGTCTCTGTATCTTGGGCTGAAGGGGGCGGAATCGTTCCTATAGATAAATACCACCCTCCTTTAGACGTAGTAGTTGCAATCAGAGCAAAACGTCAGCAAGGCGGGGTTATCCCACCTAGTAATATTGACACCGAGAAGGACTGGAACTTCTCAAAGGCAAACTTCCCTGGCATGTACCAAGCAATTTATAATGTTGATTGGTCGCCAGTCTTTAATTCAACTAGCGTGAATGAGGCAACAAAACATTTTTATAAAATTATGTATGACATATTTGAACTATTTGTGCCTAAGAAAAAAAGGCAACTTCATAAGACGAATAAACGTTATCCTACATGGTTCACGCCAGACATCATTAATGACATTAAATGCAAATTGACACTCCATCATGCATGGAAAACCACAAATTGCCCAATTACTTACTCGCAATTTTGCAGCCTGCGTGAAGAGTTGAAAATACGAATCCCAGCAGCTTATAACTCCCACATGAGCCAACTGGAACGCAACCTTAAAGCAAACCCGCGTGCTTTCTGGCAGCATATGACAAGTATTCGATCCTGTGGAGGGTTCGAACCGACAGTACAATACGAAGGAGGGGAATATACGGGGGCAGAAGCGGCCACTGCCTTTGCTGACTGTTTCTCCAAGGTTTATCTCTCTATGGCCCCTTGTCTTGATCCTTCTGCTTCCTCGCAAAAATTGCCGACAAATAACTATGTTAGTGTATCTGACTTTGCGGTTAGAGACATCGAACGCTGCATCCTTAATTTAAAATCCACCTGCTCTCCTGGTCCGGATAATCTTCCTGCCTACATCATAAAAGACTGTAGGAAAATTTTGTCTAAGCCTTTAACCTTCATCTATAACCTGATTCTCAAAACAAGTATCTATCCCGAGCAATGGAAGCACTCCAGAGTTACTCCTATCCCCAAGAGTGGTAGAAAATCAGCTGTAGAAGATCACCGTCCAATTGCGGTGCTCTCCTCACCAGCCAAAATATTTGAGAAGCTCATGCATAATGCGATATACACCCAAGTCAACATATGCGAGGAGCAGCATGGCTTTAGACCTGGTAGATCAGTTGACACCAATTTACTTTTACTGGTCGACTTTATATCAAGCAGCATGGATGATGGATTTCAGGTTGACGTATTATACTTCGACTTTAGAAAAGCTTTCGACAGAGTCGATAACGACATTCTTTTGGGTAAATTAAAAGCCCTTGGTTTTGACCGCAAGCTAATCTGCTTGTTTGCAGACTATCTCCGAGATAGAATGCAGTATGTTAAGTATGGTTGTTATGCGTCTCAGCCATATTATACCAGATCTGGTGTGAACCAAGGGTCTATCCTTGGGCCTCTGCTCTTTCTGATTATGGTTAATGACATAGTCAAAGTACTAAAATTTTCAAAAAGTCTACTTTATGCAGATGATTTGAAAATATTTATGAAAGTGACAACTGCCGAAGACTGTGAGCGTCTTCAGCACGATATAAATGCAATCCTCAAGTGGTGCAATGAAAACAATATGGATCTCAATGCAACCAAATGTTATGCTATGAGTTTTGGACGTAGGAAGCAACAGATAATTTATCAGTACAAACTGGATGACAAAATTATTCCTAGAACTGCAGTTATCAAAGACCTTGGAGTAACATTTGATCAAAAACTTACCTTCAACCAGCATATATCTGCTCTTGCCAAGGAATGTTTCAGACGCCTCGGTTTTGTTGTGCGTAATATGCGGGATCTCCAAGATCCTACTGTTATGAAACTTATATTTTACAGTCTGGTGAGAAGTAAAATGGAGAGCAGTTCTTGCGTTTGGAACCCTCATGAGGCCTTATACACATTAGTGCTTGAAAAAGTCCAAAAAGCTTTCATGAGGTACTTGTACAAACGAACTAATGGTTATTATCCCTTTCTATACCCATCGAAGTTTCTACTCGGGGCTTTAGGTATGAACTCCTTGGAAACTCGGCGCAGAAAAGCAGAACTTTTGACTGCATTGAAAATTATTCGCGGACTAATTGATAGTAATGAGCTCCATAACCTGCTGTGTCGGCTTTTTGTTCCGAACAGTTGCATAAAAAGACGCGCTACACGTAAACTTTGCTTACTTGCCGTTCCTCACTGTAAGACTGTCTCTCACCAGCAGTCTCCAATCTGCCGGATGCTAGAGGGCATCAACTCACTCCTTATTCATGCCCCTGAATCTGATATTTTTGCTTCAACATGGAATCAATTATTGAAAGCATGCTCTTCTTATAGTGATTTGACGTAATTTTTGACATATTTTAATTAATTTATTGACATTTTTTACTATCACATTCATGTGTTTTAGTGTATATTAATTTGTTTTGTTTTTATACAATTAATTAATTAATTACTGTACAGCTACAGAACTACAGGAAATGCTCCAAGAGTTATGTTCGGCAAGCTTTGAGTCTGGATTGATGATGAACATGTCAAAACCAAGCTGATGACAAATAGTATCAAATACAGCGTGACTGTAGATGGCGAGAGAATGCAGTATGTCGAGGAGTACTTATATTTGGGCCAAATAGCCTCCTTCCAGGCACGACAAGATAAAGAAGTTGCCAGACGCACTGATAATGCCTGGAGGAGCTATTGGTCCATGAAAAGCTACATGAAGAGCGATCTTCCGATCACATTAAAGCGCAAACTCATGGACAGCTGCATTCTCCCAATTCTCACGTATGGTGCACAGGCTTGGTCTTTGACACAACATCAAAGATCCAGGCTCACGGTTTGCCAGCGAGCAATGGAGCGCAGTATGTTGGGTCTGAAACTGACAGATCGGGTCAGAAATACCATACTGCGCTCAAAAACACAAATAGCTGACGCAGCCTACACAGCCGCCAAGCTTAAATGGGATTGGGCAGGTCACGTTTCCCGCATGCCGCATGATCTATGGGCCAAAATCACCACCACCTGGCAGCCGCAGAGCGACAGGAGGCGTCGAGGCCGACCAAGGCGCCGATGGCGCGATGAACTTGACGTCTTTTGTACAAACTGGCAAGAGCAGGCTCTTAATAGGGACGAATGGAGAAAAAAGAGGGAGGTCTTTGCCCAGCAGTGGGACAGCAACGGCTAAATAAGATAAGATAAGATAAGAAATTACTGTAATTGGGTATACCGTTGTGATTAATAATAATAAATAAATAGCTGCAGAAGCTGTCCTGGTGTGAAGTACCGCCTGGTCTTGGGCATTATATGCCAAGCTGCAGTTTTGGCCAAGAACTACATAAAACGCTCAAAGTTAAGATTGGGCGATAAGTGCTTACCATGGACCTCTAGTTGGTCTGATAACGGTACGAATATGTTTCGGAAAGTTAAAATCAGATTGAAGTGTTTGGCTGAAAACAGACACAAGCCTGTGTTTTGGCCGCGTTAAAGATGACCAGTATGCCATCACCCCAGTCGGACACTGCTTTAAGAGCTAGATCTAGGTCAAACAAGATTTCTCGACAAGACTGTATTTCTGCTGCACTAGCTTGGGATTAAGTACGTATCTGTCCATAACTGTGCTTTTGTCAGCATTCCTATAGATTCCGGGTAATACAAGGTCCTTGATGTGCAGTAAGAATAGAGTTGCGGACAAAGCAGATCCTTGAGGAACTCTAACGTTACCCTCTGATGAGACAATTGACCTTCAAAGACTACTTGAATATTTTTAATCGATTATTTACTCAAGAAGTTTGATATCCAATTGCAAATGCAAAGCACTTCTTTATAAAGCTTCCGTGCCACACCCTATCAAAGGCTTATTAGATATCGAAAAACACGGCAAGAGCTTCACCGTGTCTCTCGATAGCCTCACTCCAAATATGGGAGACTTAGAGTGACCTCAGTGAAATCCGTATTAAAGTTCGCCCAAAAGGACATTTGTTTCATTGTATCCCAGGAGTCAGCTATTAAGTACATGTTCCATAATCTTACAGAGTATGGAAGTGACTGAAAACGGCCTATAGTTAGCAGGGTTGGCTCGACTGCCTTTTATGGGCACGGATTGGATATTGGCTGACTTCCAAGTCTTAAGAACTATTTCCAGTCTTCGATGGAGGCGCATAAGAACAGAAGACAGCTCAGCCGCACAAATTCATAGACGATTGACGGGATGTCATCAGAGTGTGGAGAATTTTTAATATCTCTTTTTGATGTATTTACCGTTATTTACTCGGAAAGAAATAAGGTTGTATTGTCCTTAACCTTTATCGAAGGCGGTATAGTTCTCGTTTTAATGATTTTTATGCAATTTTTTTGCCGACTGTCCTAACACGCGCGCGTTGGAATCAATTTACCCATTCCGTGCGAACGTCGGCATTTCAACAAAGACACCTTCCAATGTAATGGAAGCATTGTTATGGCTGCGTACTTTTACAGATTACTTATGCTAAAAACACGAAGACCGAGTGTATTTTATACCTGCTCGTATTAGCTCCTAAAACGATCTTCATCATCTTATCGTATGGGTTGTAAGATCAGTGACTGATCTCCTGGTGTCATCTATTGTATTTTATTGGAGATTAGATTATGCATCGTCTGTGTGCTTTTTTAGGGTTCCGATACCAAAATGGTAAAAAAAGGAACCGTCATGGTGCGACTTTGTCTGTCTGTCTGTCTGTCTATCTGTCACACCTGTATATCTCAGCAACCACTCATGCTATCGACTTGAAATTTAGA